>OZ035880.1:140769113-142059166 GCA_964034835.1 Muscina levida | reverse complement strand
TAGTGATCACAAATTAAGCTCCTTTTTGCGATTAGACGCTTAGTTTACGAGATAATCGCATTTAAAGATTTCCATATGAAAATCCAGCATTGGGCACCTATTTCATAGTGATATCCCCATATAATTCATGGGATTTCTTAAGTATTTCATAGTGATCACAAATTAAGCTCCTTTTTGCGATTAGACGCTTAGTTTACGAGATAATCGCATTTAAAGATTTCCATATGAAAATCCACCATTGGCCAGCCATTTCATGTTTGATATCCCCACATATTACAAGTCATTTCTTGAGTTGTTTATAGTGATCACAAATTAAGCTCCTTTTTGCGATTAGACGCTTAGTTTACGAGATAATCGCATTTAAAGATTTCATATGAAAATCCACCATTGGCCAGCCATTTCATGTTGATATCCCCACATATTACAAGTCATTTCTTGAGTTGTTTATAGTGATCACAAATTAAGCTCCTTTTTGCGATTAGACGCTTAGTTTACCAGATAATCGCATTTAAAGATTTCCATATGAAAATTCAGCATTGGCCACCCGTTCCATAGTGATATCCCCATATAATTTAGGGGATTTCTTAGTATTTCATAGTGATCACAAATTAAGCTCCTTTTTGCGATTAGACGCTTAATTTACGAGATAATCGCATTTAAAGATTTCCATAAGAAAATCCAGCATTGGCCACCCGTTCCATAGTGATATCCCCATATAATTTAGGGGATTTCTTAAGTATTTCATAGTGATCACAAATTAAGCTCCTTTTTGCGATTAGACGCTTAGTTTACGAGATAATCGCATTTAAAGATTTCCATATGAAAATCCACCATTGGCCAGCCATTTCATGTTGATATCCCCACATATTACAAGTCATTTCTTGAGTTGTTTATAGTGATCACAAATTAAGCTCCTTTTTGCGATTAGACGCTTAGTTTACGAGATAATCGCATTTAAAGATTTCCATATGAAAATCCAGCATTGGCCACCCGTTTCATAGTGATATCCCCATATAATTCATGGGATTTCTTAAGTATTTCATAGTGATCACAAATTAAGCTCCTTTTTGCGATTAGACGCTTAGTTTACGAGATAATCGCATTTAAAGATTTCCATATGAAAATCCAGCATTGGGCACCCATTTCATAGTGATATCCCCATATAATTCATGGATTTCTTAAGTATTTCATAGTGATCACAAATTAAGCTCCTTTTTGCGATTAGACGCTTAGTTTACGAGATAATCGCATTTAAAGATTTCCCTATGAAAATCCAGCATTGGCCACCCGTTTCATAGTGATATCCCCATATAATTCATGGGATTTCTTAAGTATTTCATAGTGATCACAAATTAAGCTCCTTTTTGCGATTAGACGCTTAGTTTACGAGATAATCGCATTTAAAGATTTCCATATGAAAATCCAGCATTGGCCATCCATTTCATAGTGATATCCCCATATAATTCATGGGATTTCTTAAGTATTTCATAGTGATCACAAATTAAGCTCCTTTTTGCGATTAGACGCTTAGTTTACGAGATAATCGCATTTAAAGATTTTCATATGAAAATCCAGCATTGGCCACCCGTTTCATAGTGATATCACCATATAATTCAAGGGATTTCTTAAGTATTTCATAGTGATCACAAATTAAGCTCCTTTTTGCGATTAGACGCTTAGTTTACGAGATAATCGCATTTAAAGATTTCCATATGAAAATCCAGCATTGGGCACTCATTTCATAGTGATATCACCATATAATTCAAGGATTTCTTAAGTATTTCATAGTGATCACAAATTAAGCTCCTTTTTGCGATTAGACGCTTAGTTTACGAGATAATCGCATTTAAAGATTTCCATATGAAAATCCAGCATTGGGCACTCATTTCATAGTGATATCCCCATATAATTCATGGGATTTCTTAAGTATTCATAGTGATCACAAATTAAGCTCCTTTTTGCGATTAGACGCTTAGTTTACGAGATAATCGCATTTAAAGATTTCCATATGAAAATCCAGCATTGGCCATCCATTTCATAGTGATATCCCCATATAATTCATGGGATTTCTTAAGTATTTCATAGTGATCACAAATTAAGCTCCTTTTTGCGATTAGACGCTTAGTTTACGAGATAATCGCATTTAAAGATTTCCATATGAAAATCCAGCATGGCCATCCATTTCATAGTGATATCCCCATATAATTCATGGGATTTCTTAAGTATTTCATAGTGATCACAAATTAAGCTCCTTTTTGCGATAGACGCTTAGTTTACGAGATAATCGCATTTAAAGATTTCCATATGAAAATCCAGCATTGGCCATCCATTTCATAGTGATATCCCCATATAATTCATGGGATTTCTTAAGTATTTCATAGTGATCACAAATTAAGCTCCTTTTTGCGATTAGACGCTTAGTTTACGAGATAATCGCATTAAAGATTTCCATATGAAAATCCAGCATTGGGCACCCATTTCATAGTGATATCCCCATATAATTCATGGGATTTCTTAAGTATTTCATAGTGATCACAAATTAAGCTCCTTTTTGCGATTAGACGCTTAGTTTACGAGATAATCGCATTTAAAGATTTCCATATGAAAATCCACCATTGGCCAGCCATTTCATGTTGATATCCCCACATATTACTAGTCATTTCTTGAGTTGTTTATAGTGATCACAAATTAAGCTCCTTTTTGCGATTAGACGCTTAGTTTACGAGATAATCGCATTTAAAGATTTCCATATGAAAATCCAGCATTGGCCACCCGTTTCATAGTGATATCCCCATATAATTCATGGGATTTCTTAAGTATTTCATAGTGATCACAAATAAGCTCCTTTTGCGATTAGACGCTTAGTTTACGAGATAATCGCATTTAAAGATTTCCATATGAAAATCCAGCATTGGGCACCCATTTCATAGTGATATCCCCATATAATTCATGGGATTTCTTAAGTATTTCATAGTGATCACAAATTAAGCTCCTTTTTGCGATTAGACGCTTAGTTTACGAGATAATCGCATTTAAAGATTTCCATATGAAAATCCACCATTGGCCAGCCATTTCATGTTGATATCCCCACATATTACAAGTCATTTCTTGAGTTGTTTATAGTGATCACAAATTAAGCTCCTTTTTGCGATTAGACGCTTAGTTTACGAGATAATCGCATTTTAAGATTTCCATATGAAAATCCAGCATTGGGCACCCATTTCATAGTGATATCCCCATATAATTCATGGGATTTCTTAAGTATTTCATAGTGATCACAAATTAAGCTCCTTTTTGCGATTAGACGCTTAGTTTACGAGATAATCGCATTTAAAGATTTCCATATGAAAATCCAGCATTGGCCACCCGTTTCATAGTGATATCCCCATATAATTCATGGGATTTCTTAAGTATTTCATAGTGATCACAAATTAAGCTCCTTTTTGCGATTAGACGCTTAGTTTACGAGATAATCGCATTTAAAGATTTCCATATGAAAATCCAGCATTGGGCACCCATTTCATAGTGATATCCCCATATAATTCATGGGATTTCTTAAGTATTTCATAGTGATCACAAATTAAGCTCCTTTTTGCGATTAGACGCTTAGTTTACGAGATAATCGCATTTAAAGATTTCCATATGAAAATCCAGCATTGGCCACCCGTTTCATAGTGATATCCCCATATAATTCATGGGATTTCTTAAGTATTTCATAGTGATCACAAATTAAGCTCCTTTTTGCAATTAGACGCTTAGTTTACGAGATAATCGCATTTAAAGATTTCCATATGAAAATTCAGCATTGGGCACTCATTTCATAGTGATATCCCCATATAATTCATGGGATTTCTTAAGTATTTCATAGTGATCACAAATTAAGCTCCTTTTTGCGATTAGACGCTTAGTTTACGAGATAATCGCATTTAAAGATTTCCATATGAAAATCCAGCATTGGGCACCCATTTCATAGTGATATCCCCATATAATTCATGGGATTTCTTAAGTATTTCATAGTGATCACAAATTAAGCTCCTTTTTGCGATTAGACGCTTAGTTTACGAGATAATCGCATTTAAAGATTTCCATATGAAAATCCAGCATTGGCCACCCATTTCATAGTGATATCCCCATATAATTCATAGTGATCACAAATTAAGCTCCTTTTTGCGATTAGACGCTTAGTTTACGAGATAATCGCATTTAAAGATTTCCATATGAAAATCCAGCATTGGGCACCTATTTCATAGTGATATCCCCATATAATTCATGGGATTTCTTAAGTATTTCATAGTGATCACAAATTAAGCTCCTTTTTGCGATTAGACGCTTAGTTTACGAGATAATCGCATTTAAAGATTTCCATATGAAAATCCACCATTGGCCAGCCATTTCATGTTGATATCCCCACATATTACAAGTCATTTCTTGAGTTGTTTATAGTGATCACAAATTAAGCTCCTTTTTGCGATTAGACGCTTAGTTTACGAGATAATCGCATTTAAAGATTTCCATATGAAAAACCAGCATTGGCCACCCGTTTCATAGTGATATCCCCATATAATTCAGGGGATTTCTTAAGTATTTCATAGTGATCACAAATTAAGCTCCTTTTTGCGATTAGACGCTTAGTTTACGAGATAATCGCATTTAAAGATTTCCATATGAAAATTCAGCATTGGGCACCCATTTCATAGTGATATCCCCATATAATTCATGGGATTTCTTAAGTATTGCATAGTGATCACAAATTAAGCTCCTTTTTGCGATTAGACGCTTAGTTTACGAGATAATCGCATTTAAAGATTTCCATATGAAAATCCAGCATTGGCCACCCGTTTCATAGTGATATCACCATATAATTCATGGGATTTCTTAAGTATTTCATAGTGATCACAAATTAAGCTCCTTTTTGCGATTAGACGCTTAGTTTACGAGATAATCGCATTTAAAGATTTCCATATGAAAATTCAGCATTGGGCACCCATTTCATAGTGATATCCCCATATAATTCATGGGATTTCTTAAGTATTGCATAGTGATCACAAATTAAGCTCCTTTTTGCGATTAGACGCTTAGTTTACGAGATAATCGCATTTAAAGATTTTCATATGAAAATCCAGCATTGGCCACCCGTTTCATAGTGATATTCCCATATAATTCATGGGATTTCTTAAGTATTTCATAGTGATCACAAATTAAGCTCCTTTTTGCGATTAGACGCTTAGTTTACGAGATAATCGCATTTAAAGATTTCCATATGAAAATCCAGCATTGGGCACCTATTTCATAGTGATATCCCCATATAATTCATGGGATTTCTTAAGTATTTCATAGTGATCACAAATTAAGCTCCTTTTTGCGATTAGACGCTTAGTTTACGAGATAATCGCATTTAAAGATTTCCATATGAAAATCCACCATTGGCCAGCCATTTCATGTTGATATCCCAACATATTACAAGTCATTTCTTGAGTTGTTTATAGTGATCACAAATTAAGCTCCTTTTTGCGATTAGACGCTTAGTTTACGAGATAATCGCATTTAAAGATTTCCATATGAAAATCCAGCATTGGGCACCTATTTCATAGTGATATCCCCATATAATTCATGGGATTTCTTAAGTATTTCATAGTGATCACAAATTAAGCTCCTTTTTGCGATTAGACGCTTAGTTTACGAGATAATCGCATTTAAAGATTTCCATATGAAAATTCAGCATTGGGCACCCATTTCATAGTGATATCACCATATAATTCATGGGATTTCTTAAGTATTTCATAGTGATCACAAATTAAGCTCCTTTTTGCGATTAGACGCTTAGTTTACGAGATAATCGCATTTAAAGATTTCCATATGAAAAACCAGCATTGGCCACCCGTTTCATAGTGATATCCCCATATAATTCAGGGGATTTCTTAAGTATTTCATAGTGATCACAAATTAAGCTCCTTTTTGCGATTAGACGCTTAGTTTACGAGATAATCGCATTTAAAGATTTCCATATGAAAATTCAGCATTGGGCACCCATTTCATAGTGATATCCCCATATAATTCATGGGATTTCTTAAGTATTGCATAGTGATCACAAATTAAGCTCCTTTTTGCGATTAGACGCTTAGTTTACGAGATAATCGCATTTAAAGATTTCCATATGAAAATCCAGCATTGGCCACCCGTTTCATAGTGATATCACCATATAATTCATGGGATTTCTTAAGTATTTCATAGTGATCACAAATTAAGCTCCTTTTTGCGATTAGACGCTTAGTTTACGAGATAATCGCATTTAAAGATTTCCATATGAAAATTCAGCATTGGGCACCCATTTCATAGTGATATCCCCATATAATTCATGGGATTTCTTAAGTATTGCATAGTGATCACAAATTAAGCTCCTTTTTGCGATTAGACGCTTAGTTTACGAGATAATCGCATTTAAAGATTTTCATATGAAAATCCAGCATTGGCCACCCGTTTCATAGTGATATTCCCATATAATTCATGGGATTTCTTAAGTATTTCATAGTGATCACAAATTAAGCTCCTTTTTGCGATTAGACGCTTAGTTTACGAGATAATCGCATTTAAAGATTTCCATATGAAAATCCAGCATTGGGCACCTATTTCATAGTGATATTCCCATATAATTCATGGGATTTCTTAAGTATTTCATAGTGATCACAAATTAAGCTCCTTTTTGCGATTAGACGCTTAGTTTACGAGATAATCGCATTTAAAGATTTCCATATGAAAATCCACCATTGGCCAGCCATTTCATGTTGATATCCCAACATATTACAAGTCATTTCTTGAGTTGTTTATAGTGATCACAAATTAAGCTCCTTTTTGCGATTAGACGCTTAGTTTACGAGATAATCGCATTTAAAGATTTCCATATGAAAATCCACCATTGGCCAGCCATTTCATGTTGATATCCCCACATATTACAAGTCATTTCTTGAGTTGTTTATAGTGATCACAAATTAAGCTCCTTTTTGCGATTAGACGCTTAGTTTACGAGATAATCGCATTTAAAGATTTCCATATGAAAATCCACCATTGGCCAGCCATTTCATGTTGATATCCCCACATATTACAAGTCATTTCTTGAGTTGTTTATAGTGATCACAAATTAAGCTCCTTTTTGCGATTAGACGCTTAGTTTACGAGATAATCGCATTTAAAGATTTCCATATGAAAATTCAGCATTGGGCACCCATTTCATAGTGATATCACCATATAATTCATGGGATTTCTTAAGTATTTCATAGTGATCACAAATTAAGCTCCTTTTTGCGATTAGACGCTTAGTTTACGAGATAATCGCATTTAAAGATTTCCATATGAAAATTCAGCATTGGGCACCCATTTCATAGTGATATCACCATATAATTCATGGGATTTCTTAAGTATTTCATAGTGATCACAAATTAAGCTCCTTTTTGCGATTAGACGCTTAGTTTACGAGATAATCGCATTTAAAGATTTCCATATGAAAATTCAGCATTGGGCACCCATTTCATAGTGATATCCCCATATAATTCATGGGATTTCTTAAGTATTTCATAGTGATCACAAATTAAGCTCCTTTTTGCGATTAGACGCTTAGTTTACGAGATAATCGCATTTAAAGATTTCCATATGAAAATCCAGCATTGGCCACCCGTTTCATAGTGATATCACCATATAATTCATGGGATTTCTTAAGTATTTCATAGTGATCACAAATTAAGCTCCTTTTTGCGATTAGACGCTTAGTTTACGAGATAATCGCATTTAAAGATTTCCATATGAAAATTCAGCATTGGGCACCCATTTCATAGTGATATCCCCATATAATTCATGGGATTTCTTAAGTATTTCATAGTGATCACAAATTAAGCTCCTTTTTGCGATTAGACGCTTAGTTTACGAGATAATCGCATTTAAAGATTTCCATATGAAAATCCAGCATTGGCCACCCGTTTCATAGTGATATCACCATATAATTCAGGGGATTTCTTAAGTATTTCATAGTGATCACAAATTAAGCTCCTTTTTGCGATTAGACGCTTAGTTTACGAGATAATCGCATTTAAAGATTTCCATATGAAAATTCAGCATTGGGCACCCATTTCATAGTGATATCCCCATATAATTCATGGGATTTCTTAAGTATTTCATAGTGATCACAAATTAAGCTCCTTTTTGCGATTAGACGCTTAGTTTACGAGATAATCGCATTTAAAGATTTCCATATGAAAATCCAGCATTGGCCACCCGTTTCATAGTGATATCACCATATAATTCAGGGGATTTCTTAAGTATTTCATAGTGATCACAAATTAAGCTCCTTTTTGCGATTAGACGCTTAGTTTACGAGATAATCGCATTTAAAGATTTCCATATGAAAATTCAGCATTGGGCACCCATTTCATAGTGATATCCCCATATAATTCATGGGATTTCTTAAGTATTTTATAGTGATCACAAATTAAGCTCCTTTTTGCGATTAGACGCTTAGTTTACGAGATAATCGCATTTAAAGATTTCCATATGAAAATCCAGCATTGGCCACCCGTTTCATAGTGATATCACCATATAATTCATGGGATTTCTTAAGTATTTCATAGTGATCACAAATTAAGCTCCTTTTTGCGATTAGACGCTTAGTTTACGAGATAATCGCATTTAAAGATTTCCATATGAAAATCCAGCATTGGGCACCCATTTCATAGTGATATCCCCATATAATTCATGGGATTTCTTAAGTATTTCATAGTGATCACAAATTAAGCTCCTTTTTGCGATTAGACGCTTAGTTTACGAGATAATCGCATTTAAAGATTTCCATATGAAAATCCACCATTGGCCAGCCATTTCATGTTGATATCCCCACATATTACAAGTCATTTCTTGAGTTGTTTATAGTGATCACAAATTAAGCTCCTTTTTGCGATTAGACGCTTAGTTTACGAGATAATCGCATTTAAAGATTTCCATATGAAAATCCAGCATTGGCCACCCGTTTCATAGTGATATTCCCATATAATTCAAGGGATTTCTTAAGTATTTCATAGTGATCACAAATTAAGCTCCTTTTAGCGATTAGACGCTTAGTTTACGAGATAATCGCATTTAAAGATTTCCATATGAAAATCCAGCATTGGGCACCCATTTCATAGTGATATCCCCATATAATTCATGGGATTTCTTAAGTATTTCATAGTGATCACAAATTAAGCTCCTTTTTGCGATTAGACGCTTAGTTTACGAGATAATCGCATTTAAAGATTTCCATATGAAAATCCAGCATTGGCCACCCGTTTCATAGTGATATTCCCATATAATTCAAGGGATTTCTTAAGTATTTCATAGTGATCACAAATTAAGCTCCTTTTAGCGATTAGACGCTTAGTTTACGAGATAATCGCATTTAAAGATTTCCATATGAAAATCCAGCATTGGGCACCCATTTCATAGTGATATCCCCATATAATTCATGGGATTTCTTAAGTATTTCATAGTGATCACAAATTAAGCTCCTTTTTGCGATTAGACGCTTAGTTTACGAGATAATCGCATTTAAAGATTTCCATATGAAAATCCAGCATTGGCCACCCGTTTCATAGTGATATCCCCATATAATTCATGGGATTTCTTAAGTATTTCATAGTGATCACAAATTAAGCTCCTTTTTGCGATTAGACGCTTAGTTTACGAGATAATCGCATTTAAAGATTTCCATATGAAAATTCAGCATTGGGCACCCATTTCATAGTGATATCCCCATATAATTCATGGGATTTCTTAAGTATTTCATAGTGATCACAAATTAAGCTCCTTTTTGCGATTAGACGCTTAGTTTACGAGATAATCGCATTTAAAGATTTCCATATGAAAATTCAGCATTGGGCACCCATTTCATAGTGATATCCCCATATAATTCATGGGATTTCTTAAGTATTTCATAGTGATCACAAATTAAGCTCCTTTTTGCGATTAGACGCTTAGTTTACGAGATAATCGCATTTAAAGATTTCCATATGAAAATCCACCATTGGCCAGCCATTTCATGTTGATATCCCCACATATTACAAGTCATTTCTTGAGTTGTTTATAGTGATCACAAATTAAGCTCCTTTTTGCGATTAGACGCTTAGTTTACGAGATAATCGCATTTAAAGATTTCCATATGAAAATCCAGCATTGACCACCCGTTTCATAGTGATATCCCCATATAATTCATGGGATTTCTTAAGTATTTCATAGTGATCACAAATTAAGCTCCTTTTTGCGATTAGACGCTTAGTTTACGAGATAATCGCATTTAAAGATTTCCATATGAAAATCCAGCATTGGGCACCCATTTCATAGTGATATCCCCATATAATTCATGGGATTTCTTAAGTATTTCATAGTGATCACAAATTAAGCTCCTTTTTGCGATTAGACGCTTAGTTTACGAGATAATCGCATTTAAAGATTTCCATATGAAAATCCACCATTGGCCAGCCATTTCATGTTGATATCCCCACATATTACAAGTCATTTCTTGAGTTGTTTATAGTGATCACAAATTAAGCTCCTTTTTGCGATTAGACGCTTAGTTTACGAGATAATCGCATTTAAAGATTTCCATATGAAAATCCAGCATTGACCACCCGTTTCATAGTGATATCCCCATATAATTCATGGGATTTCTTAAGTATTTCATAGTGATCACAAATTAAGCTCCTTTTTGCGATTAGACGCTTAGTTTACGAGATAATCGCATTTAAAGATTTCCATATGAAAATTCAGCATTGGGCACCCATTTCATAGTGATATCCCCATATAATTCATGGGATTTCTTAAGTATTTCATAGTGATCACAAATTAAGCTCCTTTTTGCGATTAGACGCTTAGTTTACGAGATAATCGCATTTAAAGATTTCCATATGAAAATCCACCATTGGCCAGCCATTTCATGTTGATATCCCCACATATTACAAGTCATTTCTTGAGTTGTTTATAGTGATCACAAATTAAGCTCCTTTTTGCGATTAGACGCTTAGTTTACGAGATAATCGCATTTAAAGATTTCCATATGAAAATCCAGCATTGACCACCCGTTTCATAGTGATATCCCCATATAATTCATGGGATTTCTTAAGTATTTCATAGTGATCACAAATTAAGCTCCTTTTTGCGATTAGACGCTTAGTTTACGAGATAATCGCATTTAAAGATTTCCATATGAAAATCCAGCATTGGGCACCCATTTCATAGTGATATCCCCATATAATTCATGGGATTTCTTAAGTATTTCATAGTGATCACAAATTAAGCTCCTTTTTGCGATTAGACGCTTAGTTTACGAGATAATCGCATTTAAAGATTTCCATATGAAAATCCACCATTGGCCAGCCATTTCATGTTGATATCCCCACATATTACAAGTCATTTCTTGAGTTGTTTATAGTGATCACAAATTAAGCTCCTTTTTGCGATTAGACGCTTAGTTTACGAGATAATCGCATTTAAAGATTTCCATATGAAAATCCAGCATTGACCACCCGTTTCATAGTGATATCCCCATATAATTCATGGGATTTCTTAAGTATTTCATAGTGATCACAAATTAAGCTCCTTTTTGCGATTAGACGCTTAGTTTACGAGATAATCGCATTTAAAGATTTCCATATGAAAATCCAGCATTGACCACCCGTTTCATAGTGATATCCCCATATAATTCATGGGATTTCTTAAGTATTTCATAGTGATCACAAATTAAGCTCCTTTTTGCGATTAGACGCTTAGTTTACGAGATAATCGCATTTAAAGATTTCCATATGAAAATTCAGCATTGGACACCCATTTCATAGTGATATCCCCATATAATTCATGGGATTTCTTAAGTATTTTATAGTGATCACAAATTAAGCTCCTTTTTGCGATTAGACGCTTAGTTTACGAGATAATCGCATTTAAAGATTTCCATATGAAAATCCAGCATTGGCCACCCGTTTCATAGTGATATCACCATATAATTCATGGGATTTCTTAAGTATTTCATAGTGATCACAAATTAAGCTCCTTTTTGCGATTAGACGCTTAGTTTACGAGATAATCGCATTTAAAGATTTCCATATGAAAATCCACCATTGGCCAGCCATTTCATGTTGATATCCCCACATATTACAAGTCATTTCTTGAGTTGTTTATAGTGATCACAAATTAAGCTCCTTTTTGCGATTAGACGCTTAGTTTACGAGATAATCGCATTTAAAGATTTCCATATGAAAATCCAGCATTGGCCACCCGTTTCATAGTGATATTCCCATATAATTCAAGGGATTTCTTAAGTATTTCATAGTGATCACAAATTAAGCTCCTTTTAGCGATTAGACGCTTAGTTTACGAGATAATCGCATTTAAAGATTTCCATATGAAAATCCAGCATTGGGCACCCATTTCATAGTGATATCCCCATATAATTCATGGGATTTCTTAAGTATTTCATAGTGATCACAAATTAAGCTCCTTTTTGCGATTAGACGCTTAGTTTACGAGATAATCGCATTTAAAGATTTCCATATGAAAATCCAGCATTGGCCACCCGTTTCATAGTGATATTCCCATATAATTCAAGGGATTTCTTAAGTATTTCATAGTGATCACAAATTAAGCTCCTTTTAGCGATTAGACGCTTAGTTTACGAGATAATCGCATTTAAAGATTTCCATATGAAAATCCAGCATTGGGCACCCATTTCATAGTGATATCCCCATATAATTCATGGGATTTCTTAAGTATTTCATAGTGATCACAAATTAAGCTCCTTTTTGCGATTAGACGCTTAGTTTACGAGATAATCGCATTTAAAGATTTCCATATGAAAATCCAGCATTGGCCACCCGTTTCATAGTGATATCCCCATATAATTCATGGGATTTCTTAAGTATTTCATAGTGATCACAAATTAAGCTCCTTTTTGCGATTAGACGCTTAGTTTACGAGATAATCGCATTTAAAGATTTCCATATGAAAATTCAGCATTGGGCACCCATTTCATAGTGATATCCCCATATAATTCATGGGATTTCTTAAGTATTTCATAGTGATCACAAATTAAGCTCCTTTTTGCGATTAGACGCTTAGTTTACGAGATAATCGCATTTAAAGATTTCCATATGAAAATTCAGCATTGGGCACCCATTTCATAGTGATATCCCCATATAATTCATGGGATTTCTTAAGTATTTCATAGTGATCACAAATTAAGCTCCTTTTTGCGATTAGACGCTTAGTTTACGAGATAATCGCATTTAAAGATTTCCATATGAAAATCCACCATTGGCCAGCCATTTCATGTTGATATCCCCACATATTACAAGTCATTTCTTGAGTTGTTTATAGTGATCACAAATTAAGCTCCTTTTTGCGATTAGACGCTTAGTTTACGAGATAATCGCATTTAAAGATTTCCATATGAAAATCCAGCATTGACCACCCGTTTCATAGTGATATCCCCATATAATTCATGGGATTTCTTAAGTATTTCATAGTGATCACAAATTAAGCTCCTTTTTGCGATTAGACGCTTAGTTTACGAGATAATCGCATTTAAAGATTTCCATATGAAAATCCAGCATTGGGCACCCATTTCATAGTGATATCCCCATATAATTCATGGGATTTCTTAAGTATTTCATAGTGATCACAAATTAAGCTCCTTTTTGCGATTAGACGCTTAGTTTACGAGATAATCGCATTTAAAGATTTCCATATGAAAATCCACCATTGGCCAGCCATTTCATGTTGATATCCCCACATATTACAAGTCATTTCTTGAGTTGTTTATAGTGATCACAAATTAAGCTCCTTTTTGCGATTAGACGCTTAGTTTACGAGATAATCGCATTTAAAGATTTCCATATGAAAATCCAGCATTGACCACCCGTTTCATAGTGATATCCCCATATAATTCATGGGATTTCTTAAGTATTTCATAGTGATCACAAATTAAGCTCCTTTTTGCGATTAGACGCTTAGTTTACGAGATAATCGCATTTAAAGATTTCCATATGAAAATCCAGCATTGGGCACCCATTTCATAGTGATATCCCCATATAATTCATGGGATTTCTTAAGTATTTCATAGTGATCACAAATTAAGCTCCTTTTTGCGATTAGACGCTTAGTTTACGAGATAATCGCATTTAAAGATTTCCATATGAAAATCTACCATTGGCCAGCCATTTAATGTTGATATCCCCACATATTACAAGTCATTTCTTGAGTTGTTTATAGTGATCACAAATTAAGCTCCTTTTTGCGATTAGACGCTTAGTTTACGAGATAATCGCATTTAAAGATTTCCATATGAAAATCCAGCATTGGCCACCCGTTTCATAGTGATATTCCCATATAATTCAAGGGATTTCTTAAGTATTTCATAGTGATCACAAATTAAGCTCCTTTTAGCGATTAGACGCTTAGTTTACGAGATAATCGCATTTAAAGATTTCCATATGAAAATCCAGCATTGGGCACCCATTTCATAGTGATATCCCCATATAATTCATGGGATTTCTTAAGTATTTCATAGTGATCACAAATTAAGCTCCTTTTTGCGATTAGACGCTTAGTTTACGAGATAATCGCATTTAAAGATTTCCATATGAAAATCCAGCATTGGCCACCCGTTTCATAGTGATATTCCCATATAATTCAAGGGATTTCTTAAGTATTTCATAGTGATCACAAATTAAGCTCCTTTTAGCGATTAGACGCTTAGTTTACGAGATAATCGCATTTAAAAGATTTCCATATGAAAATCCAGCATTGGGCACCCATTTCATAGTGATATCCCCATATAATTCATGGGATTTCTTAAGTATTTCATAGTGATCACAAATTAAGCTCCTTTTTGCGATTAGACGCTTAGTTTACGAGATAATCGCATTTAAAGATTTCCATATGAAAAATCCAGCATTGGCCACCCGTTTCATAGTGATATCCCCATATAATTCATGGATTTCTTAAGTATTTCATAGTGATCACAAATTAAGCTCCTTTTTGCGATTAGACGCTTAGTTTACGAGATAATCGCATTTAAAGATTTCCATATGAAAATTCAGCATTGGGCACCCATTTCATAGTGATATCCCCATATAATTCATGGGATTTCTTAAGTATTTCATAGTGATCACAAATTAAGCTCCTTTTTGCGATTAGACGCTTAGTTTACGAGATAATCGCATTTAAAGATTTCCATATGAAAATTCAGCATTGGGCACCCATTTCATAGTGATATCCCCATATAATTCATGGGATTTCTTAAGTATTTCATAGTGATCACAAATTAAGCTCCTTTTTGCGATTAGACGCTTAGTTTACGAGATAATCGCATTTAAAGATTTCCATATGAAAATCCAGCATTGGCCACCCGTTTCATAGTGATATCCCCCATATAATTCATGGGATTTCTTAAGTATTTCATAGTGATCACAAATTAAGCTCCTTTTTGCGATTAGACGCTTAGTTTACGAGATAATCGCATTTAAAGATCTCCATATGAAAATTCAGCATTGGGCACCCATTTTATAGTGATATCCCCATATAATTCATGGGATTTCTTAAGTATTTCATAGTGATCACAAATTAAGCTCCTTTTTGCGATTAGACGCTTAGTTTACGAGATAATCGCATTTAAAGATTTCCATATGAAAATCCACCATTGGCCAGCCATTTCATGTTGATATCCCCACATATTACAAGTCATTTCTTGAGTTGTTTATAGTGATCACAAATTAAGCTCCTTTTTGCGATTAGACGCTTAGTTTACGAGATAATCGCATTTAAAGATTTCCATATGAAAATCCAGCATTGACCACCCGTTTCATAGTGATATCCCCATATAATTCATGGGATTTCTTAAGTATTTCATAGTGATCACAAATTAAGCATATGAAAATCCAGCATTGGCCACCCCGTTTCATAGTGATATCACCATATAATTCATGGGATTTTCTTAAGTATTTCATAGTGATCACAAATTAAGCTCCTTTTTGCGATTAGACGCTTAGTTTACGAGATAATCGCATTTAAAGATTTCCATATGAAAATTCAGCATTGGGCACCCCATTTCATAGTGATATCCCCATATAATTCATGGGATTTCTTAAGTATTGCATAGTGATCACAAATTAAGCTCCTTTTTGCGATTAGACGCTTAGTTTACGAGATAATCGCATTTAAAGATTTCCATATGAAAAACCAGCATTGGCCACCCGTTTCATAGTGATATCCCCATATAATTCAGGGGATTTCTTAAGTATTTCATAGTGATCACAAATTAAGCTCCTTTTTGCGATTAGACGCTTAGTTTACGAGATAATCGCATTTAAAGATTTCCATATGAAAATTCAGCATTGGGCACCCATTTCATAGTGATATCCCCATATAATTCATGGGATTTCTTAAGTATTTCATAGTGATCACAAATTAAGCTCCTTTTTGCGATTAGACGCTTAGTTTACGAGATAATCGCATTTAAAGATTTCCATATGAAAATTCAGCATTGGGCACCCATTTCATAGTGATATCCCCATATAATTCATGGGATTTCTTAAGTATTTTATAGTGATCACAAATTAAGCTCCTTTTTGCGATTAGACGCTTAGTTTACGAGATAATCGCATTTAAAGATTTCCATATGAAAATCCAGCATTGGCCACCCGTTTCATAGTGATATCACCATATAATTCATGGGATTTCTTAAGTATTTCATAGTGATCACAAATTAAGCTCCTTTTTGCGATTAGACGCTTAGTTTACGAGATAATCGCATTTAAAGATTTCCATATGAAAATCCAGCATTGGGCACCCATTTCATAGTGATATCCCCATATAATTCATGGGATTTCTTAAGTATTTCATAGTGATCACAAATTAAGCTCCTTTTTGCGATTAGACGCTTAGTTTACGAGATAATCGCATTTAAAGATTTCCATATGAAAATCCACCATTGGCCAGCCATTTCATGTTGATATCCCCACATATTACAAGTCATTTATTGAGTTGTTTATAGTGATCACAAATTAAGCTCCTTTTTGCGATTAGACGCTTAGTTTACGAGATAATCGCATTTAAAGATTTCCATATGAAAATCCAGCATTGGCCACCCGTTTCATAGTGATATTCCCATATAATTCAAGGGATTTCTTAAGTATTTCATAGTGATCACAAATTAAGCTCCTTTTAGCGATTAGACGCTTAGTTTACGAGATAATCGCATTTAAAGATTTCCATATGAAAATCCAGCATTGGGCAACAATTTCATAGTGATATCCCCATATAATTCATGGGATTTCTTAAGTATTTCATAGTGATCACAAATTAAGCTCCTTTTTGCGATTAGACGCTTAGTTTACGAGATAATCGCATTTAAAGATTTCCATATGAAAATCCAGCATTGGCCACCCGTTTCATAGTGATATTCCCATATAATTCAAGGGATTTCTTAAGTATTTCATAGTGATCACAAATTAAGCTCCTTTTAGCGATTAGACGCTTAGTTTACGAGATAATCGCATTTAAAGATTTCCATATGAAAATCCAGCATTGGGCACCCATTTCATAGTGATATCCCCATATAATTCATGGGATTTCTTAAGTATTTCATAGTGATCACAAATTAAGCTCCTTTTTGCGATTAGACGCTTAGTTTACGAGATAATCGCATTTAAAGATTTCCATATGAAAATCCAGCATTGGCCACCCGTTTCATAGTGATATCCCCATATAATTCATGGGATTTCTTAAGTATTTCATAGTGATCACAAATTAAGCTCCTTTTTGCGATTAGACGCTTAGTTTACGAGATAATCGCATTTAAAGATTTCCATATGAAAATTCAGCATTGGGCACCCATTTCATAGTGATATCCCGATATAATTCATGGGATTTCTTAAGTATTTCATAGTGATCACAAATTAAGCTCCTTTTTGCGATTAGACGCTTAGTTTACGAGATAATCGCATTTAAAGATTTCCATATGAAAATTCAGCATTGGGCACCCATTTCATAGTGATATCCCCATATAATTCATGGGATTTCTTAAGTATTTCATAGTGATCACAAATTAAGCTCCTTTTTGCGATTAGACGCTTAGTTTACGAGATAATCGCATTTAAAGATTTCCATATGAAAATCCAGCATTGGCCACCCGTTTCATAGTGATATCCCCATATAATTCATGGGATTTCTTAAGTATTTCATAGTGATCACAAATTAAGCTCCTTTTTGCGATTAGACGCTTAGTTTACGAGATAATCGCATTTAAAGATTTCCATATGAAAATTCAGCATTGGGCACCCATTTTATAGTGATATCCCCATATAATTCATGGGATTTCTTAAGTATTTCATAGTGATCACAAATTAAGCTCCTTTTTGAGATTAGACGCTTAGTTTACGAGATAATCGCTTTTAAAGATTTCCATATGAAAATCCACCATTGGCCAGCCATTTCATGTTGATATCCCCACATATTACAAGTCATTTCTTGAGTTGTTTATAGTGATCACAAATTAAGCTCCTTTTTGCGATTAGACGCTTAGTTTACGAGATAATCGCATTTAAAGATTTCCATATGAAAATCCAGCATTGACCACCCGTTTCATAGTGATATCCCCATATAATTCATGGGATTTCTTAAGTATTTCATAGTGATCACAAATTAAGCTCCTTTTTGCGATTAGACGCTTAGTTTACGAGATAATCGCATTTAAAGATTTCCATATGAAAATCCAGCATTGGCCATCCATTTCATAGTGATATCCCCATATAATTCATGGGATTTCTTAAGTATTTCATAGTGATCTCAAATTAAGCTCCTTTTTGCGATTAGACGCTTAGTTTACGAGATAATCGCATTTAAAGATTTCCATATGAAAATTCAGCATTGGGCACCCATTTCATGTTGATATCCCCACATATTACAAGTCATTTCTTGAGTTGTTTATAGTGATCACAAATTAAGCTCCTTTTTGCGATTAGACGCTTAGTTTACGAGATAATCGCATTTAAAGATTTCCATATGAAAATCCAGCATTGGCCATCCATTTCATAGTGATATCCCCATATAATTCATGGGATTTCTTAAGTATTTCATAGTGATCACAAATTAAGCTCCTTTTTGCGATTAGACGCTTAGTTTACGAGATAATCGCATTTAAAGATTTCCATATGAAAATCCACCATTGGCCAGCCATTTCATGTTGATATCCCCACATATTACAAGTCATTTCTTGAGTTGTTTATAGTGATCACAAATTAAGCTCCTTTTTGCGATTAGACGCTTAGTTTACGAGATAATCGCATTTAAAGATTTCCATATGAAAATCCAGCATTGGGCACCCATTTCATAGTGATATCCCCATATAATTCATGGGATTTCTTAAGTATTTCATAGTGATCACAAATTAAGCTCCTTTTTGCGATTAGACGCTTAGTTTACGAGATAATCGCATTTAAAGATTTCCATATGAAAATCCAGCATTGGCCACCCGTTTCATAGTGATATCCCCATATAATTCATGGGATTTCTTAAGTATTTCATAGTGATCACAAATTAAGCTCCTTTTTGCGATTAGACGCTTAGTTTACGAGATAATCGCATTTAAAGATTTCCATATGAAAATTCAGCATTGGGCACCCATTTTATAGTGATATTCCCATATAATTCATGGGATTTCTTAAGTATTTCATAGTGATCACAAATTAAGCTCCTTTTTGCGATTAGACGCTTAGTTTACGAGATAATCGCATTTAAAGATTTCCATATGAAAATCCAGCATTGGCCAGCCATTTCATGTTGATATCCCCACATATTACAAGTCATTTCTTGAGTTGTTTATAGTGATCACAAATTAAGCTCCTTTTTGCGATTAGACGCTTAGTTTACGAGATAATCGCATTTAAAGATTTCCATATGAAAATCCAGCATTGGCCACCCGTTTCATAGTGATATTCCCATATAATTCAAGGGATTTCTTAAGTATTTCATAGTGATCACAAATTAAGCTCCTTTTTGCGATTAGACGCTTAGTTTACGAGATAATCGCATTTAAAGATTTCCATATGAAAATCCAGCATTGGCCACCCGTTTTATAGTGATATCCCCATATAATTCATGGGATTTCTTAAGTATTTCATAGTGATCACAAATTAAGCTCCTTTTTGCGATTAGACGCTTAGTTTACGAGATAATCACATTTAAAGATTTCCATATGAAAATTCAGCATTGGGCACCCATTTCATAGTGATATCCCCATATAATTCATGGGATTTCTTAAGTATTTCATAGTGATCACAAATTAAGCTCCTTTTTGCGATTAGACGCTTAGTTTACGAGATAATCGCATTTAAAGATTTCCATATGAAAATTCAGCATTGGGCACCCATTTCATAGTGATATCCCCATATAATTCATGGGATTTCTTAAGTATTTCATAGTGATCACAAATTAAGCTCCTTTTTGCGATTAGACGCTTAGTTTACGAGATAATCGCATTTAAAGATTTCCATATGAAAATTCAGCATTGGGCACCCATTTTATAGTGATATCCCCATATAATTCATGGGATTTCTTAAGTATTTCATAGTGATCACAAATTAAGCTCCTTTTTGCGATTAGACGCTTAGTTTACGAGATAATCGCATTTAAAGATTTCCATATGAAAATCCACCATTGGCCAGCCATTTCATGTTGATATCCCCACATATTACAAGTCATTTCTTGAGTTGTTTATAGTGATCACAAATTAAGCTCCTTTTTGCGATTAGACGCTTAGTTTACGAGATAATCGCATTTAAAGATTTCCATATGAAAATCCAGCATTGACCACCCGTTTCATGTTGATATCCCCACATATTACAAGTCATTTCTTGAGTTGTTTATAGTGATCACAAATTAAGCTCCTTTTTGCGATTAGACGCTTAGTTTACGAGATAATCGCATTTAAAGATTTTTATATGAAAATCCAGCATTGGCCATCCATTTCATAGTGATATCCCCATATAATTCATGGGATTTCTTAAGTATTTCATAGTGATCACAAATTAAGCTCCTTTTTGCGATTAGACGCTTAGTTTACGAGATAATCGCATATAAAGATTTCCATATGAAAATCCACCATTGGCCAGCCATTTCATGTTGATATCCCCACATATTACAAGTCATTTCTTGAGTTGTTTATAGTGATCACAAATTAAGCTCCTTTTTGCGATTAGACGCTTAGTTTACGAGATAATCGCATTTAAAGATTTCCATATGAAAAACCAGCATTGGCCACCCGTTTCATAGTGATATCCCCATATAATTCATGGGATTTCTTAAGTATTTCATAGTGATCACAAATTAAGCTCCTTTTTGCGATTAGACGCTTAGTTTACGAGATAATCGCATTTAAAGATTTCCATATGAAAATTCAGCATTGGGCACCCATTTTATAGTGATATCCCCATATAATTCATGGGATTTCTTAAGTATTTCATAGTGATCACAAATTAAGCTCCTTTTTTGCGATTAGACGCTTAGTTTACGAGATAATCGCATTTAAAGATTTCCATATGAAAATTCAGCATTGGGCACCCATTTCATAGTGATATCCCCATATAATTCATGGGATTTCTTAAGTATTGCATAGTGATCACAAATTAAGCTCCTTTTTGCGATTAGACGCTTAGTTTACGAGATAATCGCATTTAAAGATTTCCATATGAAAATCCAGCATTGGCCACCCGTTTCATAGTGATATCACCATATTATTCATGGGATTTCTTAAGTATTTCATAGTGATCACAAATTAAGCTCTTTTTTGCGATTAGACGCTTAGTTTACGAGATAATCGCATTTAAAGATTTCCATATGAAAATCCAGCATTGGGCACCCATTTCATAGTGATATCCCCATATAATTCATGGGATTTCTTAAGTATTTCATAGTGATCACAAATTAAGCTCCTTTTTGCGATTAGACGCTTAGTTTACGAGATAATCGCATTTAAAGATTTCCATATGAAAATCCACCATTGGCCAGCCATTTCATGTTGATATCCCCACATATTACAAGTCATTTCTTGAGTTGTTTATAGTGATCACAAATTAAGCTCCTTTTTGCGATTAGACGCTTAGTTTACGAGATAATCGCATTTAAAGATTTCCATATGAAAATCCAGCATTGGCCACCCGTTTCATAGTGATATTCCCATATAATTCAAGGGATTTCTTAAGTATTTCATAGTGATCACAAATTAAGCTCCTTTTTGCGATTAGACGCTTAGTTTACGAGATAATCGCATTTAAAGATTTCCATATGAAAATCCAGCATTGGGCACCCATTTCATAGTGATATCCCCATATAATTCATGGGATTTCTTAAGTATTTCATAGTGATCACAAATTAAGCTCCTTTTTGCGATTAGACGCTTAGTTTACGAGATAATCGCATTTAAAGATTTCCATATGAAAATCCAGCATTGGCCGCCCGTTTCATAGTGATATCCCCATATAATTCATGGGATTTCTTAAGTTTTTCATAGTGATCACAAATTAAGCTCCTTTTTGCGATTAGACGCTTAGTTTACGAGATAATCGCATTTAAAGATTTCCATATGAAAATCCACCATTGGCCAGCCATTTCATGTTGATATCCCCACATATTACAAGTCATTTCTTGAGTTGTTTATAGTGATCACAAATTAAGCTCCTTTTTGCGATTAGACGCTTAGTTTACGAGATAATCGCATTTAAAGATTTCCATATGAAAATCCAGCATTGGCCACCCGTTTCATAGTGATATCACCATATAATTCATGGGATTTCTTAAGTATTTCATAGTGATCACAAATTAAGCTCCTTTTTGCGATTAGACGCTTAGTTTACGAGATAATCGCATTTAAAGATTTCCATATGAAAATCCAGCATTGGGCACCCATTTCATAGTGATATCCCCATATAATTCATGGGATTTCTTAAGTATTTCATAGTGATCACAAATTAAGCTCCTTTTTGCGATTAGACGCTTAGTTTACGAGATAATCGCATTTAAAGATTTCCATATGAAAATCCAGCATTGGGCACCCATTTCATAGTGATATCCCCATATAATTCATGGGATTTCTTAAGTATTTCATAGTGATCACAAATTAAGCTCCTTTTTGCGGTTAGACGCTTAGTTTACGAGATAATCGCATTTAAAGATTTCCATATGAAAATTCAGCATTGGGCACCCATTTCATAGTGATATCCCCATATAATTCATGGGATTTCTTAAGTATTTCATAGTGATCACAAATTAAGCTCCTTTTTGCGATTAGACGCTTGGTTTACGAGATAATCGCATTTAAAGATTTACATATGAAAATCCAGCATTGGCCACCCGTTTCATAGTGATATCCCCATATAATTCAAGGGATTTCTTAAGTATTTCATAGTGGCCACCCGTTTCATAGTGATTGATATTCCCATATAATTCATGGGATTTCTTAAGTATTTCATAGTGATCACAAATTAAGCTCCTTTTTGCGATTAGACGCTTAGTTTACGAGATAATCGCATTTAAAGATTTCCATATGAAAATCCAGCATTGGGCACCTATTTCATAGTGATATCCCCATATAATTCATGGGATTTCTTAAGTATTTCATAGTGATCACAAATTAAGCTCCTTTTTGCGATTAGACGCTTAGTTTACGAGATAATCGCATTTAAAGATTTCAGCATTGGCCACCCGTTTCATAGTGATATCCCCATATAATTCATGGGATTTCTTAAGTATTTCATAGTGATCACAAATTATAGTTCATAGTGATCACAAATTAAGCTCCTTTTTGCGATTAGACGCTTAGTTTACGAGATAATCGCATTTAAAGATTTCCATATGAAAATCCAGCATTGGCCATCCATTTCATAGTGATATCCCCATATAATTCATGGGATTTCTTAAGTATTTCATAGTGATCACAAATTAAGCTCCTTTTTGCGATTAGACGCTTAGTTTACGAGATAATCGCATTTAAAGATTTCCATATGAAAATTCAGCATTGGGCACCCATTTCATGTTGATATCCCCACATATTACAAGTCATTTCTTGAGTTGTTTATAGTGATCACAAATTAAGCTCCTTTTTGCGATTAGACGCTTAGTTTACGAGATAATCGCATTTAAAGATTTCCATATGAAAATCCACCATTGGCCAGCCATTTCATGTTGATATCCCCACATATTACAAGTCATTTCTTGAGTTATTTATAGTGATCACAAATTAAGCTCCTTTTTGCGATTAGACGCTTAGTTTACGAGATAATCGCATTTAAAGATTTCCATATGAAAATCCAGCATTGGCCACCCGTTTCATAGTGATATCCCCATATAATTCATGGGATTTCTTAAGTATTTCATAGTGATCACAAATTAAGCTCCTTTTTGCGATTAGACGCTTAGTTTACGAGATAATCGCATTTAAAGATTTCCATATGAAAATCCAGCATTGGCCATCCATTTCATAGTGATATCCCCATATAATTCATGGGATTTCTTAAGTATTTCATAGTGATCACAAATTAAGCTCCTTTTTGCGATTAGACGCTTAGTTTACGAGATAATCGCATTTAAAGATTTCCATATGAAAATTCAGCATTGGGCACCCATTTCATGTTGATATCCCCACATATTACAAGTCATTTCTTGAGTTGTTTATAGTGATCACAAATTAAGCTCCTTTTTGCGATTAGACGCTTAGTTTACCAGATAATCGCATTTAAAGATTTCCATATGAAAATTCAGCATTGGGCACCCATTTCATGTTGATATCCCCACATATTACAAGTCATTTCTTGAGTTGTTTTTAGTGATCACAAATTAAGCTCCTTTTTGCGATTAGACGCTTAATTTAAGAGATAATCGCATTTAAAGATTTCCATAAGAAAATCCAGCATTGGCCACCCGTTCCATAGTGATATCCCCATATAATTTAGGGGATTTCTTAAGTATTTCATAGTGATCACAAATTAAGCTCCTTTTTGCGATTAGACGCTTAGTTTACGAGATAATCGCATTTAAAGATTTCCATATGAAAATCCAGCATTGGCCACCCGTTTCATAGTGATATTCCCATATAATTCATGGGATTTCTTAAGTATTTCATAGTGATCACAAATTAAGCTCCTTTTTGCGATTAGGCGCTTAGTTTACGAGATAATCGCATTTAAAGATTTCCATATGAAAATCCACCATTGGCCAGCCATTTCATGTTGATATCCCCACATATTACAAGTCATTTCTTGAGTTGTTTATAGTGATCACAAATTAAGCTCCTTTTTGCGATTAGACGCTTAGTTTACGAGATAATCGCATTTAAAGATTTCCATATGAAAATCCAGCATTGGCCACCTGTTTCATAGTGATATCACCATACAATTCAAGGGATTTCTTAAGTATTTCATAGTGATCACAAATTAAGCTCCTTTTTGCGATTAGACGCTTAGTTTACGAGATAATCGCATTTAAAGATTTCCATATGAAAATCCAGCATTGGCCACCCGTTTCATAGTGATATCCCCATATAATTCATGGGATTTCTTAAGTATTTCATAGTGATCACAAATTAAGCTCCTTTTTGCGATTAGACGCTTAGTTTACGAGATAATCGCATTTAAAGATTTCCATATGAAAATCCAGCATTGGCCACCCGTTTCATAGTGATATTCCCATATAATTCATGGGATTTCTTAAGTATTTCATAGTGATCACAAATTAAGCTCCTTTTTGCAATTAGACGCTTAGTTTACGAGATAATCGCATTTAAAGATTTCCATATGAAAATCCAGCATTGGGCACCCATTTCATAGTGATATCCCCATATAATTCATGGGATTTCTTAAGTATTTCATAGTGATCACAAATTAAGCTCCGTTTTGCGATTAGACGCTTAGTTTACGAGATAATCGCATTTAAAGATTTCCATATGAAAATCCAGCATTGGCCACCCGTTTCATAGTGATATCCCCATATAATTCATGGGATTTCTTAAGTATTTCATAGTGATCACAAATTATAGTTCATAGTGATCACAAATTAAGCTCCTTTTTGCGATTAGACGCTTAGTTTACGAGATAATCGCATTTAAAGATTTCCATATGAAAATCCAGCATTGGGCACCCGTTTCATAGTGATATCCCCATATAATTTATGGGATTTCTTAAGTATTTCATAGTGATCACAAATTATAGTTCATAGTGATCACAAATTAAGCTCCTTTTTGCGATTAGACGTTTAGTTTACGAGATAATCGCATTTAAAGATTTTCATATGAAAATCCAGCATTGGCCACCCGTTTCATAGTGATATAATTCATGGGATTTCTTAAGTATTTCATAGTGATCACAAATTAAGCTCCTTTTTGCGATTAGACGCTTAGTTTACGAGATAATCGCATTTAAAGATTTCCATATGAAAATCCAGCATTGGGCACCCATTTCATAGTGATATCCCCATATAATTCATGGGATTTCTTAAGTATTTCATAGTGATCACAAATTAAGCTCCTTTTTGCGATTAGACGCTTAGTTTACGAGATAATCGCATTTAAAGATTTCCCTATGAAAATCCAGCATTGGCCACCCGTTTCATAGTGATATCCCCATTCATGGGATTTCTTAAGTATTTCATAGTGATCACAAATTAAGCTCCTTTTTGCGATTAGACGCTTAGTTTACGAGATAATCGCATTTAAAGATTTCCATATGAAAATCCAGCATTGGCCACCCGTTTCATAGTGATATTCCCATATAATTCAAGGGATTTCTTAAGTATTTCATAGTGATCACAAATTAAGCTCCTTTTTGCGATTAGACGCTTAGTTTACGAGATAATCGCATTTAAAGATTTCCATATGAAAATCCAGCATTGGCCACCCGTTTCATAGTGATATTCCCATATAATTCAAGGGATTTCTTAAGTATTTCATAGTGATCACAAATTAAGCTCCTTTTTGCGATTATACGCTTAGTTTACGAGATAATCGCATTTAAAGATTTCCATATGAAAATCCAGCATTGGCCACCCGTTTCATAGTGATATCACCATATAATTCAAGGGATTTCTTAAGTATTTCATAGTGATCACAAATTAAGCTCCTTTTTGCGATTAGACGCTTAGTTTACGACATAATCGCATTTAAAGATTTCCATATGAAAATCCAGCATTGGCCACCCGTTTCATAGTGATATTCCCATATAATTCAAGGGATTTCTTAAGTATTTCATAGTGATCACAAATTAAGCTCCTTTTTGCGATTAGACGCTTAGTTTACGAGATAATCGCATTTAAAGATTTCCATATGAAAATCCAGCATTGGCCACCCGTTTCATAGTGATATTCCCATATAATTCATGGAATTTCTTAAGTATTTCATAGTGATCACAAATTAAGCTCCTTTTTGCAATTAGACGCTTAGTTTACGAGATAATCGCATTTAAAGATTTCCATATGAAAATCCAGCATTGGGCACCCATTTCATAGTGATATCCCCATATAATTCATGGGATTTCTTAAGTATTTCATAGTGATCACAAATTAAGCTCCGTTTTGCGATTAGACGCTTAGTTTACGAGATAATCGCATTTAAAGATTTCCATATGAAAATCCAGCATTGGCCACCCGTTTCATAGTGATATCCCCATATAATTCATGGGATTTCTTAAGTATTTCATAGTGATCACAAATTATAGTTCATAGTGATCACAAATTAAGCTCCTTTTTGCGATTAGACGCTTAGTTTACGAGATAATCGCATTTAAAGATTTCCATATGAAAATCCAGCATTGGGCACCCGTTTCATAGTGATATCCCCATATAATTTATGGGATTTCTTAAGTATTTCATAGTGATCACAAATTATAGTTCATAGTGATCACAAATTAAGCTCCTTTTTGCGATTAGACGTTTAGTTTACGAGATAATCGCATTTAAAGATTTTCATATGAAAATCCAGCATTGGCCACCCGTTTCATAGTGATATCCCCATTCATGGGATTTCTTAAGTATTTCATAGTGATCACAAATTAAGCTCCTTTTTGCGATTAGACGCTTAGTTTACGAGATAATCGCATTTAAAGATTTCCCTATGAAAATCCAGCATTGGCCACCCGTTTCATAGTGATATCCCCATTCATGGGATTTCTTAAGTATTTCATAGTGATCACAAATTAAGCTCCTTTTTGCGATTAGACGCTTAGTTTACGAGATAATCGCATTTAAAGATTTCCATATGAAAATCCAGCATTGGCCACCCGTTTCATAGTGATATTCCCATATAATTCAAGGGATTTCTTAAGTATTTCATAGTGATCACAAATTAAGCTCCTTTTTGCGATTATACGCTTAGTTTACGAGATAATCGCATTTAAAGATTTCCATATGAAAATCCAGCATTGGCCACCCGTTTCATAGTGATATCACCATATAATTCAAGGGATTTCTTAAGTATTTCATAGTGATCACAAATTAAGCTCCTTTTTGCGATTAGACGCTTAGTTTACGACATAATCGCATTTAAAGATTTCCATATGAAAATCCAGCATTGGCCACCCGTTTCATAGTGATATTCCCATATAATTCAAGGGATTTCTTAAGTATTTCATAGTGATCACAAATTAAGCTCCTTTTTGCGATTATACGCTTAGTTTACGAGATAATCGCATTTAAAGATTTCCATATGAAAATCCAGCATTGGCCACCCGTTTCATAGTGATATCACCATATAATTCAAGGGATTTCTTAAGTATTTCATAGTGATCACAAATTAAGCTCCTTTTTGCGATTAGACGCTTAGTTTACGACATAATCGCATTTAAAGATTTCCATATGAAAATCCAGCATTGGCCACCCGTTTCATAGTGATATTCCCATATAATTCAAGGGATTTCTTAAGTATTTCATAGTGATCACAAATTAAGCTCCTTTTTGCGATTATACGCTTAGTTTACGAGATAATCGCATTTAAAGATTTCCATATGAAAATCCAGCATTGGCCACCCGTTTCATAGTGATATTCCCATATAATTCAAGGGATTTCTTAAGTATTTCATAGTGATCACAAATTAAGCTCCTTTTTGCGATTAGACGCTTAGTTTACGAGATAATCGCATTTAAAGATTTCCATATGAAAATCCAGCATTGGCCACCCGTTTCATAGTGATATTCCCATATAATTCAAGGGATTTCTTAAGTATTTCATAGTGATCACAAATTAAGCTCCGTTTTGCGATTAGACGCTTAGTTTACGAGATAATCGCATTTAAAGATTTCCATATGAAAATCCAGCATTGGCCACCCGTTTCATAGTGATATCCCCATATAATTCATGGGATTTCTTAAGTATTTCATAGTGATCACAAATTATAGTTCATAGTGATCACAAATTAAGCTCCTTTTTGCGATTAGACGCTTAGTTTACGAGATAATCGCATTTAAAGATTTCCATATGAAAATCCAGCATTGGGCACCCATTTCATAGTGATATCCCCATATAATTCATGGGATTTCTTAAGTATTTCATAGTGATCACAAATTAAGCTTCTTTTTGCGATTAGACGCTTAGTTTACGAGATAATCGCATTTAAAGATTTCCCTATGAAAATCCAGCATTGGCCACCCGTTTCATAGTGATATCCCCATTCATGGGATTTCTTAAGTATTTCATAGTGATCACAAATTAAGCTCCTTTTTGCGATTAGACGCTTAGTTTACGAGATAATCGCATTTAAAGATTTCCATATGAAAATCCAGCATTGGGCACCCATTTCATAGTGATATCCCCATATAATTCATGGGATTTCTTAAGTATTTCATAGTGATCACAAATTAAGCTCCTTTTTGCGATTAGACGCTTAGTTTACGAGATAATCGCATTTAAAGATTTCCCTATGAAAATCCAGCATTGGCCACCCGTTTCATAGTGATATCCCCATATAATTCATGGGATTTCTTAAGTATTTCATAGTGATCACAAATTAAGCTCCTTTTTGCGATTAGACGCTTAGTTTACGAGATAATCGCATTTAAAGATTTCCATATGAAAATCCAGCATTGGCCACCCGTTTCATAGTGATGTCACCATATAATTCAAGGGATTTCTTAAGTATTTCATAGTGATCACAAATTAAGCTCCTTTTTGCGATTAGACGCTTAGTTTACGAGATAATCGCATTTAAAGATTTCCATATGAAAATCCAGCATTGGCCACCCGTTTCATAGTGATATCACCATATAATTCAAGGGATTTCTTAAGTATTTCATAGTGATCACAAATTAAGCTCCTTTTTGCGATTAGACGCTTAGTTTACGACATAATCGCATTTAAAGATTTCCATATGAAAATCCAGCATTGGCCACCCATTTCATAGTGATATCCCCATATAATTCATGGGATTTCTTAAGTATTTCATAGTGATCACAAATTAAGCTCCTTTTTGCGATTAGACGCTTAGTTTACGACATAATCGCATTTAAAGATTTTTATATGAAAATCCAGCATTGGCCATCCATTTCATAGTGATATCCCCATATAATTCATGGGATTTCTTAAGTATTTCATAGTGATCACAAATTAAGCTCCTTTTTGCGATTAGACGCTTAGTTTACGACATAATCGCATTTAAAGATTTCCATATGAAAATCCAGCATTGGCCATCCATTTCATAGTGATATCCCCATATAATTCATGGAATTTCTTAAGTATTTCATAGTGATCACAAATTAAGCTCCTTTTTGCGATTAGACGCGTAGTTTACGAGATAATCGCATTTAAAGATTTCCATATGAAAATCCAGCATTGGCCACCCGTTTCATAGTGATATCCCCATATATATATATATATCTTAAGTATTTCATAGTGATCACAAATTAAGCTCCTTTTTGCGATTAGACGCTTAGTTTACAAGATAATCGCATTTAAAGATTTCCATATGAAAATCCAGCATTGAGCACCCATTTCATAGTGATATCCCCATATAATTCATGGGATTTCTTAAGTATTTCATAGTGATCACAAATTAAGCTCCTTTTTGCGATTAGACGCTTAGTTTACGAGATAATCTCATTTAAAGATTTCCATATGAAAATTCAGCATTGGGCACCCATTTCATAGTGATATCCCCATATAATTCATGGAATTTCTTAAGTATTTCATAGTGATCACAAATTAAGCTCCTTTTTGCGATTAGACGCTTAGTTTACGAGATAATCGCATTTAAAGATTTCCATATGAAAATCCAGCATTGGCCACCCGTTTCATAGTGATATCACCATATAATTCATGGGATTTCTTAAGTATTTCATAGTGATCACAAATTAAGCTCCTTTTTGCGATTAGACGCTTAGTTTACGACATAATCGCATTTAAAGATTTCCATATGAAAATTCAGCATTGGGCACCCATTTCATAGTGATATCCCCATATAATTCATGGAATTTCTTAAGTATTTCATAGTGATCACAAATTAAGCTCCTTTTTGCGATTAGACGCTTAGTTTACGAGATAATCGCATTTAAAGATTTCCATATGAAAATCCAGCATTGGCCACCCATTTCATAGTGATATCCCCATATAATTAATGGGATTTCTTAAGTATTTCATAGTGATCACAAATTAAGCTCCTTTTTGCGATTAGACGCTTAGTTTACGAGATAATCGCATTTAAAGATTTCCATAAGAAAATCCAGCATTGGCCACCCGTTCCATAGTGATATCCCCACATATTACAAGTCATTTCTTGAGTTGTTTATAGTGATCACAAATTAAGCTCCTTTTTGCGATTAGACGCTTAGTTTACGAGATAATCGCATTTAAAGATTTCCATATGAAAATCCAGCATTGGCCACCCGTTTCATAGTGATATCCCCATATAATTCATGGGATTTCTTAAGTATTTCATAGTGATCACAAATTAAGCTCCTTTTTGCGATTAGACGCTTAGTTTACGAGATAATCGCATTTAAAGATTTCCATATGAAAATCCAGCATTGGCCATCCATTTCATAGTGATATCCCCATATAATTCATGGGATTTCTTAAGTATTTCATAGTGATCACAAATTAAGCTCCTTTTTGCGATTAGACGCTTAGTTTACGAGATAATCGCATTTAAAGATTTTTATATGAAAATCCAGCATTGACCATCCATTTCATAGTGATATCCCCATATAATTCATGGGATTTCTTAAGTATGTCATAGTGATCACAAATTAAGCTCTTTTTTGCGATTAGACGCTTAGTTTACGAGATAATCGCATTTAAAGATTTCCATATGAAAATCCAGCATTGGCCATCCATTTCATAGTGATATCCCCATATAATTCATGGAATTTCTTAAGTATTTCATAGTGATCACAAATTAAGCTCCTTTTTGCGATTAGACGCTTAGTTTACGACATAATCGCATTTAAAGATTTTTATATGAAAATCCAGCATTGGCCATCCATTTCATAGTGATATCCCCATATAATTCATGGGATTTCTTAAGTATTTCATAGTGATCACAAATTAAGCTCCTTTTTGCGATTAGACGCTTAGTTTACGAGATAATCGCATTTAAAGATTTCCCTATGAAAATCCAGCATTGGCCACCCGTTTCATAGTGATATCCCCATATAATTCATGGGATTTCTTAAGTATTTCATAGTGATCACAAATTAAGCTCCTTTTTGCGATTAGACGCTTAGTTTACGACATAATCGCATTTAAAGATTTTATATGAAAATCCAGCATTGGCCATCCATTTCATAGTGATATCCCCATATAATTCATGGGATTTCTTAAGTATTTCATAGTGATCACAAATTAAGCTCCTTTTTGCGATTAGACGCTTAGTTTACGACATAATCGCATTTAAAGATTTCCATATGAAAATCCAGCATTGGCCACCCATTTCATAGTGATATCCCCATATAATTCATGGGATTTCTGAAGTATTTCATAGTGATCACAAATTAAGCTCCTTTTTGCGATTAGACGCTTAGTTTACGACATAATCGCATTTAAAGATTTCCATATGAAAATCCAGCATTGGCCACCCATTTCATAGTGATATCCCCATATAATTCATGGGATTTCTTAAGTATTTCATAGTGATCACAAATTAAGCTCCTTTTTGCGATTAGACGCTTAGTTTACGACATAATCGCATTTAAAGATTTTTATATGAAAATCCAGCATTGGCCATCCATTTCATAGTGATATCCCCATATAATTCATGGAATTTCTTAAGTATTTCATAGTGATCACAAATTAAGCTCCTTTTTGCGATTAGACGCGTAGTTTACGAGATAATCGCATTTAAAGATTTCCATATGAAAATCCAGCATTGGCCACCCGTTTCATAGTGATATCCCCATATATATATATATATCTTAAGTATTTCATAGTGATCACAAATTAAGCTCCTTTTTGCGATTAGACGCTTAGTTTACAAGATAATCGCATTTAAAGATTTCCATATGAAAATCCAGCATTGAGCACCCATTTCATAGTGATATCCCCATATAATTCATGGGATTTCTTAAGTATTTCATAGTGATCACAAATTAAGCTCCTTTTTGCGATTAGACGCTTAGTTTACGAGATAATCTCATTTAAAGATTTCCATATGAAAATTCAGCATTGGGCACCCATTTCATAGTGATATCCCCATATAATTCATGGAATTTCTTAAGTATTTCATAGTGATCACAAATTAAGCTCCTTTTTGCGATTAGACGCTTAGTTTACGAGATAATCGCATTTAAAGATTTCCATATGAAAATCCAGCATTGGCCACCCGTTTCATAGTGATATCACCATATAATTCATGGGATTTCTTAAGTATTTCATAGTGATCACAAATTAAGCTCCTTTTTGCGATTAGACGCTTAGTTTACGACATAATCGCATTTAAAGATTTCCATATGAAAATTCAGCATTGGGCACCCATTTCATAGTGATATCCCCATATAATTCATGGAATTTCTTAAGTATTTCATAGTGATCACAAATTAAGCTCCTTTTTGCGATTAGACGCTTAGTTTACGAGATAATCGCATTTAAAGATTTCCATATGAAAATCCAGCATTGGCCACCCATTTCATAGTGATATCCCCATATAATTAATGGGATTTCTTAAGTATTTCATAGTGATCACAAATTAAGCTCCTTTTTGCGATTAGACGCTTAGTTTACGAGATAATCGCATTTAAAGATTTCCATAAGAAAATCCAGCATTGGCCACCCGTTCCATAGTGATATCCCCACATATTACAAGTCATTTCTTGAGTTGTTTATAGTGATCACAAATTAAGCTCCTTTTTGCGATTAGACGCTTAGTTTACGAGATAATCGCATTTAAAGATTTCCATATGAAAATCCAGCATTGGCCACCCGTTTCATAGTGATATCCCCATATAATTCATGGGATTTCTTAAGTATTTCATAGTGATCACAAATTAAGCTCCTTTTTGCGATTAGACGCTTAGTTTACGAGATAATCGCATTTAAAGATTTCCATATGAAAATCCAGCATTGGCCATCCATTTCATAGTGATATCCCCATATAATTCATGGGATTTCTTAAGTATTTCATAGTGATCACAAATTAAGCTCCTTTTTGCGATTAGACGCTTAGTTTACGAGATAATCGCATTTAAAGATTTTTATATGAAAATCCAGCATTGACCATCCATTTCATAGTGATATCCCCATATAATTCATGGGATTTCTTAAGTATGTCATAGTGATCACAAATTAAGCTCTTTTTTGCGATTAGACGCTTAGTTTACGAGATAATCGCATTTAAAGATTTCCATATGAAAATCCAGCATTGGCCATCCATTTCATAGTGATATCCCCATATAATTCATGGAATTTCTTAAGTATTTCATAGTGATCACAAATTAAGCTCCTTTTTGCGATTAGACGCTTAGTTTACGACATAATCGCATTTAAAGATTTTTATATGAAAATCCAGCATTGGCCATCCATTTCATAGTGATATCCCCATATAATTCATGGGATTTCTTAAGTATTTCATAGTGATCACAAATTAAGCTCCTTTTTGCGATTAGACGCTTAGTTTACGAGATAATCGCATTTAAAGATTTCCCTATGAAAATCCAGCATTGGCCACCCGTTTCATAGTGATATCCCCATATAATTCATGGGATTTCTTAAGTATTTCATAGTGATCACAAATTAAGCTCCTTTTTGCGATTAGACGCTTAGTTTACGACATAATCGCATTTAAAGATTTTTATATGAAAATCCAGCATTGGCCATCCATTTCATAGTGATATCCCCATATAATTCATGGGATTTCTTAAGTATTTCATAGTGATCACAAATTAAGCTCCTTTTTGCGATTAGACGCTTAGTTTACGACATAATCGCATTTAAAGATTTCCATATGAAAATCCAGCATTGGCCACCCATTTCATAGTGATATCCCCATATAATTCATGGGATTTCTGAAGTATTTCATAGTGATCACAAATTAAGCTCCTTTTTGCGATTAGACGCTTAGTTTACGACATAATCGCATTTAAAGATTTCCATATGAAAATCCAGCATTGGCCACCCATTTCATAGTGATATCCCCATATAATTCATGGGATTTCTTAAGTATTTCATAGTGATCACAAATTAAGCTCCTTTTTGCGATTAGACGCTTAGTTTACGACATAATCGCATTTAAAGATTTTTATATGAAAATCCAGCATTGGCCATCCATTTCATAGTGATATCCCCATATAATTCATGGGATTTCTTAAGTATTTCATAGTGATCACAAATTAAGCTCCTTTTTGCGATTAGACGCTTAGTTTACGACATAATCGCATTTAAAGATTTCCATATGAAAATCCAGCATTGGCCACCCATTTCATAGTGATATCCCCATATAATTCATGGGATTTCTGAAGTATTTCATAGTGATCACAAATTAAGCTCCTTTTTGCGATTAGACGCTTAGTTTACGACATAATCGCATTTAAAGATTTCCATATGAAAATCCAGCATTGGCCATCCATTTCATAGTGATATCCCCATATAATTCATGGGATTTCTGAAGTATTTCATAGTGATCACAAATTAAGCTCCTTTTTGCGATTAGACGCTTAGTTTACGAGATAATCGCATTTAAAGATTTCCATAAGAAAATCCAGCATTGGCCACCCGTTCCATAGTGATATCCCCACATATTACAAGTCATTTCTTGAGTTGTTTATAGTGATCACAAATTAAGCTCCTTTTTGCGATTAGACGCTTAGTTTACGAGATAATCGCATTTAAAGATTTCCATATGAAAATCCAGCATTGGCCACCCGTTTCATAGTGATATCCCCATATAATTCATGGGATTTCTTAAGTATTTCATAGTGATCACAAATTAAGCTCCTTTTTGCGATTAGACGCTTAGTTTACGAGATAATCGCATTTAAAGATTTCCCTATGAAAATCCAGCATTGGCCACCCGTTTCATAGTGATATCCCCATATAATTCATGGGATTTCTTAAGTATTTCATAGTGATCACAAATTAAGCTCCTTTTTGCGATTAGACGCTTAGTTTACGACATAATCGCATTTAAAGATTTCCATATGAAAATCCAGCATTGGCCATCCATTTCATAGTGATATCCCCATATAATTCATGGGATTTCTTAAGTATTTCATAGTGATCACAAATTAAGCTCCTTTTTGCGATTAGACGCTTAGTTTACGAGATAATCGCATTTAAAGATTTCCATATGAAAATCCAGCATTGGCCATCCATTTCATAGTGATATCCCCATATAATTCATGGGATTTCTTAAGTATTTCATAGTGATCACAAATTAAGCTCCTTTTTGCGATTAGACGCTTAGTTTACGAGATAATCGCATTTAAAGATTTCCATATGAAAATCCAGCGTTGGCCACCCGTTTCATAGTGATATCCCCATATAATTCATGGGATTTCTTAAGTATTTCATAGTGATCACAAATTAAGCTCCTTTTTGCGATTAGACGCTTAGTTTACGAGATAATCGCATTTAAAGATTTCCATATGAAAATCCAGCATTGGCCATCCATTTCATAGTGATATCCCCATATAATTCATGGGATTTCTTAAGTATTTCATAGTGATCACAAATTAAGCTCCTTTTTGCGATTAGACGCTTAGTTTACGAGATAATCGCATTTAAAGATTTCCATATGAAAATCCAGCATTGGCCACCCGTTTCATAGTGATATCCCCATATAATTCAAGGGATTTCTTAAGTATTTCATAGTGATCACAAATTAAGCTCCTTTTTGCGATTAGACGCTTAGTTTACGAGATAATCGCATTTAAAGATTTCCATATGAAAATCCAGCATTGGGCACCCATTTCATAGTGATATCCCCATATAATTCATGGGATTTCTTAAGTAAGCTCCTTTTTGCGATTAGACGCTTAGTTTACGAGATAATCGCATTTAAAGATTTCCATATGAAAATCCAGCATTGGCCATCCATTTCATAGTGATATCCCCATATAATTCATGGGATTTCTTAAGTATTTCATAGTGATCACAAATTAAGCTCCTTTTTGCGATTAGACGCTTAGTTTACGAGATAATCGCATTTAAAGATTTCCATATGAAAATCCAGCATTGGCCACCCGTTTCATAGTGATATCCCCATATAATTCAAGGGATTTCTTAAGTATTTCATAGTGATCACAAATTAAGCTCCTTTTTGCGATTAGACGCTTAGTTTACGAGATAATCGCATTTAAAGATTTCCATATGAAAATCCAGCGTTGGCCACCCGTTTCATAGTGATATCCCCATATAATTCATGGGATTTCTTAAGTATTTCATAGTGATCACAAATTAAGCTCCTTTTTGCGATTAGACGCTTAGTTTACGAGATAATCGCATTTAAAGATTTCCATATGAAAATTCAGCATTGGGCACCCATTTCATAGTGATATCCCCATATAATTCATGGGATTTCTTAAGTATTTCATAGTGATCACAAATTAAGCTCCTTTTTGCGATTAGACGCTTAGTTTACGAGATAATCGCATTTAAAGATTTCCATATGAAAATCCAGCATTGGCCACCCGTTTCATAGTGATATCACCATATAATTCAAGGGATTTCTTAAGTATTTCATAGTGATCACAAATTAAGCTCCTTTTTGCGATTAGACGCTTAGTTTACGAGATAATCGCATTTAAAGATTTCCATATGAAAATCCAGCATTGGGCACCCATTTCATAGTGATATCCCCATATAATTCAGGGGATTTCTTAAGTATTTCATAGTGATCACAATTTAAGCTCCTTTTTGCGATTAGACGCTTAGTTTACGAGATAATCGCATTTAAAGATTTCCATATGAAAATCCAGCGTTGGCCACCCGTTTCATATTGATATCCCCATATAATTCATGGGATTTCTTAAGAACTTCATAGTGATCACAAATTAAGCTCCTTTTTGCGATTAGACGCTTAGTTTACGAGATAATCGCATTTAAAGATTTCCATATGAAAATTCAGCATTGGGCACCCATTTCATAGTGATATCCCCATATAATTCATGGGATTTCTTAAGTATTTCATAGTGATCACAAATTAAGCTCCTTTTTGCGATTAGACGCTTAGTTTACGAGATAATCGCATTTAAAGATTTCCATATGAAAATCCAGCATTGGCCACCCGTTTCATAGTGATATCCCCATATAATTCAAAGGAATTTCTTAAGTATTTCATAGTGATCACAAATTAAGCTCCTTTTTGCGATTAGACGCTTAGTTTACGAGATAATCGCATTTAAAGATTTCCATATGAAAATCCAGCATTGGCCACCCGTTTCATAGTGATATCCCCATATAATTCAAGGGATTTCTTAAGTATTTCATAGTGATCACAAATTAAGCTCCTTTTTGCGATTAGACGCTTAGTTTACGAGATAATCGCATTTAAAGATTTCCATATGAAAATCCAGCGTTGGCCACCCGTTTCATAGTGATATCCCCATATAATTCATGGGATTTCTTAAGTATTTCATAGTGATCACAAATTAAGCTCCTTTTTGCGATTAGACGCTTAGTTTACGAGATAATCGCATTTAAAGATTTCCATATGAAAATCCAGCATTGGCCATCCATTTCATAGTGATATCCCCATATAATTCATGGGATTTCTTAAGTATTTCATAGTGATCACAAATTAAGCTCCTTTTTGCGATTAGACGCTTAGTTTACGAGATAATCGCATTTAAAGATTTCCATATGAAAATCCAGCATTGGCCACCCGTTTCATAGTGATATCCCCATATAATTCAAGGGATTTCTTAAGTATTTCATAGTGATCACAAATTAAGCTCCTTTTTGCGATTAGACGCTTAGTTTACGAGATAATCGCATTTAAAGATTTCCATATGAAAATCCAGCATTGGCCACCCGTTTCATAGTGATATCACCATATAATTCAAGGGATTTCTTAAGTAAGCTCCTTTTTGCGATTAGACGCTTAGTTTACGAGATAATCGCATTTAAAGATTTCCATATGAAAATCCAGCATTGGCCATCCATTTCATAGTGATATCCCCATATAATTCATGGGATTTCTTAAGTATTTCATAGTGATCACAAATTAAGCTCCTTTTTGCGATTAGACGCTTAGTTTACGAGATAATCGCATTTAAAGATTTCCATATGAAAATCCAGCATTGGCCACCCGTTTCATAGTGATATCACCATATAATTCAAGGGATTTCTTAAGTATTTCATAGTGATCACAAATTAAGCTCCTTTTTGCGATTAGACGCTTAGTTTACGAGATAATCGCATTTAAAGATTTCCATATGAAAATCCAGCATTGGGCACCCATTTCATAGTGATATCCCCACATATTACAAGTCATTTCTTGAGTTGTTTATAGTGATCACAAATTAAGCTCCTTTTTGCGATTAGACGCTTAGTTTACGAGATAATCGCATTTAAAGATTTCCATATGAAAATCCAGCATTGGCCATCCATTTCATAGTGATATCCCCATATAATTCATGGGATTTCTTAAGTATTTCATAGTGATCACAAATTAAGCTCCTTTTTGCGATTAGACGCTTAGTTTACGAGATAATCGCATTTAAAGATTTCCATATGAAAATCCAGCATTGGCCACCCGTTTCATAGTGATATCACCATATAATTCAAGGGATTTCTTAAGTATTTCATAGTGATCACAAATTAAGCTCCTTTTTGCGATTAGACGCTTAGTTTACGAGATAATCGCATTTAAAGATTTCCATATGAAAATCCAGCATTGGGCACCCATTTCATAGTGATATCCCCACATATTACAAGTCATTTCTTGAGTTGTTTATAGTGATCACAAATTAAGCTCCTTTTTGCGATTAGACGCTTAGTTTACGAGATAATCGCATTTAAAGATTTCCATATGAAAATCCAGCATTGGCCACCCGTTTCATAGTGATGTCACCATATAATTCAAGGGAATTTCTTAAGTATTTCATAGTGATCACAAATTAAGCTCCTTTTTGCGATTAGACGCTTAGTTTACGAGATAATCGCATTTAAAGATTTCTATATGAAAATCCAGCATTGGCCACCCGTTTCATAGTGATATTCCCATATAATTCAAGGGATTTCTTAAGTATTTCATAGTGATCACAAATTAAGCTCCTTTTTGCGATTAGACGCTTAGTTTACGAGATAATCGCATTTAAAGATTTCCATATGAAAATCCAGCATTGGCCACCCGTTTCATAGTGATATCACCATATAATTCAAGGGATTTCTTAAGTATTTCATAGTGATCACAAATTAAGCTCCTTTTTGCGATTAGACGCTTAGTTTACGAGATAATCGCATTTAAAGATTTCCATATGAAAATTCAGCATTGGGCACCCATTTCATAGTGTTATCCCCATATAATTCATGGGATTTCTTAAGTATTTCATAGTGATCACAAATTAAGCTCCTTTTTGAGATTAGACGCTTAGTTTACGAGATAATCGCATTTTAAGATTTCCATATGAAAATTCAGCATTGGGCACCCATTTCATAGTGATATCCCCATATAATTCATGGGATTTCTTAAGTATTTCATAGTGATCACAAATTAAGCTCCTTTTTGCGATTAGACGCTTAGTTTACGAGATAATCGCATTTAAAGATTTCCATATGAAAATCCAGCATTGGCCACCCGTTTCATAGTGATATCACCATATAATTCAAGGGATTTCTTAAGTATTTCATAGTGATCACAAATTAAGCTCCTTTTTGCGATTAGACGCTTAGTTTACGAGATAATCGCATTTAAAGATTTCCATATGAAAATCAGCATTGGGCACCCATTTCATAGTGATATCCCCATATAATTCATGGGATTTCTTAAGTATTTCATAGTGATCACAAATTAAGCTCCTTTTTGCGATTAGACGCTTAGTTTACGAGATAATCGCATTTAAAGATTTTTATATGAAAATCCAGCATTGGCCATCCATTTCATAGTGATATCCCCATATAATTCATGGGATTTCTTAAGTATTTCATAGTGATCACAAATTAAGCTCCTTTTTGCGATTAGACGCTTAGTTTACGAGATAATCGCATTTAAAGATTTCCATATGAAAATCCATCATTGGCCAGCCATTTCATGTTGAAATCCCCACATATTACAAGTCATTTCTTGAGTTGTTTATAGTGATCACAAATTAAGCTCCTTTTTGCGATTAGACGCTTAGTTTACGAGATAATCGCATTTAAAGTTTTCCATATGAAAAACCAGCATTGGCCACCCGTTTCATAGTGATATCCCCATATAATTCATGGGATTTCTTAAGTATTTCATAGTGATCACAAATTAAGCTCCTTTTTGCGATTAGACGCTTAGTTTACGAGATAATCGCATTTAAAGATTTCCATATGAAAATCCACCATTGGCCAGCCATTTCATGTTGATATCCCCACATATTACAAGTCATTTCTTGAGTTGTTTATAGTGATCACAAATTAAGCTCCTTTTTGCGATTAGACGCTTAGTTTACGAGATAATCGCATTTAAAGATTTCCATATGAAAATCCAGCATTGGGCACCCATTTCATAGTGATATCCCCATATAATTCATGGATTTCTTAAGTATTTCATAGTGATCACAAATTAAGCTCCTTTTTGCGATTAGACGCTTAGTTTACGAGATAATCGCATTTAAAGATTTCCATATGAAAATCCACCATTGGCCAGCCATTTCATGTTGATATCCCCACATATTACAAATCATTTCTTGAGTTGTTTATAGTGATCACAAATTAAGCTCCTTTTTGCGATTAGACGCTTAGTTTACGAGATAATCGCATTTAAAGATTTCCATATGAAAATCCAGCATTGGCCACCCGTTTCATAGTGATATTCCCATATAATTCAAGGGATTTCTTAAGTATTTCATAGTGATCACAAATTAAGCTCCTTTTTGCGATTATACGCTTAGTTTACGAGATAATCGCATTTAAAGATTTCCATATGAAAATCCAGCATTGGCCACACGTTTTATAGTGATATCCCCATATAATTCAAGGGATTTCTTAAGTATTTCATAGTGATCACAAATTAAGCTCCTTTTTGCGATTAGACGCTTAGTTTACGAGATAATCGCAATTTAAAGATTTCCATATGAAAATCCAGCATTGGCCACCCCGTTTCATAGTGATATCACCATATAATTCAAGGGATTTCTTAAGTATTTCATAGTGATCACAAATTAAGCTCCTTTTTGCGATTAGACGCTTAGTTTACGAGATAATCGCATTTAAAGATTTCCATATGAAAATCCAGCATTGGGCACCCATTTCATAGTGGTATCCCCATATACTTCATGGGATTTCTTAAGTATTTCATAGTGATCACAAATTAAGCTCCTTTTTGCGATTAGACGCTTAGTTTACGAGATAATCGCATTTAAAGATTTCCATATGAAAATCCAGCATTGGCCACCCGTTTCATAGTGATATCACCATATAATTCAAGGGATTTCTTAAGTATTTCATAGTGATCAGAAATTAAGCTCCTTTTTGCGATTAGACGCTTAGTTTACGAGATAATCGCATTTAAAGATTTCCATATGAAAATTCAGCATTGGGCACCCATTTCATAGTGTTATCCCCATATAATTCATGGGATTTCTACGCATAGTGATCACAAATTAAGCTCCTTTTTGCGATTAGACGCTTAGTTTACGAGATAATCGCATTTAAAGATTTTTATATGAAAATCCAGCATTGGCCATCCATTTCATAGTGATATCCCCATATAATTCATGGGATTTCTTAAGTATTTCATAGTGATCACAAATTAAGCTCCTTTTTGCGATTAGACGCTTAGTTTACGAGATAATCGCATTTAAAGATTTCCATATGAAAATCCACCATTGGCCAGCCATTTCATGTTGAAATCCCCACATATTACAAGTCATTTCTTGAGTTGTTTATAGTGATCACAAATTAAGCTCCTTTTTGCGATTAGACGCTTAGTTTACGAGATAATCGCATTTAAAGTTTTCCATATGAAAAACCAGCATTGGCCACCCGTTTCATAGTGATATCCCCATATAATTCATGGGATTTCTTAAGTATTTCATAGTGATCACAAATTAAGCTCCTTTTTGCGATTAGACGCTTAGTTTACGAGATAATCGCATTTAAAGATTTCCATATGAAAATCCACCATTGGCCAGCCATTTCATGTTGATATCCCCACATATTACAAGTCATTTCTTGAGTTGTTTATAGTGATCACAAATTAAGCTCCTTTTTGCGATTAGACGCTTAGTTTACGAGATAATCGCATTTAAAGATTTCCATATGAAAATCCAGCATTGGCCACCCGTTTCATAGTGATGTCACCATATAATTCAAGGGATTTCGTATTTCATAGTGATCACAAATTAAGCTCCTTTTTGCGATTAGACGCTTAGTTTACGAGATAATCGCATTTAAAGATTTCCATATGAAAATCCAGCATTGGCCACCCGTTTCATAGTGATATTCCCATATAATTCAAGGGATTTCTTAAGTATTTCATAGTGATCACAAATTAAGCTCCTTTTTGCGATTATACGCTTAGTTTACGAGATAATCGCATTTAAAGATTTCCATATGAAAATCCAGCATTGGCCACCCGTTTCATAGTGATATCCCCATATAATTCAAGTGATTTCTTAAGTATTTCATAGTGATCACAAATTAAGCTCCTTTTTGCGATTAGACGCTTAGTTTACGAGATAATCGCATTTAAAGATTTCCATATGAAAATCCAGCATTGGCCACCCGTTCATAGTGATATCACCATATAATTCAAGGGATTTATTAAGTATTTCATAGTGATCACAAATTAAGCTCCTTTTTGCGATTAGACGCTTAGTTTACGAGATAATCGCATTTAAAGATTTCCATATGAAAATCCAGCATTGGGCACCCATTTCATAGTGATATCCCCATATACTTCATGGGATTTCTTAAGTATTTCATAGTGATCACAAATTAAGCTCCTTTTTGCGATTAGACGCTTAGTTTACGAGATAATCGCATTTAAAGATTTCCATATGAAAATCCAGCATAGGCCCACCCGTTTCATAGTGATATCACCATATAATTCAAGGGATTTCTTAAGTATTTCATAGTGATCACAAATTAAGCTCCTTTTTGCGATTAGACGCTTAGTTTACGAGATAATCGCATTTAAAGATTTCCATATGAAAATTCAGCATTGGGCACCCATTTCATAGTGTTATCCCCATATAATTCATGGGATTTTTTTAAGTATTTCATAGTGATCACAAATTAAGCTCCTTTTTGCGATTAGACGCTTAGTTTACGAGATAATCGCATTTAAAGATTTTTATATGAAAATCCAGCATTGGCCATCCATTTCATAGTGATATCCCCATATAATTCATGGGATTTCTTAAGTATTTCATAGTGATCACAAATTAAGCTCCTTTTTGCGATTAGACGCTTAGTTTACGAGATAATCGCATTTAAAGATTTCCATATGAAAATCCACCATTGGCCAGCCATTTCATGTTGAAATCCCCACATATTACAAGTCATTTCTTGAGTTGTTTATAGTGATCACAAATTAAGCTCCTTTTTGCGATTAGACGCTTAGTTTACGAGATAATCGCATTTAAAGTTTTCCATATGAAAAACCAGCATTGGCCACCCGTTTCATAGTGATATCCCCATATAATTCATGGGATTTCTTAGTATTTCATAGTGATCACAAATTAAGCTCCTTTTTGCGATTAGACGCTTAGTTTACGAGATAATCGCATTTAAAGATTTACATATGAAAATCCACCATTGGCCAGCCATTTCATGTTGATATCCCCACATATTACAAGTCATTTCTTGAGTTGTTTATAGTGATCACAAATTAAGCTCCTTTTTGCGATTAGACGCTTAGTTTACGAGATAATCGCATTTAAAGATTACCATATGAAAATCCAGCATTGGGCACCCATTTCATAGTGATATCCCCATATAATTCATGGGATTTCTTAAGTATTTCATAGTGATCACAAATTAAGCTCCTTTTTTGCGATTAGACGCTTAGTTTACGAGATAATCGCATTTAAAGATTTCCATATGAAAATTCAGCATTGGGCACCCATTTCATAGTGATATCCCCATATAATTCATGGGATTTCTTAAGTATTTCATAGTGATCACAAATTAAGCTCCTTTTTGCGATTAGACGCTTAGTTTACGAGATAATCGCATTTAAAGATTTCCATATGAAAATCCACCATTGGCCAGCCATTTCATGTTGATATCCCCACATATTACAAGTCATTTCTTGAGTTGTTTATAGTGATCACAAATTAAGCTCCTTTTTGCGATTAGACGCTTAGTTTACGAGATAATCGCATTTAAAGATTTCCATATGAAAATCCAGCATTGGGCACCCATTTCATAGTGATATCCCCATATAATTCATGGGATTTCTTAAGTATTTCATAGTGATCACAAATTAAGCTCCTTTTTGCGATTAGACGCTTAGTTTACGAGATAATCGCATTTAAAGATTTCCATATGAAAATCCACCATTGGCCAGCCATTTCATGTTGATATCCCCACATATTACAAGTCATTTCTTGAGTTGTTTATAGTGATCACAAATTAAGCTCCTTTTTGCGATTAGACGCTTAGTTTACGAGATAATCGCATTTAAAGATTTCCATATGAAAATCCAGCATTGGCCACCCGTTTCATAGTGATGTCACCATATAATTCAAGGGATTTCTTAAGTATTTCATAGTGATCACAAATTAAGCTCCTTTTTGCGATTAGACGCTTAGTTTACGAGATAATCGCATTTAAAGATTTCCATATGAAAATCCAGCATTGGCCACCCGTTTCATAGTGATATTCCCATATAATTCAAGGGATTTCTTAAGTATTTCATAGTGATCACAAATTAAGCTCCTTTTTGCGATTATACGCTTAGTTTACGAGATAATCGCATTTAAAGATTTCCATATGAAAATCCAGCATTGGCCACCCGTTTCATAGTGATATCACCATATAATTCAAGGGATTTCTTAAGTATTTCATAGTGATCACAAATTAAGCTCCTTTTTGCGATTAGACGCTTAGTTTACGAGATAATCGCATTTAAAGATTTCCATATGAAAATCCAGCATTGGGCATCCATTTCATAGTGATATCCCCATATACTTCATGGGATTTTCTTAAGTATTTCATAGTGATCACAAATTAAGCTCCTTTTTGCGATTAGACGCTTAGTTTACGAGATAATCGCATTTAAAGATTTCCATATGAAAATCCAGCATTGGCCACCCGTTTCATAGTGATATCACCATATAATTCAAGGGATTTCTTAAGTATTTCATAGTGATCACAAATTAAGCTCCTTTTTGCGATTAGACGCTTAGTTTACGAGATAATCGCATTTAAAGATTTCCATATGAAAATTCAGCATTGGGCACCCATTTCATAGTGTTATCCCCATATAATTCATGGGATTTCTTAAGTATTTCATAGTGATCACAAATTAAGCTCCTTTTTGAGATTAGACGCTTAGTTTACGAGATAATCGCATTTAAAGATTTCCATATGAAAATTCAGCATTGGGCACCCATTTCATAGTGATATCCCCATATAATTCATGGGATTTCTTAAGTATTTCATAGTGATCACAAATTAAGCTCCTTTTTGCGATTAGACGCTTAGTTTACGAGATAATCGCATTTAAAGATTTCCATATGAAAATCCAGCATTGGCCACCCGTTTCATAGTGATATCACCATATAATTCAAGGGATTTCTTAAGTATTTCATAGTGATCACAAATTAAGCTCCTTTTTGCGATTAGACGCTTAGTTTACGAGATAATCGCATTTAAAGATTTCCATATGAAAATCCAGCATTGGCCATCCATTTCATAGTGATATCCCCATATAATTCATGGGATTTCTTAAGTATTTCATAGTGATCACAAATTAAGCTCCTTTTTGCGATTAGACGCTTAGTTTACGAGATAATCGCATTTAAAGATTTCCATATGAAAATCCAGCATTGACCACCCGTTTCATAGTGATATCCCCATATAATTCATTTCTTAAGTATTTCATAGTGATCACAAATTAAGCTCCTTTTTGCGACTAGACGCTTAGTTTACGAGATAATCGCATTTAAAGATTTCCATATGAAAATCCAGCATTGGCCATCCATTTCATAGTGATATCCCCATATAATTTAGGGGATTTCTTAAGTATTTCATAGTGATCACAAATTAAGCTCCTTTTTGCGATTAGACGCTTAGTTTACGAGATAATCGCATTTAAAGATTTCCATATGAAAATCCACCATTGGCCAGCCATTTCATGTTGATATCCCCACATATTACAAGTCATTTCTTGAGTTGTTTATAGTGATCACAAATTAAGCTCCTTTTTGCGATTAGACGCTTAGTTTACGAGATAATCGCATTTAAAGATTTCCATATGAAAATCCAGCATTGGGCACCCATTTCATAGTGATATCCCCATATAATTCATGGATTTCTTAAGTATTTCATAGTGATCACAAATTAAGCTCCTTTTTGCGATTAGACGCTTAGTTTACGAGATAATCGCATTTAAAGATTTCCATATGAAAATCCACCATTGGCCAGCCATTTCATGTTGATATCCCCACATATTACAAGTCATTTCTTGAGTTGTTTATAGTGATCACAAATTAAGCTCCTTTTTGCGATTAGACGCTTAGTTTACGAGATAATCGCATTTAAAGATTTCCATATGAAAATCCAGCATTGGCCATCCATTTCATAGTGATATCCCCATATAATTCATGGGATTTCTTAAGTATTTCATAGTGATCACAAATTAAGCTCCTTTTTGCGATTAGACGCTTAGTTTACGAGATAATCGCATTTAAAGATTTCCATATGAAAATCCAGCATTGACCACCCGTTTCATAGTGATATCCCCATATAATTCATTTCTTAAGTATTTCATAGTGATCACAAATTAAGCTCCTTTTTGCGACTAGACGCTTAGTTTACGAGATAATCGCATTTAAAGATTTCCATATGAAAATCCAGCATTGGCCATCCATTTCATAGTGATATCCCCATATAATTTAGGGGATTTCTTAAGTATTTCATAGTGATCACAAATTAAGCTCCTTTTTGCGATTAGACGCTTAGTTTACGAGATAATCGCATTTAAAGATTTCCATATGAAAATCCACCATTGGCCAGCCATTTCATGTTGATATCCCCACATATTACAAGTCATTTCTTGAGTTGTTTATAGTGATCACAAATTAAGCTCCTTTTTGCGATTAGACGCTTAGTTTACGAGATAATCGCATTTAAAGATTTCCATATGAAAATCCAGCATTGGGCACCCATTTCATAGTGATATCCCCATATAATTCATGGGATTTCTTAAGTATTTCATAGTGATCACAAATTAAGCTCCTTTTTGCGATTAGACGCTTAGTTTACGAGATAATCGCATTTAAAGATTTCCATATGAAAATCCACCATTGGCCAGCCATTTCATGTTGATATCCCCACATATTACAAGTCATTTCTTGAGTTGTTTATAGTGATCACAAATTAAGCTCCTTTTTGCGATTAGACGCTTAGTTTACGAGATAATCGCATTTAAAGATTTCCATATGAAAATCCAGCATTGGGCACCCATTTCATAGTGATATCCCCATATAATTCATGGGATTTCTTAAGTATTTCATAGTGATCACAAATTAAGCTCCTTTTTGCGATTAGACGCTTAGTTTACGAGATAATCGCATTTAAAGATTTCCATAAGAAAATCCAGCATTGGCCACCCGTTCCATAGTGATATCCCCACATATTACAAGTCATTTCTTGAGTTGTTTATAGTGATCACAAATTAAGCTCCTTTTTGCGATTAGACGCTTAGTTTACGAGATAATCGCATTTAAAGATTTCCATATGAAAATCCAGCATTGGCCATCCATTTCATAGTGATATCCCCATATAATTCATGGGATTTCTTAAGTATTTCATAGTGATCACAAATTAAGCTCCTTTTTGCGATTAGACGCTTAGTTTACGAGATAATCGCATTTAAAGATTTCCATATGAAAATCCAGCATTGACCACCCGTTTCATAGTGATATCCCCATATAATTCATGGGATTTCTTAAGTATTTCATAGTGATCACAAATTAAGCTCCTTTTTGCGATTAGACGCTTAGTTTACGAGATAATCGCATTTAAAGATTTCCATAAGAAAATCCAGCATTGGCCACCTGTTCCATAGTGATATCCCCATATATTACAAGTCATTTCTTGAGTTGTTTATAGTGATCACAAATTAAGCTCCTTTTTGCGATTAGACGCTTAGTTTACGAGATAATCGCATTTAAAGATTTCCATATGAAAATCCAGCATTGACCACCCGTTTCATAGTGATATCCCCCATATAATTCATGGGATTTCTTAAGTATTTCATAGTGATCACAAATTAAGCTCCTTTTTGCGACTAGACGCTTAGTTTACGAGATAATCGCATTTAAAGATTTCCATATGAAAATCCAGCATTGGCCATCCATTTCATAGTGATATCCCCATATAATTTAGGGGATTTCTTAAGTATTTCATAGTGATCACAAATTAAGCTCCTTTTTGCGATTAGACGCTTAGTTTACGAGATAATCGCATTTAAAGATTTCCATATGAAAATCCAGCATTGACCACCCGTTTCATAGTGATATCCCCATATAATTCATGGGATTTCTTAAGTATTTCATAGTGATCACAAATTAAGCTCCTTTTTGCGATTAGACGCTTAGTTTACGAGATAATCGCATTTAAAGATTTCCATATGAAAATCCAGCATTGGCCATCCATTTCATAGTGATATCCCCATATAATTCATGGGATTTCTTAAGTATTTCATAGTGATCACAAATTAAGCTCCTTTTTGCGATTAGACGCTTAGTTTACGAGATAATCGCATTTAAAGATTTCCATATGAAAATCCAGCATTGGCCACCCGTTTCATAGTGATATCCCCATATAATTTAGGGGATTTCTTAAGTATTTCATAGTGATCACAAATTAAGCTCCTTTTTGCGATTAGACGCTTAGTTTACGAGATAATCGCATTTAAAGATTTCCATATGAAAATCCAGCATTGGCCATCCATTTCATAGTGATATCCCCATATAATTCATGGGATTTCTTAAGTATTTCATAGTGATCACAAATTAAGCTCCTTTTTGCGATTAGACGCTTAGTTTACGAGATAATCGCATTTAAAGATTTCCATATGAAAATCCAGCATTGGCCATCCATTTCATAGTGATATCCCCATATAATTCATGGGATTTCTTAAGTATTTCATAGTGATCACAAATTAAGCTCCTTTTTGCGATTAGACGCTTAGTTTACGAGATAATCGCATTTAAAGATTTCCATATGAAAATCCACCATTGACCACCCGTTTCATGTTGATATCCCCACATATTACAAGTCATTTCTTGAGTTGTTTATAGTGATCACAAATTAAGCTCCTTTTTGCGATTAGACGCTTAGTTTACGAGATAATCGCATTTAAAGATTTCCATATGAAAATCCAGCATTGACCACCCGTTTCATAGTGATATCCCCATATAATTCATGGGATTTCTTAAGTATTTCATAGTGATCACAAATTAAGCTCCTTTTTGCGATTAGACGCTTAGTTTACGAGATAATCGCATTTAAAGATTTCCATATGAAAATCCAGCATTGGCCATCCATTTCATAGTGATATCCCCATATAATTTAGGGGATTTCTTAAGTATTTCATAGTGATCACAAATTAAGCTCCTTTTTGCGATTAGACGCTTAGTTTACGAGATAATCGCATTTAAAGATTTCCATATGAAAATCCACCATTGGGCACCCATTTCATAGTGATATCCCCATATAATTAATGGGATTTCTTAAGTATTTCATAGTGATCACAAATTAAGCTCCTTTTTGCGATTAGACGCTTAGTTTACGAGATAATCGCATTTAAAGATTTCCATATGAAAATCCAGCATTGACCACCCGTTTCATAGTGATATCCCCATATAATTCATGGGATTTCTTAAGTATTTCATAGTGATCACAAATTAAGCTCCTTTTTGCGACTAGACGCTTAGTTTACGAGATAATCGCATTTAAAGATTTCCATATGAAAATCCAGCATTGGCCACCCGTTTCATAGTGATATCCCCATATAATTCATGGGATTTCTTAAGTATTTCATAGTGATCACAAATTAAGCTCCTTTTTGCGATTAGACGCTTAGTTTACGAGATAATCGCATTTAAAGATTTTTATATGAAAATCCAGCATTGGCCATCCATTTCATAGTGATATCCCCATATAATTCATGGGATTTCTTAAGTATTTCATAGTGATCACAAATTAAGCTCCTTTTTGCGATTAGACGCTTAGTTTACGAGATAATCGCATTTAAAGATTTCCATATGAAAATCCACCATTGGCCAGCCATTTCATGTTGATATCCCCACATATTACAAGTCATTTCTTGAGTTGTTTATAGTGATCACAAATTAAGCTCCTTTTTGCGATTAGACGCTTAGTTTACGAGATAATCGCATTTAAAGATTTCCATATGAAAATCCAGCATTGGGCACCCATTTCATAGTGATATCCCCATATAATTCATGGGATTTCTTAAGTATTTCATAGTGATCACAAATTAAGCTCCTTTTTGCGATTAGACGCTTAGTTTACGAGATAATCGCATTTAAAGATTTCCATATGAAAATCCACCATTGGCCAGCCATTTCATGTTGATATCCCCACATATTACAAGTCATTTCTTGAGTTGTTTATAGTGATCACAAATTAAGCTCCTTTTTGCGATTAGACGCTTAGTTTACGAGATAATCGCATTTAAAGATTTCCATATGAAAATCCAGCATTGGCCACCCGTTTCATAGTGATGTCACCATATAATTCAAGGGATTTCTTAAGTATTTCATAGTGATCACAAATTAAGCTCCTTTTTGCGATTAGACGCTTAGTTTACGAGATAATCGCATTTAAAGATTTCCATATGAAAATCCAGCATTGGCCACCCGTTTCATAGTGATATTCCCATATAATTCAAGGGATTTCTTAAGTATTTCATAGTGATCACAAATTAAGCTCCTTTTTGCGATTATACGCTTAGTTTACGAGATAATCGCATTTAAAGTTTTCCATATGAAAGCCAGCATTGGCCACCCGTTTCATAGTGATATCCCCATATAATTCATGGGATTTCTTAAGTATTTCATAGTGATCACAAATTAAGCTCCTTTTTGCGATTAGACGCTTAGTTTACGAGATAATCGCATTTAAAGATTTCCATATGAAAATCCACCATTGGCCAGCCATTTCATGTTGATATCCCCACATATTACAAGTCATTTCTTGAGTTGTTTATAGTGATCACAAATTAAGCTCCTTTTTGCGATTAGACGCTTAGTTTACGAGATAATCGCATTTAAAGATTTCCATATGAAAATTCAGCATTGGGCACCCATTTCATAGTGATATCCCCATATAATTCATGGGATTTCTTAAGTATTTCATAGTGATCACAAATTAAGCTCCTTTTTGCGATTAGACGCTTAGTTTACGAGATAATCGCATTTAAAGATTTCCATATGAAAATCCAGCATTGGCCACCCGTTTCATAGTGATATCACCATATAATTCAAGGGATTTCTTAAGTATTTCATAGTGATCACAAATTAAGCTCCTTTTTGCGATTAGACGCTTAGTTTACGAGATAATCGCATTTAAAGATTTCCATATGAAAATCCAGCATTGGCCATCCATTTCATAGTGATATCCCCATATAATTCATGGGATTTCTTAAGTATTTCATAGTGATCACAAATTAAGCTCCTTTTTGCGATTAGACGCTTAGTTTACGAGATAATCGCATTTAAAGATTTCCATATGAAAATCCAGCATTGGCCTCCCGTTTCATAGTGATATCCCCATATAATTCAAGGGATTTCTTAAGTATTTCATAGTGATCACAAATTAAGCTCCTTTTTGCGATTAGACGCTTAGTTTACGAGATAATCGCATTTAAAGATTTCCATATGAAAATCCAGCATTGGCCATCCATTTCATAGTGATATCCCCATATAATTCAAGGGATTTCTTAAGTATTTCATAGTGATCACAAATTAAGCTTCTTTTTGCGATTAGACGCTTAGTTTACGAGATAATCGCATTTAAAGATTTCCATATGAAAATCCAGCATTGGCCACCCGTTTCATAGTGATATCCCCATATAATTCATGGGATTTCTTAAGTATTTCATAGTGATCACAAATTAAGCTCCTTTTTGCGATTAGACGCTTAGTTTACGAGATAATCGCATTTAAAGATTTCCATATGAAAATCCAGCGTTGGCCACCCGTTTCATATTGATATCCCCATATAATTCATGGGATTTCTTAAGAACTTCATAGTGATCACAAATTAAGCTCCTTTTTGCGATTAGACGCTTAGTTTACGAGATAATCGCATTTAAAGATTTCCATATGAAAATTCAGCATTGGGCACCCATTTCATAGTGATATCCCCATATAATTCATGGGATTTCTTAAGTATTTCATAGTGATCACAAATTAAGCTCCTTTTTGCGATTAGACGCTTAGTTTACGAGATAATCGCATTTAAAGATTTCCATATGAAAATCCAGCATTGGCCACCCGTTTCATAGTGATATTCCCATATAATTCATGGGATTTCTTAAGTATTTCATAGTGATCACAAATTAAGCTCCTTTTTGCGATTAGACGCTTAGTTTACGAGATAATCGCATTTAAAGATTTCCATCTGAAAATCCAGCATTGGCCACCCGTTTCATAGTGATATCACCATATAATTCAAGGGATTTCTTAAGTATTTCATAGTGATCACAAATTAAGCTCCTTTTTGCGATTAGACGCTTAGTTTACGAGATAATCGCATTTAAAGATTTCCATATGAAAATCCAGCATTGGCCACCCGTTTCATAGTGATATCTCCATATAATTCATGGGATTTCTTAAGTATTTCATAGTGATCACAAATTAAGCTCCTTTTTGCGATTAGACGCTTAGTTTACGAGATAATCGCATTTAAAGATTTCCATATGAAAATCCACCATTGGCCAGCCATTTCATGTTGATATCCCCACATATTACAAGTCATTTCTTGAGTTGTTTATTGTGATCACAAATTAAGCTCCTTTTTGCGATTAGACGCTTAGTTTCCATTTGAAAATCCACCATTGGCCAGCCATTTCATGTTGATATCCCCACATATTACAAGTCATTTCTTGAGTTGTTTATTGTGATCACAAATTAAGCTCCTTTTTGCGATTAGACGCTTAGTTTACGAGATAATCGCATTTAAAGATTTCCATATGAAAATCCAGCATTGGCCACCCGTTTCATAGTGATATCCCCATATAATTCATGGGATTTCTTAAGTATTTCATAGTGATCACAAATTAAGCTCCTTTTTGCGATTAGACGCTTAGTTTACGAGATAATCGCATTTAAAGATTTCCATATGAAAATCCAGCATTGGCCATCCATTTCATAGTGATATCCCCATATAATTCATGGGATTTTTTAAGTATTTCATAGTGATCACAAATTAAGCTCCTTTTTGCGATTAGACGCTTAGTTTACGAGATAATCGCATTTAAAGATTTCCATATGAAAATCCAGCATTGGCCACCCGTTTCATAGTGATATCCCCATATAATTCATGGGATTTCTTAAGTATTTCATAGTGATCACAAATTAAGCTCCTTTTTGCGATTAGACGCTTAGTTTACGAGATAATCGCATTTAAAGATTTCCATATGAAAATCCAGCATTGGCCACCCCGTTTCATAGTGATATACCCATATAATTCATGGGATTTCTTAAGTATTTCATAGTGATCACAAATTAAGCTCCTTTTTGCGATTAGACGCTTAGTTTACGAGATAATCGCATTTAAAGATTTCCATATGAAAATCCACCATTGGCCATCCATTTTATAGTGATATCCCCATATAATTCATGGGATTTCTTAAGTATTTCATAGTGATCACAAATTAAGCTCCTTTCTGCGATTAGACGCTTAGTTTCCGAGATAATCGCATTTAAAGATTTCCATATGAAAATGCAGCATTGGCCATCCATTTCATAGTGATATCCCCATATAATTCATGGGATTTCTTAAGTATTTCATAGTGATCACAAATTAAACTCCTTTTTGCGATTAGACGCTTAGTTTACGAGATAATCGCATTTAAAGATTTCTATATAAAAATCCACCATTGGCCACCCATCTCATGGTGGTATCTCCACCTATATAAGTGATTTCTTAAGTATTTTATAGTGATCACAGATTAAGCTCCTTTTTCGATTAGACGCTTAGTTTACGAGATAAACGCATTCAAAGATTTATATATAAAAATCCACCATTGGCCACCCATATCATGGTGATATCCCCATCTATGACAAGTGATTTCTTAAGTATTTTATAGTGATCACAGATTAAGCTCCTTTTTTCGATTAGAAGCTTAGTTTACGAGATAAACGCATTTTGAGATTTCCATATAAAAATCCACCATTGGCCACCCATCTCATGGTGGTATCTCCGGCTCCACGAAAAGCCCCCCAATGAAATAACCCCCAGGAAATAACCCCCAAAACAGTGAATGAAAATAACATCAAAAATAAATGAAATAAACACCAAAGCGAAAACGAAACAACCCCCAATATTTGGGAGTTATTTCATATGAAATAACACCCAATGATGAAAATGAAATAACCCCCCAATGAAATAAACCCCATCAGCAACAAATATGAATTATGCCCAAAATTCATAAAAGTCAGTTTCACCAAGGATTTCACGAAGTCAATATGGACCATTAGCAAAGTCGCAAAATTATTGAAATGAATCGTGTGGATAGTAGATCATTGTAGCCCCTGCTCTATTTTTGCAGTTCGGAAGATAATTTGCCTTTTACACAACCACCTCCAGTGTTCACAAGCAAATCAAACTCTCTGCTTTTATTGAATTCTTCCTTTTGAAGAACTCTTACAAATTTAAAAAAAAAAATTCCATTCCTAGTGTGTGCTAATCAAATTTTGCATTTTGTTGATTTTCTATCCGTCAGTATGAACATAAATGGAAATATCTGTAAACATTCAAAAGATATTGTCATATATTCACAGGCTAAAAGTTTTCTTGTAAAAGGCCTATTTTTATATAATTATATAATTATAACCCCTTAAAGCCAACAACTTTAAAATGAAACAACCCCCGAATAAAAAATGAAATAACACCCAAATTATACACGTTATGAAACAATCCCCAAATTTAAAAAATTGGTTGGGTGTTATTTCATTGGAGATAATTTCATAATTTGAAAACTCCAAATGAAGAATGAAATAATTCCCAAAGAAAAATGAAAAATGGCCCAAAAAAATTGGGAGTTATTTCATATGAAATAACACCCAAAAATGTATGAAAAAAATTTGGGGAATATTTCATTTCTCGTTTGGGCGTTATTTCATTGGGGGGCTTTTCGTGGAGCCGGTATCTCCACCTATATAAGTGATTTCTCAAGTATTTTATAGTGATCACAGATTAAGCTCCTTTTTTCGATTAGACGCTTAGTTAACGAGATAAACGGGAGTGCCACATTATCCCCAAAATCAAAATCCCCAAACACAAAATCCCCAGCCAAAAAAAAAATCCCCAAAATCAAAATCCCCAAGCCCAAAATCCCCAAGCACAAAATCCCCAAACACAAAATCCCCACACTTTTTTGGCGACAGTGTCACAAAATCCCCAAACACAAAATCCCCAAATACAAAATCCCCACCCTACATTTTGGTGTGGTTCGGTTTCTTTTAGCGACAATTTTCCGCGCACTCAAAACTCAATTAAAGCTTATAGATTCAAAACTATGGTAGGAGAAAAATATGCGGCGTTTATGAAATAATTAAAGAGTTAGGGAAAGAATTTATAGAAATAAAAACAAACATAGCCAAAATATACTCAGGCATAGGTAAAAGAAAAAATAAAAAAATGTGGACGTCTCAAGAAAATTAAAAAAGTTGTTGAATCTCGAGCTGATTTGGAAAAATTAACTTATTTTGCATCCATATTGCATAATATTTCACATTGCAATTAATATATTTATGTATAAAATGTTGTAAATTAATTTGTTTACACCGTAATTTTTCATTTATTATTAATGCAAGTGTCCTCAATGAATTTTGTATAAATTTCAGTTTTGGTAAATAAAGTTTCATTATAATAAAAAAAAATTCTGTTTTTTAATTGTGGTTCCCAGATGTAATAAAAAATCATGCCTAAAGATGCTGGAAAGAATCCCAGCGAAACGTCGGATGCGTAAATGTTAAAAATAATCTTTGACATCAAAATGATCTTAAAGGCCCGATAACAATTAATATTTTAAAAAGTAATTTAATTTCAATACCTACATTTGTGAATTTATAATTTAAATTTTTTGAATTTTTATTTCAGAAATAATTTCAAACATAAAATTCTCAATTTCTGTGTGAGAACCATTCAAATTATGTTTAAAATCGCGGCGATTTTTAACATAATTTAAATGGTTCTCACACATAATTTGGGGATTTTGTGTTTGGGGATTTTGTATTTGGGGATTTTGATTTGGGGATTTTGATTTGGGGATTTTGTGTATGGGGATTTTGGTTTTGGGGATTTTGATTTTGGGGATAACGTGGTACACCCGAGATAAACGCATTCAAAGATTTATATATAAAAATCCACCATTGGCCACCCATATCATGGTGGTATCTCCACCTGCCTCCCCATCCCCTCACATAGTTGTTTATTTTTGCGGTTTTGCCGTTTTGCAGTTTTACCATTTTGCGGTTTTGTAGTTTAGCGATCTCAAATAACTTTTGCGGTTTTAGCGATCGCGAATAAGTTTTGTGGTTTTGTATGCTTCTCAAGAAGAAGAAGAAGAAAAACGATAAACTTTATAGTTTTGCTTCTTTATGGAACTGTACTTTTTTATTATATACTAGTTGGCCCGGCAATGCTTCGCTATTGCATATTAATTTGTAATATATTTCACATTTAGGTCTACAGAGTACTTTGAATACGGTACTTAAGCTCGACTATAATATGTTGAGTTTATTAACTTATGTAACTAATTTCAAGTAACTCCTTAACATGGAAGTTAACTAATTAAGTTTTATTGATTTAAATTCTAAATATGATAGGCTCTATGTTGTGCTCTAGTTCTTCTGCCATTTGGATTTTATATGAATGTAGACCAAGATCTTTCCTCAGCATTTGCAGAGACCGAGTTGCTGAGAACGGCGTCGGTTCGTTAAATTCGAGTCCCCTGTCACACTTACGTCTACAGCGTCGATGGCTTCTATTAGCTGCTCAGATGGATGATAACATGCACCCTAAACTTCACAAAGGGCTCCATAAGTTTGGCGAACAGAACGCGCATGTTATATATAGGATTTATTACCGATTCACTCTCCTGAAAAGTAATTAAAAAATACATATCTGTAAAGAACATATCTGTAAATTAATGTTTTAGTCTGCACAGCTACCATATGTCCTAAATTGCCTGGTGTACGTTACATTATTTGATACTGTTAAAAAGTTAAAAATTGAAGTGCGTGGACAGAGCCTCGACACTTTTTACTTATTAAGTTCCAAATTCGCGTCGTAAAAACGTGGTAATCGTATACCAATATCGGAATCAACGATGAATTCTTAGAAAATTTCACTAAGAAACAATATGTATAAAAATGTTCGCGCTGAGAAGCATGAAGATTTCAGGTAGACATATTTGTTTTAACAATGAGCAATTATTGGAACCTTCAGACCTATGGGCATCGGCTCTAATTTTTACATACTATTCCGATGCTTGGAGACCAAGACGAAGAGAATGGTATATTTTTCACAAATTTTCTGTATGCCAACTCTCAGAGGCCATAACTTTTTAACCAATACATATATTTGCTTCTGTAATACTTCATTTAGTTTTATGGAAAGTCAGTTTTACGCAGAAGTTTTCGGTTTGTGCTCATTTAAAAACCAAAAAATCTGTATCTGAAATCTTCCTGCCTCCCAGCGCGAGCAAGGAATTGATTTTAGACACAAATTTTATTGGTGACATTTTCTAACAAATTATCGTAGATTCCGATTTTGGTTACGATTTTACGAATAAAAAAATTGGCCCACCTTACTTTTCATATCTCTGGGCGAACTACAATATACTGTGGAATTTTGGCAGTTATAACTATTTATTTTAAAAGGGTTGTAGCAAAGCCTACATCCACCCTTACTGTAATTCATACTGCAAAAAATTGGCCCACCTGACTTCATTCATATCTCTAGGCTTATTTTACTTATTTTAAAAGGGTGTAGCACAGCACACTTCCATCCTTACTGTAATTCATACTGCAACACTAACATATGTAACAAATTATATCTTCATACCTCTGATAGTTCATGAGATATAGTCTTTTTTACCTTCAAGTTGTAAGGGCGGTGCCACGCTCCTTTATCCAATCATAACTAAGTACAGCCAGGGACTAACAACAGGTCATCAGTACCACTTTCTAAAATTGTCTTTTAAATCAGTCTATTATAAGTGCCTCAGAGAGATTTTTGAAAAATGGGCGAGGCACCACCTTCTTCCTACCTGGCAGTAATTAATACTGCTTCAACAACATATATTATATACCAAATCTCATCTTCATACCTCTGATAGTTCATGAGATATAGCCCTTTTTATTTTCAAGTTGGATGGGCGGTGCCACGCCCCTTTATCCAATCACAACCTATTGTAGCCAGGGACTATCAACAGGTCAATAGTACCACTTGTTAATATCTTCGTATTAATCGGTCTATTAGAAAAGCCGTTAGAGCGATTTTTGAAAAGGGATCATGACACAGCCCATTGCCACCTTGGCTGCAATTAATACTGCTCCAGCAACATATATACCAAACCTCATCTTCATACCTCTGACAGTTCATGAGATATAGCCCTTTTATATTTTCAAGTTGTATGGGACACGTCGGGGCGCCACCCAAACGCATACAAAAAAATTTATGCAAATCGGTCCAGCCGTTTAGGAGGAGTTCAGTCACAACACACGTACAGTAGAATTTTATATTATATATATAGATTATTTATATATTATTTTATATACATATATACATATATACACACTAGGCATATAACTTTTTACAATTTTCGCAAATAGGAAAAATGGTATAGCATAGTCGAATAGATCATAAAAAAGTATGAACTCCCATTATTTTTTTTTCGAAATTGCAAAAAGTTTCCGCACCAAACACAATTACTTTTTTTCAGATCATATAGCCATTCAAGGTTTTCCTACAAAGGTTAAGTCATCCCATCAGCTGTTTTTGCCGTTTTGCTTTGTTTTTTTATTTCTTCACAAATCTGTGAAAGTGATTTCAATTTCAGAGTTGCCAACTCGCAGCAATACATACATTTTGTCATGTATTAACTATATTAACAAATAGTAGCCAGATATAGAGCTGGCAGCCCAATTCCTTTTGACGTTTGTCACAAACTACGTCATAAACTACGGTTTTCTGATCATACTCTTAACAAAAATAATTTCACCATACTACAAAAGTCAATGTCCGGCTTTACAAAAGCAAATAAACGTTTTCTCAGACATTGGGTTGACAAACCATCAGATATTCAGAAAGTTCAACGGAGCAACACCTGCGCAGACCGTGCAATTAAAATTATTATACATTTTGGCATTTTGCAAATTATCACATACTTTAAACTTAAAATTTATTTCATATAACAATTGAAAATACTATAAACAAAAATCTGACTAGTTTTAGAAATCGCGTTTGGTGCGGAGCATTTTTGAACCCAAATCACCTGAAAAGGTTATATTCATTACTTGTACAATATTTGCCACCACGTAGTGGTATGTCAAAATTAGTTATATGCCTAATACACACACAGTTTGTGGTCAGGTTGCATAAGTTGAAGTTTTATAAAAATATATATATCTTAATTAGAAGTGAGGTTGATAAGAATAGAAAAAAAAAACTAGTATAAAAGCTCAAACGTATTGTACAAAAATAATCAGTCTCTCTTTAACACTTTTACAAAAAAGTTAAAAAATCTACAAATTAAAAACCATGTCGTCAACATCTAACCTGATGCAAATATCAGAATCAGGAGCATACAAAAAAAAAATTTGTTCAATAAAAGCGTTTCCTGCCGACAAATCGTTTGTCATCTATGGAGCTGAATGGAAACAAACAAAATTCGGGAAGCGGATAATGCTGGAGATGGAGAATTTTGTAATGTTCCTTCCCGAAAAATACAACCAAGTTAATGATCAGGGTTTCGCTGAACTTAATAGTGGATTATGTACTGTTAAAAAGGAATTCACATCTGAAACGAATTATAAACTAACTTTTGGCATGATTGTATATTAATATATATATAATAAAAAATAAAAAAAATCAGTAAAAAAATTTCATATCTTTTTTGTTTTATTAACAAAGAAAAAAAGTTTTTCAGGTAGAATAAAGGATTACAATTGTTTTTTCCTAATGTGGAAAAAAGTTTTATCAAGAACCATCTCATTTTCAATAAAAAAAAAGATTATAAATATTTTTCCCAAACTAACCACCCATACGCAACAAAAAAAATACTAAAATTGTTTTGTTTTTTTATAATTTCTTTATTTTTTTATTTTTTGTTTGTTTTTAATGTGGTAAAAGTTTTCGGGTAATTTCCACCCAATCACCTCTAAACAATAACCATCCAATTTCCAATATTTTTCCCAAACTAACCACCCATACCCAAAAATAAAAATACTAGAATTGTTTTGTTTTTTTGTTATTTTATTATTTCTTTATTTTTTTTGTTTTTAATGTGGTAAAAGTTTTCGGGTAATTTCCACCCAATCGCCTCTAAACAATAACCATCCCATTTCCAATATTTTTCCCAAACTAACCACCCATACCCAACAATAAAAAGACTATAATTGTTTTGTTTTTTTATTATTTCTTTATTTGTTTTTAATGTGGTAAAAGTTTTCGGGTAATTTCCACCCAATCCCCTTTAACCAATAACCATCCCATTTCCAAGGGTGATCTCCACCCGATCACCTCTAACCCATATTGTCGCATAAACGACATTATCAATGGATGCTTCTACAATCATTTGATAGTTGTAGCTATTAAATAATATGACTTTAAATTTTAGGTTGTCTTCGTTTAATGTCCTGTCCTCTGGGTTGTGATGTTGATAGTCTCGTTTGAGAATTTCAGAGATGTCAATGTTAACGCACTCCAACATGGCCTCCCAGAAGCATGGGTCCTCCCATGCTTCTTTCTTCTCCAGTCTCTGATTAAACTTTTCAAACCGAAGTTTGAATGTATTCGGATCCATTATGATTTCCATTGTTAGTTGTATACTGATGTTTAATGTAAATCATACTTCAGTATTTATAGTAAAATATATTAAAGTGAAAATCATAAAAAATCAATTATCGAATACATTAATTTGTAGGGATGTGGTTTTATTGCAGAACACAGTAAAGAAAGCATCAAAATTAAACTATACAGGTAACCCTCATACAAAACGATTCCACTGTTACACAAAATATTTTTTTTTTTCGAGGAAACCCTTTAAACGAATGTAACAACTTATATTTTACACTGTTTTCCTAAACTCATATAACACTTTTTCTAGAAACCAATCTACCGTGTTGTAGGAGGGTTACCTATAATAAAAAATATTTAAATAATAATCAAATAAACAATGTATGTAGTTTTATTACACGATTAAAAATATAGAAATGGTAAACTGAAGTTTGTGCGGTTAGTTATACAAAACATTTAGCATATATTACTCTCTCATAGGAATGAACTAAATGTTTTTTTTTTTATATTTTTTAAGATGTTGAAACACGTGTGTGCGGTTAGCTATACAAAACATTTAGCATATGTAACTCTCTCATAGGAATGAACTAAATTTTCTTAAGAACAAAAATAAAGTGTGAGAAAAAATTATAATCGAATGGAGGTGTGGTTTTAATGTTGAAACACAAACAAAAATAGAAATGGTAAACTTAAGTGTGTGTGAAAATATATTAGCAAATGCATTCATACAATGTAATGAAGATGTGGTTTTTATTGTTGAAACATGATAAAAAAACCTCAAATATATTTGTTATTTCAAGATTTATTTGTTATTTAAAAAACATTCGATTATATAATTTAAAAAAATTTTCTGCTAGTCTGTAACGATAATACAACATTGTACAAGCCCAAATATTAACATTTTTCGTAGAGTTGAGTCTGCAAGCATATTTATGAATTCCTTGCATTGTCTGTATGAATGCTGTAGCTGTATTTTTATATATGTTTAATTCTTCAATTATTTGCAGGAAAAAAGTTTTGTGATCCTTTTCAATACAACAGCTTTATTTTTCTAATAGATTTTGCAAATCTGCTGATGACACTATTTTTTTCACAGGATAATTTACTTACAAAGTGAATATTCATGTTGAGTTAGGTGTTTTATATAACTAAACTTTATTAAAGAAAAAACATTATTTTTTTTAAATCAATTATCATTGTTACCTTTATTTATATTTTTTTAACATTTTTAACGGCACATCTATAATTTGTTTGTTGTTATGATAATTAAAATTTTTTGTATTTATATTACTCTTATATAAATTGCATATATTTAAACAGTTTCTTCTTCTTCTTTACTGGCAGCAACAACAGAAATTCATCTATCAGTAGCCGCACGAAGAAAGGCTTTCCAAGCGCTTCGGTCTTTTGCGCTCCGTAGATAGTTCGTCATACCAAGCTTACTTAACAGTTCCGTCACCTGGTCCACCATCGGAGTTTTGGTCGCCCCCTCCTGCGCCGCTCATCGAGTTTATTGCCGACGACTTTTCGAGCCGGAGCGTTTTCGCATTCGGTCAATTCGATCGCGCTTGACCACGTCGATGTCGTTGTACACCTCATAAAGCTTTCCGTCTCTGTCCTTACAGGTGGGGATCCCTGTTCCAAAACCGTTACTTTTTACCTTTTGGTAGAACTTTCGGGCCTCACCTCTATCCCTGTAGTTTTCGATATCCTGGCTCTCTCTTTTCTTCCACAGACGCGTTTTCCGTCTGAACAGGCGTTTCATCTCCCTCCTTTTCTCTTTATAACGCTCCGTCACCGCACGCATCGCCATTGGCTGCAGTTTTGCCTTGAATGCAGCATCCATTTCCTCAGACATTTCGCGACATTCATCATCGTACCAGTGCTTGTCGGAGCGTGGTTTTTCATAACCCAGTACGGTCGTTGCGGCAGTGGTCATAGAATTCGCAATATGCTGCCACAGTATGTCGGGAACATCAGAACATCCACCACCATATAAAAATACCACCCATTTCATGGTAGTATCTCCACCTATATATGTGATTTTTTAAGTATTTTTTAGTGATCACAAATTAAGCTCCTTTTATTCGATTAGACGCTTAGTTTACGAGATAAACGCATTTAAAGATTTCCATATAAAAATCCACCATTGGCCACCCATTTCAAGCTGGTCTCCATCTATAGAAGTGATTTGTTAAGTATTTTATAGTGATCACAAATTAAGTATTTTATAATGATCACAAATTAAGCTCCTTTTTTCGATTAGACGCTTAGTTTACGAGATAAACGCATTAAAAGATTGCCATATAAAAATGCAGCATTGGCCACCCATTTCATGGTGGTATCTCCATCTATAGAAGTGATTTGTTAAGTATTTTATAGTGATCACAGATTAAGCTCCTTTTTTCGATTAGACGCTTAGTTTACGTGATAAACGCATTTTGAGATTTCCATATAAAAATCCACCATAGGCCACCCATCTCATGGTGGTATCTCCACCTATATAAGTGATTTCTTAAGTATTTTATAGTGATCACAGATTAAGCTCCTTTTTTCGATTAGACGCTTAGTTTACGAGATAAACGCATTTTGAGATTTCCATATAAAAATCCACCATTGGCCACCCATTTCATGGTGGTTTTCCACCTATATAAGTTTTTTTTAAAGTATTTTATAGTGATCACAAATTAAGCTCCTTGTTTCGATTAGACGCTTAGTTTACGAGATAAACGCATTTAAAGATTTCCATATAAAAATCCACCATTGGCCACCCATTTCATGGTGATATCCCCATCTATTACAAGTGATTTCTGAAGTATTTTACAGTGATCACAAATTGTTCTCCTTGTTTCGATTAGACGCTTAGTTTGCAAGATAAACGCATTTAAAGATTGCCATATAAAAATGCAACATTGGCCACTCATTTCATGGTAATATTCTAATGTTATTGTCAGTTTTACTTAACTTATTTAACAAAGTTAAATAAGACATTATCAAAAATTTTGTCAGTCTAAAAAATTTTTATATATGTTAATACTTGTGCTATTTTCCAGATGACAACATATTACAAGAGCATATGACTACATATTCGCCATGTAAATAAATAATAATTATTTTAAACTATTTGACACCTTTTATAAATTTCCACAGTAGGTTAGTCTTAAACTGGAGTCAAATGTGTTTGTTAGCTCTAGTTATCTATAACGTCTGATTAACCTCGCAGATGTATATTTTTAATCACTTGGAATGTTATATTTTTGTTAATAAAATTATTGACATAGAAAAATAACTGAGTTAAGTCCAAAAACAAATTTAGCAATTTATAAATAGTAAAGTCAAAACTGTCGCACTTAAATATATTTTGACAATTGAACTAAATTCTGATCGGATACATGTACGAAATGAATATTATATTAATCAAATACTGATCTCATATTGTTGAATAAATAATTTCTGAGTTATGTGCTTTGGCCGGAAATTCAACGAAAATTTGTGTATTCTTATTGTTATCATTTAATATAGATTTTACAATAACACTATGCAACAAAACCGGGATAGTATAGGTTCGATTCTACTATCGAAGGGTAATAAAACCCTATACTCAGTTTGGCGAGATTGGTGACCAATTTTTTTTTATGGGCCCCTAAAGATTCTCAAAATCAGTGAGCCGCATGAAAAAAGGTGTGATCAGTTTTTGTCCAACAGCTGACTCACACTTCGTGATAGCGCTTAACTGTATTCGGCAATAATGTAGCTGGGAGTTTTGCGCACTAACTTTATTAACAAATTATGTCAAAAAAGTTGGTTATTCCTGCCCTTTTTCAAAAAAAATTGAAGAAGAATTTATTATTTTTTCACTTTTTTGAGCATTACTTTGAGGGAGTCCAAATTTTTCTCTAACACTGTTCGCCAAAATTGTAGCCCTGGTAAAGATAAACAACTTTCGTGAACATATCAATCCAATCTGAACGTGTCTAGGCAGCCTAAATAGCTCATAAAGTCCACGTTGATACCGGTTTTTCGAACCTTTACGCACTTATAAGCCAGTAACGTGGTTGAATATTAACCGATTTTAAATTTCTCAGTGGATTTAGAAAGAAGAGACTGCCACCTTTCCAACCATATATAAAGTTATATTGGTAACTTGCATATCTGCTGGTTTTTTGCCTCGAAATTTCAAACTTTTGTAATTTTTTTACTATTTTTAAGTTTGATGAAGTTTGTAGCCCCTATTTTATAAGGACACCCTAATGTTTACTACTTTATTCAGAAAGTGCACGCTTTCACGAGTTAAACGCATACTTGTTTGTAAAAATCGGTTAACAGCTAGTTAAGTTATTTATGTTTTCCGAGGGACTCCCTCAAAGTAATGCTCAAAAAAGTGAAAAAATAATAAATTCTTCTTCAATTTTTTTTGAAAAAGGGCAGGAATTACCAACCTTTTTGACATAATTTGTTAATAAAGTTAGTGCGCAAAACTCCCAGCTACATTATTGCCGAATACAGTTAAGCGCTATCACGAAGTGTGAGTTAGCTGTTGGACAAAAACTGATCACACCTTTTTTCATGGGGCTCACTGATTTTGAGAATCTTTAGGGGCCCATAAAAAAAATTGGTCACCAATCTCGCCAAACTGAGTATAGGGTTTATTACCCTGCGATAGTAGAATCGAACCTATGCTATCCGGTTTTTGTATTTTTTTCACTGTTGCACTGTGTAATTTGTGAATATTTCATTAATAGAGATTTATTATATAGGTCGCTTCCTAACTCGTAGTGAATATTTAACTACTAGTACCAGTATTTATTGTGCCAAACAATATTGAGTTGATAGTGTTACCATTTACTTTATTTAAATTAAATTTAAATCTCATCTGGCAACACCGAAAAGAAAGCACTGAAAGGCACTTTTTTAAGTTCTTTAAAAACAATGTCATCTCTATATTTTTTAGTTCATGTATTTGACTTGAATTGCGAATAAATATATTTGTGTGCACCGCTGCAGAAACAGACATTTCTAAAAGAATTACCAAACAATTACCAACCATATTGTTATCGGATTATCTTCTTGACTCCTCCTCATATTTTAAATAAGTAAACACGATTTTGACATTTTACGTTATTTATTGCACTAAAGATCTATTGATCTCCTGATCTCCCATTTTAGGAAAGATTTGCAGTATCTACAATAGGGTGAGTCTTAAAAAATGTTTTTGGAATTTTTCATGGGCCAAGTTAAAATTTTATTAAGACGTACAAAAAAACTCTACGTGAATTTTTTTAATTTTTTTCTTAAAGGTTTAGGGGTCGCTACCGGGGTTCGAAATTCAAAATTTTACCGTCATCCTGAGGGATAAGCAGAATAACTCGAGTAAACCTTAACTGATCCTTATGAAAATTTTTCAGTATTAATAATTTCCATAACGAAGTAACGGAACTGTAAATGGGCGGAATTGCCCCACCCCTTCTGGTACCTCCCATACAAAATTACCTATTTTTTTATAATTATTATTTCTCCCATAACTTTCAAACGGGCAGCTGGATGGCATTTAAACTTGGTCAGTTTAATAACCTTGTAATAACAGATAAACCCTCGGAAAATCAAAATCTTTGTCACACCCCTTCTGGTACCTCCCATACAAATGGCCGAATTAACCCCCACATTTTTACCTACATATCTTTTTAGTAAAAATACTGAATTCAATAAAATTTTGTATGAGATGAACACATGCAATAATTTGACTCGTGAGTGAATATGGAATATATCGGCCAACCCCTTCTGGTACCTCCCATACAAAATTACCTATTTTTAGACAAATTATTTTTTACCAATAATTTTCAAACGGACAGCTGGATGGCATTTAAACTTGGTCAGTTTAATTACCTTGCAATAACAGATGAACCCCCAGAAAATCAAAACCTTTGTCACACCCCTTCTGGTACCTCCCATACAAATGACCGAATTAGCCCCCACATTTTTACCTACATATCTTTTTAGTAAAAATACTGAATTCAATAAAATTTTGTGTGAGATGAACACATGCAAAAATTTGACTCGTGAGTGAATATGGACTATATAGGCCAACCCCTTCTGGTACCTCCCATACAAAATTACCTATTTTTAGACAAATTACTTTTTACCAATAATTTCCAAACGGACAGCTGGATGGCATTTAAACTTGGTCATTTTAATTACCTTGTAATAACAAATAAACCCCCAGAAAATCGAAACCTTTGTCACACCCCTTCTGGTACCTCCCATACAAATTACCGAATTCGCCCTCATAGTTTTACATATTTATGCTAATTATTTGACAGAAAATTTTGATTTTTTTCATAGGTTAACTTAAAAGTTTTAAACGTAGAAGTCATATAATATGATTTATGCATTGTATTTCGGAAATATCAACCGGTCCTGTAATATTACTTTTTAAGAGGTTTAAAAATGCCAGAACAAAAGTTGATCATTCCAATTTTAAACCTGGCATATCGGATGATCTCATATTAAGACAAGTAAAGAATTTTGCGAATGCTATTTGTTTTGCCGAAAATCAGCTTAAAGAGTTTCAGCCAAGAGAGGACTACAAAGAGCTACTTAAGCTGACAATAATATTCTGCGGGATGTTCCAAAAATATTAATATTCTTCAGAGCACCAGCAGGTCTTTACCGTGCTAGATGGAAGGCTAAGGTAATATATTCCTTAAAAATATATTTATTCAGAGAGCAGTTCAAGTTAAACAAAAGCGAATTATGTGGAATACAGGATGTTTGCAGTTTTATAATTAATATTTACCTAAAATTTTGGTTTGAATCCACTTCTGGACCTTCTGCTTCAAGAAATGACCTCCAGCTATTAAAAGACTTGAAGTGTTATGCAACAATTAATAAAGAGACAGCGGCAATAGCCTTAAAAAAAATTATAGGTCATCTCTGGTATTTTTAGGAAGAGCTAATTGGATTTGCATGTTTGATGACAAAGTTTCTCATCAAATAAGGAAGAAGATGGTAAATGCTTTAAACATAGAAGGAGTAGATAATCCAGAAAAACGAGTTACAGTGGATGGAAAACTACTACATTCCAAAAGTCTTGAGCATTTCGTATCCAACAATACTCTAAGATTTTTCAGCATAACGGGTATTAAATCGGGTTTCCTAAAAAAATGTTGAAGATTGGGAGCAAGATGCAGACTTTAAATTAAGTAAAGAATTAGTTCGGTCTAGGTTGAATGTTGTTAATGATATTGCTGAATACGGAGTGGCCTTGATGGAGGAATACAATAAATTGCATACACATTATGGAGAACAGAAGTATTTCCTATTATTATTGGTGAAAGAATTTAGAAAAAAAATATTCAGATCCAAAAAAATCTACCATGTGTAAATAATATTTTACAATATTTTCAAATTTAAAGAAAATTGTAAGCAGTAATACAGTTGTTTATAATTATATTTTCGTGAATAGATTCGTGGCTGAATCCGAAACAGCTGTACAGACTGCCTGGCATTATGAGAATATCATTCTGCTTTTAACTTCTTTCAAAACCCCTGGTCTTGAGCTTGAGATAAATTCTAAAGTCAATATTTTTTAATGTTAAGTTTTTCATGCAATGAATTCATGTTTAATATTAATATATTAAATTTTTATTTTAATATTATTTTTTAACCGTTTAATTTAATTTTTATTTCCGAAATGTACCTTTTTAAGTAATAATACAACAAAAACTGATGAACAAATTTGAAATAAATCATTTCATATTAACTGTACTGTAAAAATTCCAAAGTTGGACTGCAAATTAGTGGAGGGGGGCGAGACAATAGCGTTGCATTATCTATGTTGAATATCTAATAACATTCATTAAACTACATATATATTTAAGATAAGCATTAGTAAAATTACAATAAGCGTATATCTATAGCAAAATATAACTGAATTCAGCATACTTACAAAAAATGTATGTAAAAATATGGTGGTTATTTCGGCCATTTGTATGGGAGGTACCAGAAGGAGTGTGGCAAAGGTTTTGATTTTCTGGGGGTTTATCTGTTATTACAAGGTTATTAAACTGACCATGTTTAAATGCCATCCAGCTGTCCATTTGGAAATTATTGGTAAAAAATAATTTGTCTAAAAATAGGTAATTTTGTATGGGAGGTACCAGATGGGGTTGGTCGATATAGTCCATATTTACTCACGAGTCAAACTTTTGCATGTGTTCATCTCACACAAAATTTTATTGAAATCAGTATTTTTACTAAAAAGATATGTAGGTAAAAATATGGGGGTTAATTCGGTCATTTGTATGGGAGGTACCAGAAGGGGTGTGAAAAAGGTTTTGATATTCTGGGGGTTTATCTGTTATTAAAAGGTAATTAAACTGACCAAGTTTAAATGCTATCCATCTGCCCGTTTGAAAGTTATGGGAGAAATATTAATTATAAAAAAATAGGTAATTTTGTATGGGAGGTACCAGAAGGGGTGGGGCAATTCCGCCCATTTACAGTTCCGGTACTTCGTTATGGAAATTATTAATACTGAAAAATTTTCATAAGGATCAGTTAAGGTTAACTCGAGTTATTCTGCTTATCCCTCAGGATGACGGTAAAATTTTGAATTTCGAACCCCGGTAGCGACCCCTAAACCTTTAAGAAAAAAATTAAAAAAATTCACATAGAGTTTTTTTGTACGTCTTAATAAAATTTTAACTTGGCCCATGAAAAATTCCAAAAACATTTTTTTTTTGCCAAATAAGAATCAACCTAATCTACAACCATTCTATCAAAACAACGTTGTTAATTCATCATACGCTTATTTATTCCTCATCTATGATTGCTTTCGAGTCGTCATCTACACCATTGCATCCAATTACGGGCAATTTTGAAAAGTGAACCGTCCACAATTTCTTCATATTAGGCGCATTTTCCATTAGTTTACCATTTCCAGATATGCCAAAGGGTAGGTTCGTACACAATGTCTTTGTACGATTTTGCATTCTTTGGGAGAAAGAAAGTTTTTCTTTTATCTTTGAAGGCACCTCAATGACGTTGTACTTTTCCATTAATAGTGGCAATATAAATTATTTTACTTTTACTTTTCAACAATTGTGAGTTAATTTCTCACGATATGCACTACGACTGGCAAAAAGCTTAGCAAGAAACATTATAATTTTTGGAGCTTATTTTCTTTGCTTCGTATATCTTAGTTTATTTTCTAAATTCATAATGTGACGCATTTCGTATTCTACATGTATCACAAAATTATGACAATAACTTCAATTTGGATATCATAGCAGAAACAGCTAAACAAATATGAAGGTGTTTAGTTATTGTTTTCTTTGAAATTTTCTGCAGCCTAAAGCATTGGAACAGGGTTGTGCATTTGACATACAAGCAACCTTGTGGTTATGACTAAGACGTAATATAACACTATGCGACAAAATAAAACAAATGTAATGGGTCATGGGAATGTTTACATAATTCTAAAAGCTGACATACTTAGTTTGAAATTTTCTTGCCGAGTTTGGAGTGGAACAAAAATGTTGATAGAATGACCTATTAAATATAAATCCTGTAAAAAATTCCACGGAAAATTTTAATAAAGCTCTCCGAAGACAGGCACTATCCCAAATGTATTTTGACACATGATTTTTTGTATTCTTTGATTTGACTTTTGACCAAAAAATCAAACTTCAAACCACTTGTGGTGTAATTAAGCCGAAACCGAATAACCGTAAACCGGTTTTTTATTTAAAACCGTATGCCGGTTTTTGCAAAAGTGCCATTTTCGAATAACCGGTTTAACCGAGTTTTTTCCTTCGGGTAATCGGTTTTTTTAAACTGCTTTGTTACAACTCAAACCGGAGTTATTGAAAAAGTAAGAAAATTAAAATACAATTTCAAATTTCAAGAATGTTTTTAGAAGCTTTGTAAAATGTTAAAATTCAATTTCAGATTTATTAAGTAAAACCTTTTTACGTTTCATAAACGAGAATGCTTTTAAAAGCTTTGTAAAATTTTAAAATTCAATTTCAAATTATTTTCTTCTTCTTTAATGGCAGCAACAACAGAAATGTATCTATCAGTAGCCGCACGTAAAAAAGTATTCCAAGCGCTTCGGTCTTTTGCGCTCCGTAGATAGTTCGTCACACCGAGATAAGTTAACAGCTCTTTCACCTAGTCCATCCATCGGAGTTTTAGTCGCCCCCTCCTGCGCCGCCCATCGAGTTTATTGGCTAGGATTTTTCGAGCCGTAGCCTTATCGTCCATTTGTACAACGTGTCCAAGCCAGCGCATTCGGTCAATTTGAATGCGGTTGACTACGTCGATGTCGTTGTCTAAATGTTTTGCGGATTATTTTTCTCTCGGAGGCTCCCAGAATAGATTGATCCGCTTGTGTTATTACCCAGGATTCTGCGCTGTAGAGCAAGACAGGTAGGATCAGAGTCTGGTAGAGCTATATCTTTGTTCTTCGAGAGAGCGCTTTGTCGTTAAAACGCTTGCTTAGCGCATAGTAGCAGCGGTTTGCGATCAATAATCGTGTTCTAATTTCCAGGCTGACATTATTATTTTTGTTTATGCTGGAGCCGAGGCAGACAAAATCATCTACCACTTCAAAGTTATAGTTATCAACGTTCACGCAGCGTCCCAAACGAGTAGACTCTTTGTTCGTTAAAACAAATAACTTAGTTTTGTCCTCAATTATCACCAGACCCTCTTCCGCCGACTGCTTTTCAATGTTCGAAAAGGCTGCAGTAACATCCCGCAATCCACGGCCAATGATATCTATATCGGCATTCGCGAGCAGCATGTGACTTTTGTTAAAGGTGGTACCATCCCTGTTTACTGCAGCCTTCCGCATGATCATCTCCATTATGTTGTTAAAGAGATAGCATGACAGACTATCGCCTTGTCTAAAGCCTAGCTTGGTAGAAAATGGCTCTGTAAGATTTGTGCCAATACTCACTAAAGACTTCGTGTCGGTCAGTGTCATCCCGCAAAGTTGTATCACCTTCGCTGGGATCCCAAACTCAGCCGTAGCATCTTATAGTTTCTGTCGTATCGGACTGTCGAATACAGCTATGTAATTGATAAACAGATGGTTGATGTCGATGTGCATTTCTTCCATCTTTTCCACAATTTGTCGTAGTTTGAATTTCTGGTCGGTCGTGGATTCACAAGGTCTAAAGCCACACTGATAAGTTCCAATGAGGTTCGCTAGGAAAACGATGAGTAAAAGGCTGATCTCGCAATAGTTGGTACACACACTTGGACCGCCTTTCTTAAGCACAGGTCTTTAAAACACTCTGATTCCTAAAGACTAAGTTCCCCAAAATATATTTTTCCAAAATTTTCCAACGTGTGCCTTAATGATAATAAAGGAATAATATTTCAATTGTCCTTTTTTCAGTTTTTTTTTGTTACACTTCCTAAAAACTAAAAAAATCTTTAGATAGCACAAAGTGTCCCCTTTCATTTGATATACATATCGTCTTACTAGGACTGGCAGAAAAATTACAAAATTTTATTCAATAATTATATCTTTAAAGTTCCTCGCCCTGAAAACGAAAAAAAACCAAGTAATCTTCTTTGTAACGTTTAGTGCCAGTTTTAAGGATTATATCGGCATTTTTATGACTAATAACACTGTGATAGATTTTGGCAAAAAATTTAGAAGACAAGGCCGCAGAGGACGTTTTACTCTAATTCGGGTACGAATTCGATCTGCATCATTAGTTTTTTGAGTTATATTGACGGTTTCATACAAAATTTGTTTTGGTTTTGCTAATGCAGTGGATTTTTTTTTTTGACTGACTCAGTTTTAACAACCATTAACTTCTATTCGTGTACGCATATAACAATTTGATAAATATTTTCGCATGCTTGTGCCACACGCTATTTAAGGTCACCGATTAGTCTCCAGAATAGGGTTCATCATTAGTGGACGTGCTCGAACATATTTTGTTGTAGGAATTCCGAATTAATTAACTCCAACATTTATTCTTTTTTGAATAGCAATATTTGATTACAACGCCAAGCTTGTTTTTATTTCGCTTTGCTTATGGTAAAAGATTGTTTGCTTATGGGAAGTTATCGTTTCCATACTCATATTCACATACTGATTTAAAATAATATATCTTTATTTTCTGCAACCTATATCGTATTTTGTATTATTTTCCAAACATTTGGGGATTTTTTTTGTGCTTTTACTTCGATAAAACTACTTGCGGCTTAGTTCGTAAGCACTTGTCCACAAACTGCGATAAAAACAAAACAAAAAAACTGAAAATTAAACCGCAAGATTTTAAAATTATTTGATATAAAAGAAGCTTAATTGAAATCTTGACTTTAGTTGTGTAGAATATACTTACATACAATACAAAAATATTGTCGATAATATGAAAATTGTACTTGCCATAGCGTTGTCGGCAGCCGTGTTGCTAACATTTACAGTAGAATCGATTGAAAGCATCGATCAGTCAAAATTTCATAAATCGAAAAAAGGCAATGTATACTTCATAGAGAATCAGTATCAGGTAAGAACAACAGAAACATTAAAATCGTATGCATTTATGTTAACATTGTTTAAATACTTTTAGAATGATTGGTTTCAATCGCTCACGAAATGTGCCCGTATGAATATGTCATTGTTGACCGTCGACAGTAAAGAAAAATCGGATGATGTTAATAGTTTGGTGTTGAAAGTACTTGGTAAATGTTAGCATTTGTAATGCATATATTTGCATTCAATCAATTTGTTGTGTTCTTTTTTTTTTAAGGAAAAAAGGTGATTTTGTGGGTTGGAGGCTATGCTGTAGGCCCCTCTCGCCAATATACTTGGATTGCGACTGGGGAAGAATTCGTTTACACTTTTTGGCATGGTTCGAATCCGGATTATTTTAACAAAGCTGAATATTGTGCTCAGATTGGTTGGGGTCCTCAAATGCAATGGAACGATAATAGTTGTATGGCCAAATATGGTTACATTTGTGAATATCGACATTCGCCAGTGGTGGAGTCTAAGGACGAGAAAAAGGATCAGGATCAAAAATATCGTAATATTGCTGTTAATTTTTATAATAAACATTAAGAGTGTCAAAATAAAGTTGTGGTAATTGAAATAGTAATAAATTATTTCGTTAAAACTATTTAGAGGAAATTTAAGGCGGGTTGATAATAATAATAGTTTTCATACAACGGAGGCTTAACAACGGGAACTGAGCTTTGGGGGATCAAACTATAACAATTCAGGTATAGATACATTTTGTAACTTGCCTACGCGTAATAGAGTACCAATTGTCTAAAAGTGTCTGTATCGTAAATATCGTTAATTTTAATGAAATTGTATATAATTATTTCGTTCAATCAATTTCGATGGAACATAATGTCAATTTGTTGAGGAAATTGAAATTTGCGCAGCTGAGATGTCGGTGGAGAAAAAAGGCTACTTTAATTTTTGATATATTAAGTGGACATGGCCCCGCCCATTGGACGCAATTTTTGAATCCGCAATATCTGAAGGACTTGTGGATGCATTTGGCAGCAAAGTTCGAGATCTATGTGTCTAAAGGTTATACTTTTTCAGAAATGTGATTTGAAAATCTTATTTTTCACATAAGGTGCCACGCCCTCTGAAGTCGATCATGACAATTTTTCGGAAAATTTTACATACAGAAAAATAATTTGGGGAATGGGACTTTGCCCACAGGTTGAATGTTACTGATTGTCACTCACTTGGGAGTGACCAGAAGCGATTCCTTTGTGGCACTGTCCAATCAGCTAACTACTTCCGGTCTTAGACCAAGTATTCCCCGGGCAATGACTTTAAAGCAACCGCTTAGAAGTTAGCTAGAGTTAGAAGGCGAAACGTTGAGTAACCTAATCGGCATGCTACCACCGTTGCGTCTTAGGAAGTAGGTAACAGAAGTTACTAAAGCTCAACACAGGCTCTCCTAGTGGCTTTGGCACCCCCAAGAAACTAGGATCGGGAGCGGTGGCCTAATAAGCCACTCTCCTTAAACAAAATTTATTATAAAAACACGGAGAATAAATAAAACAAGAACCCCCCCAAATGTTGACGACCCCCGCAAACGATATAAGGACCATGATTTAAGGATATGCACCTGGAATGTCGGAAGTCTTCACAGAGATGGTGCCTCTATCCAACTGGCGGATGTCCTCGACAAATACAAGGCTGACATCACCGCCATACAGGAAATGAGATGGACGGGACAGGGATGTACACGACGAAAGAACTGTGACTTTTACAGCTGCCATGCAGAAAGACACGAATTTGGATGTGGTTTCATAGTCGGCAAGAGACTTCGACACCTGGTCTCGCGGTTTAACCCTGTAAGTGACCGAATAGCCACCATTCGCATCCGGGCGAAATATTTTTACATCACAATGATTTGTGTACACGCCCCGATGGAAGATAAAGACGATGAGATTAAAGATGCATTTTACGAGCGCCTAGAGAAAACATACGACCGCTGCCCTGGCCACGACATTAAAATTGTTCTGGGAGACTTTAATGTAAAAATAGGAAGGGAAGATGTTCTTGGTCCATCGATCGGTAAATTCAGCCTGCATACCAACACGTCAGACAACGGGTTTAGGCTGGTTAGCTTCGCAGCGGGAAGGAACATGGTAGTGAGTGGAACCAGATTCCAGCACAAAGATATCCACAAGGCAACTTGGCTATCCCCCGATCAAAACACCAAAAATCAAATTGATCATGTGGTAATTGATGGCAGGCATGCATCTAGTGTCATGGACGTGCGTGTGATCCGTGGTGGTAATATTGGCTCGGATCATTACTTGGTTGCAGCCAAGGTGCGCACAAGATTGAGCAGAGCGAAAAACGCACGTAACCAAACACAAAGAAAGCTGGACATTGCGAAGCTGCAAACCCCAGAGATAGCTACTGCCTACTTCGACCAGCTCTCCAAACTACTACGATACAATGCCTCTACTTCTGACGTTCCCGACACACAGTAGCAGAATATTGCGCATTCCATGGCAACCGCCGCAACAACCGTGCTAGGATATGAAAAGCGGAGCTCAGACGAATCCTGGTACGATGAAGAATGTCGCATAGCGTCTGAGGAACAGGATACTGCTTATAGGGCAACGCTACAGCCAATTGTAACCCGTGCTGTTAGGGAACGGCATAAGGAGAAATTAAAACGGGAGAGACAGCTATTTAGGTGAAAAAAACGTCAGATGAAGGAACGGGAGAACGAGGATATAGAGCGATACTGGAATAGAGGTGAGGCCCGAAAATTTTACCAGAAAGTAAGAGCAAATGGATACGGTAATGGCCTCCCTACCTGTAAGAACAGTGATCAAAATCTGGTCGCGGATACGCAAAGTGTGGCCAAGAGAAACAGATCGACACGTACCATCTTTTTGTCGACTATAAAGCTGCCTTCGACAGCCCGATACGGCAGAAATTACTCGAAGCCATGGCTTAGTTTGGTATTCCAGCGAAGCTGATACGTCTTTGCGGAATGACGCTGACTGACACGAAGTCTTCAGTGAAGATTGGCAAGGACCTTACGGAGACATTATATACCAGACGAGGCCTAAAACAAGGCGACGGCCTATCGTGCGATCTCTTCAACATGATGGAGATGATAATGAGAAAAGCTGCAGTAAACACGAGTGGCACTATATTCAACAAAAGACACATGCTACTCGCGTACGCTGATGACGTAGACATCATCGGTCGAAAACTGCGGGATGTGACTGCAGCCTTCTCAGGTAAACAGAAGGAATCAGCGAAAATGAGCCTAACGTTGAACGGGGACAAAACGAAGTTATTAGTTTCAACGAACAAAGAATCTACTCGTTTGGGAAAATGCGTGAACGTTGACAACTATAATTTCGAGGTGGTAGATAATTTTGTCTACCTATGCTCCGCCATCAACAAACCAAATAATGTCAGCCTAGAAATCCGGAGAAGAATCCTGCTTGCAAATAAATGCAAATGTCTCAGAATCCTGGGTTATGACACAAGCGGAAGAATCGGTTCTGGCAGTGTTCGAGAGAAAAATACTCCGTAAAATATATGGGCCCATCATCGTTAACACGGAGAGTATCGGCGTCGTATGAATCATGAGCTGTACGAGCTATAGACTGACATTGACGTGGTCAAACGCATTAAGGTGCAACGGTTGCGTTGGCTAGGTCATGTTGTACGCATGGACGAAATTGCTGCAGCTCGAAAAGTCTTCGACAATGAACACGATGGACGGCGCAGAAGAGGGCGACCAAAACTCCGTTGGAAAGACCAGGTTACTGAGAACCTTACAGAACTCGGTGTGACTAACTGGAGAAGAAGCGCAGAAGATCGAGTCGCTTATAATATTTTTCTACGTGCGGTATATAATCCACTGGGATTGCATAGAAGTAAGTAAGTAAGAAAAAGAATTTTCATATATTTTTAAAACTCTCACAGTAACAATTCTTCAGATATATGTTTATTACCACCATCCACCATGTGAGGGTAGTGCTATATTAAATAATCCGATCTCGGGTTTTGCAATTAAACGATTTTTAAATTATATTATTTACGTATTATTATTTGAGTCATAAACGACCTGGAGCAATGACACTTCCTTTGAAAATAACCTGGAGCAATGACACTTCCTTTGAAAATAACACCTGGTGACATTTGCTTCAAGAACCCCATAAACTTACCGCTATTGATCTTTGTATAATTGACTGAAGGTCTGTTAAAACTTAAACCCGAAGAATAAAATAAAAAATGAAAATATTTTCGGTTTAGAATTTTTTTTATTAACATCATTTTTCAAATCATCCTTTGTGACATTAACCAGAAAACTGGCTTACAATTGCTTCCTGCAAATACAAAATAATAGTACGAAATTATTTAAAACCCTTTTCATTTACAACACAATAGTACACAATTTTTGACACACAAAATTTTAAATAAGGAAATTTTCAAAATGGACATCTTTAGCATAAAAACTAATGCTCGAAACAAATGAAAGTGAGTTTAAGAAACTAAATGTTATTTAAAATAACAAATTGATATTATTCTATTTAGTTTAACCAAAATTTGCTAACTTTACTGCATGTATTTTAAGGCATATGGTTTGCCTTTTTTTTGATTTCCACCAACTAATGGTAGATTTCGGTCCACCCCATAAATGAGGTATGGGATAGCTTCTTGCGTTGTTGGGAATTAACACGCTCTCAATTGTAGATTCACAACAAAAGGCACCTACTTGTTTATCGACAAATGCGAAGGTCGCTGTTTGAGAAGCTTTTACTAGACATGCCGATTAACTCGACACTATACTGCGAAGTTGCTGTCAACAAAATCGAGGGGGCCGGCAATGAAAGACAAATGTAGATGACTGGAGTCGGGAATTGAACTACGGATCTCCCGCATGGTAGTCGAGTGTTCTAATCACTATATAACGGCCGGTCCCAATACACATATATAACTCATTTATGAATAACTAATATGAACAACTTTTTTTTTGTGTCAAAAACTCTGTTGATATTGTTCAATATTTCAGTTTACTTACAGCCAATTGAGCTCCAGCTTTTAACTATATTAAAAAATAAATATATATTAAATTTTGTTAATGTGAAATTTATAAAACTTACTAATAAACCCTTAAAAGGTTCTGGCAATGGTTCAGGTTGAGCTTCAGGTTCTGGCCTTGCCTGCACATAGCACAGAGCTAAAACTAAGCAAAGAGCGAAGTAGAAAATATGTTGAAATTGCATTGTCAATAGATTTCTAGTTTGAAACTGTTGGAATTTCCTTTAAAACGTGCAGCTTTTATACTAAGTGGATGGTACGAAAAACGTCATTAATTTTTTTCTTTATATGTACCTCCCCTCAATGGTATTCTTAGCTTAACTTAATATTGACATAATTGACGTTTAAATATTTGTTTTTGCAGTACGCAATAAGGTTTCTGAAATTTATATGTTTAAATAAGAGATATTCAAAAAAAATATGTTGATTTTATTGTGGTTTGATTTTGATAATGGATTTGAAGTACATAATAATACAATGCGTTGTTGGCTCTAATTTAAACAAGTGCAATTTATTTTTTGGTCTGGAGACTTAAATACGACAAATTAACAGTTAATATCTTTTAGCAATATCACAATATCTCATAAGAAAATCAAAATTATTTATTAAATACAATTTGAGGCGCCAGATATCAATGTGCAGCTCTTATGTGTTATATATATATACACATACTTTTGATATTGTTTGTCAAGATTCAACATGAGGTCAAATTGTTGTGATATAATATTATATTAACCTGTTGATATTTTCGGGCACGACATGCTGAGCGGATTCCCTTATTCTTCTTATAAACACGTGGATGAGGAAATCGATGTAGGCCATAATACATCTTATGTATCAGAAATTGTCAAGGAAATTTTTACATAACCGAGGATTTGATGGGCTATTAGCATATTCAAATGATTTAATTTTCCCGACCATGTTATGGTATCTTCAGGAGTGCTTCATGTTGTGGCCGACACTCTAATTCCCTAGCTGGTCAAGATATAAATCGCGTGTATAAGCTTCCAATACCTGAACGACGGTGGTCTACAAAAGTAATCTATATTTCCAAAGTGGGAAAAGCATTACGCATACAACTCCAAAAGGCTTAAGACCTACAATTTACACATTTATATTTAAAATTTATAATCGGTAGTACAACGTTAACAGTGCATATGTTTTATGGTCCTTGAAATAGCAAAAGTTACAACTCATTACACTGTAAGACAAATTTAAATTTTTGGCCTCACCCATGATCAAACTGACCAGATTCTGAAAATATAGCTCAAAATAAAATATACTTATCTCCCAGTTTTTCAAGATCAGCTCATTTAAGTTTTTTACGAGCAACTCAATTTTTGGAGCGAAGCTCCCATGCAGCGACTCGTAAGTGACTTCTTTCTGTTCGCAGAACTCTGCGAGTTGTTAACAGATTTTGATGAATTTTTTTTTAATGTTTTTAAAATGGCCAGCAGTAGGTTCTGACGATGCCCAAATTTAACATTTGTCACAAATTAAATTTGTCACAAATTTTTTTTGTCAACAGATTTTGATAAACTTTTTTTTAATATTTTTCAAATGGCCAGGAGCGGGTTCTGACGAAGTCCTAATACAAAATTTGTCAAAAATTAAAATTGTCACAAATTGTCAATAATTGAAATTGTCACAATTTTTTTTTAATTTGTGACAAATTTTAATGTTGTTCTTCGTCAGAACTCTCTCATGGCCATTTGAAAAACAATCATCAAAATGTGTTAACAACTCGCAGAGTTCTGCGAACTGTAAGAATTCTCTTTCGAGTCGCTGTATGGGAGCTTCCTACTAAAAATTGAATTGCTTGTAAAAAACTTAAATGAGTTGATCTAGAAAAACTGGGAGATACGTATATTTTATTTTGAGCTATATTTTCAGAATCTGGTCAGTTTGATCATGGGTGAAAAATCGTGTCGTACAGTGTTATAGGTTCAAAGGAAAATTAAAAAAAAATCATTCTCAATTTTAAGGACTTATATCAATGTAAGTAAAATTTTCAAGGACATTGAATTGCAATTTGTTTTTCAAGTAAATGACCAACTGTAAGTTAAAGTTTATTATATAAATATGTTAATATGCTAGATAAATCCAAATTTGACAAAATGTTCAATGGACATTCAAAGGGGACAAGGTCCACTAAATGTCAAATATTTAAACTTATCATACAATTTACCAAAATGGTCTGAAATTTAAAATAATTATCAAAGTTCATATTTTAAATATATAACTTAATGGGGCAATTTTAAATTAAAAATCACGCGACCATATACTTTAACTCCGCTAGATTATTTTAATTAATTTACTTATAAGTAATAACACACTTTAAGTATTTTTTACTCTTTAATCGTTTTATTTCACAATTTTGTTATTATTCTCTAGTTATTGTTGTTTGTTATGAATTGCGTCCCCAATGTATTTGGGCAACTCCTTAGCTTCGTCTTTAAGAATGCCTGTGCCCACTTTCAACTGTAAAGTAGAGAACAATTATATTAACAATATTATCAAAAAAAAAAAAAAAAACAATATGGTTACAAAATACTTACGGCAGCTTTACCGAAGGTTTTCTAAGCATATGAGATAATGTAGAAAGGTATGATTAGTCAACAGATTTGTAAAGAAATAAATTTATTATTTTAATCAGTTGTTAAAAACCCATAATGCAACCAAATTTTAAAAATTTCACAGACTAAATGTTGAATCTAATATAAAGAGTGGTTTTTGTTAAGGATTATAGAAAAATAAAAAAATCTCTGAAAAAATAAAGCGTTGACCCCCAATCAATTGTGGATCTTGGTTAAAAACCATAGTTAAATATGTAAGGAAATCGTCACAGAAACATGAATCGGGTTTATGCCCAATTTTGGCAATGGTCGATTTTTAAATTTTACTCTGCCATTAGGGTGGTCGCAAGTTATATGGCGAAAATTTTTTTTAGAATTTTGTCGGTCTGACCCCCCAATAATGATGTCTTTTTTAGGATTGCCAAAGTTTAAGCTCGATTGGAGTATGTTAACCCGTGCCCAATTTTGTCCAATTTTTCTGAAATAAAAATCAGAAATTTAAGAACTAAAATTCTATTAATTTTTTCATATACCATTACTCTGCATAATCAACAGTTTCGCAGGAATAAATAAATTTATGAAAAAACATAAAAAATGTGCCTAAGAAATTCAAATACGTTTTTTCAATCTTGAATTTTTGTCCAATTTTGCTGAAATAAAAATCAGAAATTAAGGAACTAAAATTCCTTTAATTTTTTCATATACGATTACTTTGCATAATTAACAGTTTCGCAGGAATAAATAAATTTATGAAAAAACATAAAAAATGTGCCTAAGAAATTCAAAAAAGTTTTTTTTTAATCTTGAATTTTTTAGGCAATTTTTAATTTTTTTTTCATAAATTTGTTTATAACTGCGAAACTGTCGGATTATACAGAGAAATGGCATCTGAACAGGAATTTTAATACTTAAATTTCGGATTTTTATTGGACTAGTCGTCTTTAAGTACTGCCACACAAGCGTGGCTATAGGAGCTTAATAACTTTAATCCCAAAGCGGCACGGGTTAACCTACTTCATAAATCAAACATCGATTTTTGCGGTCACGGTATATTAAGTTGTTATGTATAGAAATTTTCATACTTGTAACAAAAAAAAAACGTCGAATGTAAGGGACAAATTGCCACTAGAGATTGAAATCTCCAAGCATGCAAGGCTATAGTTAAATGTTTGAAATAAATTATTTTTAGAATATTTTATCCCTAAGATCCAACAGCTAAACCACGCTATAAACACTATTATTTTTGATCTCCCCCAATGGGTTTGTATTAAGAGATCCTATTACGGATTCTTTACAACAAATTAACTATAATACTTACAGCTGATGTTTTAACAGCTTGCTTAACTCCCATGCCCTAGATTGTGAAAAGAAACATAATACAAGTTATAAGCGGTTATCATTAAAAACTTTTCAATAATATGTACTTACAACTAAATGTTTTACACCACTGATTATAGCAGTGATCCATTGTGGCTCTGGTTCGGGTTCAGGTTCGGGTTCAGCTTGAACACAGCTTATGGCCACTACGACACAAAGTGCGATGTAGAAAAGATATTGGAATTTCATAATTATCTATATTAGATATTGTACTAAAAGCTCTACACTATATTAGCGTCTGATGATTTATAGCTCAAATGAACGTTATTTTTATAGGAAATCAAGAATATTGGGATGAGTTATTTAAAAGATTCTGACCTTGGCTATAAACAATTACTTTTGTGTGAAGATGCTTTAATAATGCACCATTAAAAAAAAAATTCTGTTTGATTTAACGGTGGGTTAATATAAAACATGATAGTTATTTTTAGATTAAAAAAATAATTTAATATTTGTTTAGTCATTGCGTCAAAAAATGGAAATTTTTTATTTTTGGAAATAAACGACGCGACTATTGCTTAAAATATTTCAATATTTTTATGGCAAGAATTTCCCTAGCTCATTGTGAAGTTATGTATAGCTGAATGTTATTTGACTAATAACTGTTAGCGTTTTGTTGTATTTGTTTACTTTGTTTTGTCCGGAAAACAATAAAAAAAATTGTTTTTGACGCTGAAATATTATATGTTAAAAAAAATTACCTAACAGAGAAATACTCTCATCCTTTAACTCTCGAGTTATTGTAACCAGCCAATTTTAAAATGAAATTAGTTTCTTATTATTTGGCTGTTTGCTAAGCGTTAACGGTTGAAGCTAGGAGCTTCGCTCATATGGCCAGACTTTGTTAAATATGTATTACAACTGTAGAAAATGTTACTGTTAAACTGTACAAAAATCAATTCCATATCTCTGGGCATAAGGTAATTTTTTAGAGGTCGTTTAGTTTTTTATTACAAATATTCGAGAACTTTGCTAATTTGTATAAGAGGTGGCGCTAGGGGCCGTACAATGTCTCAGATTTGTATTAGCAATCTAACGTTTCGTTAACGGGCAAATTTTTTCCAAAAATCGGTTAAATTTTATAGGAAGTACCAGAATGGATCGCCTGATATAGTACATATTTAGTGCTGAGTCAAATTTTCATAAGCGTACATCGTACGTAAAATATGTATGGCCAATTTGGTCATTTGTATGGGATGTACCAGAGTGGGTGAGGCAATGGTTTTGGTTTTCTGAGGGTTTGTCTTTTATTACAAAGTTATTAAACTGACTAAATTTAAATATCCTCCGGCTATCCGAGTGGATGTTATGAGAGAAATAAAAATAGAAATAGGTACCAGAAGGGGTGGGGCTATTCTGCCTATTTATTTTGGGAAAACATTAATACTGCTAAATTATCATAAGGATCAGTTAAAGTTTACTCGAGTTATCCTGTCTACAAGCCTTCTAGCCAGACAGACTTACATGACTCAAACGGCAAAAAAAAGTCCTGAAACTAATATCCTGAAATGGTCTAAAGATACTTGGGATCTAACACGTATCCTTTAATGCATTACACTTTTTCTCGTATTAAATGATATAAACCACTATCCCTCAGGATGATGTCATCTAAATATATATAGAAATTTGGAGTGTAAGTTTAAGTAAGTTTTTATGGCGTACTAAGAAAGGAATTTTTGAAAATTCGAACTGCAAATGTGGCATGACACCGCCCCATTCAGCTCAAAATTGTGAAATGGCTGTATCTTATAAACCATTATAGACTAAATGGACTATTTGCAATGAATTTCCCTTTACACCCCATGATTGAGGTATGGGATAACTTCTCTCGTTGTTGTGAATTAACACGCTTTCTATTTTTAGATTCACAACTAACGGCACCTACTTGTTTATCGACGAATGCGAACGTCACTGTTTGAGAGCTTTTTACAGACATGCCGATTGACTCGACACTTCCACTGCGACCTCATTCATGGGGTGCAAAGGGAAATTAAGTTTAAGATCACGAACATAGACGTAATTTTTATATATGTAGAGATAGAGATAGATAAAATCTTACATAAAAGGTGATTCAATAAAAAAAAAACCTCACGCATTTTGCGCAATTTTTACTGTAAGATAATATATAATTGAACACAAGCTTTAGAGCCACATATACGTAACATTACATAGGATCATCAAACACACAAAGAAGTTAAATATTCACGTTGTCATTGGAAAGGATGAATCTCAGTGAGTGGTTGTCCTTGTTGCGGTAGAAGTTGTATAAGTCTTGTATAACTTTGATCGCACGCTCACAGCACTAGTGGCTTCAGGCAATGTTGATTAGTGATTTATCTGTTTTCCAGTGGGTCTCCAAGCATTTGAGAGCTTTTGGGTAGTCATTCTAAGCTACAGATAGCTCTTCAAAATCTTCAGCGCGGAACGATTGACTACTGAGCCAATGATCAGCCCATGAGAAAGAAATGAATGAACAGATTTTACGCAACCTGTTGCGGTTTCAGGCATCAGAATAAACGCAAGAAGAGCTAGAATGGCAAGAGAATTCCAGCCTGCATTGCAGATGTTTGAGATCTGCTTAAACTTTACAAAAGGGATCTCACTCCCCTCATTAAAGTGACGGAAGACACGAGTAAGGTGGAAGAGAATCTTTATGTCGTCTCTCCAGCCGCCTGTTTCCTTAATCTCAACTTTACCATTGCTGAAGGCTGCTTCCAATTGATCAGTATTGCTCATTAAATACTGCACAAAGAAGTACTCGATGTTTGGTGATTTAGTTGACCCATGGAGCGCATCGTCCATGACAACGCGAAGAACGCGATCCAGCACATTGAGCTGGCAACTGATGAACTTGGGTTTGGGGTGACCTTTCTCTTGCTGCTGGATTTGCTGCAGTCGAACTACAACGTCTGTCTTTTTGCCGGTATTCACGCTTGTTGTATCGGCAACAATTATAACAATTGATCCCCACAGGTTGAACTCATCTAACACATTCCGGAGTCCTTCTGCGATAGTTTGAGCTTTTCCATCTTTCCTGATATTCAATGCCGTCAAAGTGCATTCTCCAGATAAAGCGTGCTTACCCAGTACTTCTTCACCCGAGCAGCTTCTTTAAAGATAGCCTTGTGGATTCCTGACTGAGATGTGGTTGGTATTTCAATGCCCTCAGCGTAAAGATGTTGGCACACTGTAGCTGCTCCGTGGGACGACAGCTTTAAGCTTGTAACAAGGCGTCTTGCAATGCCTCTTGGGTTATGCTTCCTTTGCTCATTGTTGCTGCATTGTCATACTCCCAAGGACTATCTGTACTGTTGTCGAATGAGTCCATACTACTTTCGGAACAATCAGGTATCGCTAAGCTGCTAAGTGTGGACATAGTCGCATCCATTGTCCTCTTAAGCTTGGATGGGTGGATTGTATTGGCACCACCAGGTTTGCCTCTGGAATAACTAACGCGGCCTCTGTTCTTAATTTGCAGTTTGTAGCGGTTCTCATCCTCTTTGCACATCCATTCGGCTTTAACCTTGGTCATGTCAAAATTTAAATTTTTTTCACAAAAATATCATTTCAAAGTGGTTTGTTCTTGACCTTTTTCAATATTTAAATGGAATACAAGTTATTTCAGTCATTAAGAGGCAAAAGTTCATTTATCCGTGCAACAGAAAATAATTTTAAGAACAACATTAAAAAGTCCACACAAACATAAATTTCAATCGGTTTATGCGGTGCCACGCACTTTCTTGGGTATCGCCCAGACCAAACGGACTGGGCTGGGCTTGCAACCCGCCACCAGTAAAATGGCAGTGAATAAAAGAGAAATAAGTGAAAAAGAACCCCCCAAAATGTTGACGACCACCGCAAACGTTTTAAGGGCCATGATTTCAATGTGCACTTGGAATGTTACAACTCTATAATGACCAGGTGCATCTATTCATCTGGCGGATGTGCTCGAGGAATATAAGGCTGACATTACTGGTATACAGGAAATCCGGTGGACAGGATATGGATGCTCGCGGATGAGGATGTGTGACGTGTACTACAGCTGCCACGAGATTAATCATGAGTTTGGTTGTGGATTTGTGGTCGGCAAGAGACTACGACACCTGGTTCTAGGTTTACTGCTGTCAGTGAACGAATCGCCACCAAAAGAGTAAAGTCAACATTTTCCTACATCACGCTGATACGTACTCATGCTTCGGCGGAAGAGAAAAGTGATGAGGTCAAAGACGAATTCTACGCCCAACTTGAAGAAACATATGACCGTAGCCCGGGCCATGATGTTAAAATCGTGCTGGAAGATTTTAATGTCAAAATAGGCCGGGAGAATGTCTTTAGCCCAACAGTCGGAAAATTTAGTCTGCATACTGACACATCGCCAAACGGAATCAGACTGATTGATTTCTCTGCAGCAAGGAACATGGTAATTAGCAGCACACGATTTGACCACAAAAACATTCACAAAGCAACGTGGATATCTCCCGATCAAGTAACGAAAACCAAATTAATCACGTGGTAATCGATGGAAGGCACGCGTCAAGTGTCTTTGACGTACGAGTGATCAGGGGTGCGAACATCAACTCGGATCACCTCACTGTAGTGAAGGTGCGTACTAGGCTAAGCAGGGCGAAAACCCTGCGTAACAGGCACAGAGAAAGCTGGACATCGCTAAACTGCAGACCGCGGAGATAGTCAACGCCTATTTCGTCCAACTCACTCCACTACTTCGTGATGCTCCAACTCCCTATGGAAATTGCCCGCAATGCCACCCGGGAACAAGATGCTGCATACAGGGCCAAACTGCAGCCAATGGCAACGCGAGCTGTTCATGAAAAGTACAGGGAGAAGAGGTGGGAGGCGACTCGTCTCTTCAGGAGAAAAAACGAGAGCTGAAGGAACGGAATTATGTGTGTATTGAAAAATACAGGAACTGAGGTTAAGCCCGACAATTCTACCAGAAGATAAATGGTAGGGTACATGGAACAGGTCTTCCCTCATGTAAAGACAATTATGGTTATCACGTTACTGACTCCCAGAGCGTACTAAGAATATGGAAATATCACTTCTGCAGCCTACTGATGTCTGAAAACTCGGCTGATGTAGACTGCGTACCAATCCGACGTTATAACATCGAGTGTCCACCTCCGAGCCAAGCTGAGATAACAACTGCCATATCCCGCTTAAAGAACAACAAGGCCGCTGGGGCAGATGGTCTCTTAGCTGAGTTGTTTAAGGTGGGTGGAGATGAGCTTGTTTTAAGCGTAGAGAATATTGGCTTCAAGAGAATTGGAATCTCAGTGTGCTATGTCCAATCTACAAAAAAGGTGACCGTAGTGAGTGTAAAAAAAGAGGTCTTAGACAGGGTGATGGTTTGTCATGTATACTGTTCAACATAGTGATGGAGAAGTTGTTAAGGAAAGCAGCGGTTAACATGTCTGGCACCATATTTAATAAGAGACACATGCTGCTCGCATATGCCGATGATATCGACATTATCGGTCGAACGATGCGAGAGGTAACAGCTGTTTTCTCATCAGTTGAAGAGAGTCAGCGAAAATGGGGTTGGCAGTGAATGAGGACAAGACGAAGTTAATGGTATCATTGAACAAAGTTTCCACCCGTTGGGGACGCAGCGTGAACGTTGAAAACTATATCTTTGAGGTAGTGGATGAATTTATCTACCTCGGATCCGCCATGAACAAAAACAATAGTGAAATAAAACGGAGAATAGTGCTCGCCAACAGCTGTTTCTTTGGACTACGCGAGAACTTCATAAACACCACCCTATCTCGAACCACCAAAGTAAAACTGTTCCAGGTACTAATTTTACCGGTCCTGTTGTACGCCTCCGAATCTTGGGTTCTTACACACGCAGATGCAGCTCATCTGGCGGTGTTTGAGAGAAAAATAAACGGCGAGTTATACCACGACATTGATGTGCAACGATTACGCTGGTTAGGCCATGTCGTGAGAATGGATGAGGAAACTCCAGCGCGGAAGGTATTCTATCAAGACCTCGAAGGACGGCGCAAAAGAGGGAGACTGCGACTACGTTGGAAGGACCAGGTGGAGGAATCACTGACGCTGCTTGGTAGGACTGACTGGAGACTGGAGCGCACATGATCCATGCGAATGGAAATCTTTAATCATTTCGGTCTCTGAATTAGACACTAAGATATAAATATATATGTTGTCAAGTTGTTTTAAAGGCTAATTATAACAACAATTATTATTTTTTTTTTTTTTGTAATAAATTTTTTTTACGACCATAAAAATGTTGGTATATTTGCCAAAAGTAATACACGAGCAACTGGACTCATGAAATAACCAAACAATCGACGGTTTTTACGTTTAAGGATCAAAAACATTAATTTACGAATGTTATGAATATCTTTCTGATCGTTTGTTTGCACAAATCTTTTTGAGTTTTTAAATATTTTGCAAACCAATAATACTTTTGTATTTATCAACCAGATGCCCCAACATCTTAACCCTATTAAATAATTTTTTTTTATTCTTTTAATTTTTATTTTAATTAATTTAGCCAATATTTCTAAATCCTTATATTTGAATTTTGCATCCGTATAAAAAAACCGTATACAATGTATAATAATATATTTCGTCGAAATATTTAGCTTTATTTAAACATTATTTAATTTATTTATGCAAATCTTTGATTACATCGTATGCATCATAAATTAAACCAGCAAGATCGAATAAAAGTAAAGGAGCAAAAGGTTCAGGTTCCGGCTCTGCTACTGGTGCGGCACGAACACTGCAAATAGCCAACAATAGACCAACAACAATATGCAACAACTTCATTTTATTAGCTAGTTCGAGAAGTTATGAATCTATGATTTTAACTGTAAACTTATGCGGCGTTCAGCTTCTTTTATAGCAATCCGTTAATGCAATTCTTTAAAATAGAATTTCCCACATTTGTTTCAGTACTTTTGATAGAAGAGTTTAAGTTTACATAGTCTTTGTTCTAAAATATTTGGAAATTTTGAATTAATTTTCCCAAATATTTGTTTACGCCCTACGTATATATATTCAAATTGTTCCTATAAAAACAACTCTATCCATCATATTATCGTTAACATAATTTTTCCAAATAGATTTTCCCACATTTGTTTCACTACTTTTATCAAAAGATTTCAAGTTTACGTAGTTTAAGTTGGGAATTTTGGAAACATCTCCCCAAATATTTGTTTATGCGCAGTTTGTTTAAATACTATTCTTTTATAAATTATTTAGATATGCAACACAGTTAAGATACGTTGACGTACAATGAAGCCTAGGTAATAAAGCCATATGGGTGTTATTTCCCATTCGATTGGCAAATAACACCATATGGGTAAATCCGAAATAATGTATACCAAGGACAGAATTTCAGAGTTTATTTATTTGTTAATCCATAAATGGGCTATATATTTAACCCTCAAAATATATAAAGCATAAACTTTTTCGGGGACCCATTTATGAATGGCAGGTCAAAACCTACACGTGTTTTTATTTGTCATCAAATTGTATGTTTTGTAGATGTTCATAAAAATGGTAAAAAGCTCCATATTTATTTTCCATTTTATAAAAAACTTAAAATCTAATGAATTGTCTACAATTAAATGCAAAAGACGCATCGATGTGTCATTCAGAAGATATAAAAAAAGTGCTATGTAAAGATGGACACACGGCATGTAACGTCCGCAACGGAAAATAAGGTTTTTCAAATTTAACCGCTTTAATTTTTGGTTTTTCATCAATCAAAGTATGTTAAAAAAATAGAGCCAATGTGCGCTTTAAATTTAAATATATAAATATGTATTTTTACACCATTCTACAGGAAAATATGAATGACAAAGTGTGTAACGACCGCAACGGAATGCATTTTTTGTATTTATTGAACACAGAAATTGTGAACTCATATGAAGTGTTTGTGGAATGAGTCACTAGTTCTAGAGTTTCAGGTACACGACACCGCCTGGTGGCGAGTTTGATATGATATGAGCATTTCTTCAACATCAACAAATTTAACAATAGGGGCATTTATTGCGGTTAGTCAGCTTTTCTGGCGCCAGTACCATATCGATCTGCATTGTATCAATGCAAATGTACATACAATTTTTTCTCACGATCAAACAAACAAACATCTTAAATTTCAATTAAATTGGTTCATCCATTCAAATTTTCGAAATAAGTCCACTCCAGGGCAACCTACCGGGTCCATTCATATAATATATACAATTGTTATACCTGTGTGTGTGTTAATAGCTCCTTTACAGTATGTCTGATGTTGATACAATTTTTTACAATAAATAAGATAGATGGAAAAAGTGTAACGCCCGGAACTTAACGTCCGAAACAGACGGATTTAAAATTTTTGGATGAACCAACAAATTTACAACTCTCATTAAAGTCTTTTTAAAATCCTTAAATATTCCTTTTTCCTTTACGTATTTCGAATTTTCTGGTTAGTATGCAATATTTGCTAAAATAGATGCAAATGCACGTTGACATCCGAAACTACTTCCATTTTTTGTAACGTCCGCAACGGCACTTTTGGCACGAATATTGTTTTTGTCAAAAGTAGTTAAGCAATCAACTAAATGTAAATTCAAATCAATTAAATGTACTTCAAAGTTGTTGCTGAAGTTGATATGCAAATATCTCATTCATAGCGCAAACGGGAGTAATAAAACAAAACATTAATGCGTACGAATGTAACGTCCGCAACACAGGATTTACCCATACGGCTTTATTAACACAGGACCGTTTACATAAAAAAAAAAAAACTTAATTTCCCTTTGCACCCCATGAATGAGGTATGGGATAGATTCTCGCGTTGTTGTGAATTAACACGCTTTCTATTTTTAGATTCACAACTAACGGCACCTACTGGTTTATCGACGAATGCAAACGTCACTGTTTGAGAAGTTTTGACTAGACATGCCGATTGACTCGACACATAATACTGCGAAGTTGCTGTCAACAACATTCGAGGGGAGCCGACAATGAAAGAATTGTTTTTTTTAAGATGACTGTATGAGCGTTTGGCGGTGGGCGTGGTCGATTTAGACCGGTGTAAACGCGACTAACATGCGGGAGATCGCAGGTTCAAACCTTGCTCCAGTTAGGTTCAAACCTTGATAGCAACTTCGCAGTATAAGTGTCGAGTCAATCGGCGTGTCTAGTAAGAGCTTCTCAAACAGTGACGTTCGCATTCGCCGATAAACAAGTAGGTGCCGTTAGTTGTGAATCTAAAAATAGAAAGAGTGTTAATTCACAACAACGCGAGAATCTATCCCATACCTCATTCATGGGGTGCAAAGGGAAATGAAGTTTAAGTTTTCAACGTTCAATGATCTCGGAACACTTCTTTAAAATATTTGCACATAAATGTATGAAGTAATCCTACTAAGTAATCTCTACTAATTTTCAGTACGATCAAACTATTGTTATGGCTACTATATGTTCCACCCTGGCTGTAATTCATACTGTTCCACCAACACAAACCAAATATCATCTTTATACCTCTTATAGTCCCTGAAATACAGCTGTTTTAAGTTGTATACGATGCCCACTGATCCGATCGCGTATATTTTGTGGGTGTGGCAAAAATGTAGTTTAGACCTAGAGAGATAAAAATTTGATACAAGGAATGTATTCGACAACACGGATACAAATGTGCAAACGAAACATAATTTTTGGATCAGTGGGCGTGGAAAGACTTTACTTTAGCCCTAGAGAAATATAATGTGGCACCCAGATATTGCACTACAACACGAATATGTGGACGAAATTTTAATTTTGGATCAGTGGACGGAGGGTGCGTTGCAAAACTATACTTAAGCCCTAGAGAGACAAACTTTGGTACACAGACAGTACTTAACAACATGAATATTAATATGCAGACGAAATTTAAATTTTGGGTCAGTGGGCGGAGAAGGCGTTTTAAAACTGTATTTATACGAAAAAAGTGTTATTTTCTCCACACGTTTTTCAGTGTATTTCAGAAAATCCTTAAGATCGTTTTATTATGAGTTACATGTTACATTGATGTCACTTACAAACAATTTTCATATTTTTTTTTCAATCCCAAATTTTAAAACAATTTCTTTCTTTTTACTTTCTTCAAATTCACATTTTCAGTTTTTTGACTTTTTGAGAAAAAAAATATGGGTTTGGAACCAGTGTGCACCGTGGGAAGCCGCAGCAGATATTCGATCGAAATTATGTTACGCACAAAGGCATACACTGAAGTATCACTACCCTAAATATCTTTAGCAACACTTATCTGTATATCATCATAATTGAAAACAAAACTGAAGTTTTTATTATTTTTAGTAAATGCATAAATTCATTTATTCATTAGTTTTTTACAACTTCAAATTATACTCTGCCAACTTCTCCTTTAGAGCTGATCCAATTTTCGTCATAAAATCGGAATTTTCTAGCAATTCCTTATGCGAGATTACCTACGAAGGTGTAAAAAAATAAAAATTATTTAGAGGTCTTTACTTATGTCCAATATATAATACTTACATAATCCTTAAGTTTTTGAAGTGGGAAGGGCAGTGGTAGAGGCAATAGCTATAAAATTAAAAACAAAAATGCTTAATATGTGATTTTAAATTTAACGTATATTTTCTAGGAAATTTTTAGTCTTTTGATTTTTAATCATTCTGTTTTGTGTTACACTTTAGATATTGCTTAACTTACTGGCTCTGGCTCAGGCTCGGCTGCGGTTTGTCCAGCGAAAATAGCGCACATCAAAACGACGGCAATTGCAAAGACGCTTAAGAATTTCATGTTGTTCTTACTTGAAGAGTTAAACTTTATGTTCAATATAATAAATTTCTTGGCCGATTAAAGCTATTTATTTAAATTCAAATCAACTCGAGGACGATCTGTAGAATTCCAAATAAAATGTAGAAATAGGGTGAAGTAAATACTATTTCTATAATTTTAAATAATTGTTGAATAAACAATGCATATTTCTGACGTGTTCTTATTTGTTTTTTGTTTTATATATATTTTTTATATTTAACAATGCAGTTTTCATTCCATTCTAATGCAGACTAGATGACGTTTTTAGAATAAAAAAAACATATGTTGCTATGGTTTTACCGTCTTACTGGGAAACACATTCCGGTTATATACCAATGTACACCAATTGCCAACTTCTTACCTAGCATCGAATGAAAATAATCATTGTCTTCACTTAAACACAATTTATATGGTTTAAAATAATAAAAATTAAAATTTTATTACACTTTGCATATTTAAAAGTCTTCGATTAGATTTTTTATTACGAATTTTTATTTATCAATGTGACATATAAGGAAGGGAGAGCGAAATGTTATTATATCTTCCAACACAATAATTGTATTATGGTACCACATTACTTTGTAGGGCGGGTCAATTTTTTCGGGTCGAAAAAACGTGGTAATCGTATACCAGAATCGGAGTCTACGAAAATTTGTCCAAGAAACTATATGTCTAAAATCAATTCCTACCTCGCGCTGAGAAGCATGAAGATTTCAGGTGAAAATATTTTTTTAGTTTTTAAATGAAAACTTCAGCTATACTTTTTTTGAAGCCTTTTGCTTTGAAATGACTTCGCAATATAAAAAATGAGGTATGGCAGAAGCAAATCTATGGATTGGTTTAAAAGTAATTGCCTCTGAAAGTTGGCATACAGAATAAGGTTTTTGAAAATTCTTAAATTTTTGCCTTTGGCGGAAGTCCAGAATGTACACTGTGGTGCAAAAATTAACCAATGTTTTAAACAAAGTATTTAATTAAGTTTTTTTTATAGTTTTTATTAAATTATGACAACGACTCTAAACATTCTGCAAAAATTGTCAAAGAATTCCTTAGATCACAGAAGTTTGGAGTCAGGAAGTGACCGCCGCAGAGTCCAGATCTGAATCCGATCAAAATCCTGTGGGGTTATTTAAAGCGCCGACTGGCAGAATACGAAGAAGCCCCGAAAAGTATTAATGAGCTGTGGGAGAGGGTTTAGGCTGAATGATACAAAATTCCTGCATATTAAGTTGCTAAACTTTGTCAATATACGCCAAATAGAATGGATCAGTTGAAGAAAGCAAAAGGATACAAGATTTAGTATTACATTTAGATAAGCGAAACCTTGGAGCAAAAGTGTGCCAATGGTCTGAATTAGGAAATGTTTTGTTTTTTTATACTTACAGTTGTGTTAGTTATATTTTTGTTATTGCTGTATATTTTCTACAGATACATATTTTTGATTTAGCAACAAGTTTGGAAATAATTGAATAAAAACTATAAAAAATAACTTAATTACATATTTTGTTTAAAACACTGGCTCATTTCTGCAACACAGTGTAGGCTAGCAGCCCAAGCAACAACAAAAATATACCATTCTCTTCGTCTTGGTCTCCGGTCATCGGAATGGTGGGTCAAAATTGGAGCCGGGGCTGAACGATGAACTCTAAAAAATTTTCACCACTATATGTTTAAAGTCAATTCCTATCGGGTATCGCGGTATTGCATTGAGTATTATTTTGTACATCTAACTTTATGGTTCATACCTTTGATATAGTTTTCAGAGATTTCCTGTTAGTAATGTTATTCTTATCTATTACTATCAATATGGGCTCTATAGATTCTGTCTTCGAAACTACGGAACCGATGTTACTAATTCTAAGCTGACCCGGCAGACGTCCTGCCTCCAAAACTATTGATAAAAATGCTTTTTTTCCTAGTCAAATATTTGATTCTATTGCAAAAGCCCATGTACAACATCTGATACTTGTGTTTCCGAAAGAAATAATTGAGCTAAAATGTGCCAGCAATACCAATTTCTTCTTGTACAATAAATTGTACTCTTTGTGTACAATAAGAGTTATTATTGGTACAATAAATTTTACTTTTTAGTACAATCGATTTTACTTCTCGGTACCATTAAAGTACTTTTTTAAACCATAAATGTACTTTTTACTACATTAAAGGTACTCGGTGGTACAATCAAAGTACTATTAAAATATATTGTACCATTAAAGCACTTTTTTAAACCATAAATGTACTTTTTGCTACATTAAAGGTGCTCGGTGGTACAATAAAAGTACTATTAAGTACTATAAATGTACTTTTTGGTACAATAATACTACTTGTTGGTATAATATATCGAACTTTTTGGTACATTGAATGTATTTTTTGGTACAATTAATTTACTTGGTACAATAATTGTACTTTATGGTATAACAATTGTACTTTTTGGTACAAAACATTGTACTTTCAGGTACAATAAATGTATTTTTTAATACAATAAATTTTTCTTTTTTGAACAAAATATGTACTTTTTGTTTCAACAAAAGTACTTTGCGTATTGGAATCCTTTGTATCTATATTTAATTTTTTTTTTAAATGAAAGCAATAATTTTTTTAACTTGGCATCCGCCATCTTATCGAAAGTTAAAATTTCGTCTACTTATTCATATCTGTTGCTCCGAAATTTCCTATGTACCCAATTTCATCTCCCTGGGGATAAAAAATACATTTTCGCCACGCCCCATCTGCCTACTGATCGAAAATAAAAATTTTGTCTTTTGTAAAATTTCGTCTGCATATTTAGATACTATATGGGTATCAAATTTTGTCACTCAAGGAATAAAATACAGTTTTACCATGTCACCTCCGCCCATTGACACAAAATTAAAATTTTGTCTGCGTGTTCATACAAGGTGGCGCAAAAGTAATCCTCCTATCAGAAAATGCTATAAATTTTGCGATTGGCCCCTAATGTCAGTTCTGTTTTGACATTTGTGTAGTAAACACATGCGAAATACACGTTAATAAACAATGTTACGCTACACCGCTCCAGAACGCGGAATATTGCTGACTATTTATTTGACCAATAATCGGTCTGTAACTTTGGCACAACGTGAATTTCGTCGCAGATTTCCTGGCCGTCCAACGCCTACTGGTGAAACACTGCGACGTTTAGCCGCTCGCCTTGAAGAGACTGGCACAACACGAGAAGAGACTTGAAGAGACTATGTCAACAAGCCTCAGACTCTTGCAGCTCTTAAAGACAATACCCGTCAAGAATGTGAGGACCTATTGCCGGAAGTTTTGGCCAAAGTGATGGAAAAAGCCATAAAAAAGGCTCAAATGGCAATCAACTGTGGCGGCGGCCATTTACATGACATCATATTCTCGACTTGATGTAAAAAAAATTAAAAGACCAAATAAAAATAATCTACAAGAAGAATCAAAGTTTTTCATTTTTTTTTTTTAATTACAGCCAAAAAACATCGGAAGTTTAGTTTTGCGCCACCTTGTATTTGTGTTGACAAGTACTATCTCTAGTACTTAAGCACAGTATTCAAGTTTGGTTTTGTTGAGGATTTAAATCATTCGGTGCGAACTAAATTGTATGTTAATGGAGACGAGTTTGACCCCATGTACCTTAAAGCAAAACTAGTTTTAACGCTTTTTAAGATGATAAGTCAAGACCACTTGTCCCGGGGGATAACCGATAACTCCTATACTTTTAACTTAAGTTTGGTGTCCAGTGTACCAAACTCAATACGTGTTCTGTATCGCTTAATAAGGAAAAAGTGCCTTTTTGCCCCAATTCTTGTGGTACCCCCATAAAATATTAACATAATTCCTTAAATACTGTATAGATCATAAACTTTGTGTGTGACTTTTATCGGGACTGTGCATATTGTAAAATTGTACTGTAATTGGCAGAGGTAAATGCGCCTCTTATGTTACTTCTAACACAGAATAAACTATACAACAACAAAATTTAAACACTCATTTGGCATAAGAACTGGGTTGGTTGAAGCTCTCATCAAAATGTTGAGGATCAGAGAGTTACTCTACCTAAAGATGACTCAATTTTTTTGAAATTATAATAACGAAAGGAAATAAATTTGTGCAAAAACTCAAACACCAGTTTCTCACGTATTAAAACTATCACCTGTTGCATTATTACTGGCTGCTATATTTGATATCGGTAAAGTTTCCAAATGAGTGATTTTAAAATTTGTATCGTAGTTCAAAAATGGTTCTGATTTTTTATAACATTATTTGATTTTTTGCGTTCTCTCTAGCTAGCATTATCGTAAACAGTACTTACATTTTATTTTCTATTATGATGTTTTAAAATTTCTCTGTCACTATTTCTAGGACTATTTCTATTTCTACACTATTTTCACTATTAATATTTGTTTTTTTATTTTATCATTGCAGATCCAAAGTGTAACTTGACCAGGTAAGTTATATTCCTAAAATAATTTTTTGTTTTATTCTATGAATAAGAACTTCCTTAACCATAAAAAAAATTTGATAAAAGTCTCAAAGTGACGGATATATACTATAATGCAATATTTTCATCACATTTTATTATACTCCAGAGGGCCCGGCAATGTTTCGCTACTGCTTAGTTGACGAATATTAAAAAATTAACTTAATTTAACTTAATCTCACATAATTTCTTCATAGTTATAAGTGTTGTATATGTGGAACTTTTGAATGCACTTTGGGAACACTTGATAATAATATGTTGGACATGCTTACATATGTGACTAATTTCTAGCTTCGGTCTTATGCGCTCTGTAAACAATTCGTCACCGCAAGTAACTGCTGTTTCTGGTCAAACCCACAAAGTTATCTTTGATACCATTTGATCTATGTGGGTTATAAAAAAAACATTTTCGCCACGCCCTATCTGCTAACTTATAGAAAATAAAAATTTTCTGTGCAAATTTGAATCTATAGTACCGAGTACTATCTATATACCAAATTATATCTATCTAAGGTTAAAATTCAGTTTTGCTAAACAAATATAATTCTAGTCAATATTTTCAACACAAATTTTATTTTTTCCTACTTCTGAACATAACACAAAAAAACGAAATTTCAACATCTTTCGTGAAAAAATGAATTTTTGAGAACTATTTTATCAAAGCAATACAATTCAGATTTTAATTAATTAATTGGCTGAAGTGCAGAATATGGGGCGGGAGCCCGATTAAAAAAAATATGCCATTGTCTTCGTCTTGGTCCCCAAACATCGGAATGGTAGGTCAAAGTTGGCGCTCAGGCCATATTTTCGAACGAATCCAACGATGTTATCTTTAAGTTCCTACGGGTCTCCTGGACCGAGTTAGAGCTATTTAAATTTCCGGGATACACCAAAAAAAAAATTAATTTAAAAAAAATAGCGATTTTTTAAAAATTATTTTTGCCTGCGGCGCTATTAATCCCATCATATCAACTTTCACTCTAATTAACAAAAAAAAAAATTTCCCCGGGATATACCAAAAGCCTGCGGCGCTTTTAACAAATAATAATTTAAATATATTTCGAATTTTTATTCATTTTTTCCACTTTTATCCTTATTTTAATAAATTTTCTCTTTTCAAATGTTTATTTTTGGACTTTTTCTTGAGTTTTTTTTAAATATTTCTTGAAATTGTCCACTTGTTTCCTTAATTTTTTTAAAAAATTTTCTCAATTTTCTTTTTTTAATTAAAAAAACTTTAAAAATTCCAAAAATTTAAAATTTTCACACAGTTTTGATGACATTTAATTTTTCTATGGAATTTTTCAATTCATTTCCTTAAATTATTCTAATTTTCCATAATTTTTTCCCATTTTTTTAACTTTTTACTGGGTTTTACAGAAAAAATTATTTTTTTTTTGTAAAAATCGCGCGATTTTTTGATTTTCTATTTTTTTTAGAATTTTTCCATTTATTTCCTTAAATTTTACTCTTTTCCATGATTTTTTCAAATTTTTTCAATTTTTTTGGTATATCCCGGAAATTTAAATGGCTCTAACTCACCCCAGGAGACCGTTGGATTCGTCTCGAAAGTACCCACACATGGGGTTATCATAGAACCCAAGCGGCCCTTAGGCCCCGTGGGCCTTAGCGCCAACTCTGACCTTGATTTTCGTGTTCTAGGACGTATTTGGGAGGGGAGTGGATTTTTTTTTTGCTCCCGCCCCATATTCTGCACTTTTGCCAATTAATTTTTGCTTAAATTTTATTTATAGCAGCGCGTAGTCCAGAAGAGTCAAATTAAACCAGTTCCTTAAAAAGGATTTGAGTTGGCTTGTTATCAGTCGATCACTGTAACATTCATCACATTTTGAAAATAATAATTTCGTTTGCTAATTTGAATCTAAAGTTCCGAGAACTATTTGTGTACCAAATTTTGTCTCTCTAGCTCTAAAAAAAAGTTCTGCCACGTCAACTCCGCCCATAGGGTGAACAATTCCTAAAATACATAGCATTCGCTAATTTAAAAATTTTTTTTGGCGTTCGTTTTATTGAGAGTATGAATTATTAATATTTTGGGTAAGTTGGCGTAGAAATGGGCGTGGCCAAATTTTTTTTAATACAGTCGAAACTCTCTATAACGAACTCCAAGGGACTAGATATATACTTCGCTATAAAGAAAATTCGCTATATAGAAAAGAAAAAAAATTTGTTCCTTTTAGAATTTTTTATTTGTAGTAGTCAGTTATTTTGGTTTGAAGTAAATTTTTCCACTTTTCATCTGCAATATAATTTTCTAATTCATTTAGAGAAGTAAACACAGTACATATTGGGATATGCAAAGGCAAACTGATAGCGACTGCAAGAAATGTGAGAGATTGAAATGATTCCAGTTGCATAGTTCGGTGGTTCCCCAAAATACACTTTCAATATTATGGTAAATAAATGATTTAAAGCATCAGTCTCTGCTTGTGCTTTGTGAAAGCAACAAAGTACACACAGAGCAACAATAACAACACCAAAAACACACAACAAAGCGACGACGATTTCTTTTTTGTGTGCCTGCTTGAAAACGTTTCAATTTTGAAGTTACGGTCGCAAAAATGCTTCGTTATAGGGAAATATTCGCTATAGGGAGATTATAATACACTCAAAGTAGACCCAAAACACAGTGTTATTATAATAAAGAAAAATTCGTTATATAGGAGTTCGTTATAGAGAGTTTCGACTGTAACCAATCTCGCGCTGCTTCGAATTTTATAAAAAAAAACATAAGTCAAATCCTTCTGTGCGTTCTGCTTATGCCCTTACCAACGGACAAGAATAAATTTTTATTTATACAGGTAACCCTCCTATAACGTGGTAGGCAGTAAACAGTGTAAAATAAAAGTTTTTTTTATTAAATATTTTCTTTAAACACATTGTTTTTATTTAAAATATGTACAAAAATATACAAAAAGGAACAAGAGGTTATAAAAGAAAAAATGAATGCAACTATGAACGAAAATTCTTTGTAGTTCATATGTTCGTTTTGTTGTAGTGTAAAAGGTGGGTTTCCGCAATTTTTTTTTCGTGTAAGAGCGAAATCTTTTTGTAAGAAACCCTCCTATAAAAGGGTTACCTGTATAGATAATATTTACTAGTATGGGTCGAAAAAGATGATGTGAATACTCCCTACGATTAAAGATTATCCAAAGACAATTTCCCAACACAACATTTTTTTTTGGTCCTTGCATCCTACGTACTTCTTAAATATTTATTATATTAGGTTTTACTAGCTGACCCGGCAGACTTCGTCCTGCATCCAAAATTATTGATAAAGATATTGAGTACTTGTTGGAATCTTATCAAGATTGATTAATTTTTTATGGTCTCTGAAATTTCTTAATTTCTGGGTTAGGGGTAGACTAAAAGCAAAGAAGTCATCAAGATATTCTTCCTAAAATTGCTAATATGTGTCAGCAATACCACGTCCATGGTTTGATGACAACTTACTTGTTTAGTTTATTGTTTTTGTTTCATTGTATTTTACCGCAAAGTACTTTTATTTTTCTAAAATGTACTTTTCTTATATTATAAAGAACAATTTACAGTACCAAAAAGATAAATTTTTTGTACCAAAAAGTTTATAGTTGTACCAAAAATTACTCTTATTGTACCAAAATGTACAATTATTGTTCCAAAAAGTACTCATATTGTATAAAAAGTACAATTTATTATCTCACAAATTATTTGTTGTACCGTTAAGTACTTTTATAGTACCAGAAAGTATTATTTTGTATTAACAATTATTATTATTAAACGTTCCGTTGTTGTACAAAAAGCAGGAATTACAATGGATTTTTTCGTAATTTCTTAATTTTTTTTTTACATTTTGTTTGCAAACTTTTAGACGGGGCAAATCTAGTGACTTCGAATACTTGAAATTTGTCACGCTTTTTATTACTTTCCCCGAATGTTAAAAAATTAGGTTTTTATTCTTGGGAAAATGTAATTCCCAGGGAACTCATTATCCTGTATGTAAAATATTCATTCTTAACTTTGAGTTACCATTTATTCTGGTACAGCTTTTAGCGATTGGTGCCATGTTCACTCCTTTTTCTCCGTTAATCTTCTTAAAGTGTGAATTTCATATCTACCGTCTAATACCACGGTTAAGTCAAAAAATCAAAATACATTCCAATTACAATGATACATTTATTGACCCGTTTGACACTTTTTACCTCCCAAGGGTACAAATTTCCTGAAAAAACGCATCTACGTCACAGAAGGTACATGTATGCTCAATTTCAAGGAACTAGCTTGAGCCGTTTTGGTTTGGGTGAAAGATCAGTTTCCTATGGTCGATATAACGATTTTTTCAAAAGCGTCGTTGCACCGCCCGTATTTCTCCTTGTACCGGTAACATATGTCGCAAATCTCGTCTTCATAAATCTATTGGTCGTGAGATATGACCGATTGCAATTACGGTTTATGTGGGCGGTGCCACGCCCCATTGTCTAACTTTGTTTTCATGTACCCTATGAAAAAAATCCTACGGACCACACAGAGAAAATTTCGTTGCAATCGGTCCATTTATTTGGCCCATTAAACTACAAATATTTCCTCATATAAACTGAATATATACTAAGATAGGTATGTTTTTTTTAATGCATATAAATCATAAACCACTACACGTACAATGGCCCAATTTACAAATAAACATTGCCATTGACGTCAACTTTTATAGGAAATTTACAGAAACAAAATCGGTTCACGCATTACAGAGAACGCTAATCACCGATGCAATGCAACCTATTTAAATATATATATATATATATTAAGATTGCGCTGTCATGTTATTCAGTTTCTTATCGAAACAAAACTCATACCGTTTTTGCCTTTGGGCGCTTTAGACTTCAGTCAATGAAGACTGATTCTTATCATGAAACTTTTGTATTGAAAACATATATTTTTATTCACAGACATAAATGCTATGAAAGTTTAGAAAAATGTCGCTCACCCTTAATTAATAATTAATTTTTGATGCCGTCTTGGTATTTTGACGCCCTATCGAAACAAAACGCATAAAATTGTTCGTGTTGTATCAAACGGTACTGTTTTTTCCTTAGAGTTAATAATCGTTGTAGGGCGAATCTTGACATTAAGAGTAGAACACGCGACTATCATGCGGAAGACCAGGGTTAGATTCCTGTCTCAGTCTTATACATTTTTTCATCGGCAGCTGCTTCGATTTTGTTGATAGCAACTTCGTAAAAGTGTCGATTTAATCGACGGTCTGGTAAAAGCTAAATCGAGAACATAATCTAACATCTTTCATTGCATTGCATTCTATCCGCAATGATATATTTTCGTCTTATGTTGAACCAAAAACAAATGTTTCTATTAAACATTTCATATAGGCAACAAAACAACTTTGAACACATTTTCTATTGTTTTTTTAAATAGTTTTGGATTTTTTCCTCGCAGATAAGTATTTATTTTAAAATTAAGTTTTTTTTATATTTTCATATTCATAAGACTAAACAAATATATACATAAATATTTGTTTTAGTTTAAAAATATAAAACTATACAGCTTAAGCAGTTATTGTTAAATAAAAGGTGTGTGTGATACAGTGGCCATTGTTTTATAATACTTTGGGGAATCCCATAACCAGAAGTCTTCATAATATTCTCACATTGTTTAATGAGAGATTTTCACATTTTCTGACGCAAAAGTCTAAACAAATATGAATCTATTTTTTGATAATCTTCAGCACTGTCCAATTTTTAAAGGGTTTTCAAAGTCGTTCTTTTTAATGTATTTGTTTATTATTGACAATAACTGCTCACTATGGTAATTGTTTATCTATCAAACTCTAGAATTTCCCTAGTAGTGAAACCAAATTAGCAATTTCCTATAAAATGAGAGCATTTGCAGACCTAAACTATCAATCGGTAGTATATCTTAACAAGTCTTAAATTATAAAATAAAAAAAATGAAATTCCAACAAATTTTCTATATCGCCCTCTGTGTGCTATTGGGCCTTACCTGTGTCCTTGCCGAACCTGAACCAGAACCACAACCAGGTGCTATTGGAAAGTTTTTCATGGGCCTTATCGTAAGTACATGTGGGTAGAACGTTTGACACGATGATTGCAATAATTGATATGTACATTTTAGAAAACTGGAAGTAAAGCAATTGTTAAAACTGGAAGAACTGCACTGAAATCTGGAGGACAAGTTATTAAGAAGGCAGCTGTAAGTACCATGAGTTTTTTTTTTTGGCACATGCTAACATTTCATTGTTCAAAGCATAGGTATTTGATATTTGCTATAATCGTAAATTTTACTAGATTTAATGTTATACTTCGAATTTAAGGTTAAATTTTGTGATTTATTACCTTCTTTGCCTAAAATACGAATAATACCTCTATGTTTAGAAAATTTGTGTTCATACGCCTATTAATCTTTCTTTGAGCGGCGGCCACCTTGTGGTTGTCTTTGTCTTGTCTTTGCCTTAAATACGAATTGTATGATTGTATGTTCAGATGTTCTGGGTTCATAACCCATATTCATAATATTCCTTTGAACGAGGGTCACCTTGTGTTGCTCTGACGACATTTCTAGTATTTAATGAAGATTTTGCATTAATATTTTCTTAATTAATTATTCTTTGGTTATTTTCTTCATAAAGGTTAAGGGCGGAAAATTGGCCGTAAGTATTTTTAAGCAGAACTCTTAGGATCGTTTTGTATATTTATTTTATATATTTTATTTGTTACATTACCAGGTGAAGACAGGAAAAGAAGTGGTGACTGATGCTGCTGTAGAGGCAATCCAGCAATTACCCCAAAAGATTGGGGATGCAATCAACGGAAACCAGGAAATTGAAGAATAGAACAATTATATTTATCATATAAATATGCATCATATTATAACATATATGAGTTGCACCACACTCACTTTCTTCAATAAATTTTTAAAATATTAACTATAACATTGTGGAACATTTTCGGTGTCATTGTCTAGGGGGTAGGGTTTGGGGTTTGTCAGAAATTCCAAGTCAGGGTGGAGGTTCTATGTCAGTATAGGTAAACACCTAAAGGTTTTGGCGTTATCAAGCCAAACTTTTTTATGACCTTTTATATTTTTGCCTAGATTGATGTTTTCGCTTTGTTGTTTACCTATGGCTCAAGAACCATTGATCATATGTATCTCATATCATTCTTCAGCAGAATTGTAGCTAAGGCTTAAATAAATAAATTATATTAAAACATCCATGTAAAAAATCAAGTCGGACTATTTTTATAGAATGAAATCTTTTAAAAATTTGTAATTCATACTAAACCATAACTCCACAATATTGGAACAAAATGCGGATGATAAATATAAAATTCGAATTACATCAATATTACTCATACGTAAACTCGCTACATATGTATAATACTGAACTTTGGTCAGTGTCGCAATTCAATGACCAGTTTTCAACAGAAATTCCCAAACAGCTCACAACGTTGTAGCAAAAGTGAGAAGACGCAATGGTGAGTACCTTCTACAGCATGCCACCACCGAAGCGACTTAGGAAGTAGGTAACAGAAGTTACTGAAGCTCAACACAGAGGCCCTCCTAGTAGCTTTGGCAGCCCCAAGAAACTAGGACCAGGCGCGGTGGCCAAGAAAAGAAAAAAAGAACCCCCCCTCCCCAAATGTTGACGACCACCGCAAACGTTATAAGGACCATGATTTAAGGATATGCACCTGGAACCCTGGAACTCTATACAGAGATGGTGCCTCTATCTAACTGGCGGATGTTCTATACAAATACAAGGCTGACATCACCGCCATACAGGAAATGCGATGGACGGAACAGGAAAGCACAGGACGAAAGAACTGTGACATCTTTTAAAGCTGCCATGCAGAAAGACACGAATTTGGATGTGGTTTCATAGTAGGCAAGAGACTTCGAGACCGGGTCTCGCGGTTTAATCCTGTAAGTGACCGCACAACCACTATTGGCACATTTGAAACATTTTTACATTTCGCTGTTTTGTGTACACGGCCCGACAGAAGACAAAGACGACCACATTGAAGATGCTTTCTATGATGCTAAAATAGGAGGGGAAGATGCTCTTGGTTCAGCAGTCGGAAAATTCAGTCTACACAACAACACCTCCGTTAATGGATTCAGATTGGTTAGTTTCGCGTCGGCAACAAACATGGTTGTGAATAGAACCAGATTCCCGCATAAAGATATACACAAGGCATCCTGCATATCTCCCGATCAAAATATAAGAAACCAGATTGATCACGTTGTAATGGATGGGCGACGTGTCTCAAGCGTTATGTAGCTAAGGAAGCTAGATATAACAAAGCTGCACATTTCTGAATATATTCTAAGATAGGTATGTTCATTTGAATGCATATAACTCACGAACCACTACACGTACAAGGGCCGAATTTACAAATAAACATTGCCATTGACATCGTCTTTTATAGGAAATTTACAGAAACAAAATCGGTTCACGCATTACAGAGAACACCAATCACCGATACAATACAACTTATTTATTTGTTTATGTTATATTATTCAGTTTCTTATCATGTTATTCTGTTTCTTATCGAAACAAAACTCATACTGCTTTTGCCTTTGGGCGCCTTTGACTTGAACGAGCTAGCCAATGCCTACTCAAACCAACTCTCTCAATTACTTCAATACTAATTAATTCTGATGTTCCCGACACCCAGTGGCAGCATATTGCGAATTCTATGACCACTGCCGCAGCGACCATACTGGGTTATGAAAAACCATGCTCAGACTAGCCGTGGTACGATGAGGAATGTCGTAAAATGTCTGAAGATAAGAATGCTGCATACAGGGCAAAACTGCAGCCACTGGCAACGCGTGCAGTGACAGAGCGTTATAATGAGAAGAGAAGGGAAATGACACGTCTTTTCAGGCGGAAAAAGCGTCTGTGGAAGAGAAGAGAGATCCAAGATTTCGAAAACTACAGGGATAGACGTGAGGCCCGAAAGTTCTATCAAAAGGTTAAAAGAAATGGTTTTAGACCAGGGTTCCTCACCTGTAAGATATGGAAATCTGGTCACGGACACTCAGATTGTGTTGCAAATATGAAGGAGCACTTTCGATCTCTACTCGTTCCCGAAGGCAGCATAAGTGACAAAATCACACCAATTTCAGACGACGGAATAGATTGTCCACCACCGAGCCAAAACGAGATCAGCACGGCGATCGCAAGGCTAAAAAATAATAAAGCTGCGGGGGGCGATGGACTACTGGCAGAACTTATTAAAGCCGGCGGCGATGAGCTGGAAACATGCATGCGCCAGCTCACAAACACGATTTGGCTCAAGGAATGCAAGCCCGATGATTGGAATTTGGGTGTTCTATGTCCTGTTCTTAAGAAAGGCAATCCAAGTGTGTGTACCAACTATCGCGGAATTAGCCTTCTACCCATCGCGTACAAGGTGTTATGTGAAAGACTAAAGCCCATTCTGGCGAAACTGATTGGACCTTATCAGTGTTGCTTTAGACCTGGTAACTTCACGATCAACCAGATATTCACACTACGACAAATCCTGGAGATGACCAAAGAAATACAGATCGACACCTACCATCTGTTCATCGACTACAAAGCTGCACTCGACAGTCCTATACGACAGAAACTATTAGATGCTATGGCTGAGTTTAGTATCCCCGCAAAGCTAATACGTCTTTGCGGGATGACACTGACTTGAAGTCTTCCGTGAAAATAGGCACAAATGTCACAGAGCCATTTTCTACCAAGCGAGGCTATAGACAAGGCGATAGTTTGTCTTGCGATCTCATTAACATCGTAATGGAGATGATAATGCAGAAGGCTGCTGTAAACAGGAATGGTACCGTCTTCAATAATAGTCACATGCTGCTCGCGTATGCTGATTATATAGATATAATTGGCCGTGGATTGCGGGATGTTACTGCGGTATTCTCGAGCATTGAAAAACAGTCGGTGGAAGTGGGTCTGGTGATAAATAAGGACAAAACCAAGTTGTTTCAACGGACAAAGAGTCCACTCGTCTGGGACTCTGCGTGAACATTGGCAACTATAACTTTGAAGTGAAAGATGATAAACACTTTAATCGCTACCGTATACTAAACTTTATGACAAAAAGTAGTACTTAGCGATGGGCGATACTTTGACTGAAACATTCGTAACCATTTTCCCATAATAAAGTTACATTATCATCGGCAACTATGTTGCTCACCAACTAAGTATACGCTACTAAAACTGTTACTCTTCAAGAAAAATCTTAAAATATAACTTTATGTTCTTCTATGGCGGTCTGCTTCTCTTCCCCTGAAAAGGTTTTCCGATTCCTTAATTGCGGAAAACAAACAAATGTATGAGAGAGTGTAGCGTCTAAGGACAATGCAACGTAATGAAAATGGTTTGGTCTTAGATTTAATTCTAGCCAAAAAACTTGAAACAGAGAAATATATGTTCTTCTAAAAACACTTCGCAAACTTTCATATACTTAATTAATATATGGTTTAGAAAAAAAAAGCTTTCTCGACATTAACTTATCTTTAGCTTAAAAACTTGCCTCACATACTGACGCAATGACAAAATAAATAAATGAAAATAAATAATCAAATATTTAATTTAACATCCAAATCTCTTTTTGAAATTCATTGCCACTGTTAAATCAAATAAAGTTATATCTTTTTGTTTGCGAAATATTATTTAAATATCCATATTTGTGCATAATGACAATTGTATTTTGTCAAGGTTAGTTTATTCTCAATAGTGATATCTTAGAATCATGATTGGGTATAAATTGAATTCCGTAGCAGACTTAAACAATCAGTTATCAATCTCTATTTTAGCTGCAATATATAACATTTTAATTCAAAAACTATGAAATTTCAAAATATTTTTTATATTTCCCTCTGCGTTGTCTTGGCTTTAAGCTGTGTTCTTGCCGAACCTGAACCTGAGCCACAGGCAGGTGCTGTTATTTCATTTTTCAAAAGTCTTTTCGTGAGTATTTGAGATGATCAATATAGGGTCAAATTAGTAATTTTTTTACTATTAAATCCAATCATATGCAGGGCATGGGTGTCAAACAAGCCGTAAAGAAAACAGCTGTAAGTATTTTGTATTGAAAAATATTTTCGTGAGTATTTGGGATAGGACTAAATGAATACTTGTTTTTTTCTTTTCTATGCAATCCTAACAAATGCAGTCTGTGGGTGTCAAACAAGCCGTAAAGAAAACAGCTGTAAGTAACTCATAATATATATTTAAATGCAAGCTCAGCGAAAGCGTATATAGCCGCAGATATATAATATATGTGTGATATATGAATTTGTTTTTCTATTATTGCTAATAGAGTTTGTTTTATAAGTGTTGTGTGAAATGGATAATGTGACAGATTGCAGGGCGTATAGCTATTTCGATAGCGAATCTATCTCATCCCCGCCCTATGCTGTAACTTTTCCACTATCTTCACAAACATTAAGTGTTAAAATCTCCATCATTGAATTAAGAAGCCAAAACTCACCGAAGATAGCATCAACGAAGCCAACACGTCAGCATAATTCACACAAGCCCTTGTGTCCTTCGTTGATGCCATCTTCGCACCGGCGTGTTTTGGTTTCTCAATACGTCTACTAAAGTATAATTTATAGATTCTATTATAAATAATTTAATGATTTACATGTATATAAACTTAATTACATTTTTTCATAAAATTGTTATAGTATTTTATATTGTCTACAAAATAGAGCATATCCTACTTTAGATATTATTTAATTAAGTAAAAGATTTTTTTAATTAGAAATAATTTTAATATTTTATTAATTTTGTTTGATTCTGGTTCACCCTTTTTCCCTACAGCAAGTCGTTGGAAAAGCTACTGTAAGTATTTGTTTTGCGAAATTGTTATAAGAATATATTTATACAACGACATTATAAACTTTTTTTTACTTGTCATCAACAGCTCAAAGCAGGCAAGGAAATTGGCAAAGAAGCAGTCAAAGCATTAGCTAGTGAAGTACCTCAAATGATTGGAGATGCAATCCACGGTGAACAGTCGGAAGAATAGAATACATACACATGTATTGTAATAACACTAATAAAATTAAAATAACTAAAATTTTACACTAATTGTATTTTGTTTGGTACGAAGTAGTGTTCAAAACAGAAAACCGTCTAACAGGTGTTTTTCTTCGAAACCATATGGCGTTTTCTTCAAAAATGCCAAATTTCGAATATTAGTTTTTTATGTCGGTGAAACGGTTTTTTCCAAAAACAGTATTTTCACAGAACATTGGCAGGTTAATTTCAGGAAAATAGTTGAAATTTTCAATTAAACCTAAAATAGAGTTTAAAATAGTTCCTAAAAAAAAAACTATTTTTCTTATTGTTTTAGTGCATTTTCGATATAAGATGTCCACAACGGTATAGGATAGCTTCTCGATAGCTTCCCATACCTCATTCATGGGGTGTAAAGGGAATTTAAGTTTTAAGTTCTTAGGATGTCTTCAATGAATTATAATGAGGAATTTTTTGTGTAATCTTTTTAAATCGTATCCGTGTCCTTTTCGGTTTTGCCTACTGTTATAAGATAATTATACTGCCCAAATGCAAAGATCCTGTACTTCGAAAGTTATGGGGCTGAATTCAGTCATTTGTATGGGACGTACCAAAAGCAGTGTGGCTAATGCTTCGGTTTTCTCAGTATTTGTTTACTATACCAAGTTAACGGACCAAATTCAAATATCTTTCAGTTGTCGATTTGGAAATTATGGGAGAAATATTAGTGTTATAAAACAAGATAATTCTGTGTAGGAGGTACCAAGAGGGGTCCGCTAATATAGTCCATATTGATTGAGGAGTCAGTTCTTTATAATCGTACATCTTACGCAAAATATGATTGAATTTAATGTTCCAGAAGTAATGGGACTATTCTGACCATTTACAATACCATTACTTTTTTTTTAATATATTAATACATACTGGTAAATTTTCATAAAGATAAGTTAAGGTTGACTCAAGTTATCCTGCCCACCAGACGGACATGGTTCAATTGTTATAAAAATTCATGAAACGAATTTGGTCTTAAGATATTTGGGGTCTAACACTACTCTCTTAACGCGTTACGCTATTTCTTCTACCAAGAATACTAAAATATTACGTTCTGCAAACTTTGGACATAATAAGTTCAATAACTTGGGTGTAAACAGCTGATAAAATTTCAAGAACCACTGGGCACTTTGTACGGGACGTGGTCCGATTCTGCTGAAATTATGTAGAATATACTAGTACAAAAATTTATCAATCCAATACGGTGTTATAGTGTGACAAATTTTCAAGGCCCGCCCAACCACTAGTATGGGTGGTACCAGATATAGTGGTCTGATTTCGGTAAAACTTTTTTCAAGAATATCAAATGTTAATGTATTATGTTCTGCATGTATTGGACAACATTGTTTCATTAACTTAGTTGGAATAGTCTGATGAAATTTCAAGACCCACTGGGAACTTTGTATATGGGGTACTTAAAATCCCAATAAGGATAACATTTAGAAAAATTAGTATAGCAAAATTTGATCAAAATTATTCAATCCAATAAGGTGCTATAATGTGATACAATTTCAGAGCCCTCCCTTCCCTTTGTATGGGGGTACCCGAAGGCGTGGCACTTTTGGGTCCAAACTATGAGATTTTCTTAAATTTGGCTTGGTACCACAAGTCACTAATTTTCATGTTGCTGCAACTACTCCTACAATTTTTGTCTCATAAATGTATGGAGACAAAGCACTGTATGTAGAAAAAGGAAAGGAGGAAATAAGGTATAGGAAGGCCTACCGGATTCAAAAGAACCCTTTCGGACTAATGAAGGTAGGCCTTCTTGCCCATGATTTCCGCCGCTAGAAATTTGTGAATGCCTTACATTTTAAGGTCTGGTTACTAGAGAATTAAGCACAGCCCATACTTTTCACTTGTATGGGAGATTTTTCAGTTCCTGCTGTCCCATTCTCCTCAAAATGAACTTTGGAGCTGGTGTTCCCAATCTGTCGCATGGACTCCACCGAGTATGTGCCCTTCTTACGGTGAAACCAGCTGACAAATTAAATTTTTCAGCAAGAGAATTCGTCTATTCAGAAAAACTTGAAGTCTTAGAGGGGTCAACGTGTTTCTCTGACATAAATCCTATTGAAAATATATGGGACATATTTGCTCATAAAATGTACTTCCAACAACAGGCAATAAAAAAAGCGTTACAGAGCTTAAATCAGCAGTAATGGCGGCTTGGGACTCCTAACAAAGCCCAACCTTAAAAACCCTGAGAAATAGTATGACCGAACATAAATTTTTATCATATTAAAAACAAGGGAGTTCATACGCATCATTAAAAACTGTTTGTTTTATTTCAAATTTGCTTTTTGTTTTAATAAAATAGTTTTATTTCGTAATTAATAATCACTGCGAATAATTTTATGATCACCCCACTAAGTATTTATATTCGGTTTTTCGACTTTTACCCCAAAAGTCTATCTGCAACGAAATTCAGTGGCGCGTATATCTTTATGATCACCAGTGTAGTACGTATTTATCGTCACAACACCGAAAATTAACTTGACTGCATCAAAAAAAAAAACAATATAAGTGCGATGTTGTAAGTATGTAGAGCAAAATTTCGTGATGCGTGACCACAGTTGATCACTTTAACTATTTATTTATTTAATGACATGACATAAGTAACAATTATGTAGTTCATAATCCATATAATCATGCTGCTTATTTTCCTTTCTCGATCAATTTGTTGATTTGAGTTGTGGCTACATTTGTCAAAGTGTCAACAGCTGATTCACGAATGACACCCTTAGCTCCACCACCCACGGCTTTAGCTACCTTGTTAATAATGTTTCCGAGCTGTAATACACAACATTTATTAAAATTACATAATACATTATATAATTTTTTTTAAAGGAACATTCCAGGTCAAATGGGACAAAAAAGTTAAAAATTAATTTAAGTGATTTTAGTTAAGAATAGAAAAAATTAAAAAATTAGATTCCAATTTTTTCGATTATAATAATTTTGTCATTAGGTTAAGGTTATTATATTTATATTATCAAAAAAGTTAAAAATTGTTTTCGATTCCAATACTGTCCGGTTCGTTCCATAAACAAATGGAATGACGACTCATAATTGATGATACTTACCAAAGATGTTGGCTTTTTCTGTTTTAATAAAAAAAATACGTAAAATTATTTCAATTAAAAAATTTAAATTTAAATATTTAGATGCTTACTTGTTTTGACGACTTGCCCTGTTGGAGAAATGTAAAAAATTTCCAACTTAGTATAGGTAAATCAATTTAAATTAAAAATTTTATATAATTGTATACGATAGTTTTGAAGAAATTGTAGGTTATATGATACAAATCTTTAAATTTTAGATACATGTCAGTCAATTGCCAAATATTCGCATCTCTGAACTGTAATAACTTCATCTCTTTCTGCTTCTTGTTAATTCCTTTCACTCCCAGTGGAGCAGTGGACCTCAACATAGTTCTGCCATTCTTTTCTGTCTCATGCGATTGATATTCTTCGGTTGAAATTGTATTATATTCATTATACCCACACCCTATGGGTAGTAGGGTATATATCATTTGGTATGACCAAAAAGTGTAACACATAGAAGAAGTCACTTTAGACCCTAAGTATCTTTGAACCAAATTCGATTCATGACTTTTTAAGTCGTTTGAGCCATGTCCGTATGTCTGGTTCGCACGATAACTTTCGAAAGACGCAACCAAATGTTTTGAAATTTTGCACGATTTAATATTTTCCCAAAACCACTTACGGTATTGCAAATGGGCTACATGGCCCCGCCCCTTCTGGTACCTCCCATACAAATACATCATTCCGCCCAGTTTAGAAATCGATTAATATTATTAACAGACATGTTATGTTTTACTGAGGGTGAGGGTATATGTAAGTCGGGTTGCCCGACTGAAACTTTCTTACTGGACATAACTCTCGTTAATTCGACGCCAAGTATGTTTTGGTTTTCCTTTTCGCCCGCTGCCTTGCGGGTTTAATTCTAAGTTTGTCCACAGACAAGCTGGCTTTAAAGGAATGTCCAATTTAGTTCCATATTCTCTTTTTTGAGACTTGATAGCATTACTCCAGAATTTGTTTATGGGACATGATATTTGGCCACCAGATCCTTAAAATTTTCCTTAGTTAATGATCCTTTGTTAATGATTGTTTGAAGTTCCAAGTTGCGACTAATAGTATCGTTTGGTGATTCGCCATCTGAGAAAATGACTCTTTCAAGATAGGTGAATGAGTTGACATTCCCTTTAACATCATTTCTAGCTGTAAATGTTGCGATAAAGTTGATCGCGTTTATTTTTAGTGTTTTGATCTTTGCCGAACTAAGCTTTAGGCCGGCACCACTAGAGTAGGCGATTTACACTCCATGAATGAGGTATGGGATAGCTTCTCGCGTTAATGTGAATTACCTCGCTTTCTATTTTTAGATTCACATCTTACGGCACCTACTGGTTTAACGACGAATACGAACGTCACTTTTTGAGAAACATTTTACCAGACATACCGATTGAATCGACACTATACTGCCAAGTTGCTGTCGACAACATCGAGGGGGCCGGCACAGAAAAATGTAGATGACTGGAGGCGTGAATTGAAACCGGGATCTATCACATGATGGTCGCGTGATCTAACCATCACGTCACGGCCGATCAGCGATAAGGGGGGCGGTCTTGCATATCGGCATATCGGTCTTGTTGATGTTGGATGTTATCTGGGTATGTCAGATCATCTAATTGGCTTTGGAAGTTATATGTGATACCACGAATTTACATCGTTCAATACTATGAAAAATAAAATAGGTGACATGAGACATGCTTGTCGTACTCCGCAGATATTATTGAAGTCCTGTGATAAGCGGCCATTATATAGTACTCTGCACCATCGTACCGAGCCAAATTTTTCTTATTAGTTTAGGTGCAATATTTCTTTGTATGAAAGCATTCCATATTAAGTCCCTGAATCTCGAATATCGAAGCTTCATTCGACCGTCCGATACGACAGAAGTTTTAAGATGCTACGACTCAGTGTGGTATATACAAGCTAATACAACTTTGCAAAATGACACTGACTGACACGAAGCCTTTAGTGAAAATAGGCGAACATATAACAGAGCCATTTTCTACCAAGCAAGACTTTAGACGAGGCGATAATCTGTCCTGCGACCTCTTTAGCATCATATTAGAAATGATCATGCGGAAGACTGCAATAAATAGGACTAATAACAAATGTCACATGTTGCTCGCATATGCCGATGATAAAGTTACTGCGACTTTCTCGATCATTGGGTATGGTGATTAATCAGGACATAACCAATCCTACGGGAACTGGGGTGTCAGTTTTCTAAAAGTACCTGATCAGGGATTGGTGACTTGTTCTAAAGTGATAAAGCATTCCTACGGCGTTTCTTCTTGTAGTTTCTACTGTTCTCAAGTAGTGGTCTGAGTCATGTTCCTCGACGTTGGTCCTAAGACAGGTACTGTAGACCAGATACAGGAGTGGTCCAAGTTATTGCGAAGGGTTTTAATTCACATCTCCAACGAGACACAGTCACGTTAAAATAACGTGTCCCCTTCATATACTTGAGTTACAACTAGGACCGGTTCCCACCCAACAGGGACCAGTCGCAGGACTATTCCTATACTAATTTGTTTTCCCGTAGGAAAATTATTTGTTTCTACGAATGAAGAGTCTACTCGTTTGGGACGCTGCGTGAACATGTAATAATAATATCAGCCTGGAAATCAAGTGGCGACTGTTGATTGCAAACTACAGTTACTATGTGCTATGCAAGCGATTTAATGCCAAAGCCCTATCTCGACAAACGAATATTCAACTCTAACAGACACAGACCCTACCTGTCTTGCTCTACAGCGCAGAATCCTGGGTAATGATACAAGTCGATCAATCTATTTTGGGAGTATTCCAGAGAAAAATACTACGCAAAATATTTGGACCCATCTTGTTAACGGCGAGTATCGTCGTCGAATGAACCAACGACATCGACGTAGTCAAGCTCGTTCAAATATTCCGAATACGCTGTCTTGCACACATTGTTCAAATGGATAAAAATATTCCGGCTCGAAAAGACTTCGCCAAAAAACACGAAAGCGGTATAGGAAGAGGATTAACCAAGCGAAAGAACTGTTATCTAAGCTTGGTGTGACTAACTATCTACGGAGCGCAAAAGACTGAAGCGCTTGAAATTCCATTCTATGTTCGGCTACTGGTGGATGAATTTCCGCTGTTGCTGTCATTTAAGAAAAATCATCTCGAATATTTTAACGAAGTTATACCCACACCATATTATTGTGATAATGTCTTTGATCAGACATACGTTTAAGTAATTTGCAATGTGTTTTACTGGAACCAGCCTACATTTCTTCCCCTTAATTGGGTTATCTTTTTGGGACCTTCCCTCTTAATTTTAAACTGTCATCTACTTCATCTTTATTAGCTTACCTTTTTGGGATCAGCACTGACTCCGGCGGCAAAAATGGCTAGAATACAGGCAACGGTAAACAGAATGGCGAATAATTTCATTTTATGTTGTCTTTATGGTATACTGATAATATCTACTCGAAAATATACTGCTTTTATAGCAACTATTAGACGCAGTTCATAGAACTGTTTGGTTAGTTGGTCTATTGTGGAGTCTTCAGGCAGTGGTGTCTATGGTAAATATATAACGGAAAAAAATATTAAGTAAATTTGTATTATTTTTTTTAATAATATTTTTCTGATATATCCAAATGTTAATAACAATTTGTTCTAATATGAAACATATTAATTTGAGGTAATACTATTTAGCAAAAATGAAATTGTATTAAGTTTACTTAAGCGTCCATAGAAAAAACAATATTTCTTATAAACATAAATAATATTTACGAGAATTTTTTTTATATTTTTGTGGCATTTATATGTATTGGATAAGAGACGATTTATCATTTGGTGATAATAATAAGAACTATTCTCCTGACACTGTATGAAGGAAGTCTTTGCTTCTATGAAATGTTAAAATAAAATTTTGAACTGCTTTTTAATTTTTAGCGAGAAAATTAAATTACCAAACCATCGGATTTGTCCTCCGTTGTTATATCAAAATTTATTTCTTGTTTACTCACAATTATAAATATTAGCACAGCTCATGATAATATTTCCATTGTACTACACTACTATGATGGTATTTTTAAACATTTGTGATACATTCAATGCCAAGAGCTTTGCTAATATTACCGTAGCGAAGAATCGCCAAATAACTATAGCATTAAAGTTCTTGTTTGGACGCATCGTTTTGTGCATATGATTATTTGTTATTCACTGACGTGATATGTCTTACTGACGACACTTCTATATAAATATTTACTCAGATGCCAGTACTGGGAAAACCGTCACAAACTTTCAAACTACCCATTCTTCCGGCTATAGACAATTCTTATAAATTGTTTTTCCGAAATAGAAAAGTTTGTCATTTTCAACTTATATGTCTAAGATAGTGTAGGGTAGGTTAAAAGTGAAAAATATGAAGTTGACAAATATCTTCGTTTTCGGGCTTATTGTAATTGCCACTATACTGGCTGTACAAGCAGAGCCTGATCCGGAACCTGTAAGTGATCTATTGCCTCAGCATTGTCTCATGTTCCTTTTAACTTATTCTTATTTTTCTGTTTGCCTTACAGAAAAGTAAAAACAAAACACCAAAAAACAAGGTAAGTCATTCATATATTATGTCCAAGCCAGCGCATTCGCTCTATTTGAACGTGCTGGACTACGTCGATGTCGTTACACAGCTCAGGGCTCATTCGACGACAATACTCGCCGTTAACGATAATGGCTTGCAAAGTATTTTTTTCTCAAGACTCCCAAAATAGATTGACACGGCTGTGTCATTACCCAGGATTATGTGCTGTCAAGCAAGACAGCGGTTTGCGATCTTTACTCATTCCTTCATTTCCAGGCTGGGAATATTATTTTTGTTCACGGCAAAGTCAAGGTAGACAAAATCATCTACAACCTTAAAGAGATAGTTGTTAACGTTCACTCTGCGTCCCAGGCGAGTGGCCTCTTTGTTCGTTGAAACAAATAACTTAGTTTTGTCCTCATTTATCACCAGACCCACTACCGCCGACTGCTTTCCAATGCTTGAGAAAACCGCTGTAACATCCCGCAGTCCTCGGGCATACGCAAGCAGCATGTGACTTTTATTAAAGATGGCGCCAGTCGTGTTAACTGCAGCCTTCCGCAATATCATCTCCAATATGATGTTACAGAGATCGCATGACAAACCATCGCCTTGTCTAAAACCTAGCATGGTAGAAAATGTCTCAGTCATATTTCGTCTATTTTCACTGTAATCTTCGTGTCATTCAGTGTCATCACGCAAAGTTGTATCAGTTAGGCGGGGAAACGAAACTCACCCACAGCATCTCATAGATTCTATCGCATCTTTTGTACAATTTAGCTTTGTAATTGATAAATAGATGGTCAATATCGATCTGTATTTCTTAGATTTTTTCCAGGATTTGTCGTAGTGTGAACATGTAAGATCGATCGTGGACTTACCAGGTCTACAGCCACACTGATAAGGTCCAATCAGGTTCGCCAGAATGGACTTTAGACTTTCACTTTACACACTAGACAAGACCTTGTATGCGTTGGGTAAATGGCTGATCCCTCGATAGTTGGTACACACACTCGGATCGCCTTTCTTAAGCACAAGACATAGAACACTCAGATTCTAATCATCGGGTATGCCTAGCTTGAGCCAAATTGTGTTTATGACCTTATGCTTGCATGTTGCCAGCTTATTAGCGGCTTTAAAAGCTCTTCTGGCAGTTCATAGGCTACCGCAGCTTTGTTATTTTTAGGTCGTGGAATTGCCGTGCTGACCTCGTTTTGGCTCGGTGGTGGACAATCTACTCCGTCGTCGATGATTGGCGTGATTTCGTCACTTATACTGCCTTCGGGAACGACTTGAGATCGAAAGTGTTCCCTCCATATTTGCAACACATTCTGAATGTCCGTGACAAGGTTTCTGTCCTGTTCCAAAACCTTTGCTTATTACTTTTTGGTAGAACTGCAGGGGTTCTCCTCTGTATGATCAATCTGATTTCTTGTATTTTGATCAGGAGATATTCAGGTTTCGTTGTGGATATCTTTATGCGGAAATTTGGTTCCACTCACAACCATGTTTTTTGCCGACGCGAAGCTAACTAGTCCGAATCCGTTATAGGAGGTGTTTTTGTGCAGACTGTATTTTCCGACTACTGAATTAAGGGCATCTTCCCTTGCTATTTTAGCAAGAACAGAACAATTTTAATGTCAAGTGCAGGGCAGCTGTCATATATTTCTTTAAATCAGCGTAATGTAAAAATATTTCGCGTTGATGCGTATAGTGGCTATTCGGTCACTTACAGGGTTAAACCGCGAGACCAGATGTTGAAGTCTCTTGCCGACTATAAATCCACATCGAAATTCGTGTCTTTCTGCATGGCACCTGTAAAAGATGTCACAGTTCTTTCGTCATGTGCATCCCTGTCCCCTCCATCGCATTTCCTGTATGGGCGTGATGTCAGCCTTGTAATTGTAGAGGATAGAGGCACCATCTCTGTAGAGAGTTTGGGCATTCCAGGTGCATATCCGTAAATCATGGTCCATCGCATTTCCTGTATGGCGGTGATGTCAGCCTTGTATTTGTCGGGAACATCCGCCAGTTGGATAGAGGCACCATCTCTGTAGAGATTTTAGACATTCCAGGTGGATATCCGTAAATCATGGTCCTTAAAACGTTTGCGGGGATCGTCAACATTTGAGGGGTTCTTGTTTTTTCTTTTCTTCGTGTTTTCATAATAATTGATTTTGTTTAAGGAGAGTAGCTTATTAGATCACCGCGCCCGATCCTAGTTCTTTGGAAATGCCAAAGCTACTGAAAGAGCCTCAACATTGCTGTTTGGGGACCTCCAAAGAGAGCTTCTGGTTATTCCCATGTGAATAACGATAAAAAAAAACTCAAATTTGAAAAACTTCCATTCCCCAAGTAGTAAGGCAATAACTCTTAAATCACCACAAACTGTAACTAAGTACTAGTTCCATGATCACATAAGTTTCTTTCCTATACTATGGGACCGGCCATGGCATAGTGGTTAGAACACGCGACTACCGTGCGGGAGATCCGTGGTTCGATTCTCGGCTCTAGTCATCCTCAATGTTCTTTCATGCCTGTCCGCTCGATGTTATAGACAGCAACTTCGCAGTATGGTCTAGTCTAGTAGAAGCTTCTCAAAACAGTGACGTTTGCATTCGTTGATAAACAAAAACAATTTAAATTAATTTAATTTAATACAGTAAACCTTCCTGTAGTTTGAACTCTCTACCTCGCGACTGTTGGTCAGCCATGCTATCATATAGCCTATAAAGATGCATTCGAATTATTTGTCTAAAACTAATCACAAACTGTTTTAAGAAAAACACACGAACATCTTCCTCGTTGCCTTTTATTTTCATGCCTTCTATAAGAAGGGAGACGGAATGTGAATACACGCGAAATGGTGGAACAACAAATCATATAAAACGTTGTTTCTCCCTTCTCAAAGAAGGCCTGCAGCAGTGGTCTTGAATAAATGGATTAAACTTAAGGTCGGGATATTTCAGAAAGTAAGGAGAAGGCTTGTTTTAAGACATGTTTGAGGCCTTAAGACATGACGTTTTCATGTCTCAGATGGCCTTGTTGCATGCCTGCTTTAAAAGGCCTCGCCGCTGGGTTGACTTTCACATTTATACATACATACATTATAGTATAAAACATTTAAATGCTTTTATTACATTCGTTGTTGCAAAAATTTTATATTTTTTCTTATAACGTAGCCGGCCACCATAAAAGTTACACCTAGGGCTACAACTAAGGCTACAACTAGGGCTACAACTAGGGCTACAACTAGGGCTACAACTAGGGCTACAACTAAGGCTACAACTAAGGCTACAACTAGGGCTACAACTAAGGCTACCACTAAGCGTCCGGTAAGTATTTCTGCAAATTTATTATCAGTTGCATTAAATATTACTTTATATACATATTATTTTTGTGTAATAGCGAACAACTAAGGCGACCACAAAGAAACCAGTAAGTATTATAAATTGTATTTGAAATGACCTTATACGTTAATGTTAAAATATTTTTTCTAAAGGCGACAATTGCTGCTGGTCAAAGAAAATTGCCACCGGTGCCAAACTATCCAAAGGTACATTAATACGCAAAAATATTTAATGCTATATATTTGTAATTTTATGTACGTATTTCTCGTAACTTTAATGTTATTTTACTAATTTTTTAAATTAAATTTTTTTTAGCCTGGTCAAAACATTCCTCCTAACCCCGTTAGAAGCATAGTAAGTATTTAACTCACTCCTCATAGTTAATTTGTATCTACTGAAGCCTATATTGTTATATCTTAAAATATTACACGCATTTCGTTATGCTCTCGTAAATACGAATATTCCCAATTATTAGTTATACATAATTAAAATTTTATTTTATTTTTTCTTTTAATAAAGACAACCACTAAAGCTCCATCTAAAAAAACAGTGAGTACTAATACTATCCTTACATTTTTTTATTTTATTAACATTTGATTAAATATAATTATTTCTATAGTCTACTACTAAACTATCTACCCGAAAATCGGTAAGTTGTGCACTAGTATGAGTTTTCTATTGCTAACTTAACAAAAACAAACACCTTTATTATAGACGACAATTACTACATTGAAACCGAATGCACTGGGAGGCAATAACCAGAGACTTACGACAACTAAAAAGGTAAATTAAAAATGCTTCAAATGCCATTTATTTGTGAATGTCTGATCGTAATAAATATAAATTTTTAATTATATTTTAAACATATTTTTTTTCAGCCTGCACGGAATTCTGTAAGTATTTTTTTATTATTCATTAACTAGTGTAAACTACACAGCAAATGTGGCACATTAAAAGAACTTTGCACAGGGCTTTCTCATACCCAATTACACTTTAAGTTGATATCTTTAGATTGCTTTTTTTACTGTTTTCGTCGGTAACATCGCCCACTGCGTTCACCGTCTTCGGTGCTTAAGTCTAAACTTAGCATACCAATCCTTGATGGTTGATTTTACTGGGGCAGTGTTTTTGCTTCAACTGCATTTTTTCCCTTCAAAAAGCAATATTTTATCAACATACGAAATTCCTTTTTATCAAATTTTTTACAATAACAAAAGTTTCTTCACTCAAAATGCTATAATTCACAAATTAATGATCCGGATTTAATTCTTGTACCGCCATTTATGTGTCAGGCCGGGGACTTTTCAATTGACCTGTTATTTGTAGTGAAAGTGCCTTAATTAACAAATATCTTGTCTTCTTGTGAAATTATTCCAAATATAAACTCTTTTAAATTTCGCTATCATAACCATTACTTTTATAATACCATTGTTGGTATTCATTTTCATTTGCTTAAATCGACCAAGTGCTGATGTCTTAAAAATTAATACTAAATATAATTTTTATATTCTGGGTAAATTCTCAAAATTTCAATAGACTCCTGCTCCTATTTTTAATATCATCATTTAAAAAAAATCCTATTCATTGCAGCCTAACACTCCCGTCGATAAGAACAGAAACTTCACCGGAACAACTGTAAGTTAATAAATATTTATTATTTACCAGGCAATGCTTTGTTACTGCATATTAACTATTTTACATGTCTTACTGTCCTAAGTGCTATATAAACTCTCATTAACATATTAATTAAGATATTATATTATTATATTAAGATATTTGTATTGTAAACCTACAATGTACTTTGAAAACGGTTCTCAAGTTCGACAATAATATGTTGAGTTTAGTAACTTATCTAAGGCTCTATGACGATATTAAAAATTTTATCAACAAATTTATATATATAGTACTTAGAAACAGACATTCCGCTAAAAATTAAAATTAAATTATAATTTTTACCAAACTTTAAGTCTTTAGACACAAAAAACACTATTGTCATGTCTTCTTCTCCCACTGATCAAGAATATCAAACTCGTATGACCATTGCTTGAGACAATTCGGTCACCAAACGTTTGGCTTAACAAAGGGATGGTCTCAGAGACCGAGATGCTAAAAACGGCGTCGGTTCGAAAAATTCGAGTTCCCTGTCACACTTCCGACCGTCTACAGCGGCGATGGGTAATGTCCAAAATAGTAAATGTGGTCGATCTATGAATAGAGCGCATAATTTGAACATAAATGTGCTAGTGTGTCTTTGCATGGTGATTTGTTAAAGTACACTGAAAGAAATTTTAACACACTTCATTAGTATGAGAGGTAGATTAACACTTATACCTATCAGAAGTTCTATAGGTCTAAAATAAAAACAAGTTCAGAAGTTCTATAGGTCTAAAATAAAAACTCATACATAGCTATTTCAATTGTGACCTCCAGTCAAACAATAGCTGTTTTCCTGCCCAACTTCAAAGAACATTGCTTAAATTTTCTATTTATAGGATTATTTTCGTGTTAATCGGTCTATTGGAAAAGCCGTCAGAGCTATTTTTTTTAAATGGGCGTGGCACCGCCTACTTCCACCCTGGCTGTAATTCTAACTGTACCAACAACATATATACCAAATCTCATCTTCATGCCTCTGATAGTTGATGATATATAGACTTTTTAATTTTCAAGTTGTATGGGCGGTACCACGCCCTTTATCTATCAAAATCAAGTATAGATAGGGACTATCTATAGGTCAACAGTACCTGATATGGATATTTTTTTAAACTCTGTCAAATTATAAAGTAAGTGATGTTCCGAAGTGTTAACTTTTATTATGGGAGGAATTGTTTTTCTAGTAAATAGAAAAAATATGAATTCTATCAGCGATTTAAATTAAAACATTTTAAAACCTTAAAAGGGACATGGTCACTTTGGCAAATGTGAAGCATTCATATTTATAAAATATCAACTTGGTTTCATTAGAAAGGCAATAATGCGAAGATGGTTTTAGACCACTAATACAGTGCATAAGGTTCATTCGTTCCATTCACAAATTCAAATGATCGATTTTTCCCATACACAAATTTGTCCGAATTTTTAAATAGGTACAGAAAAATGAATCTGTGTTTATTTGAAGTATATAGGCAGCTACACCATTCATCCAATTTTTTTTAATTTTGACTGCATATAGTTGTGGGTGTTTTACCGAAGTTTTAATTTTTGAAACACTTTACTTACTTACTTAGCTGGCACTTCTTTGCAATCCCAGTGGATTATATACCTCACGTAGAAAAATATTAAAGCGCCTCGATTTTCTGCACTTCTTCTCCAGTTAGTCACACCAAGTTCTGTAAGATTCTCAGTAATCTGGTCTTTCCAACGGAGTTTTGGTCGCCCTCTTCTGCGCCGTCCATGGAGTTCATTGTCGAAGACTTTTCAAGTTGGAGCATTTTCGTCCATGCGTACAACATGACCTTCCCAACGAAACCGCTGCAACTTTATGCGTCTGACCACGTCAATGTCAATGTACAGTAGAGTGGGTCGATAAAAAAAAGTTGTGCCGGTCACACCCTAGAATAAAAGATATTTTAAAAACGAATTCAAAAAAAAAAAATTATTTTTTTTTTGCCACGCCCCTGACCCCGCGCATTGGGTTTTTTGTTTCGTGTATCTCCATTTATAGTCCGATCGTAACGTGTGACATATCAATGTTCTTAGAATGACAACAGCTAGATTTTCTTCTCTGATCACTTTTGACTCCGACGTCAAGTTCTAGAAGTTTTTTCCGGAATCTCGGTTTTTACCACCCTAAGTCAAAATTTTTTCTTAACGATAAAAAAGCTTTTTAAATTCCATGAAGTTTTCTCTTTTGCCGTATATATTTTTATTCACAAACAAAAAAGATAGAGAGGTTTAAAAAAATCAATTTGACGTCACTAAAAGCCAAAGCTCATTGTATAATATACAATGTATATGAATGTTGCGGTGATCATTTTTGGTTTTTTTAAACCTCTGTAACTTTTTTGTTTATGAATAAAAATATATACGTCAAAAGAGAAAACTTCATGGAATTTAAAAAACTTTTTTATCGTTAAGAAAAAATTTTGACTTAGGGTGGTAAAAACCGAGATTCCGGAAAAAACTTCTAGAACTTGACGTTGGAGTCAAAAGTGATCAGAGAAGAAAATCTAGCTGTTGTCATTCTAAGAACATTGATATGTCACACGTTACGATCGGACTATAAATGGAGATACACGAAACAAAAAACCCAATGAGCGGGGTCAGGGGCGTGGCAAAAAAAAAATGAAATTTTTTTTTGAATTCGTTTTTAAATTATGTTTCATTCTAGGGGGTGACTGGCACAACTTTTTTTTTTTTGTATGAAGTGCGACCCACCTTAATGTACAGCTCGTACAGTTCATGATTCATACGACGCCGATACTCTTCGTTAACGATGATGGGCCCATATACTTTACGGAGATCACACGATAGACCGTCGCCTTGTTTTAGGCCTCGTCTGGTACTGAATGGCTCCGTAAGGTCCTTGCCAATCTTCACCGAAGACTTCGTGCCATTCAGAGCCATTCCGCAAAGGCGTACCAGCTTCGCAGGAATACCAAAATTAGCCATGGCTTCGAGTAATTTCTGCCGTATCGGGCTGTCGAAGGTAGCTTTTTAGGAAGGTAGCTTTTTAGACGAAAAGATAGTACGTGTCAATCTGTTTCTCTTGGGTCTTTTCCAGGATTTGCCGAAGTGTAAATATCTTGTCAGTTGTTGATTTACCAGGTCTAAAGCCATACTGATAAGGCCCGATCAGGTTGAATAACACTGGCTTTAGTCTTTCACATAGCACACTCAACAGGACCTTATATGCGATGGGTAAAAGGCTGATCCCGCGGTAGTTTGAGCACACACTTGGATCTCTTTTATCAACACAGGACATAAGACGCTTATATTCCAATAGTCGGGCTTGTACTCTTTAAGCCAAACCATGCGTAGGAGCTGGTGTATGCTCGTTGAAGAGCTCCGCCGGAAGTCCGTCGGCAGCGGCTGCTTTATTGTTTTTCAGCCGCGATATTGCTCTTCTTACCTCGGCTTGACTTGGTGGTGGGCAATCGCCTATTGGCCCTACCAATATGGTACTATTTTAGAATAGGAAATATATGGAGGTCTATTACAACATTTTACTTCAAATTTTGTAAAGATGCATTTGAGATCAGTTTACATATTCGGAGCAAAAAAGAGTTCAAGAGGTGTCGCCACATGGCCCCATTAATAAATATGCAATATCTGGCGTGCTATAAACCTGTGCGACTTGAAGTTATGTGTGACTGCATTTAACAGCAATATGCGTGATCAGGCCAAAAAAAAACTGGGGACTAGATAAGTAGGCAGGTTTCGTTTTTAACACAAAAGGTTCTAAAATCTAGGTTCTAAAATCTATTTTTTACTTACATCTCTGTGTTACATAAAGTGGAAATTCACGTACATATGGAATGTTTGATATAGGTTGCAATATCATTTAGGTGGCGTTTCCATTTAACTATGAAAATTAATAATGTTGCTCTTGTTTTGTATAATTGATCTATGTATTAGAATATGAAATTGTTTTTATTGTTCGCTTCAAGATATTTTCTATTATTGCTAATAGAGTTTATTGCTAAGAGTTGTGTGGAATGGATTATGTTGATGGCTGACAGGGCGGATAGCTATTTCGATAGTTCCCATACTATCATCATCAGCACGCTTCGCTGTTACTTCTCCACTGTCATCACAAACCTTAAGTGTTAAAAGCTTCATTAAAGAATTGAGAAGCCAAAACACATCGGTGTGAATTGAATCATAGAAATGATCTTGAACCGAACGATGAAAATTAATAATTTTGTTGTTGTTTAAATTTAGACAAAGAAACCCAGGCGCGATTGTAAAACTGTTGAAGTTGGGCCAAATGTAAGTACTGCAAAATTTATGTCATAAAAATTTTGATCAGAAAAGTTTTAATTTTTATTTATTTTTTTAATTTAATTATTTCAGGGAGAAACTAAATTGATGTGTAAAAAAACTAAAAAACCCCGACGCAAATGTCAACGTGGTCCAGTAGATGGAAATGTTGAAAATGTAAGTTGTGAAGTATTATAGCATAAATATATATAATATGTTTTATAAGAATTTTGTATAACAACATACACAGAACAAAAAATATTTAGAAGTAAAGCACAAAATCTACATCTTTGAACACAAGATATATAATTTTTCCTCCTATGACGTATTTTACAGAATTGAGTACAGGACTTGTACCAGTGTCATAAATATTTTTTTGAAATACATTCAATAACTTAAATATCATATCAATGTAAAAAGTGTTGGTTTCTAAAAGACTTTAAGAGCGCACATATAATTTTTTAGATATGTCTCACATTTATAGATTTATCTCTAGACTTGCATTTATTTGTTTTAAACGACAGTAAACTTTGCTGGAGTTTGAACTCATTACCTCGTGATTGTTAGTCAACCATGCTATCATCTAGCCTATGAAAATATATTCGTATAGTGTGACTGAAATTGATTTTAAACTGTTTTAAGAGAAATGCACGAACACATGAATTTACGATATACTGCGTTGAACCAACAACCTTTTTTGTTATTGACATTTATCGATTGCTTTTTTTGAAAGTTGTACTATTGACCAAAGTATGTCCACAAATCAAATACAAATTACATTGGAAATTTTTTGGACATCAACACCAAATAAGATTGCCGGTTTTTAAAGATTATTTTTTCTGTGTACCCAACATCGTTAAAGTTAGTGGTACCTATTATATAGTTTATTTATAAATTATTTCAGAACAAAAAAAGAAGGTGTAGACGCAGGAAACGCAAGACAACTACAACTACAACGACCACCACCACTACCACTACTGAAGCACCGGTATGTTTAAAATACTTACATTATTTTTACGTACATCTGAAATTACATTTATATTTTTTATATTTTTTATAGGGCTTCTTAAAATCGGTGAGTTGCAATGTTCATTTCAAACTATAAGTATATACCCTCAATTCGAAAAACAGTTGGGTTTTATGGGATTTATATAAAATTAGATGTCGTTAAAACCCAGGTTAAGGTTTTATCACGATTTTTTTTTATTTATTTAAGTTTTTTTTTTTAAATTGCATGAAGTTTTCCTAAAGTTTTTACTAAGTGTATCTGCATCTCTAAGAAAGGAGAAAGGCTTAAGGTCCTGTTGAAAAAATGCATATTTAATTTCCTTGTTTGTGGCTTATTTTGTAACATCAAAATATAAAGCCCTGCAACTTCCAATTTGTAAAAATGTAGTATCCATACATTGCATACGATTGAGGGTAGACATACATTTTGCGAAACTATTCATATTTATATATGTGTGAACCATTAATAACTCAATTTTTTTTAACAACAATTTACAGATATTGAATGGCGTAAAGAGTGTAAGTTGTATTCTTTGAATATGTATATGATCTCTAGAAACTTTAGTTTTTTAAATTAAAATTTAATTACTTTCATCTTATAGAAATTGCCAGCAGCCGGCAACAAATTGGGTAAACAGATGACTGAAGCTGGCTCAGAAATTATTGGAGCTGGGCTGGATATTATAGTTGAAAAAGCCAAATCAACTACAGCAGCACCAGTTACAACAGTTGCACCTGTTGCACCAGTTGCACCATTTGAACCAGTTACACCATTTGTACCACTTGCACCATTTGCACCAGTTGAAGATAATGCAACTGAAGAAGATGCACCAGATGCGCCATTTGTACCATATGCACCATTTGACTTACCATTTGTACCACTTGCACCATTTGCACCAGTTGAAGATAATGCAACTGAAGATTTGCCAAATGAAAATGCTGAAGACAATCAGGAGGATGGTGATTATGAAGATGATGAAGAAGGGGACGAAAATGACGATGATGAATATGAGTTGGTAGATGAAGATGAAGTGTAAATATTGTTATGTTTTGAAACATAACATACATTTTATTAAACAAAATTACTTATTATTTTATATGTGTTTATAAATGTATAAAAAATTTCATAAAAATGTATAAAACAAATAAAATAACAAATATACATAAAAAATCGTGTATTTTATTCAGTTAATTATTATTTAAATTTTATTTATTTGCACAAAATTTTATTTAATATTTTAAATATATAAAAAACCCTAGTAATCGAGGGCGTGCCTTGATATTTTGTTGCACCATACCGCAAACACTGAACCAAAGCTGTAAGTTATTTTTATATATTGAAGGCTTTTTGCTCTGTTTGTATTTATCTGACGGTGTTATATACTTGCAAACTTTGATATTGTTTTAAATAAATAATTGACAGGGAAAAGAACAAATGAATATGAAATATCGTAATATTTAATATCTAAAAAAAGACATTTTTTTTTGATGAACCAAAATTAATGTCGAACAGTGTTTAACAAACATTGTTTAAAATAGAATCTAACTTTTTATTAATTTCTGCCAAAATTTTAGAGACCATGTGTACTTGAACACTTTTTGCTAACTTCAATACAAACATATAACACTGTAAGACAAAATTAATTTTTTTTCTAAAATTAAAAGGTCCGTCTTGTAAATTTTAATAGCGGAGACAAAAAAAGAAGACACGTGTATCCACGTAGGTAAAGTTTCCCCCAAATGCAATTTTTGTATTCTCAATCAGCATAGAAAATCGAGTAATGCTTACGATAAAAGTATATGGTGTGTTCAGCAAAGGTATATAAAATATTACGGAGGACAATTTTGTAGAATATGTTAACCCTGTAACTCCGCAAGGTATAGGTCTTTTCTGTCCTTCTTTTAAAAAGAGCAAAAAAAACACCATTAAAACATTGATTTATGGGGTCAAAATGTTGCTCAAAAATATTCGCCGTGAAATTTTACTATAAGTCCCGAAACGGAAAATTCAACCAGAAAGTCAGAAATGAGACACAACAAAAGAGAGCTTTGGGTTAATTGTGCATTTATTAGGAATTTTATTATACCATCACTGTATTGTCTTGCTAGTACTTGTATATCTATAGCCTTAAACAAGTTTTGCCAATTTTTTGTCCAAAATTAAAATTTCGTCTCGTATCTCATTAGCTCAAAAAAAGGTTTGCCACACCCACTCCGTCCATTAGATCAAAAATCAAAAATTAAAATATAGCCTACGGTAATTTCCATACAGTAACTAACTAACTCACTGCCTACCAACTTATATTGACCTCCCTCCAAAGTTGACATTTAAACAGTTTTTCCAAATTTGGCCAAAAATGTCACATACGGACACGGTTACGGATAGGGTTAAAATGTTCCAAGAAAATATTCCCCTGACTGTTTTAATATAGGTCACCGAAGACATGAAATACCCCAAACGTATTTTTACAGATGATTTTTCAAAATCTTTGATTAGACCAAAAAAATCTAACTTCAAACCACTACCACCAAAAAAATTAGTGACATTGTAAAACAAAATGGAGTTTAGGGTTTTGTTACTTACTTACTTACTTAAGTGGCCCATTACAACTTACGAACGTGGTTCATAAATTTGAGACCTGAAGTACTAAAGAATTCCACACGCTTCGGTCTTCTGCGTGTGTTCTCCAGTTAGTCCTACCAGATGGTGGCACATCGCCTACCACTTGGTCCTTCCAGCGGAATTTGGGTCTCCCTGCTCAGCGCCGTCCTTCAGGTCCGCCTTCAAACACCTTTCTCGCTGGAGCTTTACATCCATCCTGGCAACATATCCCAGCCATCGAAGTCGTTGGATTCTGACGCTTTAATCTACATCAATGTCGTGGTAAAGCTAATACAGCTCATGGATCATCCGATGGCGAAACTCGCCTTCGACACAGATAGGTCCATATATTTCTCGGAGTACTTTTCTCTCGAATACTCCCAGGTTTTGTATGTCCGTTGTAGGAAGCACCCATGATTCGGCAGCATACAACAGGTATGGTTAGCACCTGGTAAAGCTGTTTCTTAGTATTCCGAGATAAGGTGGTGTTACTAAAGTGCTGCCGAAGTCCGTAAAAACATATATTGGCTAGCACTATTCTCCGCTTAATTTCTTGGCTGACATTATTTTTCATATTGACGGAAGATCCGAGGTAGGTAAACTCATCTACTACCTCAAAACAATAATTTTCAACGTTGACGCTGCGTCCCCATCGAGAGAACTCTTTGTTTGTCGAAATCATTATTTTTGTTTTATCCTCGTTGACCGCTAAATCCATTTTTGCCGACTCTTTTTCTAGTGATGAGAAAACTGCAGTAACATCCCGCTAGTGGCATGTGGCTCTTGTGGAATATGGTGCCATCACCTTCTCCATCTCTTCACCTTCTCCAAACCTATATTAAATAGTGAACAGGACAGGCTATCACCCTGCCTGAGATCTCTTTCTGTGTTGAATGGTTCAGACTGATCTTTACCAATCTTAACCGAGGATTTGCTGTTTTCCAAGGTTCATCTGCAAAGTCGAATTAGCTTTGCAGGGATACCAAACTCAGGCATGGCCTCATATAACCTATTCTTTATCGAAGAGTCAAAGACAGCTTTGTAGTCAACCAAGAGGTGGTAGGTGTCGATCTGCTCTTCATGAGTTTCTTTTTCAAGATTTGCCGTAGAGTGTATATTTGATGTGTCGTAGATTTACTTGGTCGAAAGACGCACAGATATGGTCCAATTAGTTTTTCTACAATTGGATTTAGACGTTCGCACAATATGCTTGCAAGGTCCTTGTACGCAATTGGTAATAGGCTTATTCCACGGTCGTTTTTACATTCACTACGATCTCCTTTCTTGTATATGGGACATAACAGACTGAGACTCCAATCCACGGGCATGCTCTCCTCTTGCCAGATGTTTTCCATGAGCTGATGCATGCTCCTAATCAGCTTGTGCCCGCCAGCCTTAAACAATTCAGCAGCGAGACCGTCGGCTCCAGCAGCTTTGTTGTTTTTAAGGCGGGCACAAGTATCTCGCTCTGGCTCGGAGGGGAACGGTTAATAACATCGTCATGGATTGGAGCGGGGTCTTCTGGAGTGGTGTCCGTATCCAACAAATTTCTGAATTGATTTCTCCATATTTTCGGAACGTTATCCGGGTCCGTCACTAGCTGACCATCGCTGTCCTTGCAGGAAGCCAACCCTATTCCACGCGTTCTCGCCTTAACTCTCTTGTAGAATTTTCGGGCTTCCCCTCTTCTTCGGAGCAACTCTGTGCACTCATCTTGCTTCTTCTTTAGCTCCTTCTTTTTCCGTCTAAAAAGACGAGTTCCCTCCCTTCTCTTCATCCTGTGCCGTTCACGAACAGCTCGCGTTGCCATTGGGTGGAGTTTCGCTCTGTATGCAGCATCCGTCTCTCTCGTGGCTTTGCGATATTCATCATCGTAACAGGCATCTTTTTGAGACGGCTTTGAGTACCCAAATACGCTTCTCGCAGTCCGTTCTATGGATTCGGCTATATATTGCCACTGTGAGGTTATATTATCAGGGGTTGAAGCATTCCGCAACAGTTGAGTTAGGTGGTTGGAGTAGGCGTCCGCTACCTCTGTGGTCCGCAGTTTACCGATGTCCAGCTTTCGAAAAAATAGCCTTTTTCCCATATTTTTACAATTTTAATGCTCTAGATGCAATTTTTTTGGGTCAGTCTATTTGAGATTTTTTTTGCTCTGGTTTAGATTTACAACTTTGCCGAAGACGAAAAGAAAAAATTCCGAACAGCTTATGAAATATGGACTCCCTAAAAATGGTCAAAAAATCGTATTAGGGTGAAAATATTGGAGTATCCATAAAAAAATGTTTCGATGTAATGGGGCTAAATTCTTTGGGGATTTTTTTAGTCTCGGTATATACGTCAAAAATAGCTGGATACGAAGGCGGCACCAATTTATGTGTTGCACTGTGTTATCCAAGGACAAGACCACAGAATCCAGAATCCACAGTTGTTAAAACGGTAAATGTAAAAAACGGTTAACGGGTAAAACGCCAGATTTCATCAGGAATTGAAAAAGTCACAAATTCCGTGGGTCCAATTTCTGCCAAAAAGCTTATGGGTGGTGTAAAGAAGAAATGGCTTTTTTTTTGCAAAGTCTCCACTAATATAGTAAAATTTTATTCACAAATGACTTTCAATAAAACACATAAAAAATTGTAATAGTCTTATATCTCCAATTGCTATACTTTAGAAGTTACTTAGTATTAAATTTGTAAAAATAATTTCAGGTCCATTCTTTAATTGTATTAAAAAAACTATAGGTCATATGATCAAAATCTTACAATTAAATTCAATATATCAGTCCAACGCAAAATATTCGCATGTCTAATAGCATGATAATCCATGATTTTTGTGTTTATTATATGCACTTATATGATTAACAAAGCGAAACTTTATAAAATTTTCCTTAGAGACATAATAGGTCTTACATCCGTATAGGGGCACAAATTTTACGTTAAAATTTAAAATACGTGTTAAGAGTTGGTATCGATAACAGAGCTAAATATATAACAGAGATTTTTTCTACCAAGCAAGGCTTTAGACAAGGCGATAGCCTGTCATGCGATCTCTTTAATATCATAATGATAAATGAGGAAAAACCCAAGTTATTTATTTCAACGAACAAAGAGTCTACTCGTTCGGGACGCTACGTGAAATTTAAAAACTATAACTTTGAAGTGGTAGAAATTTTGTTCACCCAAGCACCGTCCTAAACAAAAGTAATAACGTCAGCCTGGAAATCCAGAGACGAGCATTGATCGCAAACCGCTGCTACTATGCGCTGGGCAAGCGATTTAATGCCAAAGACTTCCTCGATGAACGAAGATTCATCTCTACCAGACACTGATCCTACATGTCTTGCTCCACAGCGCAGAATCCTGGGTAATGACGCAGGTGGATCAATCTATTCTGGGAGTGTTCAAGAGAAAAATACTACGCAAAATATTTGGACCCATCATCGTTAACGACTAGTACCGTGAGCTGTATAACGACAACGACGTTGTCAAGCTCATTCAAATAATCCGGATGCGCTGTCTTGGACACGTTGTACAAATGGACACAAGTGGATGGATGAATTTCCGTTGTTGCTGCCATATAAGAAAAAGCATCTCGAATATTTTAACGAAGTTATACCCACACCATATTATTGTGATGTTGTCTTTGATCAGACACATGTTTTTATTAATTTGCAATGAGTTTTACTGAAACCAGTCTAAATTTTTTCCCCTTCATTGAAGTTATCTTTTTGGGACCTTCAATCTCAATGTCAAGCTGTTATAAACTTCATCCTTATTGGCTTACCTTTTTGGGATCGGCACTGACTCCGGCGGCAAAAATGGCTAGAATACAGGCAATGGTAAACAGAATGGCGAATAATTTCATTTTGTATTTTTCACTTTCTTTTTTTATGGTATACTGATAATTTTTACTCGAAAATATATTGCTTTTATACCAAATAATATTTGACACAGTTCCTAGAACTGTTTGGTAGTTGGCCTATTGTGGAGTCTTCAGGCAGTGGTGTCTATGGTATATATATAACTAAAATAAATATATTAAATATATATATTAAGTAAATTTATATTAATTTTTTTTTCAATATTCTGCTGATATATCCAAATATTAATAACAATTTGTTATAATATAAACTATACTAATTTTAGGTAAAACTATTTGGCATAAACAATATTGTCTTAATTTTACTTATTTTTAACTATAATACTATTTCTCATATACATAACGAATATTTACAAGATTTTTTTTATATTTTTATAACTTTTATACATATTAGGTAAGAGGCGATTTATAATTTCGTGATAATAATAAAAATTATTTTCCTGACACAGTATTAAGGAAGCAAAGCTTCTATGAAATATTAAAATAAAATTTTGAAATGCTTTTTAATTTTTCGCTAGATCATTAAATTAATAAACCTTTGGTTTTGTCTTCCGATGTTATATCAAAATTTAATTCTTGTTTACTCACAATTATAAATATTAGCACAGCTCATGATAATAATTCCATTGTACTACACTACTATGATGATATTTTTAAACATTATTGATACATTCAATTCCAAGAGCTTTGTTAATATTACCGTAGCGAAGAATCGCCAAATAACTATAGCATTAAAGTTGTTGTTTGGACGCATCGTTTTGTGCATACGATTATTTGCTATTCACTGACGTGATATATCGTGCTGACGATACTTCTATATAAATATTTACTCAGATGCCAGTACTGGGAAAACCATCACAAACTTTCAAACTACCCATTCTGCCGGCTATAGACAATTCCTTTAAATTGTTTTTCCGAAGTAGAAAAGTTTGTCATTTTCAACTTATATGTCTAAGATAGTGTAGGGTAGGTTAAAAGTGAAAAATATGAAGTTGACAAATATCTTCGTTTTCGGGCTTATTGTAATTGCCACTATACTGGCTGTACAAGCAGAGCCTGATCCGGAACCTGTAAGTGGTCTATTGCCTCAGCATTGTCTCATGTTCCTTTTAACTAATTCTTATTTTTCTGTTTGCCTTACAGAGAAGTAAATCGAAAACACCAAGTAAAAAGGTAAGTCTTTCTTAAATTATGTCCTTGACTACTTCGATGTCTTTATATAGCTTAGGGTTCATTCGACGACGATACTCGTCGTTAACGGTAATAGTTTGCAAAGTATTTTTCTCTCAAGACTCCCAGAATAGATTGACAAGCTTGTGTCATTTCCCAGGATTATGCCCTGCAAAGCAAGACAGGTAGCATAAGTGTCTGGTAGAGTTGGATCTCTGTTCGTCGAGAGAGGGCTTTTTCATTAAATCGGTTGCTTAGCGCATAGTTTTTTGATTTTCAGATTGACATTACTATTTTTGTTTACGCGGAGGCCAGGTAGACCAAATCATCCATCGTTTCAAAGTTATAGTTCACGCACCGTCCTAAACGCATAAACTCTTAGTAGAAACAAATAACTTGGGTTTGTTGTCATTTGTCATCAAACCCACTGTTGCCGACTGCTTCTCAATTTTTGAAAGGGCCGCAGTAACATCCCGCAGTCCTCGGCCAATGATATCTTTATCATCGGCATACTCGAGCAACAAGTGACTTTTATTAAAGACTAGTGGGCCCGGCAATGCTTCGCTATTGCATATTAACTTGTAATATATATCACATTTCCTACTATTCTAAATGCTAAATAAACGCTTATTTATGTATTTGGAGGTCTACAAAGTACCTTGAAATCTGTACTTAAGCTCGACAACAAAAGTTGAGTTTATTACCTTATGTAACTAATTTCAAGTAACTCATTAACATGGAAGTCAACCAATTAAGTTTTATTGTTTTAAAATCTAAATATTATAGCCTCTATAACGATAGTCATGTCTATAGTGCCGACATGTAGAATAACTTTGTTCTGTATGTGGGACAAAACCCCACTTCTTTTACAAATAGGAAACAGACATTCCGCTAAAAATCAAAATTAAATTTATATTTTTACCTGTAGTAGCGGGAACTGTCTGTATACTAACTATCTCTTAAAGCGTAAAAACACTTTTGTCATTTTATAAAGAGCGGAACAGGTTTTATTGAAAGCATTTGAAATTTTAGCTCCTAAATGATACAATGTTGTTTTGGCTGCATGCAAAAACTTTGGCAAGGCTTTTAGTTAGGAGCTACGTTTAGCTCTGCGCTCATATCTAAAAAGTTTTAAAGCTCAATATATTAATAAAATACTATAAAAATTTTAGCTGCATATTCGTGCATAAACAGAGTTACATTCAATAATGTTAAAAAACTCAGCTATTTAGGTAAAAAACAACTCATAAAAGTTTTTGACTAGAAATTCTTTACTCAGACTTGTGATGATCAAAATTTGAATAACCTACCACTTTTGCCGACAAACCAATACAAGGTACAAGGTAAAGAAACCGGTAAATACCATCACCCAATATACGATTTTGTTTAAGTCTTGGGAGATAGCAGAATGGGTGTGACAAATAGTTAGGTTTTCTGAGGTTTTGCCTCATTACAATATAAATTAACTGACCAAATTTCATTATCCCCCAGATGCCCGTTTGGAAATTATGGGAGAAATATTAATTTTCCCAAAATAAGTCTTTTTTTTGGGTGGGACTAAAAGGGGTTAACTGATATAGTCCATATTCATTCTCGATTTAAATTTTCATAACCGTTCAAGTAATGCAAAATTTGACTGAATTCAGTGTTCTTACAAAAAAGATATGCTTAAAGGAATATAAGGGTGAATTTGGTCATTTGTATGGGAGGTCCCAGTAGGGGTGTGTCAAATAGTTAGGGTTTCTGAGGTTTTGCCTCCTAGTACAACATAAATTAACCGACCAATTTTCATTACCCTCCAAGTGTCCGTTTGGAATTTATGGGAGAAATAGTATTTTTCCCCAAATACACAGAAAAAAAAACACAATAGTTGTTAAGTAATTAAATAAAATTGTTAGCATTCAATTTTGATTTATAACAATTTTTCCATTTGAGAGAGGTTGTAAATTGTCATATTTACAAATTTTCTACCACTGTTCAAATTCAACTAAAATAAAAAAATTGTAAATTTCGGTTGTTGGCGCCTTTTTAATTAAATATTTAATTGTATTGACGAAATGGTATTTAATATGACAATTCATTTGTCGTAATTTTTTTCTGTGTAGGTCATTTTGTATGTGAGGTACCAGAATGCGTGAACCGATATAGTCCATATTCATTCCTGAGTCCAATTTTATAAGGGAAACATCTTACCCAACATATTACTGAATTAAGTGTACTTACAAAAAAGATATGTATGTAAAACTATGATGGCCAATTTGGTCATTTGTATGGGAGGTACCAGAAGGGGTGTGGAAAAAGTTTCGGTTTTCTTAGGGTTTGTCTACTTTTGCAAGATAAATAAACTGACGAAATTTAAATATTCTCGGTCGTCCGATTGAAAGTTATGAAAGAAAAATTAATTATCCAAAAATATGTAATTTTGTATGGGAGGTACAAGAAAGGGTGGGGCTATGCTACCCATTTACAATCCTATTAGTTTGCTTTGAAAAACATTAATACTGGTAAATTATTATACCAATCCGTTAAGGTTTACTCGAGTTATCCTGCTCACCAGCACTCCAGCCAGACAGACGGACATAGCTCAAACGTCTTAAAAAGTCCTGAAACGCATTTGGTTTTAAGATACTTGGGGTCTAACTCGTCTCCTATAATGCGTTAGACTCTTTTTCGGATCAAAAATTGTACCAATATAGAGATAACTTGTACATGTAATCTCTATATGCTAAAAGCAAATTTCTTACCTTTATTCCGAAAAAAGTTCTGGTTTAATTTGGCTCATATTTTATAGAATAATAGCACATACATTTAAGATTATTCGTGCAAAATTTCAGAACACTATTTCTAAAAACAAAAAAGTTACAGATTTTTAATCCGATAAGGACTAAAATTTTCCACTGTGCGCCCCTTTGTACAATTGGAACGAATTATAAATCTAAACCACCCGGGGCGCCAACCAAACGCATACAAAAAAATTAATGTAAATCGGTCCAGCCGTTTAGGAGGTGTTCAGTCACAACACACGTACAGTAGAATTTTATATATATAGAATATATTTGAATCATATTTGTGGTTTGCGTCTTCGCTAAACGTATTTAACTTGACTCCCTTTATTATATTGCTTAATTTCTATAGTGCAGATTATTTTTTGCTAATTAAAGAACATAAATTCGGATTACCATTGAAAAAACATCTATAAATAAAAAAGTGTGAACTGTCCTACAAATTTGGGACCGGCCGTGGCATAGTGGTTAGAACACGCGACTACCATGCGGTATATCACAGGTTCAAGTCCTGGCTCCAATCATCTTAAAAGAAAAATGTTCTTTCATTGTCGGCTCCCCTCGAATGTTGTCGAATGTTGTTGTTGTCGAGTCAATCGGCATGTCTAGTAAGAGCTTCTCAAACAGTGATGTTCGCATTCGTCGATAAACATGTAGGTGCCGTTAGTTGTGAATCTAAAAATATAAAGCGAGTTAATTCACAACAACGCGAGAAGCTATCCCATAACTCATTCATGGGGTATAAAGGGAAATTAAGTTAAGTCCTAAAAATTTAACAAACATTTAAACGCTTTCATTATATTCGTTGTTGTAAAATTTTTATATTTTTTCTTATAACATAGCCGGCCACCAAAAGAACTACTAAGGCTACAACCAAGGCTACCACTAAGCAACCAGTAAGTATTATTGTAAAATTATTATTACATTAAATATTACTATGTTAATTTATATACATATTATTTTTGTGTAATAGCGAACAACTAAGGCGACCACAAAGAAACCAGTAAGTATTATAAATTGTATTTGAATGACTTTGTGGCTTAATGTTTAAATATTTTTCATATAGGCGCCAACTTTTGCTGTTCAAAGAAAATTACCGGCGGTGCCAAAGTATTATAAGGTACGTTAATACGTAAAAATATTTTATGCTTTAAATTTGTAATTTTATGTACGTATTTCTGGTTATATTAATGTAATTTTACTAATTTTTTTAAATTTAATTTATTTTAGCCTACTATAATTATTCCGACTTACCCCGTTAAAATCATAGTAAGTATTTAACGCATACATCATAATTAATTTTTTTTATATATTTAATCTATATTGTAGTATCTTATAATATTACACGAATTTTGTTATGCTCTCGTAAGCAATGGTTGTATTTGTACATTTATTGCTGCTTTATCATATTGGTCAAAGCATGCTTAAGCTGCATAAACTTAACTTGTTGATTTATTTTTCACATTTATTTAAACTTTACTTTATAAATTTTCTGAAACTTTTTATTATTTTCCATAATTAAAATATTTTATATTTTCTTTAAATATAGACAACCACTAAAGCTCCATCAAAAATCACAGTAAGTATTAATGCTATCCTTACAATAATATTTTTTTTTTATTTACATTTGATTAAATTTAATTATCTTTATTATAGTTGAAATTTTCTACATTGAAACCGAAAAACAATAAGCAGAGACTTACGACAACTAAAAAGGTAAGTTGCAAATGCTTTAAAATCCATTTCACAATCTTATTACACTGTGCAACAAAGTGAAAAAAAAAACTTTCGACATTGTTATTACCACGATTGCATAAATAGACGAAATTTGTTTTTATGGCAAAGCTTTTTATGGCCTTTACCACGCGCACGCACGGACCAAAGGGTATATTCAGATTGTTCTTTAATGTGTAACGCCCATAAGGAGGTGTGGTAGGTATGACATTATATATCGATTTAAAGATGTCCGCCCATTCGTCATGCGTACATCCGTTTTTTAACAGCTATTGAGGTAAAATTTCGTATGCAAGCTTTTATCTGTAAGTTCTGAGATGAGCAATATCGGACGTAAACTACTTACATCTGCCATATCAAATCCCTCTTTTTGGGGGTTTAAAATTTTGGAAAAATGTTTTTTGCTCATATAGACAATAATAAAAAAATTGCTCATCCCAAGGGTGAGGGTATACAAATATAGTGGGATTACTGATGTTGTTTTTGTTGTTGCATAGTCATATTAGAAAACAAATTTTAATTTATATTTTAAACATATTTTTTTAGCCGTTAAAATCCATTTTCTTTGGTTCGTCAGGGATTACTGTAAGTATTTATATATATTATTCACTAGTACAATGCACATTATTTGGATCTGTGAAAAATTTGGCCTTAATATCAAAAAAACATTCGATGGGCATAAAACATGGTACTAAGGGGGTTTTTGTTTATTTTTTTATTCAAAATTTTACTCCGGATTCGAAATCAAGGACCCCAAAAATCTCTTAGTGCTATGTTTCATGCAGTCTCCTAAGTTTTCATACAACATTTTTCAAAATTTGTTTCAAAGGAAGGGTAAATTCAAAGGGCAAAATAAGGAAAAAAGGCAAAAATAGGCAGTTTATCGTGGGTCAATTCGATACAGGAAACATCAAATTTTAACGTAAGGATTAGGATTTGCTGACGTTAGGTGATTTAACAAAAGTTTAAGTCCAAGATCAGAACATCAGACATTTTTAAATTTTGTGAATAACTGAGCCTCTTGAAACAAAACAAAAACAAAAAACTCAATTGAATTTCACACAATTAAAGTACAATGTTGGACTATTTCAATTCACAAAAAAATTATATTTTTATTTTATTATTTTCTCTGCTGTTAGTTATAACTATGGCAAGGAATTTTATGCACTTATGATACAAATATGCACATAAAACATGCACCTAAAAACCAAATATATGCACTTAAAACCCATTCAAAAAAATTTTCAAAATTTTATTAAAAGTAAAATGTGAATGTAATTTTGCTAATTTTAATAATCGAACGTATAATATAGACTCAATTTTCCTTCACTACGTCACAATTTTTGTTTAAAGTGGTTTAAAGTTTGATTTTTTTAGTAAAAAGTCAAATAAAAGAAAATGAAAAATCATATGTAAAAATAGATTTGGGATAGTTCATGTTTTCGGAAAACTACATTAAAATTTTCCGGGGAACATTTCCTCGAAACATTTTAATTCTTTATCTGCCACCCATATTGAACATTTTGAGAAATTTGACTTTTAAGTTGTTTTTCAAAATTCATCCTAAGATGTTCCATGGGGGTAGGACCTAGAGGGTTTAAATGTTCTAATGAAATATTCCCCTGAAAATTTTAATGTATGTCTCCGAAGACATGAACTATTCCAAATGTATTTTTACATATGATTATTCAAATTCTTTGATTTGACTTTTTACCAAAAAAAAAAACAAACTTCAAATCACTGTAAAAAAAATTTGTGACGTAGTGGAGGAAAATGGAGTCTAGGGTTTTGTTACTGAGGTCAAATGCTATCGTGCCCCTTATATTGTGTCATAGTGTTACTAACGAAGTTAGTCGATATATCGAAAATAAATAAATGTAAAAAAAGAACAACATAAAAATTGTTTTTTAAATACAGACCCTACAGCCGAACAAAAGCCCAATATAATTTTTTTCTAAATTAAAGCCTTTCCGAATGTGTCTTAAGATTTTTTGTACAAAGAAAATCTGCAGCAATTTAAAAGAACAATTCTCTTATGTAATAATTAGTTTTGGAATTTTCATTAAATTTGGAATACCTACAAGTTTTCAGAAAATCTATTCTCATGCAGAGTATAATTTAATTTTTCCATGAATTTTGCTCAATTATCACTTATTTTCTTATAGAGATTTATCAAAGCGACAATATAATTAGTTTCCTATCCCCCCTGAATATCGATAGAAAATATGTGTGTAAATACATGTATCGTAATTTAGATTAATACTGTGTAACAAATTATAAGTCAACTTTTACCAAATAATGTCCCACAAAAAATTAAAGGGTTTTACTTTTTGAAATGGTTATCAATCAAAAAATCTAAATTATGCTTAAAAAAACATGCGTTTTCTGCAAAATTTACTAAAATATGCGTTTAAATATCCAAAATCACTCATTTTGCGAAAAATATGCAAAATATGCAATAACGAATGAATGCCATTTTTATGAAAATTTTAAGATTCGTAAAGATAACTTAACCGTTTTTATTTTAGGATGTTCAAGAAAAATATGCATTTGCATAATATTCCTTGATTTACTTATTGCTCACCATACTTTGCCTTAATATTTTATATGACGAATACCCAAAATAAATAAGTCAACTTTGAATGGCTACAGCATAACGGTAAATTATCACATGGACGAAATTTCCGTTGTTTCTTCTTATTTGGAGTGTTTACTTTATATATATATATAAAAAAAAAGAAAAATTGGAAATTGTATTTTTTGAATTTCGGCCAGAATATTCAGATCTCCGACCAATGTGCAATTTGCTTGAATAGTCAAAATGTACAAAATGTACAACAAATATAATTTTTATGTTCTAATAAATAAATAATAAATTCTCATAATTTAAACAGACTACTACGGTAAAACCTTTCTTGAAGGTAAGTTTGGAGTTATTTTACAAGTTACAACGATCGTTAAAAATCATATCCATTTCAGTCTAACACTCCCGGCGATGAGGAAACAAACTTCTCACAAACAACTGTAAGTAAATTTAAATTTAATATTAAAATACGTTTATTGTAATGATAGTGTTGCGTAAGAAGGGCCAATTTGCATTTTTTTTTTTTGGAGGTTCGATCTAGTTTAGTTTATCTTGCCATGACAAACTGCTTGGGTAAATCATAAAATCATTGTTTACTCTAAACCAGTGGTAGGCATAACCGAACGCACCCAATAAGACGGTGCGCTTATGTGAGGTGGCTCTAGAAGCGTCAGCGCTTGCGTATTGTACGCGGAGGAAATGTTGTGCTATATTGGTCTAATGCTCTCCCAAAAATTGTTTAAAATTGTGTCTCTATCTCACGGTGGACTTGAAACAACTTTTAATTGATCAAAGAAAATCTGAGGTCAAAAAGAAAAATTACCTAATTTTTTTTATTGTCGCAAATATAACTTGATCCACATAAGATAATCTGGCATGTATAAACTGACATGTAGGCATGTTTTTTGGTTTTTTCAAGCACTATCTAAATCCCAAAAATCTTTCAGATCGATTCATAAATGTACTTTCCACAATCATTTTAATTTTAATAAAACCCGAGATGACCAATTTTGGACCTAAAATCAAATTAATTTTAACCGTGTAAAATTGCATCAGGAAACCATTATCACAGGTTACCACCACTGTGCGACAACAAAAATCCTAAATATTCCATTAGAAGTTGGTTCAAGCCCACCGTGATCTGTACTTATGTTTATTATTGCGTTGAATGTGAAACAAACGTGTGTGGCGTTACTTTCAAACTGTTTTGTATCAAACAAAACTTTCGAATACGTGTGAATAGCCGATCGTGTCTATATAAAGTAATCGACTATTGCTGGATTCGCGAGGCATGAGATGCCTATCATTGTTCTAAACTAACAAAGATAAGATTAAGAAAATTTTTAAGAGCAATTTATATACTCGTATATGTAATTTTCCTAAATTTTATAATAACATTTAAAATTATATTTTTTGTGCACTTTTTCTTGATAAGGCGAGGCAAAACAAATAGAAAAACCTGAAATTGTTTTCTACTATTTCATATATCACCATAGAACGACTATATGAAATACAGAACTAATTTGCTTAAACTTGCATATCCTTTGAAAATTTAAAGTCCTTTTAAAGGAAACGAAATCTGCTGACCCGGCAGACTTCGTCCTGCGTCCAAAATTGTTGATAGAGATGTTGAGTAATTGTTGGAATCTAATTACGATTGGTTAATTCCTAAGGCGTCTGCATTTTTTGAAAAAAGAAAATATTTTGTAGTAAAAGCTAAGAAGACTATATGATATTATTGTTAGAATTGCTAATATGTGTCAGCAAAGCCATGTCCATGGTTTGATGATAACTTTCTTGTTTAGTTTAATGTAGTTGTTATATTTGTTTGCTTGTATTGTACCACAAAGTACTTTTATTGTAGCACAATGTACTTTTCTTGTATTATAAAGAACAATTTGCTGTATCAAGAAGATCAATTTATTCTACCAAACAGTACTGTTATTCCACCATAAAGTACTATTTATTATTCCATAATGTACTTATACAGTATAAAAAAAGTAAAATTTATTATCTCACAAATTACTTGTTGTACTTTTATAGTACCAGAATGTATTACTTTGCATCAACAATTATTTTTATTAAAAGTTGTGTTGTTATACAAAAAAGCACGAATTACAATGAATTTTTCAAAATTTCTTCAATTTTTTTACAATCCTGAGCAAATCGGCTGAGTTCGAATGCTTGAAAGTTTTCACGCTTGTTATTACTTTCCCCGAATGAGGTTTTTATTCTTGGAAAAAAGTAATTTCCAGGGAACTTATTTTCCTGTATGTTAAATATTCATTCTAAACTTTGAATTACCATTTATTCTGATGCAGCTTCATCCGTTTGCTTTTAGAGATTGGTACCATCTTCACTCCTTTTTCTCCTTTTATCTTCGAAAAGTGTCAATTTCATATCTTCCGTCTAATACCGCGGTTATGCCATAACATCAAAATACATGCCAATTATATTGATACATTTTTTGACCCTGTTTGCCACTTTTTACCCCTAAGAGTACAAATTTACAGAAAAATGCATCTCACGATCTACGTCACAGAATGAACCTTCATGCCAAATTTCAAGGCTCTAGCTTTAACCGTTTCGGGTTGGGGGAGTGATCAGTCTCATATTTTCGATATAACGATTTTGTCAAAAGGGGCGTGGCACCGCCCATTTCCCAGCGAGACGTAATCCTCCTTGTACTAGTGGCATATTTTTTTTTTTATTTTTTTTTTTTATATATACTGCAACTAGTTATTTATAACTAACAAGCAATTTTTGTCAGACTTATAATTAAATTTTACATTATTTTTTATATAATATTATTATGCGAAACGTTCAAGCAGGTGACATTTAAATATTAATAAGATCTGAAGGCTTCCTTCTTTGTAAACGGCGTACAACGCCGCTGGGATTTATTAAGGCCGATGCTTCGGGGTTTACATGTATCAGCAGCCGACTGTTGTGTCTAGTGGCAATGTTACCAATCTCATGTTCAACTGGATTTATTCCAAGATCCCTCTGCAGATCTTCATTTTGTATATACAAAGGAGCATTGACTATACATCTAAGTATTTTGTTCTGTATACGCTGGATGATGGCGATATTGTTAGGCGCAGTACATCCCCATAGTTGGGCTCCGTATGTTCATACGGGTTTAATCATTTGTTTGTAAATTAACAGCTTATTTTCAATACTTAACTCTGACTTTCTACCTATAAGCCAATTTATTTTTCTTCAGCTAGTGGCATATGCTTCAAATCTTGTCTTCATAACTCTAATAGCTCGTGAGATATGACCGATTGAAATTTCGGTTTGTGTGGGCGGTGTCACACCCATTGTTTAACTTTGTTTTCATGTACCTTATGACTAGGGTTGCCAGACGATGTTGATTTTTCTTGATTTACAAGAATTTTTAATGCTTGTCAAGAATCAAGAAAAAATAAGTTTTGTCAAGAATTTTTTAGACCAACCAAAAAATAACGAATATTTTTTTTTTTCAAAATGTTTTTTCCTTGAACAAAGTTTTGTAAAAAATCAAATGAACAGTCCATTGAATTATTATTGTGAAAAGTTTTCTTTGGTGTATTTGTTCGAAAATATATCATCACTGATTTTTGCCTCTCTATTGAACTTTAATAACACAGTGATACAAATATGATGGAAAAAAATATACATTGATTCTCATGTATCATTTCTGTTAGACTGGAGTCCATAGAGTACAGTGATACTTATAGTTTTTCTCGGTCAATTCGTTAAGTAATGTTTTTATAGCAAATTAAGTGAAACGACGATATTCCTAAAATTAAAAGCTCCAAAAATCTTAAGACCTCTTGGTAAACCGATTTTCAAAAGCTTACATCTATTTTAAAGCTATTCATTCATTTTTCAACCGATTCTTATAAACTTACCTGCTTTAGAAAGCTATTTTAATATGGCATTGCACAAAAAAATATACATGGCGCTGCCTCTCAATCAACTTATAGCGGTGAGAAAATGAGAATTCGCAATTTTTTGTCGCTTTTTTTTACTTAAACAGATAATAATAAATATCTGAAAATCATTGCTTTAAAATAGATGTAAGCTTTTGAAAATCGGTTTACAAAGAGAAGACTTGTGATTTTTGGAACTCGTAATTTTAAGAATATCGTCATTTCACTTAATTTGCTATAAAAACATTACTTAACGAAGTGACCGAGAAAAACTGTGGGTATCACTGTACTCTATGGACTCCAGTCTAACAGAAATGCTACATGAGAACCCCTGTATATTTTGTGTGTAGCACAGTGTAATTTAACAACATTAAACAGCCAATATCTAGCAGAAGCTCCGTTCGTGTAGAAATTGTTTAATTCATTTTGTTTTATTAATTTGTATCTGAAGCTGAAGTGTTGGCGAAAACGACCAGTAGCACAGTGGGTCAAACAGCTTTGCTAGCGGGATGTAATTAATAACTCTAGTAAATGAAGAGATATGTTAATGGAAATTTAACGCATGTATTTTTTATACCCTCAACCTTAGGTATGAGGTAATAGTAGACAATCCTTAGAATGTCGTAAAGTTTTGCCACAATCATTTTGGCACAAATGAGCGAATTTACCCTAATAATTTTAGGTACATATCATTTTGGTAGTACACTGAATTTAAAGAAAATTACCTATTTTTGGAAAATTTATATTTCTTCCATTAAATCCAAACCTACAACTGGAGGTCACTTAAATTTGGTCAGTTTAAAACAAAATCCTTGGGAAACTTAAACGATTGTCACACTCTCTGTAGTATCGCCCATAAAATTGACCGAAAACACCCACATAGTTATATCTTTATGTTAAGTACACTAAATTTAGGTACAAGGTAAGATTTTATTCGACGTTATCCTGCAAATAAACATCTGTAGTTACTTGGGACCGGCCGTGGCATAGTGGTTAGAACACGCGACTACCATGCGGGAGATCGCAGGTTCAAACCTGGTTGCAGTCATCTTAAAAAAAATGTTCTTTCATTGTCGGCTCCCCCCGAATGTTGTTGACAGCAACTTCGCAGTAAAAGTGTCTAGTAAGAGCTTCTCAAACAGTGACGTTCGCATTCGTCGATAAACAAGTAGGTGCCGTTAGTTGTGAATCTAAAAATAGAAAGCGTGTTAGTTCGCAACAACGCGAGAAGCTATCCCATACCTCATTCATGGGGTGCAAAGGGAAATTAAGTAAGTAGTTACTTTCAACAGTTTCTAAAATAAACTCAAGACGTTAAAAATAGTATACTATTAATATTTTGCATTTATAGGTGAAACTTAAAGAACAGTGTTTCATCCAACCCATTAGAAATTATGAATTTTTAGAGATATTTGTGGTAAAAGACTTTTTCGGTAAACCCATACAAAATTACAATATTCCCAGAAATATAGAATTAAAATTTCTACATTTGTTGGCAAATTCATTAACACTTTTTTGCACTTTAACCCCTTAAACGGTGTAACAACATGTGAGTACTTTTTATAAAAAAATAAGTGATAGTGAAATATTTACAACATCTAACGTATGAGTGTTTTTATTTGTCAAGATTTTTTTTCACAATCAAGATATTTTTTGTTGAATGTCAAGAATTTAACAATTTTAAACCTGGCAAGCCTACTTATGACAGAGGCCCTAAAATTTCGATGCATTTGTTTATTTGTTCATTTGAATGTCTATAACTCATAAACCTCTACACATACAAATACCGGAAAAAAAATTGCCATTGACGTCATCTTTCAGAGGAAATTAACAGAGACATAATCGGTTCACGCATTACAGAGAACGTTAATCACCGATACAATGCAACTTTTTTTTATATAACATATATAGTTCAAATTTATGCCGCGGTGTAATATTGATTGGGTTTTTTCTGCCAATGCTTTGTGGCCACTGTTTCTTTAATAATAATTATTGTTAAAAGTAAACAATTAAGTTTTCTTTTTCTCCCTATTCTTTGTAAACTTGAAGATTGTTGGTTCAATGTAAATACATATTAGCCAAACATTTTTTATATTTGTTTTAATATATACAACCTTATCCACTGTAAAAAAAATTTATAATTTTACATCTTTTGTTTAAATTTAGACAAAGAAACCTAGGCGCAATTGTAAGCTTGTAAGAGCCGGTCCAAATGTAAGTTCTACAAATTTTTGCCATATAAATTTTGTTTAGAAAAGTTTTAACATTGTTTTATTTATTTAATTTAATTATTTCAGGGAAAAATTGTACGGAAGTGTAAAAAATATAGAGCCAACCGTACCACTACCACTAAAAAACCCCGACGCAAATGTGTACGTGGTCCACTAGGTGTAAATGTAAGTTGTAAAGTATTATAGCAAAAAAAAAAAAAAATAATATGTTATATGTGGAAATGTATTGCAAAATACCCAACATCGTAAAAATTAGTGATATCTATTATATAGTTTATTTATAATTTATTTCAGGATAAAAGAAGTAGATGTAGACGCAGGGAATCCAAGACAACTACAACCACTACTAAAGCACCGGTATGTTTAAATAGATACATTATTTTTGTGTATATCTAAAATGACCTTTACATTTTATATATTCCTTATAGGGATTTTTTAAATCGGTGAGTTTCAATGTTCATTTCAAACTATGTACCCTCAATACCGAAAACAGTTGGGTTTAATGGGATTTATATAAAAATAGACGTCGTTAAAACCCAAATTAAGGCTTTATCACGTAAATTTATATATATTTTTTTTTTATTTTAGTTTTTCTAAAATTTTAAAAAGATTTTGTAATGTTTTTATTCAGTATATCTGCATTACTGAGAAAGGAAGAATATGACTTAAGATAATCCTAAATTTTACCATACCTACATGATACCGTATCGGCTTTTTTTTCTATATTTCATAACCTTGTTTGTGGGTTTTTTTGTAACATCAAAATATAAGGTACTGGAACTTCCAAACTGTAAAAGTCTTGTATCCATACATTGCATACTATTGAGGGTAGACAAACATTTTGTCAAACTGTTCATATTTATATATGTGTGTACCATTAATAACTTAATCTTTTTAACAACAATTTACAGGTATTGAATGGCGTAAAGAATGTAAGTTGTATTTTTATAAATGTATAAAATCTCTAGAAACTTTAGTTTTTTTAGATTAAAATTTTATAACTTTTATCTTATAGCAATTGCCAGCAGCCGGCAAAGAATTGGGCACAAAAATTATTAAAACTGGGGTGGATTTCATTGTTGAAAAAGTCAAACCAACTACAGCAGCAGTTGAAGATGATGCAACTGAAGAATTGTCAAATGAAAATGCTGAAGACAATCAGGAGGATGGTGATTATGAAGATGAAGAAATCGAAAGCGGGGACGAAGTGGAAGAAGAGGGAAATAATCCAGAAAATGGAAATGAAGAAGAGGAAGACAATTCCCTAATTGTTGAAAATAATCCAGAAGATATAGCTGATGGGGACTCTTTTAATGTTGCCGAAAATAATGATCAGAAATCTGAGAGTAACACAGGCGAAAATGAGTATGAAGATGAAGAGTTTGAAGAGGAATAAAAGTCACATATTAGGCTACATTATGAGTTATATAAATATGTTTTGAAATATAACATAGTTTTATTAAACAAAGAAGCTAATATTTTTGTTTGTTTTTATAAATAAATAATGTATAAATTAAAATAAAAAAACATATATTCATCAAAAATCGCGTTTTTTAAGTTAAATTTTGTTTTTTTTTAACCCTATGGGCGTAGTAGGCGTGGCAAAACTATATTTTAGCCTTAAAGGGATACATTTTGAAACCCAGATAGTACACGGCAACAAGAATATGAATATGCAGGCGACATTTTAATTTTGGATAAGTGGGCGGAGGGAGTGGGTGCACAGTGGTCGATTTGTGTCGAAAAGGCGCGCATGGAGTATTGGTGGCCCCCAAAAAGCTTTGGCGGAATTTTGACTTATAAAAACCCATGGAATAACCTTGAAGAATCCTTGACCAAGGTTGGACGTCGAGACATTATCTAATAATGTATAGGGCTAATTCCACTGCAAAAATGTCTATTCATATTAAAGGTTCGGAGAAATATTTTATGCACTTTTTCGTGTGTTTGGCAAACTTTTAGCCAAAATTTCATAGTACAAATGGTTTAAAATTATCTAGGGAAATTTCTGATCTTAGAAAAGCCGTTAAGGTAAATTTGAAAAATCAGAAAATGTTACGGGAAATTCCATAAAAATTGACTTATATTATTGACATGATCCTGAATACTTTTGTAAGGGTATTTTTTAATTGAATATCATCATATTTGCAAAGAAGGTAAACCCCAGGTTACTAGAATGGAATCCTTTTGAAAAGCGCCTCAATCGAAAGAAACTAGCTGTTTTCTTTGTGAAACATTATTTTACTTCCGAAATTAATATTATTCATATGTACACCCTGTGTGTAAAGAAGTAGAAAAACAATCTAGAAGATCGAAAGTGACCAGTGACGAATTGTATTTCAGCATTTTCGGGTTAGTGTGGTTCACCGAATTAACGCCGGAAAAAAGCTTCCCTAAAACATTCGACCTCTGATTATGGGTTAATATTTAACTATGGGGGTGCAAAAATTTAGTTTTAGACTACCTTAGACTACCAAGGAAAGGTAGACATAGTTAAAAAAAGGTTTCTGAAACCTCCAAAAATGACCATCATGCGGGCCTTTTTGAAGGAAATCGACCACAGTGGGGCGTGACCAATCTGTATTTTAGCCCCAGAGAGATAACATTCGGTACACAAATGGTATTTGACGAAATTTAAATTTTGCATAAGCGGGCGGAGTGGTGTGGCAAAAGTGTATTTTAGACCTAGAGGAATACAATTTGACACCCAGATGGTATACGGCAACACGACTATGAAAATGAAGACGTCATTTTAATTTTGGATCAGATCAAAAAGTACTTAATTGTTACCAAAAAGTGCAATTTATTGTACTAAAAAGTAAAATTTACTGAATTAATAAGTACTTTTACTGTACATAAAAAGAACAGTTAATTGTACCACAGAGTTCCTTTATTTTTCCACAAAGTAGTTTAAATGGTCTAATAAGTAATTTTATTGTACACAATAAAAATACTTTTATTACACCGTGCAACAGTGGTTTTCACACTAGATAAAGACCATATATACGTGAAACTAGATACCTTATGTAGTAAAACTGCATTCTCAGTTTAGCGCCAGAACGTCAGGATTTTTTTTAAAAAGGATTTCAAAGTTTCAAAGGATTCACCACTTTCAAAAAAATAAATCAAATATTTCCACGAACCATATGATAACGATATGGGTATCAAATGAAAGGTAAGAATCTCAGCAATGCAAAAAAATAACAGATTTAAATGGATCTGGACCACAAATGTCCTTTTAAAGTTTAAAAGCTTATTATCATTTAAATATTTTTTTCTGAAAAAATATATGTGGAAGAAGTTATGTGTACATTTTATTAATCTAGCTTTACTAGTTTAGTAAAAAAGAACAAAAATGTTAATCCTGTTTCAAAATATTGTATGTATATAAAAAAAAACTAAATAAAATTAAATAAAATGTAAACGTTGACATTGCCGCTTATGCTGATCGTCTGTGCAAGACATATTGACCAACAATATTCTTCCATCATATACCATGCACTTTTTCCTCCAAATCGATTTTCAATCTTCGCGATTTCTTGGTGAAAGCGTCAACCATGCTAATTTTTTAAAAGTGGTGAATGAATGAATTTGAAACTTTGAAATCCTTTTAAAAAAATCCTGACGTTCTGACGCTAAACTGAGAATACAGTTTTACTACATAAGGTCTCTAGTTTAATAAAAAACTTTTCTGATCGTTTAGCTAACGTATCAAATGATACACTAACATAAAGTGATAATTTTTTCTAATATTTTTGAATTTTATTTCCTGACACTTTTTTAGTATTTTTAACAACATGTTTTACAGAATTGTGTCAGTAAAGTATGAGGACTATTTATACGGCGTCAGTTTGTATTGTTAAAAATTGGCAATAATTCGTCGGAAAAAAGTATGTCTGAATTTCTGAAACACACGTATCTATTGTTTGTTTTTTTTTTTATTGTTAATGTTATTTTGTTTTATTTTTTCTACTAAATATTTTGAAATGTCGTCAGTTTCTATTTTATTATTATTATTTGATTCTACTTCTACTTCACTTTTACTTGACGACATGTTTGCACTTCAATAACAATTAGACGTTTGTTCTCCCTTTGCTCAAGTAATTGGAATTGGTTTGAACTCATTTTTATGCATACGAAATTGAGAAAAGCCTGTTACTGTTTGCTCGAACTCGACTTACGAGCAATTACTCACCTGACCCAACTCAGCACTTTTACTCGTTTTTATGCATGAGACCCAAAATGTGCAACATTAGTATCATAGGAAAGAGTATTTACAGACGCATCCAAATGTCCTGACAAGTAATTTTTTCAGCGATATTCTGCAAAAATACGGAGAGTTGAAGAAGAAATTGTGTTTTGGTGTTGTTGTAATTAACTTCAACTGTTTGATTTTAGTACGGAATATGAGTTAAATAGTAAACATTAGGGTGTCCTTATAAAATAGTGGTTACAAACTTCTTCAAACTTAAAAAATAGTGAAAAAAACAAAAAGGTTTTAAATTTCGAGGCAAACAGACAGATGTGACAAGCTATCAATATAACTATACATATCGTTGGAAAGGCCGCAGTCTCTTCTTTCCAAATCCGCTGTGAAACTTAAAATCGATTGATATTCAACCACGTTACTGGCTTATAAGTACATAAATGTACGAAAAACCGGTATCTCATTGCATTTATGAGCCATTTAGATTGCCTAGTGTAATCAAAGTTGACTGTTTGATTTTGATTGTATAACAAGACTGGCCTTACGACCGAATTCGTCCCGATATTTATTTGAAAATAATTCTTAAAGTCTAATACAAAAGGGAGTGGTTATAAGTAACTTAATTTCTAAAATTATCCATAAGCTTACATTAGTTTACTTATTAATATTATTAATATTTTTGGGATTATTCAATCCCTACTATTCTACTTAAATTTACCCTAGAGTTCCTTACAGACATTGAGTCATCATTAGGAATCAATGTCCCCTTTTCATATTTAATTGACTTCGCCTTTTAATATTTGATCGCATTGACCGTGGTCATGGTTTTGTATGCACATTATGCTGCATTTATTCTAATGTATTTGTCTTGGTTGCAACTCATGTATGTGAGTGTGAGCGTTTGATTTTATCCATATACCTCGCTGTGTTATTTTTCATGCGAGCCTCATATGTGTTTAATTTTAAGTATGTTTTCGTCTTTGTTCTGATGTGTTCATTAAACCCAGATCAGTTTACACCAATGCTAAGTGGGTCATTATTATGAAGCATAAGTGCAGTCAGAACAAAAAGGAAAAGTCAAAATAATAACTTCAAATTACTTAGGCCACACAGACAGTGAATGCACTTGTCGGAATTAACTCTGGTTTTTGTCACATGACCGGCGTACATTGCAATCAAATGTTATATCGTGTCAGTTTGATTCATGTTGGGCATAACGAATAAGTGTTGGTTCTTGTCGCCTTATGAATCCACTACACTAGATACGTTCAGATTGTATTGATATGTTCTCGAAAGTTGTTTAGCATTCGCTTGGCTACAATTTTGGCGAACATTGTTATTGAAAAATTTAGACTCCCTCAAAGTAATGCTCAAAAAAGTGAAAAAATAATAATATCTTCTTCAATTTTTTTTAAAAACGTGCAGAAATGACCAATCTTTTTGACATAAATTGTTAATAAAGTTAGCGCGTAAAACTCTCAGCTACATTATTGCTAAATATAGTGTAGCGCTATCTTGAAGTGTGAGCTAGCTGTTGGACAAAAACTGATGACACCTATTATCGAGGGGATCACTGATTTTGAGAATTGTTTGGGGTCCATAAAACAAAATTGGTCACCAATCTCGCTAAACTGAGTATAGGGTTTTATTACCCTTCGATAGTAGAATCGAACCTATATTGTCAAGTTATTGTATTTTTTTTAACTGTTGCACTGTGTTATTAACACATGTTAAACTTCCAACTTTTAAAGCCAGTAAGACTACCGGTGTTGTCACCTAATTATTTACCATAATATTTCCATAATAAAATAAATTGTTGCTAATTTTCATTTGTATTTGTAAGAATTACTGCTAAAAAAAAGTATTTTGTTGCAAAGTGCATTGGTTTTATTTTACACGTATTTTTTTATCATTATCCGATTGCAGTGATACCACTCATTACCAGATCAGCTAACTGCTTGGCAGCCAGTACAAGTACAGGTCCTAAAGGTTCGGGTTTTGGCTCTGCAATAGGCGCAGCACCAATGCAGCAAATTGTCAACAATAGGCCAACAAAAGTACACAAAAAGTTCATGTTAGTGTCGATGAATGCTATGCAGCAAATGTGGATAGTAAACTAAAGACTTAAGTCGGAACTTATTATCTTTTATAGCAAGTCAGTATAATATAGTTTCTAATGGAAAATTTCAACTTTTGTCTAACTCCTATGTATTTGCCAAACACACAACGGAAGTTTACGCATTATGAAAGCTTATGAAATTAAGACTTTTGATAGAATGTATATTCAAATAAATGAAAGCAAGTTGGTTTATTGAATATTTGGTTTAATTATATCAAACAAATATGTAATCAACATTCATACATTTATAAATATAGGAATACAGGTGGATGTCAATATTTTATATGTGTGTGAATATATCATTAATACATCTCGGAAAGTTTCCAAATTTATTATATTTTACTTAGAAATCTCTCTAATCGAATAGATACCATCCATTACAAGATTAGCTACTCCTTGGCAGGCAAAAAAGTACAGTTCGGGCTATGCCTCAGCATAAGGTGAGGCGCTAACACAGAATATAGGCCAACAAAATTATGCAAACAATTCATGTTAGTGACTATGAATTAGAAGTGCAAAATGTTGAACAAATAATACTGTGCGTTGTTGTTTGGGTAGAATAACTAAACAAATGAAAGCGGGTTATATAATTGAATATGTTTTCACTTTTATATTTAATTATTTTAACCTCGGTGATAATCTGGAGTTATAATAAAATTTTCAGGGGTTCTGAAAGGACCAAAATTCCGTTTATTGTATAAAATCAATCTCAGTGAACTTTTTGAAAATGTTTGGGATATATTTGATAAAAGTTCACATTTTTATGTTTAAGTGTATGTTAATGATAATCTAAATTTATTTTAAAGTCCTGGAGATAGTTACAAAATCAACTCCTCCAAACAAAAAACTTTTAAATACGGTTTTTTAATAATTACGTTACCTATAATAACAATCTGAACAATATGGAATATCTTTTAATAAATATAAAAGCGATTAAGTTCCCTAAAGTATCAAAAAATTTCCCGTCTGTGATACTTAAAACAATAACTTAATTTTCCTTTACACCCCATAAATGAGGGGTTGTTGTTGTGAATTAACACGATTTCCATTTTTAGATTCACAACCAACGGCACCTACTAGTTTATTGACGGATGCGAACGTCACTGTTTGAGTAGCTTTTACTAGAAATGAAAGACAAATGTAAATGACTGGAGGCGGGAATCGAACCAGCGATCTCCCGCATGGTAGTCGCGTGTTCTAACCACTATGCCACGGCCGGTCCCATCCGTTTGTGATACAAATGATGAGTTTTTATATCCTTTATTAATGATCAAGGAAAGCTTAAAATTTGTGTCTTTCAGGGATTAAAGTTTTAAATGTTTCACTATTTCTGTCTTTTTTGCATTTTTATAATTCTACATTTCTCGCCAAACACATGGTTACAGAGAAAATGCTGTCAACGTACTGGTCAGGCAGCAAACAATACAGTTAGAAAACCGTTCTCATATAAAATGACTGTTTGTCCAATTTATAAATTAATACACCACTGCAATTTTCAAAAATTGTATATACTTTATTTAGAATTGTCTATATTCATCTCCTCTGATTGCAATGATGGCATCCATTACAAGATCAGCAATATCCTTGGCTACAAGTATAATTACGGGACCAAGAAATGGTTCAGGCTCCGGTTCAGCTACTGGAGCGGCGCCAACGCAGCATATAGCCAATAAAAGGCCAACAAAAACGAAAACGAATTTCATATTATTGAAAAAATGATTGAGGGATATGGTAGATAATGCTTTAAAACTGCAAGCTTAAGTCAAAACAGAATTTCTTTTATAGTAAAAAGTTAGCATATATTATTACTAATTAATATATCGCATCGTTTGTTTAATTTTTTTTAATAAATATTTGACGTCTCTGCCATACGCCATTGCTACCATTTGTCTTATATTTGTTTGAGTACCGATTGTTTTAGAAGTTATTTGCCAACTCTTTATTTTGATAAAGCTAAGTTAAAGTTATGCATCTATATATTTGATTATGAGTTATGTAAACTCACGTATTTATTTTTATATATACACAGTACACAGAGAAAATACAATTGACTCGTTTTCGTTTAAACGAAATATTTGGTTTTTAGTTTTTTTGAACCGATCAATCAAATATTTAATCAGTACTGTATGCAATTGAGAATAAATGAAGTTGTTTCCTTTCAAATCCATATACTTTTGTAATAAAATTTTTTCATCCCCTCTTAAAATCAAGTTCTGATTGTTTATGGTTAACACACTTATATTTTATAAATGTTCCATTGATATAGAGAAATGTTACTGCAATCTTCTAAGACTTTGACAACTAGTGGCTTTAGTGGTTATGTGGAAATATGTTACGACAAATAAAGTGTGATTTTGTGTATATGTTGGCGACTATATTAACTAAGAAATGTTAAACAAACAAAAAAGCAATTTTTCTCTTACTATCCCAAGAATAAGATATTGTATGTAAAATGATGGCTTAATCTAGTTGCCTCGTCTTCAGAATCAACAACAACAACAAATGCTGCAGGGTTTCTCCGTAACTTTATTGGTTTATATAATCATTTGTCAAAATATAAATCGCTGACGTGTGGCCCTTTTATTCATACGCACGCATCGCAGTTGTTCTATTATATTGCTATATAATAGACTAAAAATGTTGTCTTAAAAGTGTTGGAAAACTATTTGAAAACCATTTTTTGTTTGGTTATTTGTATTCATTGAATTTTAATATTTGCTTACTAACTAAATATTTATTATTTTCAAATTTGTGTGATTGTTCTTCAAGGTTGTCAAAGAACCAACGATAATCTTGAACGGGGAATACCAATATCACATAAATATACTATGTGATCGGAAGGAGAGGAAGGAAGTCCTATTTTTATTTTTTTCTTCTTATATGGCAGCAACAATAGAATTAAATCCATCAGTAGCCGCACGTAGAAAATAATTCGTACAACGTGTCCAAGCCAGCGCATTCGGTCTATTTCAACACGCTTGACTACGTCGATATCGTTGTACAGCTCATACAGTTTATGATTCATTCCACGACCGTTCTCGCCGTTAACGATAATGGGTCCAAATATTTTGCAAAGTATAATTCTCTAGAAGACTCTTAGACTTGAACCGCTTGTATCATTACTCAGGGTTCTACGCTGGTACAGTTGGATCTTTATTCTTTGGGAGAGGGCCATGTCATTAAATCGCCTGCTTAGCGCATAGTAGCAGTGGTTTGGGATCAATACTCGTCTCTTGATTTTCAGTCTGTGACCATTAGTTTTGTTTACGCGGAGCCAAGGTAGAAAAATCATCTACCACTTCAAAGATATACAGTCGAGTTCGTTTATAACGAACACTTTTTCTGGTCCTAACGATTTTGTTTCATATCTTCATATATGTAGTTCTCAACGTTCAAGTAGCGTCCCAAACGAGGAGACCCTTTGTTCGTTGAAACAAATAACTTGGTTCTTTCCTCATTTATCACCAGACCAGACTTCTTCCGACTGCTTCTGAATGCTCTTAAAGGCCGCAGTAACATCCCGCAGTCATCGGCCAATGATCAGTCGCATACACCAGCAGCATGTGACTTTTCTTAAAGATGGTACCAGCCCTAATTACTTCAGCCTTCCGCATGATCATCTCCATTATGATGTTAAAAAGATCGCATGAGAGAATATCGCCGTATCTAAAGCCTCGCTTGGTGAAAATGGCTCTTACAATTTTGCCTATTTTCACTGAAGACTTTGTGTCAGTCAGTGTCATCCCATAAAGTCGTATCAGCTTCGCGGGGTACCAAACTCAGCCATAGCATCTAAAAAGTTCTGTCGTATCGGAATGCAGCTTTTTAATCGATGAACAGATGGTTGGTATCGGTCTGCATTTCTTGGGTCTTCTCCAGAACTTGTTGTAGTGTGAATATTTGGTCGATCGTGGATTTACCAGGTCGAAAGTCACACTGATAAGATCTAATCAGGTTCGCCAAAATGGTCTTTAGTTTTTCACATAACACACTAGACATTACCTTGTAAGCGATGGGTAAAAGGCTGATCCCGCGATAGTTTCTACACACACTTGGTTCGCCTTTCTTAAGCACATAGAACACTCAGATTCCAATCATCGGTCATGCATTCCTTGACTCAAATCGTGTTTATGAGCTGGTGCATACATGTTGCTCTGTCGGCAGCCCATCGGCTCCCGAAGTATTATTATTTTTAAGCAGTTAAATTGCCGTCCTGATCTCGTTTTGGCTTGGTGGTGGATAATCTACATCGTCGTCGACGATTGGCGTGATTTCGTCCCTTATACTACCTTCAGGAACGAGAAGTGAACGAAAGTGTTCCCTCCATATTTGCAGCACACTCTGAGTGTCCGTGACCATATTTCCGTCTCTGTTCTTACAGTTGGGGATCCCTGTTCCAAAACATTTGTTTCATACCTTTTGGTAGAACTTCACCTCTATCCCTATAATTTTTGGTATCCTGATTCTCGCTTTTCTTCCATAGACGCTTTTTCCGCCTGAAGAGGCGTGCCATCTCTCCCCTCTTCTCATTATAATGCTCTGTCACTGCACGCCTTGCCAGTGGCTGCAGTTTTGCCCAGTATGCAGCATCATTTTCTTCAGACATTTAGCGACATTCCTCTTCGTTGCGTTGGTTTTTCATAACCCAGTACGATTGTTGCGGCAGTGGTCAAAAAATACTCAATATACTGCCACTGTGCTTCGGAAACATCAGAATGAGGTAGGTTGGTTTGAAGTAATTGAGAGAGTTGGTTGGATTAGGCATTGGCTATATCGGTGGTATGCAGCTTTGTGCACTACTTAATAGAGTGCGTACCTTTGCTGCAACTAAGTGGTGATCGGAGTCAATATTTGCACCGTGCATCATACGCACGTCCATAAACTTGAGACATGGCTTCCATTGATTACCACGTGATCAATCTGGTTTGTTGTCTTTTGATCAAATGATATCCAGGTTGCCTTGTGGATATTTTTATGCGGGAATCTAGTTCCCTCATTACTATGTTTCTTGTCGACGCGAAGCTAACTAGTCTGAATCCGTCATCGGAGGCGTTGTTGTTGTGCAGACTGAATTTCCCGACTGCTGAACCAAGAGCAGTCTTCCCTTCCTATTTTAGCATTAAAATCTCCCGGAACAATTTAAATGGCATGTGCAGGGCCGCGGTCAAGACGGTCATCGTCTTTGTCTGCCATCGGGTCGTGTTTACAAATCAGCGTAATGTAAAAATATTTCGCCCGAATGCGAATAGTGGCTATTCGGTAAATTACAGAGTTAAACCGCGAGACCAGATGTCAAAGTCTCTTGCCGACTATGAATCCACACCCAAATTCGGGTCTTTCTGCATGACAGCAATAAAAAGTTCTTTCGTCGTGTGCATGCCTGTCCCATCCATCGCATTTCCTGATCTCACCGCCAGCCTTGTATTTGTCGAGGACATCCGCCAGTTGGATAGAGGCACCATCTCTGTATAGAGTTCGGACATTCTAGATGCATATCTGTAAATCATGGTCCTTATAACGTTTGCGGGGTAGTCAACATTTGGAGGGGAGGGGGGCTTTTCTTGTTTTTTCTTTTCTTCGTGTTTGCATAGTAATTGGAGGAGAGCCGCTTATTAGGCCACTGCGCCTGATTCTAGTTTCTTGGGGCTGCCGAAGCCCCTAAGTGAGACGTTGTGTTGAGGTTCAATAACTTCTGTGGCCTACTTCCAGTAGGTTAATCATCATTGCATCCTCTCATATTTGCTGCCACTGAACGGTCAAAAAAGATAGTCAAATCGGTTCTTGTGATGTCCGGTCAAGTGATGTCATTACCAACGTTAATTTATTTTTATTTATATAGATTTTCAACGTTCGACAATTTTTAATATGAAGCTTAATTTTATAAATTTTGGATTGTTCTTGATTTTGTTTTTTATTGATATGATATGAATTATGATATTGTCATAGTTCGGTTTAAGATCTTCACTATTGACAATTACAGTCGAAACTCTCTGTAACGAACTCCTATATAACGAAGTTCTCTTTATTGCGAAGCAATTATAAGAACACTGTGTTTTGGGTCTACTTTGAGTGTATTATAATCTCCATATAACGAATTTCCCTATAGCGAATATTTCCTTATAACGAAGCATTTTTGCGATCGCAACTTCCAGATGTAAGCTTTTTGAACCTCCATATAACGAATTTATTCAAATAATAGGCAAAACCGAACGCACGCACACAAAAAAGAAATCGACGTCGCTTTGTTGTGTGTTATTGGTGTTGTTATTGTTGCTCTGCATGTACTTTAACGCTTTCACAACGCACAAGCAGTGACAGATGCTTTGAATCATTTATTTACCATAAAACTTAAAGTGTATTTTGGGGAACCACCGAACTATGCAAGTGACAACTAGAATCATTACCATCTCTCACATTTCTTGCAATCGCTATCAATTTGCCTTTGTTTATCGCGATATGTACTGTATTAGTATTGACTACAAATAAAAAATGTTAAAAGGAACAAAATTATTTTTCTTTTCTATATAGCGAATTTTCTTTATAGCGAAGTAAATATCGAGTCCCTTGGAATTCGTTATAGAAAGTTTCGACTGTATTTATTATTGCCAATAGGTTTTTATTCAAGAGTTGTGAAATGTATTATGTGACAGAAGTTTAGGCGTCATTTCGACATTAACCACAATGTCTCGTCAGCACCCTTTGCTGTGCCATCTCCTCTATCATCGCAATCTTAAGTAAAGAGATCATCTCAAAGCTAATGAGAACTTTACCCAACGATGCGAAGAAAGCATCTTCGAAGAGCTCAACATCCCAGCATAATACACAGACACAAGCCCTTGCCTATGCATGTATCCATCGGACACAATTGCACAAGAGTTTTGTTGTTGGCAAGTTCTGCATCATTCGTTTGGTCAAGTTACATGCCATAATAATTTAATATCGATTTGAAGTTAGTAAGTATCGTATAGGTGAATTTGTCACTTTTTAGGCTTTTCTGTTTGACATAACTCGAGAACCACTAGTCCGACTTAGCAGAATCAAATTTAAAAAAATTAAGAATTACAATTCCTTTAATCTTCATATTAATGTTCATATAACGTTTCCCTCCATAAGCAACAGTTTCACTTTTCCATTTATCAGATGATTTTGAACTGGATTTATTTTGTAGCAGTTACAATAAAACTGTTGTACTCCGTGGCGTATGAATAACGTGGAATATTACTTATGATAATCATGTGCCACCATATTACAAAAGAGCCTAAAACGTGTCAAATTCCCCTATATCGATTTAAAGTTAGTACGATACTTACTAACTTTAAATCGATATAGGGGAATTTGACACGTTAAATTATTATGGTATGTAACTTGACAAACGAATGATGCAAAATCATGTGTTGTACAGTGTAATGAATTGGAATTGTTTCAAAGCAGGTGCAATACCAATGCTCATTTACATAAGTGTGGTCATACGATGTGATACAGTAACAGTACGTTGTAATCAAAACCTCTAACTATGTTCAAGTTGATTTTATTTTGATTTCTATAGCTTTTCAGAGTTTTAATTTTGATGAACACAAATCTAAGGTTAAGACATTTTTGTTGCCTAAACATGAACACAGCATAAACTAGCTTTTAAATATAATTTGTATAAAACAAAAAAGCAACTTCTGTTTCATTTTATGCCCTAAACTTGTACCTTCAACAAAAAGCACAACACCACTTTCCCATCATTATTTTTCTAACGACATCATTGTTCTATGCAGGTATTTCAACTATTACCATAATATTTTGACTTAAAGAAATTAGAAAACATACACGGCTTTAATTTACGCTAAAACTGCAATTATTTATTAATTCATAATTTACAATTTCAAATTCAATTTCGCCAACTTTTCCTTGACCAACGATTCAACTTTAGACAAAAATTCGGGATTTTCCATCAAATCCTTGTGCGAAACCATCTAAATACAGAAAAAATGGGGAAAATGTTAGTTTCAGCTTAACACATTCACTTCTTAAGCAGTATACTTACGAAATTCTTAAGTTTCTCTAGTGGCAGAGGTAATTTCTATAAAAAGCAAACGACAAAAATAAATGCATTAGGAAATCACTTAAAAATGTGTATAAATTTTATCCAATTGAATTTAAAACTAAAAAATATGTAATCATATTTAAATATATCTTAAATATTTTAAAATTCTAAAATATTGTATAGTAATACATATATAGTAATTTTACTTACAACCAATGGTTCGGGTTCAGCTAATGTTTGACCGGCGAAAACGGCGAGCATCATAACGATGGCAAATGCGAAAACAGCGAAATATTTCATTTTGTTTTATGACAGACTCAAACTTCACTTTGAAATTGATACAGTTATTTGACGTATCAAGCTTTTTATACAAATTTCATACTACTCGATGTTTCTTCAGTCAGCGGAAGAAACAATAGCTGTGGGTAAATACTATGTTAATATAATATAAGTGACTCACTTTGGAAATGTTGGTTGCCTGTTCTAATGTATTTATTTAACATCGTTTGAATTTGGTGAAAACTAGTTGTTGTTTTGCAGTTGAGCGTTTTGTGGACATTATAGCATTATATTTTTAAACAAATTACCCAGAAAAGTATCATCTCTGTCAATAAGATGACAATGCAGTAGCAATTCTACACATGACGCAAATTTCATGAAAAATTTTCATTAAAGGTGTTGGGGGAATTGAGGGGGGAATAATGCTTTAATTTAATATTTGGGTTACTTTGCCTCAACAAATTGGTGTTGTTTCTAGCTATTCGTTTGAATACTGGAGCTCGTGAGCATGATCTTCCGGCTTTAATTCATGTGCCATTAGAATTTTGTAGGGATGTAATTGTTAAGCTTTGTGAATAAAGATGTACTGGGCACATTGAAGAAGCTAGAGCGCTTTTGAATCGAGGGTCTAGGGTGTTTAACATTTTCAAATTCTTTGGAGGTTGGGAAATCGACAAATAAATCCTGCGGCAAAGTTTACAAGAAAAAAACAACTTTCTCCTTTTTAAATTAGAGTGAGAAGCCTCAAAAAGGTCAAACGTCAGAGTCTTAGTTTTACTAATGTTCGATTAAGGAATTGATTTTTTTTTCTCGCAAACATGAAATAGTCAAATACTGACGTGTGTGGGCTGCGCCTCGGCCCTTTTTGCCAACTTGGTTCCAAATAGCCTGTTAATTAGGATATTTAAATTTTTTTCTCGACCATAACCGCAAAATTAGTAGAACCAAAATATTATAAAAATAAAAAAATTCTATGATGACCACCTTAAGGGTTAAAAATAGATGGTAGATATGATCTGATAAACTGTTGGGGTTGAAAAAATATTGGGGCCTGGTTATACATTTAACTCCTTTAGGGGCAGTTAGAGCGGTGGGAGCAAATTTAAAAAAAAATGGTGTGTATGACTGGGGGTCGGTCATACATTTGAACCCTCTAGGGGCGGTTCCGAGGCAGTTGTGGGACTTGTTGGGGTTTTTTCATCAATACGAAAAGTTTCTCGTTTGATCTTGGAGCCATGGTTTCTTGGGCAAATTTTTTTAACATTCATCATAGATTACGATTTTGATAACCGCTTTGTGCACTTTTTTTACTCCACTCAAATTGACCCACTCTACTGGTTATATTTCTACTATACTGTGAATTTGAAATTATTATGGCTTGTATAACGGTTGTATTAGTTCATGAGTTACAGCCGTTTCCAGTTTTATGTCACGCCCACTGATTCGCTCCCGCCGAATTTTTGTTTCATCACGATCTTTTCTGCGAGAAACAGTCCTTCAGATATTGTGGTTTTTTTAACCGGGGTCTAATGAGCGGGGCCACGCTCACTTGATATATCAAAAATACAAGTACCATATTTTCATCACCACACATCAACAATCTATGAAAATTTCAAAAAGATTGGTCAAGCTGTTTTCGTGTCTATACGGTACTAAAAAATTCAAATAAACAAACACAAACTCATTTTCATATAAATAGATTTGACTTTTAACCTCTTTGGGGCACGGCTTACAGTTGTCCGATTTTGCTCATATTTTGACCACAGCCGTTTTGTAACAAATGACACAATATTCCGCTCTTTCATTACCGAAAGTCCAAAGTTGAATTTTCGCTGCTACCGTAATCTACATTTTAACGTATACTCCAAGCGTCAGCTTTTTTTGAGAAGCTTTTCGAAGCACATTGACCCAACTACTCGGACATTGCCTACAACATCGAGGGACCGAAGATCAAGGAACTGTATGTAAATGGCCCGGGCCTAAATCGGCTGTACGATAGTCGCGTGTTCTCACTCAAAATTGGACTTAATAGATTTTGGTAGTATTTATTAAAGTTTTGTTAACAGCTGTTTAACCTAGGCCATCCAACGAACCTTTGGTCGCTCCCACCTGCGCCATACATCGAGTTTAGTACCGAAGAATTTTCGAGCTGGAACAATTTTATCCATTCTCACAACTTTTCTCAGCCGGCGTATTAGGTCTATTTGCATGCGCTTGTCTATGTCGATGTCATGATTCATGCGAAGACGATTACGGTTCCAAATATTTTTCGGCTATTTTTTCTCTCAAAGATACTCAGAGAGTAGAGAGTAAGACAGGTATAGTTGAAGAGAGGGATTTGCCTTTAATGTTTGCTTCTAACATAGAAGCTGCGGATACGAATTTATAATCGTTTATTAATGACCAGGCTCAAGTTAAAAAAACAAATAAAAATAAATTTTTCTCATATTTCACTAGATCCACTTCTGCCGTCTACTTCTAAATGTATGAAAAGACCGCAGTAACATTCCGTAGTCCTCAGCCAACTATTTGATTAAAAATATCAGTGTATGCAAGCAGAGTGTAACTTATATTAAAGATGGCACCAGTTGCATATACTGCAACTTTCCCATCTGCTTTAGAGATCGCATAACATAATGTCCCACCACCGGGTGGTCATTCTTTCATTTTTGTGCTGTTTTCTCTTAGAAAAGTAGCGTGGGTTTTTGCAGGGCCGTCTGGTTTGGGGTGGATTCTCTGCAAAAAAAACATTGGAGTAGGCCTTTCCAAGCTGTCGCATGAACTCCGCAGAGTATGTGAACATAAAAAAAAAACTTAATTTCCCTTTACACCCCATGAATAAGGTATGGGACAGCTTCTCGCATTTCAGATTCACAGCAAACGGGACCTACTTGTTTATCGACGAATGCGAACGTCACCGAGAAGCTTTTACTAGACATCCAGATTATCTCGGCACTTATACTGCAAAGTTGCTGTCGACAACTTAGAGGGGGCCGGCAATGAATGAAAAATGTAGATGACTGGAGCTGGGAATCTAACCCGAGAACTCCCGCATGGTAGTCACGTGTTCTAACAACTATGTCACATACTAAAAATGAATTTAATGCCTTTCTTAAAGCGAAACCAGGTTATAAACTACCTTTTTAGCAAGGAAATGCGTCTATTCACTTCAGTAAGGAAACAAAAGATTGGCTTCGTTTTGAAAACGTTGAATTCTTGGAAAGGCCAACGAGTTCCACTGACATGAGCCCTCTTGAAAATATATGGGACATACTTGTTCATAAAATGCACTCCGAAATCAGGTATTACATTAGCGTTGCAGAGTTAAAATCAGCCGTAATAGCGGCTTAGGACTCCTTAGAAAGTCCAACCCCAAAAAGCCTGCCAAATAGTATTCCGAACCAAGTTTTTGAACTCATTCAAAACAAGGGGGGTCATACACATTATTACAAAACAAAAGCAAAACAAACATGGGAGTAACACTGGGTTGACATTTGTGCTGGGTTGCCTATTATTACTGAAGATTTTGTTTCGGACAGTGTCATCTCACAAAGTCATATCTACTTCGCAGGAACGTCAAATTCAGCCATAGCATCTACAAGTTTTGACCGTATTTAACTTTACTATCGACAAAAAAATGGTGATTCATCAGCCGATTTGCATTTATGGAGCAGTGTGAATATATGATCGGCCATATATTTACCAATAAATTCGTTATAGAAACAAATTCGCAATAGGGAAATTCGTTATAGAGATGTTCGACTGTATATAAATAATTGCACACAAGAATAATAATAACAATAATGTCGACTTTTAGAAAAATTGTATCTAACGCCAGATACAGAGCAACTACTAGCAACTAAATCGCACGAATTCACAATAACCTATAGTTGTTATGAAAACCTCTTAAAGTCAAATGATAAATTTCATCGACTCCTTAACTTATACCACATTATTGTATAATATTATTGTTAAACAGCTTTAAATATTTATTTATACCCAACTATAATGTTTTTGCAAAGAGAAAAAAATATCTTTGTTTATATTGACTATACAGCTTAAGGGAACAGATACAGATGTTTACTCTTTAAACGAAAATTAAGTTAGAGAGTGTATAGTTTTGAATAACATTTCTAGTTCTGTGGACTTTACTCTTAATTCTAACGTCTGTTGTCTGCCCATACATACATAATTGTAAGACACATGATTATATTCTTGCAATCAGGATGAGGATACATAGGCTAACAACAGAAATGCCCTTGATGCCTTAAATAAATATATGGTTATTTCCTGGCGTTGCGGACGCACGTTTTTTTTTTCTTATTTTGTAGTTTCCTCGAAAAGTTTAAATATTTTGAAGATTATGTTCATATTAAAAAATGTAGATTTTGGACAGTACTATAATGTTCTTTTAATGAAACTTTACTTAAAATGTTGTACTCAAAATTATGACTAAAACAAAGTGCGTTACGGACACACACAAATGTACTGCTGAACACTACAAGAATCTGTTTTTCAACTTTTTTTCTTACTTTTACGCACTTATAAGCCAGTTACTCGGATAAATATGAACCGATTTTAAGTTTCTCAGCGGATTTGAAAAGAAGAGGAGACTTTCCAACGATGTTTGTTTTGTTAAAGTTCTATAAATGCATTATATGATTACAACTTAAAAAAAAACATAATTTCCCTTTGCACCCCATGAATGAGGTATGGGATAGCTTCTCGCGTTGTTGTGAGTTAACACGCTTTCTTTTTTTAGATTCACAACTAACGGCACCTACTTGTTTATCGACGTATGCGAACGTCACCGTTTCTAACTACTATGCCACGGCCGGTCCCATTACAACAACAGCAATTTAAAAATACAGCAATTTTTTACTATAAAATATGTAAAAAAGTTAGTCACAATATTTACGGGCTATATCTTAACCATTATTAAATCCCCACGTAGTAAGTTGTGGATTGAAAGTTATTTGTTTAATAAAAGTTTTTTAATAATCCACAATCAGAAATTAGAAACTATATAATATATAATTTATATATTATATAGATATGGGAAAATCTTTAAAACGCCGTATCTCTGGTACCACTGGGCCGATTAATAAACATTTTGGTAGAAATCGGTCGAACCATTCCGCAGTTGGAGTTTTCATCAAAATGTACACTTCTTTTTATACTTGCAAAGGATAGTACTTTTCTTTCATTGGTGATTTGTCAAAGTATACTGAAATAACGTCAAAATACACTTCATTATTATGGCAGCTAGTTTTGCAGTTATCTCTATCAGAAGTTTTAGACTATTAAAAAAATCCTATAGTTAAAATATTGGGCTGAAATGTTCTTCTTATTGAAAATTTTCTAGAAAATTTTCTTCAAGAAGTCGATTGTCGTAGAAAACCTAATTCTTATCATATGAATTCAACATTTTATTTTAATCTTCCATTAATTCATTAATTCGTAATTGTTACATTTTTTGGGGGTGATTCAAAACACTGTGCCTTTCTTTATAACATGGAACATATGGCGTATGATGTATCCGAATTAAAAACTAATACGTAATATCATGGACCAATGAGGTATTAGTACTCAATATTACTAACAGTACTTGTAACAGTATGTAAGCTTTACGATACTTCTACAAATCAGTATCAAAATCTATAATATTTAACAAAAACAAAATAATGTCTATAGCATTAGTAAATTATAAAAGATCAACCACTGTCTTGCACAAGATATTGAATATGCATAGCTATTTTATCAATAATTTCCAAGTTTTTTTTTTCTATAAATTCAATTGTTTGTTTTCATATTTTGTGAAATAAATTAAGATACTTTTTTTCTTTAGAAAGTCTTTTGTTTTACAAAAGAAAACTGCTGAATACACTTTATTAAAAAATAAACGTACATACTATTAGAGGCTCGTGTCAAAACATATCAAGTGCGCAAATAATGTTCCAAAACTGTTGGCTTCATTGTTTTCTCTAAATAAATGCGATTCAGATTTTCTATAAAAGAACTGCGCAGATATATACAATTTATCAGTTTTTGAAGTTCACTATTCAAAGTTACTCTCCTAACTATATCACAATGAAATTCTCTAAAATTTTCACTTTGGCTTTTGTCTTGGTGTTTGCCTTGTTTGCCGCCCAGGGATCTGCTGCACCTGAACCTGAACCTAAATTTGTAAGTTGTTGTCCTGGTGTTGCTGTAGAGCTATAAACTAATTTCTGTAAATATTTTTCTTTCTTTCTTTTATATTCGCATTCCGTAGGACTTTAGAAAAATTGCCAAAGGCGTAAGTATATTTTTTAATAATATGCAAATGTGTAAACTTGTAATAATGATTTCTGTTTTTTTTTTATATACATAGTTGAAACATGTGGCTAAGGATGTCGGCAAAGCAATTACTCCAGCTGCCATTGAAGCAGCCGCCAATTCTGCACTTGGACTTGTGGGTTAAATGTAAATTGGTTTTAAATTACGAATAAATACAATGGAAATTTTGCAAAAGTAAATTTTTTTTTTGATTTATTTATTTATATGCTTTTAAAGAACAATTCTCAGAAATTGTTTACTGCCAAAGGCAATGCAAAGGAACAAATTTTTAACAAATACAGAAAACTGTTAAAAAAAGATGATAATCTGTTGAAGACCATTGTCGTGCTCTTAAGCGCCCCATAGACGAGTACTGCCGCTGGAACGGCAATATATGTGTATTTGTGAATTAGAGAGAACATGAGAATGTATTTGTCACACAGACAATGCAGTATGAAATTCAAAACAGTTTTGAATTTCAAAATGAACACCTATCAATCAGATGAACTTTGTGTATTTTTTATATTTCAAAAATGTCAGATTCTACAAATTTGTTTTATGAAACTGTAAACAACAAAATTTGGAAATTGTTTGGTGTAAATAATAAAAAAAAGATAAATGGAAAAGCGATTATTGTTAAATTTATAGGAGTGTACCTGTCCTTTTCGGCATTGCGCAACAAAAATTTGAAGGAATACCTAAAGTGTTAAGGTCAAAATAAAACAATGATTGATAAGTGTGTATCCAAACCTTCAATCTTACACGTACACAAGGGGTTCATCGGCATGAACTGCGGCAGTACTCGTGTATGGGGCGCTTAAGGCAAATTGATGAGAAAGCAATTTGTAAACGTTTTTATACTCTTACTGTAATAGTGATGTGAGGTTTCGCATGATTAAGGATGGACCATGTATAGTGCTAGTGTTGTAGAGCTTTACATGTTTGTTGAGTAGTATAATGTATTTTAGTATTTTGACATTCCCACTATTTATAGAATTACCATTACTTATATAACACCCACTTTCGGGTGTCGTGTAAATCCTGACCTTCAATATCAAAATTTCCAAATATCTTATAATAAATATTTATGAAACGTGTCACTCTCGCCATTTCGATCACGACCATTTATATTACGCAGAACGTCGTACAAAGTTTGGAACTCTTACTTTCATAGGCTAATAACACAATTTTGAGCGCACAAGATCGATTGTGGCATGGACTGCGTGGCTTGGCGCGCCACCCTGCATGCACCAGATGTCTTCAATTTCAGTACAAAAAAAAGGAATACCATAGCTCTGTAAAGCCCACCGTTGATCAAAACGTCGTTTCCGTCTCATTTATCCAACTGACGGATGTCCTCGACAAATACAAGGCTGACATCACCGCCATACCGGAAATGCGATGGACGGGACATTTATGCACACAACGAAAGAACTGTAACATCTTTTACAGCCGCCATGGAGAAATACACGAATTTGGATGTGGATTCATAATCGGCAAGAGACTTCGACATCTGGTCTCGCGGTTTAATCCTGTGAGTGAGCGAATAGCCACTATTCGCATTAAGGCGAAATATTTTAACATAATACTGATTAGTGTACTCGCCCCGACGGAAGACAAAGACGAGGACATTAAAGATGCATTCTATGAGCGTCTAGAGGAAATATATGACCGCTGCCCTGCTCATTTCATTAAATTTCTTGCGCATCGGCAAGAAACATTGTAGTGAGCGGAAGAAGATTCCCGCATAAAGATATCAACAAGACAACCTGGATATACCATGATCAATATACAAGAAACCAGATTGATCGCATGGTAATTGATGGAAGGCATTTTTCAAGCGTTATGGACGTGCGTGTAATGCGCGGTGCAAATGTTGACACGGATCACATCCTAGTTGCAGCCAAGGTGCGCACGCGCCAATGCCTACTCCAACCACATCTCTCAATTAAACAAACCCCCCTAATTTAAACTAACTCCCCCCCCCTAATTCAAACAAACCCCCCTAATTCTTATGTTCCCGACACCCCGTGGCAGCATATTACGTATTCTATGCCGAATTCTATTCTATAAGTTATGAAAAACCACGCTCAGACAAGTCCCATTAGGATGAAAAATGTCGCAAAATGTCTGAAGATCACGATGCTACATATGGGGCAAAACTGCAGCCAATGCCAACGCGTGCTGTGACGGAGTGTTATAATGAGAAGAGAAGTGGGATGACACGCCTCTTCAGGCGGAAAAAGCGTCTATGGTAGAAAAGAGAGAGCCAGGATATCGAAAATTATAGTGAAAGATGTGAAGCCCGAAAGTTCTTTCAAAAGATACCAAAGATAAAAAACAAATGTTTTGGAACAGGGATCCCCAGCTGTAAGGACAGGAACAGAAATCTGGTCAAGGACACACAGAGTGTGCTGCAAATATGGAAGGAACACTTGCGTTCTCTTCTTTTTCCTGAAGACAGCATAAGTGACGAAATCACACCAATAATCGACAACGGAGTAGATTGTCCACCACCGAGCCAAAACGAAATCAGCACAGCAATCGCACTGCCGGCAGAGCTTTTTAAAGCCGATTTATTTCAAGGAATACATGCCCGACGTTTTAAATCTTAATGTTCTATGTTCTGTGCTTCTATGTTCATGTGTATGTACCAATCGCTGTCTAGTTATCTGTACCATCTGTTTAACGATTACAAAGATAAATTCGACAGTCCGATACGGTATAAATTATTAGATTTTATGGCTGAGTTTGGTATCCTCTCGGAACTGTTAGGACATGGCGGGATAACACTGACTGACATGAAGTCTTCAGTGAATATAGGCAAAAATCTGGCTGAGCCATTTTCAGAGCGAAATTGAGGGACGAGTATTGATCGAAAACATCTGCTACTATGCACTAGGAAAGCGATTTAATGACAAAGCTTTCTTTCGAAAAACAAAGATCAAACTGTACCCTGATCCTACCTGTCTTGATCTACAGCGCAGAATCCTGGCCAATGACACAAGAGGATTAATCTATTCTAGAAGTCTTCGAGAGAAAAATACTTCGCAAAATATTTGGATCTATCATCGTAAACGGCACTTCGAATGAGCCATGAGTTGTATGAGCTGTACAACTACATCGATGTTGTCAAGCGCGTTAAAATAGGCCGAATGCATTGGACACGCTGTACAAATGATTGAAAATGGTCCAGCTCGAAAAGTCTTCGGTAATAAACTTGATGGGCGGCTACTGATGGAAGAAATTCTGTTGGTGTTGCCATATAAGAAAAGAAGAAGAACAAATACCTTAGTACCAATGATTCAATGTTGAAATACTTACTTAAACTTAATTTCCCTTTCCACCCCATGAATGAGGTATGGGATAGCTTCTCGCGTTGTTGTGAATTAACACGCTTTCTATTTTTATATTCACAACTAACGGCACCTACTTGCATATCGACGAATGCGAACGTCACTGTTTGAGAAGCTTTTTACTAGACATGCCGATAAACTTGACACTTGATACTGCGAAGTTGCTGTCGACAACATCAAGGGGCCGACAATGAAAGTAAAATGTAGATGACTGGAGGCGGGAATCGAACCCGGGATCTCCCGAATGGTAGTCACGTGCTCTAACCTCTATTCCACGGCCGGTCCCAAACACTAGTGGTCCATTTAAGTGTCCTCTTGCTATTAATTTCTGATACTAGGACGAGAAGAAACCATTTTGTGAATAGATATGAAACTCCAAAGAATCCCTACAAGTTTTGATTCTTCAATAAATACGCATTATTTGGCGAAAGGACGAAAATGTTAAAAATTCGTAGATAAAATGTACAATAATAATAAAGAGGCCAGCATCCTTCTATACTTTTGATATTATATATAAACAGAGAGAAAGGACATTTACCTAATCTTTAAACAAATTGTAGCTCACTGCAATTTTCTTTCTGTCTTTGTTGGCTGAAAGATTATTTTTGGTTAAAGAGTTGTCTTTATAACAGCTTTATTATACTTTAAGGCGTAGTCTTAAAATAAAAAGTCTCTCTTGCTTTATTTGCTAACTCTTTAAGAATACCACCATTACTTAACAATCATTAAACATATTTGATTATAATTTTGATAGGAACATGTATGGGTGTGTGCAAGTATAAAAATAGAGCACTGTTTAGTGCCACCATAATTAATACAGGTACATTAATTGTTCCGCTTTAAAACGCTTGCATCATTTTTGCATGTGGTAGAACAAATATGCAGAACTATGAAAAGAAATAAAATAAAATGAAATAAGGGTTAGAAAAAAAGATAAAAAAAATTAATATCTTAGCATCAAAATTATTGAGAAATAAAATTAAGTGCAAACAAAATTATCGAAATTAAGTATTAAATCTAAAATTAGTTCTTAATGTAAACACACATCTATATATATATATTTGTACAATAAATTGCATTGTTTTTGCAATCGGTATTCTTACTTAAGACTGTCAAATCCCATACAAATTATTTTGCTACAAAATAAATGTGGAAAAATGTTGACGTAGCGTAGCAAGTTCAAAATGTTCCCAGCAACATTCACCTACACTTTCAAACGATATAATGCCAACAACTTAGTACTGCTTCGTCAACATTTTTCTACACTTATTTCAAAGCAAAATAATTTGTATGGGATTTGACAACATTCTGTACGAAATAGAGAACTCAGTACCAGCTTTTAGGCGTGAACTTATTTTTTATGAGCTATAGGCATTGTAGTGAACATTTATACCTGTATATATCTGGCTTACTATTACCCAGAACAACTTAACCATTCGCCTTGAAATTTGGCATGGATTTATTGGAGATCGTGTACGTATTTTAAAGAATGACGGGCGGGAACGGAACTGTTTGTGTGGCCCAGCCCATATTAACTCTTTTAACAAAAATTCTATATCTGGCGTACTATTAACCTTAGCTACTTAAAAAATAGGTGTGAATGCAAAAAACCGTGATTAGTCCAAAACTGGGCGGAAATTGATAAGTAGGCGTGGCTCCGTCCATGGTATAACATCATTCGTCTTGATATATGGCACGGATTTATTTAAGGTCAGTGTATGTATTTTAAAGAAAGAATAGGCGTGATTTGATTAGTGGGTGTGGAAACTTCCATACAAGGTGAATAACGTGGGCGTGGGAAAGATAATATTATTTAACATACATATATCTGGAGCACTATAACAGTGAGATCCTGGAAATATGTTATCATTGTATAAACAATTGCACAAAGATAATATTCACTGCCATATTGGCGCAGTACTTAATAAACTTAATTTCCCTTTACACCCCATGAATGAGGTATGGGATAGCTTCTAGCGTTGTTGTGAATTAACACGCTTTCTATTTTTAGATTCACAACTAACGGCACCTACTTTTTTATCAACGAATGCGAACGTCACAGTTTAAGAAGCTCTTACTAGACATGCCGAATACACTAATACTGCGAAGTTGCTGTCGACAACATCCAAGGGGAGCAGACAATGAAAGACATTTTTTTCTTTTTTTTTAAGATGACTGGAGCCAAGAGTTAAACATTTGATCTCCCGCATGGTAGTCGCGTGTTCTAACCACTTTGCCATGGCCGGTGGCAGTACTACAGCGACAGATTTGTCAACTGGTACGAATGCCTTTGTTACTATTGCCCGACCCAAAATGGGAGCGATCATAATGGTACTTATACGTGGCAACTGCATGTAAAAGTAAGTACATACTTACTTAATTTCCCTTTACACCCCATGAATGAGGTATGGGATAGCTTCTCGCGTTGTTGTGAATTAACACGCTTTCTATTTTTAGATTCTCAACTTACGGCATCTACTTGTTGACTTGCTGACATTATTTGCTTTGTTGATGGCGGAGCCTAGGTAGACAAAATTATCTACCACTTCGAAATTATAGTTGTCAACGTTCACGCAGCGTTCCCAAACGAGTAAATTCTTTGTTCGTTGAAACTAATAACTTCGTTTTGTCCTCGTTCACCGTTAGACCCATTTTCGCTGATTACTTCTGTATACCTGAGAAGGCTGGAGTCACATCCCGCAGTTTTCGACCGATGACGTCAACGTCATCGGCGTATGCGAGTAGCATGTGGCTTTTGTTGAATATAGTGCCACTCGTGTTTACTGCAACTTTTCTCATTATCATCTCCATTACTATGTTGAAGAGATCGCACGATAGGCCGTCGCCTTGTTTTAGGCCTCGTCTGGTACATAATGGCTCCGTAAGGTCCTTGCCAATCATCACTGAAGACTTCGTGTCAGTCAGCGTCATTCCGCAAAGACGTATCAGCTTCGCTGGAATACCAAACTCAGCCATGGCTTCGAGTAATTTCTGCCGTATCGGGCTGTCGAAGGCAGCTTTATAGTCGACGAAAAGATGGTACGTGTCGATCTGTTTCTCTTGGGTCTTTTCCAGGATTTGCCGAAGTGTGAATATCTGGTCAGTTGTTGATTTACCAAGTCTAAAGCCACACTGATAAGGCCTGATCAGGTTGGATAACACTGGTTTTAGTCTTTCACATAACACACTCGACAGAACCTTATATGCGATGGGTAGAAGGCTGATCCCGCGGTAGTTGGAGAACACACAGGACATAATACACTTACATTCCAATCGTCGGGCATGCACTCTTTAAGCCAAACCGTGCGCAGGAGCTGGTGCATGCTCGTTATCAGCTCCTCGCCACCGGACTTAAAGAGCTCTGCCGGCAGACCGTCGGTACCGGCTGCTTTGTTGTTTTTCAACCGCGATATTGCTCTTTTTACCTCGGTTTGACTTGGTGGTGGGCAATCTAAGCCGTCGTCGACAATTGGCATGATACTTCACGTGCGCTGCCTTCTGGAACCAGCAGTTGCTGGAAGTGTTCTCTCCATATGTGCATCACACTCTGCGTATTCGTGACCAGATTTCCATCCTTGTCCTTACAGGTGGGGAGGCTATTACCGTATCCATTAGCTCTTACTTTCTGGTAAAATTTTCGGGCCTCACCTCTATCCCTGTATCGCTCTATATTCTCGTTCTCCCGTTCCGTCATCTCACGTTTTTTCGCCAAAATAGCTGTCACGACTGTTTTTTTTCTCCTTGTGCCATTCCTAACAGCACGGGTTACAATTGGCTGTAGCGTTGCCCTATAAGCAGCATCCTGTACCTCAGACGCTATGCGACATTCTTCATCGTACCATGATTCGTCTGAGCGCCACTGTTTATCGGGAACGTCAGAAGTAGAGGCGTTGTGTTGTAGAAGTTGGAAGAGCTGGTTGCAGTAGGCAGTAGCTATCTCTGGGGTTTGCAGCTTCGCGATGTCCAGCTTTCTTTGTGTTTGGTTACGTGCGTTTTTCGCTCTGCTCAATCTTGTGCGCACCTTGGATGCAACCAGGTAATGATCCGAGCCAATATTAGCACCACGGATCACACGCACGTCCATGACACTAGATGCATGCCTGCCATCAATTTGATTTTTGGTGTTTTGATCGGGAGATAGCCAAGTTGCCTTATGGATATCTTTGTGCTGGAATCTGGTTTCTGTTCCTTCCCGCTGCGAAGCTAATCAGCCTAAACCATTTGTCTGACGTGTCGGTATGCAGGCTGAATTTACCGATCAATGGACCAAGAACATCTTCCCTTCCTATTTTGCATTAAGGTCTCCTAGAACAATTTTAATGTCCTCTAGGCGCTTGTAAAATGCATCTTTAATCTCATCGTCTTTATCTTCCGTCGGGGCGTGTACACAAATCAGCGTTATGTAAAAATATTTCGCACAGAATGGTGGCTATTCGGTCACTTACAGGGTTAAACCGCGAGACCAGGTGTCGAAGTCTTTTGCCGACAATTAAACCACATCCAACTTCGTGTCTTTCTGCATGGCAGCTGTAAAAGATGTCACAGTTCTTTCGTCGTGTGCATCCCTGTCCCGTCCATCTCATTTCCTGTATGGCAGTGATGTCAGCCTTGTATTTGTCGAGGACATCCGCCAGGTGGATAGAAGCACCATCTCTGTATAGAGTTCGGACATTCCAGGTGCATATCCTTAAATCATGGTCCTTATATCGTTTGGGGGAGTCGTCAACATTTGGGGGGGTTCTTGTTTTTTCTATTCTTCGTGTTTTCATAATAAATTTTGTTTAAGGAGAGTGGCTTATTAGGCCACCGCTTCCGATCCTAGTTTCTTGGGGCTGCCAAAGCCACTAAGAGAGCCTGTGTTGAGCTTCAGTAACTTCTGTTACCTACTTCCTAAGACGCATCGGTGGTAGCATGCCGATTAGGTTACTCAACATTTCGCCTTCTAACTCTAGCTAACTTCTAAGCGGTTGCTTTAAAGTCATTGCCCGGGGAATACTTGGTCTAAGACCGGATGTAGTTAGCTGCCTGAAACAACAAAACTACTTTAGATATAAATTGCGTGTTTTTACAGGACATTCTTTTGGTACAGTTTTGCATCATTAAGTCAATTTTACAAAAAATGGACTTGAGCTCCTTCTGCAACACTCCGACGGTATGTTATATCATGCATAAAATAAATAAAACTCCCGTTGTGTATTCACTATTAAAATTTATCTGCACGCTGAGTAAAACTGTTTAAACAGTCATGGCTGGAAAATAACGCTTCACTATACTCAATATTTGTGTCAAATATTTACTTAGTTAAAACTTGTGGGTAAAACATAAATTTAGCATGCATAAAATTAACTATAAAAGACATCAGGGCATTTATTAATTGCTTCAGTTTAAAGTAAAATTCGTTTCGGTTTAAATCGATTAAAAATCTACCCACACAAAATGAAATTGTTATCTATTGTTTTTGGCACTGCCATCGTTTTGGCCGTTTTCGCTTCTCAAACTACTGCTGAGCCTCAACCTGATCCACTGTTTATGGAAGTGAGTATCATGTGGTATAAAATGTGGAGTTGACAACAAATATTAATATCTCTTTTTTACTTCATTACTTTTTGTTTTTTATTTTTGTTCGAAAACTTTATGCTGTTTACTTTTTGAAATAGGGATTACAGGCACTCCAAACTGCTAATCAAGGATTATGGGTAAGAATCACTAAAACATAAAATCACTTTTGCAAGAAAATAATAATTTATTCTATTGTATCCTTAAATAGCAAACTGCACAGAATGTGGCAACTAACCTTAAGGTAAGTTTAGCAAATTTTAACTATCGACATTTAAATCTATTGTATAAAATCTATTTTATCCTTTAATAGCAAAATGCAATGAATGTGGCAACTAACATTAAGGTGAATTTAGCAAACTTTAACTATCGACTTTCAAATCTAATTTCTATCTTTTCTTGTTACAGGGCAACCTTGGCACCGCTGGAAAAAATTTCGTGGTATGAAGCACAATCTATAATTGTGTTAAATAAAATACCTTTATAAATATTATTTATTTTAATTAGGGCAAAGTGCAAACCTTCAAGAATGGCGTTAAGGATTTATTGATGGTATGTACAAGTGTATGTATGTTATAATTTTATGACATTTCTTTAATAAAATTTGTATATTATTTATATTCCAGGGTCAAACTAAGCCATCCGCATAAAGATGAAATGACATCAGTTTATGTTTTCATTTGATTTTGTCAATGGAATAATAAAAATATAAGTTATTTAGCTTATAGACGTCTGTTTATGTTTTCACTTGATATGGTCAATGGAATAATAAAAATATAACATTCGGCTTATAACATGTGTTTCTATTTTTAAATTAGTTGTGTTAAGAATATGTTGATTGGGAGGAGGAGATAAAATAAGATCTTAAAAAAATAATTTTCACAATTATTAAAGGTCTATTTCTAGCTGCGCGTATTTACAATACAAATCGTCTTTTGCCGTTGTCATTCATCACTTACTTACTTTTATCTTTTGACATTTCATAAATTAGACATTTGGAAACATTTTTTCAATATAAGTTATAATAGTTTTTCACTTTGTTTAATTTATTTAAAGGTTTGAAATTTAATTTCGCTTTTAAAGAACTACTAATAAACATTTTTCCAAAATTATGAGTTTATTGGTAAATCAATGTAATTTATGAGTGAAAGTCATCATCGTTCAAATGGCTTCCACGACTTGCTTTACATTACATCAGTCGATCTATCCAAAAGAGCCCACGTGGGATATTTTTGAGCTTTAAATAATAACACTGTGAAACATTTTCAAGTCAGCGTGAAGGTTCCTGACCAGTGTAATTATACTCTCAACTTACTGGTAGTGGGGTATATATCATTTGATATGACTCAAAAGTGTAACACATAGAGGGAGTCACTTTAATCCCTAGGTTTCTTTGAACCAAATTCGATTCACGAATTTCTAAGTCGCTTGATCAATGTCCTTCTGTATTTCTGTCCAGCTGGTACGCAAGAAACCTTTCGAAATACATAACTAATTCTTTTGATATGGGTGCATGGGTTTATAATTTCCCAAAACTACTTACGGGATTGGATATGGACTACATGGTCACACCCATTTTAGTATATCCCATAAAAATGGAGTAATAATATCAATATGTTCACCCAACGCAATCGTACTCCAATTCTGTATTTATTAAAGCCATAATATTATAACGTTTTGGAGAAAAATCTAGAAGTCTAACCACTACGCCCCTTCTGGTACCTTCCATACAAATGTACCATCGCCCACTTTAGAAATCGAGTAATTAATATAACTGAAGCGATAGTGATCAAATTCTGCATTTTTTCTTCTTCTTAATTGGCAGCAGCAACAGAAATTCATCTATCAGTAGCCGCACGTAGAAAGGAATTCCAAGCGCTTGGGTCTTTTGCGCTCCGTAGATAGTTAGTCCCACCAAGTGTAGATAACAGCTCTTTCACCTAATCCATACAACAACGTTTTGGTAGCCCCCTTCACTTCCCCTTTTTTGACGAAGATATTTTGAGCTGGAACATTTTCATCCATTCGTACAACGTGTCCAAGCCAGCACATTCGGTCTATTTCAACGCGCTTGACAACTTCGATTAAATTTCTTGCGCATCGGCAAGAAACATTGTAGTGAGCGGAAGAAGATTCCCGCATAAAGATATCAACAAGACAACCTGGATATACCATGATCAATATACAAGAAACCAGATTGATCGCATGGTAATTGATGGAAGGCATTTTTCAAGCGTTATGGACGTGCGTGTAATGCGCGGTGCAAATGTTGACACGGATCACATCCTAGTTGCAGCCAAGGTGCGCACGCGCCAATGCCTACTCCAACCACATCTCTCAATTAAACAAACCCCCCTAATTTAAACTAACTCCCCCCCCCTAATTCAAACAAACCCCCCTAATTCTTATGTTCCCGACACCCCGTGGCAGCATATTACGTATTCTATGCCGAATTCTATTCTATAAGTTATGAAAAACCACGCTCAGACAAGTCCCATTAGGATGAAAAATGTCGCAAAATGTCTGAGGATCACGATGCTACATATGGGGCAAAACTGCAGCCAATGCCAACGCGTGCTGTGACGGAGTGTTATAATGAGAAGAGAAGTGGGATGACACGCCTCTTCAGGCGGAAAAAGCGTCTATGGTAGAAAAGAGAGAGCCAGGATATCGAAAATTATAGTGAAAGATGTGAAGCCCGAAAGTTCTTTCAAAAGATACCAAAGATAAAAAACAAATGTTTTGGAACAGGGATCCCCAGCTGTAAGGACAGGAACAGAAATCTGGTCAAGGACACACAGAGTGTGCTGCAAATATGGAAGGAACACTTGCGTTCTCTTCTTTTTCCTGAAGACAGCATAAGTGACGAAATCACACCAATAATCGACAACGGAGTAGATTGTCCACCACCGAGCCAAAACGAAATCAGCACAGCAATCGCACTGCCGGCAGAGCTTTTTAAAGCCGATTTATTTCAAGGAATACATGCCCGACGTTTTAAATCTTAATGTTCTATGTTCTGTGCTTCTATGTTCATGTGTATGTACCAATCGCTGTCTAGTTATCTGTACCATCTGTTTAACGATTACAAAGATAAATTCGACAGTCCGATACGGTATAAATTATTAGATTTTATGGCTGAGTTTGGTATCCTCTCGGAACTGTTAGGACATGGCGGGATAACACTGACTGACATGAAGTCTTCAGTGAATATAGGCAAAAATCTGGCTGAGCCATTTTCAGAGCGAAATTGAGGGACGAGTATTGATCGAAAACATCTGCTACTATGCACTAGGAAAGCGATTTAATGACAAAGCTTTCTTTCGAAAAACAAAGATCAAACTGTACCCTGATCCTACCTGTCTTGATCTACAGCGCAGAATCCTGGCCAATGACACAAGAGGATTAATCTATTCTAGAAGTCTTCGAGAGAAAAATACTTCGCAAAATATTTGGATCTATCATCGTAAACGGCACTTCGAATGAGCCATGAGTTGTATGAGCTGTACAACTACATCGATGTTGTCAAGCGCGTTAAAATAGGCCGAATGCATTGGACACGCTGTACAAATGATTGAAAATGGTCCAGCTCGAAAAGTCTTCGGTAATAAACTTGATGGGCGGCTACTGATGGAAGAAATTCTGTTGGTGTTGCCATATAAGAAAAGAAGAAGAACAAATACCTTAGTACCAATGATTCAATGTTGAAATACTTACTTAAACTTAATTTCCCTTTCCACCCCATGAATGAGGTATGGGATAGCTTCTCGCGTTGTTGTGAATTAACACGCTTTCTATTTTTATATTCACAACTAACGGCACCTACTTGCATATCGACGAATGCGAACGTCACTGTTTGAGAAGCTTTTTACTAGACATGCCGATAAACTTGACACTTGATACTGCGAAGTTGCTGTCGACAACATCAAGGGGCCGACAATGAAAGTAAAATGTAGATGACTGGAGGCGGGAATCGAACCCGGGATCTCCCGAATGGTAGTCACGTGCTCTAACCTCTATTCCACGGCCGGTCCCAAACACTAGTGGTCCATTTAAGTGTCCTCTTGCTATTAATTTCTGATACTAGGACGAGAAGAAACCATTTTGTGAATAGATATGAAACTCCAAAGAATCCCTACAAGTTTTGATTCTTCAATAAATACGCATTATTTGGCGAAAGGACGAAAATGTTAAAAATTCGTAGATAAAATGTACAATAATAATAAAGAGGCCAGCATCCTTCTATACTTTTGATATTATATATAAACAGAGAGAAAGGACATTTACCTAATCTTTAAACAAATTGTAGCTCACTGCAATTTTCTTTCTGTCTTTGTTGGCTGAAAGATTATTTTTGGTTAAAGAGTTGTCTTTATAACAGCTTTATTATACTTTAAGGCGTAGTCTTAAAATAAAAAGTCTCTCTTGCTTTATTTGCTAACTCTTTAAGAATACCACCATTACTTAACAATCATTAAACATATTTGATTATAATTTTGATAGGAACATGTATGGGTGTGTGCAAGTATAAAAATAGAGCACTGTTTAGTGCCACCATAATTAATACAGGTACATTAATTGTTCCGCTTTAAAACGCTTGCATCATTTTTGCATGTGGTAGAACAAATATGCAGAACTATGAAAAGAAATAAAATAAAATGAAATAAGGGTTAGAAAAAAAGATAAAAAAAATTAATATCTTAGCATCAAAATTATTGAGAAATAAAATTAAGTGCAAACAAAATTATCGAAATTAAGTATTAAATCTAAAATTAGTTCTTAATGTAAACACACATCTATATATATATATTTGTACAATAAATTGCATTGTTTTTGCAATCGGTATTCTTACTTAAGACTGTCAAATCCCATACAAATTATTTTGCTACAAAATAAATGTGGAAAAATGTTGACGTAGCGTAGCAAGTTCAAAATGTTCCCAGCAACATTCACCTACACTTTCAAACGATATAATGCCAACAACTTAGTACTGCTTCGTCAACATTTTTCTACACTTATTTCAAAGCAAAATAATTTGTATGGGATTTGACAACATTCTGTACGAAATAGAGAACTCAGTACCAGCTTTTAGGCGTGAACTTATTTTTTATGAGCTATAGGCATTGTAGTGAACATTTATACCTGTATATATCTGGCTTACTATTACCCAGAACAACTTAACCATTCGCCTTGAAATTTGGCATGGATTTATTGGAGATCGTGTACGTATTTTAAAGAATGACGGGCGGGAACGGAACTGTTTGTGTGGCCCAGCCCATATTAACTCTTTTAACAAAAATTCTATATCTGGCGTACTATTAACCTTAGCTACTTAAAAAATAGGTGTGAATGCAAAAAACCGTGATTAGTCCAAAACTGGGCGGAAATTGATAAGTAGGCGTGGCTCCGTCCATGGTATAACATCATTCGTCTTGATATATGGCACGGATTTATTTAAGGTCAGTGTATGTATTTTAAAGAAAGAATAGGCGTGATTTGATTAGTGGGTGTGGAAACTTCCATACAAGGTGAATAACGTGGGCGTGGGAAAGATAATATTATTTAACATACATATATCTGGAGCACTATAACAGTGAGATCCTGGAAATATGTTATCATTGTATAAACAATTGCACAAAGATAATATTCACTGCCATATTGGCGCAGTACTTAATAAACTTAATTTCCCTTTACACCCCATGAATGAGGTATGGGATAGCTTCTAGCGTTGTTGTGAATTAACACGCTTTCTATTTTTAGATTCACAACTAACGGCACCTACTTTTTTATCAACGAATGCGAACGTCACAGTTTAAGAAGCTCTTACTAGACATGCCGAATACACTAATACTGCGAAGTTGCTGTCGACAACATCCAAGGGGAGCAGACAATGAAAGACATTTTTTTCTTTTTTTTTAAGATGACTGGAGCCAAGAGTTAAACATTTGATCTCCCGCATGGTAGTCGCGTGTTCTAACCACTTTGCCATGGCCGGTGGCAGTACTACAGCGACAGATTTGTCAACTGGTACGAATGCCTTTGTTACTATTGCCCGACCCAAAATGGGAGCGATCATAATGGTACTTATACGTGGCAACTGCATGTAAAAGTAAGTACATACTTACTTAATTTCCCTTTACACCCCATGAATGAGGTATGGGATAGCTTCTCGCGTTGTTGTGAATTAACACGCTTTCTATTTTTAGATTCTCAACTTACGGCATCTACTTGTTGACTTGCTGACATTATTTGCTTTGTTGATGGCGGAGCCTAGGTAGACAAAATTATCTACCACTTCGAAATTATAGTTGTCAACGTTCACGCAGCGTTCCCAAACGAGTAAATTCTTTGTTCGTTGAAACTAATAACTTCGTTTTGTCCTCGTTCACCGTTAGACCCATTTTCGCTGATTACTTCTGTATACCTGAGAAGGCTGGAGTCACATCCCGCAGTTTTCGACCGATGACGTCAACGTCATCGGCGTATGCGAGTAGCATGTGGCTTTTGTTGAATATAGTGCCACTCGTGTTTACTGCAACTTTTCTCATTATCATCTCCATTACTATGTTGAAGAGATCGCACGATAGGCCGTCGCCTTGTTTTAGGCCTCGTCTGGTACATAATGGCTCCGTAAGGTCCTTGCCAATCATCACTGAAGACTTCGTGTCAGTCAGCGTCATTCCGCAAAGACGTATCAGCTTCGCTGGAATACCAAACTCAGCCATGGCTTCGAGTAATTTCTGCCGTATCGGGCTGTCGAAGGCAGCTTTATAGTCGACGAAAAGATGGTACGTGTCGATCTGTTTCTCTTGGGTCTTTTCCAGGATTTGCCGAAGTGTGAATATCTGGTCAGTTGTTGATTTACCAAGTCTAAAGCCACACTGATAAGGCCTGATCAGGTTGGATAACACTGGTTTTAGTCTTTCACATAACACACTCGACAGAACCTTATATGCGATGGGTAGAAGGCTGATCCCGCGGTAGTTGGAGAACACACAGGACATAATACACTTACATTCCAATCGTCGGGCATGCACTCTTTAAGCCAAACCGTGCGCAGGAGCTGGTGCATGCTCGTTATCAGCTCCTCGCCACCGGACTTAAAGAGCTCTGCCGGCAGACCGTCGGTACCGGCTGCTTTGTTGTTTTTCAACCGCGATATTGCTCTTTTTACCTCGGTTTGACTTGGTGGTGGGCAATCTAAGCCGTCGTCGACAATTGGCATGATACTTCACGTGCGCTGCCTTCTGGAACCAGCAGTTGCTGGAAGTGTTCTCTCCATATGTGCATCACACTCTGCGTATTCGTGACCAGATTTCCATCCTTGTCCTTACAGGTGGGGAGGCTATTACCGTATCCATTAGCTCTTACTTTCTGGTAAAATTTTCGGGCCTCACCTCTATCCCTGTATCGCTCTATATTCTCGTTCTCCCGTTCCGTCATCTCACGTTTTTTCGCCAAAATAGCTGTCACGACTGTTTTTTTTCTCCTTGTGCCATTCCTAACAGCACGGGTTACAATTGGCTGTAGCGTTGCCCTATAAGCAGCATCCTGTACCTCAGACGCTATGCGACATTCTTCATCGTACCATGATTCGTCTGAGCGCCACTGTTTATCGGGAACGTCAGAAGTAGAGGCGTTGTGTTGTAGAAGTTGGAAGAGCTGGTTGCAGTAGGCAGTAGCTATCTCTGGGGTTTGCAGCTTCGCGATGTCCAGCTTTCTTTGTGTTTGGTTACGTGCGTTTTTCGCTCTGCTCAATCTTGTGCGCACCTTGGATGCAACCAGGTAATGATCCGAGCCAATATTAGCACCACGGATCACACGCACGTCCATGACACTAGATGCATGCCTGCCATCAATTTGATTTTTGGTGTTTTGATCGGGAGATAGCCAAGTTGCCTTATGGATATCTTTGTGCTGGAATCTGGTTTCTGTTCCTTCCCGCTGCGAAGCTAATCAGCCTAAACCATTTGTCTGACGTGTCGGTATGCAGGCTGAATTTACCGATCAATGGACCAAGAACATCTTCCCTTCCTATTTTGCATTAAGGTCTCCTAGAACAATTTTAATGTCCTCTAGGCGCTTGTAAAATGCATCTTTAATCTCATCGTCTTTATCTTCCGTCGGGGCGTGTACACAAATCAGCGTTATGTAAAAATATTTCGCACAGAATGGTGGCTATTCGGTCACTTACAGGGTTAAACCGCGAGACCAGGTGTCGAAGTCTTTTGCCGACAATTAAACCACATCCAACTTCGTGTCTTTCTGCATGGCAGCTGTAAAAGATGTCACAGTTCTTTCGTCGTGTGCATCCCTGTCCCGTCCATCTCATTTCCTGTATGGCAGTGATGTCAGCCTTGTATTTGTCGAGGACATCCGCCAGGTGGATAGAAGCACCATCTCTGTATAGAGTTCGGACATTCCAGGTGCATATCCTTAAATCATGGTCCTTATATCGTTTGGGGGAGTCGTCAACATTTGGGGGGGTTCTTGTTTTTTCTATTCTTCGTGTTTTCATAATAAATTTTGTTTAAGGAGAGTGGCTTATTAGGCCACCGCTTCCGATCCTAGTTTCTTGGGGCTGCCAAAGCCACTAAGAGAGCCTGTGTTGAGCTTCAGTAACTTCTGTTACCTACTTCCTAAGACGCATCGGTGGTAGCATGCCGATTAGGTTACTCAACATTTCGCCTTCTAACTCTAGCTAACTTCTAAGCGGTTGCTTTAAAGTCATTGCCCGGGGAATACTTGGTCTAAGACCGGATGTAGTTAGCTGCCTGAAACAACAAAACTACTTTAGATATAAATTGCGTGTTTTTACAGGACATTCTTTTGGTACAGTTTTGCATCATTAAGTCAATTTTACAAAAAATGGACTTGAGCTCCTTCTGCAACACTCCGACGGTATGTTATATCATGCATAAAATAAATAAAACTCCCGTTGTGTATTCACTATTAAAATTTATCTGCACGCTGAGTAAAACTGTTTAAACAGTCATGGCTGGAAAATAACGCTTCACTATACTCAATATTTGTGTCAAATATTTACTTAGTTAAAACTTGTGGGTAAAACATAAATTTAGCATGCATAAAATTAACTATAAAAGACATCAGGGCATTTATTAATTGCTTCAGTTTAAAGTAAAATTCGTTTCGGTTTAAATCGATTAAAAATCTACCCACACAAAATGAAATTGTTATCTATTGTTTTTGGCACTGCCATCGTTTTGGCCGTTTTCGCTTCTCAAACTACTGCTGAGCCTCAACCTGATCCACTGTTTATGGAAGTGAGTATCATGTGGTATAAAATGTGGAGTTGACAACAAATATTAATATCTCTTTTTTACTTCATTACTTTTTGTTTTTTATTTTTGTTCGAAAACTTTATGCTGTTTACTTTTTGAAATAGGGATTACAGGCACTCCAAACTGCTAATCAAGGATTATGGGTAAGAATCACTAAAACATAAAATCACTTTTGCAAGAAAATAATAATTTATTCTATTGTATCCTTAAATAGCAAACTGCACAGAATGTGGCAACTAACCTTAAGGTAAGTTTAGCAAATTTTAACTATCGACATTTAAATCTATTGTATAAAATCTATTTTATCCTTTAATAGCAAAATGCAATGAATGTGGCAACTAACATTAAGGTGAATTTAGCAAACTTTAACTATCGACTTTCAAATCTAATTTCTATCTTTTCTTGTTACAGGGCAACCTTGGCACCGCTGGAAAAAATTTCGTGGTATGAAGCACAATCTATAATTGTGTTAAATAAAATACCTTTATAAATATTATTTATTTTAATTAGGGCAAAGTGCAAACCTTCAAGAATGGCGTTAAGGATTTATTGATGGTATGTACAAGTGTATGTATGTTATAATTTTATGACATTTCTTTAATAAAATTTGTATATTATTTATATTCCAGGGTCAAACTAAGCCATCCGCATAAAGATGAAATGACATCAGTTTATGTTTTCATTTGATTTTGTCAATGGAATAATAAAAATATAAGTTATTTAGCTTATAGACGTCTGTTTATGTTTTCACTTGATATGGTCAATGGAATAATAAAAATATAACATTCGGCTTATAACATGTGTTTCTATTTTTAAATTAGTTGTGTTAAGAATATGTTGATTGGGAGGAGGAGATAAAATAAGATCTTAAAAAAATAATTTTCACAATTATTAAAGGTCTATTTCTAGCTGCGCGTATTTACAATACAAATCGTCTTTTGCCGTTGTCATTCATCACTTACTTACTTTTATCTTTTGACATTTCATAAATTAGACATTTGGAAACATTTTTTCAATATAAGTTATAATAGTTTTTCACTTTGTTTAATTTATTTAAAGGTTTGAAATTTAATTTCGCTTTTAAAGAACTACTAATAAACATTTTTCCAAAATTATGAGTTTATTGGTAAATCAATGTAATTTATGAGTGAAAGTCATCATCGTTCAAATGGCTTCCACGACTTGCTTTACATTACATCAGTCGATCTATCCAAAAGAGCCCACGTGGGATATTTTTGAGCTTTAAATAATAACACTGTGAAACATTTTCAAGTCAGCGTGAAGGTTCCTGACCAGTGTAATTATACTCTCAACTTACTGGTAGTGGGGTATATATCATTTGATATGACTCAAAAGTGTAACACATAGAGGGAGTCACTTTAATCCCTAGGTTTCTTTGAACCAAATTCGATTCACGAATTTCTAAGTCGCTTGATCAATGTCCTTCTGTATTTCTGTCCAGCTGGTACGCAAGAAACCTTTCGAAATACATAACTAATTCTTTTGATATGGGTGCATGGGTTTATAATTTCCCAAAACTACTTACGGGATTGGATATGGACTACATGGTCACACCCATTTTAGTATATCCCATAAAAATGGAGTAATAATATCAATATGTTCACCCAACGCAATCGTACTCCAATTCTGTATTTATTAAAGCCATAATATTATAACGTTTTGGAGAAAAATCTAGAAGTCTAACCACTACGCCCCTTCTGGTACCTTCCATACAAATGTACCATCGCCCACTTTAGAAATCGAGTAATTAATATAACTGAAGCGATAGTGATCAAATTCTGCATTTTTTCTTCTTCTTAATTGGCAGCAGCAACAGAAATTCATCTATCAGTAGCCGCACGTAGAAAGGAATTCCAAGCGCTTGGGTCTTTTGCGCTCCGTAGATAGTTAGTCCCACCAAGTGTAGATAACAGCTCTTTCACCTAATCCATACAACAACGTTTTGGTAGCCCCCTTCACTTCCCCTTTTTTGACGAAGATATTTTGAGCTGGAACATTTTCATCCATTCGTACAACGTGTCCAAGCCAGCACATTCGGTCTATTTCAACGCGCTTGACAACTTCGATGTCGTTGCACAGCTCATACAGCTCGTGGTTCATTCGACGCCGATACTCGCCGTTAACGATGATGGGTCCAAATATTTTGCGAAGTATTTTTCTCTCGAAGACCCTGAATATATTGATCCGCTTGTGTCATTACCCAGGATCCTGCGCTGTAGAGGAAGACAGGTAGGATCAGAATCTGGTAGAGTTGGATCTTTGTTTTTCAAGAGAGCACTTTGTCCTTAAATCGCTTGCTTGGCGCATAGTAGCAGCGGTTTGTGATCAATACTCGTCTTTTAATTTTCAGGCTGACATTATTATTTTTGTTTATGGCGGAGCTAAGGTAGACAAAGTCATCTACCACTTTACAGTTATAGTTGTCAACGTTCACGCAGCGTCCCAGACGAGTGAACGAGTGGATTTGTTCTTATTTATCACCAGACCCACTTCAGCCGACTGCTTTTCAATGCTCGAAAAGGCCGCAGTAACATCCCGCAATCCACGGCCAATGATATATATATCATCGGCATACGCGAGCAGCATGAGACTTTTGTTGAAGAATGTTCCAATCCTATTTACAACAGCCTTCCACTTGATCATATCCATTACGATGTTAAAGAGATCGCATTACAAACTATATCCGTGTCTAAAACATCGCTTGGTAGAAAATGGCTCAGTTAGATTTTCCTGTCAGTCTAGACGTATTGTATTGTCGTATCGGACTTTTGAATGCAGCTTTGTAGTCGATGAACAGATGTAAGGTGTCGATCTGCATTTCTTAGGTCTTCTCCAGGATTTGTCGTAGTGTGAATATCTGGTCGGTCGTGGATTTACCAGGTCTAAAGCCACACTGATAAGATCCAATCAGGTTATCTGGAATGGGCTTTAGTCTTTCACATGACACACTAGACAGGACCTTGTATGCGATGGGTAAAAGGCTAATCCCGCGATAGTTGGTACACACACTTGGATCGCCTTTCTTAAGCACGGGACATAGGACACTCAGATTCCAATCATCGGGGATGCATTCCGTGAGCCAAATCGTGAGCCGTGAACCTTTGCTACTCCTGCGTTAATATGCAACACACTAAACCAATACACAAAACTCGGTGGCAAGCCACCGCCACCGCTGAGATTTTTTAGACCTATTTCAAACTCTATTGTAGGTTAATCTAAAACCTAGGGCGGATCTGTCCTTCCGGAGTTTAAAATACTCACATAAAGCTTTTATTCCGTAAAGGAATTTTACAAGACAATACACTTTTTTAGTATCACAGTACTAATGACACCTTTTAAGCTGCTAACTTGTAGAATGTCAGCTAGGTTACTCTTTTTAGATGCGAAGGAGAATGAGTATAGGATATTTTAGAAAGCAGTGGTCTAGGTCTGCTATCAGGTATTCGTAAGAAAATACTCGTAAGCTACAGACTTGATCCATGAGACTTTCAAGAATGGGAATAAGATTCCAAAAAGACGTTTTTTAGCCAGTTTTCAGCAAGGTCTGGACTATTTTCCTGCTGAGTATGATTTCAAACATCATTATTTTAAAGATCTTTAATTATATTAAAGGTAGAATAATCCAGTAGCTGAAAAGCCGAGAAATAGTTAAAATAGGCCTGCACACATGCCTACAAACATATTTTGTTGACATTCAAGTACGCCTTCTTTTAAAACCTCATTCACCACAATATACAAAAGTCTTGTTTTTCTTAGTAATTTTCTAAAAGCTTCTCAAATGTATTTATTATTAATTCATTACTCGTTGATATACACATAACATTTTTCTACTCTTTAGAATTTCTATCCAATCCAACCCATAAATTTCTCCGTGAGCGTTTGGGTTGTGGCTTCTTTGATGGCATCAACGGCGGCGCTACCTAATTCACGACGCACATCCCTTGTTCCGTCTTTAAGGACTTGTACAATCTAAAAAAACACACAAGATTATTAAAATGTATTAAACTGAAAAGGAGACACTGATGAACTTACTTTGTTGGAAGTTGACTTGTTCTTATTTTTCTGTTTACCGAAAACAAAACATTAACATAATTAATAAATATATATTTAAAAGGGATACTAAGTAAACGACGATAGTTGCTCCTTATATATATATGTAAACCAAAAATGTCATCTGACATGCTCTATGGAATACTTACGCTAATACTGCTTGATGACTTTTTCTGTAAGTTAAGATAAGGAGAAATATATTAGTTCCATTTTTTTATTGATGTACATGTAAGTGAATGAAATTAGCGTGCAAACTCATAATTATAAATTGTTTTCCGGAATTTTTTTTTTTTTTGCGCAATTTTTCTATAAAACTAAATCGACTTTTTAATACTTGCAATATAAATACAAAGATTCGCACATTATGTAACATCTAACTAGTATATTTTCAGAAATTATACAACCCATTTGTGCTATTTACCAAAAATAGTAATAATCCTTTGTAGACTTACAGATTTTTTTGGTTCAGGATCTGCGCTGACGCCAGCAGCAAAGACGGCTAATATGCAGGCAAGGGCAAAGAAGATGGTTAAGAATTTCATTTTGAAAATGTCTTCACAATTCACGAACTGATGAATATTCGATATTTGACAGCTTATTTTATAGCAATTTTTATCATATCAAACACGCACAATTAGTTTATTAAGATATAGTTCTCAAAATATGATTTAATAAATATTAAAATAAAAACAAAAAAAACGGTTTATCCGGAAATAAATATGTGTTAGCATGTCACAATATGTTAAAAAAAATTGTATACACACATATAAACACATCAACGTTGATTAAATTGCCTTGAGATGATACATATTTGGCAAATAGTTTTGAATTAACAAAGCATATAATTATAATAAAATTCCCAGCCATATTTTTATTGACGTACCATCTTTATGATAAAGCAAATAAACGCACAGTAGTTGGTGCAATAAAATACGTATTTTAAAACTTATTACCATTTTTTTACTATCTGTCCAATTTCACTTAAAACGGCCCATAATATTATTTACTAAATTCTAATAAAAATCAATCAATAGTTGTCTACAAGAGAAAAAAAAGCAAATACTCTACTTTCCTTCATTATATGAACTTACTTTGACGTCTTCTTATATTCTCTTTGTTAATTAAAATCATTACCTTTGAAAATACTAAACGTTTGATTCGGTTTCGTTAAAGTTTCGTTGTTGTAAGTTTTGCAATAAGAGTTTTGTGAGTTAATAGAAATATTAAAATTTTCGGTCACACCCGTCACAATTACACAAATTGAATAAAATCTTATTAAGAAAATATTTAGTCGCACCCGTCACTCCAAAGCTAAAGTAAATTTTTTTTAATGGAAGGCTACACTTCTGGATTTCGTTAAAGTTTCGTTGTTGTATGTTTTATAATAAGAGTTTTGTGAGTAAATAGATATATTAAACTTTTCTGTCACACTCGTCACAATTACAAAAATATAACAAAATGTTTACTTTTTTAATAAATCCTTGATAATTTGCAACAATATCAACTGACGAGCAATCAATAACACTGTGACACAAAATTGAACTTTTGGAATCGGAATGGGATGAAACCAAAAGCAAATGAAAGTTGACCTTATATATAACGAAACTCTCAAGGGATTTTTTGAGTTTAGTGCTAGATTTTTTTTTACACCCATTTGAAGTTTGTGTTTTTACAACGCTGGCTAACAAGAAAAAATCATTAAAAGTGTCATAAAATAACGCTATTTATTCCGGAAAGTTATGGTATCTTACTGTTTTTGGGGTCGAGGAATCCATTTTTGACATTTATTTTTATTTTAAAGCGCCGCCAGAGGGCGCTTTCGTACATTTTTTTGGTTTATATCGAATTTGTTGTCTTTCCACGCGATTACACCCGTAGATTAAGAGCTATCGAGCTGAAATTTGGTATGTGAGCTTTTATCTACCAAGCGGTTATTATGTTCTAAGATGGTCATTATCGAACGAAACCTACCCCCACCTCCCATTCAAATTTTACTTTTTTGGGGTCTGTCCCTGCAACCACAGTCGTAAATTAAGACCTATTGAGCTGAAATTTGGTATGATAGCTTCTATCCTCTAAACGGAGATTATGTTCTAAAATGGGCATGATCGGGCAAAAACTACTTCCACCTCCCATACAAAATAACCCTTTTTGGGAATGTCCATATGTTTTTCCTCGCGATTACAGCCGTAGATTAAGAGCTATTAAACTGAAATTTGGTATGCAAACTTCTAACCTCTTAGAGGAAGTTAAGTTCTAAGATGAGTCTGATCGGACAAAAACTTCGTCCACCTCCAATGCAAACTCCCCTTACTTTGGGGTGTGAGGAGTTTTTGTCTGATCTTGCTCATCTTAGAACTTAACATTCTCTAAGAGGTTAGAAGTTAGCATACCAAGTTTCCGCTCGATAGCTCTTAATCAAAGGCTGTAATTGAGGAGACAAACAGACGAACACCCCCAAATAGGGCAAGTTTGTATGGGAGGTGGTAGAATTTTTTGTCCGATCATGACAATTTCAGAACTTAATCTTCGCTTAGGGGATAGAAGCTTGCATACCAAATTTCGGCTCGATAGCTCTTAATCTACGACTGTGGTCGCAGGGACATACCCCAACAAGGTCAAATTTGTATGGAAGGTGGGAGTAGGTTTCGTTCGATAATGACCATCTTAGAACATAATCACCGCTTGGTAGATAAAAGCTTACATACCAAATTTCAGCTCGATAGCTCTTAATCTACGTCTGTAATCGTGTGCAAAGACAACAAATTCGATATTAACCAAAAAAAAATGTACGAAAGCGCCCTCTGGTGGGGCTTTAAAATAAAAATCAATGTCAAAAAAGAATTCCTCGACCCCAAAAACAGTAAGATACCATAACTTTCCGGAATAAATAGCATTATTTTATGACACTTTAAATGATTTTTTTCTTGTTAGACAGCGTTGTAAAAACACCAACTTCAAATGGGTGTAAAAAAAATCTTGCACTAAACTCAAAAAATCCCTTGAGGCTTTCGTTATATATAAGGTCAACTTTCATTTGCTTTTGGTTTCATCCCATTCCGATTTTGGTTGTTGCACAGTGTAATCAATAATAACTGTAAATCTGTGACATCATTTTAGTATTCGAGTATTTTATTAAGAAAATATTTGGTCACACCCGTCACTCCAAAGCTAAAGTAAATTTTTTTTAATGGAAGTCAAAACTTCTGATTGGATTTCGTTAAAGTTCCGTTGTTGTATGTTTTATAATAAGTTTTTGTGTGTTAATAGAAATATTAACATTTTGTGTCACACCCGTCACAATTACAAAAATTTAACAATATGTCTATTCTTTTTTAATAAATCCTTAACAATTTGCAACAACATCAACTGACGACCAATTAATAATATCTGAAAATTTGTGACATCAATTTAGTATTCGAGTATTATATTAAGAAAATATTTAGTCACAACCGTCGCTCCAAAGTATATCACTAAAGTATAATTTTTATCAATGGAAGGCAAAATTAGAATGTTAGAATAAAGAAAAAGGGATAGAAAAAGTGGAGATGCTTAAAATATGATGATGGGTAAAGAGCCGTTGGAACAAATTAAACAAAAGAGCAGACAGCGAAAAAAGAATTACATTCTAACTTTAAGCGTGTTGAATTGGTAGTTTTAAATCGCAGAGTTCATTAAACGTCTGTTTTATCTAAGTTGGGACCGGCCGTCGCATGATGGTTAGAGAACGTCACTACCATGCGGGAGATCCCAGGTTCGACAGCTGGCTCCAGTCATTTACATTTTTCTTTCACTGCCGGTCCTCTCGATGTTGTCGACAGCAACTTCGAAGTATAGCGTCGAGTCAATCGGCACATCTAGTAAAAGCTTCTCAAACAGTGACGTTTGCATTCGTTGATAAATTAGTAGGTGCCGTTTGTTGTGAATCAAAAATAGAATTAATACACAACAACGCGAGAAGCTGTCCCATACCTCATTCATGGGGTGTATAGGGAAATTAAGTTTTTTTCTCTAAGTTCAAGTCACTTTTAAAGATGCCCCTCTCAAAACGAAAAATTAACAAAATTTTTTCATTTAACACCATAAAAATAAACCAATACAGAAATTTCGGTCAGGTAAACTGACTGGGTATTTACCCTTACCCCATGCATGATATTGTTTATTGAAATTAAACGATTTAATGAATACCACCAATCCTTTATTTAAACAAATTGATATAAATATAACTAAATTGATTTAAAAAAAACTCGAAAACATATTCGAGCTAATATTGTTTCTAACAAACGAATAATTTATTTGTTTAAAATATTTGCTAAAACAAAAAATACTTGTACACATATGAATTTCTATACTTATGTCTGCTACTAAATACGTTTGCTTGACAACTGTGACGCAACATAAGTGCAAATATTATCCATTTATCGTCGGTAAGCCGGCGATAGCTCCTAGGTGCATCTTTTTAAATATTTTAAAACCAATACATAGTTTTGGAAGAAATTTTTTCTATTTCCTATTTATAATATAATATTTAGAACTATGCTACTTTTTCTCGTATAAATAATACCAAAAATTTAAATTTTAGGTTCTGTAAGCTTTGGACAAAATTGGTTCATTAACTTGGGTGTTATAGGCTGATGAAATTTCAAGACCCACTGGGCACCTTGTATAAGGGGTAACAAAAAGGCCTGGTCCGATTCTGCTTAGATTATGTACATTATAGTACAAAATAGCCACAAAATTAATATTTACAAAGTTTGATCTAAAAGAGTATTATAGTGTGATACATTTTCAAGTTCCATTTAACTACTATACAATTTGAGCTAAAATATTTTGACAGACGATGTAACATATTAAGGTATTGGTCTTTTAAATGAAAATCACACTACATATCCTACTTGTAAACAAAAAGTTTTCTTTTCTCAGACGTTTAAAACTGAATTCAAGAATTGCGGCCTAAAATTTCAAATGTCCAAAAAAAACTTTTTTTTCCCCACTGAAGGAAGACAAAGACGACGACATTAAATATGCATTCTAAGAGCGCCTGGAGGAGATATATGACCGCTGCCCTGCACATGACATTAAAATTGTTCTGGGAGATTTTAATGCTAAAATAGGAAGGGAAGATGCTCTTGGTTCAGCAGTCGGAAAATTCAGTCTACACAACAACCTCCGATAACGGATTCAGACTGGTAAGTTTCGCGTCGGCAAGAAACATTGTTTGTGACTTAAACCAGATTGATGCGCGGTGCAAATATCGACTTGGATCACCACCTAGTTGCAGCCAAGGTACGCACACGATTAAGTATTGCTAAAAACACTCGTAATCAAACGCAAAGGAAGCTAGACATCACAAAGCTGCATACCACTGAGATAGCCAAAGATAGCCGAAAGTTCTACCAAAAGGTAAAGAGTAAAAGTTTTGGAACAGGGATCCCCACCTGTAAGGACAGAGACGGAAATCTGGTCGCGTGCTGCAAATATGGAGGGAACACTTGCAATCTATACTCGTTCCCGAAGGCAGCATAAGTGACGAAATCGCAACAATCATCGACGATGGAGTAGACTGTCCACCACCGAGCAAAAACGAGATCAGCAAGGCAATTGCGCGGCTTTAAAAAAATAATTAAGCTGCGGGAGCCGGTGGACTGCCGGCAGAGCTTTTTAAAGCTGGCGGCGATGACCTGGTAACATGCATGCTCCAGCTCATAAACACGATTTGGCTCAGGGAGTGCATGTCCGATGATTGGAATCTGAGTGTCCTGTGACCCGTGCTTAAGAAAAGCGATCCTAGTGTGTGTACCAACTATTCCGGGATTAGCCTTTTACCCATCGCATAGAAGGTCCTTTCCTGTGTGTTATGTGACAGACTAAAGCCCATTCTGGCGAACCTGATTGGACCTTATCAGTGTGGCTTTAGACCTGGTAAATCCACCACCGACCAGATATTCACGCTACGACAAATCCTGGAGAAGACCCAAGAAATGCAGATCGACATCTACCATCTGTTCATCGATTACAAAGCTGCATTCGACAGTCCGATACGACAGAAATTGTTGGATGCTATGGCTGAGTTTGGTATCCCCGCAAAACTAATTCGACTAAGCGGGATGACACTGACTGACACGAAGTCTTCAGTGAAAATTGGCAAAAGTCTGTCAGAGCCATTATCTACCAAGCGAGGCATTAGACAAGACGATAGTCTGTCCTGCGATCTCTTTAACATCGTAATGGAGATGATCATGCGGAAAGCAGCAGTAAACAGGAATGGCACCATATTTAACAAAAGCCACATGTTGCTCGCGTATACTGATAATATAGATATTATTGGACGTGGATTGCGATATGTTACTGCGGCTTTTTCGAGCATTGAAAAACAGTCGGCTGAAGTGGGTATCGTGATAAACGAGGACAAACCCACGTTATTTGTTTCAACGAACAAAGAGTCCACTCGGCTGGAACGCTGCGTGAACGTTGGCAACTATAACTTTGAAGTGGTATATGATTTTGTCTACCTTGGCTCCGCCATAAACAAAAATAATAATGTCAGCATGGAAATCAAAAGACGAGTATTGATCGCAAACCGCTGCTACTATGCGCTAAGCAAGCGATTTAAAGACAAAGCGCTCTCTCGAAGAACAAAGATCCAGCTCTACCAGACTCTGATCCTACTTGTCTTGCTCTACATCGCAGAATCCTGGGTAATGACACAAGCGGATCAATCTACTCTGGGAGTCTTCCAGAGAAAAATACTCCGCAAAATATTTGGACCCATCATCGTGAACGGCGAGTACCGTCGTCGAACCGCTGTATGAGCGCAAAAGACCGAAGCGCTTGGAATACTTTTCTACTTGCGGTTACTGATAGATAAATTATTGTTGTTGCTGCCATTAAAAAAGAAAGAAGTTAAATTTCAATTCAATTCTTTATTTAATAGCAAATATTACATTAATTTTTTTTAAAAAAGAAAGATGGAAAGGCTTTAAACCAATTTATAATATTCAAAATTTGCATTTGCAGCTTATTTGTATGTTCGAGTACATACTTATCTGAAATTAAATAAATAATTCGTTAAAACATACTCGCCTGCAGTATAATGATGTATACGATAGTATATAAAACGAATAAATATATGTCTTATTATCTCCTGTTTACCATTATGTTTGTTATATAATTGAACTCTATAACAACTTTAATATTTTCCCGTCGTTAAATGGTATCACACCCCTCTTTTTTCACAAAAATTTTTAATAAAGAAAAAGTACAAAATCAAAAACAATATAAACAATTTCCTACATCCCAATAGTCATGGACTTTCTACGGAAAATTTTACAGAATTTAACCTGAAAGTCGTAATTTTGTAAAAGCTCAAATTCTAAGGTCACACCCATCGTAGTCTTTTAATGGATATTCTGAGCAGAAATCTAGTTCCTTCAGGGTCTACTTGTTATTTAACGTTTGAAAACTTAACATCCTTGGTAATCACAGATTTTTTTTTAAATTATAAATTTTCTATTTATGAATTATAACCAAAAATTTAAGCAACATAGTCACACCCGTCCCACTGGAATTGCCCTTATAAAGAAAATATTTAAAACGTTTTCCAGATACAACTGTACAATGTGGCTTATAAAATAAATGTCTACTAATAATTGGCTTCCGTTTGGTTTCCTTTTGATCGTCCAGCAGTAGTCAGCTAAAATCCTTAGATTTTATCTACCCTATAAACGCCTCTGCATCTATGAGTTATCCGTATGCAAACTTTTGCACGCTCATCACTTACAGCCCCCCAAAATTATCTGAAAAATAAAATCCAAATGTTAGAGTATACAATGAGTTATAAATGACACCATGAATACCAAAGTTTCAAATGTTAATAGAATATAATAGATAGATAGATTTGTAGTTATTTTACATTTATTTAGTAAATTTCTTGAATATTCTTACATAATATATTTTGGTAATAACTACATATCATTTGTCCGCATATCATTGTTATTATCCAAAAAATGCTGTAAATTTTTTCAGTGATTATTTGATTAATATATGGACCCATTGGCTTCTTTTTAAATCTACAAAGACAAAAGTATTAGAGAATAGTGTTCAATTTATTTTTATTAAATTAAGTACTTACTTATGGAAAACAAGGGGGCTGTTCAAAAAAACGAAAAAATGTATTAATTAATTATAAATAAATATCGAAAAATTAAAAGTTATTATTAGGAAACTTCTCCAAATATTTGCGTATAAGGCGAAGATTTTTCTTATATTAACAAAGTATATTTAGGTAATTTATAGTAAAAACAAGCTATTTTCATTGGATTAAACTCTGTTTTTAATAAAGCCTTAAATAAGAATTAACAGATATTACCAAGGCTTCGCCCTATAACCCTTATATCACATAATGTAATTTGCAGTATACTACAATGCATGCTTTATATGGTATAATGGTATACTTACACTATTCATAATATCCAAAGCAAATGGAGAAATCTGTCGGCCTCCGAACCGTTCAAAGGTTTCATCCGCTGCTTCTAAAGTCTAGAAATAACAAGTGTTAGCGAACAATTTTGAATTTAATTTTAATAAAAGGAGGTCTTAAGGGCGAAGATACGTGTAAGCTGATACAAAATCAGGTCACACTACACACCGAGATCTGCGATCCGAGATCTGCTGATCCATTGTGAGTACTTACTCTCTCCGGAATTCTCGAAATAATAGGAGGCTGTTTAAGAAAGCGAGAAATGTATTGATAAATTATTAATTAATATAGAAAATAAAAAGTTATAATGAAGTAAATTCTTTTAAGTATTTTCACATATAATGCTTATGCCGTATACTTTATATGGTATACTTACTCTTGTTGTACGCCTTAAAGGCTTATTTCTTGTCTGAAATAGAAAAAAGAGACATGTTTTTATTGATACAAATTTACAACTCATAGAGCTTCTAATGCTAGCTTTTCATGACAAATTGCAAAACCACCGTTGATTGTACCCTTACGGTAAGGAAATACAAAAAGAATTGTTGTTACCCTCAAATAAAATTCCCTTAATTATACTCTACGTATATTAGTGGTCACAAGCCAAACAAAGTCTAACTCGAGTTAGCTCGAAATTGAATGTGTATCACTTATCGTGTTCAAGTACAATTTAAAAATTAATTAATAGAAAACATTTTCTTAGAAAATTTAAGAATAAACATCTTAGGCAGCTATGACTTATGATCACAGATATTAACATCAAGATTTTGTTCACTTACTTTGATTTTTGGATCGGCACAGACACCAGCAGTAAATATGGCTAAAATGCAGGTAAAGCCACTAATGATGGATAAGAATCTCATTGTGTTTGTTTTGTTTTTTTCGAACTGATAAGTTATAACTTTTAAACAGTTGTTTTTATAGCATTTGTCAAAACTGCTTGCCTTGTGTTGTGAAGCTTAACTCAAAGTAGACAAAATAAATATTAATAACTAACAACCACACAAAAATTAAATCTATAACTAATACACTAACTATGATGCACTATGATGCCGAATTACACAGTGCTACAGTGAAAAACACAAAATATACAAAAACTTGGCAGTATAGGTTATATTGTACTATCGAAGGGTATTATAGGGTTTTTTTTACCCTCCCAGCTACATTATTGCCGAATATAGTTTAGCACTATCACCAAGTATGAATTAGATGTTAGACAAAAACAGATGACACCTTATTTCGAGGGGCTCACAGGTTTTGAGAATCTTTTGAGATCATACAAAAATTGGTCACCTAACTCGGTAATTTGAAAATTAAGTTTTATTACTCTTTGATAGTAGAATCGAACCTATACTGTCAAGTTGTTGCATTTTACAAAAAGTCTTCTTTTGTGGCATAGTGTTATCAGAGCAAATATTTATATATGTATAGTATGTGTTGAATAACACCAGACCAATTCTTTATGGTGAGATACATTGTTAGCAGTGTTAAAGAAACCAAAATTCCCAACCTCATTTTTATTGACGTATCTTCATAACAATTTGACCTAGTAGATAAATGTTTCGAAACATATGTTTTTAATATGTTTTATATGGGCAATTCCATTAGGACGGGTGTGACCATGTTACTCACATTTTTAGTTATAATTATAAATAGAAAATTTATTATTAAAAAAAGCTGTTATTACCAAAAATTTTAAGTTTTAAAACGTGTGGTAACCGATAGACACTGTCAGAATATCTATTAGAAGACAGCGCACGTTGGTCGGATCTGTAAAAAATTTGGCCTTAATATGAAGGAGACTGAGGAATGGAATTTTCTAATTTGGGTCTTTCTGATTGTTATTAATTTGGGAACAACCAGAAGCGCTCTTAGGAGGTTTCCCTAAGCAGCTCACAACGTCTGAGAGATCACGTATTCCCCGGGCCACTGAACATCCGTTCGGTGACAGCAAATGTGAGAGAGCGAAATGTTGAGTAACCTAAACGGCATGATTTTTTTAGACATGCCGATAAACTCGGCACTTGATACTGCGAAGTTGCTGTCGACAACATCGAGCGGTTCGGCAATGGAAGAAAAATGTAGATGACTGGAGGCGGGAATAGAATAAACTTAACTTAATTTCCCTTTGCACCCTATGAATGAGGTATGGAATATGGGATAGCTTCTCGCGTTGTTGTGAATTAACACGCTTTCTATTTTTAGATTCACAACTAACGGCACCTTCTTGTTTATCGACGAATGCGAACGTCACTGTTTGAGAAGCTCTTACTAGACGCGACGATTGAATCGACGCTTAATACTGCGAAGTTGCTATCAACAACATTCGAGGGGAGCCGACAATGAAAGAAAATTTTTTTTTTTTTTTTTTTTGGTTTTAAGATGCCTGGAGGCAGGTTTGAACCTGCGATCTCCCGCATGGTAGTCGCGTGTTCTAACCACTATGCCACGGCCGGTCCCGGGAATAGGGGAGAACGATTTCAATTACATGTATAAAAAGTAGTTGTTAAAGTAAAGGAAATAACAGAGTGCAATAGTGTTTTTAAGGCGAAAAGGCTTAGATAAAGATCTGTCTGGAAGGGCAGATTCTTCTTATGTCAAACTTTTTTTATGGCCTCGTGAAGTTTTCAGTTTAATCGAAAATAGAGTTGCAAATAGATCAAATGGAAATGTGTTGCCGTAACATACACTCAAGAACAAGATTTGTTAATCACACAAAATCCAACAAATATCTACATCCATACATCCAAAATTAAAAGTAATATTTATGTTACGAATTATACAGCTTTATTAATAAAGATTTTATAAAATTCAAAAGACAAATTACAATGCAACTACTATGCAGTGGACAATACGGGATCTTGGTCTTGTACTTCCGGTACTTGCTGGTTATTTTGTAATCCGTCTATGATTTTAATAGCGGCGTCAAGAACTGCCTGTTTACGTTAACAAAAGAATCAAATCAATTAGAAAATATATATAAATATAAGTAAAGACAAGGATCGCACAGCTTGTGTGTCACTTTTCTTGAAATCACAGACTAAATATACGTACCGGGTCAAACTTTGCTTTTTCTGGCTTTCTGTTCACATGAGAGGTCTACAAATGAACAAATTTTTTTCAGTAAAAAGTATAAACTTAAATAATGGTTTACTTACGGGTTTAGAATTAGCCCTTCCCCTATTGCTCTATTTGGAGTATCAAGAAAACATACTTTTTAACATAGACCGCTAGTAAATACACTCAATATGATATACTTACGTTAGATCCACCGATATTTCTGCGACCCGAGGAACCACGCTAAAATTTTAAAAAAATATGAAATTGAATGTACAGAATAAATGTGGTCACATGGTTAAATAGATTTGCCTATATGCTACATTGGACATGAGTTAAATGTGTTAAATATATTATTTAAACTTCAAACTTACCTGCCTAGCGTCAACTTCAACAGAAAAGATGGCTAAAATGCAGATAGCAGCGAAAATGACAATTGTGAATTTCATTTTGATTGATTGTTTTCTTCTTTCGAACTGATGATTTCAACTGAAAATTCTATCTTTTTATAGTAGATATATCAGCATCATATTGCGTATACAAATTAGTCGCACTATGGACATCAATCGATTGTAGAGCTTATATAAATATTTAACATAGTAAATGCTAGTCTTTGGCTCTAGCTTAGATGTGTCTGTTCTTATATTTACTTTCCTTAGATAATGAATAGAAAAAATGAAGCAACTTTTTTTATATTTTAATTTTGAAGCACCCATGATACGGCAGCATACAACAGAATGGGTTAAATTAGCACATGGTATAGCTGTTTCTTAGTAGTTCGAGATAAGATGGTGTTACTAAAGTGCTGCCGAAGTCAGTATCTTTATTTCTTAGCTGACATTATTTTTTTTTTTTTTTTGACGGAAGATCCGAGGTTGGTAAATTTATCTACCTTAAAACAATAATTGTCAACATTCATGGTGCGTCTTGCATCGAGGAATTCTTAATTCAACGAAATCATTATTTTTGTTTTGTCCTCGTTGACCGCTAAACCCATTTTAGCTGACTCCTTTTCTAGTGATGAGAAAACTGAAGTAACATCCCGCAGATTTCGGCCAATGATGTCTTTATCATCGTCATAAGCTAGCGGCATGTGGCTCCTGTGGAATATGGTGCCAACCATGTTGGCACTAGTCTTTTTCATCACCTTCTCCATAACTATATTAAAAAGTGTTCAGGGACAAGCTATCGCCCTGCCTGAGACCTCTTTACCTGTTTAATGGTTCAGAGTGATCCTTACCAATCCTAAAAGAGGGTTTGGTGTTTTCCAAGGCACATCTGCAAAGTCGAATTAGGTTTGCAGGATCGGACATGGCCTCATATAACTTACTCCTTATTGGAGAGTCGAAGGCAGCTTTATAGTCGACAAAGAGGTGGTAGGTGTCGATCTACTTTTCATGAGTTTTTTTCCAGGATTTGTCGTAAAGTGAATATTTGTCCATCGGAAATTTACCAGATCTACCAGGCTGCACTGATCTGGTCAAATTTGTTTTTTCTACAACTGGCTTTAGACGTTCACACATAATACTCGAAAGGAAATTGTTCGCAATTGGTAATAGGCTTATTTCACGGTAGTTCTTACATTCACTACGGTCTTCTTTTTTTGTATATTGGACATACCCAGATGTTCTCCATGGGCTAATGCATTTATCTCATCAGCTCCTCCCCACCTGCCTTAAACAATTCAGCAGGGAGAACATCGGCTCCAGCAGCTTTGTTATTTTTAAGGCGGGATATTGCCACACGTATCTCGCTCTGGCTTGGAGGTGGACAGTTAATACCGTCGTCGTGGATTGGAGCGGGTTCTTCTCTTCATATCTTCAGAACGTTATCCGGATCCATTACTAGCTGGCCATCGCTGAGCTTGCATGAGGGCAACCCTGTTTCACGCATTCTCGCTTTAACTCTCTGATAGAATTTTCGGGCTTCCCCTCTACTTCGGAGCAACTCTATGCACTCATCCTGTCTTTTCTTCAGTTCCTTCTTTTTCCGTCACGAACGGTTCGCGTTGGCATTGGCTAAAGTTTCGCCATGTATTTCTCGTGGCATTACGACATTCATGATCGTACCGTTCTATGGAGTCGGCTGCATATATCCACAGGGGGTTGGAGCATTCCGTAGCAGTTGAGATAAGTGGTTAGAGTAGGCGTCCGCTGCCTCTGTGATTCGCAGTTTACCGATATCCAGCTGTTGTTGTGCCTGGTTGCGTGCATTGTTCGTCATGCTTAGCCTTGTGCGTTCCTTAACGGCGGTAAGGTAGTGATCGGAGCCAATATTCGCACCCCTGATCACTCGTACGCCCAGAACACTCGATGGGTGCCTTCCATCGACTACCACGTGATCTATCTGATTCCTCGTCAATTGATCTGGATATAACCAAGTTGCCTTATGAATATCCCAGTAGAAAGTGTCTGCAAGACATCCTCAAGGATAGGTGCATGACCATAGTAAATCGTTGATGACACGTAGGGGACCGTCCATACAAATCGTCGACGAAATTTTCATACAAGTGTCCGCTTTATTATGCACGACGTGATGATAGACAATGTAGGTCAAATTGTCGTTGATGCCTAAATAAGCGACATGTCGCCTACACAATCATGCACGACCTAATGACCGACAATGTCAAATTGTTGTTACCAGTGCTTAATAATTTAAAATAACAAATTGAAGTAGTTTTATTCAAAACGTGCGATACATGAACCGTCAGGCACTGCTGTTTCCAACAAACTGAAATTGTTTACTTCTACTTTCCTCTCTTCAATTTTATGTCAGTATTGTCCCGTTACATTGAACTTTTTTGTACATAAAGTACATACATTTTTCACATTTTGTCTTGAGGACAGCATTGACGACAAAGTCGTGTATGACGATACTTCCTACTGGTATTTTATGGTCAAATCTAGTGCTGCTAACTACATATTTCTTGCCGCCGAGAAATCAATCAGTCTGATGATATTGTTCGATGTTTTGGTGTGCAGACTGAATTTTCCGATGGTAGGTTCAAGTGAACATTAATTAACGTCGAATCGTACAATTTTGATGTCATGGCTCGGGGCTGCGTTTATATACATTTTCTAAGCTCTCGTAGAACTGGTCTTTGTCCTCATCGCTTTTCTCTTCTATCGGAGCAAGGGCACATATAAGTGCAAAACTTTATTTTGACTCTATGGTTGCTATTCGTTCACACACCGGGTTGAACCGTGAGACTAGGTGTCGCCTCTTTCGGCAGCGTGATTGGCAACATGTAATTTACACAACATTTCTTGGCCTTACTGGTAGACTTCGCACTCTTTCCAGGTTTTTGGATCAGTAACAATGAAAACTGTTGACACTCCGAAACGGGTTCTTGATGCACTTGTTTCGATGTCAATTTAATTCTTTTTACACCTTCGAAGCGAACATGGTTGTCCGATCTTGGTTGCCACTGCCGCTATTCTTTTCTCAACATCATCTTCTTCTTCCTAGGTATCATTCACGTTCAACAAATGCACATCATTGTTTAGAGCTTTAATTGCTCTGGTGGTGACGTTTTTTAAAGACCTGGAGTGATATTTTCGCTGCTACTCTATCATCTTCTATCCCAGGTATGGTTTGTTTTTAATATAATCCCATTGTTCTTTGAAATGGGCTTACATTGACACCCCTGGCCCAGATGTTTTGTCGAATTTAGTTTCGGGAGCGGCCGTGGCATACTGGTTAGAGCACGCTACTACCATGCGGGAGATCGCAGGTTCAAACCTGGCTCCAGTCATCTTAAAAAAAACAACTTTTTCTTTCATTGTCGGCTCCCCTCGAGCCCCCCCCCCTCGTGTTGTTAACAGCAACTTCGCAGTATTAAGTGTCGAGTCAATCGGCGTGTCTAGTAAGAGCTTCTCAAACAGTGACGTTCGCATTCGTCGATAAACAAGTAGGTGCCGTTAGTTGTGAATCTAAAAAAAAAGAAAGCGTGTTAATTCACAACAACGCGAGAAGCTATCCCATACCTCATTCATGGGGTGCAAAGGGAAATTAAGTTAAGTTTAAGTTTCGAACACTCCTTTCAATTTTAGATCACCAGTATATGTCTGCATGGCAGGTAGAAAAGATCTTGTTCCAGCATTTCCTCCAGCAATAGTCACGAGCCGTAAAATTGGCGAGTGTTCATTGACGTCATGTCAAAAGATATAGCTTGAATGGTGTCAGCGATTTTCCAGTCAAGCAAAAGCCCGTAAACGGCCTCCGTTGGCGTTTGCCTTTCCTTTTACCCGACGTTATCTTTAAAACTCGCTTATGCCAAATCATACAAACTTGGTGGTCAGTATCTAATTGATTCGATTCGGCGGATAAAAATATTCACCTCACCATTTCATCTATGTTTTGAAGTTTACACATAACATCAAGAAAAAGTTGTTAGAAATCCTTTAATTCAAATATAAACATTAATTCTCATTATAATGTAATATATTTGACTCTCCTAGGCGCACACTACCCCAAGAGTGGAAGCAATTTTTATAACATTTTGGGGCTTAGGGGCTAAAGATACGGGGTAGGTATGTTCGGAAAAATTTTAGGAGGAAAATAATAGTGGAGGGCGGCCATACACTTTACCCCTCTAGGAGGCATAATAGAAGCAGCAGTAGCTGACTTCTTAAACAAAATTTATATGGACCAACTTAAGGCTTGCAGTAAGAGGGTAGGATGTTCTAAGAAACTGTTGGGGTGGGTCATACATTTGACTCCTATAGGTGGGAGCAAAATTTATAAAAATTTGAATTTTGACTGGGGGTCGGTCATAGATTTTACCCCTCTAGGAGCAATTCGGTGCAAATGTGGCAAGGATTTGCCAAGGATGCGCTGTCATTTTTTGCGCTGTAATTATCTGGCCTAAAGTCACACTGAAAAAGATTCCAATCATCGGACTTTAGTGAAATCGTGATTACGCCGCCGGCCTTTAAAAGGTCTGCATGCAGATTATAGGTATACAATCTACTCCATCGTCGATGATTGACATGATTTCGTCACTTAAACCGCCTTCGGGAACGAGCAGAGAAAGTGTTCACTCCATATATACAGCACTCTCTGCTAGTTCCTGATCAGATTTCCATCACTGTCCTTACATGCATATTACATATTACATGCCGACGCGAAACTAACAAGTTTGAATCCATTATCGGAGATGTCGTTGTGCAAACTGCATTTTCCCATTGTTGAACCACGATGATCTTCTCTTCCCATTTTAGCATTAAAATCTCCCAGAACAATTTTATAACAATGGGTGTAACAGCGGTCAATGTATATCCTCGATATTGTCTACCGTCGGAGCGTGTACGCAAATCAACGTGAAGTAAAAATATTTAGCCTTGATGCGGTTAGTGGATTTTCGGTAACTTACAGGGTTAAATCGTCAGATCAGCTGTCGAAGCCTCTTGCCGACTATAAATCTTTAAAAAATGCCAGCTATAAAAAATATCACAGTTGACAGTTTCGTCGTCTGCATCCCTGTCCCTCGTATCGCATTTCCTGTATGGCGATGATGTCAGCCTTGTTCTTGTCGAGGACCTCCGCCAATTGCATAGATACACCATCTCTATAGAGAGTTCGGACATTCCAGTTGCATATCCTTAAAACGTGGTCCTTATAACATTTGCTGGGTTCGTCAACATTTGATGGGGTGTTCTTGGTTTTCATTTTTCTTCCATATCCTAGTTTCTTGGGGTGGCCAAAGCCATTAAGATAGCCTTTTTTGTTGAGCTAACTTCATTGCGCGTTCTCACATTTGCTAGCAGGGAACAGGTACGTTGTGATCAGAAAAATAACGATCAGAAAATTCAAATTCGGAAATCCCCCAACCTCAGGCTAGAATGGTTTCAGTTACATTATAAAAAAGTAGTTGTTAAAGTAAAGGAAATAGCAGAGTGCAATAGTGTTTTTAGGGCGGAAAAGCTTAGATAAGGATCTAAGGATCTTATGTCCAACTTTTTTTATGGCCTCGTGAAGTTTTCAGTTTAACCGAAAATAGAATTTCAAATAGATCATAAGAAACAGATGTCTTCAGTAAAATTTGAAAAGGATTTTTGTAGGAACATTTAAACATTCTATATTTCGTCCTTATTTGAAAAAGTTCTGTTTTGATTTTTGAAAAATAATAAAATATAAACTTGAGACCTCTAATGATCTTTGGTCTGCTGATAAAAAATAAAAAAAACAATAAAAACTTAAGACCTCTAATGATCTTTGGTCTGCTGATAAATTCTATGGAAATGTGTTGACGTAACATACACTCAAGAACAAGATATGTAAAACACACAAAATCCAACAAATGTCTATATCCATACACCCAAAAACAAAAGTAATATTTATATTATGAATTATACAGCTTTATTAATAAAAATTTTATAAAATTGTAAAGACAAATTACAATGCAATTACTATGCAGTGGGCAATACGGGAACTTGGTCTTGTACTTCTGGTACCTGCTGGTTATTTTGTAGTGCGTCTATGATTTGATTAACGGCAACTTCTTTGGCTATGTTAAGAGCTGCTTCACCGGTGTTTTGGGCAATTATTATAGCGATGTCTTTTCCAATCTGTTTATATTGCAATTCAAGTTAATAAAATAATAAAATCAAAAAGCGAAAATGAGATGTATATATAAATTTAAATAAAGACAAGGATCGCACAGTACGTGTGTCACTTTTCTTGAAATCACAAATTAAATGTACGTACCGAGTTAGGCTTTGCATTTTCTGGCTTTCTGTTCACATGAGAGGCCTACAAATGAACAAATGTTATTGAGTAAAAAGTACAAACTTCAATAATGGTTTACTTACGGGTTTAGAATTAGCCCTTCCCCTATTGCTCTATTTGGAATATCAAGAAAACATAGTTTTTAATATAGACCGCTAGTAAATACCCTCAATATGATATACTTACATTAGATCCACCGATATTTCGGCGACCAGAGGAACCTCGCTAAAATGTAAAAAAAAAATTGAAATTGAATGTACGGAATAAATGTGGTCACAGGGTTAAATAGATTTGCCTTTAGGCTACATGGGACATGAGAGGTTTAAATAGATTTTTTTAAACTTCAAACTTACCTGTCTAGCGTCAACTTCAACAGAAAAGATGGCTAAAATGCAGATAGCAGCGAAAATGGCAATTGTGAATTTCATTTTGATTGATTGTTTTTTTCTTTCAAACTGATGATTTCCACTGAAAATTCTATCTCTTTTATAGTAAATATAGTAGCATCATATTATGTATACAAATTAGTCGCACTATGGACATTAATCGAGTGAAGCGCTTATGTAAATATTTAACATAGTAAATGCTAGTCTTCTGGTCTGGCTTAGATGTGTCTGTTCTTATATTTACTTTCCTTAGATTATGAATAGAACAAATGAAGCAACTATTTTTAAATTTATGAAAAAAACCCATGTTAAATATGTGAAACTGTGACGTATTTGGGAAATCTATGACATTGTTCCACGGAAATTGTTCCTCGTATTTAACCCATTAAGGCCTAGCGATGCGAAAACGCATCGCATTTTCGCGAAAACTTCAAGAAATAACGTCTAGGACTATAGCGATTACCAACATGTTTCCAAAAACTTTAGATTTTATACTACAATACTGCTCATAGGTGCCACTTTGTAACTCGAGTGTATCTTGGAAAAAAATTTATGGGAAAATTTTGCCAATGCGATTTTTTTTCGATTTCGTAAAATTTCTGCAACTTCTGGAAAAACGTTAATAAACGTAAATAAATCGTCTATTTTTCAACATAAATAAAATATAATTTTTCTTGTTTTCATAATGTATTTCCTATTTTCTTATATTTTCTGGAATTATTTCAATTTTCTTTTCATTAAGGCCCAGTGATTCGTTTCGCATCACCCCTCCCTTGTTTAAGGTACAATTGGAAGTTTAAGGTACAATTTTTTTTCTTAATAAGACCATGGGGATTTTTTGTCGATCGAGTCTCTTAATATGGTTGGGCCTTAATGGGTTAAATTCTATTCGTAATGTTTCAAAATTATTCAAGAAACTTTCATAATTAAAGGGTGGGTTTTAGCTATTATCTTTTTGGTAACACTGGTTTAAACAGCTGACGCACGTTTCGTGTTTTGTTTCACTGCCAAACATCTTCAGTTTGGTCTATAATATAACCATGAATCGTCTTACAAACGAACAACGCTTGCAAATTATTAAATTTGATTATCAAAATGCGTGCTCTGTTAAGAAAGTTCATCGCGCGAAAAATTGTGTTCAGTGACAAATCTCATTTTTGGCTCAATGGGTACGTTAATAAGCAGAATTGTCGATTTTGGAGTGAAGATCAGCCAGAAGCATTGCAAGAGCTACTTATGCATCCAGAAAAAGTCACAGTTTGGTGCGGTTTATGGGCTGGTGGCATCATTGGACCGTACTTCTTCAAAGATGATGCGAATCGTAACGTGACTGTGAATGGTAAGCGCTACCGTGAGATGATATCCAACTTTTTTTTGCCCAAAATGCAAGAGCTTGACTTGCATGACATGTGGTTTCAACAAGACGGTGCCACATGCCACACAGCACGCTTAACAATGGACTTATTGAGAGGCGAGTTCGGTGAACATTTTATTTCACGTTCGGGACAGGTCAATTGACCGCCTAGATCGTGCGATGTAACGCCTTTAGACTATTTTTTGTGGGGCTATGTTAAAACTCATGCCTATACACACATGCCCGCTTCAATTGACGCATTGGAAGACAACATTGAAGCATTTATTCGTGAGATACCGGCCGAAATGTTGGAAAGAGTATGCCAAAATTGGACGAAGCGGATGGACCATTGAGGCGCAGTCACGGTGAACATTTGCATGAAATAATCTTCAACCATTAAATTATATGGACCGTACTATCGATTCAAATAAAGATTTCATGCATTTTTCTGAATTTTATGGGGTTTTTTTAAACTTTCCTATAGCTCTTAAAAAATCACTCTTTAATATATGTATATATATCTATAAACATTTAACAATGTTGTCATATCCTTACTTACACAGTACAACACATGATTTTGGAACTCAATTCTGTGAACTGCACGTGAAAGTAGCCCCAAAAAGAAGAAGTTGTGCATCATTCGTTTTGTCAAGTTACATGCCAAAATAATTTAATATCGATTTGAAGTTAGTAAATATCGTATAGGGGAATTTGTCACGTTTCAGGGTTGTTTGATATAATGTTATAGGGTGGCGTGTGATTATCATAAGTAATTTTCCACATAAATCATACGGAATTCAACAGTTTGATTGTAACTGCTTCAGTTCAATATCATTTCATGAATGAAAAAGTGAAACTGTTGCTTATGTAGGGAAACGTTATATAAACAGATTGTAGTTATTGTAATTCTTAGTTTTTTGACAAATTCCTTACTCCAATCGATTTTAAATTATAACGTCATGTAACTTGACAAAACGAATGATGCAGAACTCCTTATTTTTGGGGCTACTTTCACGTGCAGTTCTCAGAATTGAGTCCCAAATCAATTAAGTATTACATACTTAAGTGGCCCATTATATTCATAAATTAGAGGCTTGGAGTATTCAAAAATTCCACACGCTTTTGGTCTTATGCGTGCGTTATGCAGTTAGTCTTACCAGATGGTGGCAAGTAGGCAACCACTTGGTCCTTTCAGCGAAGTCTGCGTCTCCCTGCTCTGCGCCGTCCATCACGTTTGCCTTTAAACATCTTTTTCGCTAGAGCATAAACATTCATCCTGGCAACATGCCCCAGCCATCGCAGTCGTTGGATTCTGACTCTTTTAGCTACATCGATGTCGTGGTAAAGCTAATACAGCTCATGGTTCATTCGATGGCGAAACTCGCCGTCGACACAGATAGGTCCTTATATTTTTCGGAGTACTTTTCTCTTGAATACTCCCAAGTTTTGTATGTCCGTTGTCGCAAGAATTCAAGAAAACGGCTAAAATTAGCACATGGTATAACTGTTTCATAACAGTTCGAGATAATTGTGGAGGTATTAAAGTGCTGCCGAAGTCCGTAAAAACGTCTATTGGCTAGCTCTATTTTTCGCTTGATTTCTTGGCTGACACTATTTTTCCTGTTGACGGAAGATCCGAGGTAGATAAACATTATTCGAAAACATTATTGCTGTTTTGTCCTCGTTGACCGCTACACCTATCTGAGCTGACTCCTTTTTCAGTGATGAGAAAACAGTAACATCCCGCAGATTTCGGCCAATGATGTCTATATCTTCGGCATAGGCTAGTGGCATGTTGCTCTTGTGAAATATGGTGCCAGACATGTTGACACCAGCCTATCTCATCACCTTCTCCATAACTTTATTAAATAGTGTACAGGACAAGCTATCACCCTGCCCGAGACATCCCTCCGTGTTCAGATGATTAATAGTGATCCTTACCAATATTAACCAAGGATTTGTTGTTTTCCAAGGTACATCTGCAAAGTCGAATCAGCTTTACAGGAATTCCAAACTCAGACATGGTCTCATATAGCCTATTCCTTATCGAAGAATCGAACAAAGAGGTGGTAGGTGTCGATCTGCTTTTCAAGAGCTTTTTCCAGGATTTGTCGTAAGGTGAATATGTGTTCCTTCGTAGATTTACGAGGTCTCAAGCCGCACTGATAAGGTCCAATTTGTTTTTTCTACAATTGGCTTTAGACATTCACATAATATGCTCGAAATGACCTATTACGCAATTGGTAATGGGCTTATTCCACTGTAGTTCTTACATTCACTACGATCCCCTTTCTTGTATATGGGACATAACATACTGATACCCCAATCCCCGGGCATGCTCTCCTCTAGCCAGATGTTTTCCATGAGCTAATGCGTGGTTCTAATCAGCTCCTTCCCAACAGCCTTAAACAATTCGGCAGGGAGACCATTGGCTCCAGCCGCTTTGTTATTTTTAAGGCGGGATATTGCCACACGTATCTCGCTCTGCCTTTGAGGTGGACAGTTAATACCGTCGTTATGGATTGGTGCGGGGTCTTCTGGAGTAATGTCGGTATCCAGTAGATTACTGAAATGTTCTCTCCATATCCTTAGAACGTTATCCGGTCTTAACTCTGGTAGAATTTTCGGGCTTCCCCTTTACTTCGCAGCAGCTCTATGCACTCATTTTGAATCTTCTTCAGCTTCTTCTTATTTCGTCTAAAAAGACAATTTGCGACTCGTCTTTTCTCGCTGTGCCGTTCACTAACAGCTCTCATTGTCATTGGTTGCAGTTTCGCCCTGTATGCAGCATCCGTCTCTTTTCGAGGAAGTTGGCTAGAGTAGGCGTCCGCAGTTTACCGATATTCAGCTTTCGTTGTACCTGGTTATGTAAATTCGGTCTCCCTGCCTATTTTAACATTAGTACAATTTTAATGTCATGGTTCGGGCTACGGTCATATACATTTTCTAAACTCTCGTAGAACTCGTCTTTGCCCTGTTCGCTCTTTTTCTTCTGTCGGAGTAAGGGCACATAAAAAAACTTAATTACCCTTTACACACCATGAATGAGGTATGGGATAGCTTCTCGCGTTGTTGTGAATTAACACGCTTTCTATTTTTAGATTCACAACTAACGGCACCTACTTGTTTATCGACGAATGCGAACGTCATTGTTTGAGAAGCTTTTTACTAGACATGCCGATTGACTCAACACTAAACTGCGTGAAATGATTTGAGTTCCAAATCAATGAGCTTAAAAATGTTGTAGTGTTTATGGATATGATTTCTGTTTTAAGTGATACACAGAAAACTAAACACGAAATATCTCTGATAGAATAGCCAAACAGGATTGTAAATTTAAAAAATTTTATTTATTTATGTCTATGGATTACAAACCTTACAGACCAGCATATCAAAAATAAATTAAATCTAATATATGTTATGTTTAAATTTATTAAATGGGAAAATCTAAATCATACTTAAGTCTAATAGTATAATACACTCCCAGTATATGATATAAACTTTATAGCCCTTTGCGAAGCTAATGATACAGAAATTAGTAAAACATAGAAGATTTGTAATGGTAGAAAGCTTCCTCAAGAAACCATGCTGAGACTTAAACACAAATTGCTATATATTATGGTATATTATGTTATACACTAAGTGCTCAAAGAGCTTAAAGCAGTGGTGTCCAAAATTTTTTATGACGTTGTATTGGTGAGAATATCGATGTTGCTTCAGTCGTCGACTAGATGCCGACGTGTGCACATGAGCACGGGTGTATGAATTTTTTGCTGATATTTTTTATGGTTTTGGTTGTGCATAGTGAAATGGTTGCGCATTAGGAAATGAAAAAAAAAATTATGGATTTCATAGCATAAATTTGAATAATTTTTTAATTAGTTTTCAAACAAATAAAGTATTATTTCCATTAATTTATATTTATTTAATTTTTTTTTGTCATCATAAAGCTTTACGAAATGTATCGAAATGCCTTTTTAAACTACCTTCCCTTTTATTTGTAAATGATTTATAGCACAAAATACATTGTATATGCTCAAAGACATTTTTTATCATGAAGTATTTTTTTAACATACTTGGCTGACACGTTAATTCACTGAGCACAAGCAAAGTCATAGAAAAATATCAACAAAAGATGCATACGTCCGCTTACGTGTTTTCACTTCGCTTTCTCAGCGACGACTGAATGGATGAGCATAAGAATAAGTGTGACATTGTTTATGTGTTGGTCCGCACAAAAGTGCTATGAGATGGACATCACTGGCTTAAAGACATTTGAAAGTTTTGAAATATCACTTTAATTTTTTCGTTGTGTTTTCGTATTATTTCGTCTATCGGATGTGGTAAGCTGTTTTTTAACCTTGACAGAGACTTTCTAGTTATTCCTAATTTAAATAACGACCAGACATTAGAAAATACCCAACCCCAAGGTTATTTATTTGAATATGCTATTACGTGCACTTTTATATTAGTTCTTCATGACAATTCCTATTCAAGACTGGCATTGTAGATGAGTTTTCAATAAATTTTAAACCTTAAACTAACTTATAGTTTTGTTATTGTCACTCTAAAGAAGAACACATATAAAAATACATCTACTAAATAAACAAACCCATAACGTTTGAGAACCGAATGCCAGATGCAAGTTATTTACTTAGGTTAAATTTCTTTCTTTTTTCGTTTATCGATCATATATGATCATATAAAAAGATGTTTTAATTTATTAAGAATATGTCAGTGTTAATAACTTGCTACGAACATGAAAACGTCAACTGTTTGGATTCTTGCTATCATAGCACTTTGTGTCATTTCAAATGTATTGGCTAAACCAGAACCAATAAGCTTTGTAAGTACATAATTCGATATACATATAAGCAACATAGTGTCACATACTCTTTATAAGTCTGCACGGATAAATATCGTTTAAACTTTTACGCACTGTTACTAATTTTTAACGCTAAAACAGTATAAATTGTAATTCAAAATATTATAGAAGATTATCAAGTGTTTAATATTATCTTAAAATTTATCATTCGCGTATTTGAATTTAATTGTAATATTAATGTATGAATTTTTAATATTTATATATCTTTTTTTGTGATTTCAGGAATTCAGCGGTAAGCGACGAGCTGGTGGTAGACCACCGGGCGCTAGAAGTATGGGTTTTCGCAGAATGAGTCGCAATAGTGCAGCTGTATGGTCAAGTGGTGGACAAGATCTAGTCGATGAACTAGCTGATGTAAGTACGAGTATGAAATATTGCCCATATCTTTTTAAGATTCCGAATTTATAACATTATTGACGATAAATTGTACAAGGTTTCTTTATGTTTACATCACAACGGGTGGTTTTAACATTTTCTATGACTGTTAAATGTTGTTTCGCTAAATGAGGTAAAGGTTATAGGAAAATATAATTTCAAAATTAAACATTTACGACAACATTTTGGATGGACTCCATTTATCAAACAACTTTTTTCCATCTTTGAGATATTCTATCCATGATCCCCGTTGACAGCCCCTTAGGGAAAAAGATGCAATTGTAAATCTATACATATTAGTTTGAAGTGAGGTATGGCAATGTGATGATTTATATTACAAAATGAGTTCAATCAAGCCTCTGTGGATATCAACAAATTAGCAAATATGGGTGTTAGGAATAAATAAAAGAACTGGAACCGTTCAGTTTATGTGGTTGTAAGACACTGATTTTTATTAACATTCTTGTAGCTTAAATGTTATCTAACACAATAGTGTTCAAATACTTGTATTTTTCAAAAAACCCGTTTCCGGTTTATTCGGAAATAACTTTTTCCAACAATCCGGTTTTTAAATTCCTGATTAAGAAAAAAACCGGATTAACCGGATTAAGTTTTTGAATTTGCTTAAAATGTATATCAGTTTTGAATCTGAAGATGATCAATCCATCCAAACAGAAGTTATCAGGAAATTTTTACTTCACAGTGTAAAATCTAAATTTCCACTAAAACTTCCTGTGATACCTAGTGTAGGATTAAACTCGATTTTACAATTGTACGCTTGGTATAGGAGATAAGGCACTTAAAGTTATTCATATAAATATCTATGGCTTCCCACACATTTCAAGGTAAGATCACAATCTACTTCAAAACGAGATCCCAATTGTATCTAGGTGATTTCCCAATTACTGTATGTGGATCACAAAATAAGCAGCTTCTTGCGATCGGACACTTAGTTTAGGAGATAACTGCACTTAAAGTTGTTCATATCAAAGATTATTCTTCTTCTTTAATTGTAGCAACAACAGAAATTCATATATCAGTAGCCGCAAGTAGAAAAGTATTCAAAGCGCTTCTGTCTTTTGCGCTCCGTATATAGTTCGTCACACCAAGCTTAGATAACAGCTCTTTCACCTGGTCCATCCATCAATGGTTTGGTCCCCCCTGCTGCGCCGCCCATCGAGTTTATTGCCGAAGACTATTCGAGCCGGAGCATTTTAGTCTATTCGTACAACGTGTCCCAGCTTGTGCATTCGGTCTATTTGAACGCGCATGACTACGTCGATGTTGTTGTACAGGTCATACAGTTCATGATCCATTCGACGGCGGTACCTGCCATTAACGATGATGGGTTCAAATATTCTGCGAAGTATTATTCTCTTGAAAACTCCCAGAATAGATAGCCAGGATTCTGATATGTAGAGCAAACCAGGTAGGATCAGTGTCTGGTAGGGTTTGATATTCGTTCGTTAAGAGAGGGCTTCTTAATTAAAACGCTTGCCCAGCGCATAGTAGCAGTGGTTTGCAATCAATACTCGTCTCTTGATTTCCGGGCTGACATTATTATTTATGTTTATGGCGGAGCCGAGGTAGACAAAATCATCGACCACTTCAAAGTTATAGTTGTCAACGTTCACGCAGTGTCCCAAACGAGTAAACTCTTTGTTCGTTGAAACAAATAACTTGTTTTTGTCCTCATTAATTACCAGACCCATTTTTGCCGATTGCTTATCAATGTTCGAAAAGGCCGCAGTAACATCCCGCTGTCGTCGGCCAATGATGTTTTGCCGATTGCTTATCAATGCTCGAAAAAGCCGCAGTAACTTCCCGCTGTCGTCGGCCAATGATGTCTATATAGTCGGCATACGCGAGCAACATATGGCTTTTGTTAAATATGGTGCAAGTAGTGTTTAATGCTGCCTTCCGTATGATCATCTTCATTATGATGTTAAAGAGATCGCATGACAGAATATCGCCTTGTCTGAAGCCTCGCTTGGTAGAAAATGACTCTGTTAGATTTGTTCCTATTTTCTCTGAAGACTTTGGTCAGTCAGTGTCATCCCGCAAAGTTGTATCAGCTTGCCGGGGATACCAAACTCAGCCATAGCATCTAATAGTTTCTGTCACATCGGACTGTAGAATGCAGCTTTGTAGTCGATAAACAGATGGTAAGTGTCTATCTGCATTTCTTGGTTCTTCTTCTCAGGATTTGTCGTAGTATGAATATCTGGTCGGTCGTGGATTTACCAGGTCTCAAGCCACACTGTTAAAGTCCAATCAGGTTCGCTAAAATGATCTTTAGTCCTTCACATAACACTCTAAAGAGGACCTTGTACGCGATAGGTAAAAGGCCGATTCCACGATAATTGGTACCCACACTTGGTTAGCCAAACTTAAACCCAGGACATTGAACACTCAGATTCCATTCATCGGGCATGCATTCCTTGAGCCAAATCGTGTTTATGAGCTAAAAAACTTTGCCGGCAGTCCATCGGCTTTGTTTTTTTATTTAAGCTGTGCAATTGCCGTGCTGATCTCGTTTTGGCTCGGTGGTGGACAGCCTACTCCATCGCCGATGATTGGTGTAATTTCGTCACTTATGCTGTCATCGAGAACGAGTAGAGATCGAAAGTGTTCCCTCCGTATTTGCAGCTCGCCGGATTTCCGTCTCCGTCCTTACTGGTGGGAATCCCTGGTCCAAAGCCTTTGCTTTTTACTGTCGAAGTCTTTTGCCGACTATGAATCCACATTCGTGTCTTTTTGCATGGCAGCTATAAAAGATGTCCCAGTGAATTTATTAACTTTTTTTACACGGTAACCTTTGTTACAATTATAATACATACCTGTCTGTAAACCTATAGTATTACGAACGGAAGTCATATCTCCAACCTTTTACGCTTCAACAGGCAAATAATAATAAATAACACCAGTTTACAAATCTTTATTTTTTATCAGCTGCAGGGTTCTAAATAATTTTTTTCTATAGATTTCAGCCTCCTAAACACGAATATGAGATTTAATCGATATTTTCTAAAAATGAGCAGCTAAGATTTCAAATTAAACTTTTTCGTGATGCATAATCAACCAATAATACAGAGGCATTTCCACTTTTTATCGTCATTTTCATGCAACGTAAAGTTTAGCTCTAAGCCTACCGTGATATGATTAAAATCAAAAAATTTATGATTTGTAGTGTCCTATTTAAAAACGTGTAACTCTCCCCCTTATCACCCATTTTTTAAATATGATGGCTTGTTTTCCTCGGAAAAGTCCAATCTTTATACTCAATTTATGAAATTGGATTTATTTTTGCGATTAATATTTTTTATAAATTTTTTTATCAATTTAAATCAGTGATTTTTGCACAAAAAAATTTGTTTTTTAAACTTTAATTGCTCCTACCATCAGAACTACCCAATCGATGTTAAAAGCTTGTGTAGAAATGTTTTAGGGGAGCACATTACCTTTAGTTGGAGACCACTCTTGTCTAAATCGTTGGATGCGTTTACGAATTATTCTCCAATAAGCTGATGCATCTCATAAAAAATTTGCAAAATAATTCAAAAATTCATATCTTGAAAACTAATCAGAGAAAAAATTTTTAAATCTCATATTCGTGTTTAAGAGGCTGAAATCTATAGAAAAAAATTATTTAGAACTCTGCAGCAAAATGGCTGTAAACTAGTGTAATTAATGTGAATTAAAAATCGGTTAATTTCAATAATTATATCAATAATAAAACAATATCATGCATAGAGTGAGAGTATTTATCAGACAATTTAACTGACTGACATTTCTGTACTGGTTCACCTAGAAATAGATGACAGGACTAGCTTAGCAAACTGCCACAGATTTTCTATAATACTACATTATTTTGATTATTTTTTGTTTGTTTTAGTTGTTGGGTGAAGTTATACCATACGTTATTGATGCTATTTTCGATCCAGAGGAAGAACCACAGGAATAAACCTGTAAAACTTGATTAAAATAAAATTTTTAGTTATTATTTTATTATTTTTTAAACTTTTCATGATTTGATTAAATAAAATTAGTAACAGAATTATAATTAAAAATATATAAATAATATAAAATTAAGAATATTCTTAATATTAAAGAATAATAAAATATATCCGAAAGAATCGGTGTGAATATAACATAGGTTATACATCATAAATATGAATTTATGTCAAATTTTGACTCGAGTTCGTACATTTATAGCAAAGACTTTAATTGAGATTTCTAGGGATTATTTTTTATGGGACTACGCCCACAAATCCAACCGTCACCTTAGGGGCATTATTGGAAAAGATTCCACGGGAGTTTTACATGAGTCTCGCCGTAAAGGCCATCTGTAAGAAGGTTTTATTAATCCACAGTGTATATTAAAGTCCAGAATCAAGACGTATTGGATATGTTTCAAATGACTTGCAAGTTTTTCAACCACTACATGCTTTGACAACAAAACGTTAAATGGTTACTGCAAAGGAACTATTTGGAAGTAAAACTTAAAACTTCAATCATCAATAATATGTGCGAACGACAAGAGTTACATGTTTGAAAACTTGTGTGTGCGATTTTGAGTTATGTATGTTCCGCTGTGTAACTTCAAGCGTTATAAAACATTTCTTTCTTGAGTAACCTAATGTCATGCTACCATCGATGCGTCTGAGAAAGTAAGTAACAGAAGTTACTGAAGCTCAACACAACAGCTCCCTTAGTGGCTTTGGCAGCCTAAAGAAACTGGAATTGGGCGCGGTGGCAAATCCTGGAGAAGACATAAGAAATGCAGATCGACTCATACCATCTGTTTATCGACTACAAAGCTGCATTCGACAGTCCGATACGACATAAACTATTACATGCTATAGCTAAGTTTGGTATCCCCGCGAAGCTGATACAACTTTGCGGGATGACACTGACATACACGAAGTCTTCAGTGACAATAGGTACAAATCTAACAGACCCATTTTCTACCAAGCGAGGCTCCAGACAAGGCGATAGTCTGTAATGCGATCTCTTTAACATCGTAATGGAGATGATCATGCAGAAGGCTGCATTAAACACGACTGGCACCATCTTTAACAAACACCACATGCTGCTCGCATATGCCGATGATATACCATAGATATCATTGGCCGAGAACTGCGGGATATTAATGCGGCGTTTTCGAGCATTGAGAAGCAGTCGGCAGAAGTGGGCGTGATCAATAATGAAATAAGTTATTTATTTATTCCAACAAATAAAGAGTTTGCTCGTTTGGGACGCTGCATAATGGTTTTCCGGCGGAAAAAATAGGGTTTTTCAACTTTCCAATTTCAAAATTTTAATGATTTGGTTTTGTAAAGAAAATTTTGGATAAGAAAAATTCAACAAGGTTTTTTATGAAAAGTGAAATTTTGTAGTTAAAAAAACTAACAGAAGTCAACGGAAATTTATTCAATGAAATTAGATTAAAATTATTGTCCAAATAAAGAACTTGTTTTGTGTGTAAGTTTATAGCTATGGCTTTTGTTTTATTTTTTAGTGAAAATATAGCACTTACTTATTTATAAGAAAAAAAATTATTGAAATTGGAAAAGTAAACTAATTATTATAATTTATCAAAAATTATGCTATTATATCAACTTTTCACTTTTTAATGGAAAAAAACTTTACGTGCTTTGCCTTGCGTAGCCCTCTAACTATGAAAAAAATGAAAGGTCTATACTTTCAATTAAGAAAAAAAAAATAACATATGAAATTTTCATATTATTCTAGACAGAGAAAAAAAACACCTAAAAACTACAACTTTCAATGGGCGTAAAATCTAAAGTAGGCGTGGCATCCCCAATATGTTTAACTTTTTTTTTATAAAGAGAACTCAAATAAGAAGTGTCCCTAGGTCCATAAATAAAAATTTTGGCAAGTGCAATCGGCATGTCTAGTTAGAGCTTCTCAAACTGTGACGTTCGCATTCGTCGATAAACAAGTAGGTGCTGTTAGTTGTGAATCTAAAAATAGAAAGCGTGTTAATTCACAACAACGCGAGAAGCTATCCCATACCTCATTCATGGGGTGTAAAGTGAAATTAAGTTTAAGTTAATTTAAAGTAATAAAACTGTAAAATTATTCTCAGTTAAAATTGCTCTTTTATCACGATTTTTATTGGGTATAATTTCAAAAGTTTATTCTTCTGCAGGCAGTGTAACAGTTGGTGGCTGAACATAATCATCAGTTTCTTCTGGTGCGGGAGTTTTGCCCAACAAATTCAATCCCTTTTCCACAGCGAGTCCGATAACAGCTTCTTGGAGCTAATGTAAATAACAAAAAAAGATAGTTAATGTTTCCATACAATATAATAAAGACTAGAATTATATAATTTAATATAACTAAAAGTTCAGTTGTGACGACTTTTTAATGTATTAAAACCCTTTATTTTGGAGATATCTAATAGTGTTCTACGGATTATTAACAGCACAGTGGTCGCCGTATTATGTAATGTAATCTAATATACATTTTTTCGAATGGCTATGTCAATAAAAATTAAAATAACATTAAAAGTTGTCAAATTCAGCTGCCAGATTGATATTATTTTAGAGCTGATGTCCGTAACATTACTATAAGAAAATAAACTAACACAAGTATGTTTTTAAATGTATACACAACATTGGTTACCACACAATATCCTTTTTTCAGAACCAGATGAATTTTAATACCAGAAATAGAGTAAATTTGAGAGTGTCAAGATGTAGGTTTGAAAAATCAAAACAGCGGATTGATTATGTTGGTGGTATTACCTATAATAATCTTCCCACAGATATCAAATCAATTGTACAAATGTCAAATTTAAGATTTTTTGTAAAAAAAACACCTTTGTGAGAACGTCGAATCGCTTCTGTTATAGCTTTATACCAGTAAATTATATTTTGTATTTACTTTTCTTTTTTTTCGTATATAATTACGTTTAAATATTAATTTTTCACATTTTACATATTCTTTTTTCTCTCTTGAATTCGAATGAATATATAAGAAACTTTGTTATTGTACATTATCGAAATTAAAATTTGCCAACTTTTCCCAATTATACCTTTCTGGCCGGGACGCTTTATGCCTATGAATGGTAGAGACCGGTTCTAGTTCTAACTCAAATATATGTAGAGGACACGTCACTTAATGGAGAAGGCTTTATCAATGGAGGTGTGAATTAAACCTTGAACCACTCCAGTGTCTGTTCTTCTGTACCTCTCTTAAGACGAACGTCGAGAAACATGGTTCAGATCACTCCTTTGAAACATTAGCAACTGTAGACAAATATGTGAATTCAACTAATGACGCTATGGTATTGAACAAAACTTCCTTTGTAAAACTGACTTGAGAGAATCTTTTAAATCTTAATGCTATTATTAAGAAAAGAAAAACCATTTAATTTTTTTTCCGAAAAACTGTAAATGTTTCAACGAAACCTCCTTCAACAATATGCATTACATATAAATATTTCATAAATTTTTTTGTATATTTACCTCAGGATTTTCAACGATACCCTGTAAATAAATACCAAATGATTATAAATAGATTCTTCACGAGACAAAAATTAAGAGACAAATTAATGGCACTTACCTTCACAACTTTCTGCAAAACAAAAAAACAAATAAAGAGTAACGTTAGAATTTAATAATAATAAAATGTTAACAAAAATGTTACCTTAACTACTGGTGCGGCATTCTTAATGGTTTTCTTGACGGTTTTCTATTAGAAAGTTACAGAAAAAACTATTATTATTTTTATTTTTTTTTTTTTTTTTTTTTGAATGCAACGATTAAAAGTTGTTGCTAACAGCAAATTTAAGTCAAAAATATAAAACATATGCCTATTAATATTATAAATGTGAATGTCTGTCTGTATATTTGTTTGTGGCTCAATCACGTCTTAACTGCTGAACCGATTTCAGAGAAATTTAGTAGGAAGTTAGTGTACTACATGGAATTTGTCGTAGGCTTTAGATTTTTTACCCTATGGGGAGAATGGGCGTAGCAAAACTTTTTTTAGAGGTATAGAATTAAAATTTGATCCAGATAATACTCGGTAACACAAATATGAATTTGTGGACGAAATTTTACCTTTAGACCAGTGGGCGGAGTGGGCGTGGCAAAACATATTTTTGAGCTAAGGAGATAAAATTTGATACACAGATAGTGAACGGCAACATGAAAATGAATATGCAGACGGAATTTTAATTTTAGATCGGTGGGCGGAGGGGGCGTGACCAAACTATATATTAACCCCAGAGAGATAAAATTAGGTAAACAAATAGTACTCAACATTACGAATATGTCTATGCAGACGAAATTTAAATTTTGGATCAGTGAGCGGAGTGGGGGTGGCGAAATTGTTTCTCAGCCCTAAGAAGATACAATTTGACACCCAGATAGTACACGGCAACACGAATATGAATATGCCAAATAAATTTTAATTTTGGATCAGTGGGCGGAGTGGGCGTGGCAAAACTGTATTTAAGCCCTAAAGAGATACAATTTGGCACTCAGATAGTAGTCGGTACTTCAGGTTGAAATTTGCAGACGAAATTGTTATTCTTAAACAGTGGACGGAGTGGGCGTGGCAAAACTGCATTTTAGCCCCAGAGAAATAAAATTTGACACCCAAATAGTACTCGGAAAGACAAATATCAGTGGACGGAGTGGGCGTGTTAAATCATATTTTTAGAGCTAGGGAGATAAAAATTTTTACACAGAACATGAATATGAATATGCAGACGAAATTTAAATTTTGGATCAGTGGGCAAAGTGGGCTTGGCAAAACTTTATGTTAATCCAAGAGATATAAAAATTTGACACCCACATAGTACACGGAAACACGAATATGAATATACAGACGAAATTTAAGTTTTGGGTCAGTGGACGAAGTGGGCGTGACAAAACTGAATCTTAGCACCAGAGAGATAAAAAAAAAACAAAAGGCACAATTTATTGTACCAAAAAGTACTACAATTGTGCAAAAATGTAAATTTATGGTATCAAAAAGTACCTCATTTGTACCAAGAAGTACAATTTATTGTACTAAAAAGTAAAATTTATTGTATTTAAAAGTATTTTTATTATACACAAAAACAACAATCAATTGTAACACAGAGTACCTTTATTGAACCAAAAAGTACTTTAAATGTACTAATAAGTACTTTTATTGTACCAAAAATTTCTTTAATTGTGCCCAAAAGGATAAGAAGTAACTTGGGGTAACGAATTGTTTACAAAGCGTACAAGATTGACGCTTAAACTTAGCCTTTTATGTAAGCGAGCCAAAATTATTATAGTATTTGTCAAGTATGCAATAGCGAAGCATTGCTGGGTTTACTAGTAACATATATAATTAAATACATTTTCACAATGTTTTTTTATGTTAAACGTGTTTTCTGTTTCCGGCTTAAAGTAAAATCGTAAAAATCGATATGGTCTTCCTTCCTATAGAATTAGAGAACTAGATAAAGGTATATTCCGAAATTCGTACTTTTAGAACCAAAAAAGATCCACAAAGGGATAAAATTGGTACCATCAACCTGACCAAACGGGTAAAGCTAAATATAAAACTAGAGGGCTGAACGAAGGGATTTTTCTAAATTCGTATTTTTAGAGCTAAAAAGGACCAAAAAGCAATATAAGTGATTTCATGGATTAGTTGAGCGCTATAAATTTTTTTTTTAATTTCGAACTTTTAGGGGGGAAAAGCGGAAAAGGGATAAATCTGGTACCATCACTTAGTCCAAACTTCACAACTTAGGATTATTGTGCGATTTGAACGGATTTTTCAAAATTCTGACTTTTAGGGACACAAGGCCAAGAAAGGAATAATATTGGAACCACAACCCAGACCAAATGGCTAAAGATAGAAACTCAAATATAAGTGTGAATGTTTATTTTATAGAGTAGTAGTGTGATACGAAGGCATATCTGGAAACTCTAATTGGAGGCAGTAGCCATGGGTGTACCACTAAATCAAAGAAATTGCGATTTTGCCCAAGCACGTCATCCAAAAATCATTGGATTTATTTTCCTTTTAGAAAAATAAAAATAACTTTTTTCGAAATGCCAATTAATTAACTAAGGAGTCGTTTTAGAATCATTGAATTTGGTGTGGATGGTTCTTTTAGAAAATAAATAGTGAACTTAGGAATTTTGAAACCTTAATTAGGGGAAGTAGGAATACGCGTGGCATTACATGAGAGATATTGCCGTTGTGACCAAATTCATGAGCTTATAATCATGAAATTATTTGACTCTCCTGGAGTAAAACAAAAATATCGGATTTTTCGAAAATTCATCGAGAGGCGGTAGAACCAGGGGCCTGTCATTTAATAAAACTAACGATTTTGCAATTAGGTGTGGATTTTTCCTAATGTAGTAGACTTCAGCTAATAAGGCGTTATTGAATATCAAAATTGGGTGCGGAAGAAATAGGCAACGCACTAAATCAGACTAGACAGCGAGCACACAGATCAATCGGTTGGTTCCGGAAAAAAAATTAAGTTGAATTTTTGTCTAGCGAAAAGTGTGACCAAATAAATTTGAAATGATATGACCTCTCTCATGAACTTTTCACGTTTCCGACAATGTTGTTAATCTATATATATAAAAGGCTAAATTTGGAATTTATGTTCCTTTTATAACGTAGGCATAGGGGGACTATGAAGGGATTTTTGGAAATTCGGACTGGGCGCCGCGTATAGCTTTAAATTTGAAATGGCTATCTCATAATGTGTTGGCCATAAAAGAGCAATTAAATTTTTGTAAAAATTGGACGGTGCCACGCCATTTATCAGCCAAATAAATGGACCGATTGCAATGAAATTTTTACTGAGTGGTACTTTCCTTATAGGCGAAATGAAAACATAACTAGACAAAGGGACGTGGGTGGCACCGTCCACACAAACCGAGGGAATTTTGGAAATTCATAATTTTAGCCGTAAAAACGTCCAAAAGTAATAAAACTGGTACTGTCGCCGATACCAAAAAAAATTTAAAAGTGTTACGATCTCCTAAAGCAATGGGCTAAAGCTATAATAACATAAATTAAGGTGTTCTTTCGTTGTGGGATAAAAAAGAATTTTACAAAATTCGTACTTTTATGGACAAAATAAGGGTACCCGTTGATCTTATGGAGTATTTGTGCGATACAAATATATTTTTCGAAATGTTTGCTTTTTGAGCTAAAAATTGTTGACCAATTGTGGGATATGAAACTATTTTTTGAAAATCGTTCGTTAAGTCATTAAAATGGACAATAGTTCATATTTAGTGGGTGGGGAAGGTGAAAAATCCACAACAAGCCCCGCAACTGCCTCGAAGTAGCCCCTAGAGGGGTAGAATGTATGACGAACCTCACTAATTTTTGCCTCCTAACATTTTCCCCAAACATACCTATTCCATATCTTGACCCCCTAAAGGTTCACACTACTCCCAGGAGTCAAATGTTTTTTGCAAGCCGAACACTTAAGGCGCCCCTCATACAATTTTTTATTTTTAATATTTTTGGGTCAACTATTTGTAAAAAATGCAAAATTTGGGTTTGCGTTGCAGAAATTATATGTTTTTTTATTTGCATGCTATCCCAGCAAACCAAATGTCCCGAAATCGTTAAGATTTCGTTACGAATTTCGGCGAAAGAACCCGATTTCGGTACAGATTTCCGTTAGATTTCGTGCCGAAAAACGTATGGGAGGGTTGACACGATGTCTGCAAGATTCGTCGGGGGAAATTCGCTTGTTTTTGCCGACAAATCTTTCAGATATCTTCGAATTCTGAAATAAAATCCTTGGGAAATTCTGAAAATTTTACCGACATGTCGAGCCGATATCTGACAGAAATCTGTTATAGAATCTCAGAAAATTCTGAGAGTTTTCCCGACATTTCGTTCAGATATCTGACAGACATCTGTTATAAAATCGTAGGAAATTCTGAAAGTTTTCCCGACATATCGTGCAGATATCTGTTAGAAAATCCTAGAAAAGTCTGATATGTTTGCCGACATATCGTGCAGATATCTTTCCTCGATTATTTGCGACCCCAGAATATTTTGCAACAACTTTTCAGCTTCCCTGTTTACTTTTTTTCGAAAAGCTTGCCGCGACATTCTATTTTTTTTCACTGTTTTTTTACCTATTGTTTTACCACTTTCACTTTCTTATGTTCACCTTACAAACGTGTTTATTACTTCAATTCACTGTTGACACAGTTGAAAACAAAGAACACCAAAGAATCATAAACAAATAAATCAAATTACGGTACTTGTGTCACAACGCACAAGCAGAGACAAAATTCGCTCAGACTGTCGGTAAAGCAAAATAAACAAGAATTCGAAACGAAATCTTCACGATATGTCGAAAGACATCAGCTAAAGAAAAATGAACAAATAAACTGTACTTGTGGTTTCAGAAATCAAAAAGCAATAACAAAATTCCCTCAGACTTTCGTTAAGAAATCTTACCGATTTCGTGCAGACATTTCTGCACACAAGAAATTGAAATATCCCCCAGACATTAAGCTCCGAAATCGTAAAGAAATCTTAAAGAAACTTCTGCACAAGCAAAATAAACAATTCCCAGCCATGTCGATAAGAATTCGAAACGATGTCGGTAAGAATTTTCTTAAGAGATCAGACAATGTGCAGACTTGTCGGATATCAGCCAATGTCGGATCATTTGGTTAGCTGGGATGTTACTCCACTGTTCAATGTGAGTGAGCAAATGACTGTAATAGTACAGTTTTTTTTAGTGACGTGGGGCATTTTGCACAAAGTAAAATAACAATTTTCAAAAGAGGTTCGGTAAGCGCAACAATCTCGGTAACTGCAACCGTCTTGGGCTGCTATCGGTTGCGAAAATCGAGCTCGTACTGTAATTTAAATCATTAGCATCGAAACAACATTACTTATTTAAAAACTTTCGAAGAAGAACTTGTGAAAAGTTTTGTTGTCTTCAATTAAAGTGGTTATATAACAAGATCGGGTATGAGATACCCAAAATATAGCCGAAATACGAAGTACACCTCAAAAAAATTAAACAAAATTTATAGAAAACGGCACCTAAGAAAATTTTTTAAAAATCATTTTTGTGTTTAGGTGGTCAAAATCTTTGGAGAAGGTCTGATTTGTAAAAAAAAATTTTGTCCTATATTATGATCAATTCAATATAAGCATTTGCCATTCTATTTAACATAATTTTTTACGTAAAATGGAATAAATTCTTATAGGTGTTCACAAAAGAAAAAACTTATTTTCCGTTTGATCGCCTTAAATGAAATATAGAAGAGTTTCTTGCATTTGTGAATCTTATTAACACGCTTCTATTTTTAGATGTACACAAAAGCTAGTTTAACGACGAATTCAAACGTCAACTGTCCAGAAACTTTTACTAGACATGTCGAATCGACTACTTAGAAGTTGCTATTTACAAGATTATGAGAGCCACCCTTGTGGGAGCTGTGACAGGGCTAGAAACCTGATCACTTCCAAGATTGTCGCGTGTCATACAATGATCGGTCAACGTACAACATATGGTATATTTTAACATACAAAATGTCATTATATACAAAAATACATACCTTAACTTGAGGTACTGCTTTCTTAACGGCTTTCTGTAAAAAACATTAACAATAAAATATATTTTATATAATAAAAATGTATAGACATGGTATAAGAATGTGACGAAGGAATTACATTTCCTACTTTTTGCCTGTATATAGATCAAATCATGTATAAATAAATAGGCTTACCTTAACTTGAGGTACTGCTTTCTTGATGGCTTTCTGTGAAAAGAAATAAAAATAAATTAAAGTTTATTAGTATCGAATTTAAAATAATAAATTTATATTCACTATAAATTAATTTTATCGTTCTATATATATATATATTTCAATATATTTCTAAAGTAGTTCTCATTAGTAAGAAAAATTCATACTCGGGTTATTTTGGAATTCATTCTGATCCTTGGAACTATGTATTTGGGAATTAAATGATTTAAAATGAGAACAAACCAAATTCTTATTAAATCTAAAGTAATTCTTTCAAATCAAAAAAAAACTAATGAATTAGAACTTGATAAGACAGAAAATGTTTGAGTGTTATTAGGATTTTTTGCATCTAAAGTCCATTAAAATAATCGCTGCTAAGCGAATTAAAATGATTATCCGAGAAGTATGTATCCTATACTGGTAGGAGTTGTCCTACCAGGTTAACCTAATAGAACATCTTTTTGCAATACATTGACATTTTTAGAAATTTTTTGAGAAAATTATTATTTTAAAAATACGTCCGCTACATAAAACACTTTATATTTAACTTAATTTAAATATTTCCAGTGAAAAAATCATTAAAATAATCTCAACTTACCTTAAAGAATTTGCCAATCTACATAGTCGACATCAAGGATATTTGCATAAAAATAAAAAACGAAATTATAAATATTAGATAATATTTTAGTGTTCAATTAAAATACAGTTATATTCTATGAACTTACACCTGGTTGAGGCTCTGGCTCTGGTTCAGCTTTAGTTTGGGAAGCAAACACAGTCAAGATGACGATAAGACCCAACAGAATAGTTAATAATTTCATTTTGATGATTTATTTTTCTTAGAAATTGCTATCGACTTTAAGAAATTCAAAGTTTTACTATAAACTTAAATTGCTGCGTTTCTTATTTTATAGGAAAATGATGCATTATTTAGTTCTTGGTTAACAAATACATAAAAGTAAATATGTTATGCTAATATTTAATTAAATGACTTACCCCACGCGCTAAGGAAAACATAAACAATTGACTTTGAAGTATTTGCACAGTTTGATTTATATTTCGCATTAAATTTATACAAATATACACGCGGTTTCAAATTGACAAAGCCTTTGAAATTTAGTATCAAATTAATAACACAAGGGAACAAGGTATTTGTTGTTTAAGAACTGAATATTGTTTTAAAGGTAATTTGGGACGCTGAATCCAAATCTGCACTTGATTTTTTTGTATCAGCTCGACTTTTCGCGATATACCGTTATGTCCATAACTAAGGCACTTCCACTACAAATATTTAAATAACTTGAAAACGGTTCACCATATTCAATTAAAAAAAAAAACTTAAACTCGTCAATAAAATTATCTTTAATCCGTGCCTACATTGTTTTTAATTTGGCTTAGTAGTTTCAGAGATATCGTTGTAGTTTTAAAAAATAAAACAAAAAATTTACAAAAAAAAAAAAATTTTGTTTTTTTAAAATTCATAAAAAAAATTATTGCAACAAAAATCACAGTGTTTGTCTTAAAACATTTAGTTTAATATAGTGTGAATCAAATGAGCTTTATTTCATTAAAATATCTGCACAACTTTTGATTTTGTCAACAATTTACTGAGATAACTAAATTTACAAAAATCACGATTTCCATACAAAAATAACATTTATTAATATGTTTGTGAAAGTGTAACTCGAGCAAACCTTAACGGATCGTTATGAAAATTTATCAGTATTAATATTTTTCGAAACGAACTTATGGGATTGTAAATGGGCGGAATAGCCCCACCCCTTCTGGTACCTCCCATACAAAATTACCTATTTTTGGATAATTAATATATCTTCGATAGCTGCCAAACAGACTACCGGAGGATATTGAAAATTGGTCAGTTTATTTATCTTGCAAAAGTAGACAAACCCTAGAAAAACCGAAAGCGTTGCCATACCCCTTCTGGTACCTCCCATACAAATGACCGAACTCACCCCAATAGTCTTACATACATATCTTTTTTGTAAGTACACTGAATTCAGTCAAACTATGCGGAAGTTTTACGGTTATGAAAATATAAATCAGGAATGAATTTGCACTATATCGGATCATCCCTTCTGGTACCTCCCATACAAAATTACCTATTTTTGGAAAATTAATATTTCTTCCTTAACTTCCGAATTGAAACCTACCGATTAATTAAATTTGGTCTGTTAATTAATATTGTAATAGGAGGCAAAACTAAAAATTGAACTATAAATAAATTTGCAAATTTATCATGATTTTTAAAACAACAAAATTTTAATTTTTTTTGGGTAAAAACAAAAAATTGCGAAAAATCTGTTATCACCGAATTTAGCATAACTCATTCAATTTTCAATCGATTATTATGTACATACATGTTTTAGAAAGCTATCTTAATATGATATTAAATAAAGCTAATAAAAAGAACAATTTGCCCCCAACCGATTAACTTTCAGCGTGAAGAAAATTAAAATGTGTAATTTTTTGTGTAATTCTTTTTTTTTTTTTTGAATAAAACAGCCGTTACTCAGTCATTTTTTTTTGTAATATTAAAAAATTTGATTTTTTTCAAAGGTAACAACGATATCTTTAATAAAAAAATAAAATTTTAAAATCCGGCTTATGAAAAAAAAATTATGATTTTTTAAACTATAATTTTTTGGAAAAAATTCGAAAATACGATTAGTACCTGTAACTTAAAAATTCGAGCTGATGGAGAAAAATGGAGATTAGATTTGAAATCAGCGACCCCAAATTAGTAAAAAACAGCTTTCGAATTCCAAACAACACTCAAAAAGTTCAATTTTGTTCCCTTGTGTAATAAGAGAGATGAAAAATTTCAAATAAAAACGAAAACATGTTCGCTTTGCACACCGAATGCTTATAATTAGGGCAAGGAATTTTATGCACTAAAAATCGAACAGATGCGCATATAACATATACTTAAAATTCAAAAATATGCACTAAAAACACATGAAATATGCAATAACAAAATTATTAAAAATAATATTTGCATGAATTTTGGCAAAAAATGACTCAAATCGTAAACGAACGATTTACATTAATATTTATTTTAAATCAATGTTTGTTGAAATCCTCACCGAAACAGACTTTGAACAACAAATTTTTTGTTGTGCATTTCGTCTTTTCATATATACTATAGGAACTGGATATCGTTGTAAGTTTTTGTAAATCTGATGAATATTGTGAAACAAATTATGAAAAAAAATTTGCTAAAATATGCGCATAAATATAAAAAACACGTATTTATCGTAAAATATGCAAAATATGCAAAAACAATTGAATGCCATTTTAAAGGAAATTTTATGATTCGTAAAGATGACTTAACCGTTTCTATTTGAGGATGTTCAAAAAAAATATGCATTTGCATAAGATTCCTTGCCCTACTTATAATCAATAAGTACACTGAACTTTAAGGAACGTAGTGAAAGATATGTAGTTGTTTCATGGTTCGAATCGGCACTCATTTGCACGAAATAAAACTGGGAGAAATAAAATAGTTTTCTGATTTTTTTTTTTACAAATAGTGAAGTGAATTAGTTTGTATGTAGGGTGCACGCACGCTTTCATTTCTAAATATTAGTGCTTACGCAAGATCCAATCAGTTTGTTCTATTATACAATTGAAGTGGTAAATATAATAAAACAAATATACTGTGGCAAATATACACAATTGTGCTTATTCCAAGGTAGAACAATTAGGGGGTTGTTAGATGCAAAGGGGTGCAAGTGACAAATTGACAAAAATTGATAAAAGTGTACAGTTAAGTTCCTTGAGACTGTCTCTGTCTACTAGCATGAGATAAAATAAATTGTTATTACCAGTGGTGGTATTTAGCCGAAAAACAGTTTAAGTAATACCTGCATTTGAACTAGAATATGAAACTTTGAAGGCGAATATCTCGAAATCAACTTTTTGTCAATTGGATCTTTTGTTTTCTAAGCCCATTAACAACATTTTTATATAAACGATGAATACCTTTCGTAAGATAACATTGTTGTAGAAACATCGCTGCTATATGGGAAATTTCATAAAGATTTTCGACATTCACTGAATTACGGCAATTTTAATAATCCGAATATTCATCACAGTATTGCCCATTACTAGCTGTATACCAAATAATTCTTATCTAGCTCTTTAAAACGGAAACTGCTTTACATTCGATAACCAGCCTCATTGAAAGATCCCTGAACTACAAGGAATACACCCTCAATGCCTTCCTGGATATTGAGGGAGCTTTTAATAATGTCAAACCTGAATCTATAATTGACTCAATGGAACAACTGGAGATTAACCCAGTGGTCATCGTCTTAGTTGGTAAACTGCTAAAATTTAGGGGCATTGGATCCTGTCAGAGCGTGTCAAATATTTCCAAGGGGGCGGTTCGCCGTACTCCACAAGGAGGAGTACTCTCTAAACTACTATGGAATCTCAACATCAATACCCTCCCGAGGACGATGGAAAAAACGTGTTGTACAACCGTCGCATATGCGGACGACGTGACACTAATTGTTACCGGCAAGGATCCTAATCTACTCTCTGAGCTGCTGAAATCTGCTCTGAAACTTCTTTTAAAATGGTGTCATGAGAGTGTAAACCCGAGTAAAACAGAACTGGTGCTATTCACACGGAGATACAAAATCCCTCAATTTGCCAAACCCAGATTAAATGGAGTCGCAATTACACTCCCAGATAGTGCCAAATACCTTAGGCTAATATTGGACAGTAAACTGAATTAGAATCTGAACACTCAGACCAGGATCAGCAAAGCGGCAACGATTTATTTTTACGGACGTTTCGAAATTTAAGGAAAGAGCGGGCTGTGGAATCTTTTCGGAAGAGTTGAATTTGCAACTATCTATCAGACTACCAGACCACTGTAGCATAGTTCAGGCCGAAATAGCGGCCATTAGAATAGCGGTAGAGAAAATTCAGTATCTTGGGATATTGGGCGGCAATATTCATATTCTAATTGATAGTAAAGCGGCTATCAAATCTCTGTAGAACGTGTACACCACTTCGAGAAATGTTCGGGAATGCCGGTCGTCTCTTAAGGAGATAGGGAGACATTCGACGGTTACCCTTACATGGGTTCCAGGAAATATATATATGGTAACCAAAGGGCCGATACGTTGGCAAGGGCGCCACAACCGTGAACTCTGGCGAAGTTTACGGTCTCATTGGGATACCTCTTAAATGGGGGAAACAGTTCATTGCGGAGAAACTAAACCTCATTGCTAAGGAGAGATGGGTGAGAGAAACCACTTCCACGGCGACCAAACAAATTTGGCCTACAATGGATATACAGAGGACACGATTTTTGCTGAACTTGTCCAGAGTCCATCTGAGGAACATTAAAACTGTAATAACCGGTCACTGGCCGGTTGGTAAACACGCTAAGAGGTTGAAACTACCCTACAACGATTTTTGTAGAAGCTGCAATGATGAGGAAGAAGAGGAGAACACGGAGAATCTTCTATGTCACTGCCCTGCTTTTGGTGACCTGAGATATGAAAAGCTTGGTCATCGGATACTTCTAGAAAATACCTGTCTATCAGTATGTGATCTGCGGAACATCCAAGCCTTCATCAGAGCAACGAAATGGCTTGATAGCGACGTTGACTGAACAGAATAGGAACATTTGGTGCGAAAATTTTAAAATGGTTTCACAACGGGACTCATGCTAGGACCCAAGTGAGCTGTGTTGAACGTGGCTGCCGAATTAACCAAACCTAACCTAGCTCTTTAAAAATTAGTCTTTTATATGTAATCCCGTAAGTTTTGGGAAAATATTAACCCATGTAAAGTTTCAAAACAATTGGTTACGTCTTTCGAAAGTTATCTTGCCGACCAGCCGGACAGATATACAGACGGACATGGATACAACGACTTAAAAAGTCATCAATAGAATTTGGTTCCAAGAAACCTAGGGTCTATAGTGACTCCTTCTAGGTGTTAAATTTTTGGGTCGTATCAAATGATATAAACCGTCCTACCCTTAGGGTAAGGGTATAAAAACGCACTGTTTCGGCTACACAGCACTCACTTTGGAAATAAGTTTTTAAAATTTCCCAATGATTTTCAAGCGTAAGCAACTCATTTTTTTTTGCCGAGGTATGATATTGGCTTTCTGTCAAGATTTCGAGCGGAAAACAGTTCTCAGTGTCAAAAGAACATGTGATTTAAAAAGAAACTTGTATTTGGCTCATAAAAGTTTATTATGTCGATTAAAAAAAATAAAAAATTTTTCTAGTAAAAATCCAACTCAAAAATTCTACTTTCAACCAAGAATTAAATATGGTATGATTATTTACATAATCCTTAGTTCACTCTGATTTGGACTGGTCGTGGTATGATGGTTCGAACACGCGACTACCATGCGGAAGGTTCCGCGTTCGATTCCCTACTCCAGACATCTAAATTTTTCTTTCATTGCCGGCCTCCTCGATGTTGTCGACTGCAACATCGTAGTACAGTGTCGAGTTAATCGGCTTGTCCAGTAAAAGCTTCTCAAACTGTGACGTTCGCATTCGTCTATAAACAAGTAGGTGCCGTTTGTTGTGAATCTAAAAAAAGAAAACGTGTTAATTCACGACAACGCGAGAAGCTATCCCATACCACAATCATGGGGTGTAAAGGGAAATTACGATTTTTTTATTCACTCTGATTTAATCGTAATGCCCATACATCGATCTGTTTACGACGAGTACCACAAGGCATGGGATAAAAGAAATATATATAACAATTTAAACCTGGTATCACCGCCAATAACCATTTGTCCGTAAGGCTTTAAGTCATGTTGAATACAACATCAAATTCCACATAAGAAATGTGACATAAAAAAACCTTAACAGTTTCTGCTGCTAACATTTAAGAAATCATCCATACAACTTATTCTGGGGACACCAAAAAATTCCAATATACCAAAACATATCTTCAAGTTAATAAAAAAAAAATAACTTAACATCCCATGAATCAGATATGAAAGAGCTTCTGGCGATTGTGCGAATTGACACGCTTCTATTTTTATACTCACACTGCGGGGCCTACATATAAACAACGAATCTCAATGTAAGCTGCTTGTGAAGCTTTTACAAGATATGTCGATTGACACGATTAGTTAGAAGTTACTGTCGGCAGGTAGCCGCCGAATTAAGAATCGTGGATGAATGTGACAGGGCTTGAACCCAAGTCAACCTCAATGTAGGTGCGTGTTCTAACTATCATGCCATGGTCGGCCCAAACTCCAAGCTAATATGTATACTAAAGCACATATAATGTGGTAATTTCAGCAAATAATTTTACCATAATATTAGTCTGCACTAAATATATTGATTAATAAAGATCTATTAGTTGATATCTGCAGTTTTTTATCTATATTATTTACAAAGATTGACTATCTGAGGTATTATTCTGTATCTACATTCAATCCCACAATAAAAAGACAATTAATTTGTGTAATTTCATATATATTTTATTAAAATGAAATTAACTCTCAATCATCATCGTCATCATCATCACTTCCATCAACATTTTTTATTATTTTACCAATAGTTCGAACATTATGGGCGATGCTATTTACTTTGGCTGCATTTGTATTCACCGTATCCAATAAACGATTCTGTAATTAAAGTAAAATTGTTTAATATTAATTATACTGCAACATACAAAGATGTAGTGTTTTACTTACTGTGCCATCGTTTAAGTCATCTAACCAATCGGCTGCGGTGAATCCCCAAGATCCAACAATGAGTAGCACACAGAATATAGCAAAATTTTGAGATGAAGACATATCGCTGGAAATGATAACAAACGATTGATGCTGTGACTGAATAAACACTGAGCTTTTATACATCGTTTAGCTTTCATGATGTAGATAAATAAAACCATAATGCTAACACAATGCGAAGATCCTAAAAGTATCTAATATAAAAAGGGGATTTTTTGTGTTAAATTTCTGTGAATCATTTATATCATAAAATAAGGGTATTGCCCGATATAGAGTGTTTCCCTGGAAGTTACTTTCTTTTCATAGAAATAAGACATAATTTTGGATTTCTGATCTTCATTTAATATTTATGCATAACTTAATTTGATCTTTAAATGCTATTCGTTTTATTGCATTAATTTCAAAATGTGAAATATATAGTTGAGTATACATGCATATAATTGGTTGGCTTCAATAATTTGTTTTAAAATTGTCCAATACCATTTGCATATAATAGATTTTCACAGCCAATGTTTTTGTAACTTTTACAACGCGCATGATCGGCCCGAACGCAATTTATATATAAAATTGGTGACTGACTGACTGGGAAATTCATCAACGCCCTAACCAAAGGGTTATAGATAGGAGTGGCTGGTCTTCTTATCGAGTAGACATCACCTAAGAAGAGCATAATTCATATAGAACTACGAATAAAGGTAGAATCGTAAAAATCTATATGGTCTTGCTTCCTATAGAACTAAGGAGCTGAACAGGAATTTTTCGAAATTTTTAACTCCAAATTAAAAAAACATGTTTTGTGACCTGATTACATAAAAAACTAACTAAATGTTTTATCTGAATATAAATATTACACACCAAGGACTTAAATTGTATGCGAATCCATCCATCCATCGTGAACTAGATTAATGCACCTCTATATTAAGTGAGCCCGAAATCAATTTCTGTATTCTCAGTACGGGGGCAGCGAATCGTATAGACGTTTTTTTGCGAAAATTTAATAATGACAGACATGAATGACGGAAATTTGACTAAGATCGGACATCTATTTCCCGTACCCCAAAGAGGTCAAATATATGGTTCTTAGTAAAATCCAATATTTTTTACCAATGTTCAATTAAGAAATTGAATTTTTTTCTCGAAAATATGTAATAGTGTCAACTTAGTTCCAAATAGCTTGGTTATATATCTACTACACTGTAAAATTTTTAGGACGATTAAACTAATATTATGGCTGCTATAAAGGTTTTTTTAAATAGGGCGTGGCACAGCCTACTTGGCACATTTTTAATTGGATCACGAACTTTGATACCAAATGCATCCACACAAATTTTTAGGGCGATTGGAGAAACAGTCTTAAAGATAGCGGTTTAAAAAATAGGCTCCAATGGGCCACGCTCACTTGGTGTATCAAAAATGGAAGTACTCTATTTTCACGACTGACCACACAGCCACATTCTGTGAAAAATTCAATTCGTTTTCATGTCTATACGGTACTAAAAAATGCAAACAAACAAAGACAGTCATTTTTATACACATATGTAGATTTGACCTTTGACCTCTTTGGGGCACGGTTTAAAGTTGTCCGATTTTGCTCAAATTTTGACCAGAGCCGTTTTATAACAATTGACACAATATTCTGCTCGGGTATTACCGAAAATCCAAAGTTGAATTTTCGCTGCTACCCTAATACCTAGTACACCAACGCACAGTGGGGTAAGGGACCACCAAAACGGAGATTAATTAAAAAATGAAAATTGCGATTTCCAATTAAAATTTTTTACTCAATAATTGTACACAGAACACTGATTCAATTGATACTAAAGTCAATTACATACGTTGTTTATTTAAAGTTCTATGCTCTATCAAACTTCGGAAATTTTTTCGACATTTCTACGTGTTAGCGAAAAGTGAAATATCGATATTTAGGAGTGAAAGTTTTTGCTTTTTAGTCATTTAAAAATCTAATTTTTGTTATGGATCATTCAACGTCAGCTATTGAAGAACAGGAATAATAATTAGTTGTATACAATAAATATGTATAATAATTTTTAATTATTTTAAAAAAAAATGGTCTATATTTAAGGTATTTTTGAAATGAATGTAGATTTTTAAAATGGTTCCGGGTAAAACCGTGTTGAAAAATTAACTAAATTGTAAAATATAACATCTGTACTTACAAAATCAAGAAAAACATTTTGCGCGTTTTTGCGCCCATTTGTTTTATTAAATTAATTGTGATGTTAGACACTCCTGCGACAACGGTGGAAATTTTGTTTGGTTTGGTTTGTTGCTGAACATTAATTTTTAATTATATTCTACATAAGACAAAATATATGCTTATTTGCCTTCATAATATTCTTTTTTGTACCAAAAAGTACTTTTATTAGCCCAAAAGTACTTTTTGTTGCACAAAGTTCTTTTTTATACCAGAGACTTTTTTGTACCAAAGTACAAGTACTTTCTTTTGTACCAAAGTACTTTTTTTTTATCAAAAAATTACTTTTATTGACCCAAAAATACTTTTATTGTCCCAAAAGTACAATAAACCCTTTTTGGTACAAAAAAATGCTTTTGGGCCAATATGTGTACTTTTTGGTACAAAAAAGTACTTTAGTACAAAAAAAAACTTTGTACCAAAAAGTAGAATAAATTTTCTTGCATTTGTAGCTGCTCGCAAGCTGCTGCTCTTTTCCTAAAAAATGTCCATCTGTCTGTCCCCGCGATCACAGCCGTAGTTTATGAGCTATCGAGCTGAAATTTGGTATACAAGCTTCCTCCAAGAGGGGGTTACGTTTTAATATGAGCAATATCGGACAAAAACCTGTCCCCCTCTTTTGTGGCTTGTCCGTCTGTCTGTCCTCGCGTTTAAAGCCTTAGTTTAAGAGCTATTAAGCCAAACTTTGTTAGTTTCTATTCTCTAAGCGGAGGTTATGTTATAATATGAGCGAGACCGAACAAAATGCAATCCCACTTCCCATACAAACTCCTCCTTTTTGGGGTATAAAAAATGAATAACAACATTCTCAAAACATTACTGACAAAAAAATGGATTTGATCGGCTAAATTAAACGTCCACCTCTTGTACAAACTACTATTTTCTGATGTAAAAAATTTAATAAAAATTTAAACTACTCCTACAAATTTTATCCTTTATTATCCTAAATCTAATTTGAAATACTATTAAAAGAAGGCAAAAATTTGCGATTATTCAAATAAAACTAGTGGCACCGTAACTTAAGTCTTTAGTCATATTTTCGACCTGTAGTTTGATTGTAAAATTTACATCCGTTTCGTCGTTGGATCAGCATGACATGATTTACTTTATCGATTGGTATACGTATCTAATATTTTGATGTGTTATTAAAATTTAAAGGGAACATAATTTATGGTCCTGCGCAAAGGTATATTTGAAATGACCTGATATAGCTTAAAAATGAAAGGTGTTATACTCCGGTGAAAATACCTCAAAATGTAGTCATTCTTAGCACACTATTGCTTCATCCATTTTCTTTTGCATTCTGTTAATTTTCTAATTTTCAATATTATAGTTAATACATCTTTGTTCTTATGACAAAAACATGAATCACTTGACAACTTGACAATACCTTCAATTAATAATACAAACAAAAATTTAAACTCAAAGGTAAAATAAAAAATCCCCCTTTTATTTGGAAAAGTCCCTGGATGGTAGGGTCTTTGTTTGTGTTGTTGCCACACAGTTATCAGCTTGAAATGCAACTAAACTATAAAAGGTTTGCGATTTTACTGTGTCTGCATCAATTGAGTGTAATCATCTACAGCAAAATGTCTTCATCTCAAAACTTTGCTATATTCTGTGTTCTCCTCATTGTCGGTTCTTGGGGATTCACCGCCGCTGATTGGTTGGATGACTTAAATGATGGCACAGTAAGTTAAGAAATACTCATGTTTGTGATTTGTGTTTTATTTAATTAAATGGAATTCATTTTTAGAATCGTTTATTGGACACAGTGAATACAAATGCAGCCAAAGTTAATAACATAGCCAATAGTGTCCGAACTATTGGACACATCTTAAGAAATGTTGATGGCAGTGACGAGGATGACGACTAGTGGAGATACTTTAAAAGGGTGTATTAAGTTAATTAAATAAAATAAATAATAATAATTACAAAAATAAAATTAATTTTTAATTTTATAACAAAACAATAATGATAGTGCATAGTAGGTTTTTTGGGTACGACCATTGCATTACACCGACGATCTACTCGATTTTTGCAGGTTACGATTTATATGATTCTCTCGCATTGCTCAAGTAACAAATCAGCCTAAATTTTTGCACGATATCGCTCTCAAAATTCAATTAGAAAGTATTAGTCAGTGGAAGAACGTTATCTACGTCTTTTATGACGTAGGTGCGCTCTAAGAAGGGATTTTTGGAAATTCGGACTGCAAGGAGGTAAAATGGGCATGGCACCGCCCCATACAACTGGAATTTTAAAATGGCTTTATCTTTTAAACCATTATAGATACGACGTTGAGACTTGGTACGTATATCGGTCGTATAAGAAAAAATACTTTGTTTGTGGAATATGGGCGGTGCCACTCCCATTTTTAAAAAAACAGTTATTTTGGCCAAATAAATAAACCGATTGCATTTGAATTTGTGCTACTTTCCATAAGGCCTATCATAGGCTACATGAAACCATAACTAGACAAAGGTGAAAGGTGAGAAGATGAGATTTCCTACAGATGTAAATGGTACATGGGGGATTACGTCTCGCTGGGAATCTAATTTTGCATATATATTTAAAATTGCGCGCTGGCTGTATGTAGGATGATGAAATTTGGGGTGGTTGTTCCTCTTTTCCAGAAAACGTCAGCCAAGAATGGATTTTAAGTAATTCATACTTTTAGGAGTAAAATAGAGCAATAAGGGATAAATGCCTTCACTTAGACTAATCGGCTAAAGCTATAATCACGAAAACTGATATTGGAATGGTCACTATCAAATTGGATTAAGGTTTTTTTGAAACTCGATAATTCTGGGTAACAAAAATCGAAGAAGTGATAAAATTGTTAATAGCGCCCAGACCAATAATGATATAATCATGATAATTTATATGGGCTTGCTTCCTATGAAATTAGAACGAAGCAAGGAGAGTTTTCGAAATTCTTAGCTTTTAGGGGTAAAAAAGGCCGAAAAGGGATAAAACATGGTACTATCGCCCAGACCAAATGCCTAATGGTAGAGTTCTGAAATTGTATATAGAATTGCTCTCTATAGAATTAGTGAGCCCCCAGATGGGGTTTTTAGAAATTCGAACATTTAGGGCTAAAACGACCGAAAAGCGATAAAACTTGTCACCCAGACCAAACTGTTAAAGCTATAATCGGGTATGGGCATGCTTCCTATAGAATTAGAAGGAGTACCAATTAATATTAGTTGTGCGATACGAATGTTTCTTTTGAAAGAGCTACAATCAGCGTTTGCATTTTACCTGTATTGCTTTAAGTCATAAGAAGATTCATTGTAAGTACGGGTGAAGCAACGCGAGCCGGGAAAGCTAGTTTTTAATATATATATGCAAATTTTATTAAAATCGGTCTTTTAATATGAACCTACAAATTTTTTAAAAAGTGGCGTGGCATCGCCCACTTTCCCAACGAGACGTAATCCTCCTTGTACTATTAACATATTTTGTAAATCTCCTCATCATATCTTTAATATCTCGTGAGATATGATCGATTACAATTTTGGTTTGTGTGGTCGGTGCCAAGCCCCTTTGTCTAACTATGTTTTCATGAAGAGTATGATAGGGGTCCTACGAACAGTACCACACCGTGTAAATGTCATTGCAATCGGTTCATTTATTTGGCGTATATAAAGATCTTTTTCACAACGAAACGTAATCCTCCTTGTACCATTAACTTATGTTGCAAATCTCATCTTCATACCTTTAATGTCTCCTGAGATATGACCGATTGCAATTTTGGTTTGTGTGGGAGGTGCCACGCCCATTTTGTTTAATTATGTTTTAATGTAGCTTATGACAGAGTCTCTACGTACAATACCCCACAGAGAAAATTTCATTGCAATCGGTTTATTTTGTTGGCGGATATAAAGATCTTTTTATAAAGGGGGCGTGGAATCGCCCACTTTCCCAGCGGGACGTAATTCTCCTTGTGCAATTAACATATGTTGCAAATCCTTTTGATTTCACATGAGATATGACTGATTGCAATTTTGTTTGTATGGGCGGTGCCATGCACCTTTGTCTAATTATATCTTTATGTAGCCTACGATAGTGGCCCTACGAATAATACATCACAATTTAAATGTCTTTGCAATCGGCCAATTTCTTTGTCGGATATAAAGATATTTGAATAATGGGGCGTAGTATCGCCCACATTCCCAGCGAGACGTAATCCTCCTTGTACCAGTAACATATGTTACTCATCTTCATACCTCTTACAGCTCGGGAGATATGACAAATTGAAATTTTGGTTTGTGCCACGCCCCTTTGTCTAACTATGTTTTCATGTAGCCTATAATAGAGACACTGCGTTCAGTACGAACAGAGAAAATTTCATTGCAATCGGTCCATTTATTTGGCCAACATAACAATTTTTTCGCCCACTTTTCTGAAACAAAGTAATATGTAAAAAATCTATAATGATGAGGCTATGAAATATAGCCAATTAAAAATTCGAACTGTATGAGGCGGTACCACGCCCTTTTCCCCCTTGCAGTCCGAATATCCAAAAATCCCTTCGTAGTGCACGACTACATTCCACATTTCACAATTCTAGCTTGAGCCGTTTGGGCTGGGAAGGGATCAGTCAGTCACCCAACATATCCTTGAAAAAGCCTGAGTTTCTTCTTGCCGAAATAATTAAGAAATCAAACCTCAGTTAAATATTGACGGAGTCATAAACCTTCAGGTGAGGAAAGAAATGTAAAACCGGGTTTTTACCCGTAATTCAAGATTTTGATGGTGTTAGGGTACATTGGTATACAGATTCATGTTGTACTTGACCAGACTCCCCAAATACAATACAATTTCCAAAGTAAACGTTTAAGTCCCCTTTCACGAATGTATCAATGATCGTACATAAAATATAAAAACTTAGAACAAAATATTTATTGCAAAAAAACTAAATTTTTTATAAAGTTCTAAAACAACGTCATTTGTTTTACAAAAAATTCATGAATAAAAGTAAAAATATCGGGAACTTTTTGTCTACCTGCTACTGATGTTTTAAAAATAGAACAAATTAAAATATCTAAAACGAACATCAACAACATCAATAACCTATTCAAATGTATCCATTTAAAGATCACATTAAATATGATAACAATTCCCCAGAAGCCGAAAAAAGAAACAGGTTAAAAAAAGAAACAGAAATTCCCCACCACGCGTTTTATACAGAAATTCATTCATGCGCTTTTGGGTTATTGGTCGTTTGGCTAATTTGTATTTTTTAGTTTTTATTTTACGCTTCATTTACTACTGCCGCACAATCACCATCCGCGGAGACCCCTTTCCAAAGAAAGAGGGGAACTTTTAAAAATGCTAAACACGTCGATCATTATTATGATGACGATTAGCAGGCGTCGTAAAACACTTTACATGTATGTGGTTCGTGATTAATGGATTCCATCGTCTTAATAAATGTATGCTTTGTTTGCGGTTACATTTTGGGATAGGTCAGATGACGGAAATAAAATCTAATTAAAGTGTGAAGTACCCCAATGGGTTTGTGTAGCTTTTTTGTGAGATAATGAAAAAAAAGATTTTCCAGAATTTGGCTGTGGGTCAAATGTACTTTTTACAAGTGTATGACTCTATTACACGTTATCGGTTAGCGGGCAAACGTACTGAGATGACGAACATACGTTTGTTATTTTTGAAATAATGTATCAATTTGAATTTTACATTGTTTCTTGAAAGGAATAAATACCGTTGAGGCGAAGCAATGACTTGAAAAGTCTTATGGGACTCCGCTAGAAAAAATTATAAAACGTTAATATGCTGACTTCAAACGTGGTCGTAGAGACACTGCTGATACAGAACGCAGTAGATCTCCAAACGTGACGGTAACACCAGAAAACATTAAAAAATTCACAAAATCATATTGAATGATCAAAAAGCGCAATCGCATGAGTTAGCTGACATCGTAAAGATCTCTAAAGAACGTGTTGACTTTATTATGCCTCAGCATTTTTTCATAACATACTCTGTTCAAAGAAGCTGCTTCAGTTGCGTGTCATCAAAATATATCACAAGGAATCGAAAAAATTGGGGTATACATTTTCATTATAGAGTACGTGGTCGGTAAGAAGGGAAAAAGCGATAAAACTGATGTCATCACCAGGGCCAAGAAAAGTATGCAATATATACTTGCATATGGAAATGCATATTACAGTCTTACCGGCATGTTTTGGGGGTTTATGCATATAAAAACATATTTTGGGTTTTTCAAGTTTTTTTATTATATTTTTGTACTTTTCGTATATATTTTTCGCAGTATATATGAAAAAGATAGGAAGTTAGTCTCTATAATTTTTCGCAACTGGCGACGCCTATCATATAGAATTAATATTAATGAATTTATATCTTATACCAAGGCCGTATTTTTTAAAGTGTGAGTTTCCGGTACTAACTAAACCCAATATTATTTTTGTGTTTATACGTATTAAGGATTCCGACGCCAAGAATTTCAATGAGTTGTACCTAGCGTTGCGTTGCCACCAGATTCATCCATTACTCGTTGGTATAGTTGGCAGAACTATCAATATACGTAAGGAAAGTTGTGAATTAGTGTAACAGTGAGGAAGCTGAAGCAATGCGTGCATTCTCAGATAAATAGTCAATCAGCGCTTCACTTTCCAAATATGACAAAACAGATAGCTTTGCAAAAAAAACTTTTTACATTGAAACAATGGGCGGTGGGACTTTTAAAGTCAACACACATTATATTACATGGACTTTCTAGTTTTAAGTTTCATCCATCTTCTTAAAATCACAAATATTGATCAAGATTTCAATAGCGGAAATCAAGAATATGTAAGACAAATTATGGGGAGGCGTATACATTATAATTTTTTTTCCTTAAAAGATTAAGTACTCCCCATTCAATTTACTTATGTAATTTTGTTTACAGTAGAGTAATTAATCAGTAGTCTGAATTTTATAAATGTAATGGATTAAATAACTTCATTTAATTTTCAACTTTTTGTGATAAATTTATATTGAAAATAAAATGAATTGCGTGAATAAAATTTACTACGTGTCAAAATCTTTTGTGCATTTTTCATAAGTTTTAAAGGCATTTTTTAGTGTTTTTCGTGCTTTTCCGGGCATATTTGTGTTGGCCCTGGTCATCACACATATCAAATGGCTAAAGATATAATAGCGCCCATTACAGGGAGCATGTACAATGTGAAAGCTGCAAGAAAGAATTTTATGAAATTTGTACACACGGCTAAAGTTATAATAGTGAAAATGCATATTGGCGAAGGGGTTTTTCGACATTCGTACTTTTAGTGAAAACAAGGCCGAAAAGAAGATAAAACTGGTACCTTTAACCAGGCCAAACGGCTAAAGCTATTATAGCGGTCATTTATATGGGTATTAGGGTGGCAGCAAAAAATCAACTTTGGATTTTCGGTAATTCTCGAGCAGAATCTTGTGTCAGTTGTTATAAAATGGCTGTGGTCAGAATTTGAGCAAAATCGGACAACTTTAAGCTGTCCTAAAACGCTTAAAGATCAAATCTAAATAAATGACGTAGGTGCGTACTAAGAAGGACATTCGGACTGCAATGGGATGAAAAGGTAAAAATTTAAATTGGATGTATCATAAAAGACATATTGGTGCCACGCCTCTTTTTTAAAAATCGTTATATGGGCTCAAAAAATGGACCGATTGCAATTTTCACTGAGTGGTACCACTATCATAGGCTACGTGAAAACATAATTAATCAAAGGCACACTCAAAAGAAATTTTAATCGGTCAAATCCCAAAACGAATCGTTATATCGGTCATATTAATTTCTACCATATGACTGACTGATCACTAACCAGTCCAAACGATTAAAGCTAGATCCTAAAATTTGGCATAAAGGTTCCTTCTGTGTCGTAGTTGAGAGTAAAAAGTCCTCAAAGGGCTAACATTGGCATTGTCGCCCAGACTCAACGGCTATCAGTAGAATCGCTTAATGTGGGGTGAATCATTATTTTTTAGAATAGTTGTACGATACTACGGCCGCGTAAATTGTTGTACAAAGCAATTTTTCGAAATTTGAATTTTTGGGATGACAAGCGGATATATGATTCCACCGCATCCATGTAAATATTTATCTTAAAGAGAAGTTGAGTGACACGAAGGATTTTTTTCAAATTCGTACATTTAGTCTTAAAACACAAACAGTGGGTAGAATCTAGGATTTTTTTGATTTTTTCTTTTAGAGAATAAAACGGGACAAAAGATCAAATTACTTGTCGTAACCTCTTATCTTATGCAGTGGTTGTGCGATAAGAAATAATTTTTTTATAATTTTTCGTACTATTACCTTTTTTGTCCTTTTAAATTTTTGCGAAGACTGCCGTTTGATAATACTGATACGAAATTTTTTCCTGTTGTATTCTACAATCAGCAATATTTAAACAAAATTCGTAAATTTCAACAATAAATTACCATAAACTTTATTAAAATATACACAAAATATGGCACAAAAGACACAAGTTCCAATTACAATAAACAATTACATCGCTTTAACCTCTAGCCGTGGCAGCAACATTGGCTGCCTGTTGGGCTACACTAAGTGTTTGGATGGTAGCGTCACGGGTATGCTGGCCAACACGTTCCTGCAAATAGGAGAAAAAGAAAAAAATTTAAAACACTTGTAACAAATAACCAAATTTACACTTCATTGCAACTGTGATACTTACCACTTTCTTGCCTATCTTTTTCAACCAACCAGCTTCGGATTGTTGGGCAAAGACAGCCAAAACCAAGGCAACAAATAAGAAAATGTTGTAAAATTGCATTTTTAACTATTAATTTTTTTTTACAACTTTGTAAGTAACGTTTAATTCGCAGATTTACGTTAAGTTATAAACTGTTATTGATTGCTGTACAGCTATTTGCTTTTATATACAATTGCATGGTCTAAGAAATATTTAGGGTACTTTCCTGCATCTTGGTTATTATTGTTCTAGTAAAGCAGCAGAATTGGGGAAGCACTTTTCTATGCTAGTTTTATTTCTTTTTAAGGTTTACAATGCGGCAATGCGATTTGCGGTTTTTGCTGTAATACAGTGACGAAGTGATATAAATATATTTTATATAACCAACCCTTGTGTTTGCTAATAATTGTATAAGAAAATAATTGTAGTATTATATTACAGAAGAAATATTTTACGATTAACTTGGACGAATAGTGTTCTAATTGAACGAACAACGAATAAATGACAATAAAAGGGCAGTGTCCTTCAGTAGTTCCTGCTCCGTATGAAAGATTCCCTTATCGGTGTGCAAGTTAATACTTTGACCACGACGAACATATTATGTCGGTTTTTTTTTTGTCCATTTAGTTTGTCATAGAACTTGAAGCGTTAAAGTGTTAACTACGAATTTTTAATATGAAGACGAACTCGTCATGGAGTTCGAAACGCGTCATCCTAGTGCCTGACACCCTGAATTTGACCAAAAATATAAAAAAAATATAACACTTTTCTGGTCATTTAGCCAAATTTGATGTATCATTTGATACACTAACATAAATTGATATATTATCAATACGATCGACTAAAACTAACAAATAACACAGTTTAAAATGTGCATGTATTGTTTTTGAAAAAATTTTATTTTATGTTTGAAAAATTTAACTAAAGTCACTGTAAGTGTGGCAAGCATAAATGGCATATATGTATTTTAACGCAATTCAGTGGTAAAAATCGATGTTGGATTCTTTCCGGTACAACTCCCCAAAAATGATAAGTCTTTGCAGATTTTAGCATATCCAAAGTTTGAGAACGATTGAAGTATGTTTGGACTTCATGTTTTTAACAGCCACGCTTTGGGGGCATAACTCAAAAACGACTAGTCAAATTTTAATGAAAATCCGAAATTAAATGAAAATTTCTTTAATCTACTCATGTATAATTTTTCGGCATTACTAACAGTTATAAATAAATTTATGAAAATAATAAAATAAAAATTTGCCTACAAAATTAAATTTTTTATAATTAAATAATAATAAAAAATACTAAACGGAAAAAAGCGTCAAGTCTTACATCTTTCACGTAATGTCACATAACTTATGAACAAAATGAGATATAGATCATGAAAATCGATAAACGCGTTTAGCTTTTATTCAGAATCAAGTAAAGGTAACTCACTGTGACACTAAATATAGATTAACGTTTGGGGTTATTCCGCTCCCAGACATTAACCTTTTTCCTATACGGAATGAAAGCCTTTGATGAACCGTAGGTTGAACTTTTTTTATTGCATGGTGAATTTTTTAGTTTAACCCAAAACTGAGGTTCAAATAGGTACTTAAATACTATGCTTCTTATTGTTTTAGTGCATTTTCGATATCAAATGTCTGCAATAAAATTTAACGAAAGTTTTTTTTTGTGCAACATTTTAACTCTATATCTCCCCTTTTTACATGTCCTTTTCGTCTTTATTTTGAGAATAGTCAGTGTCTAAAATGGGACTAAACAACATGCAAATGTTCTACAAATATGCTGCTCAGAAAATTCGACTTGAGGTGCTCTAAAACCAGAAATCAATATCTCCAACTTTTACTCATCATGTTGTCTCTTTTCGAAGCACTGTGTGAACAGCGACCTAAAATAATCAGAGCATCTATGTTTCTTATTATTTTTTGACATCCCTAATTTAAGAGCCAGCGAGCTGAAATTTGGTATGCAGGCTTCTATTTCCTAAGCGGAAGTTAAGTTCTAGGATGAGCAAGATCGAACAAAAACTACCCTCACCTACAATACAAACTCTCCTTTTTGGTATGTCCGTCTGTCTGTGGAAATTGTCTAAAGTGTGTAGGCAAAATCTTTTATCCCTCGGAGTTATGGCCCAACCACAGACTGCAAACATTGAATCAAATTTTTACAAAGAATAGACGCATATAGGCTATTCCATGGTCACATATATGGCAGTCGTACGTTTCAAGGAGATGAGAAACAATGATGACTCATTTTTTTTAATACTTCTTTAATATTTTGTGTAATCCTTAAGAAATTCTATATTCAGTAAGAGAGACAAAATCTACTGAACTGATGGTCCTAAAATATTAGCAAAAAAAGAGTGTGGCGTTAAAAATAGAAGTCAGTTCAGTGCGAAATGAGTCAGATTTTTTGATAAAACCTTTTTTAATATGATTTGGAATATTATACATTTGTTTTACAATTGACTATTTTCGAAAAAAATTATTTTTTTTTATTTCCGATATTATTAAATTATATATTTGCGATACAAATTGTTGATTACGAATGTTACATTAGAACGTCAATAAAATAAAATAAAAATTTTGCAGCTAACTGATAATTACACAGTGCAACACATAAATTGGTGCCGCCTTCGTACCCAGCTATTTTTGAAGTATATACCGAGACTAAAAAAATCCCCAAAGGATTTGGGCCCATTACATCGAAACATTTTTTTTTGGATACTCCAATATTTTCAACCCAATACGATTTTTTGACCATTTTTAGGGAGTCCATATTTCATAAACTGTTCGGAATTTTTTCTTTTCGTCTTCGGCAAAGTTGTAGATCGAAACCAGAGCAAAAAAAGTCTCAAACAGACCGACCCAAAAAAATTGCATCTAGTGCATGAAAATTGTAAAGATATGGGAAAAACGGCTATTTTTTCATGATATTTTCACCATAAAATTATGATTATAACAAGTAATATTCCACATAAATCATACGCCACAGAGTACAACGAAATAAATTTTGTGTGGAAAACATCATGAAAAAATATCTTTTTTTTCCATATTTTTGCAATTTTCATGCACTGGATGCAATTTTTTTGGGTCGGTCTATTTGACACTTTTTTTGCTCTGGTTTTGATCTATCTATAAAAACGTAATAGGGCCAAATCCTTTGGGGATTTTTTTAGTCTCGGTATATACTTCAAAAATATCTGGGTACGAAGGCGGCACCAGACGATGACCTTAGAAATGTTGCACTGTGTTATTATTGGAGTTATTTACTGTTTTAACAAACATTTTATTAAAGGTGCAGATGCACCATCAGTAAATATATTATATTATAAATAGAGCAACCGGAAATATGCACTTAAAATCGTGTTTATGCGCTTAAAATATGCCCTGCAAAATATGCTTTTAAAATCATAAAATAAACTCTCAAAATCAACAAAAATATGCTCTAAAAAATTTAAGTCACAAATATTTACTTCTTCTAAATCATTTAATGCACTTAGGGTCTTTAAAATGGCATATTAATTAAATGATTCAAGCCATGTTCCCAAACGTGTAGTTATTGGAGAAAGAAAAATTAATGTGCAAAATATGAAATATGCTTCAAAAGGGATACGTATTTTTTAATAAGTATTGCTCTAAAAAAATATCCTTTTTTAAGCATATTTTCTTAAAACCAAAATATGCTAAAATATGACTTATTGGGTAAAATATGCAAAAGTATGCTCTAACAAATAGGTGTCAAAACACTTGCAAGAGTATTAAATATATAAATACCTTACCTTCTTCTTAATATCTCTTTCTAAAAAAACATGCATTTGCATATTTCCAGTTGCCCTGATTTTAAATTTAAAAAACGTGAGCAGCACAAAAATGCAATTTTGTAGTCCGTTAAATCAACATGGAAACGTAGATGAGCTTTGGACATAATTTAATAAAATTTAAGTAGTTATCTTTACTAATACAAGTTTGAAAATTTTTATTTTTCGATCACGGTGGACCTTTTTGTGGAAATGCCCATATGGGCAAGCCCACCGTCAGTAACGTCACGTTCGTAAACATATTTTGGCCAATATCTTTACTAAATACTATTATTTCTCCCAACTTGAGAACGGCATATGAAATAACTCGTCATAACTGTTGTCTCATACGTAGACAATTTTGCTGTATCTCGTTTTGTTGTGAAGTTATGACCATTTTAAGCCGTCAGTAACGTCACCGGATTTTGGAAGTGTGTTTTGAGGTTACTAAACGTTTGCGCAGCGTCAGTAACGTTACACAAAAATGTCAGTAACGTCACACGTACGAATTTTGTTAGAATTTTCAGATCTTTTTTTCTCTTGGGTTAATAGAGGGCTAAACGACCAAAAAAATCATCATAGAGGAGTTTTAAGATGCAACCTGGGGAGATATTAAAAATAAACCACTCTCATAAAAAAAAAATTTTAGTAAATCGGGCTTGACCTTTAGAGCTGATTTTTGTATGATAGAGTGTTAGTTTATTAAATTATCTCTTCAATAATGTGTATAGCTTAAGGGTTGAAATTGGTTTCTGATCAGTTTTGCATCATTAATATTAAAATTTGTAAATTTTCCCTACTTTTCAGTCTTAGCGGCTATTTAGTACGAAAAATGTCGAATTAACTTCTGTTTTTGTTTGCAAAAAAATTGTGACATTTCTTCCTAAATGGTAATAAAAATTTTGTGTCAGTATTTTGAACTAAAGCCATGACACTCTGTGAAATAAAAACACATTATTATCGGGAAAAACAAAAGTCTTTATTAATTCAGTCTTGTTAATTTTTGCAAAATTTATGCATCGCTTCAGTTGAAGTTTTTTTTTAACATAAATAAACATAAAATATCACAAAAAAAGCAATTTTAGTTGTATCCCTGCTGAGCTGTTATTTCGTCCCCAATGGTACGGATTTGGTGCGAAGATGAAATGTCACGAATGTTTGCGAAAATTGTGGCCGTGTCCAAAATGGTGTTTATATTTTTAAACTCTTCTTCAGCAACTGCCGCAACTAATATTTGCGATTGTGTAACAATTGGAACGCCTCAACGAATTCCCGTGCACTGTTTACTATGCAGTGACGAGCTTTTTCCTTTTGTACTCGTCGTATTTGTTGCTTTCTTTTAGCTTTTTAACATAACGCTTGTCTCTTTGTGCACCAGGAATCGGAGTCTAGCAATTAAATACCAAATTATTAAGCAAAAAAGTAAAAAAAAAAAAAATTTATAATCCGTCAGTAACGTCACACAATCTTTTTTTGCAAAAATACCCTGCTATGTGCTAATAATGCTTTATTTAAGCATTAATTATGAAAGTACTTCAAAAATACTCAAAAAAAAATCAGGTCATCCAACCTCTTTTATAATTAGTTAATGCATAAAAAAACATTTTATAAAAATTTGTCAGTAACGTCACCATTTATTTGCGGCTGATTACTTTAAGCCCTAATTGGTCCAAAACCCAAGCTTTGTACCCAAATTTGCTTGCTAATCAATAGATTGATTTGTATTCTATTCAAAAAAAAGTAATCATCTGTCTAAAGTATAAAAATATAAGAACAAAATTTACCTTTTACTCCGACATTGATATATTTTCCAACTACACCTTGCACGTGCCACTTATGAAAAGGATGTAAAATGTCAAAGCAGACACAAATTTTGCACTGGCATACAGTGCTGCCATATGCTATACATATTAGACATTTGAAATATAAAAAAAATTTTGGACCTTGTGACAGAAAAAAATGGTTTCATTTTTCGTGGCCTTGCCGATATGCTAAACTTAAATTTGATGTAAGTGCCGGATTTCTTACCAGACTTAACAAAACTCTGGAACATTTTTTTTTTTACATAAAACGGCTCTGAAAAATTTCCGTACAAAATTGGGAATTTTTCGTTTATTTCATTTAAATGCAGGAATGAAAAATACCCCAATTGTTTTCCACCAAAAACGCATTAAAGAAAATAGTGCCGGATCCCATGGGCCCTGACGCCACGCTCCCCCAAACACGCCTTAAATTGTGCTTTTTTCGCACAATTTTTTTTTTTAAATTTTAATTTAGCATTTTGCATAAAACCATAAATACCAGATTTGAAACCCTTTTTCATAAAAAAATAAAAAATATTTTGTATAATCAGTTTTTAAATAACCTGTAATTTGATTTTGATCCCATTGTTTTTTGAAAACCAGATTTCGTCAACCTAGTTTAAGAACCGACTTCTTTTATCGACGTCGACAAATTTTAACCTCCTATCCTATATTTTGTCCAGATACGTTTTTAAAGCGTATTAAAAATTAGCTGTTTCTTTTTCAGCAGAATTCAAGAAATAATAAAATTTTAAATAAAACTAAAGTAAAACATTTACCGATATGACCCATTTTGCACAGTATTTTTTTCCATTGCTCTTAAAAACATTATATAGTACAAAGTACATATTATAGTTATAGTTATAGTGATGTCGACACAGTTTACGGTTGCTAAATTTAAACGTTTATTTCGGATAACAGTTACGACTGCATTCATTACTTTTGGGTTACGAATACGATTTGATGCCCCGTGTGGCATATGGGTCATATTCATTATCTCATTATCTCAATCTTTATAGGTGTAAAAATAATACAATTCCCTTACAGACAGTCGCAACGACAAAAAGTGCAAATTGATAATAATAAAACTATAAAACGTATGTATAAACATTTCTCACAATCCATGTCGATTAATAATTTCTTAGTACGAGGGCTGCTATATATATTTCTGGCCTAGGCAACAATAAGTGTTGCCAGGTGCAATCTGATATTTCCATTGGAAAGGTTGACATTTTTTAGCATAACATCACTCAGAACGTGTTGTCATTTAATCGTGAATTGTTAAACTTACAGAGCTTTGAACAATTCAATTCCGTTAAAAAAATGGAATTGACACGTGAGCATTTTCGTGCGATCATTTTTCACAACTTTCGACGTGGATTATCCAGACAAGAGTGCATCGATGAACTTAAGTCTTTGTATGGTGATCAAGCACCATCATATAGCACCGTGAAAAACTGGTATAACGAATTTAATCGTGGTCGCAGTTCGCTCAACGACGAATTCCGTGAAGGTCGTCCAAAAACGTCCGTTGTGCCAGAGAACATTGATGCCGTGCGTGAACTAATAATGCAAGATCGTCATGTGACATACCGGGAGATAGAGGCATCCTTGGGCATTTCTCCCACCAGCATACATTCGATATTACATAAACACCTGACCGTAAAAAAGGTTTGTTGTCGTTGGATCCCGCACAATTTGACAAATGGTCGCCTGTTTCTTCGGCAAAACTGGTCATGTGGCGACTGTTCCGCTTGAGCAACGAAGGACGGTCAATTCTGAGTGGTACACCACAATTTGTTTGCCTGAAGTCTTCGGAGAAATTCGAAAAACAAACAAGAGAAGACGAATCATTCTTCACCATGACAACGCAAGCTCTCACACATCGGCTCAAACCAGCGCCTTTTTGACCGGCCAAAACGTCGAATTGATGGGTCATCCGCCGTACAGCCCTGACTTGGCACCCAATGACTTCTTTTTATTCCCGCACATCAAGAAAAAAATGCGTGGTCAACGATTTTCGTGCCCAGAAGATGCTGTTGAAGCGTTCAAAAACCATGTTTTGGAGGTGTCTCAATCGGAGTGGAAAAAGTGCTTCGACAATTGGTTTGAGCGCATGAAAAAGTGTATAAATCAGGCTGGAGAATACTTTGAAAAACAATAAAACAATTTTTGATGATAAATATTCGCATTTTCATTATTAGGCCAGAAATATATATAGCAGCCCTCGTACACACCGCATTTTGTGACGACTGTAGATGAACCTTGACCTTAGATAAGACTTAAAAAGAGAATGAAATACTATAACAGCATCGTAATGCGGAAAGAAAGTAATGCTCTGCACTTTCACGTCTCTTTGCTATGAAATTCACGGCTATTCTCTCTAGACTGTTGTTTAAGCATGAGTGGAATGCGATGAGATTAATTCACTGACACCAATTAACGCTTAAATGGTTTCACTTAAAAATACATTGGCATGTACGAATTAAGTTTATAATAAGCAGCAAAAAAAATCGTCTAGAGACAACATAATACGTACTTCTTAGGTTCGTTCTTGTAATTATATTAATATATAGCGACCTAAAGTCGTAAAGTTTGTAAGTCCAAAATTAAAAATTTTACAGAAGGGACAAAAAACTGTACTTTTTCCTTTAACGACTTACTTTTTTAAAATTTTTATGCAATAAATAAATGAAAGGTGACAACGAATATTTTTTTGGTGTTTTTTCACGCCAAATGTGTTTTCAATTTATCTTTTGTTCAATATCAAAAAATTCATTTAGGCAAAAAATGGACTTACAACCTTTACGACTTTAAGTCGCGATATAGGCTTGTCTTGAGAAGAATGCTAATATTTTATGATAAAATTTAAAGTAGAGAAGTAATGTAAGTTTTTTTTTCAAATCGGGTTTAATTCACAATAACTATGTTAAAAGTTCAATATTTTTAACATAATTTTGATTTCTTTTGGTCTTATAAAATATCTTTTGTGCTAAGGACCAAAGTATTCAAAAAACGAATTCCCCAAAAAGTAATTCCCATTTTTTGTTTGCTGGGTATGGACATATTAATCGTAACCTTATCCCCAGAGGTGAATCATTTAATTAGCTTTATTAACAAAAAATATACTTTTTTTTTGATAAAAGTCAAAAATTTTCTGTAATTTATCCTCTGCGGTCGCATTTTTGGCACATTATTTGTCTTATATCATAAATTGCTTTATTGTTATACATGAATCTACTTTCAATATAAAGCAGATGTGTTAAACTATCACTCTTAATAAACGTCTGCTAGACAGACGTCTCACAATGTGCTCATACCTCACTTATACATACAAGTTGGATATAAAAGCGATACTCTTCTGTGGATTCGTTATCACTTGACATATATTACATAGTGGCATCGTCATTTGAAAGCATAACACATCACAACAATATACTCGTCGGATTTGTAGAAAACTTGTCTCAAAATGAAATTCCAAGGAATTTTAATTTTTGTTATATTGATAATCGCTCTTATGGCTGCTCAAAGTTATGCGGACCGATTTTTTGAAAAACTGGGTGATGAAATTGTAAGTATGGAACTAAATTACAACTAGTTTTTGTAAAAGTCTAACTTACTGAGCGTTTGCTTAGTCACGCGTGGGAAAAGAAGCTGGTAAATTTATGAAGAAAACTGCAGATAATGTTCAGGATGCTGTCGAGGATGCTGCCGAGGATGTTCACAAAGCTGTAAAGGATAAATTTTGATGGGGTTGTGCACAAAGCTGTATGGGATAAATTATGATGGGTTTTTATGAGTGATGTGCTGTCAATTTTTAATAAAATGTAATCTGTAAGTGTATTCACATTAGTTGTGGAAAATGTTTTTTATTTAAACAGGAAGTGAAAGTGACTTAAATTTTGAATTAATATGAAGCGTTCCTATTTTTAAGTTCCAGTTTTTCCCTCAGTGTACAATATTCAAAAATCAATGGAATTAACTTGTTGTTGTTGTGTAATTAGACACATTTTTTTGTTGAGTGTAGTAAACATTCTTGATCCAATTCATCGGCACTCGTTCTGGATTCATTGTATTTATTGTAAGAAGTTTTTTCCTATCGCATTTTTTTTATTAATCCCTAAATTGTTATGTTCTTTACATTTTTTACTTATATGCATCGTGGTCCCATCTTTATTATGCAGACCATTGAACAATGTTAATTAATCTTTATTTTTTTTTGTCTAAGAAAACACAGCCTTCTCGGAAGTTTCTCTATCACACATAATACATACCTCCATATTCTACTCAAAATCTCACTCTTAGTGAAATTCTGGCCGACTTCCGACACTCATACTTACGAGCAGACGGTATAAAAGCGATGCTCTCCAATAGATTTGTTATCACTTGAGTCTTCTTAAAGTCGCATTGTAATCAAGAGCACAATACCTCAGTAATCTTTTTGCAGTTGAAGGAAACTTATCTCAAAATGAAATTCTATGGAATCTTAATTTTCGTTGTATTGATTTTTGCTATTTTGGCTGGTCAAAGTCAGGCAGATAACTTTTTTGAGAAATTAGGTGATGAAATTGTAAGTACTACTGGACTAAACTACGCAGTTCGTTTTTGATGATACTTAACTAAATTGTTAATTTTAATAGTCACGAGTGGGCAAAGATGCTGGAGAATTTATGAAGAAAACTGCACATGGTGTTTCGGATGCCGCCGAGGATGCCTATAAATCTGTTAAGGACAAATTCAAGCGTTAATGTTCCAATGATATGTTAATCTCAATAAAGTTTGCATTGTTGTTTAATTTAGTTGTTAAAAGTGTGTTTGTGGCAATGTCCAGGGGGGAAGTGATTAAATATTTTACTTTTTGGTAGATATTTATAAATTTCATGAGAAATGTCCACCGCGACCGAAAAAAAAATTGGAATTAATTTTTTTCTGACTTGTATTAGTAAAGACTAATACTTAAATTTTATTAAATTAAAATGTCCAAAGCTTAACTTATTTTCATTTATGATTAAACGGACTGAAAAATTGCATTATTGATCTGGTCACTTCTTTGAATTGTTAATAACATAAAATATTTGTTACAACAGTAAATAACTCCAATAATCTTAAATAATGATCTTTAGTTGCAACATTTTGATTTTATTTTATTGACTTTCTAATGTAACATTCGTGGTCAACAATTTGGTATATAAACTTTATAATATTTCCTAATTTCGCAAATAATTTTTTTTTTTGATAATATTTTTGGCATTAATTACACTAGTTTACAGTCATTTTGCTGCAGAGTTGTAAATAATTTTTTTCTATAGATTTCGGCCTCCTAAACACGAATATGAGATTTAAAAATTTTTCCTCTGATTAGTATTCAAGATATGAATTTTTGAATTATTTTGCAAATTTTTTATGAGATGCATCAGCTTATTGGAGAATAATTCGTAAACGCGTCCAACGATTTGAACAAGAGTGGTCTCCAATTAAAAGTAATGTGCTACCCTAAAACCCTTCTATACAAGCTTTTAACATCTGTTGGGTATTTTTGATGGTAGGAGCATTTAAAGTTTAAAAAACTATTTTTTTTGTGCAAAAATCACGACTTTAAATTTATAAAAAAATTATAAAAAATATTAATCCCAAAAATAAATCCAATGTCATACATTGAGTATACAGATTGGACTTCTCCGAGCAAAACAAGCCATCGTTTTTAAAAATTGGGTGATAAGAGGGAGAGTTACACGTTTTTTAAGAGGACACTACAAATGGTAAATTTTTTGATTTTAAGCATATAACGGTAGGCTTAGGGCTAAACTTTACGTTGCATGAAAATGACGATAAAAAGTGGAAATGCCACTGTACTTCGGGTTGATCATGCATCACAAAAATGTTAAATTTGAAATCTTAGCTGGTCATTTTTAGGAAATATCGATATTTATTTTTTCTGCCGACAGGACCAAATGTCTTTTCACTTTTTAAACGATGACAGTAAAAAAAAACAAGTGCATTTTACGCCTACATTTTTGAAAAGTATCGATATTTTTAATTTTAAACAGCGTAACCGCCTAAGAAGAATTTGTTCAGTATTAGAAAAGTGGCATATTTATTAATTGCAATATATGTGTATATATATATGGCTTAAAAATGAAAAAAATAGATATTTTTCGAAAATGTAGGCTTAAAATACACTTCCAGCCTCCAGTTTTAAGCAATGTCAAAATAATCAATGATCATACAAAAATCCCTGTTTGTATACTTTTATAATAAATAAACTGTTTTTATCTCTTCGGTTCTGTTTTTTACTGTCATCGTTTAAAAAGTGAAAAGACTTTTGGTCCAGTCGGCAGAAAAAATAAATATCGATATTTTCTAAAAATGACCAGCTAAGATTTCAAATGTAACATTTTTGTGATGCATGATCAACCCGAAGTACAGTGGCATTTCCACTTTTTATCGTCATTTTCATGCAACGTAAATTTTAGCTCTAAGCCTACCGTGATATGATTTAAATCAAAAAATATTATGATTTGTAGTGTCCTATTTAAAAACGTGTAACTCTCCCTTTTATCACCCAATTTTTATATATGATGGCTTGTTTTCCTCGGGAAAGTGCAATCTTTATACTCAATTTATGAAATTGGATTTATTTTTGCAATTAATATTTTTAATAAATTTTTTTATCAATTTAAATCAGTAATTTTTGCACAAAAAAACTTGTTTTTTAAACTTTAATTGCTCCTACCATCAGAACTACCTAACCGATGTTAAAAGCATGTATAGAAATGTTTTAGGGGAGCACATTACCTTTAATTGGAGACCACTCCTGTCGAAATCGTTGGATGCGTTTACGAATTATTCTCCAATAAGCTGATGCATCTCATAAAAAATTTGCGAAATAATTCAAAAATTCATATCTTGAAAACTAATCAGAGGAAAATTTTTTAAATCTCATATTCGTGTTTAGGAAGCCGAAATCTATAGAAAAAAATTATTTAGAACTCTGCAGCTGACAAAAAATAAAGATTTGTAAACTGGTGTTATCAGAAAGGAAATTCACGTTTGACAAAATAGTTTGAAAGAAATTAAAACAAGTTTTTGAAGTTTAGCAATTGTAAATCAAATTTATAATATTCCAAATCACATTTAAAAGGTTTTACCAAAAATCGGACTTAATTCGCACTGGTTTGTGTTTTTGTGAAAGAAGAAAAATCTTAATTTTGTAATATTTAACGACCATCAGTTCAGAGGATTCCGTCTCTTTTACTAAATATAGAGCTTTTTAAGTACATATTATACAAAAAGATAAAGAAGTAATAAAAAAGTACCTACGTACGACTGTCACATATATGTAACTATATGGAATTACACATATATTTTGGTATTAAAACTGGACTAGACTGGACTAACACGTAAAGTTTTTTTTTTTAAATAAACCAGTTATAAATTTTATACTATATAGTATAAACTTTTGTATAGGAGTAATTCCATGGAAAGCTCATAGACATTTTGGGTGTTATGGAAATTTTGGGATATTTTTTTTTAAAAATTCTTCTAACATTGTTCTGGATTGTGGAAATGCAATTTTTTTTAATGACTTGCTGAATGCTTCTGTTATTCGCATTAAAAAAGTAAAATTTTTAAAGTTTAAAAATCGAACAATAAAACAATTTTCTGATCGTTTAGCCGAATGAGGTATCATTTGATACACTAACATTAAATTGTGATATAAATATAATCAATACGATCGACTAAAACAAACAAACAACACAGTTAAAAATAAAAATCCACCTTTAATTTTTTTCCGATATTAGATAATATTGTCAAAGAGTCCCCAATAAGTTTAATGATGGTGTCTCATCAACTTCTTGAGAAAAAATAAAATCGCAAAGCACAGGTTTGAAATATGGTGCGATGGCAGCCAAATTTAATAAAATTTATTTTTGTTGGTCGTAGTTGAAATAAATTTAATTTCGAAAGAATCGGTTCAGATTTTATTTCAGCCATCTCGGTATGCTACGTTGATATCGGTTACCTTTGATGCCGAATTATTTATTTTTATTTTTTTGTTGCTATCATCTAATTTATTTGGTTGTAATTCATTTATTAACACCTAGAAGTGGCTACCATGTTTCTTGAAATTCTCATTTTTAGTTTTTGGACTTCCTGCCAAAAAATCTGGCTTTGAGACAAGTGCTATGGTGGTTTTTGGGATCGCTGATTTCGAATCCGGAAAAAAACAAAATGGCGGACATTATTTTCAAAAAAATGCTGGAATTCTACTGAACAAAATGTCCGCGATATCAGCGACCTCGAAACCTCGCTTAGGCAGTATTTCACTTAAATTTAAGCATTTTTTAAAAAAAATGTCCGCCGTATTGTATGCGCGATTTTGTTTTTCAAAATTTGACTCCTGATTCGAAATCGGCGTCCTCAACAACCGCCATAGGCACAATATCGGCGAATTTCAGCAATTTTAAAAAAATATCCTCAAATTTGTTGTATTTAAATAAATTTGCCTCCATATTCGAAACCAGCGACCCCAAAAACCTCCATTGGCACAATATCGGTTGAATTCCAGCATTTTCTGAAAAATTGTCCATTTTGTATCCGCCATTTTGTTTTTTCAAAATTTGACTCCAGATTTCAAATCAGCGAGCCTAAAAACTCCAGTTAGCACAATATAGGTTAAATGCAAGCATTTAAAAAAAATGTCCGCCATTTTGATTCACAAAATTTTACTCCGGATTTGAAATCAGCGTCCTCAAAAACTCCCTTAGTGCCATGTTTTATTCCCATTGGAAGTCTCCTTCATATTAACGCCAAATTGTTCACAGATCCGACCAATGTGCAACGTAAGAAGAATGTTTCCCAAAAATTGTCATACTGGCAAATCACAATTTTTTGGTTTTAAAAGTACTAATTCTTTTTCATACTCATTAACTTAATTTTTTATTTTCGTTAACTATGCAATTCCCGTGTCCACTAGTAGTATATAGGGAAAAAATTGCAGCTTCTTATACATATAATTGAAAGTGCAAAAGTACATATTTCCATGATTTTGAATGACAGTTCCTCTGGCACAGCATCTCCAGTACTTAATTCAAACTTTTGATTTGAACATGTCATAGTCTATGTCCTGTAAAATATCGCATGCCTATTGAAAATAGTTTTGTAGTAATTGCATCAAAATACAAGCGGCCATAAACCATAATCTATAATCATCATTAACTCAGAAACACAAAACGTAAACTTGAGATATTCTTGCAGAATATCGACAATATTTCGTATGTTGTGCTCTATAGTTATCGATAATTATAAGATAATCGTTGTGATAAGCGACATCTGGATATTTTATCAATAACTTAGACAATTATATATTTAGTTTATGTCTTCACTATAGTCGAGGCAGCCAAAAAAACACAAACTACCCCCATTTATTTAATAAGACACACTGTTGATAATGCAGTGCACAGTTTTGTTTAATTCTACCGTTGCTTCTTTGGTGCGAGCCTATGCTAATGCGAACCGAATAAGATCTAAAATAGGGGGTTAGCTAGACGGCCTAAAAATATATAACTAATTAAGGAAACACATTTCCAGTATTGGGTAAAAAAGTTTGAATTATATTAAAAGTTTCTACTTTTACTGTAAAAAAAATCCTGAGGCTCAGGCCACGAAATGCGCAGCAAGCGTCAAAGAAGCGAGTTTGAGCCGCAAGTGGGTTATTACTGAGCTACATTTCTGAGCTGTTTATATTTTTAATTTTTTTTATTTTTATATTTTTTTTTTTATATTTTTTATTTTTATATTTTTATATTTTCATATTTTTAGATTTTTATATTTTTATATTTCTATATTTTTTTATATTTTTAATTTTGTATATTATAATATTTTTATATATTTTTATATTTTTTTATATTTTTATATATTTTTATATTTTTATATTTTTATATATTTATATTTTCATATTTTTATTTTTTATATTTTTATATTTTTATTTTTCATATTTTTATATTTCTATATGTTTATATTTTTATACTTTTATATTATTATATTTTTATATTTTCATATTTTTATATTTTCATTTTTTCATATTTTTAAATTATAATATTTTTATATTTTTTATATTTTTATATATTTTTATATACTTTTATATTTTTATATTTTTTTATATTTTTATATTTTTTATATTTTTATATTTTTTATTTTTATGTTTTTATATTTTTATATATTTTCATATTTTTATATTTTTATTTTTTATATTTATATATTTTTATTTTTTATAATTTTATATTTCTATATGTTTATATTTTTATATTTTTATATTTTTATATTTTTATATTTTTATATTTTTATATTATATTATTCATATTTTTAAATTATAATATTTTTATATTTTTACATTTTTTATATTTTCATATTTTTATATTTTCATTTTTTCATATTTTTAAATTATAATATTTTTATATTTTTTATATTTTTATATATTTTTATATACTTTTATATTTTTATATTTTTTTATATTTTTATATTTTTTATATTTTTATATTTTTTATATTTTTATATTTTTTATTTTTATGTTTTTATATTTTTATATATTTTCATATTTTTATATTTTTATTTTTTATATTTATATATTTTTATTTTTTATAATTTTATATTTCTATATGTTTATATTTTTATATTTTTATATTTTTATATTTTTATATTTTTATATTTTTATATTATTATATTTTTATATTTTTATATTTTTAAATTTTTAAATTTTTATATTTTTATATTTTTATATTTTTATATTTTTATATTTTTATATTTTTATATTTTTATATTTTTATATTTTTATATTTTTATATTTTTATATTTTTATATTTTTATATTTTTATATTTTTATATTTTTATATTTTTATATTTTTATATTTTTATATTTTTATATTTTTATATTTTTATATTTTTATATTTTTATATTTTTATATTTTTATATTTTTATATTTTTATATTTTTATATTTTTATATTTTTATATTTTTATATTTTTATATTTTTATATTTTTATATTTTTATATTTTTATATTTTTATATTTTTATATTTTTATATTTTTATATTTTTATATTTTTATATTTTTGTATTTTTATATTTTTATATTTTTATATTTTTATATTTTGATATTTTTTATTTTGATATTTTTATATTTTTATATTTTTATATTTTTATATTTTTATATTTTTATATTTTTAAAATTTTATATTTTTATATTTTTATATTTTTATATTTGTATATTTTTATATTTTTATATTTTTGTATTTTTATATTTTTAAGTTTTCTCTTAAAAAGCTGCTCAGAAAAGCTGTTATATAGACTTTAAAACTAGCGGTCCAGTTTATATATATATTATAGTTTATAGCCTTACACATTTTCGATAGATTTACATTAGCCAACACTATCGATATCACTAGGTAGTTCCATATTCCATATTTTACAATCACCCAATGACAAAGCAAACTAAATTAGAAAATAATTTACAACAATTTTTATTAATAATTACATGACATAACAGTTTAATACTCTATCTTAACCTAAATAAATTAATCTTTTTTGGATTTTCCTGCCACCAAGCGTAATATCAATTTGAACAATAATTTAATCATAAATTTAACTATTAAAGCTACTACATAAAAGATTACCAATACCAGCAGCATAACATCTAAATTGGTTTTCTCTATAAATGACATCGTCTTCAATGGACTCTGCAGATGGGGAGCTCCTTTATATCTTATCAAATATTCCAGCCAGTACACGGCATTTTCTTTCACTTTTAGTGGACGATCACGATATAAATTTGAGAATCTCTTAACCGTATTAGCATACGAGGGATTCTCTAAAACTTCTTTAACAGTCTTAGAAATAATTTCCTCGCTTAGAGTTTCGTCATGTTCAATGCTTAAGCCATAACCTTTGGCGACAACTTCTTCCATATTCATAGGTTGATCACCGAATACGGGTAGACCGACCATGGGGACACCATAAAATTTGGCCTCCGTTATGCCACCTTTGCCTCCGTGGCCAAAGAACAATTTTACGTTGGGGTGACCCAAAATGTCACCTTGTGGTAGCCACTTGCGGTAAAGGATGTTGGAGGAGTTGCCAGGTACATTTGATTCATCATCACATTTCCACAGGACTTTTTGCGGTAACTTTGAGAGAACATTATAGATTTGATCCAGAGTTCCATTTTGTAAATGATTTGCTTTAACATTGGTACCCAGACTAAAGAAAATTATGCCATGTTCAGCGGAGCTAACAAAGGTCTCAATGTCCTGTAAGGATTTTACGAAAAAAGATAATATGTTTTTTTTTTATTTTACTGTTCATGTTAGAGAGATGTGCTTACCTTGGGCAATGGCTTCGGTTCATCATTCAAATGTATTCCTCCGATTTCTATTAGAGCCGGCACCAATGGTCTGATAGGTTTTTCACTGAAATGATGACTAAACAATACCATGGCTACACGTTCCTTAGCCTTTTCGTAGCTAACATATTGATCAGCAGGGAAATGTTTTCTGGAATTAAATGAAAATCATACACATCAGTGGATTAGAAAGCTATACAATTGTTGGAACTTAAACTTAATTTCCCTTTACATCCCATGAATAGGGTATGGGATGGCTTCTTGCGTTGTTGTGAATTAACACGCTTCCTATTTTTATATTCATAACTAACGGCACCTACTTGTTTATTGACGAATGTTAACTTCACTGTTTGAGAAGCTTTTACTAGACATGCCGATTACTCGACACTTATACTGCGACGTTGCTGTCGACAACATTGAGGTGACCGGCAGTGAAAGAATAATGTAGATGACTTAAATCAGGAGTCGAACCTGGGATCTTTCGCATGGTAGTCGCGTTTTAAAGTAATAGTATTATATAAAGAAATCAAAAACAAATACATTCAAAACAGTATCTGGGTTTTGAAAACCATGAAATAGTATATAGTATATCCACAGGTTTCATATTAAACTATCCTAATAGACTCTGAAACATTTGTAAGATATAAGACATGTAAGAAAATTATATGGGCATTCACGGAAGATTGACTAACAAATTTTTACAAATTAAGTTTTAAATTTTTAACTTCATCTTAATATCACGTAGCCAATTTGATAAAGATTATTAAACCAAACGATAGTAAATGTAAAATATTATAAACCGACAAAGCCCGAAAAAAATTTTACTAGGGGCTGGAAGTGTCATGACTGTTAGACCTATTATACGTTAGATTCTGTTATGGTTAGATTCCTGTCTCCAGGCACTTTGTTTAAAGCTAAAGAGATAAAATTTGATATCTAAATAGTAATCGACAACACAAATATGATCTTGCAGACCAAATATTAATTTTGGATCAGTGGGCGGGGTGGGATTAGTAAATAGAGTGGGCATGGAAAATCTGCATTTAGCCGCAGAGATATAACATTTGGTACACAAATAGTATTCAACACCACAAATATAAATATGCAGACAATATTTGGGTAAGTGGTCGTGGCAAAACTGTATTTAAGCTCAGGAGAGATAAAATTTGACACCCAGATAGTATACAGCAACACGAGTATAGATATGCAGATGACATTTTAATTTGGATTAGTGGGCGGTGGGGGCGTCGTGACCAAAATATATTTTAGCACCAGTAAAATAAAATTTAATAATATTCGATTACAAAAAGTACATTTTAGTACAAACGAGGAGCATTTATGGTATCACAAAGCTCTTAATTGGTACCAAAAAGTGCAATTTATTGTACTAAAAAGTAAAATTTATTGTAAAAAAGTACTTTATTGTACACAAATAAGAACAGTTATTTGTACCACAAAGTTCCTTTATTGTACCAAAAAGTACTTATAATGTTATAAGTAACTTTATTGTACAAAATGGAAGTACTTTTATTGTATTAAAAAGTACTGTTGTTGAAGCAAACGGCAATGACTACAATGGTTGTTTCTTAACTTAAAAATATTTTAGAATTTTATTTGCTGACACTTATTGAGCATTTTGACAAAATTTTTTTCCGAATTGTGTCAGTAAAGTTTGAGGACAATTGTTGGCAAAAAATTCGTCAAAAAAAAGTATGTCGGTAAATTCTGACATAAAATACTTCATTTACACGATTTTGACACGTTTTAAAGGGAAATACTGACAATGATGTCAGTAGTGTAAATAAGCTTTATAGGAATCGGCAATGCGGACATAGTGATGGCAATTAAAAACGAATAATCGATTAATTAATCATATGATTAATCAAAACGACAAATAATTAATCGCGATTAATTGGAAACAATTAATTGATTTATCGATAATTCGATATTTTCACCTAAAATTGAAAATTATCATAAATAAAAAAAATAATTTAACTAATTACAAAATTTTTCATGATATTTTCCGTTTATTCAATTTAAAAAAAAAAGAATTTATTTGTTTAGTACAGAATTTAAAAATAGGAGCTTTGATAACCGTTTCGTGGTTGATCTGTTCCGTTTTTCCGTTACAATTGCACCCACTTTGGAAAAAAGCCGCTCTGATAGTACAGATGCACCAATCAAAAAGCAATATTTTTGTGCAAGAGAGTACAGCTTAGGGTAGACCGATTTCATTTCTTCCCATGCGTCTATTACATTGGGCTTTAATTCTAGTACTGAAGCATTGACAAAGAAGCTTAGTTCATCTTGAGGAAGTGTATAGTCATTGTCCTTCCTTCTTCGCCCATAAATCAAATTCAGCCTCACCAGCAGGAGACGTTTCACTGTCGCGCCCAATGCTTTTAATAACTAGGGTTGCAGTTCTAGATCTTTCGTCGTCAGCCGTCAAAGCTCAATGAATACATTTGGTGGCTGGCGACGAATCATTTTTGTTCCTGGTTTTCTATCGATTATTATTTGGAATCATCGATTAATGCAATTAATCGAAGGAGAATTCACGATACAATTAAATCGTTAATTAAAAGAAAATAATCGATTATTACCAATTTTTCGATTAATCGTGCCATCACTATGCAGACATTCGTCAAGTAGGCAATAGCGTAGCAGTGCCGGGCCCACTTGTACAGATATAAATTAGGTAATTAATTAATATTTAAACAATCGTTTTATTTATAAATAATTTGCAATATAAATTGTGGATATTTGTACGCGTCCACAGCATTACTTAGAACAAAATATGGCTGAGGTGCAGAATATGGGGCGGGAGCCCGATTAAAAAAAAATATGCCATTGTCTTGGTCTTGGTCCCCAAACATCAGAATGGTAGGTCAAAGTTGGCGCTCAGGCCCATGGGTCCCGGGGGTTAAAAAAGGGACCCCTTTCGGTTCTATGATGACCTACCATGTGCGGGTACTCAAATGAAAGATATTTTCGAGACGAATCCATCGATGTTATTTGTAAGTTAATTAAGCCGAGCTAGAGCCATTTAATTTTCCGGGATATACCAAAAACAATTATTTTTAAAAAAAATCGCGTAATCAAGTAATGGTTGGGTCGCGTAAAGGCGGGGAAATTTGGCGGCTCTAACTCGGCCCAGGAGACCCGTAGGAACTTCACTACCGTTGGATTCGTCTCGAAAGTATCTTTCATTTGAGTATCCACACAAGGGGGGTTATCATAGAACCACGCCTACTTCACCCACTGGTCGAAAATACGAATTGCATCTACTTATACATATCTGTAGTGTTAAGTGAGGACTTACTGTGTATCAAATGTTAACTTTCTAGAACTAAAATACAATTTTGACACGACAAGTCCGCCATCATGCCCAAATTTAATATTTCACCTGCTTATTAATTTTTGTAGTGTTTCAAGTGTATCAGTTTTATCTCAATATAACTACAAAAATGTTCGCCCCCAACAATTTGGTCCACTGATCGAAGATTACAATTTATAGCCTTTTTACACCAATAAAGCATCCCGCATTTGAGTTTGATTGAGCTGAAGATGCGGAATGCTAAAAAGTAGTTTTACACTGCAGTTTTGCATATTGTCAGCTGTTGTCTAGCTCACAAATTTTTCCATTTTCCTTGTAAACCTGCAATATTTTCCTGCCACAAACCTTTTTACATTGTTTGGGAGGCAGTATTGCACGAAGCGCGAATGCTTTTATCTAATTGGAATAATTATTTATTAATATTTTGGCAAAAATATAAATTTTTTGTCCGTCCATGTGTTTGGCAATTTTTCCGATAAATGTAAAAAAACAAAGAAAATGGTGGTTGCCGGATCAACATTACTGAGAAAAATCGATTAAATTCAAATCTTCAGAGTACAACTCAGTGTATTTTTCCGCATCTTTCGTGGATGCGAAAATATGTTAACATCTTCCCAACAACAAAATACATGTAAAAATTTAGCATTTGGGCCGCATCTTTCAAAGATGCGGATTAACGCGGAAATATGTCAAATGCGTTCCAGTGTAAAAAGGCTATTAGTAAGCATATTCATTAGGGCGGGTAAATTTTTTTTTACCAGAATCGAAATCTACGATAAATTCTAAGAAAATTTCACCAAGAAACTATTTGTCTAAAATCAATTCCTAGCTAGTGCTGAGAAGAATGAAGATTCAGATAAGGTATTTAAAAACTAAAAAAATACCTCTACACTTTCCTTTGGCCTCCAAGGTCACCTGACTTGACTGTAACAGAATTTTTTTATGGGGTTATAACAAGCAAGAGGTATAGTAAACGCTACCAATAAAATTGGCTTAATTAAAAAAGTCCATTAAAACAATGATTAAGGCAATCTCAACTTCAAACCTATATGAATGATTTTTAATCCGGTGTCACTTAGGCGTGGGAAAGCATGGAGATCATTCTATCATCTTCCAAACCCATTAGTTATATAAAATAAAATTGCATTTTCTATACACTAAAAAAATATATATATATTTGAATTTCATTTTTTGCACAATTGATGCGCCACCCTGTATTGTTAAAGGTAGCGCCATATCTACGCGTGGGAACATTCCGCGATCGAGTTAAACGGTTACGTTTAACTACAATATCATTTGATAACAATGTAGTAGGTGTGTGGGGTCTTATCAGAATAATGATAAGCACGAAGAACTCACTGAATTTATTTAGTTAAGACAAAGTTTTCTGTAGACGTTTCAACACTCTCATTCTTATCAGTATTACAATAAACAAATTTGACAGCATATCAATGACTTGCAATTTGAAATACGGTAATACCTGAATATTGTTATCTGAAAACGTGCAAGGGGTACTTCATTAGTATGTGCACAATTAATTTAAAAAATTACTACAAAAATTTAAATACTTGAGAAGCTTTGCATATGCATGCTAAGCTGTATAAATACATTTATTTTCTGATGCAGATAAAGGCAACAAAAGTTTATAAAACATCTTTGTATAAAAAAAACAGCACTTACTCGTAAACTGTTTTCATATAACTCTCTTGACTGCCCAACATTAGTCTTTCCAGTCCAACAGCAAATAAATTCTTTAGTCGAAACATAAACCCGAAATCATCAGATACCGTATTGAACATGGTCAGGGTCGTGTACGAAATCTCCAGTGGGTTGCCAATCAAATTCATTATCGATGGCAATAGAATATTGGGCCACAATAATGCCACCGGACAATCAAAGTGTTCGGCTAAACCCAAAAAGAAGTCACTGAAGAGATAACCGTATAACATGAGATCGAATTTATTTCCACGATTATGGCGCAGTTCCAGCAGTTTTGGATCTTGTAAAATATTTGCCAATTGTAGAGTTATGTTTTTCATCATTTCGCGAGATTTAAAGAAACGTTCTAAACCTTTGGCTTTTGAGGCACTTATAGCGCCATTTATATCAAATTTACTTGAATCCAAATGTATATGGGTCATACTTGGATGCAGCCATTCAGATTTCAGGGGTAATGCCGAGACAATGGTAACATTGTGATCACGTTCGGCCATTGCCCTGACCACAGCCATTTCGATGATTAAATGAGAGGGACTAAATGTAGGCACGAATGCCAAAATGTTAGCAGCATTGGCGGGAGAACTCCTTAGACATAATGTCACTGCTATTGATATAAGAATATAACACTTATTGGCCATGACGAAATATAATATAAAATATTCCCCGGTTTACACACGCGAACGACACGAACCGTCTCATCAGATGAGCGTCTGTGGTAATACTGAATTAGAATTCAATATTCTCTGGATTTAAGTATTAAACATATTGGCTTGGTCCGGTCATATTATTTTAGTAATTCAGTTAAAACACTTATAAATTTTGATAACGAATGACGGGGGTCTATTCGCTTATCGGTTTGTTATAAATTTAAGGGCAGTGAATGCAACTACATACTACATGATTGTTTGAGTTCGAAAAATTACAAGTCATGATCAGTTGGTTTATTCATTGTGGAAATTTTCAATGGTATGAGCTGATGCTATAGTTTATGGCAGTGAACGAACGGCAGCCCATTACAACCATAATATGAGATTGTGTTGGTGACTTGCTGTTTTCCATATCACGCCGTAGTGAAGGAAAATGTTATATAGAGTTTTTCATATCTATGAACATAATTGTAATGAAAAAAAACATGAATATTACTGCAGTGCGCGTGGCAACGTACATGAACATATTAGAATTAATTTTTACCGAAAAATTTAATCTCTTTTATTCCCGTGCTAACAAAGCGTCGACACAACCTCTTCGAACGAATGCTCAAGCCAGACTGAATGCATTTGGTTGTTTTCGTTTAATGTGTGAGCGAATGCGTATGTGCCTCTCGCGCCCATGGGCTACCTAACGCCGTTGACTGGTTTAAGATACAATTTAGAAATAAAACTTTATAAATTTCTTATACCCGGCAATGCTTCCCTATTGCACACTTGATGAATTTTTATAATTAGTTTGGCTTGCTTACTTAAAGGGCTAATTTCAAGCATCGATCTTATAAGCTCTGTAAACAATTTGTTACACCAAATAACACCTTAATCAGGTCAATCTAACAACGTCTTATTGTATCTCTCTATGACTAGTGATCGATATTAAAAAGTTATACAAATATTATCTTATATAGCCCTTAAATAACATTTGGAAATTTGGATTGGAAACAATCGGATCAAAAACAAATATAATATATGTATATTAGGTTGGCAGCGCTAATTCAACTTTGAATTTTCGGTAATGGCCGAGCGGAATATTGTGTTAGTTGTTATAAAACGGATATGGTCGAATCGGACAAGTTTAGGCTGTGCCCCAAAGAGGTCAAAGGTCAAATCTAAATATATGAAAATGGGTTTGTGTTTGTTTAATTGCATTTTTAATACCGTAAAACCGACGGTAAAAGAAGAGAACTTAAATTTTTGGTATATCAAGTGGGCGTGGCCCGCCCATTGGACCCTATTTTTGAAATCCCAATATCTGGTGCACTGTTTCTCCAATCGCCTTGGAAATTTGTGTGGATGCATTTCATAGTTCGTGATCCAACAAAAAAGTGGGCGGGATCGGATCGGAAAAATTGTTTTTTTGTTGGTACAATAAATGCACTTTTTGGTACAATATAAGACAAAAAAAGATATTTTTTATTTTTAAATTCACACTATTTGAATTTTAAAATATTTGAAATAGGCCCTTTTTAAAATGTAACAAAATTCATAATGCATAATTTTGTAACCTCAAACAGTAAAAGGGTTTTGATGAATTAAAGTTGCCCACTTCCTTTTTTCAAAAGATACACTTTTATGGGAAAATGATGATGATTTTGTTTCTTCAAAGAAAAAGCTAGAAAAACTATGTGTTCTGAATGATTTATCAGAAAGAGGCGTGGCGTCGACTACAATATATAACAAAAAAATTACAAAGAATGAGGATGATTTTCAAAACTTATTGATTAGAGTTGATAACAATCAAAAAATTATATCTAATGTTAACAAAAATGTTATTGAAAAAGCTCTTAAGAAACCAATTTGAAAATACTTCCACAGTTGTTCCACATTTAGTGGTTAATGTATTGTAATTTTAGATACAAAATTTACTTTTTAATTTTAATTTGTTCATTAAATATGTTGATTTTGTTTATTTAATATCTTTTGATTTTGTAAGGGAATACAAATATAGTGATGATATTTTTATTAAAGCAATGTATTTTAGAAGTTTTTTTTTACTTAACCAAGAACGAAACATAATGAAATTCTTTTAATTTTCATAAAATTTGATAAATAAAAAAAAATTTCTCACACTTTAAATTTTTTCTTATATTTTTCCAACAAGTAAGAATAAATCTATGTACCGAATGAAAGGTAATTTAAAGACCTTTCCAACGCATTTTACATCTTGAAAAAATGTTGAAAACTTTTCAAGTTATCGAGGTTTGAAATCTAGGAAAAATAATTTTTCACTTTTAAGACTATCGAAGTGGTCCATAATATAATAATTTTTCACACCAATAATTTTTTGTCGTGGTATCGGATCCATAAGAAGAGAATTGTTTAGTTGTATGAACAAAAAGCACCAGAAAAAAAATAATATAAAATTTTTTTCTCCATAACTTCATTTTTTTGATAAAATCTATTTCAGCGACCCCATACCCATCTTCAAAAAATTCAAAAATTTTTTCGAAATTCTTTTAGATCACAAGCCTTAATATTTCGCTTCAAGAGTTGCAAAAATCGCCAAAAACGAGTTTGGTGAAACGCCCTAATATTTATGTTTCTGAGTACTATGTGGGTACCAAATTTTATCTTTGCTAACTCTAAAAAAATGTTTTGCCACGCCCACTGATCGAAAATATAATTTTCGTCTGCATATTCAGTTCCCGAGTACTATCTGGTTATTAAATTGTATCTCTCTATGACTAAAATACAGATTTGCCACGCCCCCTCCGCCCATTGATCCAATATTAAATTTCGTCCGCATATTCATATTTGCTTTGCTAAGTACTATTTGTGTACTAACTTTTATCTCTCTAGGACTAAAATACTCTTTGGCCACGCCTCCTCCGCCCACTGACCCAAAAATAAAATTTCGTTTGCATATTTATATTTATGTTGCCGAGTACTATCTGGGTACCACATTTTATCGATCTAGGGCTAAAATACAGTTTGGCCACGCCCCCTCCGCCCACTGAGCCAAAATTAAAATTTCGACCGTATATATATATTTATGTTGCCTAGTACTATCTGGGTACCAAATTTTATGTTTCTAGGGCTAAAATATATTATTGCCACGCCCCACATCCGCTCACTGGCTTAACATTAAAATGTCGTCTGCGTATTCATATTCGTGTTACCGAGTGAAATCTGGGTATCAAATTTTACTTCTCTAAAGCTAAAATATAGTTTCGCAACGCCCCCTCCGCCCACTGATAGAAAATAAAAATCTCGTCTGCAAATATAAAAAAAAGATTTGAAATAAAAAAACCAGTAAGAAAGTTTCAAAAAATGTTCTATTATATTGATATTATTACTCGATTTCTAAAGTGGGCGGAATGGTACATTTGTATGGGAGGTACCAGAAGGGGCGTGTCTAGACTTCCAGATTTTTTCCCCAAAACTTTATCCTGCTTGAACTCTACTAAATACAGAATTTGGGCACGATCGCGTTAGGTCTTTTAATAATATTAACCAATTTCTAAAGTGGGAGGTACCAGATGGGGCGTGGCTAGACTTCCAGTTTTTTTCTTAAAAACTTAAAAACGATCGCGTTGGATTTTTTGATATTATTCCTATATCTCTAAAGTGGGGGGAACGGTACATTTATATGGGAGGTACCAGAAGGTGAGCGGCTAGACCTCCAATTTTTTTTCCAAAACTTTATCTTGTTATAGCAATACTACACAGAAAAAATTACGACAAATTAATTGTCATATTAAATACCATTTCGTCAATACAATTAAATATTTAATTAAAAAGGCGCCAACAACCGAAATTGTAAAAACAATAAACAGTGTTGTCACATTTACAATTTTTTTATTTTTGTTGAATTTGAACAGTGGTAGAAAATTTGTAAATATGACAATTTACAACCAGTCTCAAATGAAAAATTTTTTATAAATCAAAATTGAATGCTAACAATTTTATTTAATTACCCTCCTACCCGTAGGGTGAGGGTATAAAAATATAGCATACCAAATTTAATTTAGCCGTTTAGACGTGATTGAGACACAAACATTCACATTTATAATATTAATAGGGATAGAGATGTAAACATAATCAAATAAAACTTACTCGTATACTGTTCTCGCATAACTCTCTTGACTGCTCTTCATAAACCTTTCCATTGCTACAGCAAACACATTCTTAAGCCGAAACAAAAAGCCTATTTCATCACCTACCACATTGAATATAGTCGATGTCGTATACGAAATCTCTATTGGATTACCAATCAGCTTCATTAAGGATGACACTAGTATATTTGGCCACAGCAATGCCACTGGGCAGTTAAAATGTTCGGCAAAACCAAAGAAAAAGTCACTAAAGAGATAACCATATAACATTAGGTCGAATTTATTTCCACGATTATTGCGTAATTCCAGCAATTTCGGATCTTCTAATATTCCTGCTACTTGTCGCGTCATCTCAATCATCATCTCGCGATATTTCAGAAGTCGTTTCAAACCTTTTTCTTTTGAGGCACTTATTGCGAAATTTAGATCATATTTAACCGTGTCCAAATGTATATACGTCATATTTGGATGCAACCATTCCTGTTTCAAGGGCAACGCCGATACAACGGTTATATTGTGATTGCGTTCGGCCATTGCCCTGACCACAGCCATTTCAATGATTAAATGTGAGGGACTAAACGTAGGCACCAATGCCAATATGTTAACACCCTGCACGGTGGAAGACGACAGACATAATGTCGTTGCAATGGCAAATAAAAATGACCAATTAATTGTCATAGCGAAATGATTGTTACTTTTGTTTGCGCGCACGAACTGTCCTATCAGTATAGCGTATGGGGTAATACTAAATTTAAATTGAGTGTTTTTATTTTATTTGAGTTGATATTGAATTGAATATTGAGTATACCCAGCAATAAAGTTAAAAGTCTATGCTCAGAGTAACACTCTCTAGTTTATAATAAAAACTAATTGATATTCTAAAATTGTTGTATGTATCTTACAAATTGTAAAAACGCTGACAAAAACGTAACTACAACAGCATCACTTCTACGGCAAAACTATTTTATTAAGAAAGAGAGAGGAATACAGTGATTTTAGTTAATTGACAGATCAATATCTGGAGGCGCTATAAACTGGAATAGCGTATAATGAATTCATGATATGCTTTCAAGAGAGGGGAATGTTGTTATCGATGCCATATTTGCTTTATAAAAAATCACTTCCAAAATAATTTTATGGAATCCAAAGGCAACATTTTAATAATGATATAGAAATCTTATTGTAGTATTTCGTTTGCTGGGATATATTGTTTTATTTGTTAAGTTAAAACACTTAAAAACTGCGATAACGAATGAGGTTCGACACTTATCGACACTTATGTTTTATATTTAAGGGTAAATGATATTGCAAAAATTTGCTGTTGCATTCTAAACAATTTAAAATTATGGTCAATTGTCTATTCATGATGAAATTAATATAAAATAACTAGCTGCTCCGGCAAACTTTGTCCCGCCTCCAAAGTTATTGATACATATGTATATGGGCATTTCCATTATGTTGAACGTGACCGTCGTACACATTTAAAGTGAAAAAATCGGTAAATAACTTCGATTTTTAGTTTGATAATAGGCTTTATTTATATCTTTAAGATCGCTCTCTAGTAAGTAAGATCGCTTTATAATTAGTGCATATGTTGATTCAGGTAGTTCTTCGTTTTCACTATAATTACAAACAACCAAGGCAAACGCACGTGGCAAAGAACAGAAGTTGTTTTCGGGGCCATAAATTTAAACGCCGGTTTCATCGAAACCTGATGCAATGTGACTAATTTAATAATGTTATTTTTTAGCCAAATGTTACTTATACTTTTCTGTTTAAATTTTAAGTACAGTCGCACGTGACATTTTTTTTCCATCATGTGACATCTTATCTTTTTGTTTTTGTTGATCTATTTATGAAATATTTATAAACTGGCTTAATAAATATTGTTTTTTAATTCAACAGAGGTATTTCATGAATTTATTTTTGCAGTGTGTTTTCAAAGCTCCAATTCCATCGACAGCCCATTTTCCATGTAAGCTTGCAAAAAAAATTTAAAAAATTTAAATTTAAATTTACATTATTTTAAAAACTCGGTTTCCAAATACTTAATAAAGAAAAAACCGGTTTCTTTCGGATGTGCACAAAAAAAAGACTATTATTAGCAATATAATTCAAAAGTGTTAAAAATAACGTATAGAAGGGTGTTTAGTTTTCTCACAAAAAAGTCTTGTTTTTATTAAATACTAGGGGACCCGGCAATGCTTCGCTATTGCTAAATTGACGAATACCTATAATATGTTTGACACGCTTACTTAAAGGACTACCCTCTGTAAACTATTCGCTACTTTTTGGTACAATAAATGTACTTTTAGTACACTAAATGAATTTTTTGATAAAAATAAATTGTACTTTTTGGTATCGAATATTATCTGTATATTAAATATTATCGCTCTAGGGCTAAACCAGTTTTGTCACGCTCCCTCCGCCTACTGGTCCAAATGTCATCTACATACTCATATTCTTGTTGTCGTGTACTATCTGGGTAAAAGGGCTACAGTTTTCCACGCCCACTCCGCACACTGATTCAAAATTTAAATTTCGTTTTTATATTAATATTTGTGTTGTCGAATACTATCTGTGTATTAAATTGTATCCCTCTAGGACTAAAATAACGTTTTGCCACGCATCTTTCTCCCACTGATCCAAAATTAAAATGTCGTTCTCACATTCATATTAGTGTTGCCGTGTGCAATCCGGGTGTCAAATTCATCACCTAGAGCTAAAATACAGGTTAGCAACACCTTCTCCGCCCACTGACCCAAACTTTAAATTTTGCCTGCATATTTATATTCGTATTGTAGAGTACTATCTTTGTACCAAATTTTATCTCTCTAGGGCTTTAATACAGTAATGCCACGCCCCCTCCGCCCACTGATCCAAAATTAAAATGTCGTCTACATTTGAATATTTATGTTTTCGTGTACTATCTGGGTTGCCAAATTGTATCTCTCTAGGGCTAAAATAGAGTTTTACCATGCCTACTGACTTAAAATATAAATATCGTTTGCATATTTATATTCGTGTTGTCGAATACTATCCCTGTATCAAATTGTATCTCTCTAGGACTAAAACACAGTTTTGTCACGCCTTTTCCCCACTGATCGAAAATTTAAATTCCGTCTGCATATTCATATTCGTATTGTTGAGTACTTTCTATACCAAACTTTATCTCTCACGTCCACTCCGCCCATTGATACATTCGTGTAGCCAAGTAATATCTGTGTACCAAATTTTATATCTTTAGGGCTAAAAATATGTTTTGCCACGCCCATTGGTCCAAAATTTAAATTTCGTCCGCATATGCATATTCATGTTGCCGAGTACTATCTGTATATCAAATTTGATCTCCCTAGTTAAAAAAAAAGTTTTGCCACGTTCAGTACGCCAATAGGGTCAACAATGAAAAAAATTATAGCCTGCAGTAATTTCTTACTTAATTTCTTACACTTACTGTCTTCCAAATTTCATTGAAACCAGTTTAGGCGTGATTGAGCAACAAACACACAAACAAACAAACAGACAGACATTCACATTTATAATATTAATAGGATACTTACTCGTACACTGTTTTCGCATAACTCTCTTGACTGCTCATCATAAACCTTTCCATTGCTACGGCAAACACATTCTTAAGCCGAAACATAAAGCCTATTTCATCAGATACCACATTGAATATAGTCGATGTCGTATACGAAATCTCCATTGGATTACCAATCAGCTTCATTAAGGATGGCAGTAGTATATTTGGCCACAGCAATGCCACTGGGCAGTCGAAATGTTCGGCAAAACCAAAGAAAAAGTCACTAAAGAGATAACCATATAACATTAGGTCGAATTTATTTCCACGATTATTGCGTAATTCCAGCAATTTCGGATCTTCTAATATTCCTGCCACTTGTCGCGTCATCTCAATCATCATCTCGCGATATTTCAGAAGTCGTTTTAGACCTTGTTCTTTTGAGGCACTTATTGCGGAATTTAGATCAAATTTAACCGAGTCCAAATGTATATACGTCATATTCGGATGCAACCATTCCTGTTTCAAGGGCAACGCCGAGACAACGGTTATATTATGATTGCGTTCGGCCATTGCCCTGACCACAGCCATTTCAATGATTAAATGTGAGGGACTAAACGTAGGCACCAATGCCAATATGTTAACACCCTGGACGGGGGAAGACCGCAGACATAATGTCGTTGCTATGGCAAATAAATATGACCAATTAATTGTCATAGCGAAATGATCGTTACTTTTGTTTTTCGCGCACTAACTGTCCTATCAGTATAACGTATGGGGTAATACTAAATTTAAATTGAGTGTTTTTATTTTATTTGAGTTGATATTGAATTGAATATTGAGTATACCCAGCAATAAAGTTAAAAGTCTATGCTCAGAGTAACACTCTCTAGTTTATAATAAAAACCAATTAAACCAATACAATTTGAAGTATAGGTTCCAGTATATCGTAAGCTCAAAATAAAAAGGCATCACTCCTACGGCAAAACCATTTTAGTTATTTGTCAGATGAAGATCCAAAGGCGCTAAAAACTGTAATAGCATATAATGAATTCATCATATGGTTATCATGGGAGGAGAATGTTGTCTTCAATGCGGGGTTTTCAGCTTTTTTTTTATCATGAAGTAGTAAATTTCGATATAAACAACTAATTCGATTCAAATTACTGTCAAATGTTTTACAATTTTTTTACTTCAACCCTTAGTTTGACATCTAAGCAAGAAGTTTAAATATTTGCTTCATAAAAAATCACATCCAAAATAATTTTATAGAACTTAAAGGTAACATTTTAATAAGGATATAGAAATCTTATTGCAGTATTTCGTTTGCTGGGAAATATTGTTTTATTTGTTAAGTTAAAACACTTAAAAAACTACGATAACGCATCACGTACGACACTTATCGATTTGTTTTATTTTTAATACCTAGCTGTGGTATTCTAAACAATTAAAAATGATGGTCAATTGTCTATTTATCATGAAATTAGTATAAAATAACTAGCTGCTCCGGCAAACTTCGTCCTGCCTCCATAGTTATTGATACATCAATATTAATATTATAAATGTAAATAATTGTCTGTTTGTTTGTTTGTGGCTTAATCACATCATTTTTTTTTATTTTTTGTTTTTTTTTTATTTATTTAAGTCTATGGACTAACAAAAATCCTTACAGACTAAACATTTTTACATATATACAATTATAAAAAAAAATATTCTTAATATAAATTATTTAAATGTAAAATTATATTCCGCATTAATGCAGTTCTGTTTTCGGACAAATCAAAGATATTGTAATATTTATTGAACTGAACACATAAACGTCGGAACGGATCATTATTAGCATAATTAGAATTAAAGTGGTTTATAAGTAGAAGTTGGAAATTTCTGGTTAATCAAACAGGAACATTTATTTGAATTTTACTGGATAAAAAGTTTGAATCAGTATCACCACGTATTATGTTTAACAAAAACGAAATATTAAGCATAGTACGCCGACTTTTCAATGTTGGTAACTTTATTTGATTAAGTCTATACTCGTAGGATGGCAAGTTATGTGGGTTCCAACCACGTCCACGTAGGCAAAAAAGAAGAAATTGTTTCTGAACTGATTCAACGAAATTAATATGGATCGAGTAACATGGGTCCCATATGACTGAACCATATTCCAGAATAGGACGAACCAATGAAATGTACAATTGTTTTGTAACACAGGGATCAGCAAACTCTTTACTCCAACGTTTCATGAACCCCAGGACACCATAAGCCTTATTCACTGTTAGGGAAATATGTGGACGGAATGTTAAACTATGATCTAGAAGGATACCAAGATCTGTAAAGGTTATAACATAATCGAGTTCAGTATTATTTAAGAAGTAGTTGGTATGGATATGATTTACTCTATAAAAAGACATATGTTTACACTTTTTAATGTTAAGCTCCATCAAATTAATTTTACACCAATTTGAAAAGCTATTAAGGTCGGATTGTAGTAAATAGTCATCGTCAGGATTTATTAACGTACGGAATATTTTTACGTCATCAGCATACATAAGAACATGCGAATTTTTTATTACAGACGGAAGGTCATTAATGAACAGGGTAAAGAGCACAGGACCCAAGTGACTTCCCTGTGGAACACCCGACGATACCTTATTTTTTTTGGAAACAGCATTTTTAAATTTAACCCGTTGTGTTCCATCTTCTAAGTAGCTTCTTAACCACAATAACAAGTAACTACTAAAACCCATGGCATCCAATTTGTACAACAATAAGTTATGATTCACTTTATCAAAGGCCTTACTAAAATCGGTATAGATAACATCTGTTTGCCTTCGGTTTTTAATACCGTTGTTTTCGATTGAGGTAAGTTCCAAAATGTTAGTTGTAGTGGACCTGGATTTACGAAATCCGTGCTGGCATGATGATAATAAGGATGTGACTTGATGTTTCAGCATATCAGTTATTATTTTCTCAAAAAGTTTAGGAATGGCGCTTAATTGAGCAATCCCTCTGTAGTTGGTCACATTAATTTTACTACCAGATTTGAACAATGGCACAATAAATGATTCTTTCCATAGGGGTGGTAAATATCCTGTACGCAATGACTCATTAAACATTTTTGTAAGGGGAACGGACAAGGAAGCAGCACAATGTTTAAGAATACTGCTAGGAATGCCATCAGGACCAGGAATTAACGAATTTTTTAACGCTTTTAAATTTGTCATAACTGTACTGCTGCTTACAAATGAAAAATTTATTGATGATGTGTCTTGAAAAGTAAAAGGATAGGGCATACTTGAATCATAACTGTATGTGGAGTAAGTTGATGCAAAAAAGTCTGCAAATATATTACAGATTGATAAATCATCGTTCGCTATAACGTTGCCAAGTTTTAAGGAGCTAGGAAATTCACCCGAGCGACGTTTGGAATTTACAAACTTGTAAAAGGATTTCGGATTTTTTTTCAATTGGATTTTCATACGATTTATATAATTCTTGTACGCCACGGTGTTAGCCATATTATATTGTGATCTCGCAATGGAGTAATTACAAAAGTCAGTGGGTGAACCAGTTTTCTTATATTTTTTGAACATTTTATTCTTTTTATTTTTAGACTTTGCTAAACGATCATTATTCCACGGTGGACCAATATTATCGCGATTATAAATATAAGGGACTGATTTAGCAATGCAAGCATTCACTGAGTAATAAAAGCAGTTAATCATTTCATTTAAATCGTTTTTAGAAATTACATCGTTCCAATTAACAGATGATAAAAGCCTATTCAGTTTTACATAGTCAGTTTTAGAAAAACAATATATTTTTGAGGGTTTTGTATGTTTTGGAGCAATTGATGGTAGAATAATATTTAGCTCTGTAGTTGGGTGAAAACGATCCTCAGGAAGAGTAACAGGATATGATGAACTCAAAGACATTTCGGACGGTTGATTTACAAAAATAAGGTCCAGAAGCTTATTATGCATATTAAATATGTTATTAGTTTGAAATAATCCATAACCAAGCAGTGTATTAACAAATTCATTAGTACAACCATTCTCAATTACGGGAACTAATACATTAGATTCAGATGATCGACTCCACAAAATAGATGGTAAGTTAAAATCGCCAAGTACATCACAGGACTTAGAAGATTGGAAAGCAAAATTGATAGCAGATGCATTAGCGGAATTTGGAGGAATGTATGAACATGTTACAAAAAGTGATTTATTTTTAACACAAATTTTTACTGCAACAAATTCAATATCCGTATAATTGTTACAAATAATTTGTTCGGAAGAAAATTTATCAGATACAGCAATAAGTACTCCGCCTCCAGTTTTTTTAGTATCATCAATACGATCACGTCGAACGGGTGAACTGATTTCAATGAAATTTGGAAGGCGGTTTGCATAACTTATAACTTAATTTCCCTTTGCACCCCATGAATGAGGTATGGGAAAGCTTCTCGCGTTGTTGTGAATTAACACGCTTTCTATTTTTAGATACACAACTAACGGCACCTACTTGTTTATCGACGAATGCGAACGTCACTGTTTGAGAAGCTCTTACTAGACAGGACGATTGAATCGACGCTTAATACTGCGAAGTTGCTGTCAACAACATTCGAGGGGAGCCGACAATGAAAGAAAATTTTATTTCTTTTTTTTTTCTTTTTTTTAAGGATGACTGGAGCCAGGTTTGAACCAGCGATCTCCCGCATGGTAGTCGCGTGTTCTAACCACTATGCCACGGCCGGTCCGACTTTTTTTAGAGCTAGAGACATAAAATTTAATACACAGATAGTTCTCGGCAACTGTAATATGAATATGCAACGGAAATTTAAATGTTCGATTAGTGGGCGGAATGGGCGTTGCAAAACCTTTTTCAGAGCTAGAAAGATACATTTTGGTATCCATATAGTACTCGATAAAGCGATTATGATATGCAGACGAAATTTGAATTTTGGACCCAATGGGCATAGTGGGCGTGGTAAAACTTATTTTGAGAGCTAGAGAGATACAATTTGATACCCAGATATTACTCGACAACACTAATATGAATATGCAGACAAAATTTTAATTGTTGACCCAATGGGCGGAGTTGGCGTGGCAAAACTTTGTTTTTAGGGCTAGAGATATACAATTAATACCAAGATAGCACTCGACAACACAAATATGAATATGCAGACAAAATTTTAATTTCCGTTCAGTGGGCGGGGTGGGCGTACCAAATCACTTTTTAGAGCTAGAGAGATAAAATTTGCTTCCCATATAGAACTTGACAACACGAATATGAATATGCAAACAAAATTTTATTTTCGATGAGTGGGTGGAGGTGTCGTGACCAATTTGTATTTTAGCCCTAGAGGTACAAAAATTGCTGACAATTTTTTATCAATCTGTGGTTGGAGGGGCGTGGCAGTACAGTATTTTAGCCCTAATAAGATTATATTTGACACACATATAGCATTCGGCAATACAATTACAAATTTGCAGAGGAAATTGTAATTTTTATCAGTGGACAAATGCGGTATGGCAAAACTGTATTTTAGGCCTAAACAGATACAATTTAATACAAAGACAGTATTCGGCTTTTAAGATTCAAGTTTGCCAATAAAATTTTTACTTTAATCAGCATGCGGAGGTGGTGTTTAGAACTGTATTTTAGCCCTAAAGAGATACAACCTAAAATAGATAATGCAAATATTCAGTCAGTGGTCGGAGGGGGCGTGTTAAAACTGAATTTTAGCAATAGAAAAATAAAATTTGGTACACTAATACCACTCGGCACTACAAATCCTAGAAAGATTAAATTTGATGTACAGATAGTATTCGATCAGCGGACAGATGGTCGCAGAGAGGATAATATTCGACACAATAAAACGTTGTTGTTTGACCTGGTTTCGGAGTTACTTGGGGTAACGAATAATTTAAAGAGCACATACATATAATCAAAACTTTCGTAAAAAAATAGTGCGCATTATTTCTTAAACTTAAAATTCTTAATTTCCCTTTACACCCCATGAATGAGTGATGGGATAGCTTCTCGCATTGTTGTGAATTAACATGCTTTCTATTTTTAGATTCAAAACTAACGGCACCTACATGTTTATCGACGAATGCGAACGTCACTGTTTGAGAAGCTCTTACTAGACATGCCGATTGACTCGACACTTAATACTGCGAAGTTGCTGTCAACAACATTTAAGGGGAGCCGACAATAAAGAAATTGTTTTTTTTTTTTCTTTTTTTTAAGATGACTGGAGAAGGTAGTTGAAACCCGTGAACTGCCGCATGGTAGTCGCGTGTTCTAACCATCATGCCGATATTTACTCCATTGTAAAAGATTCATTATTTTTTGAAATACTGTACAAATCTTGTTTTGACGATAACCAATACAACAACAAAATATTTATCCAAGATGGTGCAGTCGCTCAGATTTTTTCTCATGATCAGACAAATATAAATTTTAAATTTTAGGTAAATGGGTTCATGCGTCCAAATAAATCCACCCCAACGCCACCTACCAGATCTATTTGTACATAAAAATGTTCTCAAGATCAAACAAAAATACATTCTGAATTTCAATTACCTAAATTAGTTCATCCATTTAAACTTGTTTACAATACCGAAACCGGAAACCGGTTTTTACAAAAAAATCTCGTGTCACGATGTTTGAAATAGCAATACTCCGAAACGGTTCAACCGATTTTTACAAAATTTTGGCGTTGTGGTGGATTTATATCGAGAATTTAAATGGATGAACTAATTTAGTTAATTGAAATTCAGAATGTATTTTTGTTTGATCTTGAGAACATTTTTATGTACAAATAGACCCGGTAGGTGGCGTTGGGGTGGATTTACCGTCTTGGGGTGTATGGGCGGTGGACGTGCACGATTTTTGATGAAACTTGGCATACATCTGTTATTTATTCTAGAAAGTGCATGTAAAAAGTTGAAAACTATGGTTTATAAAGAAAACCATCTTGGGTGGAATGGGCGGTTGGTTGGTGGTTAGAAACTTTATATACCAAATTTTGAATTTTTTTTTTTTTTTGAGGAAATTCAATTTTTTTTAGTTAAATAAATATAATGTTCATTTCATACATTCAGAGATCTAGTACCACACCTAATAGTTTTGTCACAAAAACGTATGAAGCCATTCCACTGTGCGAACCCACTGCTCACTAACCGAAATAATTAAAACTCGCTTACAATTTCGTATTTGTAGTGCCAAGAACTATCTGTATGCCAAGATAAACTTCTAATTTGTTATATCAGATATTTCTATTGAGAAATTTTGACAAAAGTTTAAAACTACACTAAACGAAAAAGATCATTTTAGAAACAAAATTTCAAAAAAAATTTTATTTTTTTCAAAATTGCTTTTTAAAAGTTACAATATTAATATAATTTTATAAACTACTGCAGTTAAAATAAATACGAAAATGGAAATGTGTGAGTTATTTACTTATATTTGGATTATTTTCAATCTTTTCTAGGTTTTCTGCGTAATTCGGCCGTAACCTGCTGTGCTAGTGTACCTTCTAGTTGAAACTACACAAAGTTGAAAGGAATTCTTTTTCAGCGTAGTCCAAATACAAAAATTCTATTCGCATGCTCATGTAACGATCTCCAGTAACTGTAACACGTTGTCAGTTTTGCTCAAGGAAGTATGGCCCGATCATACAGCGTGAAGAAACTGCACATTGCCGTTCAGATCAAAATGAGCCTCATCCGTCATGATGGTAGCGGCTTTCATCAGCCACTCTGTAAGTATTCGCTCCATATATATATAAAGCTTTAGTGCCGATCAAAACATCAAATTTCACTCTATAGTGGAAAAGTTGACCTTCTACACATATATTTCGAAACTAAAATGTTCGTTTTCATAAGTACTGCTGGAGTCCTCAGTGCTATTAAACTTTTTTAAGTATATTCATACAACTTTTTTGATAAAAAGTTGAATTCCATATCAAAACGAACCTATTTTTTACAAAACAATATTGCGGCAGTATTTAAAAAAAATTATACATATTTTTTACATACAGACGTTACCGAGTATAAGAAAAACTAATACGATTATACGAAGTAATTTTTGTTTGTATATAAGAAAAGCATACGTTTTTTACGTTTCCCAAAAACTATGACTTACTTGAAGTGTGTTTATGGCTTGAACTTGATTAACATTGATAGATAACATAATAAAATAATTTTTATTAATTTTGTTTTTCTGCTATTGATATTGTGTTGTCTCAAACTGCTAAAATTTTATCCATATCATTGCTATAATAGCTTTCATTGATCCTTGTCACTGCTATGAAAATGTTTACTTAATACAAAATACATACATACATATTCTCAAATTCACAACCATAATAACAGTTTTATTTTATTTTAAATACGGGTATATTAAAAATAAAATGAAATCAAAATTATTAAAACTATTCTAATCCCTTTTGGGTTTCCCTCTAAATATTCTACAAATAGATTTTATAACAAATTTCAAAATACTTTTCAATATTACTAGAATTAAAAATACAACAGCCAGAATAAGTACGATTACATCTAAATTTGTCTTTTCCACAAATGACATCGTCTTCAAAGGACTTTGCAGATGCGGGGCTCCTTTATATCTTATCAAGTATTCCAACCAATAAACAGCATTTTCTTTAACTTTTAAAGGTCGATCACGATATAACGTTGAGAAAGATTTTACATTATCTGTATAGGTGGTGTTGTCCAGAACTTCTTTAATTGTTGCATAAATTATTTCCTCTGTTAATGGCTTCTCATGATCAATACTTAAACCATAACCCTTCGATACAACCTCAGCCATATTCATAGGCTGATCGGCAAACACAGGAAGACCCACTATGGGTACACCATAAAATTTAGCTTCAGTTATACCTCCCTTACCGCCATGACCAAAGAACAATTTCACATTTGAATGACCCAAAATGTCAGCTTGTGGCAACCATTTACGATAAAGAATATTGGAGGAGTTGCCAGGTACATTTGATTCGTCATCACATTTCCATATGACTTTTTGAGGTAATTTCGAGAGTACATTGTAGATTTTTTCAAATGCATTGTCTTGTAGATGATTTGCCTTAATATTAGTGCCGAAACTGAAAAAGATTACACCATGTTCGGCTGAGTTGATGAAAGTTTCGAGGTCCTAAAATGGGGTAATTACAAGGAAGTATGATAATGTTAGTTGATAACTGAACTTTGGAACTGATATTATATTACCTTTGGCAGTGGTTTCGGTTCTTCATTTAGATGTATACCACCGATTTCTATTAGGGCGGGTACTAATGGTCTTACAGGCTTTTCGCTAAAGTGGTGACTAAACAAAACCATGGATACACGTTCTTTGGATTTTTCGAAGCTTACGTATTTATCAGCAGGAAAATGTTTGCTAAAATAGAAAAATAGAAAATTAGAATAATTTGTTAATAAATTGTATTGGTGAAGTAAACTATTAGAGGGTCAGGCGCTTCGCTATTGCATAATTGACAAATATTACACAATTAACTTAATATAACATATCTCACGTAATGGCATACCTAAGTGCGGTATACGAATGTATGCCATTTATAAACGTACTACAAGACCGTAACTCCTTAACTTAGTAAAACTAACAAAGTTTTATTGCGCCATATGGAATTTCTCTATGACTACTGACCGACAATGGAAAGTTCTACTGCATATCCCTACCCGAAGTGCCGAGTACATTTTCTTAATTAAAATTTATCTGTATATGGTGCTGCATTTATAGATTTCATTAACTGATCGAAAGTATAGGATGGCTGATGAAAGCCGCTACCAAAAACAAAACTTGATAACTTTTTTCTATCAATGTAATATGGATTTTTTTGATCCATATTACAGGCTGGGGAGCCTACAGAAGGCTTTCTGCGTAATTCGGCCATAACTAGCTGAGCTATGCATGCCGGGGCTTCACCTTGTTGAAACCACCCAGAGTTGAAAAGAATTCTCTTTCGGCGTAGTTCGAAAAAAAATATATTAGCATGCTCAAGTAACGATCTCTAGTAACCGTTACGCATTGTCCGTTTCGTTTATGTATTATTTCTGGGTTGGAACCACTCTATATGCGACAATTATGTTGTTGTATGAGCTGGAGGGAGTAGCTGAGCTATTAATTCTTTTTACCGATTTTTTTTTAATTTTACCGGAACTCGATAGGGCATGTCATCCGATTATCATACGATCATTGTTGGCAACTCTGTTTCGTTCTTTTGTAGATAACAAGGTTTGTGTCAAGGGATTGTTAGATGTTGTTGTGAGTTTTAACCACCAAATTCCTGCAAAGATGGCGCTAGCTGGTTTTGTCGATTATCTTTGCGATGCTGATTAATCGTTTTCTTTTTTCCTTGGTCCTTGCTCAATCTGGATTTTTGTAGTGGAAGCACATAGGATGAGGTTTGTTAGCTGGAGAACTCGAAAGTATTTAAAAAGTAATTTTTCATCGATTTTGATTTGGCAAGTACACCGTCCAGGAATCGAACTCTGCACCTTCGGATTGCTAATCTACGTCGCTTTCACTCAGCTATCGAAGGCCACCACCGACAATTATGTTTGTTTACTTTGCCGTTCAGATCGAAATGAGCCTCATCCGTTATGATGGTAGCGGCTTTCATCAGTTACCCAGTAAGTATTCGATCTGTTGTAAGTATTCGTAACTTTAGCGCCGACAACTAGTGGCGACTAGTACCGACTAGTGCCGACTTCTGTGTATCTTATTTAACTCTATCGTAGTAAACTTCTTTTTCCACAGGTATCCTTCGCTCACTTTTCGAAATTAAAAAAATTTTAATATTCCTTTTCATACGCATTGCTGCACAGTACCCAGTTTTTTTTCATTTGAGGGACAATCCATCACTGATGGACTATCTATCTGCATATCAAATTTTATCTCTTTGATTAACCGCCCACCGACCGAAAAATGAAAACTTGTCTAAAAAAATTAAAACTTGTCCAATATGTTGTACCAAGTACTAAATGTGTACTAAATTTGATCTCTCTGGTAATACCAAAATTGTTTGCCACGCCCCATCGGACAACTGCACGAAAGTTAAAATGTGGTCTGCTAAATTTGTACCTGTAGTTCAGAGTACTATCTGTGTATCACATTTTATCCTACTAGTCGAAATTAAAAATTTCGTCTATATATTCTCATCTGTTGTACCAAGTACTATTTGTGTGCTAAACTGCATCTCTCTGGGAGAGATCGAAAAGAAAAACTCTGCGCCCACTGACCGAAAAAAAAAATATCGTCTTCAAATTTGAACTTGTAGTGCCTTGTATTATCTGTGTTCCAAATTATATCTGTCTATGGCTTAAATGTAGTTTTGCCAAGCCTTCTCTGTCCATGGACCGAAAAGAAAAATATCGTCGGCAAATTTGAACTTGTAGCCCAGAGGCTATCAACGTAGCAAATTGCATATTTCACAGTCCAAGATTAAAATTTCGTATGCATATTCCTATTTAAATTTTCGAGTACGATCTATGTATCAAATTGTATCTCTCTAGGACTAAAATACAATTTTGCCACGCCCCCTCCGCGCACTGATTCAAAAGTAAAATGTCGTCATATTCATATTGGCGTTACGGACGGCTATCTGGATATCAAATTTTTTTTCTCTAGGGCTAAAATATATTTTCGGCACGGCTCCTTCACCCACTGGTTGAAAATAAAAATGTCGTCTGCTTATTTGAACCTGAAGTACCGAGTACTATCTGGGTATCTAATTTTATTACTCTAGGGCTAAAATATATTTTTGCCTCGCCCCTACGCCCACCGATCCAAAATTAAAATTTCGTCTGCATATTCATATTCGTTGCCGAGTACTATCTGGGTAACAAATTTTATTCGTCTAGGGCTAAAATACAGTTTTGCCACGCCCTACCGCTCACTGATCCAAATTTAAAATTTTCTTTGTATATTAATATTCCAGTTTTAGAGTACTATCAGGGTATCAAATTTTATCTATCTAGGACTAAAATACAGTTTTACCACGACCTCTCCTTCGTGTTATTTCGTGTTACCGAGTGCTATCTGGGTATCAACCTTTATATATCTAGAGCTAAAATATATTTTTGCCGCGCCCACTGCGTCCACAGATCCAAAATGAAAATTACGTCTGCATATTCATATTCCAGTTGTCGAGTACCACCTGTGTACCAAATTGTATCTTTTTAGGGCTAAAATACAGAATGACCACGCCCGTGCGCCCTCTGAATGAAAATAAAAATGTCGTCTTCAAATTTAAACCTGAAGTGCCGATAACTATCTTTGCACAAAATAGTATCTTACTAGGGCTAAAATAAACTAAAATAATCCAAAATTAAAATTCCGTCTCCATATTTATATTCTTGTAGCCGAGTACTACCTGTGTACCAAATTTTATTTCTTTAGGGCTAAAATACAGTTTTGCCACACCCCCTTCGTCCCCTGATCCAAATGTAAAATCCGCCAGCATATTCATATTCGTGTTGCCGAGTACTTCTTGAGTATCAAATTTTATCTCTCTTGGACTAAAAATACAGTTTAGCCACGCCCCCTCTGCTCACTGGTTTAAAATTAAAATGTCGTCTGCATATTCATATTTGCCACAACCACTCCGCTCACTGATAGAAAATTGCAATTTCTTCTTCATATAACATGTCTGTGTACCAGAGAACGCCAAGGGTACACCCTAACAATAAGTGTACCCGAATCATTTGTGCGTTTACAACACTTAAAGTGTGATCGGCACTCTAAAATAAGGGTTGTTGCCTTGTACTGAGGCAACAACCCTTATTTTCTGCATGTATACATGAGTTGAGGCCGATCAAAATGCTAATGCAAAAGGAATTAGCGAAATTGAGAGCACAACACTTGAGACAAACAATATGTGAGAGACATGTGTGTTGTTGTTATTCTTGCATTAGCTTCATACATGCATACATATTTGTTTTTGAATACCCAGCTAGCATTTGGACGTTTGTTTGACGATCACGATTGTTTCGCGATTGGATTTCCAATCGCCACCACGATTGTCGGAGCAGAACTCGAAATCATAACTGTAAAACATGAGCGTTTCGCTCACAGCGCATTATTGCGCCTTGCTTTTTGTGATCTATCGTTGTTTTTCGTACATTTGCTTTGAGTGCACTGTGATGTTCACTTATCTACGCAAAATTTATGGGTGTCTGGTGAAATAGAATCTATGCTTACTGTTTGAATGAGTGACGATATGCAAAAACACGAAACACGGAAAGCGATTTGTGCGTTTGGGTGGTGTTATTCTTTTCTTGCTGTTTGTGAGTGCGACAAGCACTCCAAATTTATAAGTGTGATTCGGGTGCCAAAAAGTGACACCCTTGACGTTCTCTGCTGTGTACCAAATTGTATCTCTCTAGCCCTAAAAAAATGTATAGCTTACGATTATTTTTATATAGTCTCAGTATTAACCGCTCTATGCTTATGTTTCACAACTGCAATCAATTAATATCATACTCACTCATACACCGCCTTCATTTGATTATGTCTAATATCAACTATCAAATATTCCAATGCCACAGCAAATACAGTTTTTAGCCGATATAGAAAACCCTTCTCACCCAAAACGACATTTAGTAGCGTCACAGGGACATATGTCATTTCCAAGGGGTTACCAATAAGAGACAGCAATGGCGCCACAGGTATATTGGGCCATACTAAAGCCATCGGACAATCAAAATGTTCGGCTAAACCGTAGAAGAAATCCACATACAAATAACCCAATAAAAGTAAATCAAAGCGATTATCTCGATTATACATCAATTCTTGCATTTTGGGATCATCCAATGTTTGCGACAGTGCTCTGGTGTTATCACCCACAAAATCGAGAACATTAAAAACACGTTCCAGGCCACTGCCTTTGGTAGCCTTTATGGTGATATTGACATTGATCAGACCCCTGTCTAGTTGTATATATGTCATTTCCGGCGTTAACCACTCCGTTTTCAAAGGCATCACCGAAACAACTGTCACATTATGTTGGCTCTCTGCCATAGCTTTAACTACCGCCATTTGAACGATCAAATGCGAAGGACTAAATGAGGGTAGGAAAGCCAAAATGTTTGATGCCTCAACAAGGCCAGAAGTAAAACCGAACGCCAAAATTATTAATGTTAAAATTCTCATCTTGGCTGAATCAAATTCAAGCGCTCGCAAATACACACTAACGTCCGTTTAAGAATCTATAATCAAACTAAATAGCAAAATTATTTGATTAGGCCGTTAGCATGGTTTTAAAAACATTATCATGTTTTAATCGATATAGCATTTTGTTGTTGTTTGATTGGCAAAACAATGATATTAACATATGGGGCGCAATCTTGTTAGCCAGGTGTCATATACATATTATTGTTATAGTCAGAATTGCTTCCCAACAAGATATCGTTGGAGGCGATTATGTTTATATTTACTACGAGTATGTCAGGGGGCAATAAACTGCTAACAATTTTAAATTATGACTATGAATAGCAGGTGTGTAGCCCGCTTAAGACGATGAACTTTAAAGAGGAGAATGAAAGATAAAATAAGCGTGAAACAAATGAGATATTCCCATTTTTTATGTAAATTGTGATATTATAAAAAAAAATTATTAGTCATTGGTTTAAATAGTTCTAAACGTACTAGGTCTTAAGTATGGAATTCTGCACTACTTCCAAAATGAATCACATAGTTTAAAACTAACGAATTTTGAACCAGTTAACGTTACTAGTGTGATGAATAAGGAAAAGAAGATTTTCAAAATAGTTGAAAAGAGACAATTAACTACCGCCCGACTAGATTTTCTAAACTGATTCCTAGTACAAAACTGAACTAGTTCACTGTCTATATGAAGAAAAATTAAGTTATTTTTAAAAACTTAAATAATGCTTATAATTTCAAACTTTTAAATATAATTTGAATATAAGCTCTAATAATTTTTTAGACCGAGAGAGAAAAATTTGATTCCCAGAGAGTAATCGGCAACAAAAATATCAATAACAGAAAAAATTTTAATTTTAGATCAGTGCATGGCGTGGGCGTGGCAAAACCTTTTTTTTATAACTAAAAAGATAAAATTTAATACACAGATAGTATTCGGCAACAAAAATATGAATAAGCAGACGACATTTTCATTCAGTGGGCGGAGTGGACCTAGAGCGATAAAATTGTATACCCAGAAAGTACTCGGCAACACAAATATGAAAATGTAGACGAAATTTTATAATAATAGAGAAATAAAATTTGGTATAAATTGGGTTTCAAATTTGCAAACGAAATTTTTATTTGCAATCAGTGGGCGGAGTGTGGGCGTGGCAAAACTATATTTTAGACATAAAGTGATAATATGTATTAGGTACTGAGATAGTATTCGGCAATACGAATATGAATATGCAGACGGAAGTATAATTTTGGATCAGTGGGCGGAGGAGGTGTGGCGAAACTGTATTTTAGTCCTAGAGAAATGAAATTTGATACCTAAATACATAGTACTGGGCCCTTCCAGATCAAATTTGCAGATGAAACTTTTATTTTCACACAGTGGACGACTGTATTTTAATTCTAGAGAGACAACATTTGCTACACAGATAGTACTCGGCACAAAAATTACAAATATGAAGACGCAAACTTTATTGAGTGCAAGGAGCGGGGCAAAATTGTATTCTAGCCCTAGAGAGATACATAGATGGCATTCGGCACCGCAATTACAAATTTTCGATCCGTAGGCCAGGCCAATCCGTATTTAAGCCCTAGAGAGATGCAATTTGGTACACAAGTATTACTCGACACTATTGGTTAAAATTTTCTCAGGAAATTTTTATTTTTAGATCTGTATTTGCTGACAACATTTTTAGAAGTTTCGTCAGAATATTTTGAAATAGTTGACACTACTGACATATCTTCGCTGTTATGGGTAATTTTTTCAAATTTTTTTAATTGCATTTTTTTAAAGCTTTTGTGGTCGTCCATCGACCCTCAAATCCTTTGGCGATATCTTGTTTGGTTTGGAAGTTATTAATATCGGTAAAGTGTAGAATATATGAGAAATGTTTCAAAATAAATTAGTATTTTGGTTCTCATAAAAAGTAATTGAAAAACACATGACTGTTTTTGTTGGCGCAGCGACGATATTCTGTTGGCTGTATTCCTGCTGTGCTTTATTTATACATGAATGCAAGTTAATAGATAACAGGATTGTTTTGATTTGAAAATGAACCAGTAAGAAAGTTTTAGTCGGGAAAAACCGACTTACATATACCCTCACCCTCAGTAAAACATAAAATTTTTTTGTATATTGATATTGTTACTCGATTTCTAAAGTGGGCAGAGAGGTTCATTTGTATGGGAGGTACCAGAAGGGGCGTTGCTAGACTTACAGTTTTTCCCCAAAATTTTATTCTGACTTAGCTTTACTAAATGCTGAATATAAGCACGATCACTTGGGTGTATTAATATTACTACTCAATCTCTAAAGTGGGCGGAATGGTACATTTGCATGGGTGTTACCAGAAGGGGCGTGGCTAGACTTCCAATTGGTTCTACAAAACTTTATCCTGCTTGAGTTTTACTAAATACAGAATTTGGTCACGATCGCGTTGGATCTAAAAATAACATTAATCTATTTCTAAAGTGGGCGGTACCTGATGGGTTTGGTAGGTACCAGATGGGGCGTGGATAGACTTTCAGTTTTTTATTCAAAATTTTATCCTGCTATAGTTTTACTAAATATAGAATTTGGGAACGATCACGTTGGATGTATTGATATTGTTACTCGATTTCTAAAGTGGGTGAAATGGTACATTTGTATGGGATGTACCAAAAGGGGCGTGGCTAGACTTTCAGTTTTTTCTGCAAAATTTTATCCTGCTATAGTTTGATGTATTGATATTGTAACTCGATTTCTAAAGTGTTCGGAATGGTACATTTGTATGGGAGGTACCAGAAGGGGCGTGGCCATGTAGCCCATTTTCAATACCGTAAGTAGTTTTAGGGAAATATTAACTTGTGTAAAGTTTCAAAACATTTGGTTTTGTCTTTCGAAAGTTACCAGCCAGACAGACTGACGGACATGGCTCAAACGACTTGAAAAGTCATGAATCGAATTTGGTTCATAGAAACCTGGGGTCTAAAGTGACTCCTTCTATGTGTTACACTTTTGGGTCGTATCTAATGATATATACCCTCCTACCCGTAGGGTGAGGGTAACAAATTAATATTGAAAAAATGCATTCCGATACCTAAGAATGCGGTATGAAAAGTTCCTTTTTTGGGCAAAAAGGAAATTTTATTGTACCAAAAAGTACATATTATTGTACAATCATTGTGCCAAAAAGTTAAAATTACTGTACAAAAAAGTACATATTAATGTTCCAAAAAAGTACATTTATTATAAAAAAATGAATTTATTGTATCAATAGTTAAAAGTTAATTTACTGTACTAAAAAGTACTTTTTTGTACCAAAAAGTATAATTTATTGTACTTAGATGTACAATTTATTGTATCAAGAAATACAACTTACGGGTACCAAGAATTACAAGAATTATTGTACCTAAAAGTATTTTTATTGTACACAAGAAGTACAATTAATTGTGTAAAAAAGTACCTTTATTGTACCAAATAGTATTTTCAATGTACCAGAAAGTAGTTTTATTGTACACATATATTGATTTTATTGTACCAGAATATACTCTTATTGTGTTAAAAAATAATTTTATTGTACCAAAAAGTACTATTGATTGTACCATTTATTGTACTAAGTAAGTACTTTTATTTTTCAAAAAGAGTAAAATTTATTGTGCAAAAGAGTAAATTTATTGTATCAACAAGTATATTTAATGTACCAAAAAGTACTTTTATTGTACACAAAATGTGATTTTATTGTACCAGAATGTACTCTTATTGTGTTAAAAAGTACTTTTATTGTACCACAAAGTACTTTAACAGTGCCAAATTTTTGTTTTTTTATTCTTTTTATTGTATCAGAAAGTACTTTAATTTTTAACAATAAGTTCTGTTGTTCTGTAGAAATACAGGGTGGCGCACCAATCGTGCTACAATAAAAAATTCGAAAATCGTGTTTTCTAATCAATGTATGTATTTATTTTTCTTTTTTATTGTATAGATAATTAAACTTTATGAAACTAATTGGTTTAGGAAATGAGAGACCGTTTATGACCTCCATGCTCATTCACGCATATGCGACACCGGATTAGAAAATCATTCATTCAATGGGGTCTAAAGGGTTAAAGTCGAGATCGCCTTAATTATTGTTTTAGTGGACTATTAAAATAATGTTAAATTCATTGGTTTCGTTTAGTAAACATCCTGCTTGACATAACCCCATAAAAAAGTTTTGGTGCGGTCAAATCAGGTGACCTTGGAGGCCAGCGGAAAGTTTAGTTTCTTTGACATTAATTTGTTTGGAAGTTTTCGCTGGAGCTCCGTCATAACCGGTCTGGCTTTGTGTGCAGTTGCTCCATCTTGCTAGAACCAAATGCTGTTGAAACAGATACATCTTCGACACATTTATGGGTTAAAAAACTCTTTAAACATCTTTATATAACGTAGCACGATTCGTGTACCACCCTGTACAATGTTTTTTTTTCTTAACTTCTTGATATTTTTAAATAAAATCACAATCATCAGAATTGTGTCATTAAAGTTTAATGACCGTTTACGCAACGTCAGTTTTTGCAACAAAAATGTTGACAAGAATTCATCAAAAAATATATGTCAGTAAATTCTGATAAAACAATCTTATTTACACGATGCTGGCACATTTTTAAAAGAAGCACTGACAGTAATGCTGGTAATTTAAAAGAGCCTTTATAATCCTCGGCAAAACACACAGACAAAATTTTTATTTTTGATTAACAGTCATATGAAGGCGAACATTTTATTTCTGATTGGTGGTCGATCGGTGGTTGAATTTTTTTTGTAGCTATATTAAGTTGTATGCGTAAAGTACTCGGCACTATGGATAAGAATTTACAGACGTTTAGCGAATAAATATTACGTCAGTATAATATTAACTACCGATCAGTGGTCGGTAGATGAATTAGGTTTTCACCATATATACAGATAAAACTTTATAAGCAAGTAGCGCAAGTAGGCACTTTATGTTTGAATATGCATGTGAACTTTTTATTAACATTTAGTAGTCTTATAGAGATAGATAACATTTGCCCAGGTTATGGAGTTACCTGGCGCAAAGGAGAGCAATTAAGATCGACGCTTAAAAAAACCCTTTAAGAAAGCAAGTCAAAAATATTACGAATATTCGTCATTTATGCAATAGTTTGGCATTGCTGGGACCTTATACTAAGTTTATATAATTCGAAAAATTTTTAAATTTATTTTCTTTAATTTCATTCTTCACATAATTTATATTAGTAATACCTTATAAAGATCATTGAGGCTTTACCTCACCACCAAATTTATATGGCGCCAGTATAAATTTGATGTTTATGTTAATCAAACATAATTTGTCAGAGAATATTCGCAATGTTATCAGCAACAACGCATACTTTCCATGACTTGCCAATATTCAGCAATTAACATAAATCTAAATAAAGTAATTATAAATACATAGTAGTTAAGTCAGAAAACGAAGATAAACTATGACGATTTTATGATGCCGACTATAAGTTAGCTGGGGCACACACAATACAAACACAACATATGTATGTAAAGTTTTCCGACCGTGATGATGATGTTTAGGCGCAACGGTTCTCAACTGGTTTGAGGTTTACCTAAAATGACGACTAAAACGGCGAATTAGGTTTCAGTCCTTATAACAGGTATCATCAGCAAAGTTTTCCATAGAACTCAAAAAAATGATATGTAATGTGTGATACTAAAATACACGGTCTTGGCTAAAACTAATTAAATTTTTATAAATATTATTTAGAGACGGTGAGTTATTATCAACTTTTTGGGTTGGCTGTAGTTTTTGCGATAAGCTACATTGCAAAATAAGAAAAAGTGCTATAATGGTACTTTTTGATAAAAATAACTTTTTAATTTTTATCTGATAATAACTATCATTTGATGATTTCAACAAAATATTTGAGATAACAAAAATTTGTGAATGGTAAAAATAAATTGGTACTAAAATTGTTTTTGGTACTTAATCTTAACTGTGTTCCAATACTACTACTATTTTTTACTATATATACAAGTAGTTTTCGTATCACAAAATTATTAAAGTACACTTGTACTTAAAATAAAAATACTTATCAAATTTATTAAGTAGTAGTTAATAGCTAGTCAAGGCAGGCATATCAGCTATAGAAATAATATAAAAAGAATTTAATGGTTTTGTTATCGAGATATGTGCCAGTAAGTATGACAATGAAAATTGGCTTTGAACTGATTTTTCAGGATTCGGTGTTTCGAATTTTTAGAAAATGAACCGTTACATATTAATTCTTCGTTTTATGTACAACAGAATTGTTTTCATTCTTTGTATTAGAGTGCTCTAAGTCAGACAATATTCATGACAGTGGTGACTTAAAAACTAAACTAAAATGTCAACTTTATATAATTAATTTACTTTTACAAATATTTTGTGCATAATTTGATTCATAAAGAGGGGGGATAGACGCAAAGGAGTTTTGAAACCGGGCTTTTAATTAGCCTAGTTATCCTGGTTAGCCATTGCCATTAGGGTAAGATAGCGAACGACTATAGCTGTATAAAACCGGCTCTTAAATCCGGGTTTGGGAACCGGTTTTCTAAAAATGTTGAAATATATTCCCCCTATTTACAATGAGTACTACAAATCTCTCTCGCTTTTTATTTCTAAAATTTAATATTTTTACACTGGCACTGCACGGCCTAAAACTAAATGCCTTACTTTGACATAGAAAAATTTTAAAGTAATCTTAGTTTACCAACAAAAAACCTTGTAAAGGAAGCTCTTAAGCTTTGAGGTAAAAAGGGGAATCGTGGGGAAAGAATTTCCTCCATTTCTCATGTTTGAATATTAACGGTCAAATTCAAACTATAATTGGTGCTGGACATTTTCGGCTGATATCTACTTCGCATGTACATGTTTGACATAATTGTAGATATATATACAGCTGATGATGTACCACTGTGCATCAGTTCGTCACAAAGGGGTCTGAAGATGACCTCGTCATGGAGTTCGAAACGCGTCATCCTATTGCGTGACACACTGAATTTGACCAAAAATTTCAAACAATAAAAACACTTTTCTGATCGTAATTTGATGTATCAGCTTCAAGCAATCAATGTGAAGCAGTGATCTGCGGCGATAGGAGTTTTCGCCACTACTGGTGTATTCGCTGTTTATGCGGCTGCGGTAACAAACTGCTTGGATATTTTTGTGCCTTTTGTTACATTGTTTTCTTTTACCGGGATAGTTTGCCACCGCATCAAAAAACCATGAATCAAAAAATTAATCTTTGTTGTGTGAGCTTTTTCTATGGTGGTGGTTAAGCACGACGACGAAGAAACACAAACAAAAATATTACGAAGAAGAATACGACGTCGGTGCGATCGCCACCAACATACTAACCGCCTCGCTGCCGATTTGTTACGTTTTTTTTCCCCTATATGATAGTTACTAACTTCAAATCGATATATCCTGATTCCTAGACGTGACCCAGCGAAACGCCGGGACACGTATAACTTTTTTTTTACCGATATAACTTTCCTTGGTAGTTTGAACCCTTTCCGATCACTGACACCTACCATTTGTATCACAGTGTAATTTAATGACCATTCGAATTTTTTTGCTCAAAGTGAATTTTTAGCGCTTTTTCTATTTTTTTACATAGTTATATCTCGTCATTGGGGTTTCGCTTATGCAAATAAATCTTTATTAAAAATTTACTTAATATTCCGTACAGTAAATCGAAAAAAGACCGTGTTATAATTTATATTAATATAGAAAAATTGCTAAACATCCACCCTATTATTGCAGCCAACTTTACAAAACGAATGATGCAAAAGTTATTATTTTTGGGACTACTTTTACCAGCAATACTCACAATTGAGTCCCAAATCAATGAGCTGAAAAATGTTATACTGTGTTATTGAGTTTACAGAATTAGTTTTTTTTTGTGTAAACTAGTGTTATCGGAACATCATCTACAACACTATGAACCGCAATTCCATTGTCAGCAGAATAGGCGAGTCGACCCTAAGAGTTTTTACTTTTACAAAACGTGGTCTAAAATCGCTTAAGGCCTTATCCATAATAATTTTAAAGGGGATAATAATAGATAAGTACAAACGAAACACATCCACAAATTATATCCCCCTACACTACACATTGATATTATTCGAATACTTACTCATAGATTTCTTTCATAAGATTATATTGTAATCCAATCATTGCATATTCCATTGCCACAGCAAATATGTTTTTCAATCGAAACAGAAAACCTTCAGTATCCGGCACGGGATTAAGTAGTGTCAAGGGAGCATATGACATCTCCAGCGGACTACCAATGAGTGTCAACAAAGGTGCCAGTGGTACATTAACCCATATCACAGCTACCGGACAATCAAAATGTTCGGCTAAGCCATAAAAGTAATCTGCATACATGTAACCGAAAAGCATTAAATCAAAATGATTATCTTGATTATACATCAGTTCTTGCATTTTGGGGTCATCCAAAGTTTTGGCCAGTGATCGCGTCATAACGTCCATAATAGCAAAACCTCTAAAAAAGCGACCCAAAGTATGGCCTTTGGTAGATTTAATGGCATCACTCACGCTAATGGTACCCGTGTCCAATTGTATATAGGTCATACTGGGTAGTAATAATTCCGATTTAAGAGGTATTACAGAAACAACAGTTACATTATGATTACGCTCCGCCATAGCTTTAACGGCGGCCATTTCAATAATTAAATGTGAGGGGCTAAATGAGGGCATAAATGCTAAAATATTAGCACCCTCAACCAGTGCAGATGTCCGACATAACGCGAGTGTTATTAACGTAAGAATTTTAAAGTTGTTTCGCATGTCTTGTGAGATGTTCGTTACACGCGCTACGAATGTTGCCTTATGATCGATTCAGCGTCTACAGTAAAACTAAACTGAAATTCTACCGGAGGGCTTTTCATTTGGATAGGTAGAGTAGGTAGAACTGATCGTCGTATGTGAATAAATTTAATTGTTTTGTTGTGAGATATGAATGTTGGAGTGAACAAATTGAATACTCGTACGAGCGTACAAGCGATAAAATATAAATATGTACATAATCGTAATTCTTCTACACAGCCATATAGCGAAACATTGTATTGGCTGTGACGACAAAACGGTCGAAAAAAATTCGAAATTGATAAACGATGCTTTAAACAATGTATGCACTGTGTGTATGGACATATAGTTTTGCATTTACAATACAATTTAATTTGTTTGAATTTTTAAATTCGTCGTTGCGTCGACCAAAACAATCATGTGTTTGTTACAATTACTTTACAGGAGATATAAATAACTTCCAAAGCAATCAAGAGAGAGAGAGAGACAGGAGCTTTAAACAAATGCAATAAAAAAAATTCAAAAAATTCCACATTACTGATTTGGTCGACGCAGCGACGAAATGTTTTTCCTTTGCAACTCCGTCAATTTTAAATAAACGTACGCATTATGGTCTTGTCTCAGGCTATACTTACTCTTGTGATTGTAGTCATTGCTTTTTTGCATATGTACGAGGGTGATTATTTAAACCTTAAGAAATGTCAGTATAATATCGTCGAATCTGATATGAGATTAGCATAGCATTGTTTGAGGTTTCCAATGTTGGGGTACTCTTGCACCGAACAAAGAAGAATTTTTTCTGATGATACGAACTGGTTTTTCGAATATAGTCGTTGTAGTTGTAGTTTGCTCTCAAGAGAGTTTTGAAATGATAATTTTTGAATTTGCTGTAGTGCCGGAAAAATGTTGTTGAAAAATTTCCATTTTACTTACCATGGCTATAATATTGAATATTCCTTTGAACATCGAAAATATTTGTTCCAGAACTTGGCTAATGTGTATAGCATTTTCTAAAAGTTGGTTTTTTTTGTGTTGGTACCATGTATGTATGTAATACTATGAGGGTGAATTCGGTCATATGTATACTCGTATGAGGTACCAGAAGGAACGTGGAAAAAGTTTGGGTTTTTAAAGGATTTGTCTACTATTACATTATTATAAAATTTACCAAAGTTAAATGTATTCTAGCTGTTAGTTTGGAAGTAAATGAAGAAATATTATTGTTCCCAAAAGAGGTCTTTTTGTATGGGAGGTCTATATTCATTCCTGAGCCAAACAGCTCACAAGCGTAGATCTTACGCTAAATATGACTGAATTCAGTGTACTCGCTAAATAGATATGTATGCTAAATAAGGTAGACCCTTAATGTATGGAAGAACTTACAACTTATTTTGTAAGAAAAATGAGGGTTGCTTATACATTTAAAAATAATTTAAATTTTTTAAAATTATGATATTGTCATAAAATTTTTTAAAATTTTAAAATCGTAAAAAACATTGCCCTGATGTTCACAAACTTCAAACCGCAAGAAAAAATATTTCCCGAGAATCACGGTATTTCCAGGAAATATATAATATAAATACCGTTTCCCGGGAAATGGGGAGCGCTATTAATTACCCTCAATAAAAACGAAAAATTTTAACGGAAATATTATTTGTGGAGAATTTTTGTGTTTTGGTCGTTTTAAGCGCATTTTGTATGGGAGCCCTCTAATGGGCTGAGGATAGGGGATAGTATGTTCCAGAAAGATGTTAGGAGGGAAATATTAATGAGGGTCAGTCGTAAATTTTACCGCTCTGAGGCACCATGGGAGACGCAGGAGCTGATTTTATAAAAAAATATAAAAATAAAAATAAATCTGTGGGGACCACCTTAAGGGTTAAAGATAGAGGGTTGATATGATATGAGAAACTGTTGGGGTTGAAAAAATATTGGGGACCGGTTAGGCATTTGACACATCTAGGGGCGACTCCGGAGCAGTAAGAGCGGTGGGAGCAAATTTTATAAAAAAAAAACTAAATTCTGTATTGGAGCCCCCTTAGAGGGTGAAAATGGGGAATAGGTATGTTTTGGGGAAAATGTTAGAAGGAAAAAATGACTGGGGGTCGGTCATACATTTGAACCCTCTGTGGGCGTTTCCGGGCAGTTGTGGGCCTTGTTGTGGATTTTTCCCCAATACGAAAAGTTTCTCGGTAAAAACCGGGAAACTCTTACCCTCATCCCTAGGGGTGGGTACCATAAAAGTACTCCGGTACAAAAAAGGACTTTGGGAAAATAATAGTACTTTGTAGTAATATATAATAAAACTAGTACAGAAATTTCAGTCATGTAAACTGACTGATAAATACCATCACCCAATATAAGATATTGTTTAAGTCTTGAGTTGTTGAAATTAATAGATTTTTAAAATAAAATTACTTATGTATTATTTTTTGTCTGCATGTAGAGCAAAAACATACAAAATTTGACCTATTTGTACAGAAGGTACAATTAGGGGCTGCACAACGTGTCTGATTTTTTTTTCGTAAATCAACGTTCAATTATCGCTTACCTTGGCAAAATTTGTCTGAATTCAGTGTACATACAATAATGATACGTATGTAAAAGGGGAAGTATCCCATATATTTATATGGGAGGTACCAAAAGGGGTGATCCGATATAGTCCATATTCATTCCTGATTAAAATCTTCATAACCGTACACCTTACGCAAAGTTTTACTGAATTCAGTGTACTTACAAAAAATATATGTATGTGATACTATGGGGGTGGGTTCGGTCAATTGTATAGGATGTACCAATAGGGATGTGTCAAATAGTTAGGTTTTCTGAGGTTTTGCCTCCTATCAGAAGATAAATTTACCGATCAATTTTCATTACCCTCCAAGTGTCCGTTTGGAAGTTATGGGAGAAATATTAATTTTCCAAAAATAGGTTATTTTGTATGGGAGGTACCAGAAGACGGGAACCGACAAAGTCCATGTTAATTCCTGAGTCTAATTTTCACAAGCGAACATCATACGCAAAATTTGAGTGAATTCAGTGTTCTATGGGGGAGGGTTCGGTCATTTGTATGGGAGGTACCAGAAGGGGTGTGTCAAATAGTTAGGCTCTCTGAGGTTTCGTCTCATATCACAACATAAATTTAGCGACCAATATTCATAACCCCCCAAGTGTCCGTTGGGAAGTTATATGAGAAATATTAATTTTCCCAAAATAGGTAAATTTGTATGGGAGGTACCAGAAGGCGTGAACCGATATAGTCCATATTCATTCCTAATTCAACTTTTCATAAGCGAACATCATACTCAAAATTTGAGTGAATTCAGTTTACTAACAAAAAAATATATGAATGTAAAACTATAAGGGTTAATTCGGTCATTTGTATGGGACGCACCAGAAGGGGTGTGGCAAAGGTTTCGGTTTTCTTAGGGTTTGTCTACTTTTACAAGATAAATAAACTGACCAAATTCAAACATCGTCCAGTTGTCCGCTTGGAAGTTATGGAAGAAATATTAATTTTCCAAAAATAGGTAATTTTGTATAGGAGGTACCAGAAGGGGTGCGGCTATTCAGCCCATTTACAATCCCATAAGTTCGTTTTGAAAAATATTGATACTGGTAAATTTTCATACCGATCCGTTAAGGATTACTCGAGTTATCCTGCTGACCAGCCAGCCAGACAGACGGACATAACTCAATCGTCTTAAAAAGTCCTGAAACGAATTTGGTCTTAAGATACTTGGGGTCTAACTCGTCTCCTTTAATGCGTTACACTTTTTTTCGTATCAAATGATATATACCCTCATCCCTAAGGGTGATGGTATAAAAAGGACTTTTTAGTACAATAAGAGTTCTCTGGTACAAAAATTACATTTATTTAACCAAAAAGTACTTTTATTGCACAAAAAGTGCCGTTTAATACTATTAAATACTTTTTGGAACAATAAAAGTACTTTTTGTACAATAAAAGTATTTTTTTACAATAAAAATACTTCTTGACACATTAAAAAAAACTTTTTGTCACAATAAACGTAACTTTTAGTACTACAAACGTAATTTTTAGTACAATGAATGTACCTTTTGGTACAATAAAAGTACTTTTTTATACAATGATTATTTGACTTATGAATGTACTTTTTGGCACGATATAAGTACTTCTTGGCGCAGTAAAAATACTTTTTGGCACAATAAACGCAAATTTTGGTACAACAAATTTACTTTTAGGTACAGTAAAAGTACTCTTTGCACAATTAAAGTTCTTTTTGATACAATAAAATTACTTTTTGGTACAAATAATGTTGGTTTTCATGCAATTAAAGTACATTTGGGTATAGTAAATGTAGTTTTTGATACGATAAATGTACTTTTTGGTACAATGATAATAATATCTTTTTGATACAAAAAGCTACTTTTTGGTACAACAAAATTACGATGAATTTTTATATTTAATAAATTCATTTGTAAAATATATATGAAATAATTAATATATATGAATGTTCGTTTTGGTAGAATTAATATTATTTTTGGTGCAAAAAAAGACAATTTTTGAAGCAATAACTGGTAATCATTAGTACAATAATAGTACTTTCTAATGCAAGATATGTATTTTTTCGTAAAGTAAATTTACTTTTTGCTACAGTAAAATTACTTTTTGATATAATAAAAGTTAGATTTTAGAAAAACTAATGTACTATTCGGGGACCGGCCGTGGCATAGTGGTTAGAACACGCGACTACCATGCGGGAGATCGCAGGTTCAAACCTGGCTCCAGTCATCTTAAAAGAAAAAAAATAAATAAAAATATTCTTTCATTGTCGGCTCCCCTCGAATGTTGTTGACAGCAACTTCGCAGTATTAAGCGTCGATTCAATCGTCGTGTCTAGTAAGAGCTTCTCAAACAGTGACGTTCGCATTCGTCGATAAACAAGTAGGTGCCGTTAGTTGTGAATCTAAAAATAGAAATCGTGTTAATTCACAACAACGCGAGAAGCTATCCCATACCTCATTCATGGGGTTCAAAGGGAAATTAAGTAAGTAAGTAATGTACTTTTCGGTACAAAAACAACTTTTGGCACAATAAAAGTACTATATGGAACTACTGAAAGTTCCAGAAAAATGTTTTGCACTTTTACCATTAAAATGTTAAATATATATGTACTTAAATTTTTTGATACAAATTCCTTGAAATTTGTCGACGGAATTATTTTCGAAATTTGTCATAAATTCTCTCCTTGATTTCCGGGGAATAGTTTCCCATATAAAAATAAAAATATCCCGAGGAGATCGTATTTAGAATAGGAAAACAAAGAACAAGGGGGGGGGGGGGGGGACGAAGGTATTGTTCTTTAGATTTCTTTTGATTTCTCTTGGTTTTATCTTATAGCATATCTTCAAAATGTATTACAACAAATTTTGCAAAATTTCATTCCAATTCATATTAAAAATTGCTTAATTAATATTTTTATATTTAAAATTATAATAATCCTTATTAGATATTTATGCATAAAATTAATTTTTGAAACTAGGTTAGAATTTGTTTTCAAATATTTATAAAATTAAATTAGTTTGTCTTTTCATTTGTATTTTAAGTATAAATTTATTTCAATATTTAATTTATTTTTATTTGAATTATTAAATTTTGTTTTCAATAATGTTTTGCTGAAAATAAAAATCATATAAATTTTATAAATTCAAGCTGGACCAAAAGTCTTTTTACTTTTTAAACGATGATAAAAAATAACTAGATAAATGATTGAAGAACTGTTTTTTTTATTATGAAAGTATACACATATGAGATTTAGGAATAGGATAATATTTTTTATGATTTTTTGCGCACCGTACTTTATCTACTGTTGGATATTTATATTTTAAACTTTTGAAATAAAAAATTAAATTTAAAAAAAAATTCAAGAAAAATGTATCCTTAAAAATATAATTTTTTTATTTTACAGACTAGGAGACCAACAAAAAATTGTATATCAAAGAATATATTGTATATTTTTTCTGTAAACTATTCTAATTTTCAATTAGCTACTAAAATTTAACAAAATTTTATTATAATGTTGTCTATCTTATTATTTTCAGACAAAAGCAGCAGTTCCTTGGTGTCCGAATACCGAGGCAAATACAATTATGTCCAAGTCGGCGAAGTGATTAATGGAAACGATTTAAAATCATTGATTTATTTTGTATCCAGATTCTTACTTAGCAATCTACGATTCATTGGAATTGTCACTCGAATTTTCTTATTTCGTCTTCATTGAAAGTGGTGAGCTGAACATCTTCGTAAAGTCAAATGAAGCGGACAATCTGCTAGACCAAGGTTTTGAATGAGTTTTTATTGTTTTGCTCTAAACCATGAACTTGGACATCCTTCAGGCATCTAAGAAGTATATTAATATATTACATTGATTTCTAACGATTGTCAGCATCAAAAACGTTATTCATATACGACTGGGAATAGTCTGGCTGAGACTTGAGACGCCTAAACATTTCTATGTGCTCTGGGTTGTAATCCCCAAAGAAATGTTTTTTTGATATCAAAATATGTTGTTTGAATCAATACATTAAAATAAATTGTAACAAGCAAAATATTTAGTAAATAAAAACAACAAAAAGTAATATGATAAAAATGTGTTTTATTTCAGTAAGGTATTTAAAAAAGTAAGTAGTATTTGAAAAGTGTAAAATTCTTTCGAAACAATTGCAAATAAATTTAAACTATAACGGATTTTCTTCAGGAAACTTGGTAACCCTGTATGCAATTACTGCAACCTGGCAACTCTAGCATGTTTGTACAGTCAGCGCCATCTATTGTTTACATGATTCTCGGTTTTCAATTCGCGAAAATCTTGTAAACAATAGATGGCGCTGACTGTACACACATGACAGAGTTGCCAGGTTGCAGTAATTTTTGGCATTTTAGCATTTATATGTAATAATTAAGTATTTTGCTCTTAATCTGATTAATGCAGTAATTTTACTTACTTTTTGCCATTTAGGCATTTCTTTCTTCTTAGGTGGCCATTACTATTGCTATTAGCATTTATTTGTAATAATTAAGTATTGCTGTCTTTAATTTAATTAAGTTAATAATATGTAATTCAACGTGAGTAAATGTAGGAAAAAAATAAACCAAAACTAACGAAATATTTGCTTTGACTAAAAACAAATTCGGTTCTCTTTCACACATCCTAATTTTAACATAAAAAAATATAAATCTATAAATTTACAAAAATGTAATTTTGGTTAAATGATGTAAATTTTTATTGTATGGATATGTGAGGATGCAAAATTACAAAGATTTGTTGATAGTATTGTATTGCATGTAGAAATACAAATATTTGGTTTGTCCAAACCAAAAAAAATGGGCTGGAATGTTTGGAAAAATTTAAGATGCCATCCTCTTCAAATGCCCCAGAAATACGGAAACCGAGCTCAATATTGGATTTATCTTATTACTAGCGTTCATGGGCCTTAGGCAGCCCAAAACAGAGCCTTTGAATTAAAGGTATTTTGTATTAAAGGTGTTATCATCATCACTTCTAATCCAATTACGTCAATATTCTAAAAAATATATTTTTTAAAAAATATTAAATAAAATGGTGTAGAAGAACTTGCATCGTTGGACATCGGAAGGATTAACAATTTTTGTAAAATTATCAACTGGACGGATTGGATCGAAACTCCGGATTCCCAATCGACAACTGGCAACACGATCAGTCAGCACACGCGCTGATAGCATAGGTTGAAGGGATGGCACAAATGCCCAACGGGTGTCACAATGGGTCCATAAGGACCTAAGTGTTCTCCTTTGAAGAAGGAGATGCCTGCATACCAACCAACCATTAAATTAAATTTCAAAATTAAACTTTAAATTTTTATCAAAATTCACATTACAAAAATTTACAAAAATATATTTAAAAAAAAGTGTATTTGTGTTGTTAGTTTTTAGTCGATCTTACTGTGTATTATAGCAATTTACGTTAGTGTATCGTATGATACATCAAATTCGGCTAAAGAAAGATATTATCTTCAACCGAACTATGAAACAATAGTAATAATTCATACAGATAAGCAAAACAAAACAAGAACAAACAAATCACTATAGAATATTTTTATAACCAAAAGTTTTAAACTTATGCAAATATTGAAATTAATAAAAATTAACAATAACAATAACCACAATAAAAATAAAAAAAAATTAAATTTTTTCAAAAATATTTTTGTTCTTAAAACTATTATTTTTACAAAAATAAAAAAAAAATACATTTGTATTAAATTATATAAAAATTATTAAAAACGCATCCACATTATAAAAAAAATTTATAACAGGATTTAAAAAAAAACTTTATATTACATATAACATTTTTATAACAAAAAATAAAGACTGCCACAAGTATTAAAACTTTATAGAAACAAAAATTTAAATTATAAAAAAAAAAATCTACTAAGCAAAATGTTATAAATAAATAAACAAATTATAACAAAAATTACATAAAAAGTTACAATAAAAAAAACAATTAAAAAAAACTTTTTTATCTGTTTCTTTAAAAAAAGAATATGTTTTTGAAAATAACAAAGTTTTTGTTTAAACCGTATTGACCTAAAATGAGCATGAATGTAATCTTAGTGATAAAACCAGTCATTTAAGTACCATCATCCGGTTAAGTGCATTTTACTTTGAACTTTGCGATGTGAAAACCAAAATTTTGTAATACGTCTTCCGTCTGATTGTTCAAAAATTAAATTTCGTGTAAATGTATAATTTTATATTTTCGTCAAATGATATTGGTTTAACTATTAAAAATTTTTGATGTTCTCTCATTTCTTTACAATTTTGACTAAAGTTGATATGACCACAATAGTTTAAAACTTAATGAAAATTAAAAACAACAAAAATTATTAAATAAAAAAATAATAATGTAAATAAAATACTCGCAAACAATTCAAAAAAATGTTAATTAAAAAAATCTAAAAATCAAACTAATAATATACTAATATATATACTTTTTTCGAAAACATTTTTGTTCATTATTTTTCACAAAAATAAAAAAAAAATACCTTTGTATTAAATTATACAAAAATAACACTGTGCTACACACAAAATATACAGGGGTTCTGATGTAGCATCTCTGTTAGACTGGAGTCCATAAAGTAAAGTGATACTTTTAGTTTTTCTCGGTCACTTCGTTAAGTAATGTTTTTATAGCAAATTAAGTGAAATGACGATATTCCTTAAATTACAAGTTCCAAAATTCATAAGTCTTCTCTTTGTAAACCGATTTTCAAAAGCTTACATCTGTTGTAAAGCTAAGACTTTCAATTTTTATTAAAAAAAAAGAAAAGAACGTATGTTATATTTAAAGTTCTTTTTCCTTAGCAAAATTCCTCAGCAAATCTTAAATGAACTGAAGTTATTATTCCAATTGAAACTTTACGCCTAAGTGAGATAAGCAAAAATTCCCTGGGATGTAACTTCCTGAAAAATCGTACAATATAATTAAAATTTTGCATGGGGGTACTTTTCAACGTAGTGCTTCCATTTCAATTTTTGCTTAAGCCGACTTAAGCACTTTTTCCTTTTCCCCACAGATATATTGCCAATGTAATACTTTTATACTTATGAAAATAATATAGATAAAACATAACTTCCAGAACATATTACAAATAGCATTATGATGTGCAAGTAGGGAAATTCCTAAAAGTTCAAGTCACAATTAGCTTACATACTACAGTAAATTTTATTATTGATGAAAAAAATAGAATAAGCTTCGAACAAGGCCATTTAGTGAGGTTTTTTGAACGATATTTGATATTTGTATTCGCTTTTTCAACTTTCTCACACCATTGTAAAATAATTTTTCACAACCCATTTGACACAATGCAATCAATAAATATTTTGTAACGAAAATCAGTCTAACTCCATACAAACACAACATCTTAACTTCTTCAAGATTTCACCAAACATAAAAAATTCCTTCAAATTGGTCGCCTTACCAACAACTAGATTGTCTTTATTATAGAAATACGAGCGACAGCAGCAGTAAATTGCAATACATGATAATTTGAAAATTTTTAACTTCACATATCCATTTAACTCATACACGTGCTAAATCATGTCATGTATCAAATTTCAAATAAACTGTTACTTTACAAATATTTTTGAGAATTGATTGAATGCAATTGTTGGCACGTACAAAACAAATGTGCATTCAATTGACATGACGCTCGGTACAATATTTTTATTTTATTTTTTGTTTCCTTCACATTACATGGTCTTATAAAATAAATGGACATAGTTTGAGAAGTACCGCCGTCGTATAGGTATAGGTTCCGGCAGTGATAAACTGTTGTTCGTCAAGAAAATGCATTACCAATCCATTGTTGATATTGATTCTCATTTTTAATTGTTATGCTGAAACTATATCTATGCATTTCAAAATTGCAAAATTTTTAATTGTAATTCGCAAATGTTTTATTTGGCTTAAACAAATTGCTTTTAATCTGTTTTAGTTGATTTGTGCAGAATCGTTCGGTTGAAGTTCATTTCTATTATTGGTTATATAGTTTATTTTACAAGATGAATTATGTGACAGCGGGTAGGTTTCGATAGCATGTCAAAACATTTTTTAGAGCTAGAGCGATAAAATTTAATATCCAGATAGTACTCGACAATACGTTTATGAACACGCAGACGAAATATTAATATTTGATTAGTAGGCGGAGGGGCCGTGGCAAAACTGTATTGTTCTTTCCGTAGGCCAATGTTTAATCGTAAGTTGTTTAAAAGCCGGACTAGCTGGCCTATCCTGGAACGTGTGACAAACAAATTTTTTGTTGTATTTAATCAAATACAAAATCCATACCTGTTTGACCTGTCCTTAAATTTTCGAAACTTTTAATTCTGTTAAATGAAAATGTCAGAAATTTGCACCTATATAAAAAATAACATAAACATTTGGGTTGCAATGAAATAGGTATATGGGTATTTCCAGCAGAAGGACGGACGATTTCATAGTATAAAATTGCTACATTTTTAACTTTTTGTTTTTGTAATCATATAATGAATTTGTTAAACTTTAAAAAAACAAACTATATAGATATATCGTTGGAAAATCTCTCCTTTCCAAACTCTCTGAGAAACTTAAAATCGGTTCACATTTAATCGCGTTACTAGCTTATATGTGCTTAAAGGCACGAAAACATGTGCGTCCGCAACGCTCGGAATACCCATATGTATTACAACAATATTTCTTAAAAAGTGGGAGTTTTCAAGTCGGGGTCAATGATCACTAAATAGCAAGTTTTAATACATATAACCATCATCAAATTACACCTTATGATATTTTCAGGCATATAACTTATCAACTTCCATTGCACAAACCTTTGCCCAAAAGCATCCATCAAATGTGAGTCTCACACCTGCGATTCATGAATAGCTTTACATTTATTAACATGTTGGTAAAACGAACATGGCTTGTAATCAAACTTAAATTTACCTTAAGAGTTATTTCATACACTAAATTATTGGAATTTCACTCTCAGTATATTGATTCTGGTTGTATTGGCATTTTTGCAACTTTCCCCTCTGGAACATTTCCGCACCTACACGTCACTTTGCCGTTTTACGCTTTCGGGCTGGTTGTTTTACATCATTTTGTGGCTGGTTCATCTTTTTGGCTGCTGCTCGCATTTTGCGTTCCAGACGCTTACGCTGCCTATCACGTTCTCGTATGGCATTTAAACGTTCCGCCGACAAATTGGAACGATACAACCGCTTTTGTGCTGCTTCACGTTCGCGTAGCTCCATTAGCTCTGCAAAGTTTAAGGCCGCTCTGCGGCGACGTTTATTTTCACTTTCGCGTTTGCGAACGGTGTCGTTGCGATTCCTTTTGCGTTGCATTTGTTTAGTTGCCAAGTTTTGTTCTGTTTTCTGCTTGGATTTGTTCTTCGTCACACGGCTGGTGGTCATTTGTTTTGAAGCAGAGGAAATGCGCAAAATTTCCTTATTCCTGCTGTGTTTTGTTTGGTAAATAAACTTGAGTGTACATTCACAATAGGGGAGAATGTAAACAATTAAATGATGACACTCGTTCAGTGTAAGATAGAGAAAAGACTGCAAAGAGTTGTAAGAATTGCCAGAAACACTTTTGTGTAATGTCTCTTATATGCAATGTCAGTTGCCAATTTAGTATTTGCATAATACACGGAAGGCGAGAAAAATTACATTTGACGACGTTAAAGCCATTGACCATAGTGATCTAAGTGAAATTTTAACCAACTATGAGTTTATTGCACAATGGCATGAAAATATTATAATTCTTCCATTTTACACCGATGTAAGTGATCTTCAGTGCTTTCTTAATTAAGGTATCACAATGTCTGACTATAGAATTAATGCAGTCAGCAAGGTAACAGCAATGCGTAACGTGTTTTCTTAGGTATCTCAGAAAAATGTCGCTGTGCCGTAGATCACTATTTTTCTGGTGCCGTCATTTAATATCAGAAATATAATTTTAATAAAATTCTGATTTGATTTATAAATTTCTTTTGTAGTGGTATTACATATTGAGTATAAGCATTTCCTAATATGTTACTTGCAAATAAATAATAAGAAATAAATAATATAAAGGAATTCTTAATTTGTTTAAATCAAAGTCGCCGGCTATTAGACACTGAAATACGGAATGAAAACAAAAACTGTTTTTAAATATTTAATGAAAAAATAAAACAAGGAAAAATACTTTAACATCAGTGTTTTTCTCAATGACCTCAAGTTAGGCTCAAACAAAATAAAATTTAATGAAAACCTTAAAAAATCTTTATGAACACCGATATATAGAATATCTTACAACACTTATTATAAAATTGCACTATACAACATCAAAAAAAAAATACATCAATTGTGGTCTTCCGATTACAAAAGTAGTCGAATTACTTTTTTTTAATTTTTTAATGAAAATTTACATTTGTGAAAATATTGTTCTACAGATTTTACCAGAACTCAAAAACCATTTATTCGACTGTGTCAGTAAGCTAGCAAAAAATTTCTAATTTGAATTACTTCAAAGTCGGTCTTAACACGTTTTTTAGCCGAAACCTAATAATAATAATGCTTCACAACAAGGCTCGTTTTGGATTTATTTAAAAAAAAATTCCAATCAATTTCATCAAAATTTGAGACATGAGACGATTTTGCCCTGTTCACTTAAAATGTAAATGCTCTCCAGCAACAATTCCAAATTTTTGTCTAACTTTATTGGGAATATAATTAAAATTTCGAAATCAATTTTTTCTGGAAAGGACTTATTTTTTTAAAACATAACTAACGTTACGACCATACTAATAAACTGACATTTTTAACTTTTCAATTTAAAAGAAATTTAAGATAATATTATTTTGCAACTTTTGGCTAAACCACACAAAATTTTCGGTATAGCTTTTTAGATAACTATGAAACTATAGATCAGGATAAAAAAATATTGGAATATGAAAAAATTAATAAAGAAAAAACATTTTCGAAAATGGAAATTTTTATAAAACATAATTAGAAAAAGCTTTACTGTAGAAAACATAATTTTGCCTATTTTTGTAAGACCATAATATGTTAAAAAATTAAGTTTGTATTCCCCGATGATTTTCTGGTGTTGCATAGTATTATTATACAATTTATAGAATATAACTTTTTTTTAAAAAAATATTTTATTTTGTTTTAAATGAGTTTAGAATGATTATTAATATCCTATAGTTTGATTTTCCATACAATATGCCCTTTTTTTTAAATCACTTGCCTTAAAATTTACGACAGCGGCCAAACAAAAAATATGTTTAACACGATCCAGGGGACCCGTAGCGTATTGAAAGATATACAGTTGGATTCGTCTTAAAAATATCTATCATTTGGGTACCCGCAGATAGGGGGTCATCATAGAACCCAAACCGCCTCTTTTTGTGCTCTCACCCCATATTCTGCACTTTAGCCATTATATTCACTACAAGACAAATATTCGTTGATCAAAAACATATATTTCTATAATATTTTTGAAATTTGATTTAAATCTAACCGTCACCGTGCTTTTCCAATTGGACATTGCCATTTAACATTACCACAACCGTGCTAATTGCAATCGTAGCGCTATGGCAACACCATTGTGCTCTTGTTGTTTCCATATTCGTGCCAGTCACAATAGTGTTAGCAAAAGCAATCGTTTGTCATTTGTAAATCGGTTCGCGATCTCCATCGTCACAAAATGCAACAAGTGCAATTGAAATTAAACAAAATTAAGTCATGTAGCTCAGTTTCCGTTCTAAAAAGTAGTTAACTATATAAAATAAATGTGTATTCATACGTGAGTGTTAATATATCAATGTGAAATGTATTTTATTAGTAATAAAGTGAAAATGAAAATTTTCCAAAGAAACATGGCGGTCAGCCGGTGTTCGCTTTGCACAAAGTGCAACTGAAATCTATTCGTGTGTGTGTGTGTAAAGTATTAAGGAAAAGGAAGACAACAAGAAGACATCAGCACTCCAAATCAAAGGTATGCAAACAGGGAGATTATTATTTATGCTGTGGATTTATACATTTAAGTATTAGAAGTAATAAGTAGGCAATTATTCTTTTACCTGTTGCTACATGCAAGAGTGCAGCTAAAGTTCGTTATACTTTTCTTTTCGTTATAGGTATTAACTAATAAAATAGGTATGCCTATACACAAATACATAGTACCTATATTGTTGAACTGCACTCTATCGGTCGTGATCGGCCTGTTTCTTCTTCAGTTTTAATTCAGAAAATTGGAAACCAATACAGTTGGTTCAAAAATCAAATTAGGGTCTAGTTATATTTTATATGTATAGCCCCAATGTGGATAATTAAGTTGAGGGTTTTCATAAGGAACACAATTACTTATACCGTTTTAAAATTACTACCGCAATTCCGAACCGACTATAACATAAAATCTCACATCCTAAAGGATGGTTCTAAAAGTTTTAAAGGATTTCCATGTCAATAGCTTTTTTAATAAAAAAATCATTTAAAAACCATATTATCGTAATAATTTTTTTTTATAAAAATCTTACAAAGGTTTCACATCTGTTCTTTTTTAAAAGACTGTTTATTTGTATTTGTTTTGCATTTGTCGATTTCAAACACACTTTTTTACAAAATTTTTTGTTTGTGGATCCTAGATTACTATAATTTATAACTGACTTGTTTTACTGAAGACAAATACATAAATTAAAATGTTCACAGCTTAGTTTTCGTGTTGAATTAACGGACTGCAAAGTTGCATTCTGTTGCTAGTCACCTTTTTTAATTGTTAACAACCCTTATAATATGTAGTCCCTTATTTCGGAAATTAAACAATTTTTTTTTGAAAATAAATTTATCGAAAATTGGCATAAAGGAAATTAATGTCACATCACGTAACGTCACTTTTCACAAAACATATAGTTTATAAAAAAAAAATATTAAAAAAAGGTTTTGTAATTCAGCAAATTATAAAACATTGTAAAAATAATCCAAATCATATTAAAGATGTCTTATCAAAAAGTCCAACTCAACTCGCACCGTTTTGAGTTTTTGTAAAAATATAAAAAACTGACATACATTTTTGTCACGTCCCGTCAGCCCCTATATTTGCTAATATTTTAGGACCGTTCAGTAGAGTGAATTTCTTCTCTCGTGCTAAATATAGAGTTTTTTACGTTTTGCACACAAAGTTAAAAAAGTAATAAAAAATTAAGTTTTTCGTTGTTTCTCATTCCCTTGAAACGTATTACTGTCGCGTAGATGACCATGGAACTGCCTATATCTAATCTAATATTTTTTTTTTGTATAAAAGGTTGGAAACAATTTCATCGAAATTTTTGTGTCACATAATTGTTATTTTTTTTAATTAATTTAAATTCTTTTCCTAGTTTTTTTTTTTAAAGTTTATGCAATAATATTATTTTTTGTTTTATCGAAGCCCTATAACTTTGTTCTTATTTCAAATATGAATTAATTTTGTTTACCTTTTACAATAATTTTAATCTTATATTTTTAACTTGAGTTTATAGAAATTTCTCTTAATTGCTTTTATAGAGTTTTGAAAAAAAAATTATATTATTGTAAAAATGAAAAAAACATTTTAATGAAAATATAAAAAAAGGTTTTTATTTAAATCAAGTATAATTTTTATTTATTTGAGAGTTTTGATAAAAAATACAAATTGATATTATTTCAAAAATTTAAAAAAAATGATAAAAAATTGGAAAAAAATGTTTTTATTTAAATTTAAATACAACATAAAAAATTAATGTTCCATAAAAATTCGATAGAAATTTTTTTCAACTTTTCTTGTTAATATCTTAAAAATAAAAATGTAGATACGACATTTAAAACTTGAACTTTCTCTGAAATTTAAAAAATTGTAAAACATGTGAAACATACTTCCATATTTTTGATGTCCTTTTAACGAAAAATTAAAAAATGAACCAGAAAAAGGAAAACCCGGTTACACAACTTAGCTATGTCGAGTCATTACTTTATTTAAAATATAAATTTGTCGATAACCGACTCAAGACATTTTTAAATTTTTCCCGCACAATGTTATAAATCGGGCCAACACATATTGCACAACACAATATGCGCATTAGATAAGCATGAAAAACATTAAGAATGCCTTTAAAACTGGTAATAGATGCACTATAAATTTTGATTCGTAGATAATTTATTCACTAAATGCATTTAATTTTTAATAAACTATCATCAAAAATAGTTGAAAATTAGATTGTTATTTTTTACATTACTTTTATGCGATTCAGACTATTGTTCAATTACTCTACTGTAAACAATTGGAACTGTTCTGGACATTTCGGTCGTGCTGAATTCAATGGCGTACTTAATATTTTAATGTATAATAAATATTAAGTATACGCACTCACCGTAATTTTTCTCACATACTTATGATTTGATTTTTCAATATTCTGTTTATGAATGTACATATGTGATTTTAAATAGATGTTTTGTGAAAGAAAATATAAAACTTGCTTTGGGTTTTATATGGGCTTCTCCCAGTAACTCGGACGCAACATTCATACGCTTTTAACTACGCCAAAAAACAAGAAAGAAACAGAAAATTTAATTTCTACTTTTAGTGCTTTAAAGCGCTGAAAGAGTACTACATTTTAGAAATATATTTGCAGGATTTCACTTTTTGTAGACCTTTTTTGAGAGATGCCCATATGTGAAAGTATTGAATTTTCTTTAAATTAATATGGGAACTTAGGTTTCTGAGGGAGCAGAGGAAATGCGCAAAATTTCGTTATTCATGCTGTGTTTTGTTTGGTTAATAAACTTGAGTGCGCATTCACAATAGGGGAGAATGTATACAATAGACTGATGGCACTTGTTCAGTGTGCGATAAAGAAAATACTGTAAAGAGTTGTAAGAGTAAGAGTTGCCAGAAAAAACTTTTGTGCAACGTCTTTCAAATGCGTGATATGAGTTGCCAATTCAGTATTTGAATAATTAACGGAAGGAGAGAAAATTCACATATGACGTCATTGCATCCATAGGGATCTATGTTATATTTTTTACCAATGAATTTTTGCACAATGCCATAGAAATGTCATAATTCTTCCATTCTACATCGATGTAACTGATCTCCAGTGCTTTCTTAATTGAGGTATCACAATGTATGTATGTATAGAATTAGTGAAGCCAGCTAGTTAACATTTCGTAATTTGTTTAAAGCTGGCTTTAAACACCAATACACGTAATAAATACAAAAACTGTTTTTAAATATTTGATGAAAAACTAAAAAAGTTAAAATACATTAACATTAGTGTTATTCTTTAGCGCCGCCAACGACCTCAAACCGAACTATATCAAACAAAATAAAATTTAATAAAAACTTTATTAAATTCAATGAAAACTACACTATACAATACCAAAATACATTCACTGTGGTCTTCTGAGTACAAAAATAGCCTTTGGATGTAACGAACGTTCGCATTGTTTTGTACATTCGCTTTCGCATTCGTATAAATATATATTTCAATATTCGCATTCGCATTCGCTTTCGCAAAAAAAATATTCCAATATACGCATTCATACAAGTAATAGTAATAATGAGACTGATGACGGCATGCAATAGATTACGTTTTCAGTCTCTCATGCAATAAAATTGTTAGCTGAATACAATTAAGAGAGAAAAAATCATAGTTCAGAAGATCCTTTATTGTGGTGGAAACGAAACAGCTCGAAATACCAAAAGTTAGTACCTTGGCACGCCAATTCTCCGGAAAGTGTTCCCAGCGAACAGTTGTTTAGTGGAGCTGGACTTATCTATGATCCACTTAGAACTAGATTACATAGCGAAAAAGCAGCGAAGCTTCTTTTTGTTAAATACAACTTGGCTCTACTAAACTTTGAATACTGAATACGTCAAAGTTTTCGAAAGTAAATAAAATTATTGTTTTGTTACCCTTAAGACTGAATTTTTGAGAATTATATATATTTTTGTTTTTGTTTTATTTTGATATCAATATTTTATGCATAATTACTTAACTGAAATACATATTTTTATTTGAAAAGGCAAACACTAGGAATGATACTAAATTATTCGTTTACATAAACCATTTTTTGCCATTCGATAAACAATTTTGGAATATTCGCTTTCGCATTCGCTTTCGCAAAAAAAATATTCCAATATTCGCATTTGCATTCGCAAATATCCCTAAAATAGCCGAATTAGTTGTTTTCTTTTTTCAAAATTTTTTTTATAAAAATTTTCATTTGAAAATCTTGTTACACAAATTATAGCATAAGTCAAAAACAATTTGTCCGACTTTATCAGTAAGTATACAAAAAAATTCTTATTTGAATTACTTTAAAGTCTGTCAACATTTAACTACGTGTTAGTAATAATAATTTTCCAAAATAATCATTATTAGGAAATTTTTAAAACATTTTTGACATTAAATAATAGGCTTTTTTTCCATTTATTTTATAATTTTTTATTACTACAAATACCACTACATTTCGAATTACTTGCCTTCATGCCATTTCAAACTTTGTTGGAAATATATTCAAAATTTCGCTATCGATTTCAGCTATTTTTTGTAAGACCATAATATGTCAAAAAAATTTAGTTGATATTCCCTGAGGTTTTTCTGGTATTGCTGGAGTTTTAATTAAATTTTTAGAACAGAACTTACTATATTTGGAGTGTTAACTGTGAAATGTGCCTATTTTTTTATGTCCATATTGATTTAAGATCAAAAACGTAGCGATGTTTCCAAAAAAAAATTATTTTGTTTTAAATAAGTTCAGAATGAATAAAAATATCCTATAGTTTGATTTTCCATACAATATGTTCTATTCTTTGTATATCACTTGCCTTCAAATTTACGGTAGTGACCCAACAAAGTGACCCTAAGGCCTTGAAAGACCTACTATTCCGATGTTTGCGGACCAAGACGAAGAGAATGTGATATTTTTTTTTATTTTGGGCTCCCAACCCATATTCTGCACTTCAACTATTATACTCACTACAAGACAAATATTCTTTGGTCAAAAACATATATTTCTATATTTTTGAAATTTCATTTAAATCTAACCGTTTCCGTTAATGCCATTTTCGCATTACCACAACCGTACTTATCGCAATCGTAGCGCACTGGCAACACCATTGTGCTCTTTTGGTTCCATATTCGTGCCAGTCACAATAGTGTAAGCAAAAGCTATCGTTTGTCATTTGTAATTTGGTTCGCGATCTCCATCGTCACAAAATGCAACAAGTGCAATTGAAATTAACAAAATTAATTGATGTAGCTCAGTTTCCGTCCTAACAAGTAGTTAACTATATAAAACAAATGTGTCGTTATGCGCAAGTGTTAAAATATCAATGTGAAATATGTTTTATTAGTGATAAAGTAAAATTGAAAATTTGCCAAAGAAACATGGCGGTCAGCCGGTGTGTTCGCTTTGCACAAAGTGCAACTGAAATCTACTCGTGTATGTGTGTGTGTGAGTACATGATGTGTTCAGGAAAAGGAAGCCAAACAAGAAGACATCAGCGTTCCAAAATCGAAGGTATGTAAACAGGGAGATTATTATTTATGTTGTGGAAGTAGAATGTGTGTGTATTCATACATTTTAATACATATGTTTTAAGAGTAATAAGTAGGCAATTATTGAAACAGGTAGCTGCATGTAAGCGGTTGCATGAGTGCAGCAATATTTCGTTATACTTTTCTTTTCGTTATTTTTTTTAATTGTATATGTTAACTAATAAAATAGCCTATACACAAATACATACAAGTATTGATGAATTGCACTCCACCGGTCGTGATCGGCCTGAAAAAAGTAATGTAGCCATATTCTTCAGTTTTAATTCAAAAAATTAGAAACCAAGATAGTTGGATAATTAAGTTGAGGGTTTTTATAAGGAACACAATTACTTATACCGTTTTAAGACTACTGCCTCAATTCCGAACCGACTATAACATATATCCTCACCCCTTAAGAGTGGTTTTAAAAGCAACTGCATGGTTTTAAAGGATTTCCATGTCAATAGCTTCTTTAATAAAAAAAATCATTTAAAAAACCCATTATTGTAATTATTTTTTTTTATATAAAAATCTTACAAAGGTTTTACATCTGTTCTGACTTTGTCGATTTTTAAAAACTTTTTTTTTTACAAAATTTTTTGATTTTAGATCCTGGATTACTAAATTTATTTCTGACAAACATAATACATAAATTTTATTAAATTAAAATGTTCAAAGCATAGTTCCCGTGTTAAATTAACGGACTGCAAAATTGCATACTTTTCCTAGCCACCTTATTTAATTGTTAATAACATATTTAGTGATGATGCAAGGGCACTCTTATCATAAAATATTAGTTACGACAGAAAATAGCTCCAAAAATAATAAAAAAAATGAGCAGTTAGCGGTAAAATTTAGATTTTATTTCAATGACGTTGTAATCAAACATTCGTGATCAAAAATTTGTGGCATATAATATTCCCTTATTTATAATATTCCTATTATAATAGTCCCTAATTAAGCAAATTAAAATTTTTTTTTTTAATTTTAACAAAAATTTTCATAAAGGAAATTTATGTCACATCACGAAACGTCACGTCGCACAGTGTAACGTATTCATACATTCGTGGGCCAAAAATGGAAGGAGTCGTTGTAGAGCAACGAAATTTTATACAACCACTTTTTGTGATGAAATTAAGAAATTTCTGAAGTTTAATAAAAATCGGACGAGAACCACGCCCCCTCCCATATATAGTAAATTGTTTTTTTTTAATATTTCCGTCAAAATTTAAGTTATTTTAATGCAATTTAGTTGCTGAGCATAACTTACCATTCTTAGTAATTATACCAAAAGTGGGCGTGGTCAGACTTAAACTAATCCCACCTCCCATACAATCACGCCCCCTTCCATATATAGTAAATAATAATCCTCTGTTATTCTTTTAAGTAGTAAGTAGTAAGAACTGATTTCACATTATCTTCCAACATATTGTGCAAATTAGTTTGATAGTTTGATAATTATAAATACAAAAAGAATTTCAATAAACAATACAGTCTGAAAACAAAATCATACAATTCGTTTGTACTACACATTGTGATATTAAAAAAAAACAAGTTTGTGCAAAAAAACTAGTAAAATTTTCAGGAAAGGCTTTCACAAAAAACTAATTTTAAGCAAATGGGCAGCGTGGGGCAGCAGGCTCTTATGCAGTGTTATATTATACAGTTTCGTTTATCATCGCAAACAAAAATTAAGGTTAACATAGGCTTACATTTTCTTTTATAGTCTTTTGAAATTTGGGAAATATTTACATACTTAACTTACTTTAGAGGTTTTCTTTCTATCTATCGCACTCACGCAATTTCAACGCTATAGTCTTGAAAATTTAAATGTTATTAGAAAACATCATAATCTTTTCAAAAAGTCATAAACCATTTGAACGACAAACACAAAAGTTACACTTGTTTAAAATCGCTAAAAATATATTGAAATTTTCATATTAAATTTCAGTACCCTCAACTTTGAGAGCTTAAAAGTATAAGAAAATGTAGATATTTTTGAAAGAAAATTTAAGAGTGTTCTAATGTAACATTTTTGAGTAAATCTACATTTTAATTTGGTTTCATTTATGACATCAATTTTGTTCTATTTCGGCCAAGCACGTTACACTGTTCGTCGCGTTTCACAATAAGTATTCCAAATCATATTACAAATGTTTTTATCAAAAATTCCGACTCAATTCGCACAGTTTTGCGTTTTTGTAACATTACGTCAGCCTCTTTTTTTGGCTGTGAATTTTTCTCTCGTGCTAAATATATAGTGTTTTTACGTATTACACAAGAAGTTAAGGAATTAATAAAATATAAGGTTTTTCATTGTTTCTCATCTCTTGTTTCAGCATAAATAAGCTCCTATCTAATTTTTACAACACATCTTTTTAAATTATTAAAAAAAGAAAAACAAATATAAATTTGGAAAACATTTAAATTGCATTCATGCTATTTTTTTTATTTACAAGACAAGAGACAGAGTTATACACACTAATAAAAACTTATATTCAAAGGATATACAATTTTAGTTTTTTTGTTGATAAGTTTAGTATAACAGAGCATTGTGTCACAAATTATGGTTGAATGGGAAAAACTGGACATATATACGTTTGACGTGGCAGACATTTTTAAATATAAATTTTTAGTTCGAGAGAAATAATGCCATACTTTAAAATGCTGTTGTGTGTTACACAAAATAATATTTCAAGATGTATGGAAACACGCCACATTTTCGATTAAACATCGTTAAATTTATAAATAATCTACATTAATACTAATTTTTAAGTTACTGTACACTTTTACAAATTCTCTTTTTACCATTTTTTTTAAACCTATTTGTAAATTTTTACAATAATATTAATTTTTATTTTTTATTAAAACCCTATAACTTAGTTAAAATAAAAACCTTTTTTAAAATTATTATTAAAATTTTTTTTTAAATTTTAACAATAATATTTCTAGAGTTTTGAAAAAAATGTATATTATATACAAACATAAAAACAATAAATTTTATAAAAATTTAAAAAAAGGTTGATAAAAAATAAAAACTGACATTGTAGCAAAAATTTAAAAAAAAATTTATAAAAATTTGGGAAAAGGGTTTTTATTTAAAATATGTAATTATATTATTATATATATTTATATTATTATTATTATATAAATTATATTCAATTTCCAAACTTTTCTATTTAACACCTTAAAAATAAAAAAAGTCGCTAAAACTTTTAATACTGCATTTTGCACTGAAATATGAACAAAAATTATAGAACATGTCTAAAATTCTACCATAACAATATTATTATAATAATACAGCTTTGATAAGATTGTGTAAGGAAAATATTTTCATTTTTCAACCAGAGCGTTTTGTTTTCCGTACAAATCGCACTATTTACTTCCCTTGCACACAACTTGCCCTTTCTCTCTCATTGCGCCTAATTTAACTCTTTGCTCTCTTTGATGTCAATACTAATTTTAACTTTGTAATAGTTTTAAATTCTAACCGTTTCCATGCTTTCCCAATTTGATATTGCCATTTCCGCATTACTACAATACCCTCAATCGCAATCTTAGCGCAATGGCAATACCGTTGTGCTTTTGTCGTTTTCACATTCGCACCAGTCACAATAGTGCAAGCAAAAGCTATCGTTCGTCAGTTGTAACTCGGTTCGCGATCTCCATCGACACAAAATGCAACAAGTGCAATTTGAATTAACAAAATTAAGTGGTGTAACTCAGTTTCCGTTCTAAAAAGTAGTTAATTATATTCAACAAATGTTTTTTCATACCCGAGTGTTAAAATATTAACGTCAAATACGTTTTAATTAGTGTAAAATTGCAAATAGAATATTGGCAAAAAAACATGGCGGTCAGTTTGTTCTTTTGCAAACTACAAGTGGAAGAAGCAAACCGGTATGTGTGAGAGTGTATGGGTATACGAAGTGTTACAGAAACGGAAGATAAAAGAACATATGTTAGTGCTGCATATCGAAGTGGTTATTTTGTAGATATGTGTTTTATGTTGAAAGCTCTTTTTATGTATGTATGTATGTGTGGAATCTCATACATGGATTTTAAGGGACTTTTTAGTTATAAATGGATATTATGGAAATGTATGAGATTCCTAACTATAGTTAATCGTCAAAGTATTATGTGTATACATGCAGTCGCAAGATCAGAGCAGTAAAATTTGCTTATGTAACTTAATTTGAAGCATAAAGTATCAAAATTTAATATTGAAGACCAAAGCACCTGGCAAATAAACTCCAACATTTTTGATGAACTCAGTTTCTGAAATAACAACAGAAGGTGTCCAATAAATATTCTAACTAAAAGGTTTCTTTAAATATCGTCGCTGCGCCGACCAAATCAGATGTGTAATTTTTGAAAATTTTTTGTTCCTTAAATGCCTTTCGTAATATCTTGATTGGTTTGGACGTTATCAAGATCAGTAATGTGTAGAATATAAGAGAAATTTAAAAAAACATTTTTTTTGCTTTGTGCAAGAAAATAATATGCAGATCGTCACTTTTGTATTAATTTAAAATTAAGTTTGTTTTATGTTTTAATTTCCCCTATATGTAGGCTTGCCAGATTTAAAATTGTTAAATTCTTAACATTTGCCAGACATATCTTGATTGTGAAAAAAAATCTTGACAAATAAAAATACGTTAGATGTTTTAAATATTTCTATTTCATTTATTTCTTTAGAAACATATAATTTTTATATAAAAAGTATACAAAATATTAAATAAGTCAAGTTCAAATATTACAGTCAGATGAGCTGACCGATAAATACCCTTACCTTATGTATGATATTATTTAATGTTAGAGTTATTGAAACTAAACGTATTTTAAATGAAATTAATTATGTATTACAATTTTCCAGCTTGTAGGGCGTAAACGGTTGGAGATAGGACTCTCGGTCGTCTGGCCAGACTTTTATTGTTACACCGTTGAAAGGGTTTCAGTATAAAAGTGTTAATGAATTTGCCAACAAATATAGAAATTTTAATTCAATATCTCTGGACATATTGTAATTTTGTATGGGGTTACCGAAAAAGTCTTTTTCGCACAAAAATCTAATGAGTTGGCTAAAACACCCGGTTTCTTAAGTTTCACCTATGAATGCAAAAAATTACAAGTAAAGTATTTTCAACGCCTTGAGAAGTTTCTTTCATAAATTATTGGAAATATATAAATTTTCGAGCAATTGGCATATTTTTATAGGAGATACCAGTAGGGGCAGCACAAAGAGCCAGATTTTTATTCGTCGGTCAACGTTGAGTAAAATTTTACCTTGAGCAATATTTCTCTAAATTTGATGTACTTAACATAAAGATATGAGTGTAGAACTATGTGGGAGTTTTCGGTCAATTTTATGAGAGAAAACATAGAGTGTGGCAAACGTTTTGGTTTTCTGAGGGTTTAAAAAATATTGTGGGAATACTTATGTTGATTTTTTTTTTATTTTCTTACATAGTGTAAATTTAAATTTAAAACTTCAAAGCACAAAATGAGAAAAATTACGAATTTACATTACGTCGCTGTTTAAGGATTAATGTTTAAGCCATTAAGGATTTTCTCAACAAAAACAAACTAAAATTTGGTCTTTATCCGAGCTTCTGCTTCAAACCGGCTGTTTAATGTTGTCAAATTATTAGTGGTAAAAATATGTGTTGACAGAATTTCAAGAAATATTCTAAAAAAAATTCTTCACAATAATATTTCACTGAACTGTTCATTTGATTTCTACAAAACTTTTTGCAAGAAAAATAAATTTTGAAGAACATATTTACGTTATTTTTTGGCTGGTCTGTTAAAATCTTGACAACACTTATTTTTTCTTGATTCTTGGCGAGCATTAAAAATTCTGGAAAATCAAGAAAAATCAAGACCGTCAACCTACCTATACGATACTTACTAACTTGAAATCGATATATTTCGATTCCTGGATGAGACCCAGCGAAACGCTAGGACACGTATAACTTTTTTTTTAACGATATAACTTTTCCCAGTTGTTTAAACCCATCCCAATCACTGACCCTTACCATTTGTCGCAGAGTGTAACCTATGAAGAAAATGCGACATTGATCATAACAATCGATGAACGCTTTTTGATTTTATTTACAATTATGTGAATTATTTTGCAGAGAATTGTACCATTATGGGCGGAATGGTACATTTGTATAAGTGGGACCAGAAGTGGAGTGGCTTGACTTCCAATTTTTTCTCCACAACATTTTCCTGTTAAAGTTTATCAATATACAGAATGAAAGTACGATCGCTTTGGGTGTATTGATAGTATAACACGATTTCTAAAGTGGTACATTTTTATTAGAGGTACCAGCAGGGGCGTGGCTAGACTTCAAATTTTTTCTGTAAAACTTTATACCGTTATAGCTTTACAATGTACATACACAATGCACAATCGCGTTGGGTGTATTGATATTATTACTCCATTTCTAATATTGGGATAATACTCGTAGTACATTTGTATGAAAGGTACCTGAAGGGGCGTGGCTAGACTTCAGGTTTTATCTCTAAAACTTTATCTTGTTATAGCACTACAAAGGGCACGATTTCGTTGGGTGTATTGATATTTTTCTCGATTTCTGAAGTGGGAAATTGCGACTGAACTGGATACAGTTTGATCAGTAATTTGTGTGTAATTGTGACCAATAACAATAAAATAAAGCTCCTTTCATTCAAAATATATTGGGCTATATAATTTTAGACCAAAACTGGGATCTTTGTTGCTTTTTTTATTTTTTATGAATTTTTTAAAGAACAAAGGTTTTATATCATTAAATTGTTTATTTTTTTTTAAATTTCAATGATAACTGAAACTACACGAAAATGTTAAACCAATGTAGGCAGGGCTTAGAGATAAGTTTATGGACAAATTCTAGATTACTTTTTTAATTAAAAATGGTAATCCGTTTTTAAATTATTCAGATATATTTCCATTACATGCCTTCATTGTTGATATAACGGTATATCGCATAAAGCTGAGCTGATAGAGCGTCCTAAATAACCTCAAAAACAATATTCAGTTTTTAGTCAACAAACATCTTGTGTTATCATACTTATATTTAATAACACTGTTCGACAAGGATTTTTTTCTTGTGGGACATGGGAAATTCAAATACGCAATCAGAATTTTGCTATCGGGCATAGTTTTTTGGCTTTTTGCAAATAAGTTTTATTTTCCATTGTGGTGATACACTTGTGTTTACACCTTGAACACAATTTTTAATTCAATCAAATATGTTGTTTCATTTTAAGTCTGGTTTAAATCAAAAATATTTTCATTCTAATATTTTTTCTTTGAATAACTAGTTGCGAATAATTTCATATTTTAATTGTTGTGAATAATTTTTTATAATAAACTTTTTTTACAAAATATAAATATTGTGCTGTGTCTGTATTCCATACCATTAAAAATTTGTATGGAGGCGATTGTTTAAAAATTTAGTAGAAACAGGTGGCAACATCAGCAACATGCCTTTTCGGCTGCAGTTATCGCCCTATTCTATTTTATAAACACCTTATTCTACAAAAAATTGGGATGCAACATGTCATTGAAAGTGATTATTTGGAATTCTTTTATGAATGCTGAAGCGACGTGTTCGATGAATATGGTGAAAGGTTCCACAAAGACATTAAAACTTTAGAAAAGCATTACTATATTCGCTGACTGCTCCTGGAACATTTTAGGAGACTGCAAGGATATTCAGCGTAATATAAATAAAAAAAACTTTGTTAACTAAAAGAAAATACATATTTTTTCTTCTTATTTTTCATGTTTTAAGCTCTACTATTTTCGGCTATTGTATTTAGAAAAGATTCTGTTGGATTAAAAAAAGTTTTCATTACATTTACAAAAATCTGAAAACATTTTTGAAAACATGATATTAATAACTATAGAAATCACAATTCAGTCATAAAAAAAATTAAAAATATTATTTTTTGTATAACAGTGTAATTTGTAGTACATTTTTATAAAATTTAATGAAATATTTTTTTTATCGTTACAGTGAAAACTCGTAAGGACGTATTTGTTCCCTCCCACTAAATTGTCGGCTTCGCTTAAATTCGTTTATTAGAATTTGAATTATGATTTAATGTAAATTTTAAATCAACTATATTAGTTCTTTTTTTTGTCATTCAACATCGGAATGTTTAAATGAAAACTATATAAATATCGTTCGTTAAAATAGTGCTATTATCATCGGATTTCGGGTGAGTGAATTTTTTTTAACACGGAACACTTAATCAGACAATATACAGTTCGAGAGTGAATGAGGGAACATTGATGATAGACCAACAACAAAACATGGAGCTGCAGTGGAATGTAATTTTATAATTATAAGGTAAGTGAAATATCAATTACATAACTTTTTTCAATTGATGCTAAAGGTTTGCTCTTTAAGAAAATCCATAAAATCCAAAAAAAAAATCTGTAAACAATGTTGTAACAACTCTTAAAACTAAAGGGCCGAATAAGATGTTATCCTATTCATTTGAAGGCATTTGCGGTCCATAGTTCTACATAGATATATACTTAATAGATGATTTGTCCATCGCTTTCACACTTCGAATATTTTTGGTAATTTAAAAATATTTTTATTTTAAATTCATTTCATTTAAATTCTCATTATAATGAAAAACAACACCATTTCCAAATGAAATTCAAAGAAAATCAATTAAAATTCAAATATTCCATTTGAAATTCAAAAAATATCAATTAAAATTCAAATTTTCCATTTGAAATTGGAAAAATATCTATTGAAATTAAAAACTCGTCAATTGAGATTCAAAACACATTAATTGATTAAAATTCATTAAAATTCAAATCTTGTCATTTGAAATTAAAAATTCGTCAATTGAAATTCAAAACTCATCAGTTGAAAGAGTTTTGAAGATTTTTGAATTTCAATTGACGAATTTCGAATTTCAAATGATGAGTTTTGAATTTCAGTTGATGAGTTGTGAATATCAATTGATGTGTTTTGATTTTCAATGGATATTTTTCGAGTTTCAAATGGAAAATTTTAATTTGAATTGATATTTTTTGTATTTCAAATGGAATTTTTGAATATCAGTCAACAAGTTGTTGACAAGTTCAAATGGAATACATATTTGAAAATCAAATAAAATTTTTGAGTTTTAATTGATTTTCTTTAAATTTCAATTGGAAATGGTATAGTTTGAGGTCCCCGTAAAGTATGCTGATTTTATAGTATAACGTTTATAGAATAAAATGTATTGAATAATCGGCTGAAGGAGTTTGGTCGTTTGGGACAATCTCGCCAAATTTTTAGTAATAGCAGAAAGTTCAAAAGTTGAAGTTTATTAAAATTCAAAATCGGCACATTGGAAAACAAAAATTCTAAAGTAACAATGGGCCTAAGCAGTCAAGAAATACAGTCGAAACTCTCTATAACGAATTCCAAGGGACTGGATATTTACTTCGCTATAAAGAAAATTCGCTATATAGAAAAGAAAAAAAATGTTGTTCCTTTTAAAATTGTTCATTTGTAGTAGTCAGTTATTTTGGTTTGAAGTTAATTTTTCCACTTTTCTTCTTCAATATAATTTTCTAATACATTTAGAGAAGTAAACACAGTACATATCGCGATATGCAAAGGCAAACTAATAGCGACTGCAAGAAATTTGAGAGATGGTAATGATTCCAGTTGTCACTTGCATAGTTCGGTGGTTCCCCAAAATACACTTTTAATTTTATGGTAAAAAACTATTCAAAGCATCACACACCGAGCAACAATAATACACGGTTTTGCCTAAATTCGCTATATGGAGATTGAAAATTCTTCAATTTTGAAGTTACGGTCGCAAAAATGCTTCGTTATAGGGAAATATTCGCTGTAGGGAAATTCGTTATATGGAGATTATAATACACTCAAAGTAGACCCAAAACACAGTGTTCTTATAATTGCTTCGCAATAAAGAAAACTTCGTTATATAGGAGTTCGTTATAGAGAGTTTCGACTGTAATTATATATTATATCGAAATTATCGCAACTTCGATAAAAAAATGTATTACGTTAGTATTTGAATGCAAATTACTGTAAAATGGTAAATTTTAAGTCAGTGCCAAAATTGGCTGCAGAATCCGTTACTCATAGTCTGGAACTTTACAAAGTGTGGTAACAAGGCGTTATAGTTGATTTGCGTACATCCATTTTTTGTAGTTTCGCTGACAGATTGAAATGCGTCATAAGACAAATTGCTATAGTCGGATCATTACGCTTTGCATTCGTCACATATTAAATTCCATACTAATATTTTTCATAAACTGAATTCCTGCTGAGAAATCCGAATATATCAGCTAAACCAAATATCATTGTTATTGACGTACTACCGTTGCCAACCAAGACAACATACAACAATTCATTCTAACTAAAACATGCATGAATGATATTTACGTTCGAAAATTACATACACACATATCTATCATTCTTTACAAGATTTACATTGTTATCGGCTAGATTTATTACCATGAAAAACTTCAGTGACATCTTTACATTAGGGAAAAAATATTAATAAAAAACGCACACACGCGTTGTTGAATTGAATGAGCGTTGCGCCGCCACCCCTTTCATTGGTGCGTACGGAAGATTTATACAAAAGGATTTCAAGGATGATACATCACATGAACTACTGTGTGTGTGTGTGTGCCGGTGAACCCTCGCATAATACAGGAAGAACACTTACATTCCTCTTGTACTAAGTGACATCGTTTTGTAAGATCAAATCTTCCATTATCTTAAATAAATCGAAAAATTTAACCTTTTTCCCTCAAAATGTTGCATTCATACCATTTGTTGCAGAATTTCCATTATGCTAGGAAAATTATTAGATATTCTCTGGTATTGTTCATAATTTACATCATTGTTTCCTGCTGTCAAGTCGACATTTTTCTTTTTGGTGTGTTTTTGGTGTAAGGGGCGTAACCATTGTTGTAGTCAAACATTTCTATTCGCTTTCCTTTTGTTCCTTTATGTTTTGAGGAAAATTCATAAAGAATTTCACTTATTTTTCCACATGAATAGTTTGCAATATAAACATATCACAGTGTGAGTGTTTTAGCATTAAAGTCCATAATTCATTTAACAATTGTTTTAATCGTGTGACGTTTACAAAAAAAGGGGTCTAACCTTTGACGTGGCATTTGCGTTGTTTTTTTTTTTGGTGCGGCAAGGGTTAATGGTTACATGTATTATATTTTGTAATTGTGGCATATTTGGGTGAGATTGACACCCAAAATGTCATATGATTCTAGTGGCTTAGTGTAAAATAATTGATTGTACTTTATTTAATGAACGTTGTTGCATTTTGGAGGTCATATATGGGATCAAGAATCGATATTGCTCTTTCTTTTATATGTGCCACATATATCATCGTAAAGTTAGTTAATGACTTCCTTACAATCTATTTGACATTTGCAATTCATTGAATTGGTGACGCCATGATAGTTTGACATTTATATGTTTTATTGCAGAGGACGTGTATTTAGGGTATCATATTGTATTGGTTTTGAAATTTTTTATTAAGAAATATTATTTGAAAACTCATTGCAGTTTCATGCTGATAACAACCATTATTATAATGGATTAAAAAAAACTCAAACATAGCAATATTCAGATATGACTTATACATACACTATAAGTTAATATGATTTTTGCCATATATAAAAATACTTAATTTCCCTTTACACCCGATGAATGAGGTATGGGATAGCTTCTCGCGTTGTTGTGAATTAACACGCTTTCTATTTTTAGATTCACAACTAACGGCACCTACTTGTTTATTGACGAATGCAAACGTCACTGTTTGAGAAGCTCTTACTAGACATGCCGATTGACTCCAAGTGAGTCTTTTAGATTAAATGCTGCAATTTGTCCAAAAATGTACATTTTTTGAAAGTTGTAATGTTATGAACAGCTGTGATAAAATCAGATGATAGACATTTGCTAGGGATGGGAAAGAGATTAATACCTGTGATGAAAAAATATTAGGTGCACACAACTAGTTCATAAGAGAAAAGTATTTTTTTGTACCTTCTTTAATATTATATGTTGTTTCTTTGATTATTCTAAATATAGGCAGTAAATATTAAAAAGTCGGGATTTTCCCCTGAATTACTTCAATACTCGGGATTAGGGATGTTTGGGAGAAGTCGGGAAAATCCCGCCTATTCCCGACCATCTGGCAAGCCTACGTGTATTATATGATTTTTTTATAGAAATGTTTATGTATTTATAGTATAAAGCACGAAATTTTATTGATTTGGTCGCAGAGCCGTCTATTGTTTTTAGTATTAGGGCAGGACCTCTTTGTTCAACTATATTCCTTAAAACAATGCTTAGACAAAAATTGCCGACAAAAAAACAAATTTGTATACTGGCAAAATATCGAATACATTTTATTAATATTTATTTGCTGTAAACCTGACATCCGTTGTGGCACGTAGAAAACAATTCCAATACAAACGCTTCGGTCTTATGCGCTTCGTATATAGTTCGCCACACTTAGTTTAGGTGACTGCTTTTTCACCTGGTCCATCCAACGAAGTTTTGGTCACCCCATTCTGCGACGCCTATCGAGTTTATTGCCGAAGACTTATCGAGCTGGATCTATTTTAACCATTCGTTTAACTTGTCCTTTTTTTTTAAGATGACTGGAGCCAGGTTTGAACCTGCGATCTCCCGCATGGTAGTCGCGTTTTCTAACCACTATGCCACGGTCGGTAAATTTGTCTTTCATTGTCGGCTCCCCTCGAATGTTGTTGACAGCAACTTCGCAGTATTAAGCGTCGATTCAATCGGCGTGTCTAGTAAGAGCTTCTCAAAACAGTGACGTTCGCATTCGTCGATAAACAAGTAGGTGCCGTTAGTTGTGAATCTAAAAATAGAAAGCGTGTTAATTCACAACAACGCGAGAAACTATCCCATACCTTATTCATGGGCTGCAAAGGGAAATTATGTTTAACTTGTCCCAGCCAGCGTATTCGGTCTATTTGAACGTGGTTGACTATGTCGATTTTGTTATACAGCTCATAGTTCATACAACGACGGTATTCGCCGTTAACGATAATGGGTCCAAATATTTTACTAAGCATTTTTCTCTCCCTGAATAGATTGATACGTTTGTGTCATTAACCAGGATTCTGCCTTGTATAGTTATATAGGTAGAATCGGTCTCTGGCAGATTGGGATCTTTGTTATTCGAGAGAGGGCTTTGTCATTAAATCGCTTGCTTATCGCATAGTATCATCGGTTTGCGATCACTACTTGTCTATTGTTTGTACCACTTCAAAGCTATAGTTGTGAACGTTCACGAAGCTTCCCAAACAAGTTTACTATTTGTTCGTTGAACCAAATAACTGGTTTTGTCCTCATTTATCTCCACACTCGCTTCTGCCGACTGCTTTTTAATGTTTGAAAAGGCTACAGTAACATCGCGCAGTTCTCGGCCATTGATATCTATATCATCGGCATATGCGAGCATCATGTGGCCTTCAGTACAGATGGTACCTTCCGCGTAATTATCTCCATTATGCTGTTAAAGAAATCGCATGTCAGACTATCGCCTTGTCTAAAGCCTCTCTTGGTAGAAGGACTTTAGAATGCAGCTTTAAAATCGATAAGCAGTTGTTATGTTCTTCATGGTTCTTCTCCAGGATTTGTCGTAGAGTGAATATCTGATTGGTTGTGGATTTACCAGGTGTAAAGCTACACTGATAAGGTCCAGTCAGGTTCATTAAAATTGACACATTTGGGATCGCCTTTCATTAGTACAGGATTCTGATTGCAATCATCGGGCGTGCATTTCTATAGTCAAATCGTGTTTATGAGCTGGTGCATGCACGTTGCCATCTCATCGACGTCGGCTTTAAAAAGCTCAGTCGGCAGTCCATCGGCTCCCGCAGCTTTGTTGTTTCTAAGCCGTGCTGATCTCGTTTTGGCTCGGTGATGTAAATTCTTTTCCATCGTCGATGATTAGTGTGATTACGTCACTTATGCTGCCTTCAGGAATGACTAGAGATCGAAAGTTTCCCTCCATATTTGCAGCACACTCCGAATGTCATTGACCAGATTTCCGCCTCAGCCCTTACAGGTTAGGTCCTTGGTCCAAAACCTTTGGTTTTAACATTTTGAAATAACTTTCGGACTTCACCGCCTAATCGCGTTCGGACCGGTCGTTGCATAGTGGTTAGAACACGCGACTACCATGCGGGAGATCACAGGTTCAACTCCTGGCTCCAGTCATCCTAAAAAGAAAGACAAATTTTCTTTCATTGTCGGCTCCCCTCGAATGTTGTTGACAGCAACTTCGCAGTATTAGTGTCGAGTCAATCGGCATGTTTAGTAAGAGCTTCTCAAACAGTGACGTTCGCATTTGTCCATAAACAAGTAGGTGCGGTCACTTACAGGGTTAAACAGCGAAACCAGATGTTGAAGTCTCTTGCCGACTGTGAATCCACATCCAAATTCGTGTCATTCTGCATGATAGCTATAAAAGATGTTACAGTTCTTTCGTCGTTTGCATCTCTGTCCCGTCCATATTATTTCCTGTATGGCGGTGATGTCAGCCTTGTATTTGTCGAGGACATTCGCCAGTTGTATAGAGGCACTTTCTCTGTAGAAAGTTAGGGCATTCCAGTTGCATATCCTTAAATCATGGTCCTTATAATATTTACGGGGGTCATCAATATTTGGGAGGTTTTTCCTTTTCTTCGTGTTTTCCAAATAATTGGTTTTTTAAAGGAAAAAGGTTTATTAGGCCACCGCGCCCGAACATTGTTTCTTGGGGCTCCCAAAGCCACTAAGATAGCCTGTGTTGAGCTTCAGCAACTTCTGTTACTTACTTCCTAAGACGCGTCGGCAGTTGCATGCCATTAGGTTACTCAACATTTCGCCTTCTCACATTTGCTACCACTGAACATTGCCCGGGGAAATCGTGATCTCTTGGATGTTGTGAGCTGCTTGGAGAACTCCAAAGAAAGGAGATTCTGGTTATTCCTAGGTGAATAACAATCAAAATACGCAAATTATAAAATCACCCAAATATTATATTACGCAGCAAAAATGTTGTTACACATTTATTTACATTATTTAGAAAAATTACGAAATTTTTTTAAAAATATTAACGAAAAGTACTTTCTCCGTTTCACACATCTCATAATTTGAACCCATCCGTTTTTATTTACACAGCTCACAGCAACATTCTTGTTTTAATACCACAGTGTTAGTCTCTCGTAATTGTTATTTAAACACTCGATATCCGGCCATTATTTGCACAACTTTTTACACATACGTGCAAACACCACAATGGTTTTAATAACTTTATACTCATAATGAAGCAATTTAAATTCAATTCTAATATGTTGTTGAAAATAAAAATTATCCTTATCCCCGACGTTTGCTTCTCCACACCACTGCCAACAAAGACGTGTAAATTTTTAATCGTATCAATAGCAAATTTTTATTACACTTTATGTACTTCAAGAAGCACCACCAACACCGCCACCACCACACCCACTAAGAATTATGACTAAATGGCTCGGGGGTGGGGAGGAGATGATGCCAAAATCACACTTTTAGCTGACTTAAAATTTAATGGCAAAATTATGAGACTGTCTCTTGTTGTACGCTTGAAAAGACCTTAAAAGGCGTATCTTTTTGGTTTTAAATAACAATTCCACAGAAAGCAACAAATTATTGTTATAATGTCGCAAAACTTGCAAAGGAGCATTGGTGTTGTGAAGGGGAGGCTGTTGTTATTTGGTGTTGCTGTTCCATTCAAGTGTGACGATGTAATAATTTCGTATTAGATTTTACAGTTCCAAAAGGAGGAAGAACAAATTTTACAAGCGATTTATCATATTTATTATGCGATTTATGAACAAATTTTAAAGAACAGAATCGAATATCACATACATTAAATTGTTAGCAGATACAAAGAATGGATATTATTTATGGTTTTTAGATTTTCTTGTGAGAGTGTTGCGGACAATTTTTATGATGTCTGCTCCTCCTTGCTTGCAATAGGGGTGGGGTAGCTAAATGTTATTGAAAGCTAAGATTTAGTGCAAACTTTAGATTCACTTCATTCTACATAACAATTTACAATTCGGCAATTCCACGTAAAACGGTCCTATACAGAAAAAAAATAATTCTATATATTAAATAAAACTCGGTCAATTAATATGTACAAGTAAACGACAATTATGAAAAAATTTGTATTTTTTTTAATATATATCAATTTGGCAACAGTTTGAAATGAGCATATAACGAACACTCTCATTTACATTTTTATACGCTAGTACTTACATTAACATTTTCTTATATTAAATTTTTCTTGATAAGTAAAATCTGTTATCTCCGGAAAGACAAAACTTCTGTTTGTTTCCTCATAAGGTTTCGGCTTTGTATCTTTTATAATAAAAGTTTTATGAGTAAATAGGAATATGTATATGAATTTTGAGTCACACCCGTCCCCGTAAATATGACAAAAGTTTAAGAACATTGTTACTTTACATACTTTCCAACATTAACAATGTAAGTGCAATTAACAATATAATGCAATTTTGTGCACATTTATTTACTTTTTGAGTAATTAGTTACAGAAATTATTTGGTCACACCCGTCCCTGGGTAAAAAATTAAGACTGCCACAAGCCATAACAAACACAATGTTTGGGTTTCCTCAAATATGACTGACATGAAATTTTTTTTTGCTACTGGTCACCATGGGAGCGGAAAATTCTATGAAAACCATATTAAGGGTTGACATTTTTCAGAAACTGTTGGGGTTGCATACATTTCACTCCTCTAGGGGCTGCTTTAGGGCAGTTAGAGCGGTAGGAGAAAATTTTTTAAAAATTTTTTTTTTGTATAGAAGACCTCTAGGGGGTGAAGAAGGGGAGGTAGGTATGTTTGGGAAAAATATTATGTGGGATAAATGACTGGGTGTCGGTCACTTATTTGAACCCTCTAGGGGCGATTCCGCGGCAGTTGTGGGGCTAGTTGTGGATTTTTTTTCCAATACGAAAAGTCTCTCGTTATTAACCGGGGCTCGAATTTGATGGTTTCTTGGAATAATTTGTCTTCGAATTCGTCGTAGATTACGATTTTGAAAACCGCTTAGTCGAGAAAAAATTGATCAATTCTTATGAAGATGTATACGATACCACAGATAACGAACAAATATATGTCTTACTAGCTCGCCTTGCTACACCCGTACTTACAATAAATTTTCATATGACGAACGAACACCTTATTTATGTGATTGTAGCTTTAGCCTATTGGTCTGAGTGATTGTACCGCTTTAGTCCCTTTTATCCCTAAAAATGAACCAAAGAACGTATATAGAAAAATTAATTCACATCACACCTAATATTTTCACTTTAATTTTTGAGACTATACCTTTAGCCGTTTAGTACCACTTTTATCCCTTTTCGATCTATTTTACCCTGCTTCGTTCTAATTCATAGGGAGCAAGCGCATATAAATTATTATTATATCACTAGCCGTGTGAGCAATTTTAAATATATAGATTATGAAAATGTGGTTACAATCGCTCTATAATTATGACCGACATAAAAATTTTTCCAAATGAAGCGTGACACCGCCCATTTCCCAGTGAGACCTAATCCCCCATATAACATATGTAGGACATCTCATATTCATACCTTACATGGCTCGTAAAATATGAACGATTGAATTTTTGGTTCGTGTGGGCGGTGTCACGCCATGTAGAGACCCTATGGACAGTATCATACAAAGAATATGTAATACAATTGTAATCGGTCTATATATTTGGCTCAAATAATGATTTTATAAAACAAAGCATTTTTTCTTATGCGATGTACGTACTAAATATTGACTTCGTACCTATATTGATTTAAAAGATACAACCATTTCAAAATTCGAGTTGTATGGGGCGGTTTCACGCCCATTTTACCCCATTGCAGTCAAAATTTTCAAAAATCCCTTCTTAGTGCGCGCCTATGTCATAAAAGGAACCTACATTCCAAATTTCAAGGTTCCAGTTGAAGCCGTTTGGGCTGGGGACTGATCAGTCACTCACCCAAGCCTTTTATTTACATATATAGATTATTTTCTTATACGTTTATCTTTATGTTTGTTATACAGTTGAACTCTTTAAAAACTTTAACTTCTTCATACTTTTGGAGTTTATTTTACTAGGTCACACCCGTCTTTTTAAAGAGAGTTTTATTAGGAAAAATTAGTTTTTTTGCTAACAGAAATTACTTAACACAATCAAAAACAATATAAACAATTACCTACATCACAATAATTGTGGACTTTCTACGGCAAATTTTACAGAATTTAACCTGAAAGTCATAATTTTGTAAAAGCTCAAATTCCTAAGGTCACACCCGTCGTTGTCTTCTAATGGACATTCTGAGCAGAAATTTTTTCAATGACTACAATGACTAATAATCGTTTTAAAACTTAAAATTTTTGCTAATCACGGTTTTTTTAATAATAAGTTTTCTATTTATGAATTATGACCAAAAATGTGAGTTATATGGTCACACCTGTCACAACGGAATTGCTCAATTTTTAATGCGTAAGTTTCGTGGACCAAAAATTTTAAGATTTCTATGTTTAAAAATTTTAAGGTTTTAAGAAATGAATAATTTGCTTACTTACTTATTTAAGTGGCCCATTACAATCTACGAACGTGAAATCCACACGCTTCGGTCTTCTGCGTGCGTACTCCAGTTAGTCCTACTAGATGGTAACACGTCGCCTACCACTTGGTCCTTCCAACGAAGTTTGGGTCTCGCTGCTCTGCGCGGTCCTTCAAACACCATTCTCGCTGGAGAATTTACATCCATCCTGGCGACATGTCCCAGCCATCAAAGTCGTTGATTTCTGACTCTTTTAGCTACGTCGATGTCGTGCTAAAGCTCATAAAGCTCTTGGTTCTGTCGATGTGCGAAACTCGCCGACAATGCTGATAGCTCCATATACGTTGTCGTAAGCACGATTCGGCAGCATACAACAGAAGGGATGAAATTATCACCTGGTATAGCTGTTTCTTAATATTCCGACATAATGTGGTGTTACTAAAGTGCTACCAAAGTCTGTAAAAACATCTATTGGCGAGTACTATTCTCCGCTTTATTTCATGGCTACATAACACTTTTTTTTTTAAGTTCCTTTTCTTTGACATTTGACAAGTAGAAACTACGCCATTACTAATAATGGAGCGACACATGCTTCAACAACGCATTGAAATTATTAAAATTCACTTCAAAAATGGTGAAAATCAGTTCGCAAAACTAAAGCATTTTTTGGTCGTTGTGAAGCACCTTGTCGGACCGCAATACAAAAATTGGTGGAAAAATTCGTTAGTGATGTGAAGAACACCGTATTTTTCATAAAGACTTGGGTCTTAAGGCTTATTAAGTTCAGTTAACACAAGAACTCAAGCCGGCCGATCATCAACAAGGTCATGTCTTTGCTGATTGGGTCCTTGAAATGCATGAAAATGATCCTGAATTCCATTAAAAAATCATCTTGGCTGATGACCCATTTCCACCTTGGTTGCTACGTCAACAACCAAAATTGTCGCATCTGAGAGTTGTTGTTGAGAAGCCTATGACTGTGTGGTGCTGTTTGTGGTCCGGCGGGGTTCATTGGACCTTACTTTTTCGAAAATGAGGTTGGATCAACAGATACGGTGAATGGATTGCGCTGATTAATAATTTTTATGGTCGTAGTTGGATGGTATTGATCTGGGCAAAGTTTATCATCAACAAGACTTTGCTACGTGCCACACAAACAACGTAACCATTGATCTTTTACGGGAAAAGTTTCCGGACCGTGTTATCTCTCTAACAGGTGATCTCAATAGGCCACCGAGATCTTCTGATTTAACACCTTGCGACTTCTTCCTTTGGGGCCACGTAAAGGATAAGGTCTAATTCAAAGATAAAATTCGTTAGGCTATCGAGGACATAGGGCAGCCACTTTGCGATTTGGTTATGGAAAATTTCATGAAAAGGATAAGGTCCTGTAAGCGTGCTAGTGGTGGTCATTTGGCTGATGTTGTATTTCATTATTAACGGCATTTCTTTCTTTTTATTATAAAATAAACATCCGATTATTTATCTCAAAAAATGGCATATTTTTTTTAATACCAAAATAACACCTCTTATTGGCAAACCATTTACCTCAAATCAATAATTTTCAACGTTCACGTTTTGCCCTCTTTGACCTCTAAATCTCTTTTTTGCTGACTCCTTTTATAGCTATGAGAAAACTGCAGTAACATCCTGCAGATTTCGGCCAATGATGTCTATATCATCGACATGGGCTAGTGGCATGTGGCTCTTGTAGAATATGGTGCCAGACATGTTGACACCAGCCTTTGCCATCACCTTCTCCATAACTATAATAACTATCTAGTGTACAGGACTTTGTAAAGTCGAATTGGCTTTGGGGAAATACCAAACTCAGACATGGCTTCATATAGCCTATCCTATTATCGGAGAGTCGAAGGCAGCATTGTACTCGACAAAGAGGTGGTAGGTGTCGATTTGCTTTCATGAGTTTTTTCCAGAACTTGTTGTAAAGTGGTAGTCGTAGATTTACCAGTTTTAAAGTTGCATAAGGTCCAATTAGTTTTTCTACTGTTGGCTTTAGGGGTTCATACTAATTTTTGAATTATATATTTTAAAATTTGAAGATTTCAATATTTTTTTGTTTTAAAATATGAACTAATATCTTAAATATTTCATTCAAAGTTACTAGTCGCATAACCTGAAAACATTATCAAGTCTAATGAATTCACAATCTCAAAACATTCTTACTGCCTAGAGAGAAATTGCCTATCCACCCTTTAGCTTAGCAATATTTAAAAATCAATAATACTCAAATTTTTACAATAACTTTTGCCACCTTTTGTCCTACACTCTGCGGATACTTGCGTAAACCTCTTACTTATACAGCTGTTCAATATCTCAAGTACCTTTAATATATTTTCAATAACCCTCAACAGTTAAATAAAACATTTTCACTAACAATATGAATTGAATCAGCAAACAATTGAATTGAATTGAATCATAGAACAATTTGTAATGAAAACTAATAACCTTTTTCGTACTCACCGTAGTCTATGAAGTGCTCTTATGCCGAACATGAGTTTTTCATTTCCATGGAAATTTAGCTCGAGGGCATTTTATTCACGTTGCGTTCGGCTTCGATTTTGTGTCGCGAAAGGACGAAATGACGCCTCAGTGACACAATGGCATATTTTCGTATTTGGGTTTTTTTTTCATTAAACTCCAACTGTGCCGCATGGAACAACATTGAAACACTGCAGGCATCGTCATCTGTGGCAATGAGTTACAGCATCTTCTGCGTGGTTTTGTTGGAAAACGCGTAATTTGTGTTCCAGCTACTGTGTTTTTTTTTTGTCTTGATTGTCTTTTAAAAAATATTGACAGATTTTTAAGTGCAGTTATTGAATAAAAATTTTAAGTATAAAATAAACGAGGATGATTTAGAAGTATTGGTAATACGTATTCGTAACAGTTGATGTGGTTTAGTCGTAAAACTGTATAGCACAAACAATCGTATAATATTATTTTCCAAATTGCTCGAATATATTTCAGAACACGAATGTCCACACCCGTATTATCGCACCTTCATGTCCTCGCACCATGTCCTTCTTGCGTGTTAATAATGTTGTATTAGAAACTGCGTGCAAGAAATCTGTTGAAAATACCTTACCAACCATCACGCAAATATTTAAGCTGATTTCCGATGAAAAGCCAACAAACAAAGCGGAAATGAAGAACACAGCTTCCCATAATCAGGAAACTGTGAAAAATGAATTTTCTATTGAATTTAATTTTGTTGGTGGTGCTCCTTTGGTGGAAACGCCACGCTGTCACTTTGTCTTTGCATAGACATATTCAAAAGAATTAATGCATAAATTATCTATTGAGTTACACATTTCAGTCTTGTCTTTTATTGAACGCTAATCCCCATTGATTGTGTTTCGCGGATTTTACAATATAAGCCCAAAGGCAAGTTATGGAGTACAACGAACTTCACTCGCTGTCAGTCAGTGTAATTTTAAAATCTTAAAATTTCTAATCATTTGTTGAATTTACACACTTTGCAGGAAGCGTTTAAGCTGTCAATAATACCAAACAAATGTTGCTTGTGCATATTTCTCAAATTTGACATGACAAATGATTTATTAAGGAAATAAGAAGATGAGCGCAAGGTGGATTTTTTTTTTTGGATTTGAATACTAATTTGGTTAATTTCTCTAGAGAATGGAAATAATGTTTACAATACATTATTTGCTTATTATGATAGTACAACGGGCTTTCGAAAAGATCTGGTAAGGGGAGTTGGAGCATCAAATGTTATGCGGTAATAAACATGGAAATTTAAAAAATTGGTCAACATTCAAATATCTTTTTTGGTTTATTGATGAAATTTTGGAAACGGTAAAATGTGTTCAACTTATTTTTTACCTTTTTGAGACGCAGCTTATAAAAATCAATGGACGCTTTTCGCTTTTATTTCCAATCTAGTGAAGGTATCACATTTTGACTACCTACTCTTATTAATAAAACGCGCTTTTTTTCTTGTTATGAGATAAAGTTCATTATCGGTACTGTATCGCTACAGTACATATAAATTACTATTACCTACCCGATTCTTTAAGCAAGACGTAAGACTAAGATAATTTTGTGGTATGAAATTATACTTTCGAAAAAAACAAGGTTCTGACAACGAATGCGTCTTAGGAAGTAGGTAACAGAAGTTTATGAAGCTCAACTTAACAGCTCTCTTAGTGATTTTGGCAGCCCCAAGAATCTAGGATCGGGCGCGGTGGCCTAATAAGCCACTCTCCTTAAATAAAACCAATTATTATGAAAACATAAAGAAAAGAAAAAACAAGAACCCCCCAAATGTTGACGTCCCCCGCAAAGAAATAAGGACCATAATTAACGGATATGTACCTGGATTGTCTGAACTCTCTACAGAGATGGTGTCTCTATCCAACTGGCGGATGTCCTAGACAAATACCTGACCGACATAACATTCATGCAAGAAATGCGATGGACGGGACAGGGATGCATACGTCGATAGAACTGTATAATCTTTTACAGCTGCCATGCAGAAAGACACGAATTTGGATGTGGATTCATAGTCGTCGGCAAGAGACTTCGACATCTGGTCTCTCGGTTTAACCCTTTGGTCTGTGTACACGCCACGACGAAAGATAAAGACGAGTACATTAAATAAAAATCTTAATTTATGTTTACACCCCATGAACGAGGTGTGGGATGCTTCTCGCCCTGTTGTGAATTAAGACGCTTTCTATTTTAGATGCACAACAAACAGCACCTACTTGTTTATCGACGAATGCGATCGCTCTGTTTGAAAAGCTTTTACCAGACATGCCGATTAACTCGACACTAATGCTGCAAAATTGGTGTCGACAACATTTAGGGGGCCGGCAATGAAAGAAAAATGTAGATGACTGGAACCGGGAATCTAACCACGGATCTCCCGCATTGTAGTCGCGTGTTCTAATCACTATGCCTCGGCCGGTCCCAGAGGACACTAAAGATCACCACCTAGTTTCAGCCAAGGTACACACGCGATTAAATAGTGCTAGACATCACAAAGCTGAATACCATCGAGATAGCCAATGCCTAATCCAACCAACTCTCTCAATTACTTCGAACCAACCCCCCTAATTCTGATGTTCCCGACACGTAGTGGCAGAATATTGTGAATTCTATGACCACTGCCGCAACGACCGTACTGGGTTATGAAAAAACACGCTCAGACAAGCCCTGGTACGATGAGGAATATCGAGAAATGTCTAAGGAAATAAATGCTGCATACAGGGCAAAACTGCAGCCAATGCCAACACGTGCTGTGACGGAGCGTTATAATGATAAGAGGAAAAATATGACACACCTATTCAGGCGAAAAAAAGCGTCCATGGGAGAAAAGAGAGAGCCAGGATATCGAAAAACTACAGGAATAGAGGTGAAGCCCGAAAGTTCTACCAAAAGGTAAAAAGCAAAGGTTTCGAAACAGGGGATCACAGCTGTAAGGAAAAGGACGTGAAATCTGGTCACGGACACTCAGAGTGTGCTGTAAATATGGAGGGAATTCTTTTGTTCTCTTCTCGTTCCCGAAGCAGCATAAGTGATGAAATCACGCGAATCATCGACTACGGAGTAGATTGTCCACCAACGAGCCAAAACGAGATCAGCACGGCAATTGCACGGCTTAAAAATAATAAAGCTGCGTAGGCCGATGGACTGCCGGCAGAGCTTTTTAAAGCCAGCGGCGATGAGGTGGCAACATGCATGCACCATCTCATATACACGATTTGGCTCAAGGAATGCATTCCCGATGATTGGAATCTGAATGTTCTATGTCCTGTGCTTAAGAAAGGCGGTCCAAGTGTGTGTACCAACTATTGCGGGATCAGTCTTTCATAGTGATGGCAATTAAAAACGAATAATCGATTAATTAATCATATGATTAATCGAAACGACAAATAATTAATCGCGATTAATTGGAAACAATTAATCGATTAATCGATAAATCGATATTTTCACCTAAAATTTAAAATTATCATAAACAAAAAAAATAATTTAATTAATCACAAAATTTTCTGTTTATTCAAGAATTTATTTGTTTGGTACAGAATTTAAAAATAGGAGCTTTGATAGCGTGGTTGATCTGTTCCGTTTTTCCGTTACTATTGCACCCGCTTTGGAAAAAAGCCGCTCTAATGGTACAGATGTACTAATCAAAAAGCAATATTTTTTTGCAAGAGAGTATAGCATAGGGTATACCGATTTCATTTCTTCCCATGCGTCTAATTCATTGCGCTTTGATTCTAGTACTGGGGCATTGACAAAGAAGCTTAGTTCATCTTGAGGAAGTGTTGAGTCATTGTCCATCCTTCTTCGCCCATAAATCAAATTCAGCATCACCAGCAGAAGATGTTTCACTGCCGCTCCCAATGCTGTTAATAACTAGGGTTGCAGTTCTAGGCCTTTCGTCGTCAGCCGTCAAACCTCAATGAATACATTTGGCGGCTGGCGACGAATCTTTTTTGTTCCTGAATGTCTATCGATTATTATTTGGAATAATCGATTAATGCAATTAATCGAAGGAGAATTCTCGATACAATTAAATCGTTAATTTAAAGAAAATAATCGATTATTACCAATTTTTCGATTAATCGTGCCATCACTAGTCTTTCACCCAATGCATGCAAGGTCCTGTCTAGTGTGTTATGTGAAAGACAAAAGCTCATTCTGGCGAACCTGATTGGATATTATCAGTGTGGCTTTAGACTAGTAAAACCACGATCGACCAAATATTCACACTACGACATATCCTGGAGAGTACCCAAGGAATGCAGATCGACACCTACCGCAAAGCTGCATTCGACAGTCCGATACAACAGAAATTGTTAAAAGCTATGGCTAAGTTTGGTATCCCGCGAAGCCAATACGACTTTGCGGGATAACACTGACTGACAAGAAGTCTTCTGTGAAAATTGGCAAAAATATGACAGAGCCATTTTCCACCAATCGAGACTTTAAACAAGGCAATAGTCTGTCTTGCGATCTCTATAATATCGTAATGGAGATGATCATGCGGAATGTTACAGTAAACAGCAATGGTAACATCTCCAACAAAAGTCACATGCTGCTCGCGTATGCCGATGATATAGATATCACTGACCGTGGATTGCAGGATGTTACTGCGGCTTTTTCAAGCATTGGGAAGCAGTCGGCGGATGTTGGTCTGGTGATAAATGAAGACAAAACCAACTTATTTATTTCAACGAACAAAGATTCCACTCGTCTGGGACGCTGCGTGATAATTGACAACTAAAACTTTGAAGTGGTAGACGGTAGTCAAACTTGGCTCCGCCATAAACAAAAATAATACTGTCAGCCTAGAAATCAAAAGACGAGTATTAAACGCAAACCGCTGCTACTATGTGCTAAGTAAGCGATTTAAAGACAAAGCGCTCTCTCGAAGAACAAAGATTCAACTCTACCAGACGCTGATCCTATTTGTCTCGCTCTACAGCACAAAATCCTGGGTCTTCGAGAGAAAAATATGTCGCAAAATATTTGAACCATTCATCGTTAAAGGCAAGTATCGTCGTCGAATGAACCACTGGCTGTATGAGCTGTACAACGACGTTAAAATAGACCAAATGAGCTGTCTTGAACACGTTTTACGAATGGCTCGAAAGGTTTTCGTCAATAAGCTCGATGAGCGGCGCAGGAGGATCGACCAAACTTCGTTGGATGGACCAGCTGAAAGAGCTGTTATCTACACTTAGTGTGACTACCTATCTATGTCTGGCTACTGATAAATGAATTTCTGTTGCTGGTGCCAATTAAGAAGAGGAAGAAGATTTCCATCGAATGTGATATGAAAAAACGTAAAGGGAGTTGGATAGGACATACGCTAAGGAAGTCACCGATGAAATCTCCCGGGTAGTTTTAGAATGGGATTCGCAGGGGCTACGAAGACGGAATCGCCCATTATCGACATGGATTAGAAGTACAAAGAGAGAATACGAAGAATTAGGAATGACATGGAACCATGTCAAAACTTTAGCAAGTCATCGTGACAGATAAAGAGAATTCGTTAGCACATTGAACGTTGTATGAAACTGTTTAGAAACCAAATTGATTAAATAGTGGACGACAACAAATTGCGTTTGGGGGTCGTCAGCATTTGGGCCCATTGTTTTCTTTCCTGTATTGTATTATCTTATCCAGTATATAGAAATCCCAAATCGCTTACAAACAGCCTCTCGCGTAAAGTCATCGCGGAGTTTTTGGTCCAATATTTTATACCTCAGTATTGTCCTGTTTCCCACCAAATATGTGTATTTCAACTTTTTCTAGCATGCATTCAACAATTGTTTCTGACGCAAACAAAAAAACGATTCTCATTGTTATAACTCAATTCAATGGAACGTTGGCAAACACAAACTTTCTGTTTTTTTGCCCAACTATACAAATAATAAAAAAATCAATGAATGGTCGAGTGCCGCTGAACAGATTTGTGATTAACACAATAAATTAACGAGAAAATGAGGGAAAATTTATCTTAATTTGCTGCTAAATAAGAAGAAAAACGACAACAAATTCTCAGTACAATCACTTTAGTGCGTGTCTGCGTAAAATATTCGTTCCTCTTGAAAGTGTGTTTTTGAAAAAGTACCAACGATTAGGACAAATCATAGCTCACATAAAAGGTGACATTAAGCACAAAATGCCTTATTCTTCTTAGGCTGACATTGCTAACGTCCATCAGGATTAAGGGTACGTGTTAGTCCGTCCTATATCTGCACGTGAGATGGTGAGGAGGGTGACTGAGTATAACACCAAGGGTGTGAAGTCCAAGCTGCTGGCATCGTCGTTGTTCATTCTACTTCTCCAGGGTAAGTGTTTGATATGGTCAGGTCAGACAAAGAAAATTTGTTGTGGTGTTGACATTTCCCTTTGTTCTCGGCAATACCTAAAACTGACAAGGACATTAGGAAAAGCCAACAAGCAAAAGAAAAACCAGTTGGATTTATATTTTGATTTAATTTAAGGCTCTTGAATGCACACTTCTAAACCTAATTACTTATGCATTCAGTCATCCATCCACTTAGTGAATGATAATCTCATAAAATATGCTTTTGTGTTGTAGAGGAGTTGTAGCAAAAAAAAGGTGAAATTGTTTTTACGTTTGGTCTTTATTAAATTATGAGACGAATGTTGTTGCCCCTCATTACTCAAATTTTAAGGGAAAATCTCGGCGTTTTTAAACCAAAAAAACATACAAAATATGTCATAATTTTTTAATTAAAATCATTCACTCCAGACTGGCAATCATAATCCATTTGTGCCCTGTTTACCTTTAATCTAAACTTACACACCCACTTTTCTTCCCCCCTTCCCAGATATTTACTTAAGAAAATTTCCTGATTACTCCCGTCAACCTTACAATGGACTTCCGGTGGAAGTCTGATGGCAATCTTCAATTACATTCCACATTTGTTGGTGTTTACTTTTTTTTTGTTTTGTTTTACAGTAAACACAATGAAAAAGACACTTGGTCCCTGGTGTATATTCTTGTAGTTCTAGATTTCATTTTTTTTTCTTATCCTTCTTGACTCGGTCCATTGTTTACCATTATCATTATCATCAGTTGTTGTTGTTACGTTGTTGTTTTTATTTCAAGTCTTTTCCAATCAACCAATAGCTGTATATTAAAGTTATTGAACTGGTATTGCGTGTAACTGCCATACCTGCCCACCCTCGCACTGTGAAGTGCTATACCCGCAGTATGTGCATGTGCTATTGCTGTGTTCACATGTTGTTAGGTCTATTACAGGGATATAGTACATTGATATGGTTCGATTTCAATTTGTTTTAGATTATGTTAATAATTTGTCTAATGGCTAATGTACTTTTCGTTTTACAATCTAGCAAAGGGAGAGATGCAGACATTCATATTACACACGGACAATATGGAATGCCAATTTTTGTTTAATTTGTTTTCGTATTGTTATCGAATGTTTTATTACGACTTATTTGGATAGAGCATCTGTTGTTTAGGGAAAACAAAATGTAATTTGAAACCGCACAACCTCAAATTTCGAGTAGAATGTATTTTTTGTATAATTTGTCTAATGTCTAGATAGGAGAACTTATACTATGGTGTATTTTCTGTTGCCTTGTTCGTTGTATAACTCTATAGTCTAATTTTAAAAGCTTTCTACATAAACAATTAAAGTGTTCTAAAGTGGCGGTAAATCGCATACAATCTTACAACTCAGAAAACACAACAGCTTATATGCAATGCTATATTGTGCCCAATCGAGATTTCATTGATATAAAAATCCTAGCCTTGCGTAATATTATTATTTTTGACTGAATTTTATAGACTTAAATAAATGGAACTTTATTTGTTTTTTCGTGAATGTGCATTAGACCGGGTCGGTCCCCATATAAAAAAAAATAACTTCAAAAGTCGAGGGCAAATATTAAAGATTACATCGAGACATCAAAAAAAAAAAGGCTCAATCGTATAGGTCTTGACGAGTATTAATTTTTACCTATAGATGACGTGCGACATCTTTTTGTAATGCTGGCCTCATTTAAAGCAGTTTCTACCCCTAAATTTTAAAATATTTTTCTCAGGATTAAAGCCCATTAAAAATCAATAATTTTTGCTTAAGAAGTATACACTTTTATTCAAAAAGAAAAAAGTTACGTATGGCAATATGAATTTACAGCACTAACATAAATATTTTTTTAATTGGTTTGCATTATAATCGAAAATTATTGCATACTTTTTAGCACTGTCAGAAAAAATTTATAAATATGATTACATACTTTGTAGCTCAAATTATTGCATACCTTTCAGCGAATCCGAAAAAAATTTAGATATTTTCCTGGGATAATTAATTTTTATTCTAGTTACCATGGAAATATTGTATTAATTACAAATTAAATCTCAAAGAGAGTGATGATATGTAATTAAAGCCAATCTTGGCGCGACTCAAGTTCCGTTCACGACATTCTAGTTTTGCAAAAATATACCTCAGACGCTTTTCATCAATCAATGCAAGGGCAGAATAAATGCATCGTACAAAGCATTTAATGCTATAAATGGCATAGGAATTATACAACAAGTTCAAAATTATGCTTTTATTTTATTCTTATAAATTCCATTGTTTACCTTGTATCTTTATAATTTCGTTGCTTGAATATTGGTGACACTAATTTCGCTAAAAAGTATGCAATAGCTTGTATTTAATTTTTTTTTCGATATAGCTAAAAAGTATGCAATAATTTTCGGAAATAATGCAAAAACGAGAAAAAATATTTGTGATAAAGCTGCAAATACATCTTATCATACGTAACTTTTTTGTTTTCGAAGAAGAATTTACTTCCAAAGCAAAATGAAATGAATGAAAAATATTTTTAAATTTTAGGGGTAGAAACTGCTTTAAATGAAGCCATCATTACAAAATCATGTCGTACATCAGCGATATCTATAGAACACATGTTGTACTCATCGAGACCTATACATTGATGTCTCGAACGTTACGATTAAGCTACAAACAAAAAAGCTGCGATAAAAATCGATTTTGGCTGTTTTTTCCGGGGGTGGGGGAGGAAAAAATTTTTAAGTTGCCTCGGTGTTATCTTTAATATTTGCCCTCGACTTTAGACATTTTTTTCGTGACCCGTGACAGTGTTTAAAATCGAAATCCCAGTGCTGTTAAATTCCCAGTCATTGCGTTATATTCTAAAATTCGACGGACTTGTTTAGAATAAATGGAACATTTTTCTTTTTCCAAATATTTTTCGAAGACTCCAAAACGGATTAATATCCTGGTGGCGTTACTTAGAATTCTGCGCTGTAGAGGAGGAATTTGAAACATTGAAAAATACACAATCGAGCAACGCATTAAAGTTATTCAGGCTTATTATGAAAATGGGCGTTCAAATCAAAATGCATATCACGCACTTCGTGATTTTTTCGGTCAATCTATTCGTCCAAATGTGCGTACAATCGTAAAAATCGTGCAAAAATTTGAGCACATCGGGTCTGTAGGAGATGTGAAAACACCAATGCATGCGCGTACAGCTCGTGTGTCGATAGTGTGGCTAAAGAGCCGTCCACCTCAACTCGTCGTCGTGCCCAACAATTTCACCTCTTACGCTCGTCGTTAATGAACATTATGCATAAAGACATGCATTTACACGCTTACAAGGTGCAATTGACTCAAGAAGTAAAGCCTCTTGACCATTCCAAACGTCGTCAATGCATTGACGACCATGGTCACAATGGTGGCAAGAAATGGCAACAGTGGATGAAAAATTTTTTTAATGTAGCGCTTTCTCTTCTTAAGCAAAGTTGTAGCTGATAGCCCGCTTAAGAAATTGATATAATAAAATTTCCCAAAAAAATTAGACTTCCCTCGTTTATTTTCAAAAAACCACACCTTTAATTGTGCACAAAGATCATTAAAGTGTTCCATATATGGCTTTTTTAATTTTGTTAAAAATATGTATTAATCGCGATGTTGATCATCTAGCTTCACTTTACGTTTGTTTTTGCCAAAATTAAGAAAATATATTGTGAAAAATTTCGTATCGACAGTTAGGCAATAGGGTGTGCCGCAATGAGGTTAAAGTTCGAATTTGTTCTCAAATCAGTTTATTGCCGCTGAGTATTTTTCTTTTGTATACAGATTAAGTAGTAATAAGCCGTTCAATAGCTGAAGTAAAGACCTAAAATAGTATATGTTTGCTTTTACCATATCTCTTATAGACGCCGAGATACTTGAAGTTGAATTTGGTGTATTTTTGAAAAAAATTATTAAAAATTTTGAAATTGAATACCGATGTAGTTTATCATGTGCAATTTTATATTTCAACTTTTTAAGGTTAGTCAAGTTAAAATCTATATGTTTAAAAAGTATTTGTGTATACTATCAATATCTCTATTAATTCTCGAGATATCAGGTGTTAAAAAAAAACGAATTTTTGACTGTATGCATAGCAACGTCTAATAAACTTTTGTTTTTATAAATAAATAAATAAACTGTTTTGAGAACAAATTCGAACGTTAACCTCATTGTGGCACAACCTAATGCCTAACTATCGATCCGAAATTTTTTACAATATATTCGTAATTTTGGCAAAAACAAAGGTGAAGCTAGATAATCAACATCGCGATTTACACATATTTTTAACGAAATTCGGAAAAATGCCATATAAGGAACACCATAATACTCTTTGTGAACTATTTAAGGGGTGGAGTATTCCGATCATATTGGTTGTTTACAGAAGTTGTTCAGTTATACAAAAAGTACGTTTTTGGTAAAGATAGCAAGTAAAAACATTGCATAATGGCTCAAAACTCCTAAAAAAGTCATTTGTTTAAAGTAGATAGTGTGTTTTGAGAGCTATTTAATATTTCTAGACTTGTTCAGATTGCATGGGTTTGTTCAGAGAAGATTTTCGGTGTTACCTATACTACAATTACACTGAATAGAGTATGCCAAAAATCTGGATTCCCTACGACTTATATTAAGAATAATGACAAAATTAGAATTTTTATCGAAGTTTTTTTAAATTAAATGAGGGAAGTCTAATTTTTTTGGGAAATTTTTTTATATCAATTTCTGAAGCGTACTATTAGCTACAACTTTACTTAAAAAGAGAAATGCGCTAGATTAAAAACTGTAGAAAATGTCGGCCAACAACTGATGTCACCTTTTTTCAAGGATCCATTTTGTTCCAGACATAATTGAACCATACCAATATTATCACAATAAAAATTTAAAATTAAACCACCCTTTTGTTTTCCACATTCATGCAGCGTCCCAAACGATTAGACTATATGTTCGTTGAAACAATCAAATTGGTTTTGTCACCAAACTCACTTCTGCAGACAGCTTCACAATGTTTAAAAATGCTGCCGCAACATCCCGTAGTCGTCGACAAATGATATCTATTTCATCGGCGCATGCGACTTTTTTTCAAAGATGTTTCACTGATCATCTCCATTTAGACTTTAAAAAGATCGCATGACAAACTATCGTCCTGTCTGAAGCCTCGTTTGGTAGACAATTCCTACATAAGATTATCTGGTCATGTGAATATCCCGCCGTTCACTGACAGGGTTCAATCAGGTTCGTTAAGATGAGCCTAAGACTTTCGCATAACACACTCGACAGGACCTTTTATGCGATGGGTAAAAGTCTAAATTTAAAGGGAAATATAACCAAGAGAATCATCACTGATTGCTACTTAATATAGCTAAAATTAGTGAATAAATAATATCTTTTGGCGCCCGCCGGTGGTCAATCGAATCCGTCGCTGTTTATTGGCATGATTTCGTAATTAGTGCTGCCTATGGGAATCTGCAGAATACGAAAATGCTCCTTTCATATTTGCAGCACACTCTGTTTGTCCATTCCTAGATTTCCATATCTATTCTTACAGGTGCCCTTTGCTGTTCCAAAACCTTTGCTCTGTAGCTTTTGGGAGAACTTTCCGGCTTTATCTTAATTCCTGCAATATTTCACCGTTCTTCTTCTCCTTATATCGTTCCCTCGCAGCACAGTTGGTTGAAATCGCCATTGGCTATTTCGGGGGTATGCAACTTTGCGATGTCTAGTTCCCTTTGCGTTTGGCAGCTACATGGTGATCCGAATCTATTTTTGCAATAAGCATCACAGGCACGTTCAAAACGATTTATCGTGACAAACGTAAAGCTAACCAACGTAAAGCTAACTTTTCGACTGCTGAACCAAGAGTTTCTTCCCTTGCAATCCTAACATTAAAATCTTCCTTCAGGTATTAAAAGTATGCATCTTTAGTGCCTTCGTATGTCTTCGTCTTTGGCTTCCGTCAGGGCATGTACACAAATCAGACTGATATTATAATATTACGCCTTGACGCAGATAATGGCTTTTCTGTCACTTACGGCGTTAAAGCGTGAGACCAGTTGTCTCAGTCTCTTGCCGATTATATAACCACATCCAAATTTGTGTCTTTTTGAATGGCAGCTGTAAAATATATGATAGGTGTTTTGTCGGGAGATCCATTGTTCGATTCCTGGCTCCAGTCATCTACATTTTTCTTTCATTGCCGACCCACTTGATGTTGTCGGCAGCAATTTGGCAGTATAGTATTTAGTCCTTCGGCATGTGTAGTAAAAGCTTTTCAAACAGTAAAGTTTGCATTCGTTGTTGTGAATCTAAAAATAGAAAGCGTGTCAATTCACAACTACGCGAGAAGCTATCTCATGTCTCATTCATGGGGTGTAAAAGGAATTAACGTATTTGTTTTTTATATTGTCATATGCTTCTCTGACCCACCCTAAGTCAGCCTTATATATGTCGAGGATATGTGCAGAAAGCTATCGACGATTGAATCATTCCAAAGGTAGGGACCAACCTTGTTAAGATGTTTAAAACACGCGATTGTCATAACCTGGATTCGGAACCTGTCACAGCCATCTACATTTATTTGGTCGGCAGTTCCCTCAATGTTGTCGACAGCAACTTCGTGAGTCAATCGGCATGTTAAATAAAAGTTAAAAAAAATTGATCGAAATCGTCGTTATACTGTAGGTTCCGTTGGGTCAGTCCAAAAATAGGAAGGTGTTAACACACACTGATGCGGGAATCTGTCCGACATCTCATTTATAGGACGTAAAGAAAAAAATATTGTTTTTTTTTTTTCAAGTAAGTTTCAAGCTATGCATTCAATCAATTGTAACTTTATTTGAAAAAAATTGTTTATACATAAGAATACGTTTTAGATATAATTTGCCATTCCCGCTTCATCGCATAAATATTTAACAAAGGTTTCTCCATTTTATGTTCTTAACCATAGACTGAAATCGACTAATGTCGAAATTATTTTTGATCGTTTGTTCAATGAATACCCCAGCAAAGTTGTCCCAGCGCTGTTATAATCAACCCTACTAACGATTCGAATTAAGATTAACATAATTTGAAAAATGAACCATTTCCATTGGGTTTGGCTCATTTTCATTTAACGCCATGCCATTTACATAAATTCAACACACACACACAACAAAGAGTGGGAACCATTTACAATTGCACAACACAGATCCAATTACACCAATCTCAATGTGGTGAGGGTAACATTTTCATAGAATTTCAATTAATAATCATTTTACGCACAATAAACTTGTAAAAATTTACAAATTTCCACAAAAGATCAGCGGTAACAAAGCGTCGCCAGCCATCGCCAACACCAGAAGTGCTCACTTACCACACATCACATCATTATCATAATGATTGCTCTTGCCAGGACGCTGTTGATGTTGAGCAGTTTACCCAGGACTCGCATTGCCCGAGTAACAAACACCACTAAGCATTAATGTTGTTGTTGTTGCTGTTGTGGTTAAGATAAAAACACATTTTAACACCACATCAAAAGCTGCTGATGCTGCTGCTGTCGCTGCCATTGTGAACACTAAATCGTCATCACATGAATGAGTGCGTTCGTCAGAATTTACCAATGCCATAATTAATCTTAACAATGTGAAAAACCAAAAGCAACCAGCGGCAGATACAACAATGAAACTAAATTCGCTTTAACGGCCAACGACGGGAGAAAATTGAAATTAATGAGTGCCTGCCAAAGATACGATGTGTGATGTGTGACACATCTGAAGAGCCAGGAAGAAGACACAAAAATACACCCTCATTATATTGAAATTAGTATTTGAATGTCTAAGGTTTCACTCGGTCGTTGGCACACCCAAAAGACTACACAGTGGATTAATGAAATAATAAGTTTAAGATGAAAGCAACTTTGGGTAGGGGGGGATTTGTATTCCATAGATTTGTCAATGCAAAAAAACAAAACATTTAAGAGATACAGGAGTAAATATTACACAAATGGCTTGGTGGATGATTAAACTTTTTGTAGGTAGTTTGGAAGACAGTAATATTAATAAGTGCAATTCGATTTATATGTGTTTTGATTAAAGACAGAGCATTGGAAATTGTTTGTTCTGAAACCACTGACTGATGACTTACTTACTTACTTATGTGGCTCATTTCAACTTACGAATGTGGTTCATAAATTTGAGGCCTGAAGTATTAAAGAATTCCACACGCTTCGGTCTTCTGCGTGTGCTCTCCAGTCAGTTCTACCAGATGGTGGCACGTCGCCTACCACTTGGTCCTTTCAACGGAGTTTGGGTCTCCCTGCTCTGCGCCGTCCTTCAGGTTCGCCTTCAAACATCTTTCTCGCTGGAGCATTTACATCCATACTTGCAACTTGTCCCAGCCATAGTCGTCGTTGCATTCTGACTCTTTTAGCTACGTCGATGTCGTGTTAAAGCTCTTACAGCTCATGCTTCATCCGATGTGGAAACACGCCGTCGACACAGATAGGTCCATATATTTTTCGGAGTACTTTTCTCTTGAATACTCCAAGGTTTTGGATGTCCGTTGTCGTAAGCACCCATGATTCGGCAGCATACAACAGAATGGGTAAAATTAGCACCTAGTATAGCTGTTTCTTAGTATCCCGAGATAAGGTGGTGTTACAAAAGAGCTGGCGAGCACTATTCTTCGCTTGATTTCTTGGCTGACATCCCAGGTAGGTAAATTCATCTACTACCTCAAAAAAATAATTATCAACGTTCACGGTGCGTCCCCATCTTTGTTCGTCGAAATCATTATTTTTGTTTTGTCCTCGTAAACCTCTTTTTTGCTGACTTCTTTTCAAGGTATGAGAAAACTGCAGTAACATCGCGCAGATTTCGGTCAATGATGTCTATATCATCGGCATGGGCTATTGGCATGTGTCTCTTGTAGAATATGGTGGTGACACCAGACTTTCTAATCACCTTCTCCATAACTATATTAAAAAGTGTACAGGACAAGTTATCACCCTGCCTGAGACCTCTTTCCGTGTTGAATGGTTCAGACTGATCTTTACCAATCTTTACCGAGGATTTGGTGTTTTCCAAGGTACATCTGCATCTGCAGGAATACCAAACTCAGACATGGCCTCATATAGCCTATCCCTAATCGGAGAGTCGAAGCATTTCATGAGTTTTTTCCAGGATTTGTCGCAGGTTGAATATTTGATCCGTCGTAGATTTACCAGGTCTAAGACCGCACTGATATGGCTTGAAAAGACCTTGTACGCAATTGGTAATAGGCTTATTCCACGGTAGTTCTTACATTCACTACGATATCCTTTCTTGTATATGCGACATAACAGACTGAGACTCTAATCCTCGGGCATGCTCTCCTCTAGCCAGATGTTCTCCATGAGCTGATGCATGCTCCTAATCAGCTCCTCCCCGCCAGCATTAAACAATTTAGCAGGACGACCATCGGCTCCAGCTGCTTCGTTGTTTTTAAGGCGTGAGATTGCCACACGTATCTCGCTCTGGCTCGAAGGTGGACAGTTAATACCATCGTCATGGATTGGAGCGAGGTCTTCTGGAGTGGTGTCCGTATCCAGTAAATTTCTATAATGATATCTCCATATCTTCAGAATGTTATCCGGATGTGTCACTAGCTGGCCATAGCTGTCCTTGCAGGAGGGCAACACTGTTCCACTCATTCTCGCCTTAACTCTCTGGTAGAATTTTTGGGCTTCCCCTCTACTTCGAAGCAACTCTGTGCACTCATCCTGCCTCTTCCTCAGCTCCTTCTTTTCCATCTAAAAAGACGAGTTGCCTCTCGTCGCTTCTCCCTGCGCCGTTCATGAACAGCTCGCGTTGCCATTGGCTGCAGTTTCGCTCTGTATGCAGCATCCGTCTTTCTCGTGGCATTGCGACATTCATCATCGTACCAGGAATCTTCTTGAGACGGCTTTGAGTACCCAATTACGCAGTCCGTTCCATGGAGTCGACTATATATTGGCCATGCGAGGTTATATCATCAGGGGTTGGAGCAATCCGCAGCAGTTGAGTTAGGTGGTTGGAGTTGGCGTCCGCTACCGAACAGTAATTAGGGTCAGCTTACCGGACTTACATATTCCGTTCTCTATTTCCCTTTATCGAAATGTAGGTGGATTGTGCTTTGATTTTATTTTGTCTTTGTCTTTGCTACAATTATTGTAGCAATATGTAATAAAATTATACCTTTACAAAGCTTGCCTACTCCATAATAGCTGCCGTGAGCAAGCGGTAACAAGATAATGGTTACAATATATTACTTTTGAATGAAGTATTGTAAAGTTCAGCAATTGTTAGCATTTAGTTGTATCTTTTTGCTTTGGTATTTTTTATACTAAGATAACACTATGCAGTTCTAAAACAACGACACGATCTAACAGTAACTAGCATCGTGCTATAAGTCATCCCTATGTTAGGCCTCGATTTATATACAAGTTATCGCCTTACAATATGCAACAGTATCACCTTCAAAATTTTGCAATCATTTATATGACATAACATTTGCTACAAATCTCAAAAGTTGGAAATCCATTAATCAAATATCTTTTTTAGAAATCTGCAAAAAAAATCATATTTAGCTAAAAAATCAGCGTATACTAAATAAGCGTAACGAAGTAAAAAACAGATTTACAAAAACTCTTTCTATGCTAAGCACATCCCACGTCGTTAGCCTTAGATTAAAAATGAGACAAGAACAAAAAACACAACAAAACAGGAAATGTCACTTTACTTTCTTTTGTCACAGCACTATTAGTCTCACTCCTAAATGTCATTAAGTTGGCATGCAAAAGAAAATTTGCAAGCGGATATGAAAAGTCACACATGTGTTGAATTTCCCAACAGATTCGCAGACACTTTAACCATATCCACTCACCACTTGCTGACTCTTTACGAGGTGCAACTGTTCGTTTGTCAAAAACATCATTAATTTTAAAATCCGAATTCAATTGTATTCAAAGGCATACGCAAGAAATGTGAGCCTTTTGTGCTGGCATTCCAGATCCCCAGGATAATGATGTTGATGACATATCAACACTTAGGCTATGACGGTGGGCGCCCTAACGAATGTTACACTTTCCTGCCAGTCATTTTTTATGCAGTGTTTCATCGCTCTCTATTTCTATTTGAAATTTGCAAAATAAACGATTTATTTTTTTGACAAGCAAATGATGCCACCGACGCGATATCACTGCTGGCGCTGATGATTATGGTGATGTTGCCATCATCTCAAGGTTTCAAGATAATGCCGATGCGGATGATGATGTGAAGCGTCAAAAAACATATGTTTACAACTTCTTTGCAGAGGGGTGTTATGCGTACTGTGTTCTTGTTGTTGTTTTGCAAAAAAATTTCGCGACTCCCATTCAATCAACATCCGGCGGATATAAATGCTACGACTCACAATGTCGCTAACAAAGTGTGTGAACATGGTAGAGTGTGAGTGCGTTTAAAGTGTGTTATTCTGTCAAAACTGTTGTTACAATGTTCCCATTCTGCCCCCGCCTGCCATGACGAAATGAATGCAAATTTCACTTTTGTAAAGATTATGATTTCTTTATTAACATTTCGTTTTTTTTTCGCTACAAACTTATTTAAAGCTGTCAATATGTTGACGTTTTACAAACATATTTCCCGGTTGATTTCTGTATTTTAAAATATACGAAGTAGAAGAATACGAGGTAAGAGGGGAGTGACTAGATCTAATGTTAAGCAAATGCTGTCAATGACAGGTTTGCAACATGAAAAATGATGTGATACATTGTTATTTGTGCAAAGAAGAACTGCTGATGTTTGCAAACTGTCATCGACTTCTTGCTACAATAGATGGGTCATGAAATTGTGGGAAACGAAAATTGAAAGGGGAAAAGGGGAAACGAACAGTTTAAGGTTAAAAAATTAAAAAAAGTTGAAAAAAATTATATTCATAAAAAATCGAAAACGGCAAAGTTTTAGTTTAGAAGTTTGGTTGTGGATCTGACTCCACTCCGGTTGGCCTCGATTTATATACAAGTTGTCGCCTTACAATATACTTTCAAAACATTGCAATCATTTATATGACATTAATCAAACTTAATTTTTCGAAATCTGCAAAAAATCATATAAAATTTTTTTTTTTTAAATTATCACAGCAAAATCGTTTGTGTTAGATTATGTTTTTTTTAGCTTTTTTAACTCTTCAATCTTATCGAAATATTACACAAAGAAGCAAACCGAAGTATTATTTTTCCGTAATAATCACACTGTAAGTCAAATTTTAACTTTCGAAATGGCACAGAAAATCGCCGAAACACCCCAACTTAATTTTGGGCCGTAGAACATCGTGGCATACTCCGTTTTAAAAGATGAGATCAAAATCAAGAGATATTCCATTTTTAAGTTTGTATTATCTCTCAAGCGTTTTGTTGGTGTTTTAAGAAAAATATATCAAAATGTCTTTTGAAATGACTTTAGCTTATGTTATTTTTTTTTTTTTTAAATTCAAGTCTTATGATGGGCTTTCACCTTCTGGCGAGCACAATTCTTCTTCTTTAATGACAGCAACAACAGAAATTTATACATCAGTAGCCGCACGTAAAAAAGTATATCAAGCGCTTCGGTCTTTTGCGCTCCGTAGATAGTTCGTCACACCAAGCTTTGTTAACAGCTCTTTCACCTGGTCCATCCATCGGAGTTTTGGTCGCCCCCTCCTGCGCCACCCATCGAGTTTATTGCCGAAGACTTTTCAAGCCGGAACGTTTTCGTCCATTCGTACAACGTGTGCAGCGCATTCGGTCTATTCAAAATTGACTACGGCGATGTCATTGTTCAGCTCATACAGCTCATGATTCATTCGACGACGGTACTCGCCGTTAACGATGATGGGCCCAAATATTATGTGGAGTATTTTTCCCTAGAAGACTCCCAGAATAGATTGATCCGCTTGTGTCGTTACCCAGGATTCTGCGCTGTACAGCAAGACAGGTAGGATCAGAGTCTGGTAGAGCTGGATCTTTGTTGTTCGAGAGAGCGCTTTGTCGTTAAATAGCTTGCTTAGCGCATAGTAGCAGATTAGCGGTTTGCGATTAATACTCGTCTTTAGATTTCCAGGCTGACATTATTACTTTTGTTTATGGCGGAGCCAAGGTTATAGTTGTCAACGTTCACGCAGCGTCTCAGACGAGTGGACTCTTTGTTCGTTGAAACAAATAACTTGGTTTTGTCCTCGTTTATCACCAGACCCACTTAAGCCGACTGCTTTTCAATACTCGAAAAAGCCGCAGTAACATCTCGTAATCCACGGCCAATGATATCGATATCTTCGGCTTGTCCAATAATATCTATATCGTCAGCATACGCGAGCAACATGTGACTTTTGTTGTAGATGGTAACATTCCTGTTTACTGCAGCCTTCCGCATGATCATCTCCATTACGATGATAAAGAGATCGCAGGACAGACTATCGCCTCGCTTAAAGCCCCGCTCGGTAGAAAATGGCTCTGTCAGATTTTTGTCAATTTTCACGGAAGACTTTGTGTCAGTGAGCATCATCCTGCAAAGTCGTATTAGCTTCGCGGGCTTTTGCATAAAGCCTCGCTTGGTAGAAAATGGCTCTGCCAGATTTTTTTTTACCAATTTTTACTGAAGACTTCGTGTCATTCAGTGTCATTCCGCAAAGTCGTATTAGCTTCGCGGGGTTACCAAACTCAGAAATAGCATCCAACAATTGCTGTCGTATCGGACTGTCGAATGCAGCTTTGTAATCGATTGACAGATGGTAGCTGTCGATCTGCATTTCTTGGATTTTCTCCAGGATTTGTCTTAGTGTGAATATCTGGTCCGCCGTGGATTTACTAGTTCTAAAGCCACACTGATAAGATCCAATCAGGTTCGCCAGGATGGCCTTTAGTCTTCCACATAACGCACTAGACAAGACCTTGTATGCGATGGGTAAAAGGCTGATCCCACGATAGTTGGTACACACATTTGAAACGACTTTCTTAAGCACAGGAAATGGAACACTTAATTTGCAATCATCGGGCATGCACTCCTTGAGCCAAATCGTGTTAATGAGCTGGCGCATGCATGTAACCAGCTCAACTCCGCTTTATTAATTTTAAGCCTTGCGATCGCATTGCTGATCTAATTTTGGCTCGGTGGTGCATATTCTACTCCGTCGTCTATATTGATTGAAAGTGTTCCCTCCATATTAGCAGCACACCCTGAGTGTCCGTGACCAGATTTATGTCTCTGTCCTTACAGGTGGGGATTCCTGTTCCAAAACCTTTAGTAGAACTTTCGGGTCTGACCTCTATCCCTGTGGTTTTCGATATCCTGACTCTCTCTTTTCTTCCACAGACGCTTTTTCCGCCTAAACAGGCATTTCATCTTTCTCCTTTTCTCATTATAACGCTCCGTCAACGCACACGTCGCCATTGGCTGGAATTTGGTTCCACTCACAACCATGTTTCTTGCCGACGCGAATCTAATCAGTCTCAATCCGATATCGGAGGTGTTATTGTGTAAACTGAATTTTCCGACTGCTGAACCAAGAACATCTTCCCTATATCATTAAAATCTCCCAGAACAATTTTAATGTCATATGCAGGGCAGCAGTCATATATCTCCGCCGGGCGCTCATAGAATGCATCGTTAATATTATCTTCCGTCGGGGCGTGAACACAAATCAGCGTAATGTAAAAATATTTCACCTTGATGCGAATAGTGGCTATTCGGTCACTTATAGGGTTAAACCGCGAGACCGAATGTCGAAGTCTCTTGCCGACTATGAGTCCACATCCAAATTTGTGTCTTTCTGCATGGTAGCTATAAAAGATGTCACAGTTCTTTCGACGTGTGCATACCTGTCACGTCCATCGCATTTACTGTATGGCAGTGATGTCAGCCTTGTATTTGTCGAGGACATCCACCAGATGGATATAGGCACCTTCTCTGTAGAGAGTTCGGACGTTCCAGGTGCATATCCTTAAATCATGGTCCTTATAACGTTTGCAGTGGTCGTTAACATTTGGGAGAGTGGCTTATTAGGCCACCGCGCCCGATCCATGTTTCTTGGGGTCCAATCCCATGGGAATTTTTCATTAAAAATTAACAAACACGCACTTACATTCATTATACTAAAACGTTTTCAAAAGTGTCTCTACCAGAAACCAATTTTATTCTTAAAATATTGTCGGATTCTCTTCTCGTTTTCTTTAAACATTTGTGTAAAAAGCACATACATTTTCAGCAAAAAAATCATTTTAAGAAAATGGGACAGCGTGGTACAGCAGGCTCTTTTTCAGTGTTAAAGTGTACAGTTTCGTTTATCACCAGAAACAAAACTGAAGGTTAACATATGCTAAAATTTTTTTTATCGTCTTTTGACATTTAAAAACATTTCACATACTTAAATTCCCTTAGAGGGTTTTTTTCTGTCGGCCGTACTCTCGCAATTTCAAAGCTATAGTATTGAAATAATCTCTCCAAAAAGTCATAAACCATTAAAATTAAACGAAAAACACAAAAGTGACACGTGTTTAAAATCGTTAAAAATATATTGAAATTTTCATATTAATTTTTTTTTTCAATTTATAAAATCGTTTTTATTAAGATTTGAATAATTTACATAGTTTGAGATTTTTTCTTAGATACTACTACACATAAGGTTTGTGTTGTCTGATTAATTTATGTAGAGTTGTTATATATGTGATATGTTTTAAAGGAAAATTTAGGATAAACCTAGAGTTGAGTTTACATTTATCATATTAAATTTCAGTACCCTCAAATCCATTAAAATTAAACGAAAAACACAAAAGTTACACTTGTCTCCATTTAAATTTGTTTTATTTATGATATCAACTTTTTTTATTTTGGCCACGCACGTTATACTCTGGCCTCGGTCCTTTTTTTGTCAACTTAGTTTCAAATAGCCTGGATCACCAACTTTACTGCCAAAATGCATCCACACACATTTTCCTCTAGATATGTCGGTTTTAAAAATATATTTCAATGGGCGGGGCTATGCCCACTTTATAAATAAAAAATCAAAGTACCCTATTTTGACTACATTCTGTGAAAATTTCTAAAAGATCGGTCAAGTTGTTTTCGATCTGTACGGTACTCATTTTCATATACATATATAGATTTGACTTTTGACCTCAGTTGTTCGATTTTTCTCAAATTTTGACCATATCTACTTTAAAACAACTGACACAATATTCCGCTCGAGCATTACCGAAAAACCAAAGTTAAATTTTCGCTGCCACCCAAGTGTATGTATGTAATGCATTGTTTTTGATATTTTGAGGGACTTTTCTAACTAGAAAAAATTGTTTAATTAACGTGGATCAAATTTTTTTCGTTACACATGTAAGTTTATTCAGTGAATATTATCTACACACGCATTTTGTCCGAATTTTAAAAAGTAGGGAAGTAAAATCTTCATGGTACAAGCTTTAGTCGTATGTCATTCAGTCATTCAGTCTACAAGACTGTAGCACCCATGTTTATACAAGGTGGCACAAAAGTAATCCTCCTATCAGAAAATGCAATAAATTTTGCGATTGGCCCCTAATGCCAGTTCTGTTTTGACATTTGTGTAGTAAACACATGCGAAATACACGTTAATAAACAATGTTACGCTACACTGCACCAGAACGCGGAATATTGCTGACCAATAATCTGTCGGTGACTTTGGCACAACGTGAATTTCGTCGCAGAATTCCTGGCCGTCCAACGCCTACTGGTGAAACTCTGCGACGTTTAGCTGCTCGCCTCGAAGAGACTGGCACAAGACGAGATGCTGCCAGGCGTGGCGTGGCGTATTGGAATATTGGCATATTGCTGCTGTAGCCGAGGATGTCATGGAAGCGCCGTCGTCATCGACCAGACGACGTGCAACGCAAATGGGTATTAGTCGACGGTCTTTACAGCGAATTTTGGTACAAGATTTGAAAATGTTTCCGTACAAAGTCCAGACGGTGCATCAGCTGTTAGCTGCTGACCGCCAATCGCGTCTAACATACGCTCAAGCCATCCTTAATCACCACCAAGAGGAAGATGATTTTCATCAAAAATAATCGTAAGTCCCATTTCCATCTTAGCGGGTACGTAAATAAGCAAAATTTACGCTTCTGGGGCACTGAAAATCCGCGTGTAACCCACGAAGAGCCATTACACCCGCTCAAAGTCACTGTATGGTATGCTGTTTTCGCTGGAGGAGTCATCGGATCTTTTTTTTTTCGAAGACGTCGCGGGCCAAACGGTTACTGTGAATGGTGAGCGCTACAGAGCAATGATCAACGAGTTCTTTTTGCCGCAACTTGATGAATTGGGATTGGAAAACATGCGGTTCCAACAGGACGGTTCAACGGCACACATTGCACAACCGATATGCTGAAGGATGCATTTCCCGGGCGCCTAATCTCCCGTTTTGGCGATTTGCACTGGCCATCAAGATCGCCTGATTTGACCGCTCCAGACTTCTTTTTGTGGAGCTTTTTGAAGTTTCGGGGGGTTATGTCAACAAGCCTCAGACTCGTCAAGAATGTGAGGACCTATCGCCGGAAGTTTTGGCCAAAGTGATGGAAAATGCCATAAAAAGGGCTCAAATGACAATCAACTGTGGCGGCGGCCATTTACATGACATCATATTCTCGACTTTATGTAAAAAAAATTAAAAGACCAAATAAAAATAATCCACAAGAAGAATCAAAGTTTTTCATTTTTTTTGAAATTACATCCAAAAAACGTCGGAAGTTTACTTTTGCGCCACCATGTATGTCTGTAACAAACCATCATTTTTTTTTTTTGCTGTTGTAGTTATTGACTTCATTAAGAAATATATTTCAATACCTACTGCCAGCATCATCTTTTGGTATTGTATATTAGTTAACGTCTAATATCTAACATACTACATTTTCTACAATATACTGCATTGATGCTCCAGCTCAGTTTAATGTCAGAGACAGTCGTGTGGTGCAATAAAAATCAGTTTTCTCAATACATGTTAAAAAGCTTTTTTATTTACTTTAAAATAGTTTAGAAGTAACACAAGATCTTTTGTGGTTTTTGAAAGCGACCGAGCTTAAAGACCCCTTGGGACTGTAACGTAAAGTACTAAAACAAATAAAAATATGTACAAAAATAAATAAATTAAATTTGCTTAAAAAATAATGGTTTATGTACTGTAATAGAGTACAAATATCAATATTAGTTGCGAAACGTAGTCTGAAGAGCCTAAAATGTGACAAATTCCCCTATACGACATTTACTTACTCCAAATCGATATTAAATTATTATGGCATGTACCTTGACAAAACTAATGATGTAGAATTTTTTCTTTTTGTGGCTACTTTTATGTGCAGTTCCAGAATTGAGTACCACTTTACAATTGAGTCCCAAATGTTGTACTGTGTTATTTTCAATTAAGTTTATTAATTTCTACAAAAAATAAAATTGTGAGTGATTTTCATCGTTTGGAAAAACTGCTTATGTCGACTTAAGACGTTCTGACGTTTGCTATTGCTGAGCAACTTTTGTTTACTTGGTCAAATATAGTATGCTGTTTTAAGTTCTTTTTCCTTATCACAATTTTAAATACAGAAAAATCGTAAATTAACTTATGTTACTATTAAAAATTAGCAGAAATTCCCTGCGCTGTAACTTCCTCAAAAATCATACAAAATGTTCCCTTGTGTCATCAATACGGAGGTCAAGCGCTTTTTTTCCTTCTTACCACAGAGCTTAAAAAAACTTGTAGAATCCGTCTGCGGAAACACTTACTATAGTAAAATCTATTTAAAATGAACCAATAGTAAGATGTGCACAAAAAGTGGGCGTGACCCGTCGACATAAACACTAGGGTGATCGCACCGGTTTTTACTAATCGGTTAAAACCGGTTATTTTTGCTTAGTCGCTTTCGGTTTTTTTAAAAGTTCACTTTTCGAATATCGAAGAAACCGTGTTTTAAACATCGAATAAAAAAAAAAACTTAATTTCCCTTTGCACCCCATGAATGAGGTATGTGATAGCTTCTCGCGTTGTTGTGAATTAACACGCTTTCTATTTTTAGATTCACAACTAACGGCACCTACTTATTTATCGACGAATGCGAACGTCACTGTTTTGAGAAGCTCTTACTAGACACGACGATTGAATCGACGCTTAATACTGCGAAGTTGCTGTCAAACAACATTCGAGGGGAGCCGACAATGAAATAAAATTTGATTTATTTTTTTTCTTTTAAGATGACTGGAGCCAGGTTTGAACCTGCGATCTCCCGCATGGTAGTCGCGTGTTCTAACCACTATGCCACGGCCGGTCCCAAAACATCGAATACTCGGTTTTTATTCTAAGAATATGTTTTTCTGAAACTATGAGTTTTAATGTTTTAAAAACTTTAAAAAATATTTATAAACAGTGATGACTCTGAACATAATTTGGAACACAAATTCAATACTTCTATTAAAACTGTACAAATACTCCATATATTTTAGAGCACTTATTGTACTTAGACAAATGCCATACGCCATCTTGAAAACGTACTTTTTTTTCACAAAAACATACGCCATCTTGAAAGCATACTTATTTTTCATCCTGTTTCTATGCGTTTTAAGAATAAAAAAAACCGGTTAACCGGCTTTTATAAAATAACCGAAACCGAAATCGGTTTATTTTGAATTGCAATTTTTCGAAGAAACCGAAAACCGGTTTCTAAAAAATGTCGAAGAATCGATCACCCTAATAAACACCCACTTCCTCTCTTTAATTCACATAGGGAAAACTCAATAAAAAAGTTAATATTTGAGCTATAAATACAGTTTGAATATTCTATATATTCTCACATTCGGTGAGTTTTTATATACTTGAACTGTTGTCCTAACTCTATCTAATGAACTATACTTAACCTTCAATTTGTATTGTTATTTAAAATGCTTACCTCATTTGTGTGGCAAAATCTCAATGTGTACGAATATTTGGTTTTCTTTTTGAACCTGGCCTACGTGCTATGCCGCCGCCACCGCCACCACTTCTAGCCTAAATAAGAAAATATGTCAAATATACATATGTATTATTATTGATAATGTCTGACTACTTCTTAATATTTTTGTTCGCAATTTGCTTTATTATTTTAATTAGTTTAAGTAAGTCAACTTACGTTAGCTCCGGACATAACAGCGAAAAGTACAACAAGAGCAAAGATTGTCACTTTTGAGATATTCATATTTTAAGCGTATTTAATTGAAACTGACAACTTCGAACTAACAACGATCTTCTTCTATACAACTTGTTAACGCTTTAGTGTATGGCAGATACTTTTGTTGTATTCTAAACAAATAACATGCATCTGGTAGTTTATTCCCAATGATAGTTATTTATTGTTTGTCTTAAGGCCATATGTGAACTTGAGAGTTTTTCATGTACGCAAATATAATTCAAAAGTTCTAAAAATAGAAGTGATTTCTTAAATGTCTTGACGTCAATAATGTTATAAAGCAATTTCTAAGAAGACCAGACATTTGTCAAGTTAAAGATTCTCAAAAAAGAACTTAATAAAGTTATCGCCTTTTGACTATTTTTATACCATCACCCTTAGGGATGAGGGTAAATATCATTTGATACGACCCAAAAGTGTAACACATAGAAGGAGTCACTTCAGACCCTAGGTTTCTTAGAACCAAATTCGATTCATGACTTTTTAAATTATTTGAGCCATGTCCGTCTGGTGGCTGTCCGGCTGGTTCGCACGATAACTTTCGAAAGACGCAACCAAATGTTTTGAAATTTTGCATGAGTTAATATTTCCCCAAAACTACTTACGGTATTGCAATTGGGCTACATGGCTCCGCCCCTTCTGGTACCTCCCATACAAATACATCATTCCGCCCACTTTAGAAATCGAGTTATAATATCAATACACCCAACGGGATCGTACCCAAATTCTGTACTTAGTAAAGCTATTACAGGATAAAGTTTTGAAAAAAAAATTAGAAGTCTAGCCACACCTCTTCTGGTACCTCCCATACAAATTCACCTTTCCGCCCACTTTAGAGATGGAGTAATAATATCAATAAATCCATCGCGCTCGTACCCTAATTCTTAATTTAGTAAAGCTATAGCAGGATACAGTTTTTGAGAAAAAAACTGAAGTCTACCAACGCCCCATCTGGTACCTCCCACACACATCTGGTACCGCCCACTTTAGAAATCGATTAATATTATTATTAGAACTACCGCGATCGTGACCAAATTCTGTATTTAGTAAAGTTCAAGCAGGATACATTTTTGGAGAAAAAATCTGGAAGTCTAGACACGCCCATTCTGGTACCTCCCATACAAATGTACCTTTCCGTCCACTTTAGAGATGGAATAATAATATCAATACACTTGACACAATCGTGCCCAAATTCTGTATTTAGTAAAGCTATAACAGGATAAAGTTTTGGAGAAAAGATCTGGATGTCTAGACACGCCACTTCTGGTACCTCCCATACAAATGTACCACGCCGCCCACTTTAGAGATGGAGTAATAATATCAATATTCTCGACACGATCGTGCCCCAATTCTGTATTTTATTAAGTTATAACAGGATAAGGTTTTGGAGAAAAAATTGGAAGTCTAGCGGCGCCCCTTATGGGACCTCCCATACAAATATACCTTTCCGCCCACTTCAGAGATGGAGTAATAATATCAATACATCCAACGCTATCGTGCCCAAACTCTGTATTTAGTAAAGCTTTAACAGGATAAGGTTTTGAGGATAAACCTAAAAGTCTAGACACGTCCCTTCTAGTACCTCCCATACAAATTTACCACTCCACCCACTTTAGAAATCGAGTAATAATATCAATATAATAGCAATTTTTTTTATTTTACTGAAGGTGATGGTATATGTAAGTCGGGTCGCCCGACTGAAACTTTCTTACTGGTTTTATTTAGTCACAACTACTGGTGGCTACAAAATGACTACATTGCTGAATGTGCTTGTTAGAAGACCTGTTTTTATTATACATTTTTTTATTAAAAACCATTTTTTTTTACCAAATGATGTATAGTTATTCCAAAAAAATATATATGTAAATAATAATGGGCTTCCCTGAATTAATCCCCAGTTTACCTATGTTTCAACCCACTGTGTGATGATGCGCCAGACCATAAACCGCACCAAAGAGTAACTCTTTGTGGGCGTATTGGTTTTTCGACAATCACTCTTCGATTATGATGAGAATATTTGCCTCATCACTGAAGATTATTTTCTTCGAAAATTGATCATTCAGTTGCCATTTTTTGCCACCATTCAGACCATTGACGACGTTTGGAATCGTCAAGAGGCTTTAGTTCTTGAGTCAGTTGCACTTTGTAAGCGTGTAAATGCAAGTCTTTATGCATAATGTTCATCAACGACGAGCGTGAGAGGTGCAATAGTTGAGTACGACGACGACTTCAGGGGGACGGCTCTTCAGCCATACTATCGCGAACAACAGCACCGAAATTTGTTTGCAGTACGAGCTGTACGTGAATGTAATGGTATTTTCACATCTCCTACAGACCCGGTTCACGATTTTTCCGATTGTACGCACATTTGGATGATTAAATTGACCGAAAAAATCACAAAGTGTACGATATGCATTTTAATTTGAACGCCCATTTTCATAATAAGCCTGAATAACTTTAACGCGTTGCTCGATTGTGTATCTTTCCATGGATCTAATTGAGTTAGCCTGAAATTGAGAAATATCAAATGAAATGCAGAAAAGAACCTGACGTTTAGACGTGGTTCCCATTCAACATCTAGCCTGAACGTGCCAAATATGCAGAATGCATATGCAATATGCATTTTCAAGCATATATCTTCTCTGTTCATTAGTCATTTCTTCTATCTAATAATATTTTTAAGAACAAATATAGGTTGATTGCTGAAATCGCAGATTCAGGCAAGAAAAAGTTGTTTTCTCGTCTAGTTATGTTATAAATTCAGAGCTACAGAATAATCCTTAAATTGAATAAACCATTGACTAAATGAAATAATAATTGCAGATTTTTTGTCTGTGTTAATTTCGGAATCTATTTCATTACATAATAAGAAGGCTTCATCGCTTTAAATTCCAAACAAGCTGTCTTGTATAAACTCTCAACGACAAAAATCTGGATAAGTGGTTAACCGGCTACGGTTTTGAAATCGCTTAAAAATATTAAGTTCCACCGTTAGCTTACTTCTCCTTTGTAGGACTTAACAGCTTCCCACTAATAATTTCTTACATAATTTTCCTGGGAAAATCTGTGTAACCACATTGCTCCTCCGCAACTATGAATACAGTCGAAAGACCGAAAAAGTACTTGAAATCATTACATTCCCACTACATGTGCTCGAATTCCCTTATGTGCATTATTTATAGTACATTTAGTACAAAAAATGATTATTGTTTCAATAATTACATTGGCGTGTGTCATTATCATTACAAGCCACCCAACCAACAACAAGTTACACAGCAACGACGGAGTTTGTTTTTAATTTCATCCAAAACAAATCATTAATCAAAAAACTGTTACCTTTTGTTAAAAAAATTAATTTCAATTGTAAGGAATGAAAACAACATGAGCCAACGAGGAGGGTAAAGGGGGAGAGCGACGAGACTGTATCCTGGTGTATCCTTGGCATGCAACAAAGACACCTCAGGGACCAGATGGATGAAACCACCGCACACACACAATCTCTGAACACACACTTGCGCACACACACACACACACATTGTCATATTGATTCAACAGCTTTCTCAGGATAATGAAACCACACACGACTGACTGACTGCCTTTGACACATGCCGCGATTCTGCAGGAGTAGGGGATGAAAATGCGGAAAACGAGGGAAAACATTCAGTTTTTTTTTATTATTCATATGTGCTGTTGGTTGCTCCCTGGTCGTTTTCACACATTGTATGCAGATCGTTGTAACAAAGCGAAAAAACTTGTTGTGTTGTGCATGTGTGTGATACAAGTCGAGTGGATGGATGCAGTCAACACGGGGGACTTTCGATGCCACCCCAGCCATTAATCTAAACATCTTAGACATAAGCCACCAACCACCGCCTCTCTAGCGCCAGCTCTGCTTGTCACCGCATAACCTTATCATGTAGGGAAAACGATTTAAAATGTATTACTATTTGTATGCACTACACTCAGAGAATGTGTTCAATGTAAATGAAAATCGATATTATGGCAGAATGTAACGATATAAATTAAAACAAGACGTTGGCCAACGCAGTGACTGTAGTTATGGATACATTTTTAAGATCATTGATGGGAGCTTTGAAATATGAAAACAAGTACTATACGGCACCGGTAAGGGTAAGAAGATACCGAAGAGGAAATTAAAAACACAGGCACACAAACATTGGTCTCTGAGCTTGAGATCAGACTATGTCTATAAAATACAAAAATTTGTAATAGAATTCGACGGAGTCGTATTTCAGTCTCAAAATCAACATCGGCAATGCCATATTTAGAAAACGACAAACATTCGACGTGACTACGACATACATAATAAGGGGGAATACCTAACTATCTATATTATGAAAACACGAAGAAGAGAAAAAACAAGAACAACCCAAATGTTGACGTCCCCCGCAAAAAAAAAAAATTAGGACCAAGATTTACTAATATGTACATGAAATGTCCGAACTCTCTATATAGATGGTGTCGGAAATTTCAGTCTACACAACAACACCTCCGACAAGGAATTCAGACTGGTTAGTTTTGCGTCGGCAGGAAACATGGTTGTGAGTGGAACTAGATTCCCGCATAAAGATATCCACAAAGAAACCTGGATATCTCCCGATCAAAATATAAGAAATCAGATTAATCACGTGGTAATCTCATGCGTTATAGACGTGTGTGTGATGCGCGGTGCAAATATTGACTCGGATCACCACCTAGTTGCAGCCAAGAAGTGCGATCAAGAAGTGCTAAAAACACTGGTAATCAAACTCAAAGGAAGTTAGGCATCAAAAAAGCTGCATACCACCGATATAGCCAATGCCTACTCCAACCAACTCTCTCAATTACTCCAAACAAACCTCCTTAGTTCTGATGTTCCCGACACACAGTGGCAACATATTGCGAATTCTTTGACCACTGCCGCAACGACCGTACTGGGTTATGAAAAACCACGCTCAGACAAGCCCGGGAACAATGATGAATGCCGCGAAAAGTCTGGATGCTGCATTCAAGGCAAAACTGCAGCCAATGGCGACGCGTGCTATGACGGAGCGTTATAATGAGAAGAGAAGGGAGATGAAACGCCTGTTCAGGCGGAAAAAGCGTATGTGGAAGAAAATAGAGAGCCAGGATATTCAAAACTACAGGGAAAGAGGTGAGACTCGAAAGTTCTACCAAAGGAAAAAAGTAATGGTTTTGGAAGATGGATCCCCACCTGTAAGGACAGAGACGGAAATCTGGTCACGGACACTCAGAGTGTGCTGCAAATATGGAGGGAACACTTTCGATCTCTACTCGTTCCCGAAGCCAGCATGCCCTATGGTTGGAATCTGAGTGTTCAATGTCCTGTGCTTAAGAAAGGCGATCCAAATGTTTGTACCAACTATCGCGGGATTATCCTTTTAACCATCGCATACAAGGTGCTGTCAAGTGTGTTATGTGAAAGACTAAAGAACCTGATTGGACCTTAACAGTGTGGCTTTAGACCTTTCAAATTCACGACCGACCAGATATTACACTACGACAAATTCTGGAGAAGACCCAAGAAATGCAGAACCTACCATCTGTTCATCGACTACAAAGCTGCATTCGACAGTCCGATACGACAGAAATTGTTAGATGCTATGGCTGAGTTTGGTATCCCCGCGAAGCTGTACGACTTTGCGGGATGACACTGACTGACACGAAGTCATTAGTGAAAATGGACACAAACAGAGCCATTTTCTACCAAGCGAGGCTTTAGACAAGGCAATAGTCTATCTTGCGATCTCTTTATCGTCGTAATAGAGATGATTATGCGGAAGGCTGCAGTAAACAGGACTGGTATGTGACTATGCTCGCGTATGCCGATGATATAGATATCACTGGCCGTGGACTGCCGGATGTTACTGCGGCCTTTACGAGCATGTCGGCAAAAGTGAGTCTGGTGATAAATGAGGACAAATCCAAGTTATTTGTTTCAACGAACAAAGAGTTCACTCGTCTGGGACGCTCCGTGAACGATGATAACTATAATTTTGAAGTGGTAGATGATTTTGTCTACCGTGGCTCCGACATAAACATAAATAATAATGTCAGCCTGGAAATCAAATGACGCCTGTTTTTTTTTTGTTCCTCATCTCTTATATATGATCATCTTGTAATCAGTTTTTACTAACATTTCTCTTCGAGCAAATGTGCTTCACACATCGCTGACACTTTTGACTATACAGAAGAGGGCGTAAATTACATGCAATTTTGCCGCGAAACGTATGCAAATCGTTTTATTTGAAAAATGATTGTCTAACATCAGTATTTCCGCCAACTCAAGAGAGTGATACGCATTATCACTGTCAAAATCATTACACTTTTCTTTTGTCACTGGAAACGCCTGTTTTGCTTTAAAATCCCAAAGGGTTTACATGTGATGATGAAAATTCTTTAAACTTCACTTTCCCACTGTACTATGCTAAGTTTTCAACTTTTTTGTTTGTGTAACGCAAATTACATACGCAGAAAATCTGCATACGCGTGAAGTATTTGCGGAAAATAAGCCGGATATATGGTACATAAGATTCGCTGGCTTTGGCAATGATACACCAATGTTTCTTAATCATATATCAGCTCACCAAACATTGGTCTGATGTGTGAGACAGACGACGACGACCTCATCACCCATTGATTGATGTTGTGATGAAGTGTGACAAATACAATTTTTTTTTTCTTGACACATCTCATTCATATTTAAACCCCGCGACCTCTATTGGGTGTAAATCTCTCCACCTCAGTGCATGTTCCACATATGCATATGTGCGACGGCATAGGGGGGAAGGAGGTTAATGATGATTTCTGGAGTTTTTAATACTTACAAAATCCTCATTTCATCATCATTTTTTATTTATACAGCGACACTGGCACACTTCTTTTGATTGAGTTAACGATGGTATTAGAACAGATTTTGGTGTCATATCGTGTGGTTTAACTTTTTTAACCATTAACCCTAGCCAACTCTTTAGCAGCCCCTTTTGTGGGGTTTGGGTTTGCATTCATGTTAAGGGGTGAGGCCAATCGCTGGTGTAACATGTTGAATTTTATATGATTTTGTACCAGTTTAAAATTTTCACCACATATTTTCTGGGTTGAAATACATATTCCCATTTATTATGTCTAAGATGAAGTGGAAATTGGGGTTTGCCCTAATGGGGTTGTTGGGATTATGGAAATGCGTTTAAAAATTTTGTAATCTTGGCAATTTTTTTGCCTATTAATTTGTGTTAGGAACAAGAAAAAGTACCGTGTATGTATATTTACATATGCATATTCTTTTGCGAGTCATTCATAGGCACTACTGTGTTTGTAACTTGTCCAGTTTCATTTGCCTTTTCATTGCGCATCGACCTAAACATTTGTATTAAAAAGACATCGTTTGTTCTGAAACAGGGTGTCAGGGATTAAAAAGCTACAACTTAGAGATATCATTTTGGTCTACTGTTGATTACAAAATAGAAATGTTAATTTTAATGCGCTTATACCTGTTGGTATACTAAAATACCTTTAAGAATTTCTTTATTTGAAAGTTGGAGAAAACACTTCCACCAACTGCTGGTTGCGGAAGGTAGCGCATATGATGCAAGCTAAACCGAGTTAAGATGAGCAATATCGCGGCTGAAAAATAATAAAGCAACCGATACCGACGGACTTCTGGCAGAGCTCTTATAATCCGGTGGCGGTAAACTAATAACGAGCATGCACCACCTTCAACGAACGGTTCAGCGTAAAGAGTGCATGCCCGATGATCGGAACTTAGGCGTATTATGCCCTGTGCTGAAAAAGGTGATCCAAGTGTATGCTTCAACAACCGCGTGATTAGCCTATTACACATCGCATATAAAGTCCTGTCGAGTATGCTATGTAAAAGACTGAAGCCAGTATTATCCAACCTGATCGGGTCTTATCAGTGTGGCTTTAGACCTGGTAAATCAACAACTGACCAGATATTCACACTTCGGCAAATCCTGGAAAAGACTCATAGAAGACAGACATCTCTTTGTCGACTATTAAGCTGCCTTTGGCAGCCCGATACGACAATAATTACACAAAGCCATGACTGAGTTTGGTATAACAGCGAAGCTAATATACGCCTTTGCGGAATGACGCTGACTGACACGATCTTCAGTGAAAATTGTCAAAGACCTTGCTGAGCCGTTTTATACCAGACGAGGCCTAAGACAAGGCTACAGCCTATCGTGCGATCTCTTCAATATTGTGATTGAGATGATACGGATAAAATTAGCATTTTGTTACTTTCGGACGCTGTTGATATAGACATTATCAGCCAAACTGAGGGATGTGACTGCAGCCTTCACCGGTATATAGAAGGAATCTCCTGGTCCATCCAATAAAGTTTTGGTCGCCCCCTCCTGTGCCGCCCATCAAGCATTTTCATCCATTTGTACAACTTGTCCACGCCAGCGCATTCGGTCTATTTGAACGCGCTTGACTACGACGATGTCTTTGTACAGCTCATGGTTCATTCGACGACGGTACTCGCCGTTACCCATGATGGGTCTAAATATTTTGCGAAGCATTTTTCTCTCGATGACTCCCACAATATATAGAGTAGCAGTGGTTGGCGATCAATACTCGTCTGTTGATTTCCAGGCTGACAGGTGGACAAAATTATCTACCACTTAAAGTTATAGTTCTCAACGTTCACGCAGCGTTTCAAACGAGTAGGCTATTTTTCGTTAAAACAAATAACTGGGTTTTGTCCCGATTTATCACCAAACCCACTTCAGCTGACTGCTTCTCAATGCTCGAAAAAGCCGCGTAACATCTCGCAATCCACGTCCAATGATATCTAAATCATCGGCATACGCGAGCAACATGTGACTTTTGTATAAGATGGTACCATTCCTGTTTAGTGCAGCCTTCAGCATGATCATCTCCATTATGATGTTAAAGAGATCGCAAGACAGACTATCGCCTTGTCTAAAGCCTCGATTGGTAGAAAATGGCTCTGTCAGATTTTTGCCAATTTTCACTGAAAACCGTGTCAGTCAGTGTCATCCCGCAAAGTCGTATTATCTTCGCGGGAATACCAAACTCAGCCAAAGCATCTAACAATTTCTGTCGTAACAATTTCTTTGTAGTCGATAAACAGCTGGTAGGTGTCGATCTGCATTTCTTGGGTCTTCTCCAAGATTTGTCATAGTGTGAATATCTGGTCGGTAGTGGATTTACCAGGTCTAAAGATATGGTCCAATCAAGTTAGTTAGTTTTACATAACACAATAGACATGTCATTGTAAGCGATAAGTAAAAGGCTGATCCCGCAATAGTTGGTGCACAATCTTGGAGCGCGTTTCTTAAGCACAGGACATAGAACACTCAGATTCCAACCATCGAACTGCTTTAGCCAAATAGTGTGTATCAACTGGTACATGCATATTGCCAGCTCACCGCCGCCGGCATAAAAAAGCTCTGCCGGTGGTCCATCAGCTCCTTTGCAGCTTTATTATTTTTAAGTAGTGTAATTGCCGTCCTGATCTGGTTTTGGCTCGGTGGTGGACAATCTACTCCGTCGTCGATGATTGCCGGGATAAACGAGAAGAGAACGAAAAAGTTACCTCCATATTTGCAGCCCACTCTGAGTGTCCGTGAACAGGTTTCCGTCTCTATCCTTACAGGTTGCGATCTCTGTTCCAAAATCTTTGCGTTTAACTTTTGGTAAACTTTCGGGCTCCACCTCTATCCCTGTAAATTTCGATATCCTGCCTCTCTCTCTTCTTCCGCATAAGGTTTTTCCGCCTGAACAGGCGTCACCGCACGCGTCGCCAGTGGCTGCAGTTTTTCCCTGTATGCAGCATTCATTTCCTAAGATATTAGGCGACATTCATCATCGTATCAGGGCTTGTCTGAGTATGGTTTTTTACAACCTAGTACGGTCGTTGAGGAAGAATTCGCAATATGCTGCTACTACGTGTCGGGAACACCAGAATTAGGAGGCTTTGTTTGAAGTAATTGATAAAGTTGGTTGGAGTAGGCATTGGCTACCTCGTTGGTATGATTTCTAGCTTCCTTTGCGTTTGATTACGAGTGTTTTTAGCACTACTTAATCGTGTGCGTACCTTGGCTGCAACTAGGTGGTGATCCGAGTCGATATTTGCACCGCGCATCACTCGCACGACCATAACGCTTGAGACATGCCTGCCATCAATTACCACGTGATCAATCTGATTTCTTGTATTTTGATCGGGAGATGTCCAGGTTGCCTTGTGGACATCTTTATGCGGGAATCTGGTTCCACTCACAACCATGTTTCTTGCAGACGCGAAACTAACCAGTCTAAATCCGTTATCGGAGGTGTTGTTGTGCAGACTGAATATTCCGACTGCTGAACCAAGAGCATCTTCCTTTCTATTTTAGCATTAAAATCTCCCAGAAAAATTGTAATGGCAGCGGTCATATATTTCCTAAAGGCGCTGATAGAATGCATATATAATGTCCTCGTCTTCCTTCGGGGCGTGTACAAAAATCAGCGTAATGTAAAAATATTTCGCCCGGATGCGAATAGTGGCTATTCAGACACTTACAGGGTTAAACCGCGAGACCAGGTGTCGAAGTGTCTTGACGGCTATGAATCCACATCACAGTTCTTTTATCATGTGCATCCCTGTCCTGTCCATCGCGGTGTTGTCAGCCTTGTATTTGTCGAGGACATCCGCCAATACGATAGAGCCACCTTCTGTGTAGAAAGTTCATACATTCCAGGTGCATATCCTTAAATCATGGTCCTTATAACGTTTGCGTGGGTCGTCAACTTTTAGGGGTTCTTGTTTTTCCTTTCCTTTGTGTTTTCATAATAATTGCTTTTGTTTAAGGGGAGTGTCTTATTAGGCCATCGCACTCGATCCTAATTATCGCTGGTAGCATGCCGTTAGGTTACTCAAATTGAAGAAGAAATTTTGATATTATTCGAAAATTAAGCAAAGATATGTATCTCATTTTGACAAGAATTTCGAATTCTTGTTTGAGAGCAAACAGCATTCTCGACTCAAGACTAAACCCATACTTAAGGCTCGTATATGTACTGTTTTTCGCAGTACTGTACTGTTTTTCGACATCAAAAACTGCGTACTGCTTTTCTCCCTCAAAGTACTGTTTTTCGATACATAAGAGAAATATAAACAGCGAACAGCGAATTCATGCAATAATATTCGGCCTTATTCCCGTAGTCGTCGTCGACGCAAAACGACGTCGTCTTGTGACGACGCTGTAAAATCGGTATTCTCGTAGTCGTTTTCGATGACTATCGGTTACTATTGACACAAATTTGGTATTCTGTAAGGAAATGTGACGACGACGTTGAATCGAAACGACTCTGAATCTGTCGTCACAGTTGTTAGTAACGACTTGAAACAATTTGAAGGAATAATTTTAATTTTTGTAAATTTAAAAAAAGGTTTTGTTTAATGACGTCAAGAATAACAATGTCGAGTAACAAATAGGGGCTTGGAAACAAAATCCATCAATTAAGTAATTGAGAAAATTGGTGAAAAACAACTTAATTCCATTGGAGCACCTTTAAGAATCCTTTGCGGTTGTAGTTACGAATCTGGTCTTCTTTATTTGTAGCACAAATTTTGATATGGGTTCCATCGACATATCCAATAAGTAAATCCTGTTTTGTTAAAAAAATTTAGTTTATGCTTCCGATTTGTCATCTTCAGTTACTTTCAATTGTATCCAAGGTGGACAAATCACCTCTCTAATGCATTCAGGGGTTCGACAGGAATCTTGCAACTACTGGCTGCACTTACACTTAGGTTGTAAGGCCCCTGTCCAAAGGACCTCAATGTTGCTGACAACTTAATTATGACTGAAACATATGTCCTGAGTTCACTTTTCATGATAGGAACTATTTCTATAGGAACTATTACGTAATTAAATGCTGCTATATTAAGACTTAAGTAGTTCTCGAATATAACAAAAAGTTGGAAGGCCGGACAACAGATAACCTCAAATTATGATTTTAACACCGATGAACATACTCGTTATTTGGCAAGTTTAAAATCATCGGATCATAGTCGAAGTATTTTCCTTTCCAGTATAAGATATTTCTTGCTTTCCTCATCGCTTGAATTTGATTCGGGCACAAAAATATTTTTTCACGAAACACAATAAAAATCAAAATAAATCAGCTGATGCACCGATGTTACATCAGCTGTTGTCATTTCTTTCATGTTATCCATTACCAGTCGACGTCGTCTCATTGTAGTTACATGTTGAATCGAAGTGACATTGACATAAAAACGACGACGATGTCGACGACGACTACGGGAATAGGGGTGATTGTTTACTTCAAAAATAAGCTCGAAGAAACACTAAAAATGCAGAAAAGCAAAAACTTATTGACAATGGATACAATTCGATTGAGATGGCTGCTTTACCCACTGATTTTTTCTGTAATTTTGCCTGCTTTGATTTGAATGCTTTTATACTAATGGAATGAAGTCGAAGCCGTTATAAACAAGTTGGACGAATACAATTTGTACAATGCCAATGAAAATGCGGTATATTTGCACACCCAATTTAGATATATCAAATGTGGATCGGTGGGTGGAGATATTTATTCATCTCAATAACGCTGAATGCGAATTCAAAGTAATGGCCAAGATCGTTGAACATATTTTATGTTTGCCAGGAACTTCAACATCAGTGGGGCCAATCTTCTCTGCAGTGAACAAAACTTGGACGTCAGACAAAACCCGATTAGATGTGCAAACATTGAAGGCTATTCTGACCGTCAAATGTAATATGAAGTACAAATGCGTTGAATTCCACAATTACCTCAAAACGAAGCCAGCATTGCTTATTCAAATTGCTTCAAACGACAAATACAAAACAACCACAAAAGTTGATTATGGAAATGATTGTTAATTTTTTTTACATATTGAATAAAATATATGCTATGTAAATATGTACTGCGAAAAGTACTGTTTTTCCAAATCGATGTACTGCTTTTTTAACAAATTTCAGTGAAATGTACTGTTTTTGTCCAAAAAAAAATATACGAGCGTTACCCATACTTCAATCACCTCTTGACTAATGACAAATAAATAAAGTAACCCCCCATGTAACTGAGGAACTCATTTATATAAATTTGCTATTCCTCTAACTCTTACCATGTCAACAGAGCTGGCCGGCCAACCTCTCAATCAACCAGTTCAAACAGCCCCACATCTTTTGCAAAACAAACAAGCAAAATTGACGAAACATTTTGAAGAATTAAAAAATTGCTTATCATGATGTGACGATAGGAACGATGACAATATCTTCCTGCCGCCCATCACCCCTTTGGCCAAATTTAAAATGCGTTTGATGAAAAGGCCAAAAGGAACTGTCAAATGGAAAACAAATTCACCGAAAAAAAGGAAATCTCATGTAAGATTTTCATTTACTGATTGCAAAAAAATGAAAAGGCCACTCACCGGCGATGTTGGCTTTATAGTATGTGCGGATTTCCTCGACTTGCAATGTTTGTCAGTGGGCTTAACGCTTTATTGGTTTTTGACGGTACCATGCAAACGTGAATGTAACCTATTGACAACCGCGTAAGGGCTTGTGTAAACATTAAAGGAATACAAAAAGACAACAACGCCACAGAAAGGATACTGAACAGGATGTGGATATGGTACTGACACTGGTACTTGTAAAGGCTAATTTGCAAATAATATTCTAACCATATCACTATAAACAAAACAACAACATCCGAAGATATCTACCAGGATATGGAAGGATGAACATACGTCATTCTCACATATGTAAATTTTGTGGGTTGCGATGAAGCGCATAGACGGTAGGGGGGGAACATCTTGATGGTCTATTGTCTTTGAATTTGGCAAATTGCAAAGTTTCTGCTACGCCTAAATTAGATTTGCGTAAAAAAATCGTTATTTCGTGCGTCTGTCATGCGTTCGTTTACTGCCTTTTGTATTCAATCTTTACGGTTATTTGATTTTGGTACATTTATTTAAACAAATTAAGGTCACATACGATTCAGTGTCTTTTTTATTGAGTTTCAAGAGTTTAAAATGAAAGGATTTACAATTTGTTCGATTGTCTATTACACGTTACAGTGGGACTAACACTGGAGTGGAGAAAGTATAAATAGTTTGGTATGGAAAAATGTTTGTAATCGGTGGAAAAAATACTTTACAATACACAGTACAACACATGATTTTGGGACTTAATTCTGAGAACTGCACGTGAAACGAGCCCCAAAAAGAACAAGTTCTGCATCATTCGTTTTGTCAAATTACATGCCATAATAATTTAATATCGATTTGAAATTAGGAAGTATCGTATAGGGGAATTGGTCACGTTTTAGGCTGAAATATTTTGTAGTATGTAAATCAACTTATCTCCACAAGTTTCATGAAATCGTAATTTATAACCCAATTACTGCTTTTACCTATGGATTATTCTTCATTCAAATTTTACCCGATTTCATCCCACTGTGCTCATGAACTTTACCAACCATATACGTGCGTTTGGTTGCTACTTGGCCGTTGTCTTATCTATGTTATTTGTTTTGCCAATTTTTACTGCCTTTGATCATCACCAGTTGCCAAAAAAAGCCAACACAAATAAACGTAAAACATGGAAACAAAGGATTCGTTTTAAAGCACCCGCGTAAGGTAAACAACGTAAAGCAAACAGAGGAGAACAAAAAAAAGTAACCACCACACAAGTAGTTTTTCATCAAATGCCATATGCAAACATGTTTTGAATTTGAATAAGATTTGGAAAATTCATTTCGACTTTTGGAAACTTTTTGCAATAAAATCGTAAAACAGACCAACTGATGTTTCAAAGCTGACGAACAAATCAAATGAATTTTTTATTTAAAAAAAAAACACAATACAGTTGAAATACCTTAGGCAGTAGCTCTGTTTATAAAAACGATTGATTAATTTGTTGCTACAAAGAGTTATAATACTTTCGTAATTAAAAGCAGACTATTATCATGATGGATGCTAACAAATGAGTGAGAGGATAACGAGAATATTTTCAAAGAATGCTAATTAAAATGTCGCCATGGTAAAGTCTATTTTTACCCCTTCTTACAGCTTTGTAATGGACACGGTGACCCAACATACCAAGTGTTACAATTTCAGTATTTAATTGTAACACTTTTCTTTGAATAGCATTTAACCATGAAATACATGACACCCGAAATGATATTATGTAAATTAGCCCTTGTCCAATGCCAGCAGCAAACCAGCACCAAACTGACCAATTGCCCCTGCCCTTTGGTATGACAAGCATGAACCCTTTGATCCCTTCGTTTACGTTCTGTTTTTTACACCACTGCGTTGTTTTCAATGCCACTTGACCACTTTGTAATAATTCAAAAAATTGTCATCTAAAATTGTCAAATCATCTAGTGGACATTTTTTAAAAATTCAATTTGTCAAATGTTACGCCTCACTTCCGTACTGACCATCTGCCTTTAAAATGCAATTTATGCGAAATGTAACATTATTAATTACAATTTTGTGTTTCAATGTTTTAAAATGGAAACATTTTTAGTTTGGTGCTGGTTAAATCTTTAATTATTTGTGATGAGTGGACAGTATTTTTAATATACGTTTTGTTTTTCAAATTGGGCAACGATTTATCGTTAGGTTGGGTGTCTCTACAAATTCAACAGATGCGCACTGCTGGCAGGTATAAAATATTATTGGAGAGAACATAATTTGGTTAATTCTAGGACTCACAAATAATGCGGGATGAAAATCAGATGGGTAGGGCATACAAATTTGTAATTGGGATATGTGTTTTTAGTTCAGGTACATAGGGGAATGGAAGATTTTCTAATTTGAATATTTCTGATCGTTATTCATTTGGGAATAACCAGATGCTCTTTTTGGATGTCCTCAAGCAGCTCACAACGTCCGAGAGATCACGTATTCCCCGGGCAATGCCATTGAACATCCGTTCAGTTGTAGCAAATGTGATGCGCAATGTTGAGTAACCTAAACGGCATGCTACCACCGATGCAACTTAGGAATTAGATAACAGAAGTTAATGAAGCACAACAGAGAGACTCTCTTAGTGGCTTTGGCAGCCCCAATATACTAGGATCGGGCGCGGTGACCTAATAAGCCACTCTCCCTAAACAAAACAATTATTATGAAAACACGAAGAAAATCAAAAACTAGTAAGGTGATTGATTATCTTCGGCTATGCCAAAGCTCAGATACCCTTCACCATTTGTAAAAACTTGTTATTTGCACTACAACTATATTTTATTAAACTTTGTACCACAAAACAGGGGAGTTGGTGAGAGGTGGACGTTACTTTTAGCTGCACACATCCATTTTTTGTCAATAATTTTTTTCTGAAATGTTTCGCTTAGAGAGCAGAAGCTTGCATACCAAATATCAGATTGATAGCTTATAAACTACAGGGACATACAGACGGACAACCCAAAAAAGGGAGAATTTGTATGGAAGGTGGGAGAAGTATTCGTCCGATCTTGCTCATCTTCCAACGTAAGCCCCTGTTATAGGATATTTCCTAACCTAAGTTAGGCGGACACCCCAAAAAAGGGGGAGATTGTATGAGAGGTGGGAGTAGTTTTTGACCGACCTTGCTCATCTTAGAAAGTAGCCTCATCTTAGAGGGTAGAATCTTGCATACAAAATGGCAGCTATATACCTCTTAAAATACGGCAGCAATCGTAGGCACAGACCCAAAAGGGAGAGTTTGTATGGGAGGTGTGGGTAGTTTTTGACCGATCGGTCTCGGTTCCGCTTAGAATAGGTAAGCTTGCATACAAAATTTCAGCTTGATTGCTCTTAAACTACAGCTGTAATCGTAGGGACAGACCCCAAAAAGGGTAGTTTCGACCGATCGGGCTCATGTTAGAAGTCAACTTCCATTTAGGGCAGCAAAGCATGCATACAAAATTTCAGCTTGATTGCTTTTAAATTACTGCTGTAATCGCGGGGACTGACAGCCGGACAGCCCAAAAGAGGGATTTGGTATGGGAGGTGGGAGTAGTTTTTGACCGATCGGTCTAATCTTACTTCTTAACCTCCGCTTAGTGTAGGGAAGCTTGCGTGCAATATTTCAACTTGATTATCCTTAAACTACGGCTGTAATCGCAAGAACAGACCCCAAAAAGAGGGAGTTTGTATTGGAGGTGGGAGTAGTTTTTGACAGATCGGGCTTATCTTCGCTGTGGGAATAGAAGCTTGCATTCCAAATTTCACCTCTATATCTCTTAAACAGCGGCTGTAATCGCGGGGACGGACAGACAGACGGACTGACCGTCACCTTTAAATCGACACAGATTTTGATGCTGATCATTTAGTTGTATATATATATATTGTCATACCTACCACGCCTCCTTATGGGCGTTACAAATGAAAGAACAAAATTATTTTACCTGAAATGTCCGAACTCTATACAGAGATGGTGCCTCTATCCAACTGGCGGATGTCCTCTACAAATACAAGGCTGACATTACCGCCATGCAGGAAATGAGGTGGATGGGAAAGGGATGTACACGATGAAAGAACTGTGACATCTTTTATAGCTGCCATGCAGAAAGACACGAATTTGGATGTGGTTTCATAGTCGGCAAGATACTTCGACACCTGGTCTCGCGGTTTAACCCTGTAAGTGACCGAATAGCCAATATTCGCAAAATAGGCGAAATATTTTTCTATCATGCTGATTTGTGTACACTCCCCGACGGAAGACGAAAGACGAGGACATTACGGATGGATTCTATGAGCTCCTGGCGGAAATTTATTAACGCTGTCCTGAACATGACATAAATATTGTTTTGGGAGATTTTAGTGCTAAAATAGGATGGCAAGATGCTCTTGGTTTAGCAGTCTGAAAATACAGTCTACACAACAACACCTCCGATAACGGAACCAGATTCCCACATAAAGATATCCACAAGGCAACTTGGATATTCCCTGATCAAAAGACAAGAACCGGATTGATCACGTGGTAATCGATGGAAGGCATGTCTCAAGCGTTATGGACGTGCGTGTGATGCGCGGTGCAAATATTGACTCGGATCACTACCTAATTGCAGCCAAGGCACGCACGCAATTAAGCAGTGCTAAAAACGCTCGTAACTCAAACGCAAAGGAAGCTAGACATCACAAAGCTGCATATCACCGATATAGCCAATGCCTACTCCAATCAACTCTTTCAACTACTTCAAACAAACCCCCCTAAGTCTGATGTTCCCGACGCCTAGTGGCAGCATATTGCAAATTCTATGACTACTGAAGAAACAACCGTACTGGGTTATGAAAAACTACTCTTAGACTCTTAGTACGATGAAGAATGCCCCGAAATGTCTGAGAAAAATGATGCTACATACAGGGCTAAACAGCAGCCAATGGCAACGCGTGCTGTAACGAAGCGTTATAATGAGAAGAGGAGGGAGATGACACGCCTCTTCAGGTGAAAAAAACGACTATGGAAGAAAAGTTATAGCCAAGATATCGAAAATTACAGGGATAGAGATGAAGCCCGAAAGTTATTGCAATGCAAAAAGCAAAGGTTTTGGAACAGGTATTCCCACTTGTAAGAAAAGAGATCTGGTTACGGACACTCAGAGTGTGCTGCTCTTATGGAGGAAACACTTTCGGTCTCTACTCGTTCTTGAAGGCTAAATAAGTGTCGAAATCCCACCAATCATTGACGATGGAATAGGCCGTCCACCACCGAGCCAAAATGAGATCAGCACGGCAATTGCACGGCTTTAAAATAAAAAAAGCTGCGGGAGCTGATGGACTGCCGGCAGAGCTTTTTAAAGCCGACGGCGATAAGCTCGCAACGTGCATGCACCGGCTCATAAACACGATTTGGCTCAAGGAATGCATGCCCGATGATTGGAATCTGAGTGTTCTATGTCATGTGCTTAAGAAAGGCGATCCAAGTGCATGCTCCAACTACCGCGGGATTAGCCTTTAACCCATCGCCTACTAGGTCCTGTCTAGAGTGGTATGTGAAAGACTAAAGCCCAACCTAGCGAACCTGACCTTGGACCTTATCAGTGTGGCTTTCGACCTGGCAAATCCACGACCAACTAGATATTCACACTACGATAATTCGTGGAGAAAACCCAAGATATGCAGATCGATACCTACCATCTGTTTATTGATTACAATTGATTATCGGCAATACGATAAGACAGAAATTATTAGATGCTATGGCTAAGTGGCTGGGACCGGCCGTGGCATGATGGTTAGAACACGCGACTACCATGTGGGATAATTCGGGTTCGATTCCCCCTCCAGTCATCTACATTTTTCTTTCATTGCCCTCGAATGTTGTCGACATCAACTTCGCAGTATTAGTGTCGAGGCATATCTATTAAAAGCTTCTCCAACAGTGACGTACGCATTCGTCGATAAACAAGTTGGAGCCGTTTGTTGTGTATCTAAAAAAAATAGAAATCGTGTTTATTCACAACAACTCGAATAGCTTTCCCATACATCATTCATAGGGTGTAAAGGGAAGTATAGTTTTATGGCTGAGTTTGACATCCCCTCGAAGCTGATACGACTTTGTGGGATGACACTGACTGACACGAAGCCTTCAGTAAAAATAGGCAATAGTCTGACTGAGCCATTTCTACCAAGCGTGGCCTAAGACAAGGAGAAATTCTGTAATGCGATCTCTTTAATATCGTAATAGAAATAAACATGCGGAAGGCTGCAGTAAACAGGACTGGTACCATCTTTAACGAAAGTCACATGCTGCTGGCGTATGCCGATGACATAGATATCATTGGCCGTGGACTGCGGGATGTTACTGCGGCCTTTTCGAGCATTGAGAAGCAGTCGGCAGAAGTGGGTCTGATGTTAAATGAGAACAAAACCAAGTTATTCGTTGCAACGAACAAAGAGTCTACTCATTTGGGACGCTGCGTGAATGTTGAGAACTATAACTTAAAAGTGGCTCCGCCATAAAAAGAAATAATAATGTCAGCCTGGAAGTCAAGAGACTAGTATTGATCGCAAAACGCTGCTACTATGCAAGCAATTAAGTGACAAAGCCATCTCTCGAAGCATAAAAATCCAACATTACCAGAGACTGATCCCACCTGTCTTGCTCTACAGCGCAGATACAAGCCAGTCAATCTATTTTGGGAGTCTTCGGGAGAAAAATACTTCGCAAAATATTTGGACCCATCATCGTTAACGGCGAGTACCGTCGCACAGTGGGGTATTGAACACCCAAAACGGAGATTAATTCAAGGAAGCATCCGATCTTTGCCAAATTTGGCACAGATGATCCTTTTGCTATAAGATCGATTGGTTTGAAGTTTTTAAGAAATCGGTCCATATATACAGCTAGTCCCCATATATATACTTATATGTATATATACTGTAGTAGAATCAAACCTTTATAAAAGCTGCGTATCCGATCTGTTTGTATCCGATCTCTTTGAAATTTGATATTAACTTACATTTTAACTGTTTAAAATATTTATAAATGCATATGTACATATGTATACATACTTATGTATTTATAAACAGGTTGGACCAAAAAGCTGTATACATTTGAATAAGTATCTCCATAGATCAATCTCAGCGGGTGGGCGGTGGCGTTGGGAAAGGAAAGGACCGCCAATAAGAATTCATCACTACAACGTCATTTCAAGTTGTTGCATATTTAATACCAAGCGTGCACAGAATGCTCACTGTGTCTAATCGACTGGTCGGTATCTTTAGCAACGGTCTCCGCTACAGGCGCAACATTCTCCTCAATGTCGGATGAAAGTGGTATTTTTTACGTACACTGAGACTAAAATTTGTGAATGATTTTGACAATAGCGCTCTCAGATGGTCTATTATACACACTATTTGTTGAGCGAAAGGCTCGAAAAACATTTTGTACAAAAAAATAATTTTTGGAGTAGCTGCTTCCATTTTGTTTACTTCATGACAAAATGTCAAACAATGTTAAATATCAGTCAAACAGCAGTTCGAAATCAGCCGCTTGTGTTTAGTAAATAAAACCAGTTACAAAACAAGCCTCGAAATGAATCACATTTTATAAAATAAACTTGTACTAGTTAGAAGGTATTTCTCTGAATTTTGCATAAACAACTAGTTTTAGTGTTTGTTATTAATCATTTCTGTATTAGTTTTCCCAAATATGTTGATATTTTAACGTTTTGGAAAAATTTGCTGTGACGGCTGTAAAATCTAAAGTTGTTGTGAAATTATGTCATTTAACCATATTTTCAATTTGAATATTATCAAAGCAACTACGCATATATTGCCTTATGTAGGGTATAATTACAAATTAATGCTTAACAACAAATTGCACTACAGCAAAAACAAAGAAAATGAGGTCAAATTAAACCAAACAAATCTAACATCACAATTAATTTAATAAAATTTAATAAAACAAATTGGCGCAAAAACGCGCAAAATGTTTTTATTGATTTTGTAAGTACAGATGTTATATTTTACAATTATGTTAATTTTTCAACAGGGTTTTACCCGGAACCATTTTAAAAATCTACACACATTTCAAAAATATCTTGATTTTGGACCATTTTTTCAAAAATAATTAAAAATAATTATACATATTTATTGTATTCAACTAATTGTTATTCCTGTTCTTCAATAGCTTACTTTAAATGATCCATAACAATAATTAGGTTTTTAAATAACTTAAAGGTAAAAACTTTAACTCCAAAATATCGATATTTCACTTTTCGCTAACACGTAGAAAAGTCGAAAAAATTTCCAAAGTTTGAGAGAGCATAGAACTATAAATAAAAAACATATGTAATTGATTCTAGTATCTATTGAATCAGTATCCTGTGTAGAATTATTGAGTACAAAACTTAAATTGGAAATCGCAATTTTCATTTTTGAATTAATCTCCGTTTTGGGGGTCCCATACCCCACTGTGCGTCGTCGAATGAACCATGTGCTGTATGAGCTGTACAACGACATCGACGTAGTCAAGCGCGTTGAAATAGACCGAATGCGCTAGCTTGAACACGTTGTACGAATGGATGACAATGGTCCAGCTCGAAAAGTTTCCGGCAATAAATTCGATGGGCGGCGCACAAGGGGGCGACCGAAACTTTGTTGGGTGGACCAGGTGAAAAAGCTATTATCTAAACTTAGAGTGAAGAAATATCTACGGAACGCTAATGATCGAAGCGCTTGGAAATCTTTTCTACGTGCGGCTACTGATGGATGAAATTTTGTTGTTGCTGACATTTAAGAATAAGAAGAAGAGAGTATACGTATAACTTTTTCCCTCGAATTACCACAAATTCCAACGAAATCTTAACGGACTAATATCTCATAATTCATATCTGTCTAAAAAATCATATTTCCAAGAATCAGATTTTCCAAATTTTCTTTTGCAATTTTCAACTATAACAATCTCTAGACATCAGACATTGTCCACTTTATAAAATTAATTGAATTTTTTTTCATTGCAGGTAATTTCATTCACTTCAACCGTCTATACCAGTTGACGCATTTTTATCATTTGATATAATAACATGTAAGTGTAAATATATAATAAAATATATATATACAACAATTGTGATCTTTTTTTGCTATAATATTTTTGAAATAGCAAAACAGCATAATCCCCTTTCTACGACTTCTTATCGGCCATTAAGGAAAATAATAACCATAAATTCAAGTACCCTTTTCAAAACTTCATTGAATATGTTTATTAGTTAAGACTATGAAACTTGCTTGAATGGCGTCATAAGGTCATTGTCGCTATTGTCTTTTATTGCAAAATACAGGAAATGGCATTTTTGCCGGCAAAAAATCAAAACCCAATGTCCCACAAAGTCTATCAAGTGTCATCTATCACCTCACGACATAAGCATCCTCTTATACATTCTTGCTCTTTCGGCTACAGCAATTCGAGTTCCCTAGCCATTTAAGTTTTGAAACCTTTCGTCCTTAACCACCATATGCACATTAACGTTCTATCCCTTACATCCGTTATTTTGGTTCTTTTTCCTGTTGAATGAGCCAGCGTGTGTGTGTGTTTGCGTGTCATAATTTCTCCTATAACTTTTACTTTTGCGACAAGAGAAAGTGGTCGTCGTCGCATTATTCTCTCCCCTGTATGTTAGGGCAACAACTGACAATTATACAAGGAAATGGAAAACCATAAAAATCCTTTCCTACGGTGATTAGTTAACATATTCCCATCAGATTTTAGGATAACAACGCTTCAAAAGATTTCACATTTCACTCGTTCGTTCTGAGATTGAAAATACATACTCTTATAGGGGAGAGCTAAGGAAACAATTATTTATATAAGAAAATATTATTTATGACGGTTATTTCCTTTGTTTTCTATACTCTGTGTGGTTATGTTTTCATAAATATATAATAAAAATATTTTCATAAATATGTTTTCTTGTTTTGGTTTATTATCATAAATAATATTTATGCCTTTTTGTGGTGGAATGAGAGTGGGCAATCTATGGACCGTGGTCATTAGTATGTGGTAGTAGTTTATTGGCCATAGCCGATTTAAATGATTTGTTGATATTGCGGGAGTGGACATTGGCATAGTGTTAGGAACTAATTAAGTTTTATCTTGAGAACTTATCTAAAGATAAGAAATCTAACAAGTAAAGACATTTTGAAAAAAGGTCTGTTAAATTGCGTATTTATATGACATTGATAACATAGGACAACATTTGTCAGTTCATTGATTTCGGACTCAATCCTGAGAACTGCACGTGAAAGTAGCCCAAAAAAGAAGAAGTTCTGCATCATTCGTTTTGTCAAGTTACATGCCAACATAATTTAATATCGATTTGAAATTAGTAAGTATCGTATAGGGGAATTGGTCACGTTTTAGGCTCTTTTGTTTGACATAACTCGAAAACCACTAGTCCTATTTACCTGAAACAAATTTAAAAAAACTAAGAATTACAATTTCTTTAATCTGTTCATATAACGTTTCCCTACATAAGCAACAGTTTCACTTTTTCATTCATCAAATGATTTTGAACTGGGTTTATTTAATAGCAGTTACAATAAAACTGTTGCACTCCGTGTCAAATTCCCCTATACGATACTTACTAACTTTAAATCGATATTTAATTATTATAGCTTGTAACTTGACAAAACGAATGATGCTAAACTTATACTGTTTGGGGCTACTTTCAAGTGCAGTTCTCAGAAATGAGTCCCAAAATCATGGGTTGTACTGTGTAATAAAGAGATTATAGTTACTCCTTTAGAAGATGACCAGTGCCTTTCAATTAGGCAGAATACTATTACATTAAATCAAATATTGCAAGTACATCTATAAAAACGTACCTATCAACAAAACGCTTGTGAATTGTTATAGCCTTAGTATACGTTTTCAATTTTTGGGTACGAATATAATAATAATTTCAATAAAATGAAAAAATATTTGACATCAGTATTCTCACTATACTTTCGATAGCAAAATTTTTCAAAATTTGTTTTTCTCTGGTAAAGATATTTTTAAAAATGTAATTTTACTAATACCTTTTTTGAAAATGTTTTTTTTTACATATTTTGGCATAACTCAAAATTTTTTGATATATCAAGTGGGCATGGCCCTGCCCATTGGACCCTATTTATGAATGATGAACCGCAATATTTGTGGGACTGTTTTTCCAATCGCCCTGAAAACTGCCGTGGAAGTATTTGGCAGCAAAGTTGGTGATCCAACAAAAAATGGGCGGGATCGGATCAGTGGACGTTAAAATAAAACTTGTAACTTTAAACAGCTGTATCTCAGGGACTATAAGAGGTATAAAGCTGATATTTAGTATGTGTTGTTGGTACAGTATGAATTATAGTCTGGGTCGAAGTCGGCAGTGACACTCACTATTTAAAAGAAACCCTTATAACAGCTTTAATAATAATTTGATCGTCCTGAAAATTTCACACTATTGTAGATATAAAATCAGGCTATTTGAAACGAATTTAACAAAAAGGACCGATACGGTGTCAAAACCCCTTTTTTTCGACCACTGAATTTCAAAAGTATGGTTCAATGTAAAGATTCTGATCGGGTAAGCCTGGCAAGTCCTTCAAGTCTACTCACAGAGCTCCGTATTCGTGGCACTTCTGCGGAAGGAGTACCTCCACGTGGTGATGCCAGGAAACGTGCTTTTGACACCCGTCAGAGCACGGCTACCTGTGATAGGCGAAATCTATAAGAAGTATGAAAAGAATAAAACGGACCCCCAAAATTGTTGACGATCACCGCAAACGAAATAAGGACCATGATTTGAGGATATGCACCTTGAATGTTAGAACACTGTATAGACCAGGTGCCTCCATCCAACTGGTGGAAGTCCTCGATGAATACAAGGCTGAAATAACCGCTATACAGGAAATCCAGTGGACGGGACACGGATCTCGGGCATGAAAGGGTGCGACATCAACTATAGTGGTTGGCAAGAGATTGCGACACCTAGTCTCACGGTTCAACCCGGTGTGTGAAAGAATAGCCAACATAAGGGTCAAAACAAAGTTATTCCACATAACACTTATATGTGCCCATGCTCCGACAGAAGAGAAAAGCGATGAGGACAAAGACGAGTTCTACGAGAGTCTAGAAAATGTATATGACCTAGCCCGAGCCATGACATCAAAATTGTACTAGGGAGACCGCAATTGATCCTATCATCGGAAAATTCAGTCTGCACACCGAAACGTCTAACAATGTCATCAGAATTAGTGATTTCTATGAGGCAAGAAATATGGTAGTTAGCAGCACTAGATTTGACCATAAAAATATTCATAAGGCAACATGGTTATCTCCAGATCAATTGACGGGGAATCAGATAGATCACGTGGTAGTCGATGGAAGGCACGCATCGAGTATTCTGGACGTACGAGTGATCAGGGGTGCGAACATTGACTCTGATCACTTCCCTACCGCAGTTAAGGTACGCACAAGGCTAAACATGGCGGAACGTAACCAGGCACAACGGAAGCTGGTCATCGGTAATTTGACTGATAAACGGACTGCAGCGGTAGCGGACGCCTTTTCCAACCACCTTACTCAAGTGCTACGGAATGCTCCAACCCCTGATAATATTACTTTGCAGTGGCAATATATAGCCGACTCCATAGAACGGACAGCGAGAAGAGAAATGTCGCAATGCTACGAGTAAGACGGATGCTGCATACAGGGCGAAACTGCAGCCAATGGCAACGCGAACTGTTCCTGAAAGGCACAGGGGTAAGAAACGAGAGGCAACTCGTTTCTTTAAACGAAAAAAGAAGGAGCGCAGGGTTTAGACAGGGTTGCCCTACTGCAAGGACAACGATGGCCAGCTAGTGACGGACCCGGATAACATTCTGAAGATATGGATAGATTTCAGAAATCTACTGGATACGGACACCACTCCATAAGACCCCGCTCCAATCCATGGCGATGTTATTAACTGTCTAGGCGATGGTCTCCCTGATGAATTGTTTAAGGCAGGTAGAAAGGAGCTGATTAGGAACATGCATCAGCTCATGAAGAACATCTGGCTAGTATGCCCAGGATTGGAGTCTCAGTCTGTTATATCCCATATACAAGAAAAGAGATCGTAGTGAATGCCAGAGCTACCGTCGAATAATCCTATTACCAATTGCGTGCTAGGTCCTTTTGAGCATATTGTGTGAACGTCTAAAGCCAATTGTAGAAAAACTAATTGGACCTTATCAGTGGGGCATTAGACCAGGTAAATCTACGACGGTTCAAATATTCACCTTGCGACAAATCCTGGAAAAAACCCATGAAAAGCAGATCGACACCTACCACCTCTTTGTCGACTACAAAGCTGCCTTCGACTCTCCGGCAAGGAATAAGTTATTTGAAGCCATGTCTGAGTTTGGTATTCCTGCAAGGCAAATTCGACTTTGCAGATGTACCTTGGAAAACAAAATCCAAATACTCAACACGAAAAGAGGTCTCAGCAGGGTGATATCTTGTCCTGTACACTATTTAATATAGTTATGGAGAAGGTGATTAGAAAGGCTGGTGTCAACATGTCCGAAATATACGGGATGTTACCGCAGTTGTCTCATCACTGAAAAAGGAAATGGGTTTAGCGGTCAACGAGGACAAAACATAAATAGTTATTTCGAAGGAACAAAGTGTGCGTCTCGATGGGGACCCACCGTGAACGTTGACAATTGTTGTTTTAAGGTAGTAGTTGATTTTGCATACCTCGGATTTTCAGCTCTTTCGTCTGGTGCATCCAACGAAATTTTGGTCGGTGCCTCCTGCGCCGACCATCGTTTTTGTTGCTGAAGACTTTTTTCGAGATCGAACACGACGATCACACTCTACAAGACTAGTAAATTAACTTAATTTCCATTTACACCCCATGAATGAGGTATGGGATAGCTTCCTATTTTACGTCACTGGTTGAGAAGCTTTTTTCTAGACATGTCGATTGACTCGGAAATGAATGAAAATTGTAGATGACTAGGGCCGGGAATCGAACCACGGATCTCCCGCATGGTAGTCGCGTGTTCTAACCACTTTGCCACAGCCGGTCCCCGACTAGTGCCATCATTAAAAAAAGTCACATTCTGCTCACGTATGCCAATGATATATATTTCATTGGCCGAAGACTGCATAATGTTACTGTGGCCGTTTCAAGCATTGAGAAGCAGTCGGCAGAAGAGAGTCTGGCAACTATACCTTTGAAATGGTAGATGATTTTGTCTCCACCTTCAACAAAAATATGCCAGCCTGGAAATCAAGGCACGAGTATTGATCACGCTGCGACTATGCGATTAATTCACAAAGCCAAATCTACCAGACACTGATCCTACTATATTCTGGGAATCTTCTTGGACCCATCATCGTAAACGGCGGATACCGTCGTCAATTGACCCATGAGTTGTATGTTGTGTCTTCGAGAGATAAATACTTCGCAAAATATTTGGACCCATCATCGTAATCGGCGAATACCGTCGTTTGTTGAACCATGAGCTGTATAACAACAGCGACGTAGTCAAGCGCGTTCAAATAAGCCCCTGCGCTGGCTTGGACATGTTGTACGAATGGATGAAAAAGCTCACGCTCGAAAAGTCTTCGACAATATATACGAACGGCGTCGCAGGAGGCGGCTATCGAAACTTCAAATACTTGAACCACAAGAACATCTTCTAGTGCATCAAAGTGGAAAGCAACGTGTTGATGATGCAATCAGCTTGAAAGTCTATTTTTGAGTATTACTTTATCACTAAGTGCATTGGTATGTCAAATTGAGGTTTGAATAAAAATGGACGAGACACTGCCGCCACATTTTACTAGTCAAAGCAATGGACCAATCGTTATTATATTGCATCAGCGCAAAACATTTTTTGAATGCGGACCGAACTACGCCGAGCTAGCTGGTATACATATATATTTTAATATGTCCAAATACATATTTAAGGAATTTATTTCACTCATTTTTTTCTTCTAATAAATATCCCAAGCACACTTCACGGATGTCATTAACAGTTTCCGTTTCCTGGGAAATGTTATAAGTGTCTTAAAACTCTCAAATTATACTCAGCAACACGTATATATTGGGTTTGATAAAGACGCGACGGTGGTCCTTTCCTCGCAACAGTTAATGTAGCCAACAATGGAATCAGTGAAACTTAAATCACCTTCCCGTGTACTCTATAAACCATAATGAATACACCAGAAGTAAGTTTAAAAAATAGGAACTGTACACAAATTCATTCATCATCGCTGGCAATTGTTTGTTGTCTGCCAACAAACACTTTCTCCAATTGTTCAATACCTTGGCAACGCCACAGGATACTTATAGGACACGTCTGCAACAATATGCAAGTAGAAATTACGCTAGGGAAATGTGTTCTCTGCAGTACAGCTTCCGACACACTTCAACTTTTCCTATTGACACATGAAAGCTAATTGTAAAAAATGTAAATTAGAATATCTTATGACAACGCGCACACTTTGGCGACTGTGAGCAACAAGATTTTAGAATTAGTATTAACAGCAACAAAATTTGAATAATACCCTCAACGTCCTGTGATGGACGAACAGACGATGTGGCTTGAGCTGGAAGCACCGCCAAGATATTTTTTGTTTTTTATTACTTTTCTCTGTGGCGATGCGTGCCACTACTCGAATATCGTACATAGTACGGCGCGAGGGTAGTGGAATCTATGTAATACTCGTAATGTACGCTTGTGATAATGACATGAAATATTTTACGCTTCGATAGACCGATAGGCCACCTTTACTCACTGCTGCTGCTCAACTTTCAATCATATTGATTTTGATTTGCTCCCTCACCTCTCTCCTGCTCTCACCACAGATCTACTGGTTTTGCATTTCAGCCATTTGCATTTGAAATTGAGTTCCTGTTGTTATTTAAATTTTATTGTTATACATTGGCGTTTGTTTTCCATTAATCTTAAGTGATATGCTGGTGTTTGTACACAACGCCAATGCTAGCTCATCCTTTGCACCGTTATGCTGTCGTAGTCGTGGTTGCCTCCCTCCCAGCGTATTATGTTGCTCAATTCAATTGTTTAAATATATTGACTTGTTTTTAATACAGTTATGGCTTTCAATCACCATTATCATCATCGTTCTGGATGAGTTCACTTGGAATAAAATTTTTTGTGTTGATTTTTTTTATTCATATTATTGCGGGCATTGTTTACCTGAAATATTTTTTTTATTTTAAGTCTGCATTGGAGCAGCATAAATAAATCGTATCGATTATAGCTGACATTGTGCTTAAGTTCATTTCTGGATTGTTTTCATGGGTTTGAGAGTATTTTTCGGATATTGTAAGCCGCGTATGTTATTATCCAAAATTTTGTGTGTTATTATTCAAAATCACCACAAGGACTTTATAGTAAAACTTTATACATAGCCTAAGCTTTGCAAACTTACTTACTGACTTAGCTGGCACATCTTTGTAATCCTATGGGGTTATATACCGCAAAAAGCAAAATGTTATAAGCGCTTCGATCTTCTGCGCTTCTCAATAACCTGGTCTTTCCAACGGAGTTATGGTAGCCCCCTTCTGCGCCGTCCATCGAGTGCATTGTCGAAGAATTTTCGAGCTGGAGCATTTTCGTCCATGCGTACAACATGACCTAGCCAACGCAACAGCTGTACCTTAATGCGATTCATACGACGTCGATACTCTCCGTAAACGATGATCGGCCCATATATTTTACGTAGTATTTTTCACTTGAATATTGCCAGAACCAATTCAACCGCTTGTGTCATAACTCAGGATTTTGTACCATAAACCAAGACAGGTAGAACCAGTATCTAGTATAGCTTGATTTTTGTTCGTCAAGAGAGGGCTCTGTCATTAAATCGATTGCTTAGTCCTTAGTAGCATTTAGTTGCAAGCAGGATTCTTCTCCTGATTTCGAGGCTGACATTATTTGCTTATGGCGGAGCCTAGGTAAATAAGATTATCTACCAACTCTAAATTATAGTTGTCAACGTTCACACAGTTTTCCAAACCAGTAGATTCTTTGTTCGTTGGAACTAATAACTTCGTTTTGTCCTCGTTCACCGTTAGGCCCATTTTCGCTGATTCCTTCTGAATACCTGAGAAGGCTGCAGTCACATCCCGCAGTTTTCGACCGATGATGTCTACGTCATCAGCGTACGCGAGAAGCATGTGGCTTTTGTTGAATATAGTGCCACTTATGTTTACTGCAGCTTTCTTCATTATCATCTCCATCACTATGTTAAAGAGGTCACACAATAGGCCGTCGCCTTGTTTTATGCCTCGTCTGGTATAGAATGGCTCCGTATGGTCCTTGCCAATCTTAACTGAAGACTTCATTTCAGTTATGTCAGTATCAGCTTCGCTTGAATACCAAGCACAGCCATGGCTTCAAGAATTTTCTGTCGTTTCGGGCTGTCGAAGGCAGCTTTATAGTCGACGAAAAGATGGTATGTGTCGATGTGTTTCTCTTGAGTTTTTTCCAGGATTTGCTGAAGTGTGAATATCTGGTCTGTTACTGATTTACCAGGTCTAAACCCATACACGTATAAGGCCTGATCAGGTTGGATAACACTGAAGTTAGTCTTTCTCATAGCACACTCGACAGGACCTTAAATGCGATGGGTTTAAGGCTAATCCCGCGGCATTTGGAGCACACACTTGGATTACCTTTTTTCATCACAGGACATACTTTGATCGGGGGATAGCCAAGTTGCCTTGTGGATATCTTTGTGCTGGAATCTGGTTCCACTCACTACCATGTTCCTTCCCGCTGCGAAGCTAACCAGCCTAAACCCGTTGTCTGACGTGTCGGTATGCAGGCTGAATTTACCGATCGATGGACCAAGAACATCTTCCCTTCCTATTTTTGCATTAAAGTCTCCCAGAACGATTTTAATGTCGTGGCCAGGGCAGCGGTCGTATGTTTCCTCTAGGCGCTCGTAAAATGCATCTTTAATCTCATCGTCTTTATCTTGCGTCGGGGCGTGTACACAAATCAGCGTGATGTAAAAATATTTCGCCCGGATGCGAATGGTGGCTATTCGGTCACTTACAGGGTTAAACCGCGACACCAGGTGTGGAATTCTCTTGCCGACTATGAAACCACATCCAAATTCGTGTCTTTCTGCATGGCAGCTGTAAAAGATGTCACAGTTCTTTCGTCGTGTGCATCCCTGTCCCGTCCATCTTATTTCCTGTATGATGGTGATGTCGGCCTTTTATTTGTCGAGGACATCCGCCAGTTAGATAGATGCACCATCTCTGTAAAGAGTTCGGACATTCCAGGTGCATATCCTTAAATCATGGTCCTTATTTCGTTTGCGGGGGTCGTCAACATTTGGGGCGGTTCTTGTTTTATTTATTCTTCGTGTTTTCATAATAAATTTTGTTTAAGGAGAGTGACTTATTGGGCCACCGCTCCCGATCCTAGTTTCTTGGGGCTGCCAAAGCCACTAGGAGAGCCTGTGTTGAGCTTCAGTAACTTATGTAACCTACTTCCTAAGACGCATCGGTGGTAGCATGCCGATTAGGTTACTCAACGTTTCGCCTTCTAACTCTAGCTAACTTCTAAGCGGTTGCTTTAAAGTCAATGCCATTTGCTTTTACTTTTTATAAAATTTTCGGGCCTCACCTTTATCCCTGTATCGCTCTATATCCTCGTTCTCCAGTTCCTTCATTTGAGGTTTTATTTTTGGCTTAAATTCCTGTCTCGCCTGGCTTACTGTCTCCTTGTGCCGTTCCCTAACAGCCCGGGTTACTATTAGCTGTAGCGTTGCCCTTAAAGCAGCATCCTGTTCCTTAGACGCTATGCGACATTCTTCATCGTACCATTATTCGTCTGACACGTTTGTTGCGGCGGTTGCCATGTAATGCGCAATATGTTGCCTCTGTGTATCGGGAAAGTCAGAAGTAGAGTCGTTATGTCGTAGTAGTTGGGAGAGCTGGTCGGAGTAGGCAGCGCTAAAAACTATTATCGCAAATTAGATAATAATGCAAACAACATAAAAAAATATCTGTGGCAAAGCTATAAATACATCTTGTTATACGTAACTTTTTTGTTTTTGAATAAAACTCTATACATACTTCCAAAGCAAAATATTCTTGGGTTTTAAAGGGCTGTAATTCTAAAAAAAAATATTTTTGAATTTTAGGAGTAGAAACTGCATTATATGAGACCTTTATTAAAAAACGATGCCATACGTCAGCGACATCTATAGGACATATGTAGTACTCGTCGAGACCTATAAAACGATATCTTCCATGTTACGACTAAGCCATAAATCAGCGATAAAAAACAATTTTGGCGATAAAAATGGGGAGGTGGGGGAGGAAAAAAAATTGGCAAGATTAGGCTCTGAAATATTACTGGTAACTGTGTTGAATAATATAATGTTATCTCAAAGGCCACGCTCACCTCCCATATATCCTGAAATGGAAAAAAAAACTTATATTTTCCAAAATTGTTGTTAGTAATGAACCAAATTTCGCTCGATTCGTCTCTGATATAAAGGAATTTCCAATAAGAGGCATTATGTTATTATTCAAAGAAAAATTCCGTTTTTTGAGATAAATGATCGGATGTATATTTCATGATAAAGAAAAATGTATGCAGTTAAGACACTTACAGGACCATATCCTTTTCATGAAATTTTCCATAACCAAATCGCAAAGTGGCTGCCCTATGGCCTCGATAGCCTCACGAATTTTATCTTTGTGGCCGTGAATCGACGCTGGGCTGTTGGCGTAGACCTTATCTTTCACCTGGCCCCAAAGGAAGAAGTCGCAAGGTATTAATTCACAAGATCTCGATGGCCAATTGTGCTCACCTATACGAGAGATAGATAGAAAGAGGCGTCGGCCCCGCGACGATATGGTGTTTCATACATCTACGTGATGCTCTATGAAATAAGTGTTGTTATTGTTTGATTTCTTTAACTTAGTTTGATTTATGGAATGAATTAACACAGCTGCCAATAACACAATTCATTTTTTACAACAAAAGGTATATTTTCCGTACAAAGAATTTGACACAATTAATTTGGAACATCCCAGTGTGCCATCCAGATACGTTTCGGGCTCGTCACTGAGCCGTTTCTACGTACATTCGAAACGGATTCTGTTTCGGATCCGACTCAAAAAACAGATTGTTTTTTTAGCCTTTTTTGAATCCGTTTCGGATCCGAGTCGGATCCGATTTCGTATGAAATTCCTCTCAAAAAAACTGATCGTCTTTTGTCCTTTTTTGAATCCGTTACGGACTTTTTACAAGAAATTAAAAGTATTTTAAAACAAGTTTACCATCCATCTAGTTTACAACCAAATTTTTTTTTGTGAAACTACTTTCTTTGTGATATATATAAGTGCAACGGATCAGTTAAATCCCCATTTCACTGATTCCGTTTTTTTAAAGTATTTTTAGGATTCGAAACGGGGGCGTTACTGATCCTCATCCGTTTTTGTGCACATTGGGATGTGCTTCTTTTCTGCTAAGGTAGCTTGCAGTGCATATTTTAATAATTTCCGGCTCAAATATAATTATGTACTTAATTTTTTTTTTTTTTAGCAATTATCGCACTTTGTCGACAAAAAGCCGCAGCAAAATAAAATCGCAAAAACCACAATTTGATTGCATAAAACAAAATCAATATACTAAATTAAATATATATTTCACTGTAACATTCATTATTATCGTATTAAGTATATAATATCTTACTATTGTTAATAAGAAATTTATGATTTAGAAAAAAACCACAAAACCACAGTTTGGAGAAAGAACAATGCTAAAGCCATCCATGTCTATGTCGGTGCGTGTCGACAAAACACGCTTTCTATTTTTAGATTCACAACTAACGGCACCTACTTTGTTTATCGACGAATGCGAACGTCACTGTTTGAGAAGCTCTTACTAGACACGACGATTGAATCGACGCTTAATACTGCGAAGTTGCTGTCAACAACATTCGAGGGGAGCCGACAATGAAAGAAAATTTTATTTTTTTTTTTTTCTTTTAAGATGACTGCAGCCAGGTTTGAACCTGCGATCTCCCGCATTGTAGTCGCGTGTTCTAACGACTATGCCACGGCCGGTCCCAGGTTCTATATTTATTATCTGTAATAATGTTTCTTACAAACAGACATAATTTAGAAAGTTTTGCTCCGATCCCTTATAAATTTTGATAGAATTTTTTTCATTTTTCCCAGCAAAAAAAAAAAAAAAATATTCTGAAGTTTGCATTTTCCGAAGTAAAAATAATGCACTGGAAATATGGAAAAACTGTATCAATGCGAGGGAATTTTATGTGGGGTAATCATATGAAGGAAACGGCTCTGTATAAAATGTCCCATACATTTTTTAGAATTTTTCGTTTATTTCAGGTAAAACTTCATTTTTCGAGTTTGGAACATTTTTTTTTTTCATAGAGGCTAAGGAAACATGTTTTTGATACGTCTTGAACACATTTAAATCAGAATTTTTGGGCTTCCTCTCTACTTCGGAGCAACTCTGTGCACTTATCTTTTCTCTTCTTAAAAGACGAGGTGCCTCTCGTCTCTTCTCCCTGTGGGGTTCACGAACAGCTCGCGTTGTCATTGGCTACAGTTTCGCCCTGTACGTATGTATGGAACATTCCGTAGTAGTTGAGATAGGTGGTTGGAGTAGGCGTCCGCTACCTCTGCAGTCCGCAGTCCGCAGTTTACTGTCCAGCTTTCGTTGTGCCTGGTAACGTACGTTTTTTGCCGTGCTCAGCCTTGTGAGTCCAGAATACTCGAAGCGTGCCTTCCATCGACTGCCAAGTGATCCAAGTGTTCTATCTGCCTTATGAATATTTTTATGGTCAAATCACATTTCTTGCCGCAGAGAAATCAATCATTCTGATGCCATTGTTTCATGTTGCGCTTTTCTCTTCTGTCGGAGCATGGGCACATATATGGAAAATTTTGTCTTGACTCTTATGGTGGCTATTCAGTCTCACACCGGGTTGCACCGTGAGACTAGGTCTCGCAATCTCTTGCCAACCACAAATCCACATCCAAACTCGCGTTTGTCCGCATTGCCACTATATTAGTCCCCTCCACCGGATTTCCTGTGAAGCGGTTATGTCAGCCTTGTATTCTTCGAGGACTTCCGCCAGTTGGATGAAAGTACCTACACTGTGGCATATTTTCATAAACGCACATCGTTTTCTAAGGTACATAGATACGACAGAAGAGAAAATCAATTGTGCTAAGGTACGCACAAGGCTAAGCATGACGAAAAACATACGTAACCAGGCACAACGAAAGCTGTACATCGGAAAACCTCGGACTACAGAGGTAGCGGACGCCTACTTTAACCACCTACCTCAACTACTACGGAATGCTCCATACATACGTACAGGGCGAAACTGCAGCCAATGACAACGCGAGCTGTTCGTGAACCGCACAGGGAGAAGAGACGAGAGGCACCTCGCCTTAAAAGAAGAGACAAGATGAGTGCACGGAGTTGCTCCGAAGTAAAGAGGAAGCCCGAAAATTCTACCAGAGAGTTAAGGCGAGAATGCGTGGAACAGGGTTGCCCTCCGTTAAGGACAGCGATGGCCAGTTATTGGATACGTACACCATTCCAGACGACTCCGCTCCAATCCATGACGATGATATTAACTGTTCACCTCCGAGAAAGAGTGAGATACGTGTGGCAATATCCCGTCTTAACAATAACAAAGCAGCTGATATCCCGGCTGAATTGTTTAAGGCTCATGCTCATGGTAAACATCTGACTAATGGAGATCATGCCCGGGGATCGGAGTCTCAGTCTGTTGTGTCCCATATACAGAGTGGCGCACGACTCGTGCTACGTGTAACAGTAACAGCCAATTGGGAACCGTTATTAAAAGATGTTGAAGAAGTTTTTTTTTACCCATAAATGTGTCGAAGACGTATCTGTTTCAACAGCATTTGGTTCTAGCAAGAAACAGAAAGAGCGTTTAAAGTGTGTAAGTAATATATGTAGATTTATTAAAACTTTTCTTAAGATTTACTTATCAACCTGTGATTTATATGGGAGGTAAATTGAAGCAAATTGAGTTCAAAAACTCTATTTAATTAAAAACATACTTAGTCGACTTGGCATACTTTAGAATTAAATTATTGATTTTTTTTAAATGTAATTCATATTTTATTTCATATTTAGTTATATTTTAACATTTCCGACAAACCGAACAAAACCGGTAAACCAGGTTATTTACGAAAAATGATATTCGTAAACCGAAGTTTTTTCATGTCGAAAATAAGCTCTTTCGGGCAACAAAACCCTGTGTTGTTAAACATAAAATACGTTTCAAAAACCCCGGGCAGAAACATTTTTGTTTGACTCTGCAGAAACGCTGTTGTCTGAGATTTGTGTAGCCTTAGTGTGAATGCTTTCATAAAAATTAATGTATACACAAACAATTGAAATTAACATACCTACGTTTTGTCGGCACGCGCCGACGTAGACGGCTATAGAATTGTTCTTGCTCCAAACAAAAATTTTTGTGGTTTTTTTCTAGAACATAAATTTCTCCTAGACCATAGTAAGGTAATGTATACTTAAATCAATAATAATGAATGTTACAGTCAAAGATATATATAACACAGTGCAACATTTCTAAGGTCATCGTCTGGTGCCACCCAGCTATTTATGAAGTATATAGCGAAACTAAAAAAATCCCCATATGACTTGTCCCCATTACATCGAAACATTTTTTTATGGATACACCAATATTTTCAGCCCAACACGATTTTTTGAAAAAAAGGACAATTTGTACGAAGTTCATATTTCATAAACCGTTCGGATTTTTTTCTTTTTGTCTTCGGCAAAGTTGTAGACCTAAACCAAATTAAAAAAAGCCTCAAATAGACCGACCCAAAAAAATTGCATCCAGTGCATGAAAATTGTCAAAATATGGGAAAAAATTTTATTTTTTTATGATGTTTTCACCGTAAAATTACACAGAACAAAAATTTTTTGTAAACAAGATTTGAAAACACACAAGGTGGCACCAATTTATGTGTTGCACTGTGTAATTTAATAAAGTACGATAACATACCATATAAACTAATATATATGTATATGTATGTATATAAAGTATACAAAGTTTGAGCCTTAGCATAAAAGAATCATAAACACATCTTTCAGTTTAGTTGTGTCAAAGTCTTTGTACGGAAAATATATATATTTTGTGCTAAAAATGAGAATTCTAACTGCAATAGTGCTGTTGACAGTTGTGTTCATTTATTCGACAAAAGCTTCGATTGGCAGCATTGATGAAAATAAATTATTTAAATCAAACAAAAATAACACTTATTTCATAGAGATAAACGACGTGGTAAAAAACACTAAATGAACTCTGCAGTGTCACTAGTTTTTCATTATTATAAATTTCTTTTAGTATAATTTTTACCAGTCTATAAAAAATTGTGCCGATATGGGTATGTCATTGTTGACCATCGAAAGTAAAGAAAAATCAAATGAAATTAATAGTTTGGTGTTAAATACATTTGGTAAATTACATTTTATGTGTTTGCACTTGGTCTTATTGTCTCATTCTACTCCAAAGGTAAAAATATCATCTTATGGGTTGGAGGTTATGCCATGGGACCTACACGCCGATTCACTTGGATAGCCACTGGAGAAGATTTTAAATACACTTTTTGGTATGAAGATAATCCTAATTTTTACAAAAGCGTTGAATATTGTGTTCAGATTGGTGTTGGACCTAATATGGAATGGAACGACAATGGATGCTGGGCCAAATGGGGTTATATTTGTGAATACCGGCAGTGTGCCACGGCCGGATTTAACTATGAGTTGGGAGTTAACAAAGAAGCGAAGAATGACCGGGATTCGAAAAATTACAACATTGCTTTTAATTTCTATAATAAAAATTAGGTGCGCTTTGTTTGGAGAAAAAATAATAAATAATTTTGCATAATACATATATTAATGTTTTGTTTTTAATTGTGATCCTCGCTTTTTGAAGAAGCTGGAAAAGCAGAGTCATTTGTCTGTTGTTGTATCAAAAATTTATACGATTTTTCATCAGCCATTAATAAGACAGTGCAGCACTAATCCAATTGGGACCGTTAAAATCTGTAAGCTTATGACGGTAGAAGAAAACCCCTAGCTGGGTTTTAAATTATTGGCTAAGGTTTTATTTAAATTAATTTTTTAAGTTTTCGAAAAACATGAACTGATTCTTAAGTCTATATCTCGTAAACTATTCGAAATTTAGCTTGTCTCTCTTCGGCAAATTTTTAGCTCTTAACCAAATCTAAAAATTTTACCTTGAGATAAAATCAACAAAAACAACATATTACTCAAAACAACAGATCTGGAAAAAATCGTAAAATTTCATCGTAGATTTTTAGTTTTTTTTTTATTTATAAGTGAAAAAGTGGATGTACGACTGCGCTTAAATTTATTCACCCAACTTAATACAGTCACAAAAGTCTGGAATATTATTAAACTCGACTTTGATTTATGTCCATATTAAATTTTAATCGCCCTTTTTACTTATATAGTAGTCGACTTTCGACAGTTTTTATTATTTAAATAAAATTAGTGATAATAAAAAAAAGTTTAGTGTTGAGCATTTTTCATCATCTGGTGGAAAAGAACATGATAGGAGCAAGGACAAGTCGTTTTACAGTCTCACAAACGACATCAGCGATACCATATTTGAAAAACGACAAAGATTCGACGTGAGTACGACATACATAATATGGGGGAATATTTGACCATTGCATGAAAACATATGTTGGCGTCGATTCCTAATTATTTCATTGCAACTTTTGCCTATACAATTATTCCTCAAGACTATACCCCTAATAATTTTATGACCCACCACCCCTCCCCCCATAATTCGATGGTATAGATTATGGCAATCTCTTTCTATAGCATATAAAATATGCCATAAGGTTCAAACTATTTATGACATGACAAATAATTGAAATCAATAAAATTTTAAATTCTCTGCCTCCTTCCGCATAATGCAACTAATCAAAATTCAATTTGCCAAAACAAGACATTCGTCGCCCCTGCCCACTGAGATGGGAAGTGAACGATAAAGCCGTAAGGCATTAAGGGCGACAAAGCTACGAACGGTAGTGTTCATTTTTTCATTAACTCATTAAAATCACAATTTTCACAAATGAGGCGCAAAAATTTCACAAACTGCCTGAAAGCAAACGGCAAGTCAGCGGTAGTAAAGGTTTACCACCACTGTTTGCCTCATGACAGACTTAGGTAATTTCTCATCAACTTAAGCGAATGATTGCTGTTATCAGTCATCTTTTCGCAACTAAATTTATTTTCGACAAAACAAAAGGACATAGCAGTCCGCGGTCGCTCGAGCTGATGAATCAATTTTCGTTGCGACCCATCGAGTAGAGTGACAATTGAAAAATCACATGGCTTTAAGTGAAACTCTTGTACTAAACACAAATCTTAGGGATTTGCAATGTTTGCAAACAAAGCGACACACGGCGGAAATTTTCATTTCACATTTTCCTTTTTCGATTGTGGTTGTTGTTGTTATCATCCTTATGCTACCAGTATCTGTTTTAAATTAGTAACGCACGGGTATGCAGAAACGCAATAAAAAAATCACAATTGTGTGCGAATTTAAAAAAGAAAATCTGATTCTACGTGGTGCGTGTCCTGGTTGTCAAATTTATTCAATGGGATTTATTAGGACAACATGAAAATAAATTGCCAGTAAACATACGAGGGGCGACGAGTTTAGTAAACAAACGGTTGACGGTGGTGACGGTGTCAACAGGCTAATGTTAAGAGCCTGATCGGAAAATGGTAACAAAATGCATGAAGCATTGCATACTGGCAGGGATGGAGGCAAGAATGGGAGGACAAATGAATGCCATCCGATAGAATTTCTATGAGCTTCGTATTCAATGTGATACTAAATATTAAAATATGGAAGTCGTGTTTTGTTTTTCAAACAAATTAAACAACAAGAAAACATATGTCTTTCCATCTCATGATTGAGTTATCCGCATGTCAGGTATTCAGTGAGTTAAGTTGATTGTACTACTAAACTGACTTTTGAGAATGATTTATCGGGCATAAAACATAAAGATAAAACGGTGGCTATGCCAAAGGTCAGATACCCTTCACCATTTTTAAACAGGTGTTTATTTGCACTACAACTATATTTTATTAAACTTTGTACAGTAAATCCAAGAAGAAAGTTTCAGTCTTACATTGACCCTAACCCTCGGGTAAAAACATACATAAAAACAGGTCCTAAAAGGGGCGTGGCTGGATATTTTTTTGTACTGTTATAGCTTAACAAAATATAGAATACGGGCACGTTCATGTTGTGTGTATCCATATTATTACTCAATTTCTAAAGTGGGCGGAATGGTACATTTGTGTTCGCGGTATCAGAAGGGGCGTGACTAAACTTAAAACTTAATTTCCCTTTGCACCCCATGAATGAGGTATGGGATAGCTTCTCGCGTTGTTGTGAATTAACACGCTTTCTATTTTTAGATTCACAACTAACGGCACCTACTTATTTATCGACGAATGCGAACGTCACTGTTTTGAGAAGCTCTTACTAGACACGACGATTGAATCGACGCTTAATACTGCGAAGTTGCTGTCAAACAACATTCGAGGGGAGCCGACAATGAAAGAAAATTTTATTTTTTTTTTTTTTCTTTTAAGATGACTGGAGCCAGGTTTGAACCTGCGATCTCCCGCATGGTAGTCGCGTGTTCTAACCACTATGCCACGGCCGGTCCCAGGGGCGTGACTAGACTTCCAATTATTTATCGAAAACCTTATCCAGTTATAGCTTTAATATTATTACTCAATTTCTAAGGAAGAATTTTGTATTGGAAGTGTGAGTAGTTTGTGTTCGGTTTTGCTCATCTCTGAACTCAATTTCCGCTTAGATCAGAAAAGCTTTTATACCAAATGCCTGCTCGACATATCTTAAATTACGGCTCTAATCGGACCAGCCAGACGGACCCTCCAAAATGAGGAAGTTTGTATGGGAAGTGAAAGTAGTTTCTGTCCGATATTGCTTATCAATATCTATCTGTTTGTTAACACGTATCACCAGAGATGAAAGTTACCTTAATCCCATTTGAAGAAGCGAAAACGGATCATACCGTTCTTATTGTTGTGTCAAAGGTTTCGTTTTTCCCTTTGGTCGCTTTTGATTGCCTGATTTCGAAACGGCAAATGGAACCTTGGACATACAGCCCTTTTCCTTCCTTTCTGAAATGTCCCGAGCACATGTTCACTCTATTCTTTAAAGACCACTGCTGCAGGCCTTCTTTAAAAAGGGAGAATCAACTTTTTCGATATTTTATTCCACCATTCCGTATGTATACACATTCCGTCTCCCTTCTTCTAGAAGGCATGCAAATAAAAGATGACGAGAAAGGTGTTCGTGTGTTTTTCTTAAAACAGTTTATGATTAGTTTCAGTCACACATTTTGAATGCATCTTCATAGGCTAGATGGTAGCATTGCCGTCTAACAATCGCGAGGTAGTGAGTTCGAACTCCGGCAAGATTTACCCTCGTAGGAAAAAGGTGTAAGTACTACATATAGAGATAAATATATAGACAAACAATTTGAGGGTGTCCAGCTGTTTTTATTTTTTAAGTTCTTCCTTTTTCATGTGAATGTGGGCCTTCCATTGGGAATGCAGATATCAGGCCTAATGACTGCTTTTGAAGGCGTGCTATAAGGCCTTCTAGGTCTTTCCTTTTGCCGCTGGGAATGTATTTCATTAATGCGACGTATATACTTAGTAGTGACATAAATATTGTTACAGCTTTAGACACACCCATTTCAATACATATTAGAATATAATATTTCCCGTTACTATCGCATGAAAGGCCTTCTCCAAGACAATATTTTCCAAGATTTGTTGTGTATGTTGCCTGGAATGGTTTATAAATCCTATAAACAATGGCGTAGATTATTATTTTTTTAAACAAATCATTTAAATCATACATTTTTAAGCAGCTCTTATGAGTTGTTTGTAAACCGTTCACTTAATGAACCGAAATAGAACTAAATCAGAACACAGTGAACGAAAAGATCAAAAGGAACGAAAGAAACAGAAAGAACGACCTAGTTTCTTTTGATGAATGGAACCGAAAGGAACGATTCACCAAAAGGAATTAGAAAGACCAACTCTAGTGCTAAGTAGTATCTCTGTATCAAATTTCATTTCTTTACGACTAAATACTTTTGTATCAGGCCCTCTCTCATACTGATCGAAAAAAAAAACAATTTCGCCTGTATATTCATACCTGTAGTGCCAATTACTGTTAGTAAAGGGTGGTTAAGTTGTAAGGGCCGATGTTGAATGTGAACCACAACTAAACGTAAGCGTACAATTGGAAAAATCGTGCAAAAATTTGAGCAAAATCGGATCTGTAGGAGATGTTAAAAACACCAGTGCTTGCGCGTACATCTCGTACTGCAGAAAATATTGCTGCTGTTCGCGATAGTGTAACTGAAGAGCCGTCCACCTCAACTCGTCGTCGTGCCCAACAATTGCACCTATCACACTCGTCGTTGATGAACATTAAGCATAAAGACTTGCATTTACACGCTTACATGGTGCAATTGACTCAAGAACTAAAGCCTCTTGACCATTCCAAACGTCGTCAATGGTGAAAATGGTGGCAAGAAATGGCAACAGTGGATGATCAATTTTCGAGGAAAATCATCTTTAGTGATGAGGCACATTCCCAGGAAAATTTTTCAGAACTTGTTGCGAATGGTATTGATACTAGAATCGTTTCTTTTTTAATCGACTTTCTATTCTGTTTCTGGTTCCATATAACCGATTATGTACAACAAATTGCACCACAGATTCCTTAGAACAGAAAATGAATATTCGTATTCGAAATAAGTATTTTTTAGAGGGTATTTTTTAAGAAAAACTCAAAAATCTGAGTTAAAATATATTTTGAACTAGCACCCAATTGAAAACCAATGAAATTTCAAAAAACAGCATATGTAATTCAGTTATGTAGTAATTCATTTCATAACAGGTTCCAGGAGAACATGTTGGTTTTGGGACAATTTCAAACAAAAATAATATATTTTGCAACCGAAAGTGGAACTTGTTACTTATCAGTAAAAGCTATTCTGTAATTGTTTCTTTGCAACAAAATATTTTGCTGGGTTTTCACCTCAGTGGATTCATCAGTAAACAGAATTGCCGCATGTGGTCGAATGATAAACCAATGCACCCACAAAGAGTGACTGTTTGTTTGGTGCGGTTTATGGGCTGGCGGCATCATCGGGCCGTTTATTTTCCAAAAGAGGCCGGTTAGGCAGTTACTGTGAATGGTATTCGCTATCGTGAGATGATAACGAACTTTTTATGGCCCGAATTGGAAGACATGGATGTGGCCGATATGTGTTTTCAACAGGGCGGTACCACTTGCTACACAGCTAACGAAACAATGGCTCTTTTGCTCGACAAATTCAATGGCCGTGTTATCTCACGTAGTGGCGATGTCATTTGGCCGCCAAGATCATTCGATTTGACAACGTTGGACTTCTTTCATTGGAGTTATTTGAAAGAAAACGTGTACGTCAATAAGCCAGCAACAATTCAAGAGCTAATGGATGAGATAATTCGGCACATTAACGGCATAGAACCTCAATTATCCCTTAGCTTCATCGAAAATTTGGGCCATCGGATGGAAGTGTGCCGCCGAATTCTCGGCAGCCATTTGTCCGATATTTTGTTTCAAACATAATTAAAACATACCAATATTATCATAATAAAAAGAAATGAAAAATTTCCTAAATAGTTTGCGATTTATTCAAAATCAACATCGGCCCTTAAAATGTAACCACCCTTTACATCGTCACTCTAGGTCTAAAACTATATTTACAACGGCCTCTAATCGAAAATAACAATTTCGTCTGTATATTCATATCTGTAGTGGTAAGAACTATTAGTACATCGTCGCTCTAGGCCTAAAACTATATAATATCCAGCCTCATATCTCGTCAATTCCGCCAAATAATTAAACATAAAACTTTGGTGTGAACACATTAAAAATAAATTTTACATGCCCCTCACCGATTGGAGGTGTTATTTCTTCTATTCTCGAGCGCCACGTGCCTGGTCAATTTATAAAAAATTGTTTTCATGCTCAAGCAAAGCTACATTTTAAATTTCACTCAAATTGGTCCATTTGGTATAAATGGTAAATGCTACTCCAGTGCCACCTACAGGGTCCATTGGTACATACAAGTTTTCTGATGATCAAACAAATATACACTCTAAATTTCAGGTAAATTGTTATATACGTTCAGCACAAAGATGTTTAACATTATGGGTTTGAGTAAAATCGAACCATCAATATTAATTTTCAAAATTAGTTCACTCTGGGTCCATTTATTTATAAAATTGTTTGTCATGATTAATCAAACTGTATGTTCCTGATTTTTCAAATTTCAAATAAATAAATTCTCCCGAGCGCCACCTACCGGGTCCATTTGTTTATTAATATGTTTTTTTCATGATCAAACAAACTTACATTTTAAATTTCAGTTTAATTGGTACATTCATTCAAATTTATGATATAAACCCAACCCAGCGCCATCTAGCGGTATGAAAAAACAGTGGTACCTTTTCTTAAACCTACACTAAAAAAGTAGTGGTGTCAAAAGTACGGTAAGCACGGATTTTCTTAAATCCAGTACCAAATACTTGATACAAGAACGGAAAATCATTCTTAGTTGTAGATGTCATTAAGCCTGATGGCGCTTGATTTTTTAGTGTTAAATTCTTAGTTGTAGATTTCATTAAGCCTGTGGCACTTGATTTTGAAGTGTAGAAATCTTAGTAAGCAGCCATATGGGGTTTGATTTTTCAGTGTAGAAATCTTAGTTATAGATGGCATTAAACATGATGAGGCTTGAGATTTAAGTTTAATATTCTTAATATCAGATGTCATTATACCTGGTAGATCTTGATTTGTAGTGTACCATTCTTAATTGTAGATGACATTAAGCTTTATATGCGGATAGATCTTCCGATAGTTGTCAAACTATCTTATCAGCACCCTTTTGCTTTGTCGTCTCTACTATCATCACAAACCTTAAGTGTTATAAGCTCCACGTAAGTATCGAGAAGTCAAAAGCACACCAGTGCGAAAATGGCATCAACGAACACCACACGTCACTTGATTCACACAAGCCCTTAAGATTTTCATACTTAATTGGAGAATTTATACGCTTAAAGTTAGGTGCGATTTTTGCAAAAAATAAGAATTTTAAACTTAGTTTTAGAATGCGAACTAATTGTGAGAAGAAAACAATAAGCTGAGAGAGTAAATGTTATTTCTCTCCCAAACATTCAGAGATTACTGTAAGATTTTTTATTTTTGTTTTAATTATGTTAAGAATTTTAAACTTGACAGATGAGAAGTTCGTACTTAAAATTCTCCAACTAAGTTCGTACGTTCTCATTTAAATAATTTATACGCTTAAATTTTTAAACATATCCTTTTTTTTTAATTGTTTGCAGAGCAATTAGTACTATACGGATTTAAATCTTTAAGTACTCCTTCTGCAAAAAATAAGAATTTTAAATTTAAATATAAAATACGATTTTGTTTTCTGTGTAAGAATTCACACCATATAACCCATAGCAGTAGTCTTCAAGTGAATAACTTATCAACAATATTATCGAACTACGCCCCTGACTTCCTCATTTCGCGCAGCAATTTCAACTGCGGTTTTTTTTTGCTTTGCGGTTCACTGATTAACTCGGTATATCGATACCGTTGTTGCCAAAGTACTTCATTTAACATTTGCAATTGACAAATTTATTCGATATTCGTTTGAAATGAAAATTACAAAGCAAAACAAAGACTTACCAAAAAAAAAAACGCACACGTACAGCGCACCCCTATTTGCGAACATTCTCCAGTGTGTTTATTTTTTTTTTTATTTTTTGCAAAAGGCACATTGGCTTTATTTAGATTTGTGATCTATTTATGAAAAATTGCCAACGTATGTAAGTGATACCCTCGCCAAATAATGGCTATACGTCATTGCGAACGATCCAACCAACAATCTATTGTTTTTGTTGTTGTTCATCTGTTTATATAATACACCGGAATTATGTTTGAAAATTGGTTTTTACATTTCATTTTGGCAAAACACAAAATACATTTTCCTCTGTTGCCGTTGCTGCTGCTGCTGATGATGATAGCCTATGATATCTAATATCGAGTGCAACCCTCATGGATTGAAAATGTCACAATAGATAGATGGGGTGGGGGTCAGGACACTCTTACTGTGATACGTTTACATTTTGTGCCATAATCATAGCAATTTAAAATGCAAAATCAAAGTAAATCAATTGGCTTATGAGAACAAATGTAGGTACATTATTGCACAGTGGTTTAGGGTTAGGGTGGGAAGGGTTTTTTTGTCAAACGTATGGAATTGAAAATGTGTAAAAAAATTGATCGATGACTTGACTTTCGTTATACAGAACTCTTCGCTACCAATGATGAGTCCAAACACTTTTTCTTTCGAAGACTCCCAAAACAGAATGCCGCGCTTGATTTATTACCCAGGATGCTATAGAGCAAAACGTATCATTTGATACGAAAAATAGTGTTTTAAAGGAGACGTATTAGACCCCAAGTATCTTAAGACCAGATTCGTTTCAGGAATTTTTAAGGCAATTGAGTTATGTCCATCTCTCTGGCTATCTGGTTGACAGGATAACTCGAGCAAACCTGATCGAAATTTGTTCGGTATTAATATTTTCCAAATTGAAGTAATGGATTTGTAAATTGGCACAATAGCCCCACCACTTTTGGTACCCCCATACAAAATTACTTACTTAAGTGGCCCATTACAACTTATGAACGTGGTTCATAAATTTGAGGCCAGAAGTATTAAAGAGTTCCACACGCTTCGGTCTTCTGCTTGCGTTCTCCAGTTAGTCCTACCAGATGGTGGCACGTCGCCAACCACTGGGTCCTCCCAACGAAGTTTGGATCTTCCTGGTGGTGGTGTTACTAAAGTACTGCCGAAGTCCGTAATAACATCTATTGGCGAGCACTATTCTCCGCTTGATTTCTTTCTCCGCTTTGATTTATTTTCTTATTGACGGAAGATCCGAGGTATGTAAACTCATCTACTGTCTCAAAACAATAATTTTGAACGTTGTCGGTGCGTCTCCATCGAGAGGACTCTTTGTTCGTCGAAATCATTATTTTTGTTTTATCCTTGTTGTCCGCTCGATTTCGGCCAATGATGTCTATATCACCGACATAAGCAGACATGTTGACACCAGACTTTCTCATCACCATCTCCATAACTATAACAAATAGTGCACAGGACAAGCTATCACCCTGCCTGAGACCTCATTCCTTCCGTGTTGAATGGTTCAGAGTGATCCTAACCAATCTTAACCGAGGATTTGGTGTTTTCCAAGGTACATTTCCTAGGCAGCAGTACCAAACTCAGACATGGCTTCATATAACTTATCGGAGAGTCGAACAAAGTCGACAAAGAGGTGGTAGGTGTCGATCTGCTTTTCATGAATTTTTCTAGGATTTGTCTTAAAGTGAATATGTGATCCTTCGCAGATTTACTAGGTCTAAAGCCGCACTGACTCCAATTAGTTTTTCTAAAATTGACTTTAGACATTCACACAATATGCTCGATCTCCTTCCTTGTATATGGGACATAACAGACTGAGACTCCAATTCCTGGGCATGATCTCCTCTAGCTAGATGTTCTCCATGAGTTGATGCATGTTCCTAATCAACTCCTCCCTACCTGCCTTTAATAATTCACCATCGTCTCCAACCGCGTTGTTATTTTGAAGGCGGGATATTGCCACACGTATCCCGCTCTGGCTCGGAGGTGGACAGTTAATACCATAGTCATGGATTGGTGCCGGCCTTCTGGAGTGGTGTACGACGTACACTGTACGTATTCAGTAAATTACTGTAATGTTCTCTCCATATCTTTAGAACGTTATCTGAGTCAGTCACTAGCTGGCCATCGTTGTCCTTTCTGGAGGACAACCCTGTTCGCAACTTAACTCTCTAGTAAAATTTTCGGGCTATCCCGCGGCTTCGGAGCAACTCTGTGCACTCATCCTGTCTCCTCTTCAGTTCCTTTTTTTCGTCCTAAGCCATTGGCTGTAGTTTCGCCTTTGAGTACCCAAGTACGAGATAATATTATCGGGGATTGAACCATTCCTTAGCAGCAATCCCTGGGCATACACTCCTCTAGACAGATGTTCTCCATGAGTTGATGCATGCTCCTTAATAGCTCCTCCCCGCCTGCCTGAAATAATTCAGCGGGGCGAACATCGGTTCCAGCCGCTTTGTTGTTTTTAAGGCGGAATATTGCCACACGTATCTTGATTTGGTTCGGAGGTGGACAGTTAATACCTACGGCATGGATTTATGGGGGGTCTTCTGGAGTGGTATCCGGTAGATTGCTTACATGTTCTCTCCACATCTTTAAAACGTTATCCGGGTCCGTCACTATCTGGCCATCGCTGTCCTTGCAGGAGGGCAACCCTGTTCCATGCATTCTCGCCTTAATTTCCTCGTAGAATTTTCAGGCTTCCCCTCTACTTCGGGGCAACTCTGTGCACTCATCCTGTCTCTTTTTCATATCCTTCTTTTTCGGTCCAAAAAGACGATTTGCCGCTCGTCTCTTCTCCCTGCGCCGTTCACGAACGGCTCGCGTTGCCATTGGCTGCAGTTCCGCCCTGTATGCAGCATCCGTCTGTCATCGTACCAGGCATCTTCATAAGACGGCTTTGAGTACCCAAGAACGCATCCCGCAGTCCGTTCTATGGGGTCGGCTATATATTGCCACTGCGAGGTTATATTATCAGGGGTTGAAGCATTTCGCAACAGTTGAGTTAGGTGGTTGGTGTAGGCGTCCGCTACCTCTGTGGGTTGCAGTTTACCGAGGTCCAGCTTTCGTTGTGCCTGGTTACGTACGCTTTTCGTACGCTTTCCATGCTTTGCCTTGTGCGTACCTTTACTGCGGTAAGGTAGTGATCGGAGTCAATGTTTGCACCCCTGGTCACTTGTACGTCCAGAACACTCGATGCGTGCCATCCATCGACTATCACTTGATGTATCAGATACCTCGCCAATTAATCATGAGATAACCATGTTGCCTTATGAATATTTTTTTATGGTAAAATCTAGTGCTGCTAAATACCATATTTCATGCCATTGTTTGACGTTTCGGTGCGCAGACTGAATTTTGCGATGGTAGGCTCAAATGCGGTCTCCCTGCCTATTTTAGCATTTAAATCACCTAGTATAATTTTGATGTCATGGCTCGGGCTACGGTTATATATATTTTCTAGGCTCTCGTAGAACTAGTCCTTGTCCTCATCGCTTTTCTCTTCTGTCGGAGCATGGGCACATATGAGTGTTATATGGAAAAACTATGTCTTGACTCATATGGTGGATATTCGATCACACACCGGGTTGAACCGTGTCGCAATCTCTTGCCAACCACAAATCCACATCCAAACTTGGCCACATGGCCACTATAGTAGATGTCCCACGCTTCCATGCGCTTGCACCCGAGTCCCGTCCATCGGATTTCCTGTTATGCGGTTATGGCAGCCTTGTATTCTTCGAGGACTTCCGCCAGTTGGATGGAGGCACCTGATCTAGACAGTGTTCTTAGATTCCAGATGCATATTCTCAAATCAGGGTCCTTAACTTCTTACTTCTTTTCATTGCAATAGTTCAAACGTCGGTGACGGGCTACAAACACAGCGCACCATGTCGCAGTTTTCTCCTCCTGACAGGATTTTATTACAGCAGCCCATTCTGGGTCAGACGTGGACCAGGATACCGCTTACTCGAAGCCGACCTGTCTCACAGTTAGCCGTGCTCTGACGGGTCTCAAAGACACGTTTCCAGGCGTCACCACGTGGAGGTATTCCGTCCGCAGTAATACCAGTAATACGGGGCTCTGTGAGTAGACTTGAAGTGCAATTGTCAAGGATCACTCTGGGTTTTCCAAGTTAAGCCGATCAGACGCTTTACATTGCATCACACTCCCGGCGCCTATACGATCCACATACACAAATAATTTCTATTAAAAATTGGCCAACTAACTAATATCATACATAGGGTGACGATATTTATCAGTCGGTTTACCAGACTGAAATTTCTGTACTGTACTTTATTATCATTTTCAAAATGTTCATTTAGGAGCTTGACGACATTGACCCCAGCTGAGTTCGTCAAACCACTGTCTTATGGTTATGAACCCATCCTGCTCAGACAGGGGTTGTTCTCTACATGACAAAATTACTTTATATTTCAAACAAAATCCCCGCACGTTTTTCATCTTGAAATTATGATAATAAATCACATTAGATGCATATAAATAACGTATAGCTCACACACACAATAATTCACTTCACATATGATGCGTTCGTTCTATGTATTTGCCATCATCGTGTCATCCTTGTACATTGTGCACCCGCAGTCATCTCCATCCTACGTGTCCCTTCTAAAGCTGTTGCGTTGCCCTCAAAAAATAAAATTTAAATAAAATTCCAATATCTATGATAAATTTGCCTATAAAATCAGTTCCTGTAAACTATTAAAAACAGTTGTAAATTTTACTATTTCACTACTGACTTAATGTCGTTCAGTTACTTTCACGTGTCAGTCCATTAGTATTCGTGAGTTGTTGAGGTTTTTGTTTCCGTTTTTGAGAAATTTACACATTCTCACATTGGTTTCCACACAGAGTACTTGGTGCATTTTATTGCTTAATTTAGCTCTAAAGTTTTATAATAATGATTGAGGCTATCAAAGACTTTATGGATTTTTTATGCTAATTTTGGCTTTGCGGTTGCCACTTAAATGGAAAAGGTGTTATATTTATTAGTGTTATATTATAGATTTATGTTAAACATATTGGCGACAGTTTTTAAGTTATAGACTTTACCACCCTGCTCGTTTTCGAACTCTTAAAACTTTGTGTGTTTTATTAGAGAGAAGTATTCATTTTGATTCACAGTTATTTGGAAGGCAGATGTGATAGAAAAACTTTACCGTTTTCGTTAGACAATTATATAGATACATTGTCGCTAAATTTCACATTTTCTTCTTAATAATTTTGTAGTAATAAATTATTGAGAGTTGGGCGTCGTGAGTGTGATGCAAAGTAAAGCTTTTAATCGGTTTTAACTTAGTAAACCCAGGGTGATCCTTGTTAATTACACCTCAAGTCTACTCACAGAGCTCCTGGAAACGTGGCTTTGACACACGCCAGAGCACGTCGGATCAGAGTGAGCGGTATCCTGGTCAGCGTCTGACCCATAATGGGTGGCTGTAATAAAATCCTGGCAGGAGGACATAACTGCGCCACCGAAATTTAAACTACTGCAATGAAATGAGGTAAGAAAAGAATAAAATGGACCCTGATTTCAGGATATGCACCTGGAATGTTAGAATACTGTATAGACCAGTTACCTCTATCCAACTGGCGGAAGTCCTCGAAAAATACAAAGCTGACATAACCGCTTTACTGGAAATCCGGTGGACGGGACACGGGTGCGCGCGCATGAAAGCGTGGGACATCTACTATAAAGGACATGCATACAAGCACGCGTTTGTAAGTGGATTTGTGGTTGGCAAGAGACTGCGACACCTAGTCTCACAGTTCATCCCGGAAAAACAAAGTTTTTCCACATAACACTTATCTGTCCACGGAAAAAGCGATGAGGACAAAGACGAGTTCTACGAAAGCCTAGAAAATTTAGTCCGTAGTCCATAGTCCGAGCCATGACATCAAAATTGTACAAGGCGATTTTACTGCTAAAATAGGCAGGGAGACCGCAATTTAGTCTGCACACGGAAACGTCGAACAATGATTGATTTCTCTACGTCAAGAAATATGGTATTTAGCACCACTAGATTTGACACTAGAATATTCATAAGGTAACTTGGCTATCTTAAGATCAATTGACGAGGGATCAGATAGGTCACGTGGTAGTCGATGGTAGGCACGCATCGAGCGTTCTGGACGTACGAGTGATCAGGGGTGCGAACATTGATACCGATCACTACCTTACCGCACTTAAGTTTAAGGCTACAAGGCTAAGCATGGCGAAAAACATAACCTGGTACAACGAAAGATGGACATCGGTAAACTGCGGATCACAGAGGTAGCGGACGCCTGCTTCAACCCCCGATAATATTACCTCGCAGTGAAAATATATAGCCGACTTCATAGAACGGACTGCGAGAAGAGTACTTGGGTACACAAAGCCGTCTAAAAAAGATCTCTGGACCGCTGATGAATGTCACAATGTCACGAAAGAGACGGATGCTGCATACAAGCGAAACTGCAGCCAATGGCAACGCGAGATGTTCGTGAACAGCATAGGGAGAAGAGACGAGAGGCAACTCGTCTTTTTAAAAGAAAAAAGAGTGCACTGAGTTGCTCCGAAGTAGAGGGGAAGCCTGAAAATTCTACAAGAGAGTTAAAGCGAGAATGCTTGGAATACGGTTGCCCTCTAGCAAGGACAGCGATGGTCAGCTAGTGACGGACCCGGATAACGTTCTGAGGTTATGAAGAGATCACTTTAGAAATTTAATACACCACTCCAGAAGACCCCGCACCAATCCATAACGATGGTATTAACTATCCACCTCCGAGCCAGGGCGATATACGTATGGCCATCTCCCGCCTTAAAAACAACAAGGCTGCTGGAGCCGATGGTGTCCCTGCTGAATTGTTTAAGGCTTGCGGGGAGGAGCTGATTAGAAGCATGCATCAGCTCATGAAGAACATCTGGCTAGAGGAGAGCATGCCCGGGGATTGGATTTTCAGTCTGTCATGTTCCATATACATGAAAGGAGATCGTAGCGAATGTAAGAACTACCGTGGAATACGCATATTACCAATTGTGTACAAGGTCCTTTTAAGCATATTGTGTGAACGTCTAAAGCCAATTGTAGAAAAACTAATTGGACCATGTCGGTGCGGCTTTGGACCTGGTAAATCTACGACGGATCAAATATTCACTCTACGACAAGTCCTGGAAAAAACTCATGAAAAGCAGATCGACACCTACCACCTCTTTGTCGACTACAAAGCTCCCTTCGACTCTCTCCGATAAGGAATAGGCTGTATGATGCCAAAGCAAAGTTTGTCATTCCTGCAAAGGTAATTCGACTTTGCAGAGGAAAACACCAAATTCTCGGTTAAGATTGGTAAGCATCACTCTAAACCATTCAACACGGAAAGTGGTCTCAGGTAGGGTGATAGCTTATCATGTACACAATTTAATATGAAGAAGGTGATGTCTGGCACCATATTCCACAAGAGCCTCATGCTACTAGCCTATGCCGATGATATTGACAAAATTGGCCGAAATCTGCGGGATGTTACCGCAGTTTTCTCATCACTGAAAAAGGAGTCAACAAAAATGGGTTCAGTGGTCAACGAGGACAAAACTAAAATAAAGATTTCGACGAACAAAGAGTCCTCTCGATGGGGACGCACCGTGAAGGTTGGCAATTATTGTTTTGAGGTAGTCGACGAGTCGACCTCGGATCTTCCGTCAACAAGAAAAATAATGTCAGCGAAGAAATTAAATGGAGAAAAGTGCTAGTCAATAGATGTTTCTACGTACTTTGGCAGCACTTTAGTAACACCACCTTTTTTCGAGATACTAAGAAACAGCTTTACCAGGTGCTAATCTTACCCGTTCTGTTGTATGCTGCCGAACCATGGGTGCTTACGACAACGGATATAGAAAACCTGGGAGTATTTGAGAGAAAAGTACTCCGAAAAATATATGGAATTATCTGTGTCGACGGCGAGTTTGGCCATCGGATGAATCATGGCTGTATTAGCTTTACCACGACATCTACGTAGCTAAAAGAGGCAGAATGCAATGACTACGATGGCAGGGACATTGTGCCAGGATGGATGTAAATGCTCCAGCGAGAAAGGTGTTTGAAGACGAACCTGAAGGACGGCGCAGAGCAGGGAGACCCAAACTCCGTTGGAAGGACCAAGTGGTAGGCGACGTGCCACCATTTGGTATGACTAACTGGATAACGCACGCAGAAGACCGAAGCGTGTGCAATTCTTTAATACTGCATGCCTCTAATCTATGATCCTACTGTGCGTCGCCCCAGAGATAATTGTCTATGTAGGTAAGACGTATTGTTTTCAACGAAGTGCGCAGCAGATCGATTATACCGTTAGACGGTAAAAAACATGTATTATAACTAGGGCAATGTGTTACACTTTTTTTCGTATCAAATCCATAAGCCGACTAGCGTCGGCTTCTCATTTCTTTTCAAAGCATAAATGTACCTTACCGTACTTAATTCATGTCATTCTTTTTAACTGTTGGAAACAATTAATTACTATGTAAGCATGGCGAGGCTACATTCGCCATTGAGAGTACCGGCGAACTTTGGCCATTTTGGAAAAAAATTCAGGCTACGATGCAGCCAAGTTAAAAATTCCAGAGACTGTCATCTCTAGCTGTGAATGCATCGACTTCTCTCCTCGACGATTTTAAAAGACCTAAATGCTTTGTTCGTCAACGTCGCCCCCGATATGCAGTTATCTGTATGTGATAGTCTTAATGCTGAGATCTTTATGTAATATTTAGCTCGAATAAGTGCCAGAAATATTGGGTTGCTACTAGAGTATACAAACATTCGACCGGTTTCGGTTTTATTCGAAATTCATATTTTGTTCGAAAACTCGGTTTTCGAATACTTAACTGAGAAAAAAAACGGGTTAACCGGTTACTTTCTGATTTCTGTATTGCGCACAAAAATAATAAAAAAATGTACTATTATTAGCAATACAATTAAGAAATGTGTTTAATTTATCGCGCAAACAGTTTGTTTCCATCATAATCCAATTTGAAGGTCATTTCCTGAATATTCTTGAAATAAGAAAGAAAAGGACATTTAAGGAGTCGAGGTAGAGAAGACATCTGGTATCGAAAATGCACTAACACAATAAGAAACATTGATAGATATCCTGACCATTTGATGTTGCTATTCATACAGTGCTTTGAAAAGCGACAAAATAATTAGTAATAAGTGAAGATTTTTTTAGCAACATTTTCATAGAACATTTTAATGTCCCATTTACAAGTCTTTTTCTGACTTTTCTCGGAATAAAGAGCAAAGGACATATAAGGAGTCATTGAAGACAACTGATATCAAAAATGCACTAAAGTAGTTTTTCTGGTGCTATTTTAAACTCTATTTTAGGTTAAAATTTCCACCTAGACTGATCTGCCCTCTCGGAATTTAAGTTAAACACAGGTTTATTTTAAGGTACTTAAATAAAAAGAAGTTCCCGTTGTTGTTATAAAATTTGTTATTAATTGGGTATATTTTCTTATATGCTGAATTAGGCCAAAATTGTTCTGGCTATGTTCTTTCGTCAAATCTACATTTAAAATGTTGTGTTTAGAATTATTGTTTACGTTATACAAGTATTTAATTTCTTAAATACTTATCTTTAAGCCCTTTTTATTTTGTGATTTTCATGTTTTTAAAAAATCTACCTCATAAAACCGGTTAAACCGTTTATTCGACATCGACATTTTGCAAACACCTGCTGACGGTTTTGAAGAGTAAAACCCTTTTGCCGGTTTCTGGTTTTGTATATACTAGTTGCTGCAAATGGTGGAAAGTTGTAGTTACTTTTAGGCCCACTTTTCTAAAGTATATTTTCATGACTTTCCATTAATCATGTTTTCTATTCTCTCTTTTCAGGTATGTGATTTTATATTCCCTACGCAACATCAACTCATTTTAATAAAATAAGCAGATGTAGAGGTAAGAAGAAATTTCTTCGGCATATGAGCAGTGTGAATGGTACATACTGGTATGACCTACAAATATGCTAAGAATGTAGAATAAAGTACCTATTACTTACATATATACCCAATCTTATACCAAAAGTAAAATATTATTTAAATAATACATTTAAATAAATTTCGCACAAAAATTTGATTCTGTAACATTTTAAGCTATAAACACAACATGACCTCTACGAAATAACCCTTATCTTATTGATAAGTTAATGCTAGGGCATACATTAAAGAAAGCTAAAATTTTATATTCGTACTTTTATAACAAAGTGATTTAAAAAATAATCAGATGTAATTTATCATATAAATTATTATATGATATCGACTATTAAAGTTACCATGCAATAATTATAACTAGGGCAAGGAATTTTATGCACTAAAAAAGCAAAAATATGCGTATATAACATGCACTTAAAATTCAAAAATATGCATTAAAACACATAAAATATGCAATAAAAATTTTATTCAAAATAAAATTTGCCTGAATTTTGGCAAAAAAAAGGACTACAAATTAATTTTTATACACGTATATGTACATATAAAATCGATGTCAGATCGGAATAGTGGAGCTCATTTTTGAAATTCTTATTAAAATATTGGACTGCACTTAGCCACGTTCCCAATCTTGTTATAATTGGCTCTGGAGGATGCGAAATACCGGAACATATTTTATTCAAAATCTGTACACGTTTTTAAAAAGATATTTTTTTCGTTTGATATAAGAGAATTCAGTTCAATAAAATGACTTCGTTAATAAACGTCAATTCTGTAAACAAGTTACATGCAAGGTATTGTAACCCCCTTGCATTGTAACCGCCTTTACCATGTAGGCGCTGCATCGGTTAGAAAAAAGAATAACTTTAAATTTGTCGAAATCTTCACCGATCCAGGCAGTTGTTGATTGGTTTTGTCTAATGACTTTGTAATTCAGATGAATATTGTGTGACGAATTATGAAGCAACTTTCACCCAAAGATGTCCTACAAAAATATGCATTTATTGTAAAATTTTCATAAATATGCGCATATATATAAAGAAACTTTTTTTATCGTTGTGTTTGTTTTTATTCGGTCTGTTTGTATGAACATTGACTTTAGAATTTATCTCAAGCTCAAGACCAGGGGTTTTGAAAGAAGTTAAAAGCAGAATGATATTCTCATAATGCCAAGCAGCCTGTACAGCTGTTGCGGATTCAGCCACGAATCCTCATCAGCAGACTTTGGTATAATGATTGCAAAATGTTTATCAAGTCTTATGCACCAGAATTAACAACAAAATGAGAATTCTTTCTTGAGTTGAAAGCCGACGGTGTTTTCAACATAAACAATCAAAACAAGAAAGAAGTTAAGCAAATGGGTTCTCATAGTAAATGGTTGTAAAGTTTTTCGAGTCTATGCACTCAAGAAAGAATTCTCATTTTGTTGTTAATTCTGGTGCATAAGACTTGATAAACATTTTGCAATCATTATACCAAAGTCTGCTGATGAGGATTCGTGGCTGAATCCGAAACAGCTGTACAGGCTGCCTGGCATTATGAGAAACTTTTTTTAAATAAAATATGCAAACACGATTAAATGCCATTTTAAAGGATATTTCATGATTTATAAAGATAACCGTTTCTATTTTATGATGTCCAGAAAAAATATGTATTTGCATATTATTCTTTGCCCTAATAATAACATATAAATTTTTTAATTGTTCGACTAATTTTGAGCATTAAAACAATTTTACGTCAATTATAAGGACAGCAATCATAACGGTTTATCTTGACTAAGAACTAACAGCTCTTAATTCATTTTACTTTCACGGTACAAATGAAATAAATGCCGTTGGTTATTTTTGACAATATTTCTGAATAATTTTTCTTTAAACGAATTTCTCGCTTACGATGTAGAGAAAAAACCTTTCAAACGAAACAACCAGTAATTAATCAAATCCCCTGCATGAGTGAAAAAACTCAAGAAATTTTCCACACAACAAATAAACTTTTCGCCAACGTCGGCATTATAGTTCTCATTACGTCGACAGTGTTGTAATTAAATGACAACTTGAGTTTTGCTCATTCGAATAATAAATAAGGAACTGCAAAATCTATACAAATGATAGGTAAACACTACTTACACCACAGCCATGTCCGTCTCCTCCACCTCCACTGCCCAGCAGACTAGAGTTCTTTTACTTCTTAATACATTTATTTTTCCACTTCATTACACGTCGCCAATGACCAAATACGCTTCGAGATTCTATTTTATTGATTAATGAAAGCAATTATCGATACGAACTATTCTTATTCTATATCTATGAACGCGAACGTTGTGCGATATGTGAGATTACGCAGGACATTGCAAATATTTGCAAGAGTACCAAAGGACGAGAAACAAGATTCAAAGAGATTTATTAATGACGAACAAATTCGCAAAGTGTGTGTGTGTGTGTGTGTGCGTGTGTGTGAAGGGGAAAAGTGTGTTTCCCTTAGTGACCAGCAACTTCAAGTACTTGTACGAGTGCTTGCTGCAACTTGATTAAAATCATTAATGGGCTGGATGACGGCAACTCAACCAACCGCACCCGAGGCATAAAACACAAGAAGAGAGTTGGTAAAATGAAGCAACATGGTGATAAAAGTGAATGTATTTTGTGGTTTAACTTTCTTAATGTTTGATGATGTAAACTTGCTGTTTTGTTTTTGCATTGACCGAAATGCCCAAGGAGGCGTATGCGGCAACACTTACAATAAGATAGGATTTCTTTTTTTCGTAGGGGTGGGGCGGTGCAGAATGAAATCAAGAACTTGACCAACCCACTCACTTTGGTTATGGGTATTAGTAATGTGGGTGAAGGGGTGTTGTGGGTGTGTGTGCGTGTGAGGGATGTATGATGAGTGTGGGAATACAATTCTAATCGGAACTTAATGGCTTTAATAAGGAGTTGATCATCAAACTGTTTTCAGAGATTGAGAAATTTTTTTATAAATAAAACATAGAAATCCGCAGGATTCAGTGAAGCAAACTTAATTTAACATCAAAGTCGAATTATGTACAAAATGTGTGTTTTAAAGGGGTTTCCAATAAGAAGTGTTATTTTGGTATTCAAAGAAAATTCAATTTTTTGAGATAAATGATCGGATCGGATAATAAAGAGAAAGCTATGCCTTTAATAATAAAAAAACAACATAAGCCAAAAGGCCACCACGAGCACGTTTACAGGACCATATCCTTTTTATGAAATTTTCAATAATTAAATCGCAAAGTGGCTGCCCTATGTGCTCGATAGCCTCACGAATTTTATCTTTTAGGTCTTGAATCGACGCTGGGCTGTAGGCGTAGACCAAGATCTCGGTGGTCAATTGTGATCACCTCTTTGAGAGATAACTTACTTACTTACTTACTTAAGTGGCCAATTACAATTTACGAAACGTAGTTCATAAATTTGAGGCCTGAAGTTATAAAGAATTCTACACGCTTCGGTCTTCTGCGTGTGTTCTCCAGTTAGTCCTACGAGATGATGGCACATCGCCTATCACTTGGTCCTGCCAACGGAGTTTGGGTCTCCCTACTCTGCGCCGTCCTTCAGGTTCGCCTTCAAACACCTTTCTCGCTGGAGCATTTACATCCATCCTGGCAACATGACCCAGCCATCGAAGTCGTTGGATTCTGACTCTTTTAGCTACGTCGATGTGGTGGTAAAGCTCATACAGCTCATGGTTTATCCGATGGCGAAACTCGCCTTCGACACAGATAGGTCCATATATATTTCGGAGTACTTTTCTCTCGAATACTCCCAGGTTTTGTATATCCGTTGTAGTAAGCACCCATGATTCGGCAGCATGCAACAGAACAGGTAAGATAAGCACCTGGTATAGCTGTTTCTTAGTATTCCGAGAGAAGGTGGTGTTACTAAAGTGCTGCCGAAGTCCGTAGAAACATCTATTGGCTAGCACTATTCTCCGTTTAATTTCTTGGCTGACATTATTTTTCTTGTTGACGGAAGATCCGAGGTAGGTAAATTCGTCGACTACCTCAAAACAATAATTGTCAACGTTCACGGTGCGTCCCCATCTAGAGGACTCTGTGTTCGTCGAAATCATTATTTTTGTTTTGTCCTCGTTGACCGCTAAACCCATTTTTGCTGACTTCTTTTCTAGTGATGAGAAAACTGCAGTAACATCCCGCAGATTTCGGCCAATGATGTCTATATCATCGGCATAGGCTAGTGGCATGTGGCTCTTGTGGAATATGGTGCCAGACATGTTGACACCAGCATTTCTCATCACCTTCTCCATAACTATATTAAATAGTGTACAGGACAGGCTATCGCCCTGTCTGAGACCTCTTTCCGTGTTGAATGGTTCAGACTGATCCTTACCAATCTTAACCGAGGATTTGGCGTTGTCTAAGGTACATTTGCAAAGTCGAATCAGCTTTGCAGCAATACCAAACTCAGACATGGCCTCATAAAGCCTATTCCTTATCGGAGAGTCGAAGGCAGGTTTGTAGTCGACAAAGAGGTGGAAGGTGCCGATCTGCTTTTCATGGGTTTTTTTCCAGGATTTGTCGTAAGGTGAATATTTGATCCGTCGTAAATTTGCCAGGTCTAAAGCCGCACTGATATGGTCCAATTAGTTTTTCTACAATTGGCTTTAGACGTTCACACAATATGCTTGAAAGGACCTTGTACGCAATTGGTAATAGGCTTATTCCACGGTAGTTCTTACATTCACTACGATCTCCTTTCTTGTATATGGGACATAACAGACTGAGACTCTAATCCCCGGCATGCTCTCCTCTTTCCAGATGTTCTCCATGAGCTGATGCATGCTCCTAATCAGCTCCTCCCCACCAGCCTTAAACAATTCAGCAGGGAGACCATCGGCTCCAGCAGCTTTGTTGTTTTTAAGGCGGGAGATTGCCACACTTATCTCGCTCTGGCTCGGAGGCGGACAGTAAACACCATCGTCATGGATTGGAGCGGGGTCTTCAGGATTGGTGTCTGCATCCAATAAATTTTTAAAATGATTTCTCCATATCCTCAGAACGTTATCCGGGTCCGTCACTAGCTGACCATCGCTGTCCTTGCAGGAGGGCAACCCTGTTCCACACATTCTCGCTTTAACTCTCGTGTAGAATTTTCGGGCTTCCCCTCTGCTTCGGAGCAACTCTGTGCACTCATCCTGCCTCTTCTTCAGCTCCTTCTTTTTCCGTCTAAAAAGACGAGTTGCCTCTCGTCTCTTCTCCCTGTGCCGTTCACGAACAGCTCGCGTTGCCATTGGCAGCAGTTTCGCCCTGTATGCAGCAACCGTCTTTCTCGTGGCATTGCGACATTCATCATCGTACCAGGCATCTTCTTGAGACGGCTTTGAGTTCCCAAGTACGCTTCTCGCAGCCCGTTCTAAGGAGTCGGCTATATTTTGCCACTGCGATGTTATATTGTCAGGGGAGAGATAACACGATCCGGAAACTTTTCCCGTTAAAGATCAATGGTTTCGTTGCTTGTGTGACACTAGCGCCGCCTTGTTGAAAGTAAACGTTGTCCAGATCAATACCATCCAACTCTGACCGTAAAAAATCATCTCTCCATAGCGCAATCCATTCACCGTAACTGTTGATCCAACCTCGTTTTCGAAAAAGTAAGGTTCAATGATGCCGCCGGACCATAAACCGCACCAAACAGTCAGACGTTGAGGATGGAGAGGCTTCTCAACAATAACTCTTGGGTTTTCCGAGCCCCAGACAATTTTGCTTGATGGGCTCATCAGTCAAGATGATTTTTTGATGGAATTCCGGATCATTTTCATGCATATCAGGGACCCAATCAGCAAAGAAACGACGTTGTTGATGATCGGCCGAGTTCTTGTGTTAACTGAACTTTATTAGCCTTAATACTTAAGTCTTTATGCAAGATACGGTGTAATGACGTTTGTGGAATGTCCAATTCCAAAGAATGACGAAGAATGGACAAACCTGGGTTTTCTTCAACACTTTGGGCTACAGCAGCAATATTCTCAGTTGTTCTTGAGCGACGTGCACGGGTTTTATTCTTCACATCACTAACAACTTGTCCCAACAGCTCGAATTTTTCCACCATTTTTTTCGAACTGTGACTGCAAGATTTTCACCATTTTTGTAGTGAATTTTAATATTTTCAATGCGTTGTTGAAGCGTGTATCGTTCAATTTTTAGTAATGGCGTAGTTTCTACTTGTCAAATGCCAAAGAATAACAGCTTCAAAAGTGGCAGCAACCGAAATAGCGGGCCATTTGCAATAACAGCTCTCATTAGAAAACCCTTCAGTACCTACACAGTACAACACATGATTTTAGAACTCAATTCTGAAAACTGCACGTAAAAGTAGCCCCAACAAAAACCAGTTCTGCATCATTTGTTTTGTCAAGATACGTTACATAAATACTATATACAATATTATATGGTGGCGTATAATTATCATAAACAATATTCCACGTAAATCATACGCCACGGACAACAGTTTCATTGTAACTGCTACAAAATAAACACGGTTCAAAATCATTTGATGAATGGAAAAGTGAAACTGTTGCTTATATGAACAGATTAAAGAAATTGTAATACTTAATCTTAAATATGTTTCAGCTAAATCGGACTAGTGGTTCCCGAGTTCTGTCAAACAAAGAGCCTAAAACGTGACAAATTCCCCTATACGATACTTACTAACTTCAGATCGATGTTAAATTATTATGGCATGTAACTTGACAAAACGAATGATGTAATACTTCTTCTTTTTGGGGCTACTTTCACTTGCAGTCCTCAGAATTGAGTCCCAAATCAATGAGCTGGAAAATGTTGTACTTACACCTAAAACTCAATTGTAACCACACTTAGCAGTCCGCCTAATTTCCACGCATTTATCTCTTGTACAGTTGTGTGGCTAACGCTGTAAGGCATTCGACAAGTGTCCGACCATCATTTCTCTCACTCGCCAACGGGTCCTTCCATTTATCCAACCACCCGTCATCTACCACTACCGCTGGTAGTGCCACAGAAGAATGCCCAAAGTGCTGAAGTAATCACGTCATAGTTTTTGGGCTATTATATGAAATCAATACACTGTGTGCACAACATTACAAGATGATAGAGACCAAAAGGCACACAACTACGTATAAGGGTTATCACTATCACTTGTATTCTAAGGATTTATGGCTTTGCCAAAAAGAAGGGTGGAATTATCCAACAAATACGCTTGAAATGTTTTAATTTAGTCACAGCCATAAAGACGAAGAAGACTTCGTGGCATTTGGCTTAAACAAATTAACTGACCTTTTTCTTTGCCTGGCTGGCGTATGATCTTCGTAATGAAATTAATAACCATGGCTATAATGACTGACTGATGTCAGCTCCTGCTTCGCTTGAAGTAACTGTTAACGGTTGAATGGAAATAGATGATGAGCAAGGGGCAAGGGCAAAATGTTAAAACTGCGACAACAAATCATATTAATTTCACTAATATTTCAAAGTAATGCGAAAAGTTGATGAACATTAGCTGTTTGTTGACTATTTATGGGGCGAAAGGGGAGGGGAATGTTCACTCCTTTAAGAGGTTTATGAAAAATCTCAACCAAATTTGTAATATGCAATATTCATTTAATTAAAACAAATGTGATTGTAACACCCCTTTTAGTGATTATGGCAACGCATAAAAAATTCAATCGCCATCGTTAGCACTAACATACAATAATCGTTAATAATTTATTTTACAACAACGAATTCAATCAATTTAGCATTTTGATAGTGTTGCTCACACACACATGTCCATTTGTTGCCTCCGTCTGAATATTTGATACTTTAGTTTCGTCACCAACACTTTCACTACTGGTTGTATAAAATAAATATACACGTATGTGACGATTGCTTGCTAAAAAATCCTAACAAAAGTCTCATGTTTTTCCCCATTTTGTCGCTTTGAGAAAAATCCTCCCTTCGTTTTTTATACAACTTCACACAGCTAAAGTATTCCATTTCCTTTATATGGTGATAAAATTTTATAGATGCAATTTGTAGTTTGTTATTCTTTGCGTCTGCCCTCAATCGTTATTTCGCTTCAGCTGTACTTGTGTGTGTGTGTATGTTTGTTATGTCTGCTGTTGGGGCTAAAAGCTTATTCTCGACAACATTTAAAATGTATTAGAAAACACTTTCACATGTGTTATATCCCATTTCCATATAACATTTATATGGATACCGGTTTTCTCTATTGACAATTGTCATCGATTGCAATGCGTTTTAGTTTGATTATTGGCGATTTTTGTCAATAATAATAAATTATTTAAAGATTATCAAATGGTTGAGGGTATGAACTGTCGAGGCCGAGAGTGTTAAAAGGGTTAGCCATGACTGAATGAAGCTTAGGCAAGACATAGATGGGAATTGTAAGATATTCTATTACATTAATGGAATTTGGTTATATTTTATATTTATTACATAACGAAAATTTCTACATTTAACTAACCCAAAGTCTGTCTTACATTATTTTTTAGCCTTATTAATAGTTTGGGGGTTATCTAACAAGTTGTTAAGAAAAATTTAAATTAATTTCCAAAAAAATTTATAATAATTCGTATAAAATCGAAAACGACAAAAATTATTCAGTTTAGCACTTTGGTCTTTAAGTCAGATCTGTTATGAATAAAATCAGTTTATTTTTTTTCAAAAAATCGATGGAGAAAATTTAATATTGTTCTCAATTAAGTGAATAGTGCTATTTTGACAGGAATTTCAAATTTTTGTTGGAGAGCATTTCAATTTTAAGTGACCATAGCAAATTCGTCCCATGTCTCAGATTTTGATGTCTCTTGACTTTCAGGGTGACACTATTAGTTATGTTTACGAAGGAGCCAAGCTAGACCAAATCATCTACCACTTCTAAATTATAGTTTTAAAGTTCATGTAGCATCTTAAACGAGTTGACTCCTTGTTCGTTGAAACAAATAACTCGGTTTTGTCCTCATTGAAAAAGGTCGCAGTAACATCCCGCAGTCCTCGGCCAATAATATCTATATCATCGGCATACGTTAGAAGCATTTGACTTTTATTAATGAGTCGTGTTTACTGCAGTCTTACGCATTATCATCTCCATTTTGATGTAAAAGAGGCCGCATGACAAACTATAGCAAGTCTAAAGATTCGCTTAGTTGAAAATCGTTCTGCTAGACTTGTGTCCATTTTCACTGAAGACTTCGTGTCAGTCAGTGTCATCCCCTAAAGTCGTATCAGCTTCGCGGGGTTACCATACTCAGCCATAGCATCTAATAGTTACAGTCGTATCGGACTGTCGAATGCAGATTTGTAGGCGATAAACAGATGGCAGTAGTCGATCTGTATTTCTTGGGTCTTCTCCAGGAGTTGTCGTAGTGTGAATATCTGGTCGGTTGTGGATTAAGCAGGTCTAAAGCCACACTGATAAGATCCAATCAGGTTGGTCTTTCACATAACACACTAGGCAGGATCTTGTATTCGGTGGGTAAAAGCCTTATGCCGCAATAATTGGTACCCAGACTTTAATCGCCTTTTTTAAGCACAGGGCATAGAATACTCAGATTCCAATCATGGGGCATACATTCCTTGAACCAAATCGTATTTATGAACTGATGCATGCACTAGGGCACTTAATGTAAAAATTTATGACATATATTTGAGTAAGATCGGATAACGATTATACTATAGGTCAGGTTCTGAGCAAATCCTTTGTAAATTCACTAAAATATAGCTGTTATAACGGATTCTTTTAAATGGGGCATGGCAGAGCCCACTTCCACTCTGGCTGTAATTCATACTGTACCAACAACACATACCAAATATCAGCTTTATACCTCTTATAGTTAATCGGAAACAGCCTTTTAAAGTTTCAAGTTTTACACGCCCACTGATCCGATCCCGCCCATTTTTTGTTGGATCACGAACTTTGCTGCCAAATGCATACACAAAAGTTTTCAAGGCAATTGGAAAAACAGTCCTCCATATATTGCGGTTACAAAATATGTCCCTATGGGCGGGGCCACGTTCACTAAAATTTGTACGATATCCCTCAAATTTTGACCATAGCCGTTTTATAACAACCGACACAGTATTCCGCTCGGGCATTACCGAAAATCCAAAGTTGAATTTCCGCTGCCACCATAATGCACGTTCTTAGCTCATCGCCGCCGACCTTAAAACGTTCTGTCCGCAGTCCATCGGCTGCCGCAGCTTTAATTTTTTTAAGCTGTGTTGATCTTATTTTGGCATGGGTGATGGACAATAAGGTGGGTCGCACTTCATACAAATAAAAAAAGTTTTGCCGGTCACCCCCTAGAATGAAAGATAATTTAAAAACGAATTCAAAAGAAAATTTTATTTTTTGCCACGCCCCTTGACCCCGCGCATTGGGTTTTTTGTTTCCTGTGTCTCCATTTAAAGTTACAGAGGTTTAAAAAACAAAATACGACAACGTCAACATTTGTAAACAATGACATTTGGCCTTTAGCGACGTCAAATTGATTTTTTTTAACCTCTGTAACTTTTTTGTTTATGAATAAAAATATATACGGTAAAAGAGAAAATATCATGGAATTTAAAAAACTTTTTTATCGTTGCAAAAAAAATTTGACTTAGGGGGGTAAAAACCGAGATTCCGGTAGAAACTTTTAGAACTTGACGTCGGAGTCAAAAGTGGTCAGAGAAGAAAATGTAGCTGTTGTCAGTCCAAAAACATTGATATGTCACACATTACTATCGGACTATAAATGGAGACACAGGAAACAAACAACCCAATGCGAGGGGTCAAGGGGCGAGGCAAAAAAAAATAAAATTTTCTTTTGAATTCGTTTTTAAATTATCTTTCATTCTAGGGGGTGACCGGCAAAACTTTTTTTATCGACCCACCCTAATGGACAATCTACTCCGTCATCGATGATTGGCTTTGCTGCTTAGTATGTGGCCTCGGCCTTATGCTGCCTTCGGGAACGAGCAAAGTATGAAACAGTTTCCTCCATATATGCAGTATACTCTGCGTATTCGTGACTACATTTCCATCTCGGTCCTTACAGGTTGGGATTCCTGTTCCAAAAACTTTTGTATTTTACCTTTTGTTAGAATATTCGTACTAGCCGTGCGATTTATCCGCGTAATGAGGAATTTCATATCCCTTCTCTTCTTATAATATCGATTCGTCACCGCACGCGTTACGATTGGCTGCAGTTTTGACCTGTATGCAGCATCCATTTCCTCAGACATTACGCGACAATTCCCATGTTAACAGGGCTTGTCTGGGCGTGGTTTTTTATAACCCAGTACGGTCATAGAATTCCCAATATGCTGCCACTAAATGTCGGGAACATCAGAATTAGGGGGGTTGGTTTGCAGTAATTAAAGGAGTTGGTTGAAGTAGGCATTGGCTATCTTGGTGGTATGTAGCTTTGCGATGTCTAGCTTCCTTTGCGTTTGGTTACGAGCGTTTTTAGCACTACTTTATCTCGTGCGTACCGTGGCTCTGCAACTAGGTGTGAATGTTTGCACTGCTCATCACACGCACGCCCATAATGCTTCAGATTTACATTCCATATATCACCATGAGATCAATCTGGTTTATTGACTTGTATCAGGGGATATACAGTTTGACTTCTAGATTTTTTATGGGGGAATCTAGTTTCACTCACTACCACTTACTACGACGCGAAGCTAACCAGTCTAAATTCGTTGTTGGAGGTGTTGTTGTGCAGGCTAAATTTTGCGAATGCTGAACCAAGAACAGCTTGCTTCCTGTTGTACTTATAGCATTAAAATCTCCTAGAACAATTTTAATTTCATGTGCAGGGCAGCGGTCATATATATCCTCCAGGCGCTCATATAATGCATCTTTAATGTTTTCGTCTTAGTACCCGCGGGGCGTGCACACAAATCAGCGTAAGTAAAAAATAGTAAAAAATGATGCCAATAGGTTCTATTCGGTTACTTACATGGTTAAACCGCGTCTCCGGATGTCGAATCCATATCGAAATTCGACTATGGCTATGACCGACTATGAATCCATATCAAAATTCGTTTCGTTCTGCATGGCGGCTGTAAAAGATATCACAGTTCTTTCGTCGTGTGTACTAGATAGGGCCGCTCTATATGGCGGGAAAAAATTTATGTTTTTTGCTCCCTCCCACCCTACGACCCACCGAAATAGTATTTATTATATTGTATAGTCATTTGAAACGAGACCCATATCGTTATTCATAGTTAATTAAGTGCTGCATTTAGACCTCAACTTTAATTTTTGAATTTATGTCAGTGTGTAGGGTGACCTATTACTTTTTAAGTCCTCTATAACTTTTTTGTTTATAAATAAAAATATATACTATAAAAGCGGAATTTTCATATTTTTGTGATCTTTACCAATTTGATCAGAAATAGGCATAATTAGGGTGTATGTTAACAATCGAAGTAAAAAAAATATAAAATTGAAGTTGACATGGGTACATTTAGTGATAGACTCAAACAATGGGTAACTGAGTTATGATAAAATCTGTCAAACAACATTTTCAAAAAATTTTACTATATTTTTTTTCTTAAATGAACTTTATCATAAAAAAATAATTTTCGACTTTTATGGTAAAGTTAGTGTCGATTTTTTTCCATTTTTAGCATAGTCTATTTAGTTTTCTTAGCTTTTACTTTTAAAGTTACCCATTTATATAATTTTTTCGTGTGAATGAAACTAATTCTTTAATATAGTTTTCTTTAATATGTATTCTTTATTTAAAACTCTGCTCTTTTTTTAAAGTCACAAATCTATTGCCACTGTCTATGTGACCTTTTAAGGCTTACAGATATGAACACATTTAAGCTGGCGTATTATCAAGTTGGCAGCTACCATCTTCTTAATACCATAAACGGCTGCTTAAGCGGCATTATCTGCACCACGGCTAACAACGAAAATTTTCTAAGATAACCCATTATCCAATTTTTTTAGCTCTTCTAAAAATGGAGAACAATGTTGTTTACTTAGTGCACGTATTAATAAAACTACAGCATATTCGGACACTTTTAAGGACTGAAACAGGACAATCCACCAGGACCAAAATATGTGATACTGGAGTATGCGAGCCAATTCAATCTGCATAGAAAATTATAACAAATAAAACAAACGACATTTCATATCGTTGAAAACTTTTGATGATGTTCTGTACCGGAAATGAAAGCAATACTGTGTGATGAGACACGACATTTTTTATTAGTAGAAAATATACATGTTTATATAAATCGGTCTTGGTGGAAAATTTTGTTTTTTGTTACTTTGTTTTTTTGCTTAACATACCCTGCGCTCCAGATCAGTATTGGCTCCAGTAGCAAATATAGCTAAAATACAGGTAACGGCAAAGACAATGTCTGCGGTTTCCATATTTACTCCGTTAGTGTTACTTTCGAACTGAGGGCCCCCGCGAGTATTTCAGCTTGTTTTATGGAAGTTGTTTAATATTTTTGGATATGTTTGCATAACTGTTTCTTAGTTTTGCTAGTTTTTCGTATTTCCGATATACGTTTATGTGTAAATACTATAGCACAAGTAGTTTTTTTTAATAGTAAATGTCTGCCGCCATATGGCACGAGCCTATTGTTTTATTTTATTAAAATAACTGAAATTCTTTCGCTCAAAATCGTGTGTGTAAATTATATATAATGAAATACGCTCCCACCGGTATACAAATTTATTATTACCCTGGTTCCACCTATAGCTATTTACAAATCTTAAAGAAAACTTTACAAAAGTTAATTTATTAGTAAAGAAGTATAAGTATTAAGCTTCATTTTACTTGGTTTCCAATTCAGCAAGATTCCTTAGTGAGTATTTTGTATCAAAACGATTTTAAAATAATATTAATAGTTCATGTGTTCTGAATTCTCCGGGCTTTTATACTGTTGACAAATGCTAACTAACTAATGCTATAATTTGTTTACTTCTACAAAAGCCCTCAAAGCTGTTCAACTATTTATTTGTGAGTATTTTTAAGAAACATTTATGTTGATATTCTGTCTTTGTACATAAAATAGAACACAAAAGTTTTTGTTTGTGTTATAAAGAGTGAATCAGTTATAAATGACTTGACAAAAGTACTAATAGAGTTTTTTTTCAAACTTATGAAGTTATTGACGATCTCGCTACACAAATTGGTCTACAAACTGGATTGATATTACTCTATTTCAATCGAATTTTTTTTGTACAGTTCTAATAGTTTATGCTTTAGAACTCGAAATTTTTGAAAAAAAAAACAAAATTTTAAATATTTTCTAATTTTTTTTTGTTCAGCAAAGAAATTAGAGAAAAAAATTGTTTAAAATTTATAAAACATTTAAATCGGCACCTTTTCTGGAGTTTAGTACATTGATCGGATTGTCCTTAGACAATCGACAGAGAAATTTTGATATTATTCACAATTATCAACATAAAACTTAACCTCCTCTTAGAGGATAGAAGCTCGTTAGTTCTTAAACTACGGCTGTAATCGCGGAAACAGACGGAGGAAGGGCGGACATATTTAAGTCGGCTCAAAATCCGACGCTGATCGCCTAAATATATAAAAATGCTTTCGTGACATACTGACCACTTACCAGCCCAAACGGCTAAAGCTAAAGGATAGTTAAATCTTTAGGGCCGATGTTGAATGTGAACCACCCCTAAACTTCTGCATTTCATTTGACATTTCTCAATTTCAGACTAACTCAATTTGAACCATGGAAAGATACACAATCGAGCAATGCGTTAAAGTAATTCAGGTTTATTATGAAAATGGGCGTTCAAATCAAAATGCATATCGTGCCCTTTATGATTTTTTCGATCAATTTAATCAACCAAATGTGCGTACAATCAATAAAATCTTGCAAAAATTTAAGCAAACCGGATCTGTAAGAGATGTGAAAACACCAGTGCATGCGCGTACAGCTCGTACTGCAGAAAATATTGCTGCTGTTCGCGATAGTGTGGCCGAAGAGCCGTCCACCTCAACTCGTCGTCGTTGATGAACATTATGCATAATGACTTGCATTTTGGGCGTTGTGACATTTTGTTTAATATTTTTGTGGTATGTGTCATGCGTCGCTACCGGCTTGGGAAATGTTATATTGCCCAAAATGCATGTCATACAGCCCAAAACTCCAATTTCTTGGGCAACAATAACTAACATTGTATATGTTTTCGGCAATATGTCGGTACGCCGCTGGCAGCATCATCGGTCTGTATTTTTTCCAAAAGGAGGCCGGTCAGGCATTCAGGCTGTGAATGGTGTTCGCTATCATGAGATGATAACGAATTTTTTATGGCCCAACTTAGAAGATAAGGATGTGGACGATTAGGTTTTAACAGGAAGGTGCCACTTGCTATACAGCTAACGAAACAATGGCTCTTTTGTGCGACAAATTCAATGCCCGTGTTATCTCACGTGGTGGCGATGTCAATTGGCCGCCAAGATCATGTGATTTGACACCGTTGGACTTCTTTCTACTACTACGTCGATAAGCCAACAACAATTCAAGAGTTAAAGGATGAGATAATTCGGCACATTAACGGCATAGAACATTATGCCTCAGCGTCATCAAAAATGTAGACCATTGGATGGAGGTGTGCCGCCGAGATCGCGGCGGCCTCCTTGCCGATATTATGTTCCACACATAATTGAATCATACCAATATTATCATAATAAAAACAAATGACAATAATTTCCTAAATAATATGTGACTTATTCAAAATCAACATCGGCCCTTAAATTTTAACCACCCTTTATATCCTTGAAATTTGGCATGTATGCTCCTAAGAAGGGATGATAAAGTAACAAACGGAACCCCCCAAATGTTGACGACCTCCGCAAACGTTATAAGGATATGCTCCTGCAACGTCCTGAATCTCTATAGAGAAGGTGTCACTATCCGACTGGAGGATGTCCTCAACAAATGTAAGGCTGACATCAACACCATTCAGGAGATGAGATGGACAGGACAACGCTACGGCCAATCGTAACCCGGACTATTAGGGATCGGCACAAGGAGGCAGCAAAACAGGCGAGACAGCTATTTAAGCGATAGACGGATAGGGGTGAGGCCCGGACATTTTTCCCGAAAGTAAAAGCAAAAGACTACGGTATTGGGCTCCCCTCCTGTAAGGACGAGGATTGAAATCTGGTCACAGACGCAGAGTGTGCTGCATATATGGAGAGAACACTTCCAGAAACTGATGGTTCCAGAAGGCGGCTCACGTGAATGTATCAGTCCAATTGTCGACGACGGCTTAGATTGCCCACCACCAAGTCAAGCCGAGGTAAGAAGAGCAATATCGCGGCTGAAAAACAATAAAGCAGCCAGTGCCGACGGACTTCCGGCAGAGCTTGTCAAGTCCAGTGGCGAGGAGCTGATAACGAGCAGCTTATACGCACGGTTTGGCTTAAAGAGTGCATCCCCGACGATTGGAGTCTAAGCGTAGTATGCCCTGTGCTAAAAAAAAGGTGATCCAAGTGTGTGCTCCAACTACCGCGGGATCAGCCTTTTACCCATCGCATATAAGGTCCTGTCGAGTGTGATATGTGAAAGACTAAAGCCAGTGTTATCCAACCTGATCGGGCCTTATCAGTGCGGTTTTAGACCTGGAAAATCAACAACTGACCAGATATTCAATCTTCGGCAAATCCTGGAAAAGACCCAAGAGAAACAGATGGAAGGTTATACGCCTTTGCGGAATGACGCTGACTGACACGAAGTATTCAGTGAAGATTAGCAAGAACCTTACGGGGCCATTCTATACCAGACGAGGCCTAAATCAAGGCGACAGCCTATCGTGTCATCTCTTCAACATAGTGATGAAGATGATAATAAGGAAAATGGGTCTAACGGCGAACGAGAACAAAACAAAGTTATTGGTTTCAACGAACAAAGTATCTACTCTTTGGGAAACTGCGTGAAGGTTGACAACTGTAATTTCGAGGTGGTAAATAATTTTATCTAATTAGGCTCCGCCATCAACAAAGCAAATAATGTCAGCCTAGAAATCCGGAGAAGAATCCTGCTTGCTAATAAATGCTACTACGGACTAAGCAAGCGATTTAATGACAGAGTCCACTCTCGATGAACAAAAATCCAGCTATACCAGAAACGGTATGGTTCAGAATCCTGGGTTGTGACACGAGCGGATGAATCGGTTCTTGCAGTATTCGAGAGAATAATGCTCCATAAATTATATTTTGTAGTAATCTTGAGCTGTACGATCTGTACACTGACATTGACGTGGTCAGGCGCATTAAGGTCATATTGTACGCATGGACGAAAATGCTCCAGCTCAAAAAGTCTTCGACAAAGAACACGATGGACGGGGCAGAAGATGCCGACCAAAGCTCCGTTGGAAAGACTAGGTTACTGAGAACCTAGCAGAACTTGGTGTGACTAACTAGAGAAGAAGCGCTTATAATATTTTTCTACGTGCGGTATATAATCCCATGGGACGGGCCTTGGAATAGTGGTTAGAACACGCTACTACCTTGCGGGAGATCACAGGTTCAACTCCCGGCTCCAGTCATCTTAAAAGAAAAATTTTCTTTCATTGTCGGCTCCCCTCGAATGTTGTTGACAGCAACTTCGCAGTATTGGTGTCGAGTCAATCGGCATGTCTAGTAAGAGCTTCTCAAACAGTGACGTTCCCATTCGTCGATAAAGAAGTAGGTGCCGTTAGTTGTGAATCTAAAATAAGAAAGCGTGTTAATTCACAACAACGCAAAAAGCTACCCATACCTCGTTCATGGGGTGTAAGGGGAAAGTAAGTAAGCATATAATCCCACAGAATTGCGAAGAAGTGCCAGCTAAGTAAAAATTTTCGTAATACTTTTTGAAATGCTGGCGATTATTTTCAATATAATTTAATTTTTGGGCAAAATCGACCAAAAATACTGATAATGCAATGGTGTAGTTTCATGATTATTTTCTAAAAGTTTTTGAGAACCTCTTAAATTTGTATAAAATTTTCAAATAACTGGGTTTCTATCTTTGAACAATCAGTTATCGATTTTTGGAATTTAGTAAATTTGTTGTTTCACCTTTCCGTGATATAATTTTGGAGAAAGATTTTTTTTTTCTTATTTTCTATTAAATTTATAAACGTTTGAACCTAGAACATAGGCTGGTCACCACAATACTGTGTACTGTTCAAGTCCTGCAACTAATACATGTGCGATATTTTAATAAAAATCATTGTTACTTGATTCAAGAACAAAATGCCTGTTTAAACTTTATTCATGTTAACGCACAAGCCTAGAATCTTTACAGTTCACCCAATTTATTATTGACAATATTGTTATTTGCTACGAAAAGTGGACGTCTCGACAGCTACTTATCTTTTCATAGTAAGGCCACTTTATATCCTTCACATTTTTTATTTAACTGCCAGTTAAGAAAACACACACACACACTCTTCCTTAAATATCGACAAAATAAAGTTTAATATGTCAGCTCATATTTGTCTTTTAAATGAATACTTCAAAGGAAGCACAGCCTTAACCCCAGACAAATATATTACACCAAATCTATCAAAAGCATAACCAACCATCTGTTCACAATCCTTACAACCAGTACAAACACACAATCAAAAGCATTAAAACGGACAATGTGTGTGAAGTTAAATTCGTATTTTAACTAGCCAAGACACAAACCGTTTTTTATTAACAGAGCTCTGTTAAGTGAGCTGGCCGAGATATGGTATATGCTATATAGCAATATAATCGTAAATATCTCTTGATCTACAAAAGATATTAAAACAAAACTTTGACAGTACCTAAAAAACATTATTTAAGATATATAGGAAAAGTTTTGTAAAAATTTAACGAGGGTAGTATGTTTTATAGAGTAGTGAATTTAACACTTTTTTCGGGGGAAGTTTTGTCCATAGTGGCCATCTGGAGAGGGGTGCGTCGATCGGACTAGTGGCAAATAATAGCTATTGTAGTCTAGTTTAATACTGCATAAGCCGTTTTCCCCAAAAAATTTCCAGAATATGAAATTTTTGGCAAAAATGTTAAAATTTGTATGTAGCTGGGAAGAAGTGCGTCCATAGTGGCCATCTGGAGAGGGGTGCGTCGATCGGACTAGTGGCAAATAATAGCTATTGTAGTCTAGTTTAACACTGCATAAGCCATTTTCCCCAAAAAATTTCCAGAATATGAATTTTTTGGCAAAAATGTTAAAATTTGTATGTAACTGGGATGAAGTGCGTCCATAGTGGCCATCTGGAGAGGGGTGCGTCGATCGGACTAGTGGCAAATAATAGCTATTGTAGTCTAGTTTAATACTGCATAAGCCGTTTTCCTCAAAAAATTTCCAGAATATGAATTTTTTGGCAAAAATGTTAAAATTTGTATGTAACTGGGATGAAGTGCGTCCATAGTGGCCATCTGGAGAGGGGTGCGTCGATCGGACTAGTGGCAAATAATAGCTATTGTCGTCTAGTTTAACACTGCATAAGCCGTTTTCTCCAAAAAATTTCCAGAATATGAAATTTTTGGCAAAAATTTTAAAATTTGTATGTAGCTGGGATGAAGTGCGTCCATAGTGGCCATCTGGAGAGGGGTGCGTCGATCGGACTAGTGGCAAATAATAACTATTGTCGTCTAGTTCAACACTGTATAAGCCGTTTTCTCCAAAAAATTTCCAGAATATGAAATTTTGGCAAAAATGTTAAAATTTGTATGTAGCTGGGATGAAGTGCGTCCATAGTGGCCATCTGGAGAGGGGTGCGTCGATCGGACTAGTGGCAAATAATAGCTATTGTAGTCTAGTTTAATACTGCATAAGCCGTTTTCCTCAAAAAATTTCCAGAATATGAATTTTTTGGCAAAAATGTTAAAATTTGTATGTAACTGGGATGAAGTGCGTCCATAGTGGCCATCTGGAGAGGGGTGCGTCGATCGGACTAGTGGCAAATAATAGCTATTGTAGTCTAGTTTAATACTGCATAAGCCGTTTTCCTCAAAAAATTTCCAGAATATGAATTTTTTGGCAAAAATGTTAAAATTTGTATGTAACTGGGATGAAGTGCGTCCATAGTGGCCATCTGGAGAGGGGTGCGTCGATCGGACTAGTGGCAAATAATAGCTATTGTAGTCTAGTTTAACACTGCATAAGCCGTTTTCCCCAAAAATTTTCCTGAAAATGGAATTTTTCACTAAATTCCGTAAATTCAGTTTCACACGTATTCACATGTGTTACTGTTAACCAAATTCGAATCTGAGTTTCTGTTAACATGTTAACAGTGTTATGCTTAGGGCAGATGCAGATATATTATATAGCAATATAATCGTAAATATCTCTTGATCTACAAAAGATATTCAAACAAAACTTTGACAGTACCTAAAAAACATTATTTAAGATATATAAGAAAAGTTTTGTAAAAATTTAACGAGGGTAGTATGTTTTATAGAGTAGTGAATTTAACACTTTTTTCGGGGGAAGTTTTGTCCATAGTGGCCATCTGGAGAGGGGTGCGTCGATCGGAATAGTGGCAAATAATAGCTATTGTAGTCTAGTTTAATACTGCATAAGCCGTTTTCCCCAAAAAATTTCCAGAATATGAAATTTTTGGCAAAAATGTTAAAATTTGTATGTAGCTGGGAAGAAGTGCGTCCATAGTGGCCATCTGGAGAGGGGTGCGTCGATCGGACTAGTGGCAAATAATAGCTATTGTAGTCTAGTTTAACACTGCATAAGCCATTTTCCCCAAAAAATTTCCAGAATATGAATTTTTTGGCAAAAATGTTAAAATTTGTATGTAACTGGGATGAAGTGCGTCCATAGTGGCCATCTGGAGAGGGGTGCGTCGATCGGACTAGTGGCAAATAATAGCTATTGTAGTCTAGTTTAATACTGCATAAGCCGTTTTACATACATACAAATTTTAACATTTTTGCCAAAAAATTCATATTCTGGAAATTTTTTGAGGAAAACGGCTTATGCAGTATTAAACTAGACTACAATAGCTATTATTTGCCACTAGTCCGATCGACGCACCCCTCTCCAGATGGCCACTATGGACGCACTTCATCCCAGCTACATACAAATTTTAACATTTTTGCCAAAATTTCATATTCTGGAAATTTTTTGGGGAAAACGGCTTATGCAGTATTAAACTAGACTACAATAGCTATTATTTGCCACTAGTCCGATCGACGCACCCCTCTCCAGATGGCCACTATGGACGCACTTCATCCCAGCTACATACAAATTTTAACATTTTTGCCAAAATTTCATATTCTGGAAATTTTTTGGGGAAAACGGCTTATGCAGTGTTAAACTAGACTACAATAGCTATTATTTGCCACTAGTCCGATCGACGCACCCCTCTCCAGATGGCCACTATGGACGCACTTCATCCCAGTTACATACAAATTTTAACATTTTTGCCAAAAAATTCATATTCTGGAAATTTTTTGAGGAAAACGGCTTATGCAGTATTAAACTAGACTACAATAGCTATTATTTGCCACTAGTCCGATCGACGCACCCCTCTCCAGATGGCCACTATGGACGCACTTCATCCCAGTTACATACAAATTTTAACATTTTTGCCAAAAAATTCATATTCTGGAAATTTTTTGAGGAAAACGGCTTATGCAGTATTAAACTAGACTACAATAGCTATTATTTGCCACTAGTCCGATCGACGCACCCCTCTCCAGATGGCCACTATGGACGCACTTCATCCCAGCTACATACAAATTTTAACATTTTTGCCAAAATTTCATATTCTGGAAATTTTTTGGAGAAAACGGCTTATGCAGTGTTGAACTAGACGACAATAGTTATTATTTGCCACTAGTCCGATCGACGCACCCCTCTCCAGATGGCCACTATGGACGCACTTCATCCCAGCTACATACAAATTTTAAAATTTTTGCCAAAAATTTCATATTCTGGAAATTTTTTGGAGAAAACGGCTTATGCAGTGTTAAACTAGACGACAATAGCTATTATTTGCCACTAGTCCGATCGACGCACCCCTCTCCAGATGGCCACTATGGACGCACTTCATCCCAGTTACATACAAATTTTAACATTTTTGCCAAAAAATTCATATTCTGGAAATTTTTTGAGGAAAACGGCTTATGCAGTATTAAACTAGACTACAATAGCTATTATTTGCCACTAGTCCGATCGACGCACCCCTCTCCAGATGGCCACTATGGACGCACTTCATCCCAGTTACATACAAATTTTAACATTTTTGCCAAAAAATTCATATTCTGGAAATTTTTTGGGGAAAATGGCTTATGCAGTGTTAAACTAGACTACAATAGCTATTATTTGTCACTAGTCCGATCGACGCACCCCTCTCCAGATGGCCACTATGGACGCACTTCTTCCCAGCTACATACAAATTTTAACATTTTTGCCAAAAATTTCATATTCTGGAAATTTTTTGGGGAAAACGGCTTATGCAGTATTAAACTAGACTACAATAGCTATTATTTGCCACTATTCCGATCGACGCACCCCTCTCCAGATGGCCACTATGGACAAAACTTCCCCCGAAAAAAGTGTTAAATTCACTACTCTATAAAACATACTACCCTCGTTAAATTTTTACAAAACTTTTCTTATATATCTTAAATAATGTTTTTTAGGTACTGTCAAAGTTTTGTTTGAATATCTTTTGTAGATCAAGAGATATTTACGATTATATTGCTATATAATATATCTGCATCTGCCCTAAGCATAGCACTGTTAACATGTTAACATAAACTCAGATTCGAATTTGGTTAACAGTAACACATGTGAATACGTGTGAAACTGAATTTACGGAATTTAGTGAAAAATTCCATTTTCAGGAAAATTTTTGGGGAAAACGGCTTATGCAGTGTTAAACTAGACTACAATAGCTATTATTTGCCACTAGTCCGATCGACGCACCCCTCTCCAGATGGCCACTATGGACGCACTTCATCCCAGTTACATACAAATTTTAACATTTTTGCCAAAAAATTCATATTCTGGAAATTTTTTGAGGAAAACGGCTTATGCAGTATTAAACTAGACTACAATAGCTATTATTTGCCACTAGTCCGATCGACGCACCCCTCTCCAGATGGCCACTATGGACGCACTTCATCCCAGTTACATACAAATTTTAACATTTTTGCCAAAAAATTCATATTCTGGAAATTTTTTGAGGAAAACGGCTTATGCAGTATTAAACTAGACTACAATAGCTATTATTTGCCACTAGTCCGATCGACGCACCCCTCTCCAGATGGCCACTATGGACGCACTTCATCCCAGCTACATACAAATTTTAACATTTTTGCCAAAATTTCATATTCTGGAAATTTTTTGGGGAAAACGGCTTATGCAGTATTAAACTAGACTACAATAGCTATTATTTGCCACTAGTCCGATCGAGGCCCCCCGCTCCAGATGGCCACTATGGACGCACTTCTTCCCAGCTACATACAAATTTTAACATTATTGCCAAAAATTTCATATTCTGGAAATTTTTTGGGGAAAACGGCTTATGCAGTATTAAACTAGACTACAATAGCTATTATTTGCCACTAGTCCGATCGACGCACCCCTCTCCAGATGGCCACTATGGACGCACTTCTTCCCAGCTACATACAAATTTTAACATTTTTGCCAAAAATTTCATATTCTGGAAATTTTTTGGGGAAAACGGCTTATGCAGTATTAAACTAGACTACAATAGCTATTATTTGCCACTAGTCCGATCGACGCACCCCTCTCCAGATGGCCACTATGGACAAAACTTCCCCCGAAAAAAGTGTTAAATTCACTACTCTATAAAACATACTACCCTCGTTAAATTTTTATAAAACTTTTCTTATATATCTTAAATAATGTTTTTTAGGTACTGTCAAAGTTTTGTTTTAATATCTTTTGTAGATCAAGAGATATTTACGATTATATTGCTATATAGCATATACCATATCTCGGCCAGCTCACTTAACAGAGCTCTGTTAATAAAAACGGTTTGTGTCTTGGCTAGTTAAAATACGAATTTAACTTCACACACATCAAAAGATGAGTGTATATGTGTGTATGTGTGTGTGCAAAGCGACCCCCACCCCCACACATACACACAGAAAGTAATAATAATTGTAACAATAAATTACCAAAACTTCAACAATAAATCTCAAGAAACAAAAATAAATAATATCTGGTGCATAGTTCAATAACGGGTGTATGGACCGCCACAGACCACAATCGTTTCCAACTCTTACAACTGCAATTGTTTGTAAGGACTGAATGGTCGTACAAACAAACACCAATACCAATGCCAATCGCATACAAAACCAACAAACCGACAACCATGCAAGAAGCAGGACTCTGTGTCCTGGCTGCGGTTGTGGGTTTATTTGATTTTCTTTTGCCTTGTTGTTGCCTCTGTTGACATATTGAAGTGGTCACTGTAACAAAAAGGGATATGAATCAAATCAAACACACTCCATACTCAACTCGTCCTCTTTCGAAATGGGTGAAATGTAATTTTTGTTTCAAAAGAAAAGTGAAAAGGAAAATTGTTTGTTTGTTGAAAGAAAATTGTATCGATTTAAGGAAACACATGCTAAAAATTAATTGATTAGCGCAAACAATGATTTTGTTTTTACACAAAAACATAGAAATCAAACTTTCCGATGGACATGATGTCCTGGACAGGGGGTGTCTAAAATATTCTTTGCAAAGAATTGCAGGGGTTTCTTTTGAAGTTCAGTGATTTTGGTCAGACTTCAATCAAAAATCACTGCATGCTTTTAAATGAAATCATCAAGCTGTGCGCTGGCACAGTGGGAGAAACCGCTGAAGCTTATGTAAAATTACCTCCTGAATCCAAATATCGCGCCCATTTGTTCCCATGACCCCCAGTTTTGTCGAGAACCTCTTCAATTTATTGACATGCCATTAATTTCAATGCTTTTTAAGAAGTTTTTACGGCGAAAAAGATATACAGTAAGGAATTTTTAATATTAACTGCACAATGTATCAAAATCGGAAGCTGAACCAGACATTCTGTCTTACAAATTATCTAAAATCCTTTTAATCTTTGTGTAATATTTTTAACACTAACGCCAATGTGTTACTCCACTGTGGGCCAACGTATCACCATAATAGGCCACAAAGGAAACCCTACACAGTCGTCAATTATAGATGTCGTCGTTGTTGTTGTTCTTGGTATTATCATTTTTGTGCAAATGTTTTGTTATTGCGGTAATAGTTTTGATTTGTATGGTTTTCAATTGTAACGCTCTGCCATCGTCCATCCGTCCATCCGCCCATCTATTTCATTGTCCGCATTAAATTGGTCATGTGGCCATTTATTATATGAATCTTCTGCAGCTTCCTGTTAGAAATATAAAACCATTTCCCCCTAAACCACTGGCACACACTGTTGATCTCATTTTTCCGCTTTTCAATTCCCAATAGTTTGGGATTATGCTGGTTGTTGTTGGACGGTTGGTCAAACAATGACTTCGTTTTGGCCACCACCACCACCAAGGTTGTTGTTATTATTATTGTTGTCATGGTGTTTTGAGAGGAAAATCTTTGTGCGACTTCCTACACAGTATGAAGGTTACACCCGAAGAACATAAATGTAACTCTAGGTGATGTGTTTAAAGGAGGACAAGCTTTTTTGTAATGCCACAAAAGGATTCGTTTTGTCAGGTAAAGGTTAGAGGTTTCCTTCTTGATGATGCCTATACGAATGAATGTATGTTTTCATGTGGTCATCTAAGGTTGATGAATAGTGAGACGATAAAAGAAAAGTCTAAGAAATTTTAGGAGAATACAAGGTTATTTGTTTGAAGACAATGTAAGACTGATCACAAATGCTTCGGAGATGGTAGGCGAAAAAAACTTCGCTCAGACATCCTGCTTGGACTCTGCTTAGAGCACGGAAGGCAAGAAAGCATGGCTTATCAGAAGAATCTGTGTGTTCTATGTCCTGTACTTAAGAGAGGAGATCCAAGTGGGCGATCCATTTACCACTCGATCAACATTTTAACCAATAAAGCCCTTCTTAACGAACTTAATAAGATCTTGTCAGTGTAACTTTAGACCTAATAAATCTGTGACCGCTAAGATATTCACATTACAACAAATCCTGTAGAACAATGATAGACATCCCATAGCCCCGCAAGGCCGGCAATAATCATTATTTTCACACAGACACGATGGGCAATTCACACGTTCTGGAAAGTTTTGTTTGATTCACAACAGTAAGTCTCTGCTTGAGTGTTATGTAAGCTATACCACACACGCTTGTTTCGCATTCAACACATAAACAGACACAAGTAAAACAGAGAAACAATGTTCTACGATTGATAAGAGAGCATGAGAGTTCGATTGTAAAGAGAGAAAAATATTTTCAACGTCGACGCCCAGCGGCGAAAGGACGGACCTAGAAGGCCTAATATAACGCCTTCAAAATCTGTCACTAGGCCAGCGGTCTGCATTCCCTCTTCTTTTTCAAATAACATAGGTTGTCTTTGGGTGGCAAGGCCTCTATTTGTAAACTTTGTAATGTGCTTTTTTTCCAAAGTACTTCCTGGGAAAATAATAGGTCTGTCCGAGTGCAACATGAATCTGTGTACCAAAGTTTTTTAGAATGTTCATGTGGGTTGGAGACCACCGTCTGGCCAGACCTTCAAGGTTACGCCAGATGTAAAACACACTCAGTATTCTGTTCTATATCGTGTGCTTAAGAGTGGTGATCCAAATGTTCGCACCAACTATCACAGGATCAGCATTTTACCCATCGCATGCAAGGTCCTTTCGAGTTGATAAGTGACAGAATGAAGCTCATGTCTTAAAAAAAAATTAATTTCTCTTTACACCTCATTCTCTTTACACTTCATTCATTATGGAATGCTTCTCGCGTTGTTGCGAATTTACTCGCTTTCGATTTTAGATTCACAACAAACGGCACCTACTGGTTTATCGACGAATGCACACGTCACTGTTAGAGTAGCTTCTACTAGACATGCCGATTAACACGACAGATATACTGCGAAGCTGCTGTCGACAACATCGAGGGGGCCGACAATGAAAGTCAAATGTAGATGACTGGAGCCGGGAATAGAACCACGGATCCCCCGCATGGTAGTGGTGTGTTCTTCCCACTATGCCACGGCCGGTTCCATCTCGTCTCAACTATATTTATAAGACTTTATCAGTGTGGCTTTAGACGTGGTAAATCCGTGACCGCTAAAATGTTCACAAATCCTGTAGGCATCCCATAGACACGATCGGGAATTCACACGTACTCATAAGTTCTATTTGATTCAAATGAGTCTGTCTCTGCTTGAGTGTTATGAAAGCAACATCACACACGCTTGTTTCGCATTCATCACAAAAACAGTCACAAGTACCGACAGACAACGACAGTAACGTTGCTGGAGTTTGAGTTCACTACCTCGCGATTGTTAGTCAGCCATGCTACCATCTATTTCAGAAAGAAAGGAGAAAGCCTGGTTTTAGACATGTAATATCAAGGCCTTGAAGATATGATGTCTCAATGTCTCAGAAGGTCTTGTTGCATGCCTGCTTGTAGAATTCCTTGGAAATTTAGCCGCTGGGCGCTTCTTGTGTCTTCCACTGCGATTATGCGTACCACAGCCATAGAAGAACCAATAAATTCTGATCGACACTTCCAATCTTTCCAATCATAAACCAAGTCTGGTACATAGTGGTTCTTCGAAACCAGGTACCTCAAAGACTCTTAAGATCCTGATGGGATGTAATGCCATGGAACCCCTTGATTCAGGTGCCGATGATGCAACAAGACTCCAGATGATCGCTAATTCAGCTTCCTTAGAGCAATTCAGCTTCCTTAGAGCAAAGTACCAGTCGTTCCGCCTTTAGAATAATTAGTCGACTTGGTGACAAACTGGTCGAAGAGCTCACGTAGCAGGAAATGAGTCTCTCCAGTGGGCACAATCCCACATTGAGGAGTTAGAAGGTAGGGAACCTCCCGCAGAGGATGACAACAGTAAACGGAAGTCATCTGATGTTGCGCCTAAACGGCAGCGGTCTGAGGACACTACCCTTCCGGGCTCCAAAACATCCAAATCTAATCCTGCACGGACACTACAAAGATCGTATTAGGATGTCGCTAAAGACCACCTTATCTGGGCGACCCTAGGCCGTAATGCTGTGAGGTCCTTAAACTTCGTTAGAGAGCGACCCGGATACACCCGCAATGTCATGATGTGAGCTGGTATCAGGGACACATTAAGCTTGTTGCTTGTGCAGATTAACGCCCAGCGCAACTGTACAAGGCAGCTTTAGAATCGCTCGGGAAGGTTTTTCCTGGTTCGGGACTCGAAGCAATTCTAAGATTCTCGCTGAACTCTCCGACCCTATGAAAATCCTGGTAATTCTTCAATACAGTACAAGTAGTTTAGGTTACTGAAGCGGTTAAAGACTCCAGGAAGGTTACCATTATCCTTAATAGTGACTCACTTTTGTCACTTAGAGAGACACAAGTATTTATTTTTATTCGGCATCTGATTTCGCTATAACTCACGGGTGCGAGTCCCGTTGTGACACCATTTTCAAATTTTCGCACCAATTGTTCGTATACTGTTCGGTCAACGTTGTTTGTTCGCTGTGAGAGTGGGTGGGCTGTGTGAGTTTCAGTTTTCTCGAAATTAGTTGTTTCCCCCTTATGAGAGGAACACTAATGTGACCGTAAACTTCGTCCGAGTTCACGGTAGCGTAGGTGCTTGCCAATGTATTGGCCCTGTGGTTATTTATATGTTCCCATGTCCTGGAACTTATGTTAAGATACCCTTCGAATGTCTCACTATCTCCCCCATGGACGACAGGCATTCTCGAAGTGGTCTCTAGTGATCTGATAGCCGCATTACTATCAGTAAGTATATGAATGTTGTCGCCCAATATCCCACGATACTGAACTTTCTCTTCGGCTATTCTCTTGGCCGCTATTTCGGCCTGAACTTTGCTACAGTGATCCGGTAGTCTGATCGATAGTTCAAAAAAAAAAACTCCTCCGGAAAAATTCCACAGCATGCTCTTTGCCTTAATTTTGAACCCTCCTCGAAAATTAGGATGACATCGTGACATCCTACACATCCCAAAGGGTAAGGCATTTTCATTATCATTATTGTAGGACCTATCCGAGATGTTCCACATAAAATCCCGGATCTAAAACAGGTTCTGGTAAAAAATTGTTGAAACCGACAGTAAATTGGAATGTGCCAGGAAAACACCTAAACGCTAATCACGTTAAGACACACATACACAAACCAGACGCAAAAGTTACCATGCTTGTGAGCACCTTCAAATCCTACATTTCCATCCCTCTTCCACTTTATTTCATGTCTACTGTTGGTTTATCACTAATTGCGTTCTTTCATGTGTGATATCCATCATCGGCAACGACATCATTTAATATCATCTCCGCCACCAGAGGAAACCAGTTTCACACTTCATTCATTTGGGATTTTCGCACGGCTGTAAGTAGAGTTTTTTTGTGTGGTACCAGTTTTTTTTTCTCCATAGATTATGTTTCCTTTCAATGGCTAGAGATATCCCGTGCTATTGAAGTGTCCTGTCAGATTAATTGTTAGGATACCTATATTATTATATTATTCAGTCATTCATTTGTTTCATCGGGGATACTACTCGTACAATAACAAGTTTTAATGGCTGGCTATTGTATATTGCGTGTTAGAATTAACACTATATGATGGCCAAAAGTCTATTGTTTGTGTGAAGTGAAGATATAAAGGAAAAAATAACATAACAGTCAAAGTACTCAAAATTGTTACTGTTACAAATGGGATATTAAGAATGGACGATGATGATTAAATTAACTATAATTTTTTTTTTAATTTAGTCAACCAATAATATGTCCGAAGAACACTTAAGTCGATAATAGGAACAGCATTTTAGATTATTGCCGAATTATCTAAATGTTTTATCGATATTTCTCTTAGAAAGTTTTAAGATGAGCAAAAATATCATATCAATATAGTCAGCTTATACGAACTATCTAAACTCTACATATGACTTTACAGTAGTAATAACAAATTCCTGCCAAAAAATAAATGTAAACATTTCCATATAAAAGTATTCAAAATATAAATATTCCCTCTAGCTTATACCCAAATTAAGGACATAAACATTAAATCCCTTTTACACTTACTCTAAAACACTTATCTTTAGTTGAATGTATCTCAGTATCGCATTATCCATGCCACCACGATACTTCCTGCTGTCGTGTCGTGTATCCTGGCTGATGACAAGCGCACACTTTTGTATGAATGTATTCGCAAACTCATCTTTGACGGACTAACTGACATGATACCGCTTCCGTCTACGCCATCGTCGCCATATAAGCCACAATAATAGCACATTTAGTCGATGGAAGAAAAACTCATACTATTTAACTTATTTATGTCTTTTAATATTAACGGAAAATATGACAATGACTGTGAGCGAGGGAATGAATTGTTAGATTGACCCGTAGTAATAACTAGACAAAACTATGTATGACTGCTGTGATGATTATAAACACTCTTCGTCGCTGTCATGTTGCTTATATTAACTGTCAGTCGGAAAGGTCACGAGGTGAGGCGAGGGAGTACGTACAGGATGTCATTGATTACTTGACATTTTTGCATGACATCGCCTGTCACTGACTAAAGTAATGAAATTAAATAAATTTCATTTTGGGCAATTAATGTAAAGTCGTACTTTCTTTTTTCATCATGCCCTAGAGAGTGTAACACTACACTTATTAACAAGGAACTCATTTGATTACATGCAGTGTAGGTAGTTCTATGGTAACATCCATGCTACCATCTAGCCTATGAAGATGCATTCGAATTGTGTGACTGAAGCTTATCATAAACAGTTTTAAGAAAAACACAAAATCAACTTCCCCGTTGCCTTTTCTTTATATGCCTTCTATGAGAAGGGAGAAGGAATGTGTATACATTCGAAATGGTGGAATAACAAATCATCGAAGACTTTGATTCTTCCTTCTCAAAGAGTCGGTATATTAGAACGAAAGGAGAAGACCTGTTTTCAGGCATGTGATATCAAGGCCTTGATGACATGACGTCTGAATGTCTCAGAAGGCCTTGTCGCATGCCTACTTGAAGAAGTCCTTGCAAATTTCGCCGCTGGGATAGTCTTTTCATGCCTTCTGTTAGAAGGGAGACGGAATGTGTAGACACACGGAACGGTGAAATAACAAATCATCGAAGACCTTGATTCTCCCTTGTCAAAGAAGGCCTATAGCATTTGTCTTTAAAGAATGGAGTGGACATGTGCTCGGAATATTTCAGATAGGGAGGAGTAGGCATGTGAAAACAAGGCCTTGATGACATGACGACTGAATGTATCTGAAGACCTTCCCAGCGGCGAAAGGAAGGACATATAAGGCCTTACGGAACAAAAGCAGTCAGAAGGCCTACGCTCTGCATTCCCTCTTTCTTTCCAAATAACATAGGGTGTAATTGGGGGGCAAGGCCTTCCATAGTCGTTTCCTATAAGAAGGCCTGATGGAAGGCCTGCATACACATGAAAAATAAGGACTTGAAAAATAAATAAAAATATGCAGTTGGTAACCCTTAAATGGTTTAGTTTAGTTTTAGATATTGGCAAATTCTATATATTTTTAATTATACTTATACTTATTTTTTTTCAACGACAGTAAACCTTCCTGGAGTTTGAACTCAATACCTCGCAATTGTTAGACAGGCATGCCTATGAAGATGCATTCGTATTGTGTGACTGAAACTAATCATAAACTTTTTTACGAAGAACTCACGAACACCTTCCTGGTTGCCTTCTCTCATGTCTTCTATAAGAATGAAAACGGAATGTGTATACACACGAAATGGTGGAATAACAAATCATCGAAAACGCTAATTCTTCCTTCTCAACGAAGGCCCGCAGCAGTGGTCTTGAATGAATAGAGTGATCATGTGCTCGGAATATTTCAGAAAGGAAGGAAAAGGCATGTGAAAACAATGCCTTGAAGACATTACGTTGGAGTGTCTCAGAAGTTCTTGTTATATGCCTGCTTGCAGAGGCCTTGCTAATTTCGCCGCTGGGGTTGTTGCATGCTTGCTTGTAGAGTCCTTGTGTGTGTGTTAGAGCGGTGGGAGAAAATTTTATACAAATATTATTTCTGAAAATCTAAAACACCACGAAATGTGTATAAGAGCTGATTAAAACCCTGAAAATAATTGGTGGGGTTAGTGTCAATTAGTACAATCAGTTTGTCCGTGATGTTTTCCTTTTTCATTACATTGCCGATACAAAATACCTGCTATCTAGTTTAATTAACGAATTCTACTGATTGCACAAATACCGCCACACTTCTAGGAATATGTCAGAATATATTGCATCACTCTCTTACCTCTCCCCCCCCAACCAATAGTTTCATAATTCTGTCAATATTTCAGAAACAAAAATGACACAAAACACTTGGCAGCATTTGCAATTAAAGTGTGGAACATTCTAAAAGGGGATGATGATAATGACGACGACGATTTTTCCTTCTTTAATAAACATTTGTTGTTGTTATTCTCTAAATATCATTAGTTTTGCAAGTATTTGCCAACAACTATGTAGTATTTGCGCCTCTAACCCCTTGTTGATTCACAGAGTTTAATTTAAGCCCACTAACCTCCATATGGGGTAAAGGAAACAAAGTACCAACATATAGCGTTGCTTAGTCATTCTCTCAAAGTGTTCTATCCCCCGAACAATCTTTGAAATGACTGGATAGAAAAACATCAAGAGATGCTACAGTATTCAGCAACATTGAGTGCTCATTTTGGCAATATGTTACTTTTGCTTCACTTGGTATTTACTAAGACCGACAGACAGACACATGTTTAGTTAAGTTTTCATCACAGTTTCATGTCGCAACTTATTAGATTTTTAGCCCTGTGATGATGGCACTTGTAACAATTTATGAGACGTTTTTATGCAATTTTACGAGTGTTGACGACGATTACAGCGATGACGTTGATGATTATGGCCATGATGACTCTTGATAAGGTAATGACAGGGCAACATTCAAGTTTGATTTCATTTTGGAATGCTATCGAGGAGTGAGAGGGGGAGAGAGGTATATTGAGAGGATTTTGTTTACTTATTAGAGAAATTTATGATATTAATAAAATGGGTGGTAAGGGCACGATAAAGTGAAGATTTTATGTAATATAATAAGAACTATAGTAATAAAACTTTGTGTAAGATGTGAGCCAACTGTGTAAAAGAGTATCAGGTGATAGTAGAATAAGTTAAGTAACTAGATAATATGTGCAATAAATGCATTATGCAGAGATAAACGAGAAATGAATTGAAGTGTTCCATTGTGTCATTGAAAACCGCCTGCGTCGTCTATTAATTAAATTGTCGAAAACCTATCGAATCAGCCAGAGCTTTTATCTTACGTCGATGTTGTTATACAGCTCTAGAGACATACGACGATGGTATGCTCCTTTAGATAAGGTTTTGGTCCCGTGTAATCTAGTAAAATCCAGATCAGACAACACACCGAGATCCGCTGATCCACGGTGACTGTCCGGTGGAAAGGAGAAAGGGAAGGGGAGGAGCAAGAAGGAGTGAGGGGGAGGGATAGATATAGAAAAATAAGAGCAAATCGTGGGGAGCAAGAAGGAGTGAGGGGGAGGGATAGATATAGAAAAATAAGAGAAAATCGTGGGAACCCTAATCGTCATCTTGGCCCAGCGCTTAAAATACGCCTTACGTAATTGCTGATGTCAGTCATATTTGGTAGCAATCAGTGATGATTCCCTCGTTTGTACTCCTTAAATTTAGCATAGGAGCTCTCGCTTACAAAGTAAGCAATAACTGTCATTTTAGTTGTAATTACGTTACATGCGGAGTCTTTAGCGAACTGGTTAACACTCTTGATTACGAAGTAAGTGACGATGTCAGTAGGTGCCATTTCAATCGAAATTATAATGAGTGAGCGATATTTTTTACATTATACACACATGATATTTTAAGTAGTTACAATGTCATACTTATGTCCTGGATTACTAAATAGGAATTTCGATTCATATACCGCTGGTATACTAAATTCTCCAGCAGTAAAGATACACATTACGTAATCGTTGATGTCATCTATATTTAGTAGCAATCAGTTATGATTCTCTCGCTTATATTCCTCATTAAATTTAGCATAGGATTGTCATAGGCCGTTTAATCGGTGCTTACAAAGTAAGCAACAATTTTAATAAGTGCCAATATTTGTTGCAATTACGTTATAAGCGAGCTTGATTACGGAGTTATAAAGAGTGGATGATATTTTGTACATTACACGCGGATGACATTGTAAGTACTTAGATCCTCGTTTACTGATGCCATTGATAAATAAATAGGTACTTCATTTCATTAACCGCTGAGATATTAACCCTGCGGTAAAAATACCCATTACGTAATCTTTGATGTCATCTGTATTTAGTAGCGACCAGTGATAATTATCTCGCTTATATTCCTCTTTAAATTTAGCATAGGAGTGTCATAGGCCGTTAAATCGGTGCGCCCTCGCTTTCAAAGTAAGGGAATGCCATTTCAGTTGCAATTACGTTATAAACGGAGTTTTGAGCGAGCTTGCTAACACGCTTTATTACGGAGTAAGTGACGATGTCAGTAGGCGCAATTCAAATAGCAAACACACGTAGGAATGTACATTCTATGTACTTAGATCCTCGCTTACAATGTCACACCGATGTCATGGATTACTGTAGGTACTTCGTTTTTTTTTACCGCTGGGATATTAAATTGCCTTCTCGGGCGGAGGATAGAAACTCTAGGTCTATACATAACTTTTTCCTACGTATCTTAGCCTCCTCCGGGATAGGGCTGGAAAAATACAATGAGGTTGTTCCTTCGTCTCGGACTCCTCCTCGTCCTCACACACACGACAGTAGTCCGGAATGGATATATTTCATTTGCCTGTCAGGTGCCTGATATTGCAATGACCTGTTGGAATTCCACAAGTCTCAGGCTCAGATCACTCCTGCACAGGCCAACCATGTACGCCGATCGTGATCTGCTCTAATGCGGCCACAGCGATATAGCAGTTATACACAACCAATCCTTCACTAAGCCAAAAATGTAACAAATGACCGGTTAAACAACTTCCAGAGAGTCACGATCGGGCATAGTACAGCCTCCTCAGGCCATTTGGGCCGCAGATTCACTATCAGAAATCTCGAAATGTCCTGGGACCCATGCGGTTGACATCTAGAGCCATTAGTCTATCCAACTTCTTCTTACAGTTCTTCACGAACTTTGATTTATTGGATCCATTCTATTCACACAAATAGTTATCTGTATGCTAGTATCGACTCCACATCCCATAATAGCATCCGCAGGGTTCTGAATAACCAGGCAGACCTCAGCCTGAAAAACACTGCATGCATATAAGCTGCGGTTCTTCGCTGTAAACACCACCTCTTGTGCCCTGTTCCATTTACGAACTGTCGGTAAAGATAGAAATGGAGTCACCAAAAGGAGTCTGGCCGTCATTCCATTCAAATCATTCCGGTATTAAACATTTACTTTACAGAAATCCACATAACTTAAAAAAAACTTAATTTTCCTTTACACCCCATGAATGAGGTATGGGATAGCTTCTCGCGTTCTTGTGAATTAACACGCTTCTATTTTTAGATTCACAACTAACGGCATCTACTTGTTTATCGACGAATGCAAACGTCACTGTTTGAGAAGCTCTTACTAGACACGCCGATTGACTCGACACTAATACGGCGAAGTTGCTGTCGACAACATTCGAGGGGAGCCGACAATGAAAGGAAAACTTATTTTTTTTTCTTTTAAGATGACTGGAGCCAGGAGTTGAACCTGTGATCTCCCGCATGGTGGTCGCGTGTTCTAACCGCTATGCCACGGCTGGTCCCAGAAATCATATATTTCTTCAAAAATTCAGTAAGAGGTGGCAGATGAAGACGGAGAATATTCGCATGACCATGTATGGTTTAATGCCAATCTCCAGCTTCCCTCAGTCTGATAGCCCCTTAGGACTGCGGTAGTACTGACGTACAAGTCTAAGGACGAAAGTCCTAGGAACACACTCAGAGCCGATTGCGGTGTGCTTCTTGTAGCCCTAGTAATTTCTATTGCGGACATCCTTTAGACCTCGCTGGGCATTTTGAACAATTTACTCTTATCTTATCCTTCCCACCAAACAAGACTTCCATAGGTGATAATTGGCCGATCTAGTGCCGTATACAGCCATTTTGTGACCTTCGGGCTGAGTCCCCAACTTTTACCAAAAAGGGCACTGACCTTAAACCTTTCTTCGATATACCTTGTCCAATTTAGCTTTTAATCAAGTAAAACACCCAGGAACTTGGCCTCCGTTGAGTGCTTCAGTTTTACCCCATTTAGTTTCGGTGGCCTGAAATCCTTTACCCATCGTGGCAGCATTACAAGGGCAGTTTAAATAAGATCACACATTGTTGGTAAAAATGTCTAACCTATCATGATGACCACATCGTCCGCATATGCCACAATTTTCGTAGCATCCTCATTGAACGATTAAGGTACTCCGTTTATCTCAAGGACCCAAATTAGAGGGGACAGGAGTTTTTTCTGTTTGTGTGTTTAACATGCTTTTATTTTTAGACTCACAGCTCGGGACCTACATTATGACGACAAGTCCGAAAGTTAACTGTTTGAGAACATTTTCTTGCACTCGACTTCTACGAAGTTGCTGTCAACAAAACCGGACCGCGCTGGTCAAAGAGATGAAGATGACTGAGCATGGCAACGAACTCTGATCTGCCGCATGATCCCAGCGGCGAAATAAAGGACCTAGAATGCCGTATAGAACGCCTTTGAAAACAGTCAGTAGGCTACCTATTTGCATTCCCTCTTCCCTTTCAAATAACATAGCGTGTACTTGGGTGGAAAAACCTTCCATGGTAGCTTCCTACAAGAAGGCCTGCATACACTTCTATAAATTTCTCTCTATACTTACACATTTGTTTCAAAGACAGTAAACTCTGGTGGAGTTTGAACACACTGCCTTGCGATAATTAGTCAGCCATGCTACCATATAGCCTATGAAGATGCATTCGAATTGTGTGAGTGAAACATATCATATATTTTTTTAAGAAAAACCCACGAACACCTTCCTCGCTGCTTTTTTTATGCCTTCTATGAAAAGGGAAAGAAGGTCTGTAGCATTGGTCTTTAAAGAATAGAGTGCACATGTTCAGGGGATATTTCAGAAAGGAAGGAGAAGGTCTGAACAATTTGAGGGTAACCAACTTCATATTTTTTTTTGGTAATTTTCAAGTCCTTCATTTTTCATGTGTGTGCAGGCCTTCTAGGTCCTTCCTTTCGCCGCTAAAATAGCGTAGTCAAAATTTAACAGTGTTATATAATCCGGTGACATTTGGGTTTACAAACTGTAAATTTCTTGTGATGATTCACACTTACCGATAGGATCTTCAACAAAATTAAAATGTTTTTGAATATGTAGGTACGATTATAATTAAAATACATTGGAAATTGGGGTGAGGCAAACAATCCAAAGGATTATATTACATGCCTACATAATTACTCGTCCGTTCTAATTCTTTTATATGAATATCCATTACAATTGAATAAAGATGGAAGTCCGGTCCACAAACGGGCTAAATAGTTGTTGTCATCACCACCGCCACAACGATCATCGCCCTTGCAAGCCATAAACGCTGTGGTCCGTCCTTTTATCTATAACCGTCCCTCGGTTACATTCAACCAACGGTCGCTCTTCAGACCGTGGTTTATATCCCATCAACAGGACATCAATGTATGTTTATAACGACAGCAACAATAGAAGCAACATTCAATCAACGGCTGCGGACAGACATCGCCAATAACAATAGCAACAAAAAAAAAAACATAAAGAGATTTTAATTTTTTGATTATTTGTTGCTACTTTCATCACATTCTCTCATCATCGTCATCGTGGACATTATTTTCTTTACAGTTTATCCCAAAAGCGAAACATTAACAAGGCAGGGATGGACTGGACTCATGCTCTGACCATGTCAGTCAATAATAATGTCCTGCTGATGTTACGATGTTCTACATGTGTGTGTGTGTGTGCATCCGTTTGATTCGGTTTAGCCAAAAAACAAACCCCTTGGGACGATTTCCCTTCGTCCGTAACGCTATTGTTTGGCCGGAGGTCTAATGTGGGTATGAGCACTTTTGGTAAATCGACAATCAATGGCGTAACAGTGCGGACAGCCATCCCCTTTTGACCAATAACTACTGGTCACCACTACACGCTTAGCATAATGTTCCCATAACATTTCACCAGTATTGTTTTCGCTACATTAGGGATTTGAATCGTAAAAAAAAGAAACTACTGGACGACGAGCGTGTGCATGTGAGCAAAGTTGATTATTTAATGATGAACTTCTATGATTATGTCTCTCTGCTTTGGCAGGGGATTACGCTGCTGATGTTGAGTTCGTTGTTTTTTTTTTTATTGGCGTTGCTGTCATGACTTTCCGTATTGATTTCGTTTATATTGACGTAATTTTGATAGATTTCCCTTTCCTGCTGCTTCCTTTTGAATATGCAGCAGCAAAACAATGTAAAACACGTTTTCCGACATCAACAACAAATCTTATTGATCAATGCGATAATTAAAGTTAATCATTGTATGTGCAGATTTTTTTAGCTTCTCATTTTTTGCGTTTATTTTTTTGTATGGGGATTTCCCTCGAATAAAGTCGGTCGACTCGACTCTTTACACATTCATTGATGGGATGTCAAGGGATGCCAGTGACAGGTCATAGTGTTGTGATTTTCGTCTTAGGTTACAATATCTGGAAATTAAATATGTTAATCGGATAGATGGATGGGAAATTGATTAAATGGTCTTTAGGATAAGTTGAATGCGGAAATATAGATACGATTTTTTTTGCAAAAGTCATGGGATAATTGGAAAATTCTTGGAATGCTTTTCGTGGACAGAAGAATTGTGTGAATGAATAGAGGAAAAGTTCGTTATATTATTCGTGTTATGATGTCAAGGGTAAAAACGATGTTTACTTCGCTTTGCGTAAGCTGTTAACGTTTTCTTCACACGGTATTTTTGTGTTGTGTAGGTAGGTATACGAACTATCCTACAAAAAGGACAAGCCTTTATTTTTAACCGATATTAGCAGGCTAACCGAATATTTCAATCTGTCACACAGAACATTATTTTTATTCTTAGGTAGAATTTTAAACCCATTAGACTAATTTGTACAAGACGTGACACATGTTCAGCCAAAAATTAACTCTTTTCTAGAATAGTAGGTTAGGTGTTACTGACAGCCGACTATCGACTCATTGACACTATTCATTTAGCGATAACCCCACCGGAAAACCACTTAGATCGCTGCAAAAGATTGTATGGTCAGTTACATGGTCATTTTTCAAAAAAGTAGGCATTGTTAACATTCTCCAGGAGAGGACTTTGTTTATAAATCGTTTTCTTTTTCTTCTAATTTCTAGGCTGACATTGTTTGCTTAATTGAAGACAGAGTCATTTCGAGTACATTTTTTCTTTGTTGAAACAACTTTTTGTTGTCCTCGTCAACAGGTCTAACGGTCAAGTTTGAATGATTCCTTCTGAATACCCGAAAAGGCTGCAGTCACATTTTGAATGGTTTATGGGGTAGCTTTTCTGGTTGTTGTGAATAAACACGCTTTCTATTTTTACGTTCACAACCAACTAACGGCACGAACGTCACTGTTTGAGAAGCTTTTACTAGGCATGTCGATTGACTCGAACCTATACTGCGACGTTGCTGTCGACAACATCAAGATGAGGGAATCTACCACATAATAGTCGCTTCTTCTAATTATCATGCCACGGCCGGTCCCAGCTTTATAGTCAACGTAAAATTATGTGTCAATCTGTTTGGGTCCAATTGGATAACACAGGCTCTAGGCTCTACAAAACATACAATACTGTTCCCGCGGTAGTTGCCATTGTACAATATACGCATAAATTTCACCTATCCGGTATTCACTCTTTTAACCAAACCATGTGTATAAGCTCATCGCAACGGGAATTCCGTTTTCACCGACAGCTTTTTTATTCTTAGCCGGGGTATTGCTCTACAATCGTTGTTATGTCTTGACGGCGGGCAAACTAAGAGGTCTTCTAAATTTGGAGCTATACCTACACGTGCCCTGCCTTTTGGAACAGTAATTTGTGGAAGTGCTCTTTTAATATATGTATATGCAACACACTTTTTGACAAAATTTTCATCCTTAAACTTACAGGAAGGGAACCACGTATCATTACTGTTATACCCTCTCCCTACGGGTAGGAAGGTATATATCATTTGATACGACCCAAAAGTTTAACACATAGAAGGAGTCACCTTAGACCCAAGATTTCTTTGAACCAAATTCGATTCATGACTTTTTAAGTCGTTTGAGCCATGTCCGTCCGTCTGTCTGGCTGTCCGGCTGGTGCGTACGATAACTTTCGAAAGACGCAACCAAATGTTGTGAAATTTTGCACGAGTTAATATTTCCCCAAAACTACTTACGGTATTGCAAATGACCTACATGGCCCCGCCTCCCACCAAATACATCATTCCGCCCACACCCAACTGGATCGTACCCAAATTCTGTATTTAGTAAAGCTATAACAGGATAAAGTTTTGGAAAAAAAATGGAAGTCCAGCCACGCCCCTTCTGATACCTCCCAAACAAATGTACCTTTCCGCCCACTTTAGAGATGGAGTAATAATATCAATAAATTCAACGCAATCGTACCCAAATTTTTTACTTAGTAAAGCTATAGCAGGATACAGTTTTGGAGAAATATACTGGAAATCTAGTCACGCCCCATCTGATTCCTCCCATACCGATCTAGTACCGCCCATTTTAGAAATCGATTAATATTATTAATAGACCTAACGCGATCGTGCCCAAAATCTGTATTTAGTAAAGCTCAAGGAGGATAAAGTTTTAGAGAAAAAATCTGGAAGTTTAGACACGCCCCTTCTGGTACCTCCCATACAAATGTACCACTCCGCATACTTTGGAGATGGAGTAATAATATCAATACACTCGACACGATCGTTCCCAAATTCTGTATTTTGTTAAGCTATAACGGGACAAAGATGTGGAGAAAAAAAACTGGAAGTTTAGCCGCGCCCTTCTGGTACCTCATATACAAATGTACCACTCCGCCCACTTTAGAAATCGAGTAATAATATCAATCGGGTTGCCCGACTGAAACTTTCTTACTGGTTTATTTAACATTGTGGTAGAATTTTTCACCTTTTTCCTTATACCAGTCCATACCCTCGCTCTCCTGTATTTTTCATCAGCGTTATTTGATCTTAAATAGGTGGACCATTTGCCTGACTTCTGTTTGTGTCGTACCCTAAAAGCCTGGGTAACAATTGACTGTAGCGTTGCCCTGTATGTAGCATTATTTTTCTAAGACGCAATGCAACATTCTTTATCGTACCAGGGGTTGTCATAGATCTGTTTTCTGGTTTTCTTATCCAAGAACGCTTGTTACGACACTTGCCACTGTTGATCAGGAACTTCAGAAGTAAAGGCGTCGTGGCGTAGTATTTGGAGGAGCTGTTTGGCGTAGGCAGATTTCACTCTGAACTTTGCAAAGTGTAGCACTCGATGGTTCTCGCGCTTGTTGCCCCCCTTAAATTAAGCAGAAGAGTGTCAAAGGCCGTATAATCGGTGTGCTCTCGCTTACAAAGTAAGCGACGATGTTAGTAAGTGCCATATCAGTTGCAATTACGTTATAAGCGAAGTTTGAAGCTAGCTTGATAACACTCTTGATTACTAAGTATGTGACGATGTCAGTAGGTTTCATTTCAGTCGGAGTTATAATAAGTGGACGATATTTACCGCTGGGATACTGCCACTGTGGATCAGGAACGTCATTTCGTAGTATTTGGAGGAACTGTTTGGCGTAGGCAGTGTTTATCTCTGGGGTTTGCAGCTTGGCGATGTACAGTACTCTTCGCGATTGGCTACCCAGCGGTAAAAATATCCATTACTTAATCGCTGATGTCAGCTACATTTAGTACCAATCATTGATTATATGTTTTCTTAAATTTAGCATAGGAGTGTCATAGGACACTTAGCTATGTCAGTAAGTATCATTTCAGATGCAATTAAGTTATAAGCGAGCTTAATAACACGCTTGATCACGAAGTAAGTGACGATGTCAGTAGGTGCCATCTCAGTCAGAGTTATAATGAGTGAACTATATTTTTTTCATTACACACGCATGATATTCTAAGTACCTAGATAGCTCATACAGATGTCATGGCTTACTAAATAGGTACTTGGTTTCATTTATCGCTGGATACTTTCATGATTAACACGCTTCTAGTTTTAGACCCACACAACAGGACCTAACGACGACTCCGTGTGTCAGCTGTTTGATGACCTTTTACTAGACATGCCAATTAACTAGATTAATGCGAAGTTACTGTCAACAACACCGGAAGCCGTTGATCATGCCGTAGATGACAGTTACAGTAATCGGGTGCCGGCCGTAGCATGATGGTTATAACATGCGATTAACACGAGTGATAGGGATCGATTCTCAATCATTTTCTTTCATCGCTGTCCCCGTCAATGTTGTCGACAGCATCATGCCTCGATCGGCCCCGAAACTAGATGCATGCCTTCCATCAATTACCACATGTTCGTTTTTATTGTTGTTATTTCGTTTAGGAAATAGTTTAGTTGACTTATGGTTGTTTCTATGCTAAAATCTTGTCCCACTCACTACCATGTTCCTTGGAACCCGTTGCCGATACTCCCGAAAACCTTCATGTCTAAGTCTCTTGCCAATTACAAGTCCAAATCTGACTTCGTGATTTTCCACATGACAGCTGGAATAGGTGTCTCCACTTTCAAGTCCCCATCTCTTGGATAGGCTCTATGACCGGATTTTTTCATTTATTTCAGGTAAAATTTAATTTTTCGAGTTTGGGTAATGTTTTGTATTAAAAAAAACCCAAATTTGGAGGGGTGAAAAATACCCTAATTTTTTTTTCAACCAAATACGCCCATTGGCCGGCCCGATTTTGCCCGTCCTGATTTCCCCCAAATACGCCTATATATTGAGCATATTTTTAGAGGATTGTTTCGTTGGCGTTTTTTTTTCGTAAATTATTTGAGGAATTTTTTTAAAACTGTTGCCTCTTGGATAGCTGTGATGTTAGCCTTGTTTTTGTCAAGGACTTCCGACATACGGATAGAGAGTCCGGACATTCTAGTATATATCCTTAAATCATGGTCTTTATAAAGTTTGTGGCGGTCGTCAACATGTGGGACGTTCCATTCGTCGTTACTTTTTCTTTGTGTTTTCATAGCCAGTATAAGATCTGGTTGCTGGGATACCATAAGGGTTCTTCCCTTACTATCAGTTGCTACTTGTGATACAATATAATGAACCAACGTTACCCAGGTGCCACCACGGGAAGTTTGTCAGTCGGCTTGCGATGCAAGTTTCACGTAGTATCTTTCTAAAAATTGTCACGAAAATGCGCCTATGAGTTTATACATAAACTTTAAAATTTTTTGTACATCTCAGTAATGACATAGGGGTTAACTACTCTTTAACTTGTGAATTGACACGCTTCAATTTATAGACTGAACGGGATCCAGTTGTTCGAACGGCTGCTGTTTAAGAAGCTTTTAAAAAACATGCCGATTGACTCGATTAATATGAAGTTGCTAACCAAGTGCATAAAAAACGGACGCGGATCAGTTAAAGACCCGTTTTGGATCCGAAAAAGACTTAAAAACTGAATCAGTGAAATTAAATTCTTAAAATCGGAATCAGTGAAATCGGAGTTTTACTGATCCGAAACGGATTAATTAAAAATTTATAAAAAATAAAACTCGTTTTATGGAAAAAAAAAACCTCAGTGTGAAACCAGTTTTTTTTATGATTTTTCGAATCCTTTGTGATTCTAAAACGGATTTAAAAAGTACCCAAAACGGAAATCAGTTTCCCCTCCTTTTTTCGAGTGGATTTTCATCCGACTCGGATCCGAATATGAAACGGAATACGAATACGAAACGGACTCAAAAAAGTATAAAAACGATCCGTTTTTTCATGAGGAACTAATCGCGAAATTGGATCCGAATGGCACACTGGGTACCGACAACATTTGATTTCTATGGCAGTGGTACACCCACACTGTGAAACTGCTCAAACCCAGGTCACTTGTCTGATAGATGAGTATTATAATCATCAAGCCACGGTCGGTTCGTTAGTTAAATATTGAAAGACCTCATATCACTCTTGCTTTGGATTGACATTTACCCTGGGTCATAATTGTATACTTGTAAGACCTAAAAAAAGTCATAGACAGTACCCCGCCTTTTCGTATTCCAACATGACTCCACTATTTCAACTTAACAATTGAACATTTCCAATTACGCATTTATGAACGGCAAATAATAAAAGCAATTGATATATCATATTTTCTTTCAATTCACTGTTTATCGTCATACTTCTCATAAATACATCTCAAAATGTCATATGGCAAATGTTAAAAAGAGAAAACCCGAAGGAATAACAATAGCAGAATTCTTGCCTATTAATTTCAACTGTAGGAATTTTTCATTACATCTTCGTTTCCTTTGAGTCACAAGCAACAACAATACTAGAAACAAATGCGTGCTTGATTTCATTGCCAATGTTTTTCCACTTTTTGTTGTATTCGCCCAACAAAAGCCACAAATTCACAAAAACAAAAAAATCAACCAGAAAACCAACGAACCGAAAGTAGCAACCCCCGGCCAATGTATGCCCCTCTTCTCTACAGAACAATGGTGGGTTGAATGAGTGGCAGGCAGGCAGGCAGTATGCCCAAAAAAAAAAATACCCTTCAAAGAAAACTGGCAAGGCGTAACAATGCCATGCAACATTTCACCTTTTTATTTCATCGTTTTTTATTGTTGTAATGCAAGCAACAATTTGATTATGTGTTACGGCAATTCATTCATATGTTAATGAAGGAGTGTAGCTGGAATTTCCGAATAAGACGCGCGTTAAGGTACCAGCGAAGACTTACCAACTTTTGATACGTAGTCACATCACAATCATTGTTATCCTGGCATGCTAAAAAAAAATCCTACGTCATGTTTCTTATTCATGTGCTCGTTAAGCTCTCCTCTACCTTTTGAAGAAGCACTAAAGAAGAAGTCTCTTGCCTACTTAGGTAGTTCTAGGCTATATAATGTAATCTTTTGTTAAAACGTAAGAAGAAGAAGAGGAAAACTTGCTCTGAAGGGAAATTAAACATAAATTTATAAACCCACTTTGACAAAGAGTTTTATGCGACTGAGTGCGTTCCTTGATCCTTGTTAAATGTTTCTTCGTACTTTTGTAATTTCTGACAATGTTAAAAAGTAGAAAGAAGGTAGGTAGGTGGCAGTGGAAACTTTTGGTTTTTTCGTTTGTTAGGCATTTGTAAATTTTACATATCAAATGATTCTTGTACATTTGGCATTTTATTCATCATTCATGTGATAGAGGTTTTGCTGGCACACCGTATGAGGAAATGCGGAGGTACAGGTAAGCCTGTTGGGCTAGAATTGTTTAGGAATTTGCTGATCTTAAATTAAAAATTTTGTTTGACTTTTTTGTAATTGGAAGACCGTTCTTTTTCTTTTTCCTATTTGGCAGGATCCACAGATATTCATTCATCAATTGTCGCGCACAGGTAATAATTCCAAGTTCTTCGTTCTTGTGCCCCCAATAGATAGTTCGTCATACCCAGGTTTAGATAACAGCTTTCTCACCTGGTCTATCCAACGAATCGCTCATCGATTATATTGCCGAAGACTTTCTGGCGAGCACTGTCGTCGTATGAACCTCCTTCTTCTTTTTCATTGGCAGCAGCAACAGAAATTCATATATCAGTAGTCGCACTTAGAAAAGAATTCCAAGCGCTTCGGTCTATTGCGCTCCGTAGATAGTAAGTCACATCAAGTGTAGAACAGCTCTTTCACTTGGTCGATACAACGAAGTTTTGGTCGCCCCCTCCTGCGCCGACCATAGGGTTTATTGATGAAGACCTTCCGAGCTGGAACAGTTTCGTCCATTCGTACAACGTGTCTAAGCCAGCGCATTCGGTATATTTCAAAGCGCTTGACTACGTCGACATCGTTGCACAGCTCGTGGGTCATTCGATGACGATACTCGCCGTTAATACTCAAAGACTCCCAGAATAGAATGATCCGCTTATTACGCATTACGCAGGATTCTGTGCTGTAAATAAAGACACGTATAATCAGAGTCTGGTAGAGTTGGATCTTTGTAGCTAAGCGCATAGTTGCAGCGGTTTGAGATAAATACTCGTCTCTAAATTTCCAGGCTGTCATTTTTATTTTTGTTTACGGCCAATGTAGACAAAATCATCTACCACTTCAAAGTTATAGTTCTCAACGTTCACGCAGCATCCCAGACAAGTAAATTCTCTGTTCGTTAAAACAAATAACTATGTTTTGTCCTCGCAATCCACGGCCATTGATATCTATATCATCGGCATACGCGGGCAGCATGTGACTTTAGTTAAAGATGGTACCATTCTTGTTTACTGCAGCCTACCGCATGATCATCTCCATTACGATGTTAAAGAGATCGCAAGACAGATTATAGACTTGTCTAAAGCCTCGCTTGGTAGAAAATGGCCCAGTCAGATTGTTGCTAGATTTCACTGAAGACTTTGCGTCGGTCATTGTCATCCCACAAAGTCGTATTAGCTTCACGGGGATACCAAACTTAGCCATAGCACCTAACAATTTCTGTCGTATCGGGCTGTTGAATGCAGCTTTGTAATCGATGAACAGATGGTAGGTGTCGATCAAAATTTTTTGGGTCTTCTCCAGGATTTGTCATAGTCTGAATATCTGGTCGGTCGCAGATTAACCAGGACTAAGGCCACACTGATAAGGTCCAATCAGGTTTGCTAGGATGAGCTTTATTCTTTCACACAACACAATAGACATGACCTTGTATGCGATGGTTAAAAGACTGATGCCGCGATAGTTGGTACACACATTTGGATCGCCATCTTAAGCACAGAACATAGAACACTTAGATTCCAATCGTCGGGCATGCATTGTTTGAGCCAAATCGTGCCATGCCGCCTCATCACCGCCGGCAGTCCATCGGCTCCCGCAACTTTATTATTTTTAAGCATTGCGATCGCCTTGCTGATCTCGTTTTAGCTCGCTGGTGAACAATCACTCCGTAGTCGATGATTAGTAATTTTCGATATCCTGGCTATTTCTTTTACTCCATAGGCGTTTTTACCTTATCTTCTCACTATATCGTTCCGTCAACGCAAGCGTTGCCTTTGTCTATGCGTGATTTTTTATAACCCTGTACGGTCGTTGGGGCAGTGTTCATAGAATTCGCAATATGTTGTCACTGTGTGTCGGGTACATCAGTACTAGGGGGGTTTGTTTGAAGTAATTTAATTGGTTGGAGTAGGCATTGGCTATCTCGGTGGTATGCAGCGTTGTGATGTCTATCTTTCTTTGCGTTTGGTTACGAGCGTTTTTAGCACTACTACTTAGCTGCAACTATGTCGTGATCTGAGTTTGGGTTTTCTGAGAGTTTGTTTACAACTTCAATTTAAAGAGTTGTAGTAGACAAATTAATTATCCAAAAATACGTTGTTTTGTATGGGAGGTACCAAAAGGGGGGAAGCTATTCTGCCAATTTACAATCTCTATTTTATTTTGGAAAATATTAATTCGGTTAAATTTCCATAAGAATCAGTTAAGGTTAGGTTAGGTTAATTCAGCAGCCACGTCCAACACAGCTCACATGGTTTCTAGTATGGGTCTCATTTTGATACCATTTTCAAATTTTAGCACCAAATATTCCTATTCCTATTCGTCGCTATCAAACCATTTCGGTGCTCTTTTGAAGGCATGGATCTTCCGCAGATCGCCTACTAATATACAGGAATTGTCTAGAAGTGTCCGATGACCATGGTTTTCATATCTCAGATCACCAAACGCAGGGCAGTAACATAGAAGATGCTCCTTAGCAATGAGGTTAATTTTCCCTAAATTAGCTGTTCCCCCTTGTGAGGGGTGTCCCAATGAGACCATAAACCTCGCCCGCGTTCACGGTGCTGGCAGACCTTGCCAATGTAGCGACTCTTTGGTTTCCATATATGTCCCCACGTCCTGGAACCCATGTGAGGGTAACCGTCAAATGTCTAGCTATCTTCTCAAGAGACGACCGGCATTCTCGAACATTTCTCGAAGCCACCAGACTGCCGATCCGTAGAATAAGATCGGTTTAATAACTGACTAAGGTAAGGTTTATCCGATCTATCCTGTCCACCAGTTATTCAGTCAGACAGATGTCTTAAAAAGTCCTGAAACGAAATTGGTCTTAAGGTGCCTGTGGTCTAACTCGTCTCCTTTAATACGAGTAGACACTTGATAAATTTCCGAAGATAATTACCTTACTAGTTTTACCTACACTCGGGTTTTGCGAGAGCTATCTGTATATTCTGTGCACCAGCTAGAGGCATTATTAGGCTCAAACATCGTTAAAACTCTGCCTCGATTTTACTCTTCATTCAAGTTCACCTTAACAATAAGTAGAATAGACGACAACGTATAATGAAATCAGACATACTTATCCCTGCTTAACGTTTTGCTGCCACTGTATGACAAAGCTTTTAAATTAAGGGAACCCACCAGAAACCCTCAATGTTTAAGTTTCTTTAAGAAATTAATCTCCGTGCTGCTCTTGTAAGGTATTTTGGCATCACAAACATTACGATTGCACGGCATGTTCGTCAATTTTCAACATATCCCTTACATATCCTTTTTGCGTATCCCTTTTTACAATCGTGTATTCCTATTCCTGTGGAGCAGGAACCAAATGTGAATGTTGTAATTTACGTATATAGAAAATGATAGGCTGTGCTTAATAACCCGCGAATTGCCATAAAATATTTTATGTCTACATTATATGGTTTGTATCGAATTTCTTGTTAATGTCTGATTTTTATTGTAGTTCTATTTGAACATTGTGTTTCGTTCGTGTCCTTTTATTTCGTGTTTATGGTATTTTGCGAATTGATGTGCGTCGTTTTAATGGAACAACTTTGTTGTTGATGGATTAATAAAGGTCAGTCCCTAAAGACCAAGATTTAAGAGAGGCATTGAAATTTAATCCTTTCTATGGTCAGTGATTATTTCTATGGGTACTAATAAGTATAACTGATCTACTATCCTTATTGACAAGTAATATAAAACCAATGGCCACATGTTAAAAGTATATGATGAATTAATAAAATATCTTCAGCGTTAAAATATTTTAAAAATTGGTAAACCCAATTAGAAAACTACACCTCTTCTCAACTGTACCCAAACATTGTAAAGTTGGTTCTAATCCAATAAGTGTACATCCTTAATATATATGTGAGTATTATTAACCTTAATTCAAAACCAGTTTGTCCTCCAATTTACAACACCTTGTTATGTTTACACATTACTCAACTTCGTTCTACCCCCCCCCCCCCCCCCCCCCCCCCCTCCTCCTCCTTTACACTTTTGTTTGGTATTTGAAAACATCCTGAAGCCAAAGTCCAAAAGTAAACATTCAATGTTTTCCTACAAAACATTTATCCATTTTGATTAAGAAGCAAAAAAGTTAATAGAACAAATTTACATATCGTTCTAATTATAGAGCATTTGAACAAATTAGAAATGAAAAAAAAAATTACGCATGTAAATAAAAGAGTTACGACACAAAATAAACACTGGGGAGGGTGAGGTGAATGAAATTATATGTTTACTGTTTACATGGCAACATATGTCGATATTTCAAAAATCTTGTTAGGTAGATACCCTCACCAACCACATTATTAGAACTGTGTGACGCCGGATGTTGTAAAGCTGTGACGGTCTTACAATGCCGTCGACAGTGAATGGTTGATATTTCACCACATTTGTAAGTGACGATGGCCAAGTACGTGGGAATAGATGTTGAACCTTAGATTGCTATCTACATAAATGGGATCCAAGTGGTGAAGTTTGTTGGTTAAGGTGATGAAATCAGTATATCAGAATATTTGTGCAGCTTTTAGAGTTTGTTATTCCAATATATTTAAACGATATATAAAGCTACGCACAGACGGTTGCCAGGTCTAACAATATTGTCTGAAAAAAGTTCAAAAAATTTTAAACAACCGTTTGAACATAAAATTTGCGTTCGCAAATTTCTCAGAAAGAGCGTTGCTATTACATTGTAAAACAGCTGTATTGCCAGTCGTATGACAATGGTGTGAACCGCAAAATGTTGCCATTATCAAATTATTGAAAGATAATTGCAAACACTTTTAATTAGCAGATGTCCGACTACACCATTTTCAGAGAAATAATTATATTGGCAGCACTGTTCATGTCAGTACATTGCCAGTACACTAGCAGATCTGTGAACTTTGCAAGATCTGGCAACCGTTATTATTATTACATGCTCGGTTATATAAAAGATATACCAGCCTATTGACATAAAAAGGCAACATTCTTTTGCATCTCGTAAATGAAGTATAGAAGAGCTATCTTGCCTTCGATATTGTCGGCAACAATTTCTCACTATAGTGTCTAGTCAATCGCTATGTCTAATTTTTACTAGACAAACTTTTCAAACAGCTGATGTTCGCTTTCATCTATAAACAAATAGGTGTCGTTTGTTGTGAATCTAAAAATATACAGCATGTTTATTCACAATAACGCGGACAGCTTTTCCGTACCACATTCATGGGGTTTAAAGGAAAATAATGGTTTTTCTCTCGAATTCAGTTCTGCCTATTATTATGCAGTATGTAAAGTTTCCATCACTGGTGCCTTATACTAAGATTATTGCAGAAATTGAAATGTATTCAATAATTAAAAGTCTTATATAAAAAAATTATGAATAAACAAAGGAAATATTAAGAAGTCAAATATGAAAAACTAAATAAGTCAAATATTCTTCTTTCTTAGCATCAGCAACAGAAAGGCAATTATATGCAGCCGCTCATAAAAAAGAAGTCCAAACGATTCGTTCTTAGGTGACAGTCACACCAAGTTGCAGAAACAGCGCTTTTGCCTGAGCCATCTAATAATGTTGGCCTTGCCCATCGAGTTTATTGCCACAGACTTTTCGTGCTGGAAAATTTTCATCCATTCGTACTCTTCGTTCGTTTGTCCTCAATTAACACCAGATTCACTTCTGCCGCCTGCTTCTCAATGCTTGAAAAGGCCGCAGTAATATCCTGCAGTCCTCGAGTTTCTTGCCGAAGACTTTTCGTGCTGGAAAATTTTCATCTATTCGTACTATTTGTTCGTTTGGCCTTAAGTAACACCAGACCTAAGTCAGCCGTCTGCTTCTCAATGCTTGAAAAGGCCGCAGTAACATTCTGCAGTCTTCGTCCAATGATATCTATATGATCGGCATATGCAAGCAGTATATCACTTTTATTAAAGGCATCGGGAGTGAGATACAAGGTAACGCTTCAGATCGATTTAACTTGGCAAACCTAGAGTGATCCTTGCCAATTGCACTTCAGGTCTACTCACAGAGCTCCGTATTCATGGTACTACTGCGGATGAAGTTCCTTCATGTGGTGACGCCTGGAAACGTGCTTTTGACACCCGTCAGAGCACGGCTAACTGTGAGAGGCGAAATCTAAAACACAGGCACGTCAGCTCAGTATAAGGAGGAGAAAACTTCGAAGTTGTGCGCTGGTCTTACAACCCACCACTGACGTTTGAACTATAGCAATAAAAAAGTAAGAAAATAATAAAACAGACCCCCAAAAATGTTGACGACCACCGCATACCATGATTTTAGGATATGTACCTGGAATTTTAGAACACTGTATATGCCAGGTGTCTCCATCCAACTGGCGGAAGTCCTCGAAGAATACAAGACTGACCTAACCACTTTACAGGAAATTCGGTGGTCGGGCCACGGGTGTTCGCGCATGAAGACGTGCGACATTTACTATAGTGGCCATGCGGATAAGCACGAGTTTGGATGTGGATTTGTGGTTGGCAAGAGATTGCGAAACCTAACCTCATGGTTCAACCCGGTGTGTGAACGAATAGCCACCATAAGAGGCAATACAAACACTTATATGTGCACATGCTCCGACAGAAGAGAAAAGCGTTGAGGACAAAGACGAGTTTTACGAGAGCCCGAGCCATGACATAAAAGTTGTACACTGCGATTTTAATGCTAAAATAGGCAGGGAGACCGCATTTGAGCCTACCATCGGAAAATTCAGTCTTCACACCGAAACGTCGAACAATGGCATCAGACTGATTGATTTCTCTGCAGCAAGAATTATGGTAGTTAGCAGCACTATATTTAACACTACTACCATAAGGCAACATGGTTATCTCCAGATCAATTGGCGAGGAATCAGATAGATCTCGTAATAGTCGATGAAAGGCACGCATCGAGTGTTTCGGACGTACGATTGATTAGGGGTGCGAACATTGACTCCGATCTCTATCTTACCGCAGTAAAGGTACGCATGGCGAAAAACGTACGTAACCAGGCACAACGAAAGCTGGACATCGGTAAACTGCGGACCACAGAGGTAGCAGATGCCTACTCCAACCGCCTAACTCAACTGCTAAGGAATGATAATACAACTTCTCAGTGGCAATATAAAGCCAACTCCATAAAATGGACTGCGAGAAGCGTCGCAATGCCACGTGAGCTATTCGTGAACAGCACATAAAGAAGAGACGAGAGGCAACTCTTTTTAGTCTTTTTAGACGGAAAAAGAAGGAGCTGAAAAAGAGACAGGATGAGTGCACAGAGGTGCCCCGAAGTAGAGGGGAAGCCCGAAAATTCTACCAGAGAGTTAAGGAGAGAATGCGTTGAACAGGGTTCCAATCCTGCAACGTCAGCGATGGACAGCATGTGACGGACCCGGATAATGTTCAAAAAATATGGAGAGATAATTTCACCCATTTACTGGATACGGACACCACTCCAGAAGACCCCTCTCCATTCCATACTCCAATCCACTCCGAGCCAGAGTGAAAACAACAAAGCGGCTAGAGTCGATGGTCTGCTAAATTGTTTAAGGCAGGCGGGGAGGAGATGATTAGGAGCATGCATCAGCTCTTGGATAACATTTAGCTAGAGGGTAGCATGCCTGGAGTTTGGAGTCTCTGTCTGTTATGTCTCATATACAAGAAAGGAGATCGTAGTGAAAGTAATAACTACCGTGTAATAAGCCTATTACCAATTGCGTACACGGTCCTTTCGAGCATATTTTGTGAACGTATAAAGCCAATTGTAGAAAAACTAATTGGACTTTTGACCTTGTAAATCTACGACGGATCAAATATTCACCTTACAACAAATCCTGGAAAAAACTCATGAAAAGCAGATCGACACTTGACAATTACAAAGCTGCCTTAGATAGTCCCATCAGGCATGGACAATGCGAAGCCAGACTGAGTTCAGAATCCCTGCAAAGATAATCCATCTCTGTCGGTGTACCCTTACGAATACCAAATCCTCTGTTCGGATTGGTAGGATCTATCTGCACCATAGATGCACTGCACTGTTCAGCAAAGTGATGGAGAATGTGTTAAGGAAAGCAGTAGTGAAAATGTCTGGCGCCACATTTAATGCTGCTCGCATATGCCGATAATATCGACATTATCAATCGGACGGTGCAAGAGGTAACAGCTGTGTTCTCGTCTGTGGTCAGCGAAATTGGCTTTGGCAGTGAATGAGGACAAGACAAAGAAAATGGTATCATCGAAGAATGTGTCCTCCCGTTGTAGACGCAGCGTGAACGTTGAGAACTATTGCTCTGCCATGGAGAAAACCAACAGAGTCAGCCTAGAAAAAAAACGGAGAATAGTGCTCGCCAACAGGTGTTTCTTTCGGCTACGCGAGCCTTTCATAAACACCAGCCTTACTCGAACCACCAAAGTCCTACGGTACAAGGTACAAGTACTACCGGTCCTGATGTATGCCTCTGAATCTTAGGTGCTTACACAGGCGTATAATAAAAAGGTGCTACAATTCTTTCGTCGTGTGCATCCTTGTCCCGTTCATCGCATTTCTTGTATGGCGATGATACAAGGCTGTTTTTGTATAGGTCTTTCGCGAACAAGATAAAAGCAGCATCTCTGTAGAGAGTTCGCACATTCTAGGTGGATATACTTAAATCACGCTTCTGAATCGCAACAAAATCGACCCATTTTTGAAGCGGATGGTGACTGGCGATGAAAAGTAAGTCACTTACGACAACGTGAAGCGCAAACGGTTGTGGTCGAAAAGCGGTGAAGCTGCCCAGACGGTAGCCAAGCCTGGATTGACGGCCAGGAAGGTTCTTCTGTGTGTTTGGTGGGATTGGCAGGGAATCATCCACTATGAGCTGCTCCCCTATGGCCAAACGCTCAATTCGGACCTGTACTGCCAACAACTGGACCGCTTGAATGCAGCAATCATGCAGAAGAGGCCAACTTTGATCAACAGAGGCCGAATTGTCTTCCATCAGGACAACGCCAGGTCACACACATCTTTGGTGACGCGCCAGAAGCTCCGGGAGCTCGGATGGGAGGTTCTTTTGCATCCACCGTAGAGTCAGGATCTCGCACCAAGTGATTACCACCTATTTCTGTCCATGGTGAACGAGCTTGGTAGTCGGAAGTTGGCCACAAGAGAGTCCTGTGAAAATTGGCTCTCCGAGTTTTTTGACAATAGGGAAACGAGCTTTTATAAGAGGGGCATTATGAAGTTGGCATCTCGTTGGGAACTCGTCATCGAACAAAACGGCGCATATTTGACTTAAATCGCATTATTACAACCAATTTTATGAACAATTGAAAATTCAATAAAAATACCGCAAGACTTTTTTGACAACCTTATTTTATTTTTAATTTGAAAATAAATTTGATAAAAGTATCTTTTAATAAAATGCAGTACAAATATTGTATTTTTATTATTTTAATAGCAAATTTCTATGCAAAGGTCACTCTTATCTATGACATTAAAATAAAACAACATATTAGGCAGCCAATTTGTGAAAACAACAAACAAAACTAAAGCTACCATGGATGACACTTGTGATTTTCCAAAAATTTTCCCAAACTCAAGTGGTTTTGCCGTAAACAACTTTTCAACAAAAACACAACACCCAATTCATCTCACACATGTTTAATAGCGATTATTTCGCACATAAGTAATATTTGTGCGTGTGTGTCGTTTATCTACTGACTGCGCTAAAGATTTGCGAAAGTGTAAAATCATGTTTGGGCTTCTCATCGTTCAAATGGATTGGATTAAGTAAATACTTGTGAAAAACGCAAAGAATATCAACAATTGAATTGAAGAGAAAGCAAAAGTTTTTTTTTTGCAACAAAACCACTTGAACACTTCTAAACACATACATAGCGAACCATGTATCCATTAGATTGTCGGCATTAACAATTCAAATGTATCTGCAGCGTCTGCTGCGGACGACAGATTAAAAAGCTAAAGGATACATTGGAGTTAAATGAAATCCCGATAGGAAAACAACCCCATGTGTGTGGAAATTCGCAATTTTGTTTTGTATCTTAAAGTAATTATGGTGCAATTTACTGTTCGGTGAGGCGGCAATACCAGGTGGGAAAACAATAGATTTTCACAGCATGTTTCGACTGTGAGAGGAAATTCAAATATTGAACAATATAGAAATTTGAATGTGAAATTTAATATATATATGGATTTTTGAGTAGATTGTATGCTAGAATCCAAGGTGCTTTGTCGTCGGTATTAGTTTTAAAAATAATTTCTAAAACAAAAAAAAAACGAATATGTATTTTTTCTTCGAGGGCAAATATGGTTAAAAGATGAGGTTTGTTCCCAAATGTTGAAACATTAAACTTTTGAAACAACTTTGTTGAAGAAAATTTTACGGTACAACCAACCAACTAGAAGTTAGTCGCTGCCAAAAGTAATTCAATATAGAAAAATTACTAAATTTACGTGTAACATAAAAAAAATACTAAGAAACCGTAATCGCAACTTCTCTCCGGTCTTTTCTTACAAATGTTCTGCCAATATCTATTACAGTGTAATTATATCAAATTAAATCGTGTATTTAAATTTCCCACTGTGCTTAGCAGCAGACATTTTGCCATATCTTAATACTCCACGAAAACCATTCGGCATTGCATCGCCCTTAGCTATAATTTTCAGTTGTTAAACTATCAGGGATACAAACAAAAATAAAAACTCCTGCATAGATATTTCCCATTTAGTCGCCCAAGGTTCTAAACGTAGTTGAATTGTTACAATTTCCAAACGACCACATACAAGTTTGGTTGTTTTTCCTATTCCAACAAACACACACACCATGGTCCTCTAGAATTGTAACATTTGCATACATGTTGTTATTGTTATTGTTGCCCGCTGTAACAACAACAACATTAGCAGCAGCAGCAATAATAATATAAATAAAATTAATTGTTTTTCAAAAATAACCACTTTAACTGTAATTTCCTTACCCTCTTTTTCGTCGTATAGTTTACTTGCAGATCCCTATTCATTCCTTTCCACTTAAGCGCGAATCTCTCACACATATCCTTGCGTTACTTACGCTGATTGTGTTGCAGAGACGACGACCTCATATGTTGCTTTGGGTTATTTGCATATAGCGACCGCTACAACTGTTACCACCAGTGTCATGAACTACCGCCATCACCCCAAAGTCCTGTGAGACTCATATGGTTTGAAAAGGATTTCCGTGTGTGAGTGCGCGCGCTCTCGTTTATATGCAAACATTTTTCGTTATTATAGTGGAAAATTATAGTCATTATTTTCTAAACTGTTTCTTTTGTTTTATAATCTTTAAATTACTATTACGTTTTGGCGTCATGCTGAGATGTTGCATGTTTCATTACATTTTATATATTGCGTCCTTTGTATAAAACTATAAATATATCTAAAATCATTAAGCATCTGGGAAACATTTGGTTGTTATTACGATTTTGTGACGTTAATTACATATGGAATCGAATATGCTCCAGTTTAAAATTAATGACTTGTCCGTTTAGAATTTCCTTGAGTGAATGTGTATCTCATAGGCAACTGAAAATTTCTAGTGCCGGGTTAAAGGTAATGCAAGGGTAAATATGTTGAATTATTGAATTTGAAATTTTGCCTTTGGCGGAAGTGCAGAATATGGGGCGGTAGACCAAACAACAACAAAAATATACCATTCACTTCGTTTTGGTTTGCCAAACATTGAAATGGTAGGTCAAAATTAGAACCGGGGCCCATGACGCACTTGGGGGCCATAAAAGGGGCTCCTTGGATTCTATGAAGATGCGAGTGGGCGAGACCCTGATCAGCGTCTGACCCAGAATGGGCGGCTGTAATAAAATACTGGCAGGAGAAGATAACTGCGACGTGTTGCACTGGGCTTGAAACCAACCACCGACGTTAAAAATATTGCAATGAAAAGATGAAAGAAAAGAATAAAACGGACCCAACAAAATGTTGACGACCAACGCAAATGAATTAAGGGCCATGATTTGAGGATATGCACCTGGAATGGTATAACACTGTATAGACCAGGTCCCTCCATCTAACTGGCGGAAGTCCTCGAAGAATACGAGGCTGACATAACCCCTTTACAGGAAATCTGGTGGACGGGACACGAATGCTCGCGTATAAAGGCGTGCGACATTTACTATAGAGGCCATGCGAACAACCACGAGTTTGGATGTGGATTTGTGGTTGGCAAGAGATTGCAACACCTAGACTTACGGTTCAACCCAATGTGTGAACGAATAGCCACCATAAGAGCCATGTCAAAGTTTTTCCACATAACACACAAGCCATGGCATCAAAATTGTACTAGGTGATTTTAATGCCAATATAGGCAGGGAGACCATATTTGAGCCAACAATCGAAAAATTCGATATGCACACCGAAACATCGAACAATCGCATCAGACTGATTGATTTCTCTGCGTCAAGCAATATGGTAGTTAGCAGCACTAGATTTGACCATAAAAATATTCATAAGGCAAAATGATTATCATTAGACCAATTGACGAGGAATCAGATAGATCACGTGGTAGTCGATGGAAAGCACGCATCCAATGTTTTGGACGTACGAGTACGCGGATGCGAACATTGATTCCGATCACTACCTTACCGCAGTTAAGGTACGCAGAAGCCTAAGCATTGCAAAAAACGTACGTAACCAGGCACAACGAAAACTGGACATCGGTAAACTGCGAACCACATCGGTAGCGGACGCCTACTCTAACCACCTTACGCAACTGCTACGGAATGCTCCAACCCCTGATAATAATACCTCGCGGTGACAATATAAAGCCGACTTCATAGAACAGACTGCGAGAAGCGTAATTGGGCCGTCTCAAAATGATGAACATCGCAAAGCCACGAGAGACGGATGCTGCATTCAGGGCGAAATTGCAGCCAACGGCAACGCGAGCTGTTTGAAAGCGGCACAGGGAGAAGAGCCGAGAGGCAACTCGGTTCTTTAGACAGAAAAAGAAGGAGCTGAAAAAGAGACAGGATGAGAGCACAGAGTTGCTCCAAAGTAGAGGGAATGCCTCAAAATTCTACAAGAGAGTTAAGGCGAGAATGCGTGGAACAGGGTTGCCCTCCTGCAAGGACAGCGATGGCCAGCCAGATATGGAGTAATCATTTTAGACTGGATACGGACAGCACTCCAGAAGACCCACTTCAATCCATTTCGATAGTATTAACTGTCCACCTCCGAGCCAGAGCAAGATACGTGTGGCAATACCTGCCTTAAAAACAACAAAGCGTCCGGAGCCTATGGTCTAACCTGCTGAGTTGTTTAAGTCAGGCGGGTAGGAGCTGATAAGGAGCGTGCATCAGCTCATGGAGAACATCTGGCTAGAAGAGCATGTCCGGGGATTGGAGTCTCAGTCTGATATGTATCATATACAAGAAAGGAGATCGTAGTGAGAGTAAGAACTATCGTGGAATAAGCCTATTAACAATTGCGTGCAAAGTACTTTCAAGCATATTGTGCGAACATCTAAAGCTGGCGTGTTTCGCCATCGGATGAACCAAAAAGAGCTAAAGGGGACAGCATCTAACGACTACGTAGCTGGGAGACGTTGCCAGGATGGATGTAAATGCTAGAAAGGTGTTTGAAGGCGAACCTGGAGGACGGCGCAGAGCAGGGAGGCCCAAACTTCGTTGAAAGGACTAAGTGGTTGGCGACGTGCCACCATCTGGTAGGAATAACTGGAGAACGCACGCCTAATACTTAAGGCCTCTAATTTATGAACCACGTTTGTAAGTTGCAATGAGCCACTTAGGTAAGTAAGTAAGTAAGGAGTTCGTGAGATGTTGAATTTTTGGGCTCTTCTTCTGCCACACTAACAGGAACAATATCAATGTTTTTCGCAGAACGAACTGAGCGAGCATGCTCGGGTGTTTTCACATTTGCTACAGGACAGGTTTGCTGAAATTTGCACAAAATTTTCCACATTGTGATCACATTTGGTCGATTATGCTGACCAAAAATATCACGATTTGCAAGAAATTCAATTTAATTTTAACGCCCATTTTCTGAAACATAACGCGCTGCTCAATTTTGTACCACTCCGTGGTTGAATTTGTCAAACACTAAAACAATGAAATATCAAATTAAGTTGGGCAAAAAACTGGACGTTAAGGTTTGACTCACACTTAACAACGTGCATTATAGTTGGACCATCCTCGTATAAAGAGAATATGTTTGTGAGTTTGTATGTAGGGGCTAATTTTCTAAACTATTTATCCCATTTTGATAATTCTTTCACCAATAGAATGCTACGTTATCATTGAACAATATAGCCTATAATTACTGGTGGAGCAACGCGAGCCGATAAATCTAACCAGAAATCAACTAAGGGTTATTGATATAAGTTCGTTAACAAAAAAAATTACTATCTAGACAACTTCTACGACTCATATTTGTATTATTCACTGCAATGAGCCCCAAAACATTTCCAGTTGAACTTAGCATTGCCTTCCCCTTCATACTGACTTTTCAACCATTTCAACTTCTTTTTAATGCAACGAATTTCCATTAACCCACAACAACGTTCTTTTCTATTTTCAGATAATCATCTAACTACTAGAACGCCCGGTAAGTAATTTTATCTTATGTCTGTATCATTTTGTATCCTAATAAGTTTTCCGTTTTATAACACTCGCAATTCGTATGATAACACAAATTTTATTGACTTTGCAAGTATGTACATATAAAATTGCAATGGATCTCAGTTACATTCATAGCATATAAAATTTCCAATGGATTTTGTTTTTCACCAATATTGTGTCAATATCAATAAAAGTGTCTGTTAAGGATGTCAATGTATTTTGACATAATAAAAACAAAAATAAACACACACACTCAGTGAGCATAGAAAAACATAGACATACATATGCATTAGGATATGGGTATCAGCACTACTTACAACATATAGACATACATATGGAAAAACAACAGTGTCATATTTGCAAAACATCGTATCCTGGATAACATCAGATGTTTGTGTATCGCTGAGTGTGTAATCAAACTACAAACAGTAAACATTTTATACTAAGTCACCCTACAACAAGATGGTAATGACAGCGCCAAAGTGAGATGATGAGGGAATTTTTTGTTTTAAAATACTGGGAATGGTTTAGAACAGTGATAGACATCTTATAGCCTTACGAGGCCGGCAATAAACGTCACATGTAATTAAATGTTTTGCTTGATCAGTTTTCTGCTTGAGTGTTTTGAAAGCAACACCACACACGCTTGTTTCTCATGTAGACAGAGAACCAATGTTCAACTATAGTTTGGAGACCATGAGAGCACAATCTTCCACACCAGCGCTGTCTTGTTTACTAAAGTCAACCTAGACTAACAATATTTTGAATAGTCTCACAAAATCCAGTTCTTTCAAAAAAATAAATAAATAGCGCACTTCAATGTCTCGTACCACCCACCTTTTGCATGCAGCCAGCTTAACATTCAACATTGCATGTGGAAAAAATAAAACCAAACAACAACAACTCTTATTGGGTACAAATTTACTTGACGTACTTGTAATATATGTAATTTGTTGTTGCTGATGTTACTTCTCCCGTTAAATGGGGTTGTCAAAACAATTTGACATGTACTCGTAGTACATTCCTGTAACCCCGTCATTTCCTTCGCTATTCAGAGAATTTTCTTTTTTTTTTGGGTGAAATTGTAGAATAAATTTAATGAAATTAGAATGTGATAATAGATTTTTATATGAATCGTAATGAATGGTAAAAAATCTTCCATATGTGTCATGTGACCCAGAGAGAGAGGAGGGAGCGAGGTAGTACGACATCACAACATATTTAGCTGTTGCATACAAGGGATGGAATAGAATGTGTAAGAATATTGTTATTTTTCCTTTTTTGCTGGTCGGAAACATGTTTTTCCTATAAAAATTGATTGTAAACATTTGGAAAGTTTATTTTGTTGGCAATTTCGTTGATAATGATTGGAGTTGGTTTGAGTGTTGCAATTAGTTAATGGAGGCGTTTGTGTTTCGTTTTTTTCCTATTACCAATTATGGGATTTATTTACTATCCTTCGGATTGATATGCGTTGTTAGATTAAATGTAATTTTTGTTGTTGATTGCTATGACAGTACATATTATAAAATCATATATGTATACATGTCTTAAATTATAATCAATTAATAGCACAAGCCGTTTGTTAAAAATATTCACGTTGGCTGCTTTAAATAAGGAAATAACTTGACAAGCTGTAATTTAAGTTTAATTTTCTTAAAATATTGCACAGTGAGTAAAGTAGTTGAAAAAAACATTCCAATTGGCAATTATATTAAATTCGGGAAAGATATATTTCATATCTAACTTAGTTACTGATGATACTTAGAATTATATGCGGTTTAATTTTTTGCGTCTCCTCTACACATCATTGATATCAAGTTTTGCAAGATTAGCAGTAACCTAGAAAAATATTATAAGCGCTTCGATCTTCTGCGCTTCTTCTCCAGTTAGTCACACCATGTTCTGCAAGGTTCTCAGTAACCTGGTCTTTCCAACGGAGGTATGGTCGCCCTCTTCTGCGCCGTCAATCGAGTTCACTGTCGAAAACTTTTCGAACTGGATTATTTTCGTCCAAGCGTACAACATGACCTAGCCAACGCAACCTTTGCACCTTAATTCGCCTGACCACGTCAAGCTCATGATTCGTACGACGTCGATACTCTCCGATAACGATGATTGTCCCATATATTTTACGGAGTACTTTTTCTCTCGAATACTGCCAGAACCTATTCATTCGGCCAGGATTCTGAACTATACGTTAAGGCAGGTAGAACCAGTATCTGGTATAACTGGAGAGCGAGAAAGGGCTCTGTCATTAAATCGCTTGTTTAGTCCGTAGTAGCATTTTTTAGCAAGCAGGATTCTTCTCCGGATTTCGAGGCTGAGGTTATTTGTTTTGTTGATGGCGGAGCCTAGGTATATAATATTATCAACCATCTCGAAATTATAGTTCTTGCAGTTTCCCAAAAGAATACATTCTTTGTTCGTTAAAACTAATATTTTGGTTTTGTCCTTTTGTTCACTATACGACCCTTCTGCATACGTGAGAAGGATGTAGTCAGCGAGTATCATGTGGCTTTTGTTGAATATCGTGCAACTCGTGTTTACTGCAGCTTTCCTTATTGTCATCTCCATTATTTTGAAGAGGTCACACGATAGGCCGTCGCATTGTTTTAGGCCCCGTCTGGTATAGAATGGCTCCGTAAGGTCCTTGCAAATCTTCACTGAAGACTTTGTGTCAGTCAGCGTCATTCCGCAAAGGCGTATCAGCTTCGATGGAATACCAAACTCAGCCATTACTTCGAGTAATTTCTGCAGTATCGGGCTGTCGAAGAGAGCTTTTTAGTCGACGTAAAGCTGTTACGTGTCGATCTGTTTCTCTTGGGTCTTTTTCATGACTTGCCGAAGTGAGAATATCTGGTCAGTTGTTGATTTACCAGGTCTAAAGCCACACTGATAAGGCCCTATTATGTTGGATGACACTGGCTTTAGTCTTTCACATAGCAGACTCAACAGGACCTCATATGCGATGGGTAAAAGGCTGATTCAGAGGTAGTTGGAGTACACACTTGGATCATCTTTTTGCAGCACAGGACATAATACGCTTAGATTCCAATCATCGGGCATGCACTCATTAAGCCAAACCGTGCGTAGGAGCTGGAGCATGCTCGTTATCAGCACCTAGCCAACGGACTTGAAGAGCCGGAGTCCATCGGCACCTGCTGGTTTATTATTTTTCAGCCGCGATTGTGCTCTTCTTACCTCGGCATGACTTGGTGGTGGGCATCTAAGTCGTCGTCGTCAATTAGCGTGATAACTTCACTTTCACTGCCTTCTGGAACCAGCTGGTGCTAGAAGTGTTCTCTCCATATCTGCAGCATACTCTGCGTGTCTGTAACCAGATTTCCATCCTTGTCCTTACAGGAGGGAGCCCATTACCCTAGACTTTTGATTTTACTTTCTGGTAAAATTTTCGGGCCTTATCTCTATCCCCGTATCGCTCTATATTCTCGTTCTCCCGTTTCTTCAACTGACGTTTTTGTCGCATATATAGCTGTCTCCTTGTGCTGTTTTCCTAACAGCCCGGGTTACAAGTGGATGTAGCGTTGCTTTATAAGCAGCTTCTTGTTACTCAGACGCTTTGTGACATTCTTTCATTCATTCATTAATCGTACCTACCACAGTTTTGCGGCATTTGCCATGGAATGCGCAATATGGTGCCACTGTGTACTGGGCACGTCAGAAGTAGAGGCGTTGTGTCGTAGAAGTTGGGAGAACTGGTTGAAGTAGGTAGTGGCTATCTCTAGGGTTTGCAGTTTTGGGATGTCCAGCTTTCTCTGTGTTAGGTTACGTGTGTTTTTAGCTCTGCTCAATCTTTTGCGTACATTTGCTGCAACTAGATAATGATCCGAGCTAATATTAGCACCACAGATCACGCACACTTCCATGGTTAACTATGCTGCTCCAGTGTGGTCTCCTTCGCTGATTGATACCCAGTGGAGAAATATTCAAAGCTGCCAAAATGCCGCCCTGAGGACTATAACGGGCTGTATACTGATAACCTCTGAGCATCATCTTCATGAGGAAACGATGGTCCTCCCAGTCAAGGAACACAATCACCTTATTCGTGAACTTTATTTCCCTCGTAATTTTTTCCCTTTTCCCTAAATTGCAATCGTGAATAATTTTTCACTTGAAATGTTTTCCCTTTTTCTATTCAATCACTTTGAAATGATAACCAAAAAAAAAGTTGGCAGTTAAACAAAATTCCCCTAATCGTGAATAGCTTTTTCACTCGAATTTTATTCGCTTTTCCCTTGAATTTGTTCACTTCAGTTTTGCTGGCGAAATACATATATCATCATGTAAGTATTTATTTGTTTTAATGAGAATATTAAAAGTAACCAAATTATTCTAGGTCTCGAAGGTCTCTTGCTTATCTGCAAATCATTTACAATTTTATAGACTTTAAAATATATATATATATGTATGTACATATTTTTAAACATGTATGTTTGTTTTTGTTTGGGGCTACAATATTGATGTGCGTACCATCAATACATCCCACAACTCCAGGTATTCCGTATTTACAATAAAACCCTTGAGCAGTAACTCTACTCTCCTCCGTAGTCGGATAAGTCCACTCACTGCATAGATGCTGTTCCAAAACATCTAGCATCTGTGACAGCACTTCATACAAGGTGGACTGAGCAAGTCCAACTTCGTAGTCTCTAGCTACTCCCTATTGAAATCCGCCCTCTGCAAAGAACCGCAAGCAGGCGCAAAGTTTTATAATCGTCGGAATTCCAAACTTTTTCGTAGGCTGCAGGGATTGAGTATATCTGTATACACAATTTGCCCAACAGGTTTGGATAGATCAAAAAAGGTATGTAAGATCAAGAGCAGCCGCCAACTTAAAAAGCCAACGAGCGACGGTAGGAGGACCGAATCAAACTAAATACCTCACACCAGACGAGCAGTGTGTGTATGACCTTGTAGGTATGAAGGAGTCAGTAGTGCAAAACTCCTTAACATTTGGTTTGCCGGAGCCTGCTAATGAAGGAACTGCAAAATTGGGAGTGAGTGAAGCGGAAACAACAGCCATCATCTATGAGGAAGGGGTTAGACGCATCTCGCAAACGTCTGCGACTAATTCTAAGCTGATTGCTTTTTTCATCCTGCATCAAAATAAGGCCGCCGAATCTAAACATTTTCTTTTAGGTCCGTACACACTTAAAATTTCAATTAAAAAATAAAGATCTTCTAAATTACATTCACTACGCACTGATAGCAGACTTTAATTTGAACAGCTGTTTAAAGAAGGGAACAAAAACTTCACGGGAATATCACGATAGCAAATTCCACTTCGAGGGATAGCAAATAGCAAATTCCACTTCGAGGGAAATGAAAATTTCATGGGAACAGAAATTCCCCAACTTATTCACGATAATGGTGAATGTCATGCTGACAAAACAGTTCCTCCTGGGATGTCATCGGAGGAGTCATCCCAACTTTAACATCACACAGATGGATGCTCCCCCAAGGCATGCCACCTATTCCGCGGTTTCCAGTTACCGCATGAATGTCGTTCTTGGAGGTCGCCCACCCCCTGTAGACGAAACAAAGACAAGCCTGCCACGTAGAACAAGAGTGGCCCTGGCACAACTCAGATCGGGATGGAGCAACTGGCTCAACGCCTACTGGTCCCGCATAGACCGTGCCGTCCCCAACATATGCCCAGCATGTGGTCAGGGTCCCCACGATACCTGCCACATCTTCAATTGCCCAGCCCACCCTACTCCAATTAGCCCATTGGATCTATGGACCAACCCAGTGGAAGTAGCCCAATTTTTAGGACTGGACATTGAAGAAGAACCCCCGGATTAAATTTTGTAATATTTGAATTGTAAAGCTGTTACAACAACAACAACAACGCGCACTTCCATGACACTAGATGCATACCTGCCATCATTACCACACTCTACCTTGTTCCTTCCCGCTGCGAAGCTAACCTGCCAAAACCCGCTGTCTGACGTATCGGTATGCAGGCTGAATTTACCGATCGATGGACCAAGAACATTAAAGGCTACCAGAACAATTTTAATGTCGTAGCCAGGGCCGCGGTCGTATGTTTCTTCTAGGCGCTCGTAAAATACATCTTTAATCTCATCAGCGTGATGTAGAAATATTTAGCCTTGATGCGGATTGTGGCTATTTGATCACTAACAGGATCGCCAACTACAAATTCACATAGATGTCGCAATTTCTACGTCGCGAGCATACTTGTCCTGTCCATCTCATCTCCTGGATGGCGGTGATGTCAGCCTTATATTTTTAAGGACATCCGCTAGTCGGATAGTGGCACCCTCTCTATAGAGAGTCCGGACGTTCCAGGTGGTTACACCTAAATCATGCTCCTTATTACGTTTGTGGGGGTCATCAATATCTGGTGGGTTCCGTTGTTACTATCTGCTTACTATCTGCCGCTATTCATTATAAATAAAATATCACGAACAACGTTACCCAGGTGCCACCACGAAGAAGGTAGTGAGTCGGCTTGAGATGTATGAATCACTTTACACCCCCAACGGCACCCTAAGAAATATTAATTATTCAAAAATAGGTCACATTGTATGGGAGGTATCAGAAGGTGTCGGCCAGTAAAGTCCATATTCATTCCCGAGTAAAACTCTTACAGGTATATATCTAACGCAAAATATGTCTGGATTTAATGTAGTTACAAAAAAAGATATGTATGCAAGACTACTAGGATCAATCCGGTTATTTGTATGGGAGGTAGCACAAGGGGTGTGGCAACGGTTAAGATTTACTCGAGTTATCTTGCCCACCAGCCAGACAGACGGATATGGCTCAATCGTTGTAAAAAGTCCTGAAATAAAATAAGTCTTAAGATACTTTGGGTCTAACACGTCTTCAATTATGCTTTACAGGTTTTCTCGTATCAAATGATATATACCCTCTTCCGTTAGGGTGAGGGTATAAAATATCAAACACACTTCTTAAGCATGAAAGCTAATTTTACAGATATTCCTATCGGAAGTACAATACGTCTACGTACAGCTCGCAATTGAGTTTTTATGCGTTGCAGGCTGATTTATTCTGTGTGAAAGAAGTTAATATGTACTAACATTACCTTGTTTGTTATTGTTCTGACCTCTTCCCCTTTCTCTCTCATTATGTAATTTGCACCATGCACTTAGGCATCAATGTTTCCATTTAAACTAAAACCCACAACTTAGAATTCTATTTTTTTATGCCACCAGGAGAAGGTCCTTTGTGAAATTCTTTAGAAGTAATTATTAACAAAAAGTATAAACTTTCCAAACATGCCAAATTATTTTCTCCTCTCAATATATGAATCTGGGTCACCTGCTTTATTAATTGATTTAAGTTGCTGCCTTATCGTAATCATACTTCAAACATCTGTCACGTTTTATTTTTTCAAATTATGTTTTTTTTTAGAAGTCACTCACAAATTCATAATTTGTACATATGCAATGATAACCACAATACACAATAAAGAAAAAAAAACGCGAATCCCAAGTTATCCACCCCCTCACTGCCGTTTATTTGAAAGGCAATTTCCATTTTTTTCTATTTTACAATTTTAACAACCCACAATTTGTTTTCTTTGTATTCAAACATAAAGGAAACGTTTTCCTTTGTTCCTGATGAAATATCAAATTTTCCAATTAATAACGAATCATATAGACGTATGAGCACCACTACTTAATTTAAAGTGGGTTACAGGGCTAATTGGCTTTTAACAATTGACGAAAAATACTAACAAATGGTAATGTGTACAACAAAAAGTTTAGCTTGGGTAAAAACTTTAGTGGTTTTGTTAGGAACGATTCGTGTAGTTTTTGGAATTTTTACAGAGGAAACATTCAAACGCTTAACAAATTTTTTAGGAAGTTCAGAACATGATTGAGATGATGTATGTTTGTATTTTGCGAAACCTCTTATAGATTATTTTCAATTGAATACAGAGAAGATAATTCTAGTCCCTGTGTTAAAATCTAAATAGGTTAAAATTAGTACAAATGTCTATATGAATTCGAATCCGAACTCGTTGAATTTACAGCACTCTGTTGTTACATGGATCAATGATGGGAAGGATACGCGATCAGCCATAAAAGCTTATTAGAATGCTGATAATTGGATTCGTTGTTGTTAAACTGTAGGTCCTGTTCTGTGCGTCTAAAAACAAAAGTGTGTTGACCCACTCCACTTGGAAGGTCTGTCTCGTATCTCATTTATATGCTGCCGGGGGAAATAAATTTTGTTGTTACATAAAAACAAGTTAACTAATTCTTGTTTATAAAGTTCTTCCATCTATTGCTGTATCGCAGTAAATTCGCACATGTAACACCCAATTCCATTGCATATTTACAAACATTTCTCATAATGACATCACTATTCATAGATGTCCTGCTAAAAACATTGAGAATAAATAATCCACGCCAACTATAGCAACTGTACTTCCTGCCAGCAAAACAATGCTCTCACAACATACACACACACACAAAGTGCCAGAAAAGCACAAGCACAAAAACTCACCACCATTTGCTATAACATTCCCGTATGTGTATGAGTTCTCTTACAAACTCTTAGGTACAGCTTTTAAGTAACACCCTAAAAGTAGACTCTTCAATATTTTTTAATATAAAATTATCCAATAACTATGGCACATTAAAGAGCACCAACAACAACAGCTCATATTTGAAAAGAAACCGCCCGACCCACACTTCTGACAATGGGATGGCAGCAATAAAAGGCAAAAATTTTCTTATTACTTCATATTTTTCTCCCCCGTTCCCAACGTCAGAGAGCACGTGTCGCCTCTGCCAAAATACCAAACAACACATGCAAATCATCATTTTTTGCACTACAAAATCTATGGAATAAACTTGTAAATAATAATTTCAATATTTTCCAACAACACTCGATAGAGTAGGAGGAAAATCGCGTAATAATCATTATAATCGCTAACATTATCCCACCTACTAGATGTGCAAACGCCAACGTCAGCATGTTTTCCTTCCCACCCGCCTAATACATCGATGTCTTTACAGTTATTATCATAGCCAGTCTTAGCAGGAAAACAGGGTCCGTCGTCACGTCATTATCATTGCCATCACATTGTTGTTATTATTATTGAAATTATGAAAATGATTTTGATTAAGCATTTCAAAATTTGCATATGGTTCATAATGTTTATGGGAAGTAGTCTTTTCTGTTGAAATTCGTTGGTAACACGTTTGGCACGGTTTTTTTTCACTTATCTAACCTCCCGTCAACAATCATGTTGAGTAACATTGAAAACGTGTGCAAATTGTAATTATAATGTTTTCCGCCTTTTCTTAAGCCAGTTGTAGGTTATGTTCCTGTGCAATTTTTTTTCTTCTCACTGTTTATTTTTAATTTACGCATATTTACTTTTTATTAACTGCAACAAACAAATTGATAATCTCATCGGTAATCCGGGCAAACATGTTTCATTTTTGCAATGGTCGGAGATTAGCGGGGAGTTGAGTTTAGACTTCATTGTATCGCAGAAGTTCTCTCTACAGAAAATATGGCTCTATCAGGCACTACGGCTTTCCAGAACATGCAATTCGTAGGAAAGGGCTGCGCAGAAGTACACGTTACAGCATTTACTAGGCGCGAGTTCGCAAGTCGATAACAAATTCCTAAAAGCCAATCTGAGGTGGAGTATTACTTCATCACTCTGATTTGTGCGCTCATTTATTGATGGATGGTAATTATTGCAAACATATTATTAAAGGTGCATATGATGAATTTCATATCAAAATCTATAAAAAAGAGACATTTTGAACCCGACCCCTCTCAGATTTTAATGAAATTTTACATACAGCTACATTTTACTTACAGAAACACAACCTCATTTTTAGAAATTACATTTTTTAAAATATGTGGGCGTGGCAAGGTACCGAAAAAATTATGGTAATTGGTACTTTTAAGCTGCGATTACTATGGAATAACTCAACTGATTTGAAAGATCTTGGTGCCATTTGAAAGGTATATAAGTAAACTTTCGAAAACATACACTGTAAAAATTTTATATTACACTGGAATTTTTTTTTTTTTGTCAAATATGAAAGTTTAAACCTGGAAAACACTTCGAAGATCAAGTCTTTTTTCCCAAAAAAAAATATTTTTAGATATGTCTATTTAATATATATAACATATCTAAAAACTAAAATGGGGTTTTTCTAATTTTTTTTTAAAAAAATTTTATACCCTTGTGTACCTTTCTAATGGCACCAAGATCTTTCAAATCGGTTGAGTCATTCCATAGTAATCACAGCTAAAAGTACCTATTACCGTAATTTTTCAAATATTTCGATACATTGCCAAGCCCACCTATTTTCAAAAATGCAATTTTTAAAAATGAGGTTATGTTTCTATAGGTAAAATCTAACTGTATGCAAAATTTCATTAAAATCTGAGAGGGTCGGGTTCAATGAATATCGGTTTTGATATGAAACTCATCATATATATGTTATATCATGCCATCATTAATCTGTCCACACAAACAAATTAATCTGGGATGTTGAAGGAGGTTGTTTTTAGAGGCATATAATTTTTTTTTTAAATCACGTAACAAATGAAATGAAGTGCACAAACTGAAAGATAATGTCACTTAAATACGAACCGAAAAAAAAATAAAAAAAAATTAATATACAGATAGTTCTAGACACTACAGTTAAAAATTTGCAAACGAAAATTCTATTTTAGATCAGTTAGATACAGTTTGACATGCAAATTAAAAAATGTACCAGTGGGCAAAGGTAGTATTATAACGCGTGACTTTAGTCCTTAACTTAAACTTACATAATTTCCCTTTACACCCCATGAATGAGGTATGGAATAGCTTCTCACGTTGTTGCGCTTTCTATTTTTAAATTTACAACAACTTACTTTTTTTTATTTTTTCGATGACTGGAGCCAGGAGTTGAACCTGGGTTCTCCCGCATGGTAGTCGCGTGTTTTAACCATCATGCCACGGCCGGTACCGTGACTTAAGTCCTAGATAGATTAAGTTTGATACACGGGAAGCATTCGACACCAGACATTTAAATATGCAGACGAAATGTTCATTTGCGATCAGGGAGGGTGAGTTTCAAGACAAAAATGTTTTAAATCCTAGAAAAACACAATTTAGTACTTAAATAGTATTTTGTACTACAGATATGAATTTGAAGACGGATTTTTCAATTAAGTTTAATGAACATAGAGTGCATTCTTCCTCTTGTTTAATGGCAGCAACAACAGAAATTTGTCCATCAGTAGCGACACGTAGAAAAGTATTCCAAGCGCTTCGGTCTTCTGCGCTCCGTAAATAGTTCGTCACACCAAGCTTAGATAACAGCTCTTTCAGCTGGTCTATCAATCGAAGTTTTGGTCGCCCTCTCTTGCGCGTCTCATCGGGTTTATTCCCGAAGACTTTTCGGGCCGGACCATTTTCGTGTATTCGTTCAACGTGTCCAAGCCAGCGCATTCGGTCTATTTGAACGCACTTAACTATGTCGTTGAACAGTTCATACTGCTCGTGATTCATTCCACGACGATACTTGCCGTTAACGATGATGGGTCTAAATATTTTGCAAAGTATTTTTCGCTCGAAGACTACTTTGCAGAGTAGATTACCCGGAATTCTGCGCTGTAGAGCAAGACAGGGAGGATCAGAGTCTAGTAGAGTTGGATCTTTGTTCTTCGAGAGAGCGCTTTGTCATTAAAACGCTAGCTTAGCGCATAGTAGCAGTGGTATGCTATCAATACTCGTCTTTTGATTTTCAGGCTGACATTATTCAAAGTTTTAGTTGTCAACGTTCACGTAGCGTCCCAGACGAGTGGACTCTTTATTCGTTGAGACAAATAACTTGGTTTAGTACCCATTTATCATCAGATCTACTTCCACCGACTTCTTTTCAATGCTCGAAAAGGCCGCAGTAACATCCCGCAATCCACGGCCAATGATATCTTTATCATCGGCATACGCGAGCAGCATGTGACTTTTGTTGAAGATGGTACCACTCCTGTTTATTGCAGACTTCCGCATGATCATCTTCATTACGATATTTAAGAGATCGCAAGACAGACTATCGCCTAGTCTAAAGCTTCGCTTGGTAGAAAATGTCTCTGTCGGAATTTTGAAAATTTTCACTGAAGGCTTTGTGTAAGTCAGTGTCAACCCGCAAAGTCGTATTAGCTTTGCGGGGATACCAAACTCAGCTATAGCATCTAATAGTTTCTGTCGTATCAGACTGTCGCATGCAGCTTTGTAATCGATGAACAGATGGTAGGTGTCGATCTGTTTTCTTGGGTCTTCTCCAGGATTTGTGTTTGAGGAAATATCTGGTCGGACGTGGATCTACCAGGTCTAAGATCCAATCAGGTTCGCCAGAATGGGCTTAAGTCTTTCACATAACACACTCGACAGGACCTTGTATGCGATGGGTAAAAGACTAATCCCGCGATAGTTGGTACACACACTTGGCTCGTCCTTCTTAAGCAAAGGACATTGAACACTCAGATTCAAATTACGGGCGTGCATTCTTTTAGCCAAGTCGTGTTTATGAGCTGGTGCATGCATGTTGTCAGCTCATCGCCGTCGGCTCGCGGATCTTTACTGTTTTTAAGCCTTGCGATTGCCGTGCTGATCTCGTTTTGGCTCGGTGCGAACAATCTACTCCGTCGTCTATAGTTAGAGTGATTTCGTCACTTATGCTACATTCGGGAAAGAGTAGAGATCGAAAGCGTTCTATCCACATTTGCAGCACACTCTGAGTGTCCGTGACCAGATTTCCGTCTCTGTCCTTACAGGTAGGGTTCCCTGTTCCAAAAAATGTGATTTTTACTTTTTGGTACAACTTTCGGGCTTCACCACTATCCCTGTAGTATCCGATATTCTGACTCTATCTTTTTTTCCACAGCCTCTTTTTTCGCACGCACTGCCATTGGCGGCTATGGTTTGGCCTCATGTAGCATCCTTTTCTTCAGACATTTCGCGAAATTCCTCATCGTACCAGGGCTTGTCTAAGCGTGGTTTTTCATAACCCAGAAAATCGCAATGTACTGCCACTGTGTTTCGGGAACATCAGGATTAGGGGTGGGGGGGTTTGTTTAAAGTAGTTGAGATAGTTGGTTGGAGTAGGCATTGGCTATCTCGGTGGTATGCAGCGTTGTGATGTCTATCTTTCTTTGCGTTTGGTTACGAACGTTTTTAGCACTACTTAATCGCTTGCGTACCTTGGCTCCAACTAGGTGGTGATCCGAGTCAATCTTTTCACCGCGCATCACACGTACGTCCATGACGCTTGAGACATGCCTCCCATCAATTACCACGTGATGTATCTGATTTCTGGGACCGGCCGTGGCATAGTGGTTAGAACACGCGACTACCATGCGGGAGATCGCAGGTTCAAACCTGGCTCCAGTCATCTTAAAAGAAAAAAATAAATAAAATTTTCTTTCATTGTCGGCTCCCCTCGAATGTTGTTTGACAGCAACTTCGCAGTATTAAGCGTCGATTCAATCGTCGTGTCTAGTAAGAGCTTCTCAAAACAGTGACGTTCGCATTCGTCGATAAATAAGTAGGTGCCGTTAGTTGTGAATCTAAAAATAGAAAGCGTGTTAATTCACAACAACGCGAGAAGCTTTCCCATACCTCATTCATGGGGTGCAAAGGGAAATTAAGTTTTTAAGTATCTGATTTCTTGTATATCGATCGGGAGATATCCAGGTTGCCTTGTGGAGATCTTTGGTCCTTATAACGTTTGCGGGAGTCGTCAAAATTTGGTGGGCTTCTTGTTTTTTCTTTTCTTTGTGTTTTCATAATAATTGGTTTTGTTTAAGGAGAGTGGCTTATTAGGCCACCGCGCCCTTTTCCAGTTTCTTGGGGCTGCCAAAGCCACTAAGTTGGGCTTCAGTAACTTCTGTAGCCTACTTCCTCAGTCACACCTGTGGTAGCATGCCATTATGTTACTCAACATTGCGCCTTCACACATTTGCTACCAATGGTATTTCCCGGGAAAAACGTGATCTCTCAGACGTTATGAGCTGCTGGGAATCTCCAAAGAGAGATTTTGGTTATTCTCATAACAATCAAAATACTTAAATTTAAAATATCCCCCTTCCCCAGCTCCGCTGCTAACAGCCAGTTTTAAACATCACCACAATCGAAATAAACCCAAACAGTTTTCCTTGGTATCGTATAAATGAGATATGGAAGAGCTTCTATCATTTACATTAACACCTTCCTTTTATAAGACTCACACAAACGGAACCTACAGTTTAACGACGATTCATAACGTCAGCTTTTTATATACTTATAAACTATTCCTTTTCTATGTCACAGCTTCGCCATTAAAGCTAGTATTTGTTCTCTGTACGTACTGTCTGATTGGAGAAAGACCCGCTCAGAACGAACATTGTGTATTTACGCAAGATAGACCCCCCTTTTTTCAGTTTTTTATAAACCTAGTATTTCCATATACATATATACCACTTTTTCGATATTTTTCCGAGAATATGAAATTTGGGTTGTTTAAAGAAATGTTATTGCTGAGCTGTTAATGAATTTTCAAATAAGGCCCTCGCCTTAGCGATATCAGTAACCAACCTTTTGTCCAGGATGTCATCCTGCAAAGATTCAGTGAGAGGAAACCATGCAACCTCAAGCCACTATTTTATTTGATTATTGCTTTCTGATGTTCGAAAAGCCAGTGCGCTTTTAAATACACATTTAAAATGATCAGTGGAAAAAAAATACAAGACACAAACTACAGTCAACGTCATTGATTGTCATGTTCACTTTTATCTCCCAAATCGCAAAGCAGACAATAAATAATACGACGACATGTATGAATGAATAATTGAATGAATGGCGTAGTAGTTCGACCAGATACTTTAAAGTCAATTGGTGTCTCTAAACACAAGTAGTCCACTACTCATAAGGGACAGCAATGAAAGCAAAACAAAAACTGCATAATAATAATAAAAACAAAAAAATAAAATTATATGTGATGCAATAACCATTAACAATACTACTCGATACACAAACAAAAAAAATAAAACATAAAATACACTATCAAAAAGTGAACCGGGTCGCATGTGGCCAGTTGTAATGCAAATTGGTGTGAATACATCTATAGGTTGCGAAGCAATACAAGTTTAATGAATGAATGGCAGTAAGGGCATAGTTTGTGTACCCTCTACACGTCGAGATGAAGGCGACGATGGTTACCATGTGCAGACACGGTTGACAATTTAGGCTAAAAATAGTACATATTACCATATGGTACACCCTGCTTAAATTAGTGCAGACCATCGATTTGATTTGTGTGTTTGTGCTAATGGGAAACGTGGGCGACATTTTAACCTAAAATTGACGCTGAGGTGACAAATACTACAAAAGTAGTATGGTGCCACACAATAATATATTATCGGGGACTACTACCATTAAATAATTTAATTTAAATCATAGTAGTAGGCCTAACAATTACACTAGGCTACAGATGTTTTATGTATGACATTTTTTAGCCATTGGAATTTTTTGCTTCTGCATAACGAAACGGCCATGGGTACATTTTGTAACCACGAAGCAAAATACTAATAAAATTTGAGAAAAAAATATATATTGAATTCTTGTTTAAAAATTCTGATTAAAGCCTAAAAGACTATAACAGACATCAAAAAATTAGGTATGCCATAGTTATAGAGAATTGTTCGCCAAACCTCATGTAATTTTTTTGTTTCAGGCAATGTTTTTTTTTAATATAAAACAATTTTTTATTCACATTTTTATTGTTCCAGCACATTTTCTATAACAATCTGTATATTTACTGGTAATCTCATTCTTATTCAATACCTTGTGACATTGTTTATGTTTACACCTAGCTGGCTATATAGCTATTTCGGTATTCGCAAAATAACTTAAATTAGTGTTGTGGCAAGATGATCTGGTAACTCTGTTAAAACTCATTCTTCCCACAAAAAAAATTATAAATAAATGCGATGATCAAATTAAAAGTGAAAGTGTCAACTCTTTTTCTTTTTTTGAACTTGACTTACAACTAATTTGGACATGAGCTGTCAATATAGTGCGTCGTGCATTACGCACTACAAACAAATGCGCACACAAATTATTCATATTTGTCATTCATAAAAAAATGAATACAACTAAGTTATTGTTTATTATGCATTTATTTGGTTACCCCGCTGCTGTTTATTTAGTTTTGTTTGTATTTTTTATTTGTTTATTTACCTTTGTCGTCTATGATCAATGACAAGACCTAAAGGCGCCGTTATTGATCATCTCCTATGATCATTATGGTGTTATTTGTTCCCCACCCCCACTACGAATATCATGTGCCGCATGATGATCTTTTCAATCATTTATCTGAATGTGGTGGGATCTTTGCTTTTAATACGGCTATTTTGCATGTTATTAACATCTTTTTATTTGTGTGGTCGTTACTTTGTGGGTTTCTTTGAGTTGACCTTGAACTAAATTTTATTTATTTAGTTTAGTGTAAATTGTCGCCTTTTGTTTGGTTTGTTTTGATTTTTTTGTGTGTCGAGTGGTTCGAGAATAAAGATTTTTCTTGTTATACCTACGTCCCCATGTGATTCATTATTTGAGTCAATGATCATTGGAAGTTGTTTTTTTTATTGATTTAAAGATTTAGTGGTTGAGTGTTTTGCTGCCCATTTTTTTTTGTTTTAGTAGGTCCCATTATAATTGGTGCTTTTGAGTTTTGAATTAATTAAGATAAACTGTAAAATTCCATTCGATATATACTATTTTCCACAATCAGTAAGAGGAGTTTGGTTTCTTCTCTGGTTTCTTAACAGTTTCCTGCTGCATTCTTAGGCAATGTCGGAATGTTTTGATGCTTGGTCATACTGTTTGTGGTTTCACTAAATAATAACCTTTATTACTGTCTTAGTCATGTCTCTCGAAACTTTTCATAAAATGATATTGATTATGTGGAAAAGGAAGGGGGCTTTAAAAGGACTTGGGAATGGAATGCTAGTTGTATAATTTGCAGCTTCAGTTTCAAGCATGTTGCAGTTGCCTTAATTTGTTACTTTTCTGAAAATTGCACCGGCCGGGGCATAGTGGTTAGAACACGCGGCTACCATGCGGGAGATCGCAGGTTCAAACCTGGCTCCAGTCATCTTAAAAAAAAAATTGTTCTTTTATTGTCAGCTCCCCTCGAATGTTGTTGACAGCAACTTCGCAGTATTAAAAATGCCGAGTCAATCGGCGTGTCGAGTAAGAGCTTCTCAAACAGTGACGTTCGCATTCGTCGATAAACAAGTAGGTGCCGTTAGTTGTGAATCTAAAAATATAAAGCGTGTTAACTCACAACAACGCGAGAAGCTTTCCCATACCTCAATAATGGGATGCAAAGGGAAATTAAGTTTTAAGTAAGAAAATTGCATGCTACCAACGATGCGTCTCATGGAATAGGTAACAGAAGCTAACAAAAGTGTTCTCTTAGTAGCGTTGGCAGCTCAAAACATAAAGAATAACAAATATACCCCACTTGTTGACGACCACCGCCAAAGTTATCAGGACCAAGTTTTAAGGATGTCCAGCTGGAAAGTCCGAACTCTACAGAGATGTTGAATTGCACACGACGGAAGAACTGTGACATCTTTTACAGCTGCCATGCAGAGAGACACGAATATGGATGCAGATTCAAAGTCAGCAAGAGACATCGACACCTGGTCTTGCGGTTTAACCTTGTAAGTGACCGAATATCCGCTATCCGCGAAATATTTTTACATCACGCTGATTTGTGTGGAAGACATAGACGAGGACATTAAAGATGCATTCTGTGAGCTACTGGAGGTAATTTATAACCGCCATGACATTAAAATGGTTCTGGTATATATTAAAACTAAAATGGAAAGGTAAGATGCTCCAGGTTCGGGGGTCGGTAGATTCAGTCTATATAACAACACCACCGATAACGGATTCAGAGTACTAAGTTTCGCGTCGGCAAGAAACATGGTAGTGAGTAAAACCAGATTCCAGTAAAAAAAATTACACAAGGCAACATGGATATCCCCTGATCAAAAGACAAGAAACCAGATTGATCAAAAAAAGCTAGACATCGCGATGCTGTATACCGCCGAGGTAGCCAATACCTACTCTAATATTCTTCTTCTTCTTAATTGGCAGCAGCAACAAAAATTCATCTATCAGTAGACGTTTATTGTCACAGACTTTTCGAGCCGGAGCATTTTCGTCCATTCGTACAACGTGTCCAAACCAGCGCAATCGCTCTATTTCAACGCGCTTGACTACGTCGATATCGTTGTACAGCTCATACGCCTGTGTCATTATCCAGGATTCTGAGCTGAAGAGCTGTACAGGTAGGATCAGAGTCTGATAGAGATGGATCTTTGTTCTTCGAGAGAGCGCTTTGTCGTTAGAACGCTTGCTTAGCGCTTGGTAGCAGCGGTTTGCAATCAATACTCGTCATTTGATTTCTAGGCTGACATTTTTATTTTGATTACAATCTACCACTTCAAAGTTATAGGTGTCAACGTTCACGCAGCGTCCCAGACGAAAGGACTCTTTGTTCGTTGAAACAAATAACTTGGATTTGTCCTCATTTATCGCCAGACCCACTTCCGCCGACTGCTTTTTAATGCTCGAAAAAGCCGCAGTAACATCCCGCAATCCACGGCCAATTATATCTAAATTATAGGCATACGCGAGCAGCATGTGACTTTTGTTGGAGATGGTACCACTCCTGTTTATTGCTGCCTTTCGCATGATCATCTCCATTACGATGTTAAAGAGATCGCAGGACAGACTATCGCCTTGTGTAACGCAACGCTTGGTAGAAAATGGCTCTATCAGATTTTTGCAAAATTTCACGTATACATTTTGCGGGGATACCAAACTCAGCCATAGCATCTAATATTTTCTGTCGTATCGGACTGTCGAATGCAGTTTTGTAGTTGATGAACAGATGGTAGGTGTCGATCTGCATTTCTTTTCTCCAGGATATGGCGTAGTGTGAATATCTGGTCGGTCGTGTATTTACTAGTTCTAAAGCCACACTGATAAGGTCCAATCAGGTTCGCCAGAATAGACTTTAATCTTTCACACATAACACACTAGACAGGATCTTGTATGCGATGGTTAAAAGGATTATCCTGCGATAGTTGGTACAAACATTTGGATCGCCTTTTATAAGCACAGGACATAGAACAATGAGATTCCAATCATTGGGCATGTTGCCTTCTGGAGCGAGTAGAGATCGAAAGTGTCCCCTCCATATTTGCAGCACACTCGGAGTTTCCGTGACCAGATTTCTTTCTCTGTTCTTACAGGTGGGGATCCCTGTTCCAAACCCTTTCCTTTTAACCTTTTGGTAGACCTTTGGGGTTTCACCTCTATCCTTGTAGTTTTCGATGTCCTGGCTCCTTTTTTTTCATCGACGCATTTTCCGCCTGAACAGCCGTTTCATCTCCCTCCTTTTCTCATTATAACGCTCCGTCACCGCACGCGTCGCTATTGGCTGCAGTTTCGCTTGTATGCAGCATACATTTCCTCAGACATTTCGCGCCATTCATCATCGTACCAGGGCTTGTTTAAACGTGATTTTTCATAGCCCAGTACGGTCGTTGCGGCAGTGTACATAACTGTGTGTCGGGAACTTCAGAGCTAGGAGGGTTTGTTGGAAGTAATAGGGAAAGTTGGTTGGAGTAGGCATTGGATATCTCGGTGGTATGCAGCTTTGTGATGTCTAATTTCCTTTGCATTTAGTTACGAGCGTTTTTACCACTACGTCATCGTGTGCGTTATTTGGCAGCAACTAGGTGGTGATTCGAATCAATATCACTGTTATACAAAAAAAAATATTTTTCATTTTTCTGGGTGTCTGAATTGTAACTCCTATGGTTATTAATATCATGATTTCAAATATGTTTTCAGATTTTTTTCATCAGGCACAGTTATTTTGTTATTTGGATTTAAATTTGTTCAGCTTTCTTTATGTTGCATTAAAACACATTTTGCATAAATGTAATGAAAGCTTTATTTGACCCAACAGAACTTAAAATATGACAAATAAGAAGTAGAAATATGTATTTTCTTTAATTTAACAGATATATATATATATATATTTATTTATTTTATGCTGAATATCATTGCAGTCTCCTAAAATGTTCCAGGAGCAGTTAGCGAATAAAGTAGGCTTATATTTTCCTTCGTAATTGTTTCCTAAAGTTAGAATGTCTTTGTGGAACCTTTCGCCATATTTACGGACACGTCGCTGCGGCATTCATAAAAGAAATCCAAATAAGAGGGTAAAATATTCACTTTCAAAGACATGTTGCATCCCAATTTTACATAGAATATTAAAAAGAGAATAAGGTGATTATAAAATAGAATAGGGCGATAATTGCAGCCGAACAGGCATGTTGCTGATGTTGCCACCTGTTTCTACTCAATTTTTTAACGATCGCCTCTATACAATTTTTTAATGGAAAACAAAACTTATTTGCAAATAGCCAAAAAAAACTATGCCTGGTAGCAAAATTCTGATTACGTATTTGAATTTCTCCTGTCAAAAACTCTTAGAAACACAAGAAAAAAAACCCTTGTAGAACAGTGTTATTGAAAGCAAACCGCTGCTACTATGCGCTGAGCAAGCGTTTTAATGATAAAGCCCTTTCTCGACGAACGAAAATTCAACTCTACCAGACTCTGATCCTACCTGTCTTGCTCTACAGCGCATAATCCTGGGTAATGACGCAGGCGGATCAATCTATTCTGTGGGAGTTTTCGAGAGAAAAATACTTCGCAATAATTTGGACCAATCATCGTTAACAGCGAGTACCGTCATCGAATGAATCATGAGCTGTTTGAGTTGTACAAAGACATCGACGTACTCAAGCGCGTTCAAAAAGACCGAATGCGCTGGTGTGGATGAAAGAGTTTGCTAAGACTATGTGTCAGTCAGCGTCATTCCGCAAAGGCGTATCAGTTTCGCTGGAATACCAAACTCAGCCGTGGCTCCGAGAAATTTCTGTAGTATTGTGCTGTCAAATGCAGCTTTATGGTCTACAAATAGATGGTACGTGCCGATCTTTTCGGTATAAAAGGTACCAATTTTACCGGCATCTTACCGAGGGTGCGAATACCACAACTATTTTTCCGATTTACTTTTTAATTTTATTTTATTCGCTTTCTACTGAACATTCCTAACAAAACACAAAAATTAAAACTCTTCCACAATTAAATATTTATCACAATTTTTATTGTTATTTGTTTCACGTTATAGTTATAATATTAATTTTTTTATTTAAAGTTAAAATTTTAAGTTAAAATTAAATGCTAATAAAATTATTTACAAGTAGGTGGGGGTTACCTATATTTAGAGTGGAATTAATAAGCAGCGTTGAGTATTGCTGTGGCCATTAGCAGCCATACTAATTTCAAACACTTCAGTCAACTTAACAAAAATCTAAATATTGATCTAGAGGGCATTTAAAATATTTGCTCAATTAACAAATAATAAATTAAGTACACTACAAAAACAAAACTAATTAAAAATAAAACAATTACTATAAACTACATTTACTCGAATGCCTTACAGTAATTTAAAAACAAATTGTATTTATCGAATATCAACGAGTAAATTATTGTACCATTTCCAAAGTATAGAACAAAAGATAACAATCCAAAATTGATATTTATTTTCTATTTGTCATTGCTCTATTGTACTTCGTATCCAATCTGTATATTCTGAAACATTTGTATACACCGCTGGATGTCCCGCCAGACCGCACTGCGTAAAACCATAACTGACAATGCCATATGTGACCCATCTTGAGTGTTTACGATCGAAAAACATTAAAGGTCCTCCACTATCACCAGCACAGGTATCTTTGGCAAACTCTCCGCCAGCACACAGCTGCTTAGGCCCCAGCTCTATGCCATACAGGTCCAAAACCTTAGTGCAATTCTCTCGGCTCATTAAAGGGATGCGTAGCTTTAGTTTAATAGGGCTGGGTATATTGACAAAGTATTTATTAACTGTAAAGATTTGGAAAATTATCTCACATCAGTAACATAATCTATGGTTATTCTATTTACACTCACACAAATCGGTCCGACCCCAACCTGATACCGAGAACATTTGATCCTTTTCGAAAGGACTATCCTCCGTCTTGTTCGGCAAACAGATAGGCATCACAAAATGTGTAAAAGATACAGGTTTCTTGAGTCGTATTACAGCAATGTCATTGAATTTATTAAATGCTAGATCCTTATACTCAGGATGTACAAAAATATCTTCAACGCCCATGTCCATGGCAGCATCAGCACAACTCAGATAGTTTGGCTCTTCGATACAATCAGGTTCTGTTTTGACATTAAATTCACCCAAACGCACATGTTTCCTGTTAAGCAAATGTGAAAAGATATCCAAATAAAAAATTAGATAATGTGACTCTGTAATATGTTCGTAAACTATACCGCTTACAATCCCTTTTTCTCGCGATAGCCTTCGCCGTAAACGCAATGGGCAGCCGTTAAAATGTGACGGTCATCGATTAGGGCACCACTGCAACCGTATTCATCTGAAAAAAGGAAACAATAAAAGTTATCAAAAAGCAAAAAAAATATTTTATATACAAAACCAATTATGTAAGAAGTGAAAAAAAAATCTTTTAGATTAACTTTTAACTGGGGGTCATAGGTTTCGGTCGTGTCGAATCTTTAATATACTCCATATAAAACTTAAAACTTAATTTCCCTTTACACCTCATGAATGAGGTATGGGATGCTTCTCGCGTTGTTGTGAATTGACACGCTTTCTATTATAGATTCACAACAAACGGCACCTACTTGTTTATCGACGAATGCGAACGTCACTGTTTAAGAAGCTTTTACTAGACATGCCAATTGACTCGACACTTATACTGCGAAGTTGCTGTCGACAACATCGAGGGGACCGTCAATGACATTAAAATGTAGATGACTAGAGCCGGGAATCGAACCACGGATCTCCCGCATGGTAGTCGCGTTTTTTAACAACTATGCCAAGGCCGTTCCTGGTAACGAATCATAATATATGTACATATTTACTTATTTTCCCTTAATGTTACATCTAAATGATTGTGATATGGGAAAGTTTTTCACAGTTGAGTGGATAACACATCTCTAGACGCACTCAACGTGACCTACAGTTTAAAGACATATCCGAACGTCAGCTTTTTCAGAAACTTTTTGTAAAACATGCCGATTGACTCGATCTGTCAGAAATGCCTTTCGGCAATATCGAGGAAGACGCCGAAAGAAATGTAGATGCCTATGACAAGGCTCGAACCCATATGATAGGCGCATGTCCTAACCATAATGTATGTCCTAACTGATTTATAAACTACAGCTGACCCGGCAAACGTTGTTCTGCCATACAACTTTGGACCCGGCAAACTTCGTCTCGCTCCTAAGGTAACGCCTTCATATAATAGTAAAACTCAGATAGTTCAAGTTTTAATCTGATTTTCTTGAATTTAATGTTTTTCAATTTGTTTTCGGCAAACAGACAATGCACAGCTGACCGTGTGAAAAGCAGGGAAATTCACGTTGATTCCACAAATTTCCAACGATTGGCCTTACGATTTATTGATTGTTATCGCAAATACCAATCGAATGGGGAGTTGAATTCGCTTGAATTGGAAGGGAAGATCGGTTGGAATAATGGGAATTCGAGGGATAAGAACTACCTCTCCTTTGAATTTGCCCTTTTATCGTCGCTTTAATTACAATTTCGGATGATTTAGATTCCGCAAAATGATCATGAACGATCCCACCTTCAGCTGCAAATTATGCGTCGAAGTTTCTAGCACATCTAGAGAGTTCAAAAATTCTGTCGAATAGTTGGTCGCCTCATTCTAGTTAAATCACATCGAAAATTATTCATCGTTCGGTCATCTGCCTCCAAAGCTCGTTTATGCGCCATCGTGCATTCATTCCAAATAATGATTTAGCATTCTCGCAACAATTTCGCTACACGTTGGCTTGTGAACCGTGAGAAGAAAGCGGAATGTGCAGTTCGACCGCCTTTCAACAATATCAGAGGATGCAATAGCGATCTTGACCGAATTGTTGCCAGAATCAATGAAATTACGAATGTCTTGCCTGTCCCACCGGGATCATCGAGAAAGTAAATGTCTCCCGTTCCATCGTCAACAACCTTCATGGTACACGTTCGTTTGCTCGGTATTTACGGGCGGCACATTTGTTCGGACTCTTTCAGTCAGCTCAACTCGATCAAAGTCTTGTAATTCGTGATTGAATGCATCGTGCATCGAACGATTTGGCTCTGGTATTCCAAATTTCGACAGTAGACTGCCGCACATTAGCACGCACATTTCTTTGATCAGAAGATAATTTCAAGATCTGAATTGGATGTTGTCGTGCGACTCTGTGCAAATGTCGTCAGCCATCTCGTTCTTTAATTTGTCCCACAATGCGCTCGGGTTCGGCAAATGCAACGTGGCTATGATGATCGCAAACAATGTACGAATTCGTTTCTTCTCCTGAAACACGAATTCGAACTTAAAGGGATAATGAAAAAGTACTGATGACTTGTAAACAAACCTTTCGTTCTATTGACCATCTTTAAATTGAGGTGATAGTCATCCTTTCCACCATAGAACATCAACGGGTATTGATTTGAAGCATATGGCTGATGAGTCTCGTACACGTGCCTAACTTGTCCACCATCCCGAAGCTTGAGAACAATATCGTGTGATTCCACATTCTCTCCAACAATCACCACTGCGACTTCATTTATAGTGGGAGCATTGATTTGTCTTACATGGCATCCAGAGGGTCTTTTGTCAGAAATGTCTTTCGGCAATATAGTTGAAGCCGCCGATCAAAGAAATGTAGATGCCTATGACAGGGCTCGAACCCCTATGATAGTCGCATGTCCTAACCATAATGTATGAACAACTGATTTATAAACTATAGATAAAAATTGATGTAAATGGCTGTGTAAATAACAAGACTTTCTTTAGTGTTATTTGTACGTAGAAATCTTAAATATCGCTTTGCTGTTATGTTTTTCTTTCTAATTTAACACGTAATGCATTATCTGCAATAGCATTGAAAATATCACTATTCATAGAATTATATAAGAACATAATACCTATTTCAATGATGCCTACCATACAAAGAATATATCTTTGTGACGTCTTTTATTTTGTTTTGTTATTTTAAATAATTCCCCGTAATCAGCTCAAATTATTTCGAATATCGTCACTTTATTTTAATATTTAAAACACTTGTTTAAATATTTATCATACTCAAGTAGATGAATTTGCAAAATATAACTGATTTGACATCAAAGCCCGTGTATTTTTATTGATGTTGTGATTATTTATGTGGGCACATACATGCAAATATACTCGCATTTATGTTTATTATAAACTATTGCACAATAGATATTATTTTATTTATTGAACGGGAAGATGGAATGTTGAAAAGGAAAAAACAGCGTAAGATTTTCATGAAGCATTTGTTTTGGTGTATAGAACCAGCCAATGTAAAAGAATGTCTAAAATTATGAGGGCAATCTAATTCAGATCATATGACAGACCTCTCATCGACACAATGGCCTATTGCTATTTCAATTTAACGCCATGATATAATTTAAACAATTTAATACCCAGTATGGAATAATAATATTTAGAGAACTAGTTTACCTTCCATTCAAACAACTGCATCATTTAATGTCTTATATGTCTTAGACTTGGATGAGAATTTTCCATTTTGTACTATTAGAGAATAGAACTAGGTCAGTAGTGTTCGAATTTTTATTTATTTTTGTATACAATTTTACTCCTCTATCTCAAATTTACAAGAGACCTTAGGGTCAATTTTGTTTTCCTGGCCAAACTATTCAAAAGGGAACAAGGTATTTGTTGTTAAAGAACTAAATATTGTTTTAAAGGTAATTTGGGACGCTGAATCCAAATCTGCACTTGGTTTTTTGGTATCAGCTCGACTTTTCGCGATATACCGTTATTTCTAAAACTAAGGTACTTCCACTACAAATATTTAAATAACTTGAAAACGGTTCACCATATTCAATAAAAAAAATAAACTTAAACTCGCCAAACAAAATTATCTTTAACCCGTGCCTACATTGTTTTTAATTTGGCCTAGTAGTTTCAGAGATATCGTTGTAGTATAAAAAAAAAAAACAAAAATTTTACAAAAAAAAAAAAATTTTGTTTTTTAAAAATTCATAAAAAAAAAATAATGCAACAAAAATCACAGTGTTGGTCTTAAAACATTTATTTTAATATAGTTTGAATCAAATGAGCTTTATTTCATGGAAATCTGTGCACAACTTTTGATTTTGTCAACATTTATTAATATGTTTGTGAAAGTGTAACTCGGGCAAACCTTAACGGATCGTTATGAAAATTTATCAGTATTAATATTTTTTTAAACGAACTTGCGGGATTGTAAATGGGCGGAATAGCCCCACCCCTTCTGGTACCTCCTTCTGGTACCTACCTTTTTTGTAAGTACACTGAATTCAGTCAAACTATGCGTAAGTTTTACGGTTATGAAAATATGAATCAGGAATGAATTTGCACTATATCGGATCACCCCTTCTGGTACCTCCCATACAAAATGACCTATTTTTGGAAAATTAATATTTCTCCCTTTACTTTCAAATTGAAACCTGCCGATTAATTAAATTTGGTCAGTTAATTAATATTGTTCTAGGAGGCAAAACTATAAATTAAATACAAAATTTTAATTTTTTTTGGGTAGAAACAAAAAAGTTCGAAAAATCTGTTATCACCGAACTTAGCATAACTCATTCAATTTTCAATCGATTATTACGTACATACATGTTTTAGAAAGCTACTTTAATATGATATTCAATAAAGCTAACAAAAAGAACAATTTGCCCCCAACCGATTAACTTTCAGCGTGAAGAAAATTAAAATGCGTAATTTTTTTTGTATTTTTTGTATTTTTTTTTTGAATAAAAGAGCCTTTACTCAGTCATTTTTTTTTGTGATATTAAAAAATTTGATTTTGTTCAAAGGTAACAACGATACCTTTAAAAAAAAACAAAATTTTAAAATCTGGCTTATGAAAAAAAAAATTATGATTTTTTAAACTATAATTTTTTGGAAAATAGGCGAAAATACGATTAGTACCTGTAACTTAAAAATTCGATCTGATAGAGAAAAATGGAGATTAGATTTAAAATCAGCGACCTCAAATTAGTAAAAAACAGCTACAGAATTCCAAACAACACTCAAAAAGTTCAATTTTGTTCCCTTGTGTTATCAACATCGTAATCTAATTGATGAATTCCTTGATGAATTTTTTTTATGATGAGATCATCTCCATGATGTTAAAGAGTTCACATGAAATACTATTACCTTGTCTAAAGCCTCGCTTGGTAGAAAATGACTGCGTCAGATTTAAGCCTATTTGTACTGTAATCCTACAAAGTCGTATCAGCTTCGTGGGGATACCGAAGTCAGCCATAGCATCTAATAGTTTCTATCGTAAGGCACTGACGAATGCAGCTTTTTAATAGATGTTAGATGGTAGCTGTCGATCTGCATTTCTTGGACTTCTCCAGTACTTGTCATAGTGTGAATATCTGGTCGGTCGGGGATTTTTCAGGTCATAAGCCACACTGATAAGGTCTAATCAGGTTCGCTATGAGGGGCTTTATTCTTTTACATAACACACTGGACAGGACCTTGTAAACAAAAAAAACTTAATTTCCCTTTACACCCCATAAATGTGCTGTGGGAAAGCTTCTCGCGTAAGATACAGCTTTTTGTAACATGGATCGCCATTGTTAAGCACAGGACATAGAACACTCATATTCCAATCATCGGACAAGCATTCTTTTAACCAAATCCTGTTTATGAGCTGTTGCATACACGTTGCCAGCTCATCGCAGCTCTGCCAGCAGTCCATCGGCAATCGCAGCTTTATTGTATTCAAACCATTCTGATCTCTTTTTGGTTAGGTGATAGACAATATACTCCATCGTCGATGATTGACGTTATTTCGTCACTAATGCTGCATTCGGAAACGAACAGAGTACGAATGTGTTGGTTCCATATTTGCGGCACACTCTGAATGTCCGTGACCAGATATCCGTCTCTACCCTTACGGATGCATTTTTTTTGCCTATCGTGCTCATCGCCGCCGGCTTTACAAAGCTCTGTCGACAATCCGTCTGCTCGTGGAACAAGCGTAGTATGAAAGTTTTTCTCTTCCTTTGTTTCCATAGACGCCTTTTTCGCCTAAAGGGGCGTTTAATCTCCTTCCTCTTCTCATTATAGCGTTCCGTCATCGCACGCGTTATCATTAACTGCAGTTTTGACTTGTATGCAGCATACATTTATTCAGTTATGTATCGACATTCCTTATCGTAACAAGACTTGGCTGAGAGTGGTTTTCCATAACCCAGTACGGTCGTTGCGGCAGTGGGCATAGAATTCGAAATATGCTGCCACTGTGTGCCGGGAACTTCAGAGTTAGGAACATTTATTTGCAGTAATTGAGAAGTTGGTTGGAGGAGACGTTGCAGCTTTGTGATATCTAGCTTAATTTGCCTTTCGTTACGAGAGTTTTTAGCACTACTTAATCGCTTGCATACCTTGGATGCAACTAGGTGGTGATCCGAGTCTATGTTAGCACCACGCATTAAACGCACGTCCATAACGCTTGATACATGCCTTCCATCTATTACCAAGTGATCGATCTAGTTTCTTGTCTTTTATTCAGGGGATATCCAGATTGCCTTGTGGATATCTTTATGTTTGGCTTCACACACTACGATGATTCTTGTCGATTCGAAACAAACGAGTCTAAATCCATTGGCGGTGGTATTGTTGTGTAGACTGAATTCTCTGACTGCCGAACCAAGAACATCTTCGCGTCCCATTTTAGTATTGAAATCTCATAGAATAATTTTAAAGTCATGTGCTCATAGAATACATCTTTAATGTCCACATCTTTGTGTTCCAACGGGGCGTGTACAAAAATCAATGTGGTTGTAAAATTATTTCAACTTAATGCGGATAGTGGCTATTCGCGATGGCTCTTTTCGACTATAAATCCACATCTAAATTCGCGTCTTTCTGCATGGCAGCTGCAAAATACACTGTGGTGCAAAAATGAGCCAATGTTTTAAACAAGGTATGTTATTAAATATTTTTTATACTTTTTATTGTATTATTTTCAAACCTTTTGCTAAATTTAAAATATGCATCTGGAAAATATGTAAAGCAATAACAAAAACAAAACTTACATTACTGTAAGTATATAAAAACAAAACATTTTCAAAATCAGACCATTGGCACACTTTTGCTCCAAGGTTTTTCTTATCTAAATTTAATAATAAGTCCTGCATATTTTTACTTTCTTCAAATGATCCACCCTATTTGGCGTATATTGACAAAGTTGAGCAACATAATATACAGGAATTTTGTTTCATTCAGCCAGAACCCACTCCCACAGCTCATTTATACTTTTCGGGACTCTTTCGTTTCTGACAGCCCGCGTTTTAGGTAAGCTCACAGATTTTCGATCGAGTTCAGATCTGGACTCTGCAGTGGTTACTCCCTGACCCCAAACACCTGAGAATTAAGCCATTACTTGACAATTTTTACAGAATGTTGTGGGACGTTGTCATATTGGCAGAAGACATTCTCTGGTCTACCTGGAATTTGGCCAGGGCTATGGGGCAAATTATCTTGCAAAATGCGAAGATAGTCTTCCTTTCGCATTATTCCTTCGATCCGTATAAGTAGTCCCACACCATCTGGGGTTACACATCCCCAAATCATAACAGAACCGCCTCCGTAAACAAGCTCGTTGAAATAGACCGAATGCGCTGTCTAGAACACGTTGTACGTTGCTGTTATCTAAACTTGGTGTGACTAATATCTACGAAGCGCTTGGAGTTCTTTTCCACCTTCTGTCGAAATTATATTGCTGATGCGAATTAAGAAGAAGAAGAAACTATTTCTAACGTTTTAAAGAGAGAAATTATTGGAAAAATCCTAATTTTCGCGGAATTGACTAATCTGTAAAGGACAGCACAACATGTCCGATATTTTATTCGTAAATCAAAGTTTAATAAACTCTTACCTTGTGTAAATTTTTAATAAATCCACAAAAAAAAGATATGGGGGCAGTTCGGTCATTTGTATCGAAGGGACCGGGGTATACCAAATGATTACCCAGCAAACCAAAAGTTCAGACGTGTCAGTCATCAGATATTCCTCTTACATTTTATCAGAAAATTTGCCGAAAATAAACAATATCGTCATAAATGCCTTCAGAAATAAGTCCGAGGTTTTCTTCTCATTCGTCAGAATTTTGCCCGCCAAGTCTGCACGTTCTCTGAATTTTTATACACCTTAAACAATTAAAAATAAAGTCCCTTCCAAATTTCAAAGTCCGTTCGAAATTTCCCTCAGATATGTGACCGAATTATGACCGAAAAGTCCGCACAAGTTTCCAAATTTCCCCAGACATTATTGTCAGAATTCTTGTTAACCACCCATACAACTTTCAGACAGAAAGCTGACACACATCGGCAACTTGTACAGACTTTTTGTCAGACCGAATTTAAAGGAAATGGCTTGCTTGGTAGGTTTTCTGTGGGTTTGTCTACTATTACAACATACATTTAAATGACTTCCAGAAGTTATTGAAGAAGTAACTATTTTTCCAGAAATATGTCTATTTGTGTGGGAGGTACCAGTGAAGTCAGTCGGTATAATTTATATTCAATCCATGTGAGTGTTTTTAAATATGTCGCCACAATTCGCCTAACACAAAAGGAGCTTACATTAGCAGCCAACGGCAACCTATAAAACTAACGGAAAAAATAAATGACACACAGCACAGTAACCTTTACAGCAACAGTTAGTCCCGAAACGTAAGGCTTTATTTCTATTAAATTTCCGTTAAAGTTAAACCTCACGATGATACACCGCTAGTCATATTTGAATGCATTTTCAAAGGACGTTACAAAAATATATGTGTTAAGAACATTACAAAAAAAAAAATTTTTTTTATACACTTGCAGTTTTTCAAAACTTTAGAAGTCTCCACTTAAAATTGATAATCTGAAAATACTGTCAGCGTTAATTTTTTTTTTTAATTTTCTGGACTATTATAGTTGTCCTGTAAACAATCGTTAATTTGTATATGCAAATGCAAAGGCGTTATATGAACACCTATATTCTTCTTTCCACACATTTTTTTACAACTTTGAACACAACAAGAAATACCAACAATTTGCACATTACAACCGCAACACTCACTTGTATTGTAAACTAACAAAGCCAACCATGGAAATTCATCCAGTTCAGCTATTTCGCCTCCATATATTCGATGGGTCACCTGTTTGCCACATTCGTTCCACAGATTAAATCCCTCCACGGGTTCGACGGTTTGAATGCGCCTCTTCAACTTTTTCTTCTTAAAACGCGCGGTGGCATCTTGAAATTGCCGATATTCGAATTTTGTAAATTTTAAACTTGGATACCGATAATCCTGGCCATTGGCTGTACAACACACTAAAGGCTCGAACGTACTGCGGCTATCGTCAAATGCTATATTCGAAACACATTGAACTTTCTTTAAGAAATTCACCTTTTCCGCCGGCAAATTGGTAGAATTTCGCACTTGTAAATATGCCGCACACTTGCTGACTTCAAGACAAACGCCGGGTTTATCTTCATTGGGTATTTCACAGGGAATACGTTCACGCGGCGACAATTCTTCATCGTCCTCGTCGAGGCCGGCTCGACTACTCGCGGAAAATGCAGAGAACGTGGGTGACAATAAGTCTTCTTCATAGTCCGCGACTGCCGGAAAACGATATTGGCCATTGCAATGGCAGTTTACAACTAAACTCACGATCACCGTTAATAGTATTGCAAAATAACGACAATTATAAAACATGACGACGCGAGCGTGTGAAAGAGTTCCTCCAGGGGAACGGACGTGCGTGTTAGGAGCTACCGTTTAACGATCGAATTGCTGGCGAATCGATCGCTTACGGGTTAATTGCAATTGACGCAAAATTCATAAAAGAAAAACACTTGTCAATTGTTGCTTCTTTGTATCTGCGGTAACTGTTTTTTTTATTCGTGTCGTTTGCTATTGCGCTCGAAACCCAACGAAACTGAAATTAAAATTCACTCCACCGTCGAGACAACATAACGCGACAACGTACCGCTCAACTATGACGATCTCCGGCCGAAAGAGACAACTGAACCAACAGCTGTTAATCCCACACTGTTTAAGCCCATGTCAAAATCCAAATCCAGACATTGTATGCACAATAACACTAACACTCGGCTTTTTAGTAGACGACCAAGATAAGTGCCAAAAAACGATTCAATTGCCCCCCTACCTCCCTCCCTCCATAGCTTAACCCCTTCGAACAACACAATTTATGTGACAGACATTTAAACGACGACCATTCAAGATCACCTTGCCCGATCTTTCATGCGAGTAAATGAATTAAAATCGAAATGAAAAAAAAACAAAACAATAAAACGCCACAACGAAAAACAAAGCAAAACAAAACCAAAAATCATATGTGATACACTTGTTTCCCTTCGCACCACTCCCACCGCCACCGTATAGACTCAGCTGTTGCGCTCTGCGTGCAATCACGGAAAAGTAGTACGTACATTTAGTCGTCTTTGTGCGTTCGATTATCAAGCGCTCGTTAACAACAAGATCACAGTCGTTTGTGTATTTGCATACGCTCGCTCCTCCACCGCTGTTACCGGTCATTTACACTTCGATGCATACGATTCGAACCAACTAACAACAGGTAAATTATGCAATACGACAACGACGACGACGAGTGGCAACGGCTGCGCGTGAGTACTTGTTTCTTCATGCACACACTTGACATGATCACGCACATTGGGGTCGTTGATAAGCCGTCAGCCGTGTATTATGTAGTATGGCACGATGGCACGAGTGATTCATAGTGATAAGCGCAGTTGTGCGCGTCGGCAGTTTCACTTTCATTTGACACAAAAAAGAAATGGGGTCGTATAGTTGTGGAGCATACTTTCAGGAGGATACGATATTAGGGTTATAAAGCAACGGCATGGATACCTTGAGACGCCTTTGTTTCGGGCCCTATAAGATTTTAATTTACTATCAAGGCTACAAGTCTGTTACGAGCATGGAAACTTTAGATGAGCAGGGAAAATCTAGTACTTAAGTTGAGATATGGGGCTATTGGCCGCTGTTACTTATAACGTTACCAAATTCCAAATGATATCGCTCATTTGGTTCAAGACCGGCATAACTCAAAAAAATTGATGCCGAGGTAAATGCTTTAACAAGAATTTTTTACACAACATGAAGTATGATGTAATGAACGCCAAATGAGCCATTAAACAACAGGTGGGTTTAAATACCCAACAGGTTTGTCCGTCTCCGTCGGTTAAACCTAAATTCCGCTTGAATCCAAATTTTGGATGGTTGAACCCAATTTAAGTCCGTTTAACTCCACTCCGGTTGTTTAATTCGAACTTTGGTCTGTCGTATCCAACAACGGATGAAAAATCCAACTTCATTAAGTTTAACTTAATTCCGGTCGGTTGGTTAAACCCAAATTCGATTGGTTTTGTCGGGTTTGTCGGACTTCAGTCTGCTGAATTCAACTTCGGTTGGTTGAACCTAATTGCAGTCAGTTTTACTCGACTCCGGTCGGTTTAATCGAACTTTGGTCTGTTGAATCTAAATTTGGATAGTGTAACTTAGTTTCAGTCTGTTTAACTCGACTTTAGTTGGTTAAATCGGTCTTTGGACTGTTGAATCCAACATCGGATGATTGAATCCAATTTCATTGAGTTTAACTTAACTCCTGTCGGTTTAATCGGAATTCGGTCTGCCGAATACATTTTTAGTTGGTTTAACTCGATTCCGTTCGGTTTAATGAACAGGTTTAACCGACGAAGTTGGTCGGTTTCGATTGATTTCGTTGGTTTTTTCGGACTTCATTATGCTAAATTCAACTTCGGTTGGTTCAACCTAGTTACAGTCAGTTTAACTCGACTCCGGCCAGTTTAATTAAACTTGGGTCTGTTGATTCCATATTTTTTATGTTGGAACTTAATTTTAGTCTATTTTACTCGACTCCGGTTGGTTTAATCGGACTGTGGTCTGTTGAATCCAACATCAGATGATGGAATCCAATTTAATTTTGTCCATTCCATTCATTTTCCGGTCGGTTTAATATAACTTCGGTCTGCTGAGTTAATTTTCGGTTGATTTAACCTAATTCCGGTCGGTTAAACGAAACATCGATCTAAACACACACAGAGATACTTTTCATTCTAGCAGTATTGCAGAATTTAGCACTGTAGCATTTTGGTACTAATACTACATCGGGTACGATTATCCAAAGTTGCAGAGACTAAGCTGAATTACCAACAAACTTTGATTACCGACACGATTTCGAGTTGCGAATACAAAGCTCAAATGCCGACAAATCCGGATTGCCAGCACATTCGAGAGTTTTGCCGACAGACCCAAATTACCAAGAAGATACCGAGTTGTATATATAAAACAGAATTGCCGACAAACCCGCATTATTATACGATCCTCGGCTGCAGATACGAGCCTGAATAACCGAATCACCAACGCGATCGCGCATAGTTAATTGAATTGCACCTGAATTGTCGGCAACCCTAAATCATGAATCGCTGACAATGCCGAATCATCAAAACGACAGCGAGTTGCTGTTGTGAAGCTAAATTGCTTGCAAACCCGAGTTACCTACACAATTCCGAGATGCTGAGACGAACCTTATTTGACACTTCATTAATATGTTACCGAATTACTAACAAAACAAACCCGAATCATAATTATGACTGCGAGTTGCTGAAATCAAGCTGAATTGCTTACAAACTATATTCAGCAATACGAATCATCATCTCGGGATTGGCGAATCATCAATATGATCCCTTTTTGCTAGTCTAAACCTGAATTGCTGATCCAGTATCACCAACCCGTATCATAACTACGCCGATAACACGAATCATTAACCACGAGTTGCTGACACCCAAATTATCAATTCGACCGCGAGTATGCGGAATGACAATCCCGTATTATCAACACGATCTCGAGTTTCAGATACGAGGCTGTATTGCCGAGTTACCATCACGGTGCCGTATTGCTGATATTAACCTGAATCGATGATAAACACGAATCATCAACCTGACCGCGAGTTGCTGACACCCAAATCATCAATTCGACCTCGAGTATGTTGAATGAAGCTGGGTAACTTATATACCCGAGATGCTAATACACACCTCATTTGACACTATACCAGATTCAGCAATTGTTGTTCCCAAAATTCTGACATGATCCTGAATTGCAGACAAACCCGAATCATAAATATGACCGACGGTTGCTAATTTGAAGCTGAATTGCTTATAAACTCGACTCAGCAACATGAAACAACATGTCGGGGTTGGCGAATCTCCAACACGATCCCTTATTACTGCTATGGACCTGAATTGCCGACAACCCTGATCAGTACGTTCCCAAATTGCCGATATGAACTTGAATCGCCGACAAACTCCTACCATCACTTCGATCTCGAGTTTCGTTACAAATTGAATTGCCGAAAAACCCGAATTATCAACACGATACCGACTTTCAGATACGAGTCTGATTTGCCCAATTACCATTACGATGCAGTTTACTGATATTAACCTGAATCGAAGATAAACACGAATCATTAACCTGACCGCGAGTTGTTGATACCCGAATCATCAATTCGACCGCGAGTATGTGATATGAAGCAGATTTGCCTATAAACCCGAGTTACCTACACAATTTCGAGATGCTTATACGAACCTTATTTGACACAATACCCAATTTATCTGTAGGTTCCCGAATTGCTGACATTAACCTGAATTGCAGACAAACCAGAACCTTAAATATGACCTCGAATTGCTGATATGAATCTGATTTGCTTACAAACTCGATTTAGCAACACGAATTAACATGTCGGGGTTGGCGAATCACCAACACGGTCCCTTATTGTTGTTATGGACCCGAATCGCCGACAAACCTCAATCATTATTACGTTTCCGAATTGCCGATGAATCGGCGACAAACCCGTATCATCACTACCATTCCAAATTGCGCATACGAAGCTGAATTGCCGACAGTCCCGAATTATCAATACGATCTTTAGTTTCAGATACGAGGCAGGATTGCCGAATCACAATCATGATGCCGTATTGCTGATATAAAACTGAATCACCGATAACACGAATTAACATGACTGCGAGTATCTGAAAGAAAGCCAATTTGCTTACAAAATCGAGTTACCTACACAGATTCATCAATACGATCCCTAATTGCTGACATGAACCAGAATTGCAAACAAACCCATATCATAGTTAATACCGCGAATTACTGATAAGAAGCTAAATTGTTTACAAATTCGATACAGCAACACGAAACAACATCTCGGGATTGGCGAATCATCAATATGTTCCCGAGTTTCGTATACGAATCTGAATTGCCGACAAACCCAAACTATCAAAATGATCCCGACATTCAAATACGAGTCTGGTTTGCTGAATTACCATAACGATGTCGAATTGGTGACATTAACCTGAATCCTCGAGAAACGCGAGTCATCAACATGACAGCGACTTGCTGATACCCGAATCAACAATTCGACCGTGAGCATCTGATATTCCGAGATGCTGATACGAACCTCATATAACACTATTCCCCATATGATCCTTACATTTTCGAAGTGCTGACATGAACCCGATTTGCAGCCAAACTCGAATCATAAATATGACTGTGAATTAGATATACTAAGATGTATTGTAGACAAATCCGAATTACCAACACGATCCCGAGAAGCTGATACAAACTTGAATTGCCGGGGAATTCATATTATCACTTCAATCCCGAGTTGCTGATACGAACACAAATTTATGACATTCCTGAATCATCAATAAGTTCCCGAATTACTAATATGACCCCAAAGCATCACTACGACCTGGAGCTGCAGTGAAGAACGTGAGATAACGAAAATTCTTCTTCTTTAATGACAGCAACAACAGAAATTTATCTATCAGCTGTTGCACGTAGAAAAGTTTTCCAAACGCTTCGGTCTTTTGCGCTCCATAGATAGTAAGTCACTGCATATGTAGATAACAGCTCTTTCACCTCGTCCATTCAACGAAGTTTTGGTCCGATTTTATTGTCGAAGTCTTTTCGAGCCGGAGCATTATCGTTCATTCGTACAACGTGTCCATGCCATCGCATTCGATCTATTTGAACGCGCTTGACTACGTCTATGTCGTTGTAAAGTTCATACAGCTCATGATTCATTCGACGACTGTACTCGCCGTCAACGATGATGGGTCAAAATATTATACGAATTATTTTTTTCTCGAAAACTTCCAGAATAGATTGATCAGCCTGCGTCATTACCTAGGATTCTGCGCTGTAGAGCAAAAAGGTAGGATCAGAGTCTGATAAAGTTGGATCTTTGTTCTTTGAGAGAGCGCTTTGTCATTAATTCGCTTGCTTAGCGCATAGTAGCATCGGTTTGCGATCAATACTCGTCTATTGATTTCCAGGCTGTCATTATTATTTTTGTTTATGAGGTAGACAAAATCATCGCAGCCTCCCAAACGAGTAGACCATATGTTCGTTGAAACATATAACATGGTTTTGTCCTCATTAATTACCAGACCCACTTCTGCCGACTGCTTCTCAATGCTCGAAACAGCCGCAGTAACATTACGCAGTCCTCGGCCAATGTTATCTATTTCATCGGCATACGCTAGCAGCATGTGGCTTTTGTTAAAGATGCTGCAAGTCGTGCTTACTGGTATCTTCCACATGATCATCTCCATTAATATGTTAAAGAGATCGCATGACAGATTATCGCCTTGTCTGAAGCCTCGCTTGGTAGAAAATGGTACCGAAAATTACCTAACCGAAATATTCAACAATACCGATACCGTCCTGACTTATTTTACCTCCATAGTTGCGGAGAAATAATATAAAACTACCGATCACCTCAAACTGTCTTGATCGTTAACTTTTCCGTTATGTTAAAGCAGTATAAAAACAATTATATTTAATTCTCGTCAATGTATATTTCATAAAAAAAATTGTAAAGTTTCTTAAAACTAAATGAATGGGTTGACAAACATTTTGTGATAACAGTAAATGATTTGCATAAAATCTTAATTATAACTAGTCTAAACTAATAATCAGTTCATTTTTTTTAAGGCACATGCCCTTATCCTGTCTCGTTATCAATTTCTTAACTTTTTGTTAATCCAATCAGTATAGATGGAAACGCGAGCATACACTCCCGGCCAATCTGGTAGACCGCAACGGCGACCAAATGACACAATACCCTCTAGCACCCAGACACCATTGCGATAGTGCATAAGTGGGGCACCCGAATCACCGCGACAACTATCCTCATTTGCCAAACCACCAGCACACATATGTGTGGGTTCAATGGACAGGCCAAATTTATTATATTGTTGCTTGCAGAACTTCTGGTCAACTAGAGGTACATTAACTTTTTGCTTAATTGGGCTACTGGACTGCGAGTCTGTAGCTCCCCAGCCGGCCACGGTCATTTTAGTATCAGTCTTTAGATTAAATGGCGTTAAAACGGATGGCAAACAAATTGGTCGGACAGTTTTGGAATATCGAACATTAGTATCCAGCCGCAGGAGGGCTATATCGTGCACCGGAGTCTTTTGTTGTTTATAATTTTCGTGAATAATTTTCTCCTCAATACGCCAGCGTTGATTATCTTCGCTGAAAATGGAGTTTTTAGTATAATCCATAACACCCAAACGGACTGCAACTCTGGAAGTAAAATAAAATTAGTTTGAAATTTTTTTTTGTAAACTTACCGCATGTTATACTTACAAGTCGCCTTTTTGTTTTACTATTGGACCTACAACACAATGAGCTGCAGTCAAGATATAGCGAGCTGTTATTAGAGAACCGGCACATACGGATTCTTTGGTGGGATCTACAATGAACAATAAAAACAATTGAAACAAATTTAAAAGCCTGTTTAAATTTTTGCGGTTTTCATAAGTATTACAAATAACAACTCATTGATTTAGGACTCTATCCTGAGAACTGCACGAGAAAGTAGCCCCAAAAAGAAGCCTAAATTGTGACAAATTCCCCTACACGATGCTTACTAACTTCAAATCGATATTAAATTATTATGGCATGTAACTTGACAAAACGAATGATGTAGAACTTCTTCTTTTTGGGGCTACTTTCATGTGCAGTTCTCAGAATTGAGTCCCAAAATCTTGTGTTGTACCTTGTTATAGTTAATTTTACTTCATAATTCAATTACATGAACATAAACTACGCAATGATTTGCTTTTAGTATTTGTTAAAACTAAAATATGAATTACATTTCCTCCTATTCTTACCTGTTTTCGAATACTCCAAAAAAGCCATCCATGGAAACTCAAAGACGGTCGCATCACTGCCGCCATAAATACGATTATCAATAAACTCCCCACCACATGTGGGTGGCTCTGGCAGCAGTGATCGCTTTACATTAACCGCCGGTTGCAGCACAGTTATCTGCTCAGCTGGCTGTGAGGGCTGAAAGAAAAAGTTCCCCTTTAACAGTGACTGCAACCACGAAGCTCTTGGCTGTTCCACTGTCTGCTGTATCTCAGTACTTGGCGTTGTGACAACGAAACCGGTATCGCTGGAACAGCAAACCTGAGGGATTTTACCATAACCACCACCACAAGCGGAGGCCACAATAAACTCCCGATCACTATGCATCAGTACTTGACAGTCGTGAATGGCAACGCATGTGCCAATGCGTTTGTTGGGATTTTCGCAACGTCTATTGGCCAGAACTGAAAGAGAACGAGAAGATATAAATTAAAGAGGCCAAAAGATCTTCAGTAGAACAGAATAACTTTGAGGGAATCCCCTTGAATGGAATCCATTAAATTCGAAATATAATGATGATGGATGGATAACAAGTTTTGTGTTTGTTTATTTTGTTGTCTTTCCCCTGGAGTCAATAAATTTAATTTTATGCCTGTTTACGGTTGCTCATTGTGTTATTCTATTGTGGTCTCGAATCAATCTGATTGAATTGCTATTGAGACGCTTAATATTTGTTTAATTTTGCGGTTTTGAATTTTATTTGTTCTGACATAGATTTTGTATATTTGTTAACAAATTATTAAGAGATTTTGTGGTTTCTTTATCTTAGCCATCGAAGCGCCATACCATTTGCGTTTCAATTTCAAAATATAAGAATTTAAACAAATTATTTTGACATTAACATTTTAAATTTATTATCTAAAAAATATGTGAATGGTTTGGTCACCAATATATGCGCTACTATTTATTGTGCAGTTTTAATGATTTAAAATATCGAAAATTATAATAACTTATTATTTTAATGAGTATCAATCCTAAACATCAACTGATGTTATTGAATTGTGTGTTTTTAAAGTAGTGGTAATTCTTATAAAGTGTTAATTATATCAAGTTTGAATGTATACGAACTTTGTGATTCTTCCACCTTCTATTCACATACATGTCTTTATATTGCTTTCTGATAATCACCCCTATTCCCGTAGTCGTCGTCGTTTTTATGTCAATGTCACTTCGATTCAACATCGTCGTCACATCAATGCTTTTTCGGTATTCTGTAGCTACAATGAGACGACGTCGACTGGTAATCGATAACATGAAAGAAATGACAACAGCTGATGTAACATCTGTGCATCAGCTGATTTATTTTGATTCTTATTGTGTTTCATGAAAAAATATTTTTGTGCCCGAATCAAATTCAAGCGATGAGGAAAGCAAGAAATATCTTATACTGGAAAGGAAAATACTTCGACTATGATCCGATGATTTTAAACTTGCCAAATAACGAGTATGTTCATCGGTGTTAAAATCGTAATTTGAGGTTATCTGTTGGCCGGCCTTCCAACATTTTTTTAGATTCGAGAACTACTTAAGTCTTAATATAGCAGCATTTAATTACGTAATAGTTCCTATCATGAAAGGTGAACTCAGGACATGTTTCAGTCATAATTAAGTTGTCAGCAACATTGAGGTCCTTTGGACAGGGGCCTTACAACCTAAGTGTAAGCAGCCATTAGTTGCAAGATTCCTGTCGAAACCCTGAATGCATTAGAGAGGTGATTTGTCCACCTTGTATACAATTGGAAGTAACTGAAGATGACAAATCGGATGCAAAAACTAATTTTTTTTAACAAAACAGGATTTACTGGAGTTATTGGATATGTCGATGGAACCCATATCAAAATTTTTGCTACAAATAAAGAAGACCAGATTCGTAACTACAACCGCAAAGGATTCTTAAAGGCGCTCCAAAGGAATTAAATTGTTTTTCACCAATTTTCTCACATTACCCCTTAAAATTAGACAAAATCCTTGTACCTATGAGGGATTTTGTTTCCAAGCCCCTATTTGTTACTCGACATTGTTATTCCTGACGTCATTAAACAAAACCTTTTTTTAAATTTACAAAAACTAAAATTATTCCTTCAAATTGTTTCAAGTCGTTACTAACAACTGTGACGACAGATTCAGAGTCGTTTCGATTCAACGTCGTCGTCACATTTCCTTACAGAATACCAAATTTGTGTCAATAGTAACCGATAGTTATCGAAAGCGACTAATAGAATACCGATTTTACAGCGTCGTCACAAGACGACGTCGTTTTGCGTCGACGACGACTACGAGAATAAGGCCGAATATGTAATATACATTGTATTGATAAAGCTATGTACAGACGGTTGTCAGATCTAACAATGTTGTCAGATCTTCCAATGTACTGGCAATGTACTGACAAAGGAAAATTGTAAAGTTCAGAAGATTGTAAGATAATCATTGTCAGACAATAAATTTATCTGCGAACAAAAATTATCAGTTTATACTGTTTTTAGATTGTTGTACAGCAAATGTTGCAAGATCCGTTGCTTTTGCCAGACTTTGTTTTCATATATAAATGGGCAGTGTTGCCAATTGACGTTTAAACTATTGTGATGCAAAGAAGTAAGAAAAGAATAAAACGGACCAAACGAATTAAGGACAATGATTTGAGGATATGCACCTGGATTGTTCGGACTTTGTGGTGGTTCCATTCAACTGGCGGAAGTTCTCGAAGAATACAAGGCTGACATAACCGCTTTAGAGAAAATTCGGTGAACTGGACCCGCGCATCAAGACGTGCGACATCTACTATAGTGGCCATGCGGACAAGCACGAGTTTGAATGTGGATTTATGGTTGGCAAGGGATTGCGATACGTAGTCTTACGGTTCAATCTGGTGTGTGAACAAATAGACACCATAAGAGTCAATACAAAGTTTTTTCACATAACACTCATATGTGCCCATGATCCGACAGAAGAGAAAAGCGATGAGGACAAAGACGAGTTCTACGAGAGCCTATAAGATGTATACGGTCGTAACCCGAGACATGACATCAAAATTGTACTAGGCGATGTAAATGTTAAAATAGGCGGGGAGACCGCATTTGAGGATACCAATAAAAAATTCAGTGTGCATACCGAAACGTCGAACAATGCCATCAGACTGATTGATTTCTCTTCGCCAAGAAATATGGTAGTTACCAACGCTAGATTTGAACACAGAAATATTCACAAGGCAACATGGTTATCTCCAGATCAATTAACGAGGAATCAGATTCATCACGTGGTAGTCGACGGAAGACACGCAACAAGTGTTCTGGACGTACGAGTGATCAGGGGTGCTAACATTGACTCCGATCTCTACCTTAACGCAGTATAGGTACTCACAGGGCTAAGTACGGCGAAACATGTACGTAACCAGGCACAACAAAAGCTGGACGTCGGTAAACTGCGGACCACAGAGGTAGCAGACGCCTATTCCAACCACCTAACTCAACTGCTACGGAATGCTCCAACCCCTGATAACATTACTTCGACCTGGCAATATATGGCCGACTCCATAGAACGGACTGCGATAAGCGTACTAAGGTATTCAAAGCCATCTCAAGAAGATGCCTGGTATGATGATGAATGTCGCACTGCCACGAAAGAGACGGATTCTGCATACAAGGCAAAACAGCAACGCGGCTGTTGAACGGCACAGGGAGAATAGACGAGAGGCAACACTTCTCTTTAGACGAAAAAAGAAGGACCTGAAAAAGAGGCAGGAAGAGTGCACAGAGTTGCTCCAAAGTAGACTGGAAGCCCGAAAATTATACAAGAGAGTTAAGCCTAGAATGCGTGGAACAGGGTTGCCCTCCTGCAAGGACAACAGCCTGGACCGGTTAACGTTCTGAAGATATGGAGAGAAAATTTCAGAAATCTGCTGGATACGGACACCACTCCACAAGGCCCCGCTCCAATCCATGGCTATGATATTAACTGCCCACCTCCGAGCCAGAGCGGAATACGTGTGACAATATCCTGCCTTAAAAATAACAATGCGGCTGGTGCCGATGGCCTCTCGGCTGAACTGTTTAAGGCAGGTGAAGAGGAGCTGATTAATAGCATGCATGCATGCCCAGGAAGTGGAGTCTCAGTCTGTTATGTCCCATACACAAGAAAAGAGATCTTAGTAAAGTAAGAACTACCGTGGAATAAGCCTATTACCAATTGCGTACAATGTCCTTTCGAGCATATTGTGTGAATGTCTAAAGTCAATTGTAGAACAACTAATTAGACCCTATCAGTGCGGCTTTGGGCCAGGTAAATCTACGACGGATCAAATATTCATTTTATGCCAAATCCTGAATAAAAACTCATTAAAAGCAGATCGACACCTACCAACTCTTTGTCAACTACAAAGCTGCCTTAGACTCTCCGATAAGGAGTAAGCTATATGAAGCCATGTCTGAGTTTGGTATTCCTGCAAAGCTAATTTGACTTTGCAAATGTATCTTGGAAAACACCAAATCCTCGGTTAAGATTGGTAAGGATCAGTCTGAACCATTCAACACGGAAAGAGGTCTCAGGCAGGGCGATAGCCTGTCCTGTACATTTTTTAATATAGTTATGGAGAAGGTGATGAGAAAGGCTGGTGTCAACATGTCTGGCACCATATTCCACAAGAGCCACATGCCACTAGCCTATGCCGATGATATAGACATCATTGGCCGAAATCTGCGGGATGTTACTGCAGTTTTCTTATCACTAGGAAAGGAGTCATCAAAAATGGGTTTAGCGGTCAATGAGGACAAAACAAAAATAATGATTTCGACGAACAAAGAGTCCTCTCGATGGGAACGCAGCGTCAACGTTGACAATTATTGTTTTGAGAAAGTAGATGAATTTAAGAAAAATAATGTCAGTCAAGAGATCAAACGGAGAATAGTGCTCGCCAATAGATGTTATTACGGACTTTTGCAGCACTTTAGTAACACCATTTCATCTCGGGATACTAAGAAAACCGAAACAGCTATACCAGGTGTTAATTTTACTCGTTCTGTTGTATGCTGCCGTATCTTGGGTGCTTGCGATAACTGACATACAAAAAATGGGAGTATCAGTGAGAAAAGTGATGGACCTACTTGCGTCGACGGCGAGTTCCGCCATCGGATGAACCATGAGGTACGAGCTTTACCATGACATCGACGTAGCTAAAACAGTCAGAATCCAACGGCTACGATGGCTGCGACATGTTGCCAGGATGGATGTAAATGCTCCAGCAAGAAAGGAGTTTGAAAGCGAACCTGAAGGATGGCACAGAGAAGGGGGACCAAAACTACGTTGGAAGGACCAAGTGGTAGGCGACGTGCCTCCATCTGGTAGTACTAACTGGAGAATACACGCAGAAGACCGAAGCATGTGGAATTCTTTAATACTTCAGGCCTCTCATAAATGAACCACTTTCGTAAGTTGTAATGGACCACTTAAGTAAGTAAATTGCCAATTAAAATATGTTTCTAACAATGGTGCCATCGTCCAGGCATAAACTTTGTATACCTAAATATAGAAATTTTCTACCATTATCATACACCAATCTGATAAGGACAACGTAATGTGTTCACACGATGACTGACAATATTATTATTTCACAATATTCTGACAATGATTTTTCTGAAAACGTTGCTCGACATAAATTGTTATTTCACACGGCTGTAAGACATTTCTGAAAATTGTTCTGACATTCTTCTAAATAACCGTCTGTACAAAGCATAATTCATTTAAATATTGTGAAATTATATTAAATAAAATCTTGTTGATTAACATTTCTTTTTTTGGTTAATATTTCGTGATTGTATGAAACCACAAAAATCTCATCGAGTTACCTGCTGACTGTTGCCTTAACCGCAAACATTAAGAACATAAGCTCGCATTACTGTCACAAGTTGTCAGTGTGTAGATTTATTGTTATTTCCGTTTCCCCTCCGTTACGATGTTGCAGTGCTCTTAATTTGGTGAAAATTATAACAAAACCACCTACCTAAGTAGATTTATTGTGGTGAACGACAAAGAAAAAAGTCCCTAACAGATGTTTAATCAAATGGCATTAATCATAACTATACGCTTACTGCTTAAAATGCTTCCCTATCATTTGTAACAAAGGTTAATTTAATTCGCAAAATAAATAATAAACGATACTTGACAATTAAGTTTTTAAAAATTTGGGAGTTTCTCGTGCATTGAAATGAAATTAAATCTGTATTTGTTTTGCATTACCGATACCTGTGCAATTTAGTATCAATTAATACTTGGATACTACGTATGGTAAATACAGATGACAAATTTGATGTTAATAAAACGTGACCTATGAATTCCTTTTGATAAATAAGTCACATGGCAAAAGTGAACTCTGGTGACTTAGTTAGGTTCACATGAGTGCTTGGGTTCACATTTTGATGACAACCTTCGTATATAGTTCTTTTTGTTCCGTCCAAATTCTGCAGCTATCTATCTATTGATCGTGGGCCATATAAGACTTAAAATTTGAACCCCCTTAAAATTAAGCGAAATTAAATTCTATGGCCCATCCACCCTTTTATTCTATACGAACATAATTTAATATCAGTCTAAAAATAAACGATGTATTCATAACAATAGATTAATAAACATAACTAACTAAATATAAGTATAAAAAAAAACTATGACATTGCATTTATTGGTTTTGCATGTTTTGAATGTTAATAATAATATTTTTCTTTTTATGCTTGACCAATATCAGGCTAGGAAACAATTATACCAAATTAGCTATAATAAATTATTGATACACATAGATGATGATTATTTATTATGATATAATATTATAATTAGGGGTTCAACGACTTCATATAAAATAAAGTTTTCTATCCATCACTGTCAGATTAAATAATTTACTATCACTTCAATTCAAATAAATCAAGATGGACTACTGGCTTTTAAATCATGCAAAAATTCTTCAGATTTTAATTCAGCATAGATGATTTGCAAAATTCATTGACAATGCCATGAACTTAAATGCATAAGCCACTAGTTTAGTTTTTGATCTGAAAATTCCTCTAGTGTCGGAATTATAAAAGGTAAAGAACAAGAATCTGATTTGAAAGGAAAAGTATATTTAATTAAAAATAGATGATAATTGTAGAAAACAGCGATTATTTTTATTTTTTGTTTTACTTTGTCTAACAAATTAATATTCCAAACATTACGATTTTGTACGTGATATAAAAGAATAAAATTATTTTTTGATAAAACAAATAGATGGGTATTAAAATTAATAGAGACAAATGTGCGATGCTCTAAAGACTATAATTTTATAAAAATTAATCAAAGATAAAATAAAGAATTTGATTCAATAATATGTAATATGTTTGGTTAATTGCCCTATGCTCCAATGGGAGTTAGAGGAACACATATATATATATATATATATATATATATATATATTCGGTTAATAATATATCTGTGGTTTTTACAAGCTATAGCATTTTGTACCTTAACGAAATTTTTTATTCTAAAACAACATAACTTTAACTTTTTATAAAAATGTTTTCATAACACGCTGCTATAGAATGGAACATTTTAAGAAACTTGGGGAGTGACCAAGTGCATATTGTAGGTCTGGTCGAGTACAACATGTATCTTTATACCAAAGTTTCCTAACACCCTCAAAATCTTACGGTTATAAAATCGGGATTTTTTTATTGCTTTTCTCACTTAAAGTAAAACCGATTTATATATGCCCTCACCCTCAGTAAAACAAATAATTTTCTAGTATATTGATTTTTGAAGTGGCCGGAGTGGTACATTTGTATGGGAGGTACCAGAAGGGGCGGAAAGGTACATTTGTATGGTAAGCGCCAAAAGGGGCGTGGCTACAATTCTAATTTGTTATCAAAAAAATGTTATTGCTTAACAAAATATAGGATTTGGACACAATCGCGTTGGGCGTATTGTTATTATTACTCGATTTCTGAAGTGAACGAGTGGTGCCAGAAGGAAGATACCAGTAGGACGTAGCTGGACTTCCAGTTTTTTCTTCAACACTTTATCCTGATATAAAAACTAAAAACTTAATATCCCTTTACACCCCATGAATGAGATATGGGATAGCTTCTCGCGTTGTTGCGTATTAACACCATTTATATTATAGATTCACAAAAAACGGCACCTACTTGTTTATCGACGAATACGAACGTCACTGTTTGAGAAGCTTTTACTAGACATGCCGATTGACTTGACACTTATACTGCGATGTTGCTGACGACAACATCGAGGGGGCCGACAGTGAAAGAAATTTTTTTTTGTTTTATTTTTTTAGATGACTGGAACCAGGAATTGAACCTGGGATCTCCCGCGTGATAGTCGGACTCTTATCCTGATATAGCTTTACTTAATACAGAAATTGGGCACGATCGCTCGATTTCTAAATTGGAAATTATATATTTGCATGGGAGGTACTAGATGGTGCGTGACCATCAGAGAATGACAAAATGTATAATAAGAGTACTGTTGAAGTATTAATGTCCAAACATGTACATGTGTAAAGGAAGGCGTATTTGAATGTCAACAAAATGCCTTTGAAGGCATGTTTGCAGGCATATTTTTACAATGAAAATACACGAGAACCCAGCACATCCCAGCAGCGGAAAATATAAATAAAAATATGCCTGCAAACATGCCTTCAAAGGCATTTTGTTGACATTCAAATACGCCTTCCTTTTCCAGGCATGTATACAGGCCATAATAAGTCCTTCACTAAGCCTTATAAAAAATTCCATACCCATGCACATTTCGCTTCTCAAATGAGACCTGCAATGAGGCCTCTTACTAGGATGAGAATAGATCCCGCAGACATGCCTCTTTCCCTTCTTAAAACTGGCCTGTGAACAGCCCTACTGTGTACCCCACAAAAATACCATAGATGTTCCAAAGGGCATGCAAACTTTCTTGCCTTAAACAGGCCTGTTGACAGTCCTATTAGTAGAAGGCAGAACTGACGTTCATAGCCATGCACTTGCCACTTCTCCAATTAGCCTCTTAAGAGAAGGAAAGGCAGATGCTGTTGTTTATGAGAACCACATGTATGTTATTTATCGTACAACAACTACATCACGTGATAGCCGAGTAGGTAGCATGCCCAACTATGAGTACTGAGGTCGCGAGTTCGATTCCTGCTGCTGGAGTTTAAAAAAACTAGTTATTACAAATTGTAATAAATATTGTATTAAAAATTTAGAAAAAGTAGGAAATCATTTAATATGGAAGTAATTCGCATATGCTTTTTTTTATTTAAGTCCTTCTATAAATGCTCTTTTGCAGGCCTGCAAGCTAGTCTGCAGTAGCAATGCCTCATAGAAGGCCCTTGTTATTAGGACTCCAAGCAGGACATACTAGGCATGCCTACTGAAACGCCTTCAATGAGAAAGGGAATGTGCAGGCCTTGCCTGCCTATGACACCCTATGTTAATTTGAAATGAAGACTGCATTTGAAGGGTAGGGCTTCTGACTGCCTTTGCAGGCCTGTAAGAAGGCATGCAAAGCCCCATTTTTTGCTGCTAGGTTTCTGTTCCGTAGAATATGGGAATGCACATGAGTACTCATGTCACCCGTAGTGGTTAGAAGAGTTGACGAATGTAAGAACGATCAAACACGTTGATCTATGATGATCATTATCGTAGCTAAAAAACTTCATAATTAAGTTGAGTCTGCTTCGGGTGTATTTTGTGTATACTTGTGTATGAGAAACAAAAGTAAGGGTAGGTAAAGGTAACGTTCGTTATATATGGTGTGCAAACATGTATTTTTTAATGCAAGTAAGAGTTTGTAAGTATTCTATGTTTGTTAGAAATAGTTCCACACAAGTATACAATTTATGGGTATGTACTTAAGTACCCAGCAGCAAAAAATGGGGCTTTGCATGCCTTCTTACAGGCCTGCAAAGGCAGTTAGAAGCCCTACCCTTCAAATGCAGTCTTCATTTCAAATTAACATAGGGTGTCATAGGCAGGCAAGACCTGCACATTCCATTTCTCATTGAAGGCGTTTCAGTAGGCATGCCTAGTATGTCCTGCTTGGAGTCATAATAACAAGGGCCTTCTATGAGGCATTGCTACTGCAGACCAGCTTGCAGGCCTGCAAAAGAGCATTTATAGAAGGACTTAAGTAAAAAAAAAAACATATGCGAATTATTTCCATATTAAATGATTTCCTACTTTTTATAAATGTTTAATACAATATTTATTACAATTTGTAATAACTAGTTTTTTTAAACTCCAGCAGCGGGAATCGAACCCGCGACCTCAGTATTCATAGTTGGTCATGCAACCTACTCGGCTATCACGTGATATAGTTGTTGTACGATAAATAACATACATGTGGTTTTCATTAACAACAGCATCTGTCTTACCTTCCCTTAAGAGGCCTGCCAACAGGCCTAATCGGAGAAGTGACAAGTGCATGGCTATGAACGTCTATTCTGCCTTCTACTAATAGGACTGTCAATAGGCCTGTTTAAGGCAAGAAAGTTTGCATGCCCTTTGGAACATCTATGGTATTTTTGTGGGGTACACAGTAGGGCTGTTCACAGGCCAGATTTAAGAAGGGAAAGAGGCATGTCTTCGGGATCTATTCTCATCCTAGTAAGAGGCCTCATTGCAGGTCTCATTTGAGAAGCGAAATGTGCATGGGTATGGAATTTTTTATAAGGCTTAGTGAAGGACTTATTATAGCCTGTATACATGCCTGGAAAAGGAAGGCGTATTTGAATGTCAACAAAATGCCTTTGAAGGCATGTTTGCAGGCATATTTTTACAATGCCTCGTCTTTTCCGCTGCTGGGTATACATTAATGCCGAGTACTTACTGTCATTCTCTGGTGACCATGTAGCCCAGTTGCAGTGCCGTTAGTAGTTTTGAAGAAATATTAACCCATGTAAAGTTTCAAAACATTTGGTTGCGTCATTCTAAAGTTATCGTGCGTACCAGCCGGACAGACAGACGAACATGGCTCAAACGATTTAAAAAGTCGAATTTGGTTCAATGAAACCTAGGATCTAAAGTGACTCCTTCTATGTGTTGGGTCGTATCAAATGATATATTCCCTCTTACCCGTAGATTGACTGTATAAAAAAAATAATCTTTAGCTGCTGACAGATTTTGGGCATATCTTTTTAATGGTTTTTGATGTTTTTTTAATATATGGGTTAAAACTATGTTTTTCAAATACATTAAACTCAAATGGTATAATTTAAAAAATTATACATGCTTAAAACTTAAAAACTTAATTTCCCTTTGCACCCCATGAATGAGGCATGGGATAGCTTCTCGCGTTGTTGTGAATTAACACGCTTTCTATTTTTAGATTCACAACTAACGGCACCTACTTGTTTATCGACGAATGCGAACGTCACTGTTTGAGAAGCTCTTACTAGACACGACGATTGAATCGAACCTTAATACTGCGAAGTTGCTGTCAACAACATTCGAGGGGAGCCGACAATGAAAGAGAATTTTATTTATTTTTTTTCTTTTAAGATGACTGGAGCCAGGTTTGAACCTGCGATCTCCCGCATGGTAGTCGCGTGTTCTAACCACTATGCCACGGCCGGTCCCAATTTAAAAAATTATACATGCATTGCATGAAAATATAAGTAATTTCTTGCGTAGTGCCCTTGAAGGAAAAATAAATACTACAATTTTTAAAAAAAAACCAAAAAATCACATTTCATATTAAAACATTTCTCTGCAAAATTTGCATCATTAGAAATAGTGTTTTTGACACCAAAATCCCACTGTGCATTGTGCTGCCCCTACCAGTACCACTGGTTTCTTTTTTCTTTTCTTTCTTTTATCGGCCGCCTCCTTGATGTTTTCTACAGCAGTAATCAAATTAATCTGCATGTCTAGTAAAAGTTTCTCGAACAACTAAAGTTCGGATTAAGTGTTATATTCTCCACAAAATTAATAATAAGTCAAAACACACTAGTGCGAAAATGGCATCAACGTTCAAAAGTTGAGAAGTTCGTACTTAAAATTCTGTAATAAGGTTCGTACAAACTTAATTGGAAAATTTCATTTATATTTTAATAATTTCTACAGAGATTAATGTGAGATTTTTATTCTTAGTTCAAGTCAGAAAAAACATGATATTAATTCTAATAATTTTTTACCTTAAAGTTGAGAAGTTCCTGCTTAAAATTCTGTAATTAAGTTCGTACAGACTTAATTGGAGAATTTCATTCATATTTTAATAATTTCTACGCTTACATTTTTGAACATATCCCGTTTTTTACTTGATTTAAGAATAATTAGCACTATTCGTACTTAAATATTTAAGTACTTTTTCTTCAACTAATAAGAATTTTAAACTAAATTTAGAACGCGTTTTTTTTCTGTTTTTGCATTCCATGTATAAGATATGGGATAACTTCTCCCATTTGGGGAATGAACACGCTTTTATTTTTGAATCAAATTTTTTAGTTTGAATTAAATACGTAGTGATTACACAGGTCAACAACATAAAAATATTTTTTATTAAAAACCACTATATAGATATAAAACACTATGGCCGCCTAAGTTCAAAATGATTGCAATATTTTATTCAATTATTTTACAAATAGTAGTTTTTAACATTTTCACCACAGTTCACCACATAATTAAATATAACTCGGAAACTTATTTAAAATAATTTAGATTTACAACATTTACCCCACAACTTTTTTGGATATCTCTGGGACAGTAGGGAAAGGTTTGTATACAGTTATGTAAAATCAAACCAAAATCGCACAAAACGTTGTCGAGTTACTATAATATATGTGGAGATTTGTTTCGAAATATTAAATAATTATTATGTATAAAAAAACCTAACATTTTACTAAAAAAAAGTAAAAACAAAATAAAATGACAAACTTTTTACACAGTACATGGCACCAACATTGTGTACAGCCTATTTATTGCACTTTGGGCTGTTGGCCAGTGTTATTCCATCATCCACATTACAGTCGCGTGTTTTCCAAATTATTAAAATTCAAATAAATCTAGTTAGACTGTCATGCACAAGATGCTAAAAATCTATTGTCATTCCCTTGCCCCATAGATAATATGTAGATGCAGAAATTCATTGATAATGCCAGCCACTCAAAATGCATAAACACAAATATAGTTTCTATTCAGAAGAGTTGCCCCAGTGTCAATAGAACTAACATATACTTGTAATCACTTCCGTTTCCTACTCATGCTCATGTGTATTATTTTCCCTTTGGCGGGGGGTTTTCCCATTCAGTTTCACTGACCTGCGTTATGATTTTACTACTTACCATTGGTATTGGCGTACGTTATACTTTGACTCTGGGCTACGGTCAGTAATAAAACAAAAATTATGACTTTCATTTTGACACTTAAACGCAGCATTAGTCACGTCACTTTGCGGCGTTTAATAACTTTGGCGGCTGTATTTTTGGCTCTTTTGTTTTGTTAAGCGTTGTGGTGAACACGTTAATTAATTATGTTTTATTGTTGTTGTTGTTGTATTTGCTAGTTATTATTTTAATTGCATACACGGTTAATTCTTAAATGTTTGGCAATATTGGTTGCTGTTTCTTATTCTTGTTTTTTTTTTAATATTTTTTTTGGTTATTGCTCTATGTCTGGTTTTCTTTTTGTTTATAATTTTAAGATTTTGTTATTGTTTTTTTTTTCTTTTGTTTCGCATTGATTTCTTTTGCACGCGGCTTATATTGACCTTGTCCGTAGATATTCGTTTCGATTTTATTGCTTTTGTCGCTTCACAATCAAATCTGAACCAGTTGGTGAGCAAAAAGTTTTCACAGCGAGGCTGTAGTCAATCCGTTGATGTTTATGATCAAACTAAAATCGTTTTAAGAACATTCAGTGTTTTTATATACGCTTAAGATACGCTATCAATGAAAACGCTCTGGCCAAAGCAGAACGTTTGTTGCTTGCGGTGAAGTACAAATATCTTGTGACCGGGAATTCTTGTTGGCTTAAGAAGCATCAATTGGTTTTCGAAATGAATTTGCATTTTTGCCGCATAGCCCAATTATGATGGAGATGATTAAATGGTTCAGTCATTATGAAATTCATCCATGGAATTTTCCTCAAGAAAATAAAATAAAGATAAAGATAAAGATAAAGATAAAGATAAAGATAAAGATAAAGATAAAGATAAAGATAAAGATAAAGATAAAGATAAAGATAAAGATAAAGATAAAGATAAAGATAAAGATAAAGATAAAGATAAAGATAAAGATAAAGATAAAGATAAAGATAAAGATAAAGATAAAGATAAAGATAAAGATAAAGATAAAGATAAAGATAAAGATAAAGATAAAGATAAAGATAAAGATAAAGATAAAGATAAAGATAAAGATAAAGATAAAGATAAAGATAAAGATAAAGATAAAGATAAAGATAAAGATAAAGATAAAGATAAAGATAAAGATAAAGATAAAGATAAAGATAAAGATAAAGATAAAGATAAAGATAAAGATAAAGATAAAGATAAAGATAAAGATAAAGATAAAGATAAAGATAAAGATAAAGATAAAGATAAAGATAAAGATAAAGATAAAGATAAAGATAAAGATAAAGATAAAGATAAAGATAAAGATAAAGATAAAGATAAAGATAAAGATAAAGATAAAGATAAAGATAAAGATAAAGATAAAGATAAAGATAAAGATAAAGATAAAGATAAAGATAAAGATAAAGATAAAGATAAAGATAAAGATAAAATAAAATAAAATAAAATAAAATAAAATAAAATAAAATAAAATAAAATAAAATAAAATAAAATAAAATAAAATAAAATAAAATAAAATAAAATAAAATAAAATAAAATAAAATAAAATAAAATAAAATAAAATAAAATAAAATAAAATAAAATAAAATAAAATAAAATAAAATAAAATAAAATAAAATAAAATAAAATAAAATAAAATAAAATAAAATAAAATAAATAAAATAAATAAAATAGGTAGGCGTGTACTTATCATTATGCCAAGATGGTTATCAATCGCGCACCTTTTTTCCGGACTATGGAATGCATATATCTATAAGGCAAGATAAAAGTCTTTGCCAACCACGGTGAATTTCGTATATGCTCCCTCACGTATTCATCTGGAAGGTTTGTGGGTTTGATTAACATATCACGGTGAATCTTATCGATGCCCCCCATATGAAATGGTGAGAACTATTTAAAAGAAATAAATAATTTGAGACACCGAGAAGTTTTTTTTTCTTATTTTTACTTGTGTTTACTAGCCTTCTATTATTGAAAAATCTAAGAAAGTTTTACCTAAAAAAGATAGAACTACAATTAATAGTAAACTCCCGCAAATCGACTTAAAATTTCGAGGTATCTAAGTACGTGAAGTTGACAAAAGCTGGACCATACATACGAATTTCTTTAAATTTGGACAGCGTATTGTTGTATGTCTGGAAAAACGAATACGTTATATACAATTTGATATATTTGGAAGTCTATTGTGCTTATAATTATAAAATTATGAAAAATGAACCAAATGCAAAATGCCCCCTCCAAAAAAAAGGAAAAATTAACCAAAATAAAATTGGGCGAAAAAAAATGAAAAATAGCCCAAAACTCAAGAACGAAATTTTTCCCAAAAATTATGAAAAATACCCCACAAAATTTATGAAAATTACCCCAAAAAAATATTCCTCTAAACAAATCTAGCATTATTAAAAGACGAATGCGGTGGTGGGCACGCCCCCCGTATATTAAAGATATAATGGCTAAATCTACAGTACAGTTCGGTGAGCGAATTGAAGTTAGCCGTATGTGCGATCAAGCCAAAGATAGGCGGGATAAAATAAGTAGGAGTGGCCCCGCCCATAACGCCATATCTTTTACAACGAAATATTTGAAGGACTATAATATCATGAAATTTAGTTGTATTTATTTGAGATTAACGCACGTAATTAAAATAAAAATGGGCGTGATCGGATCAAATGGTGTTGCCCGGCCTATACGCCTCAATTAAGATTAATCCAATATTTGGCGTACTATTGCCCTGAGCGACTTAAAATTACGTGTGGATCCATTTTGCAGCAATATCCGTGATCAAAACAAAAATGGGCGGGACTCGTTTGGTAGACTTGGCCCCGTTCATAGGAGTGACCCAGTGCATGTTGGAAGTCTTGTCAAGTACAACATGAATCTGTATATCAAAGTTTCCTAACACCCTCAAATTCTTGACAAACGGTCCAATAACCGCTGTTTCGGATCTTTCCACACTTATGAGCTTATAACATAGTCAGTTCTGATCCAATCTATATACCCTTTACCACGCGCACTGATATTTTTTGTTCTTTCGTTTGTAACGCCCATAAGGAGGCGTTGTAAGTATGATATATATAAATGATGAGATCGAATTCTGAGTCAATTTAAAGGTGTCCGCCTGTCTTTCTGTATGTACTCGCGATAACAGCTGTATGGAAGCTTCATTCCTCAAAGCGCAGTATAAGTTCTAATATGAGATGGTCGGTCAAAAACTAATACCACCTCCCATACAAACCCACTTTTTGGGGGAATGGACGATAACAGCCGTAGGTAAATATCTATCAAACGGAAATTTTGTATGCACGCTTCTATCCCCTAAGCAGTGGTTAAGTGCTAAAATGGGCAAGATCGGCAAAAAGTACTCACACTTTCCATACAAACTCCCCCTTTGGTGGTTTTCACCAGCAGCCGTAGCTTAAGAGCTATCGAGCTGAAATTTGGTATGAAGCTTGGTATGAAGCTCTTATGCGGAGGTTAAGCTATAAGATTATCAAGATCGGACATAACTACCTCCCGCATGGACACCCCCTTTTTGGGGATGTTCATCTCTCTGTCTCTCGACGAATGTGAACGTCACTGTTTTGAAAGCTTTTACTAGATATGCCAATTGACTCGACACCTATACTACGAAGCTGCTGTCGACAACATCGGCATTGAAAGAAAAATGTATATGACTGGAGCCGGGAATCGAACCACGGATCTCACGCATGGTAGTCGCGTGTTCTAACTAGGGATGTAACGAATGTGCTTTAGCGAATGCGAATACGAATATAGGAATATTTTTTTTGCGAAAGCGAATGCGAATACTTATTTTTGGTTTTTGCGAATGCGAATGCGAAAGCGAATATTCCAAAATTGTTTACCGAATGGCAAAAAATTGTTTACGTAAACGAATAATTTAGTTTCATTCCTACTGTCTGCCTTTTCAAATAAAAATATGTATTCCAGTTAAGTAATGAAGCATAAAATATTGATTTCAAAGTAAAACAAAAACAAAAATATATATAATTCTCAGAAATTCAGTCTTTAACGTATCTAAACAATAATTTTATTTACTTTGGAAAACATTGACGTATTCAGTATTCAAAGTTTATTAGAGCCAAGTTGTATTTTAAAAAAAGAAGCTTCGCTGCTTTTTCGCTATGCAATCTAGTTCTTGGCGGATCATAGATGAGACCGGCTCCACTAAACAACTGTTCGCTGGGAACACTTCCTGGAGGCGTAGCTAAGAACTGGCGTGCCAAAGGTACTAACGGTTGGTATTTCGAGCTGTTTCGTTTCCACCACAATAAAGGACCTTCTGAAACATTAATTTTTTTCTCTATATTGTATTCAGCTAACAATTTTATTGCATGAGAGACTGAAAACGTAATGTCTTGCATGTCGTCATCAGTCTCACTATTACTATTACTTGTATGAATGCAAATGCGAATATTGGAGTATTTTTTTGCGAAAGCGAATGCGAATATTGAAATATATATTTATACGAAAGCGAATGCGAATGCGAACGTTCGTTACATCCCTAGTTCTAACCACTCTGCCACTGCCGGTTTCAAAATCAATGTCACCCCATTAAAATTGGAAAGGAAGGAGCAATATATTTAGCATGCCTTCCAGCGTCTAAAGAAGGACCAATGAAAGGCCTTTAAGACATAAATTTAGCCTGATTATGAAAGACCACAAAATGGAAAAATAAATATTTTTTTTCCACTAATTTTTCCTTTTTTTGGGCCTTTTAGACCGCATTTGCATTTTTATCAGTTATAAACGTTAAAAAAAAAGTACAAAATGGGACCATGGAGGGTCTTGAAATGTATACCACTGGATTTATTTCAAAATATTTTGTCTTGTGAGTACCCACAAATAGGGGGTTATCATAGAACCCAAGAGGCCTCTCTTTCCACTAGCCTATGTCCAACGTTTACTACTTTATTTTTGGGTCCGCCCTATTTTCTGCATTTTTGCCCTCATTGGTATTTCCATATATTATATGTATATTGGACTACAGAAATAGTTTCGCCCAGGTTTTCGTTTACTGTTACCCGCTAAAATCTTACATAAAATTAAACTGCAGTTAAAATATTAAACATTACTTAACATATTCTACAACTGTATTACTATTGACTGAATTTGTAGTGTTTAATTGGTTACAAATTAATTATTTAAATTATGTACAATATTCAAAGGTACTTTAAAAATCTAATATTATTTTCAACAAACTATAAAACCAAGGTTTGCTTTTATTACCATTTGTGGTACCATAAAATGAAGAAACTACACCGTACGTATTTATGACCGCAAGTGTGTTTTAATTTTTCCTGTTGGTTTTTTGCCTTCCTATGATATCGTAGGTAGTATTTTTTTTTATTATATTAAAAAATTGTTTTGTTTCTGTTTATATAATTCTAGATTAATCTCTAATGTAAAATACAAAAAAATATCATTCGTGTTATTAAGATATTTACGCTTGAGAGATTTTCATGTGATTGCGGTCGAAGGGTTTGGGTATTTATTTGTATTCGCTAAGAAGTGCGTTCTTCCGAGATAAATAACACTTTTCACGTGTGTGTAATCAGGTTTTATTGTAACTTATGTAGTTGAACGTTAAAGCAACTGACTAACTTTGTAGAATATACTACAAAAAAATTTGTGAGTTCAAGTACGCCTAATAAATTTAATGCGAAATAATAAAAATTTCCATCGTATATAACTAGTTATTATATTCGACACTACATTGGCATATGGGATTAATCTGATATTATTATAAAATTATTTGGAAGTTAACAAATTGAGGTAGCATTATGTGTAGCTTATCAAATGTTTATTTATTGCTGGTGAAGATGTCTTCTTTCTTAGATATCAATATTTTTTCACAGCAAAAATGATAAATTACCGTTTGCAATATTAGAAACTATTAAAAATAATTGTATTTCAATTATAGCTCTAATTGTAAAATTGACTCTTGGCATTATGAATTTATTTCTATAGTAAACTTACTTAAAAGCTACCAGTAAAATAAATATAAAAATAAATAAAGTTAAATCGAATTTGAAATTTATCACCTTAAATTTTGTTAAAATAACATCAAGCTATGTTAAACTAACCAATTAAATGAAATATATATTTATATTTTTTTTTCATAAACCAGTTACCACTAACGTTAATACGTCAGTTAAAGAACTTACCTTCAAATATGTTTCTTTACATGTTTCTTATTGTTTGCTATTCATATGTATTGTAAAATATACGTGTGCCTTTGAGACATATAAAATATTTTTTGTTATAACATTTTTATGTAATAAAAGTTGTTAACAGTTTAGGGGGACATAAAATAAATTTACATTACAATGTATTCGTTTTACAATGTTTATGCCTAGAATAAGGTGAGGATATGCACTGAAACTGGTCAATTGTATTGCTAGCCAACATTAATTTTTTTATGTATGCTCAAGGGCAGTATTCTACTGAATACTTTGTTAATGCAGACATTGTTACTGTTAGATAATGTATAGTAATTCCAAAACGATATGGTTATGTGAATATTTTAAAACCTTAAATGACATTTTAATACATTAAAGTGTGTGTAGTTATTGTAATGTATGGAACTAAAATTTATACAGTAAAATGTGGAACTGAATATCTATCTTGACCAACGGCATTGTATTAGTTGTCAGACTGATCAAGTATTTATTACCTCACATATTAAAAAATAAAGATATGTACAATTTGATATCACAACAATAATACAGTTTTCCCTGGCGGAACTATACATCATGCATTATGGATAACACTTGTTATTTCATATAATAGAACATTAAAAGTCTGTTAGTCATTAGCAACAATTTTACCAGGAATTAAATTTAGCTGGATTAGTTTCAACAGGGTATTAGTTTCATGGTGTATTTACTAAATCGTTGTCAGATAAATGAACGTGGTTTAAATTTTAAAATAAGCTGAGTTCGTTTTTTCCATCATAATAGCGGTCCACCAACACCGTAAAACCTACATCACCAACCCATGCCGAAAATTTCAGTGGAAAATTGAAATAATCCATTAATTTACCTTCTTGCCAGAACAATTTGATGAGAACAATAATATGAATTGAAAAATATCGATATACTGGAAACAACTTTTATACGAAAGTCAACCAATTTCTCTCATATGCATGAAGCCTTATATAAGTTTCTAAAGAATATTACTCTCTCAGTTCCATTTTCTAAACTAAACTTGATTAGACTAGACAAGTCTTAAAGATAAACTTAAGGTGAAATGCTGCTCGCGTACCCCGGTGATGTAGATAACATTGGTAAAGGACTCTGGAATGTTACTGCGGCCTTTTCGGGCATTGAGTAGCAGTCGATAGAAGTGGGTCTGATGATAAATGAGGTAAAACCAAGCAAATTGTTTGAACAAACAAAAAGTATATTTATTTGGGACGCTCTGAGAACCTACGTGTCCTACGGGTATACTTTTCCCTATGCCCTATGGGAAAATGAGGTACGTGACCGGTTTCCTAAGGAACATCAACCGGTCCTAGTTCCAGAAGTTTGTATGAACAGACCGGTACGTTTTAGAAAGAGGTTGGCCGCTCAGAAGACAATTGACACCTGACCAACAATTTGTGATGCGTCTCAGATTAGCTAACGTTTATTAGTTCTAGTTCATCAACCTGTTGCTAATTTATCTCAAATTACGGTTTGGGAATGTTACAAGGATCCCGATTAATATGTATCCTGTAAATGTAAACCATTAAACATATAGTAAACAATTAAACAAAATTGTTGTCGTTGTTAAACAACGAAAGCTGGACATCAGTAAACTGCGGACCAGAGAGCTAGCGGACGCTTACTCCAACCATCTAACTCAACTGCTACGGAATGCTTCAACTTCTGATAATTTTACTTTGCAGTGGCAATATATAGCCAACTCCATATCACGGACTTGGATACTCAAAGCCGTCTCAAGAAGATGCCTAGTATGATGATGAATGTCGCAATGCCACGAGAGAGCCGTATGCTGCATACAATGGCAACGCGAGCTGTTCGTGAATGGCACAGGGAGAAGAGACGAGAGGCAACTGGTTTTTTTTTGGACGAAAAAAGAAGGACGTAAAGACGAGGCAGGATGAGTGCACAAAGTTGCTTTGAAGTAGAGAGAAAGCCCAAAAATTCTACCAGAGAGTTAAGTTGAGAATGCGTGGAACAGGATTGCCCTTCTACCCTTATGGAGGGATCAGTTACGAAATTTACTGGATTCGAACAACACTCCAAAAGACCCCGCCCCAATTCATGACGATAGTATTAACTGTCCACCTCCGAGCCAGAGCGAGACACGTGTAGCAATATCCCGCCTTAAAAACAACATAGCGACTGGAGCAGATGTTCTCCCCTGCTGTATTGTTTAAGGCAGGCGGGGAGGAGCTGATTAGGAGCATGTATCAGCACATGGAGATCATCTGGCTAGAGGAGAGCATGCCCGGTGATTTAAGTCTTAGTCTGTTATGTCCCATATACAAGAAAGGAGCACGTAGTGAATGTAAGAACTACATTGGAATAACCAATTACCAATTTCGGCTTTAGACCTGGTAAATCTACGACGTATCAAAAATTCACATTAGGACAAAACCTAAAATAACCTCATGAAAAGCAGATCGACACCTACCACCTCTTTGTCGACTAGAAAGCTGTCTTCGGCTCTCCGATAAATAATAGGCTATATGAGGCCATGTCTGAGTTTGGTATTCCTGCAAAGCTAATTCGACTTTGCGGATGTACCTTGGAAAACACCAAATCCTCGGTTAAGATTGGTAAAGATCAGTCTGAACCATTCAACACAGAATGAGGTCTCAGGCATGGTGATAGCCTGTCCTGTACACTATTTAATATAGTTATGGAGAAGGCGATGAGAAAAGCTGGTGTCAACATGTCTGGCACCATATTCCACAAGAGCCACATGCCACTAGCCTAAGCCGACGATATAGACATCATTGACCGAAATCTGCGGGATGTTGCTGCAGTTTTCTTATCACTGGAGAAGGAGTAAACAAAAATGGATTAAGCGGTCAATAAGAACAAAACTATATTTAAGATTTCGACGAACAAAGAGTCCTCTCGATGGGGACGCACCTTGAACTTTAGCAATTATTGTTTTGTAGTAGATGAATTTATCTACCTCGGATCTTCCGTCAATAAAAAAAATAATTTCAGCCAAGAAATCAAGCGGAGAATATTGCTCGCCAATAGATGTTTTTACGGACTTCGGAAGCACTATAGTAACACCACCTTATCTCGGGATACTAAGAAACAGCTTAAGCAGGTGATAGTTTTAACCTTTCTGTTGTATGCTGCCGAATCGTGGGTGATTACGACAACGGATATACAAAACCTGGGAGTATTCGAGAGAAAAGTACACCGAAAACTATATGGACTATCTGTGTCGCCATCGGATGAACCATGAGCTGTATGAGCTTTACCACGACATCGACTTAGCTACAAGAGTCAGAATCCAACGGCTACGATGGCTGAGACATGTTGCCAGGATCGATGTAAATACTCCAGCGAGAAAGGTGTTTGAAAGCGAACTTGAAAGCGAACTTGAAGGACGGCACAGAGCAGGGAGACCAAACTTTGTTGGAAGGACAAGGTGGTTGGCGACATGCTACCATCTGATAGAAGCAACTGGAGAACGCACGCTGAAGACCCAAGCGTGTGGAATTCTTTAATACTTCAGGCCTCAAATTTATAAACCACGTTCATATGATGTAATGGGCCACTTAAGTAAGTAAGTAAGTCACAACTAAAATATACTACCGGTTGGGTATATTTCAAAATATAGTAAACATCGTTGTATTTCAGCAAAAAAGAAAATTTGAATAAAACTTTCCATGTCTGCGGTTTTGACAATTTGCGTAGTTCAAAAAGAATCTTGGGCAAGTAGCCAGACAAAACAAAAAAAAATCAAAAGCATATAATCGATAAATTATTCACCAAAATAAAGGCAATTTGTGGTTAAAGCACCGAATATTTTTTAAATTTAATTTATGCTGTTTCCTGATTGACTGACTTTCTGGAAAATGAGATTAACATTCGATTGTTACTTTCGACAGCGTACGTATACTCGTAGTACATGTACTGTCTTACTTTTTACTTTACTAAATGGTTTTACAAATTTACCCAAAAAATATTCATTCGTAAGTAGTGACTTTTGAAAATTATTATTACAATTACTTATGAAACTATAAGTTTTGTCTATAAATCGAAATTATCACACAGTCCTCGTATACCATATTTTAAGATACAAGATACAAGTATTTGTGGATTGTTTACTTTAAGCCCACTTTAAATTCATGAATTAATCAGTCAATAGAACTGTTTAATTAACAAGTCAATGCACATTCGCTTTCAGTCAACCATCAACTGCGGTTCCAATACCTATTGAACTAAATTGTATTTTGAAATGTGTCATGTTTGTGGTGTTCGTTCAAATATGATCTGTCTACAGATGTTTTTGTCACTCAATAGTTTTCCGCCTTTGCGGTTTACACATCTTAAAGAAGTTCACTGAACTTTTTTGTCTGGAGGCTGCAGCATAACCATAATAATTAAATCTTTAAGGTTTTCACAACTTCATTAGGGTTTTTATTATTATCTTAGTTGGGGTATAGTTAGATATGGAAAACCCAGTGTAGGAAATATGAACAGCTATTTTGGGTTTTGCCTAAATGTTTAATGAAGAACGTGATTGCAATGCAGAAATTTGTGTTGGGTTCAGCAGTAGTAGACTTTATGTTTGAAAAGTGTTAAAAATTTAGTTAAAATGACAGAGCAAAAATGTGGCATATTCGTAGTAACTACTCAGAAGAGGCATATGGTTAAAAATAAGCATAACAAGTAGTTATTACGAATCTGAAGTACATACAATTTGGTGAAAACCTTAAGATTTTATCAAAGAACGATGGTTTATCTTTAATGATAACTATTGAATAAGTGGTCATTCAGTAATTTATATTATAAGCGTATCTCAAATCAAATTTAATTGCATTATACATATGCAAAAAGTTTCATATATTTAACACTAGTGGACCCGGCAATGCTTCGCTATTGCTTATTTGGCGAATACTTATAATACTTAAAAGGCTAAGCTTAAGCGTCGTTTATGTACGCTCTGTAAACCATTCGTAACTCCAAGTTACTCCTTAACCTGATCAAACTAAGCACGTCTCAGTAGCCAATATTAAAAAAATCCGTCTGCAAATTCATATCTGTACCGCCAAGTACTATCTGTATACAAACAAAACTGACGCAATGTAAATAGTCCTTTAACTTTGCTGACAGAACTCTGTAAAACATCTTGTCAAAAGTGGCAACGTGAGTGTACCAGCTCGTAAACACGATTTGGCTCAAGGAATGCATACCCTATGATTGGCATCTGAGTGACCTACCAATGTCCTGTGTTTAAGAAAATCCATCCAATTGTGTATACCAAATATCTCGGGATCAGCCCTCTACCCACCGCATACTTCATCGGGCATGTAATCCGATTATCATAGATCATTATTGGCAACTCTGTTTTTTTCGTTCCTTTGTACCTAACAAGGTTTATGTCAAGGGATTGTTAGACGCTGTTGTGAGTTTTAACCGCCAAATTCCTCCAAAGATGGCGCCCAGCTGGTGTTGTTGATTTATTTTGGGATGTTGACAAATCAATTCCTATTTTCCTTGGTCCTTGCGTAATCTGGATTTTTTGTAGTCGCATACTAGGTCCTATCTAGTGTATTAAGGAAAAGACTAAAGCCCATCCTAGCGAACCTTAGTAGACCTAATCAGTGTGGCTTGAGAGCTGGTAAATTCACGACCGGCCAGATATTCACGTAGTCATCGCCGATACTGCGATTAGATGCTATGGCTGAGTTTGGTATCCCCGCAAAGCTGATACGACTTTAGGGGATGACACTGACTGCTCGATGTCTTCAGTGATAATAGTTAGGCGATAGTCTATCATGCGATCCTTTTGAAATTATAATAGAGATTATCATGTCGAAGACTGCAGTAAATTTGACTGGCACCATAAAAGTCATTCGCTATTACCGTATGCCGATTGGTTAAGGACTGCGGGATGTTACTGCAGCCTTTTCAAGCATTGAGAAGCAGTCGGCAGAAGTATGTCTGGTGATAAATGAAAACAAAACCAAGTTAAATAAGGTGTGACGAAATGTAGACAGAGCGCAAAAGACCGGAGTGCTTGGAATTTTTTTATACCTGCGGCTACTGATGGATGATTTTATGTTACTGCTGCCAAATAAGAAGAAGAAGAGTATGCAAATACATTACTAACTGACTTGTATACAGTCCTATTGAAAACATAAGAAAAACAATTATATGTATGGAACATGAACATATGGACTTTGAAATTTCACATCGATTCAAATCCATCCATTCCAATAGTTCGGCTCAGTTATTGTTATACAAATGCTATGCAAATTTTACGACATATGACTAACTAAATATTTGTGACAGTCTCACAGTCACAAATGTGTAAGAACAAATTGTGGCTTTTAATTTGCTTATATTATAACGTTTTATTGTAGAATACTCGTATGTATGTATGTGTATCCAAGCTCAACGTTCGGTTCCACAAAAAAATTGGGGATTACCTTTAAGGCGCTTGCTCCAAGCGTTTTTATTGCGGTCCACTTAACGTTAGCCGAATTAGTCATGCGTTAACCTGTTGGTAGCGACTTTAATTATATGTTTAGCTTTCATTCGAATTTCAATGAAACTAATAAAACATTCAAAGAATATTTTATTACATTTTGTTAGTATGGTCTAGAAAATCGGGATTTGGAATGTGTTGTTGTCACAATTGTAATCGTACATTTCGCGGCGGATCTTAAACATTCCTTAAATGGTAAGGGGGACATTGTTCAACTGCAGGCATTAATGCAAGCGGATAAGATTATTTAAATTCTTTGCGATTGTCAATTTCGCACGTTTACATTTTCCGGATACTATGTGAACAATGTGTTTTAATTGTTCGCAATGTTGAATCACGTCAGTCTATCTCCGTTTCGCATAGATGTATTTATTAATGGGATTGTTATAGTTTTTAACTTATTAGTAACGGATTTGTATATTCATTTGTTTGTTCGCGGTATTGTTAACATTCAATTAATTAAGAATTTATGTTTGGGACTTTTGGTGATTAATGATGTATGTATTTGCCCTGGACAGTCAATTACCAATTTGAAAACAAATGTTTCATAACATTGCATTGCGAATTCTTTAGTGTGCTATAGAATAATAAATTAATAGAATACTACCCGCCACCTGCTTGTTGTGAGAATAGCTTCATTGTTGAGGCTACAAGACGTCACTAATCTACACACTTTCAAAAAGTTAACGAAACTTTTTGACGTCACAAGCATAAACCAGTCAGCTTAGAGCAGCATAATGTGGTTTAAACATTAATTAGTTTCTTGTTAAATCCGCTCTCTCTCTAGCTCACTTACTCTCTCTCTCTCTCTCTGTTATTGTTTTTCCCACTTGTGAGTCAAAGGTAAACATTCTATCTTACTATTTTGAAAATCGAGTCTTAAAACGCTTATCAATGCGGCAGTAACTATTTTTCGGAACGCAAGTTCACTGAACTTTTTGGTGTAAACCACAAAATACGGAAAACAAACAAATCTCTGGCAAGGGGAAAAAATGTGACACATTTCAATTCGCATAGATTGAATTGGCTGATAAAATTATTGATTATTGAAAGTGAATCTTCTTTTTTGCATTAGAAATTATCAAAAAATCATCTAGTCATATTATTCAGGTGTGAAGTTTTTAAAGAGGACGGATCAGAAAGGCGGTTACTTGTTACTTTAACAGGAAGTAATTACTAAAGAATTTTTGATTGATGAGTAAACATTGCGGAGCTTTAATTGTAATATATTGCCATGGTATGCGTACTAGTTTGTTCCTTTGAAAGTAGACACACACAATTTTCGATAGAAAATAAAATTCGGATTCGCTGAAACTTACAGTGAAATCCAAAATTGTAGTTTGTGAACGATACTGAGGTGACACTGTTGTATCCACTAAATCAAATTCGAAAATGATAATATTATACTTACTGGTTAAAATTCACAAACGATACGTAAAAGCTATTCGTTTACTAATCGGAAAATGCGAAGGAATTCAAAAAAACATTTGAATATGATAACAACAAATCGCTGGTAAACATTCATTAACGTATCATAAAAGCGGTTCTTTTTTTTAAGCATGAAAAATTCGATTATTTCACTTTTATAATTTAAATAAGTAATTGGTTAATTCATAACAATCTTTGGCTTAATATTTTACATAAATGTTTTTTATTCTAAAAACCAAATTTTGTCGAACACAGATATAAAAAACTTAAATAAAATGAAATAGTTTCACGCTATTTGAAAAAATGTAAAGAAAAGTCTTTAATACAAGAAACGAAGGAATAACATAAAAATAAGGATGATATATAGATTTTGCACCTTAAAAGGAACTCGTTCTTATGATTCGTAATAGAATCGTTTTTTTGATTCTAAAAGATTCGCATTTTTGATTCGATTCGAGAAGGAATCGTACAAACGCACGTATAAAAAACTTCCAAGCGCTTCTGTCTTTTACGCTACATAGATAGTTCGTCACACCATGGTTAGATAACATCTCCTTTGCCTGGTCCATCAAACGAAGTTGATGTTGTTGGACCAGCTGGAGGAAGTAGCTGGGGTGATAATTCTTTACATAGATTCAGATTATCATACGATCATTAATGGCAACTCTGTATCGTTTCTTTGTAGATAACAAGGTTTGTGTCCAGGGATCGATAGATCCTCTAAAGATGGCCAGCTGGTTTTGTTGATTTATTTTGCGATGTTGATAAAACAATTCCTTTTTACTTGGTCTTTGCGCAATCTGTATTTTTGTAGTGGAAGCATCTAGGACGAGTTTTGTTGGCTTTTTTTTTTTGAGAACTCGAAAGTATTTGAAAAGTTCAACTATGTTGATTTGGCCAGTGTCTCGGCCAAAATGAGCTACCGAAGGCTGAAGTTTTGATCGCCCCTTACTGCGCCGGCCATCCAGTTTATTGCCGAAAACTTTTCGAGCTGAGGGATTTTCATCCATTCGTACAAAGTGTCTATGCCAGAACATTGATCCGCTTGTATTACTACCCAGGATTCTGCGCTGTAGAGCAAGATAGATAATTTCAGTGTCAGGTAGAGTTAATTCTTTGTTCGTCGAAAGAGTGCATAGTACCAGCAGTTCGCGGTCAATACTAGCCTTTTGATTTAAAGGCAGACATTATAATTTTTGTTTATGGCTGAGCCAAGATAGACAAAATGATCTACCACTTCAAAGACATAGTTGTTAACGTTCAAGCAGCGTCCCAAACTGGCAGACTCTGTGTTTGTTGAAACAAATAACATGAATTTGTCCTCATTTATCACCAGACCCACTTCAGCCGACTGCTTCTTATTGCTTGAAAAGGTCACAGTAACATGCCACAGTTCTCGGCATGTTACAGCAGTAACATGTTATACCATCGCCAAACGTGAGCAGCATGTTATGGAACCAGTGGTATTTACTGCAGCCTTCCGCATAATGATCTACATTAGGATATTAAAGAAATCGCATGACAGAATATCGCCTTGTCCGAAGCCTCTCTTGGTAGAAAATTGACTCTGTTAGATTTGCGCCTATTTTCACTGAAAACTTCGTGTCTGTCAGTCGTCAGTCGTATTGATACGCAAAGTTGTATCAACGTTGCAAGGATACCAAACTCAGCCATAGCATCTAATTGTTTCTATCGATAAACAGATGATTGGTGTCCATCTGCATTTCTTGCGTCTTCTCCAGGAGTTGTCGCAGTTTAGATTTAGCAGGTCTAGTGTCACACTGATAAGAGCCAATCAGGTTCGCTAGGTAAACATAGAACACTCAGATTCCAATCATGGGTATGCAGTTTTTTTTACCCATAACGGACTTCTTGCGGCCGGAAATTGAGGAAAGGAATGATATGTGGTTCCAGCAGGATAGTGTCAATTGCCATAAACTAACGAAACAATGGCTCTTTTGCGTTAGAAATTCCGTGGCCGTGTTATCCTACGTCGTGGTGATTTTAATTGGCCGCCACGATCATGTGATTTGATACTGTTGGGTATATTTAAAACAAAAGGTGTTCATCAATAAGCCAATGACAATTCAAGGGCTAAAGGATGAAATAATTCTGCACATTAACGACATTGAACCTCAATTATGTTGCAGAGTCATTGAAAACACGGACCATCGGCTAGAGGTATGCAACCGAAGCAGTGGCGAACATTTGACCGATATTATATTTCACACATTATTGCCATAGATCCTTTGTATCATAATAAAAATATTAAGATAATTTTCTGAAAAATTTTTGTTTTATTAACATCATGCATTTTGGTTGGTTACAAAGAGTTGGGTATTTTATGCGATATATTTATTCATATGTGGACCCTGTTTGGGACCGGCCGTGGCATGATGGTTAGAACACGCGACTACCATGCAGGAGATCCCAGGTTCAACTCCTGGCTCCAGTCATCTAAAAAGTAAAAAAAGTATAAATTTGACTTTCATTGACGGCCTCCTCGAATTTGTCATCAGAAATTTCGCAGTATAAGTGTCGATCGGCATGTCTAGTAAAAGCTTCCCAAACAGTGACGTTCGCATTCGTCGATAAACAAGTAGGTGCCGTTAGATGTGAATCTAAAAATAGAAAGCGTGTTAATTCACAAAACGAGTGAAGCTATCCCATACGTCAGTCATGGGCTGTTAAGGGAAATTAAGTTTTTTTCTTTTTAAGTGGGCCCTGTTTAGCTCTGCTGCAATGTTTATTTAAATAGATTTTATATTAAGTATCTATGTTTTATTAAATTTGGTACCGTCACCCTACTCGTTGGATGGTATATATCATTTGATACGACCCAAAAGTGTTACCCATATGAGGAGTCACTAGGTTTCTTTGAATCAATTTTGATTCATGACTTTATAAGTCGTTTGATCACTGCGTGTCTGTCTGTCCGTCGGGCTGGCACGCACGATAGCATTTGATAGACGTAATCAATTTTTTTGAAACTTTGTATCGGTTAATTTTGCATATCGCCTACATGACCACACCCCTTTTGGTACCTCTTATGCAGATGTGCCATTCAGCCCACTTTAGAAATCGAGTAATAATATCAATACTCCCAAAGCGATTTTGTCCAAATTAGGTATTTAGTAAAGGTATAACTGGATTAACTTTTGGAGAAAAAAAAAATGGAAGTCTAGCCACGTCCCTTCTATTTCCTCCCATACAAATATCCAATTCCACTCACTTTAGAGATCAAGTAATAATATCAATACCCCCACGGGATCATGTCCAAATTCTGTATTTTGTTAAAAGGATAAAGTTTTTAAGAAGAGCTGTAAGTCTAGCCACGTCCATTCTGGTACCTCCCATACCCATCTGGTATCGCCCACTTTAGAAATCGAGTAATGATATCAATACACCCAATGCGATCGTGCCCAAATTCCGTATTTTGTGAAAATATAACAGGATAAAGTTTAGGAGAAAAAACTGGAATTCTAGCCACGCCCCTTGAGGTACCTCCCATTCCCATCTGGTATCGCCCACTTTAAAAATGGAGCAATAACATAAATACTCCCACGGGATCATGCCCAAATTCTGTATTTTGTTAAGTTATAAAAGGATAAAGTTATGAAGAAAAACTGTAAGTCTAGGCGCATGCCTTCTAGGACCTCCCGTACAACTGTATAACTCCGCACACTCTAGAGATCTGGTAATAATATCAATACACCCAACGCGATCATGCCAAAATTCTATATTTTTTTAAGCTATAAAAAGATAAAGTTTTGGAGAAAAAAAGGAAAGTCTAGCCACGCCCCTTCTGGTTCCTCCCATACCCATCTGGTATCGCCCACTTTAGAAATTGAGTAATAATATCAAGATATCTAATCGATCGTGCCCAAATTCTTTATTCTTGGATAAAGTTTTGGAGAACAAATTGGAAGTATTGCCACCACCATTTTCGTACCTCCTATACAAATCGAGTAATAATATCAATACAGCCAACTCTGTATTTAGTAAACCAATAACTGGATAAAGTTTTAGAAAAACATTTGAAGGTCCACCCTTCTGCTACTTCCAATACAAAGGTTTTATGCCGCTCACTTTATAATTCGTTTAATAATATCACTACTCCTTAAGCAATCATACCAAACTCAGCATTTAGTAATTCTTTAACTATATAAAGTATTAGAGAACTAATTTATACTGATGGTGAGGATATATGTAGGTCGGTTTACCCTGCTGAAACTTTTTAACTTATTATTTTGTGTTTACTATACAATCATATCTATTTTGTTGTATTAATATTAAAATATTATACAAAATACATGTTTCTAACATACAGTTTTTTCTTTTGCAGGATCTTACAACTATTGGTAAGTTTATACAGCAGTTACATACAACTTTTTTCATAAATTGCTTAGAATGCTCAATGCCAACTATAATTAAAAATAATAACCCCATTAATGGTAACTAAAAAATTTATTTTATTTACATATGGGCATTTGCAAAGTAAGGTCCACCCTTATTACAAAAATTAAAAGTTGACAACAATTTTATTGACGTTCTAATGTAACATTCGTGATCAACAATTTGGAGCATATCAAATTTTTAATATTTTCTAATTTCGCAAAAAAACTTAAAAATTTTTTTATATAATTTTATCATAATGGAAATTTTTGTCTCATCACGTAACATAACGTCACGTTTTACAATATAGTTTGTAAAAAATATCAAAAAAGTTTTGGTAATTAAGCAAATAGTAAAACATAGTAAAAATATTCTTAAACATATTAAAAAAGTTTTTTTTAAAAAAAGTCCGAATCAGATCGAATTCGCACTGTTTTGCGTTTTTTAAAAATAGGAATAACTGATTTCTATTTTTGTCACATCCCCCTCTTTATTTGCTCATACTTTAAGATTGTTCAGTACAGCGAATTTCATTTCTCACTAAATCTAGAGCTTCTTACGTATTACACAAAAAGTTAGAGAAGTAATAAAATAAAATAAGTTCTTCATTGTTTCTCATCTTCTAAAAACGGAAGACTTTCACATATGTGACTATGGATTTGCCCATATCATGTTTTACGAGATATATATTCTTTATCTATTACACAGCACAACACATGATTTTGGGACTCAATTCTGAGAGTTGCACGAGAACGTGGCCCTAAAAATAAGAACTTCTTCATCATTTTTTTTTGTCAAGTTGGCTGCGACAATAATTTAATGGCCATACGAATTTATTAGCTCAAGGTGGATTATTAGCACATTTTCAATGAGCTGAAAAATATCGTACTGTGTTATACATTTTGAATAGAATTTGTTATATGATCGAAAACGATCACATTATATCGTCCCCTCAATATAACAATAGCTTATAATAGCACATTTTCTACAGCACATAGGCTATTATTATATTGATATAGCGATATAGCTGACTTCTCACAACTTTTTAGCACACATTTGCTTAAAAGTGGTTGCCATCATCTGCACATTTTTATTATACTTAACCAACTAGTAAAATACAATTCGGGTCTTTATTATTATCTCTATTACATTATTTAATCTGACATATCACAAAGATTCACTATTAATTTAAAACAAATTCCACCAATTTTCGCTTCCATCAATTTTTTTTTATTTCAATGATAAACTTATTACAAAAATTTACTTCTTATATATATACAATTAATATTTACAAAACTTTTCGTTGTTTTTATGTTAATCCTTTGTTTTTCAAATTTTCCATATCAAACTTAATTTTATTTTCAATAAACAATTAATATTATGTTAGAATACAATATCACAGTTAATTGCTGCTATCTTAAATAAAATAAAATTCCAAGTAATTTATATCTAAGGCTGAACATTATTGTGAATCCATTGAATATAACTACGGATACGTGTATAAATGGCCGGTGACTCCAAACCACAACCACGACCATACGAAACAAGACCTTCAATGAACCAACCCTGTGATGTACGATGGGCCAAAGAGCCACCAGAGTCACCGGTGCAACTGTCTTTGCGAAATTCGCCACCCGCACAAAGTTGTTCATCGGCTACGGCATAAGAGCAGTCACGATTTTCCACATAGGGAACGTCGACTTTGCGTTTCTCAACGGTATATTTCACTGAAAAGAAAAATAAATTAGTTGTTATATCGATGATTCACTTGCCAAATCGATTAACTCCATATAAAATGAAGCTGATTTTAATTTTAACAACTCCTGTTTCAAGCCAACAGAATGATGTGACAAGGAATCTGTCTGTAATTTTGAAATCAAATTTTAAAATATCAATAAGTGGAGTTAATCTTTATGGCTTCTGAGCCACTCATATAAAATAGATTTTAAGTTATTCTACTTTTATAGGAAAGCAATGCAATACATTATTTTGCAGAACTTTAATATTAAGGTTCTAAATTTTATTTTCTTTATTTTTCATATTACGATTCTTCCTCGAGATTCTTTTTAAATGACATTTTGTTGCAATATCTTCTTATTAAAGTGAAAAAGTAAAAAACAAACAAATTGTATACCATACCTGTTCCATTATGACCCCATCCGGCCACTGTTAGTCTCATGCCCGTTCTCAATGACGGCAATTCAGGCATTGCATCCGGCAGGCAAATCGGTGCCACTGTATCAGAAAATATGATATTTTTATCGGTCCTAATAAGGGCTATGTCATGATGATTGTAAATTTTCGTATTCTTATTGAAATTTGGATGAACTATCAAACGTTCAGCGTTAAGGCGTTGGAATGGATCAATACATCCTAAAGAGTTGCAGTCTACAGAAGATTCTGTATTGTGATCACCCACTCGAAGGGATACTCTGAAATTTTATAAAATTTGCATATGTTAAATAAAATTATGAAATCAATTAAATATTGACGTGGGAGAAACTAACAATTTACCAATTTTTTGCTCTATTTTACCCTTGACACAATGACCAGCAGTGAGTACATATCTCTGATTAATGACATTGCCGGAGCACACGGAAACCAAATCGCCATTAGCTGAAAATGAGAAGAATAATTAATTTCAAATATAAGAAGATGAAGAAATGTATCCCACAGGGTGGATTAAGGCCTGCTCAGTTGGCCTTAGGAAAAAGTACCTGTCTTTTTTTGTAATCTGGATTCAATATACCACATGTATTTCATAAAAATCATATGGTCAGTAACTACTACCACTGTAAAAGCAGTGCTCTATATCGAGTAAAACAATATTAATGTTGCCGCCGTAACTACATATGGGCAATTCCATGGTCACATATGTGACAGTCGTACGTTGTAAGGAGATGAGAAACAATAAAAAACTTAATATTTTTATTACTTATTTAACGTTTGTGTAATACATAAGAAGCTCTAAGCTCATTTGAGAGACAAGTAAGAAAGTTTGAGTCGGTTAAACCGACTTACATATATCCTCACCCTCAGTAAAAATACGAAGGGGTATTGGCTAGGGCTTTAATAGTTGTCTAATACTTTATATAGTTAAATCATAACTAAATACAGAGTTTGGGTTAGAGTGGTTTAGGGGTAGAGATATCATTACACGAATTATAGAGTGCGTGGGACGAAACATTTTTGGAACTACCAAAAGGATGGTGGCTAGACGTCCAATTTTTCTCTAAAACTTTGTCCATTTATAGATTTTCTAAATGCGAAATTCGGGCAAGATTGCGTTGGGTGTATTGATATTATTACTCGATCCCTAAAGTGGGAGGTATGGGAGGTACCAGAACGGTCGTGGCTAGGCTTCCAGTTTTTTCTCCAAAACTTTATCCTATTATAGCTTTACAAAATACAGAATTTGAGCACGATCGCGTATTGTATTGATATTATAACTAGATCTCTAAAGTGAGCGGAATGGTAAATTTGTATGGGAGGTACCACAAGGATGCTGGCTAAACTTCGAATTTTTTCTCCAAAACTTTATCCTGTTATAGCTTTACTAAATACAGAATTTGAGCACGATCGCGTTGGGTGTATTGATATTATAATATTAATCGATTTCTAAAGTGGACGGTACCAGATGGGTATGGAGGGTACCACATTGAGCGTGGCTAGATTTCCAGTTTTATTCTCTAAAACTTTATCCTGATTTAACTTTACTAAATAGAGAATTCGGGCAAGTTTCGTTGGGTGTATTGACATTTTTACTCGATTTATAATGTGGGCAAAATTGTACATTTGTATGGGAGGTACCAGAAGGGGCGTGACTAGAGTGTTCAAATACCTCCTTTTTTTAGAAACCCGGTTTCCGAGTTATTCGAAAAATTGATTTTTTAGAGAAATCGGATTTCGAATACAGCATTTGAAAGAAAACCGGTTTAACCGGTTTTTTTCGGTTTTTTCCTAAAAAGTTAAAAACATTTATGAAAAAAATAATTTGGTTTAAAAAAATGCATTTATTTAGTATGTTATATCAATACACCCAGCCTCCCATACAAATGTACTACTTCGCCCACTTTAGAAATCGAGTAATAATATCTATATACTAGAAAATTATATGTTTTACTGAGGGTAAGGGTATATGTAAGTTGACTTACCCGACTGAAACTTTCTTAAAATAGTATTTAAGAAATAATATGCAATTTAAGTGTTCAATTTTGAGTCAATTCTTCTGTTTCGTTTTTATAAAGCTTGATACAGAAAACACACGCTCACTTATTGTGGAAGTAGGATTTATTGACAAAAGAGGGTTTAGAAGGATGTTGAGCTTTTCTGTCCTTTTATTAAATCTATCGAAATAGTTGAAATCATCATATAGGCGTGTGTATTGCAATTTGTTTTCACTGGTGGATTTTGGATGTTATTTATTGTCCTGTTTAAATCGTTGCAAGGACTACCATTAGGAGATTCCCTCATCTCACAATCTGAACTGTTACTAGACTCTGCTGTTGTTGGGGAAATTGCAGGATAAAGTCTTTTAAAAAGCTCTTTAGCAAATTCCATCGTTTCCGCCTTTTTAGACTACTTTACACATGATTAGCTTGTAGGATATTTTCCGGTCCTAATACATTGTAGTAGATCTACCCTGCCAGTAATTCAAATCATACATTGTGACACTTTGTCATAATTATCAAAAATATACAAATACACAAAAGACCACAGTTAAAGATATAAACACTCCAGCGCATATGTAATACGATCCACCGCTTAAATACAAGCCGATCGTAGCGCGTGGGAAATGCTGAGCGTGCACTTTGCAGCTCAAGTGCTCAAATACATATATAACATATGCATGCCTTCTGCATACATATGAACACAGTAATATAGTAATATAAACATACAGACATACAAATAAGTAGATATAAGAACTTTATGTATTAGACTAAAGTATCTGAATTATTAAATGAGACAATAAAGAAATTCAGTTTGATTGTAACAGCCAAATAGAGCACTACTTCTACAACATATTATATAATTAGGGTATTCAATGTTTGTAAACGAGAATGTTTTTAGGAGCTTTTTAAAGTTTTAAAATTTAATTTCAAATTAATTTAGAAAAAACTTTTTACATTTTATAAACAAGAATGTTTTTAGAAGCTTTGTAAAATTCAATTTCAAATTAATTTAGAAAAAACTTTTAACGTTTTGTAAACGAGAATGTTTTTAGAAGCTTTGGAAAATTTTAAAATAAAATTTCATATTAATTTAAAAAAATCTTTTTACATTTTATAAACAAGAATGCGTTTAGAAACTTTGTAAAATTTTAAAATTCAATTTCAAACTAATTTAGAAAAAAAAACCGAGTACCCGACGGAAAAAACTCGGTTAAACCGGTTATTCGAAAATGCTATTTTTGCAAAAACCGGCATACGGTTTTAAATAAAAAAACCGGTTTACGGTTTTTCGGTTTCGGTTTTGAACACCCTAGGCGTGACCAGACTTCCAATTTTTTCTTTATCTAGTAATAGCTTTTTAATAAACATGTTGGGCATGATCGCTTTGGGTGTAGTGATATTATTACTCGATTTCTAAAGTACATTTGAATGGGAGGTACTAGAAAGGGCGTGGCCATGAAGGCCATATGCAAACCCGTAAGTAGTTTTGGAAAATATTAACCTATGCTTAGTTTCAAATCAATTGGTTACTTCTTTCGAAAGTTATCGTAAATACCAGCCGGAGAGATGGACATGGATCAAACGCTTTATCAAGTCATAAATCAAATTTGGTTCAAATAAACCTAGGGTTTAAAGTGACTCCTTCGATGTGTTAGACTTATTGCGAGTATATACCCACCTATCCGTAGGCTGGAGGGTACAATAGAACAAAAAAAATTATATTGATTTAATATGTTAGTACAGGTACCCTGGACGGGCCGACCGTAGTGGCATGATGGTTAGAACACGGGACCAGAGAACGAAGCCGACCCGAATTTGTCGGCGGCGGCGGCTCAGAATATTTTTATCGGTCGGTGGCGGCAAAATTGGATTTTTACCGGCGGCGGCTCAATTTCTGCTAATTATTTTGTAACATATAAGAGCTTCATGTCTTAACAAAAAAAAAAAACAAAGCTCATAAAAATTTCACCAAAAATTTTGGTGACCAAAAAATAAGGGTACCAACATAACGAAATTTTTCAGATTTCAGCCGCTACAAGTCAAATACATCGGCGGCCAACAATAAGCCGACACCAGCCGTACATATCGGCGGCGGCGGCGCATCGGCTAATTATCGGTCGACTTCTTTCTCTGCACGGGACTAGCAATTAAATATTTGTCAGATCCATCTACAATTTTTTGATCGCTGACCTCCTTTAGAGGTCAGCGAGAAGCTCTCCCATTTGCCAATCATGAGATATAAAGGGAAAATATGTTTTTTATATACCCTGTGAAGCCGAAAGTTCTATTAAAACATCCACGGCAAAGGTTTTGAAAAAGGGATCCGAGTATACTGCAAATATAAAGGCAACACTTTCGTACTCTCCTCGATCTGCCCGAAGTCATCATAAGTGACGAATCATCGACGCCAATTGCACGGCTTAAAAATAATAAAGCTGCGGAACCGATGGACAGCCGGTTAAGCATCTAAGCCCGGAGGCGATCAGCTGCCAAAGAGCATGTATCTGCTCATAAACACGATTTGGCTTAAGGAATGCATACCCCATGATTGTAATCTGAGTGTTCTATGTGCAGACAGCTTTTACGGGATCAGCTTTTTACCCATGGAAGACTAAAGTCCATCCTAGCCACCCTGATTGGACCTTATCAGTGTGGCTTTAGATCTGAAAATCTACGATATTCACACTGTGATAAATACTGGAGAAGACCCAAGAAATGCAGCTCGCCACTTACAATCTGTTCATCGAATATAAGATGCTATGGCTATGGCTGAGCTATTTTCCACCAAGAGAGGCTTCAGACAATGTGATAGTTTATCATGCGATCTCTTTAATATCATAATGGATATGATCATATGGAAGTCTGCAGTAATACAAGCCTCATGCGGATCGCGTATGCCGATGTTATAGATATCATTGGCTGCGGCCTTTTTAAGCAGTGAGAAGCAGGCGGTAGAGTTGGATCTTGTGATTAATAAGGACAAAACCAAGCTATATATTCCTACGAACACAGCCTACTAGTTTGGGATACTGCGTGAACGTGTCGCAACAAAAATTACATTCAATAGTCCGAAACGACAAAAACTATTCGATGCTGTGGCTGAATTTGGTATCGCCGCGAAGCTGATTTGCTGGAGATGTTGCGGAAGGTTGCAGTAATGCTGCTCGCATATGGCGATAATATAGATATCATTGTTTGAGGACTGTGGAATATTACTGCGATCGGAAAAAGTGCATCTGATAATAAATGGCAGTAAAACCAAGTATTTTGTTACAACGAACCCAAAGTCAACTAGTTTGGGAATCTGTACGAACGTTGACAACTATATCTTTGAAGTGGTACATGATTTGGTCTACCTACCACAAAAAAATTGACATTCAGGATATCAAGAGATGAGTATTGAACGCGAAAGTCTGCTATTATGAGCTAAGCAAGTGATTTAATGCAAAAGCCCTCTTTCGACGAACAAAGACCCATCTCTACCAGGCACTGATCCTACCTGACATGCTTTACAGCTAAGAATCCTGGGCAATAACACAAGCGAATTAATCTATTCAAGGAGTCGGCAAGAGGAAAATACTTCGCAAAATATTGAGACCCATCATCGTTAACTACCAGTACCATCGTCGAATCAAGCATGAGCTGTATATATAATGACAATCGAAAAGAGCTGTATGAAGAGCTGTTACCAAAACTTGGTGTTACGAACTATCTATGGAGCGCGAAAGATCGAAGCGCTTGGAATTATTTTCTACGTGCGGCTACTGATGGATGAATTTCTGTTGCTACTGCCAAATAAGAAGAAAAATTCACTCTGCCCTTTTTGTCGGTTTGAAAATTCTCGAAATCTGTAATGAATCTTCGAAAATATCAACAAAAAAATTTTCAAACCGTAATGAACAATAACTATTGCGTTACATCAGAGTAATAGTGTAAATCTTGTCGCTAAGAACTTAAATATTATTCATAAATTGTTGTAATGTTTGGCTCCGTGAACAGTGGCCCAAATAAAAAATGGCCCCAATTTTTTAAATTAAATGTCACCCCAAATTTGGGGTGCATCATTTTGTGTTTTTTTTTTTTTTTTTTTTTTGGGAGCGTGACCTAAGAACTGGCAAAAAAATTCCATGGGATCCGTCATAATTTGCCAGAACTGGCGTGGCTCTGCCCCATACAACTCGAATTTTTTAAATGGTTGTATCTTTTAAGCCGTTATAGGTACGAAGACGAGATATGGTACGTATATCGGTCGTGTATGAAAGAATACTTTGTTTGTGGAAAGTGGGTAATGCCACGACCCTTTTTAGAAAATCGTTATATGGGCCTAATAAATGGACCTATTGCAATTATATTTTCTTTGTTTGATACTATCCATAGGGCCTCTATTATAGGCTACATGAAAAAATAGTTAAAAAACCGAAATTTCAATCGATCATGTGTCACGAGCAATCTGAGGTATGAATATGTTATAAGATTTCCTACATATGTTATTGGTACAGGATTGCGTCTCGCTGAGAAATGGGAGGTACCATGCCCCTTTTAAAAGAATAGCTACTTCGGCGAAATAATGGACCAATTGCAATAGAATTTTCACTGCGTAGTACTATCTGTAGGAACTCTATCATAGGCTACATGAAAACATAATTAGACAAAAAGGCATGGTACCGATTATACAAACCAAAATTTCAATCGGTCATATTACACGGGCCATGTAAGGTATGAAGATGAGATTTGCTACATATGTAAATGGTACATGGGAGATTACGTCTCGCTGAAAAATGATCGGTGCCACGCCCCTTTTGGATAAATTGTTAAGTCGTTCACATTAATAGAACGATGGTAATAACATTTGCGTAATCTATATATTTATAAAGATAGGATGATGAAATAGGAATTGAAAAGGCTAAAGGTATATTCACAAATTTTAAGTGAATATTTTAGTGGGATGTGAAGAAATTTTTCGAAATTCGTTGTAAAAAACCAAAAAAGCGATAAAACTGATACTATCGCCCAGGTAGAGTTACGAATGGCTTTCTACAGAAAGAGAGGGATGGGTTTTTAGAAGTTCGAAAATTTAGTGGTAAAAAGACCGAATAAGGATAAAACTAGTACCACCATCACCGTGACCAAACGGCTAAAGCTATAATTGTATATGGGCACGCTTCCTATAAAATTAGAGGGGATACCAGTTCATTTAAATTGTGTAATACGAATGTATCTCTTGAAATTCGACTAAAGCGATACAATCACTCCGACCAATGGGATAAAACTACAATCACATAAATGAGTTTTTGTTCGTCTTATGAAGCGTTTGCATTTTACCTGTATTGCTTAAATTCATAAGAAGATTCATTTAAGAACGGGTGAAGCAACGCGATCCGGGAAAGCTAGTTTTTTATAAAATGAAATGTGACTCAATTTTTAAAATGAACGATGGCCTTAGTAAAATTTGAAAAATCTCCTCAAATTTACGTGTTGTTGTGGTCAATGTAACATATCGGGGCCATTTTTCATTAGAGCATTCATAATGATTAGTAATCTTAAAGAATTTAACTTGGCATTAACTTTTACCGCACTCTGTTAATGTTTGAAAATAAAATTGACTTTATACTATTTTAAAACTTGCACTGAATCACTTGTTTACTAAGCTTGCTTGATTACATCAATCCACAGGTTTGCTAAGAATCTGACGTAAATTTTAAATCGTGACATACATGAGCAATGTAAATGATGCAACTAGAAATAGTATACCTTTCTGCTATTCATCAGTGGTTAAAAAAAAAAATACTAGATATGTAATGGGTTTTTTTTCCACTGAATAAATGCAAAATTTTCAAAGTATTTCCTAATACATGTATGAAATTTTGGACACAATTCCTTTGATAACACTAGTATAGAATCGGACCTAAGATTATTCAGAGCGCTGAATTTAAATATGTATTCCGGTTTTAAGATTATTTCTAGGTTTTAAGATATTTAATCAATATTTGGTTATAAAATACTAGCTTAAACGTGGATGTTTTAAAAATAAATTACAGTCTATATCACTTAGTGATAACAAAGCATTCTACTGGTGAAAGAATTTTTGAAATCGGTTGAATAGTTTAGAAGATTACCGCCTATATACAAACTTACACACCTATTCTCTTCATAATATTAGAATCTACGCTTGTGTTATAAATCTCTGTTAATCTCTAATGCATTAGAAAAGATACTAAACAATGCAAACTACCCAGTTACACTGCTCTTATTTTCTATATTTTAACATTTTCTGCATCTACACTGTACTCTGTAGATCTAGTTTGATCTGCACTGTAGGTAACATGCGAGAACTCAAAAACTAGAACCAATCTTGAAAAACGAAACGGGGATTCAAATTCATAGGCTGTTCTCATAGGCTCTGATCCAAAAGTCAACCAGAATTTGTAAACTTGTGTGAACTGTGGGATGCTACTGCGACCATTTCATTCAGTAAGAAGCAGTCGGCAGAAGTATAAATAAATGAGGACAATACCAAGTTATTTGTTTTCCCGAACCCAGAGTCTACTAGTTTGGGATACTGCGTGAACGTAATCTTGGGGCAGTCGCTCTACTTGCTCGTCACTCATATTACATGCGAGAACTCAAAAACTAGAACCAATCTTGAAAAACGAAACGGGGATTCAAATTCATAGGCTGTTCTCATAGGCTCTGATCCAAAAGTCAACCAGAATTTGTAAACTTGTGTGAACTGTGGGATGCTACTGCGACCTTTTCATTCAGTGAGAAGCAGTCGGCAGAAGTATAAATAAATGAGGACAATACCAAGTTATTTGTTTTCACGAACCCAGAGTCTACTAGTTTGGGATACTACGTGAACGTAATCTTGTTGCAGTCGCTCTTCTTACACGCCGCTCATATCACATGCAAGAACTAAAAAACTTGAACCAATCATGAAAACCAAACCCGTATACGAATTCAGCACCTCAAATAATGTTAAGATCTGTTCTCTTAGTAGTAAAATGGTGTAATTTTTAAATATGTAGTAACACTTCCTGTTTTCCATTCTTTAGTATACTTTACTCTTTTTGTTATTTTTCTCATTTACTTACGTCTTTTATATTCCAAATTGGCCAACCAAGGAAATTCACCCAATTCGGCCTCTTCACCGCCAAAAATTTTATTCACCACCGATATGGGTCCACAGTCTGGAGGTTTAGGAAACATATCCGATATTTGTCTTTTTTCTGGCGGAGGTCCCTGAGTAGATGGTTTATAACCGTCATCGGGAAATATTATACGCTGACCTTTTAACTGGGATCGTTCCACAAATCCGGTATCCTCGGTACAGCACACATAGGGACGAAGACCCTCACCATTGGCACACTCAGATTTGCGGGCAAAGTCGTAACCCGGAGTCCAATGGCTGCGTATAATACCCAAAATAGAGGGACATTCGTAGATAGTAATACATTGACCTAAGTGACCGTTAGGGTTTTGACATCTGTGGGAGACTGCGCAGAAAGATACGAGTTATTTGTAAATAAAAAAATCTTTAATATAAAAGTTACATAGAACATCTTTCCATTCATTATTTCTGAATAAATGCAATAAATTTTTTTGCAATAAATTAAGTTTAAAATTATTATTTAAATTTATGGATAGTATTATTTTCGCTTGGCGCTACGATTTTATGTGAAGTGCCTGTCGTTGAAGTACTAACACTGTACTAATGGCTGTCCAACGTATTTGTTTTACCCACCTTCATAATTTAATGACAGACATTTGCTTGTGAATATGAAAACAAAGATCACTGCCCAGTTGATGGGAACTAATTGATGTCTTGGCATTTTGTTATTTTAATTTGTGTGAATTTGTTTCGCGTGTTAGTTGTTGTTTTTTTCTTTCGTATTTCGTATTTTATTTTGTGCTGTTCTACCAGCTACTGTTTATCGTGTTTCTTTCCGTTAGAAAGTGACTTCTAAGTTACCGATTCCGTTGTTAAATTGAAACTGAGTTTGATTTTTTAATAAGCTTGTATATTTATTATGGTACAACTTGTTAGTTCTCGCGCGCTCTCTCTCTCTCTTTTGTCTTTAACTCAGTTTGTGATAGTATTTTTAACACGTAATACTAGATACTTTTGCAAAACCGACATTTACTTATGTCGGGTAGGGATCTATTATGTTTATATTGCCAGTCATATACATAGATGCTAATTAAGAGTCTAAATACCCTGAAGTAAATAAGTGATTAATCTATATAATCGCTTATTAACTTTAGGGTATGTTACGTCTAGTTAACAGTTCTTTGACTTTGAATTTTGTTGAATTGCTCTTGTATCAAATTTCATTAATAAATAGTTAATATAGAAATGTTGAACTAAGCCTACATCTTGGACATGGAGCTATGTACGAGGGTCGTTATAGCTTTGTATATCTCCATAAATCCCTTCGGCACCACGAAATATACGCCAGACAATGTAATCCCACACTTATGTATGCGACACTTGAGCAGAAAATAATTCACTGCGACCTGAATGGTTGAAGTCCGGATCGCCTTAATTATTCTTTTAATGGATTGCTTCAATTCAGTCGTACGCCCCATAAAAAAGGCTGGTGCAGTCAGATCAGATGATCTTAAGGACCAGCGGAAAGTGCACTTTCGGGATAATAATTTTTTTGGGAATTTTTGTTAGAGCTCCGCCATAACCGGTCTGGCTGGTGTACAGTTGCTGAATCTTGCTGGAACTAAATGCTATTAAAATGACGTATCCATTTCGGCGCAGTTAAGGGATTAAACACTCCGTCAACTTCTTTAAAAACCTATTGAGTAGCATAATTGGTGCATCACCCTGTATATGAAAAAAACCAGGGAGGAAACGTTTACGTTATCCTTAACTTTAATTTCAAATAATTTAAAAAAAATATAAGCTCATAAGTTTAGTTTCAAGTTCGACATAGATTTTACACTTAATTAAGCTATCGGATAAAAATAACAGGTGATTCATTTAGAACCTTATTCACGTGGGTGTCAAGTCCAAGTATGGTCGTTGCGGTAGTTGTCGTAAGTAGAATTGGTTGCAACTGTATGTCTGGAACATCAGAATTTGAAGCTTTTGTAAGCAGTAAATCAGTGAGTTGATATGTCATGATTTCTCTAAGTTTATTTTCGAGCATTTTTCGCATTGGTTATCATTGTGCGTACCCTGACTGCAGAAAAGTGGTGATCCATGTCTGTATCTGAACCACGTATTACAACCACGTCCGTGTTTTACTTATTTACATACTAACTTACTTAAGTCGTCCATGACAACTTACGAACGTGGTTCATAAATTAGAGGCCTGGAGTATTACTGAATTTCACCCTCTCGGTCTTCTGCGTGCGTTCTCCAGTTAGTTCTACCAGATGTTGGCACGTCGCCTATCACTTGCTCCTTCCAACGGAGTTTGGGTCTCCCTGCTCTATGCCATCCTTCAGGTTCGCCTCCAAACTCCTTTCTCGTTGGAGCATTTACATCCAGCCTGGCGACATGTCCCAGCCATCGAAGTCGTTAGATTCTGACTCTTTTAGCTACGTAGTTGGAGAAACTCGCCGTCGACACAGATAGGTACTTTTCTCTCGAATATTCCCAGGCTTTGTATGTCCGTTGTCGTAAGCACTTACGATTCGGCAGCATACAACAAAACGGGTAAAACTAACACCTGGCATAGCTGTTTTTTAGTATCCCGAGATAAGGTGGTGTTATTTAAGTGCTGCCGTAGTCTGTAAAAACATCTATTGGCCAGCACTATTCTCCGCTTGATTTCTTGGCTGACATTATTTTTCTTGTTAGAAGAAGATCCGATGTAGGTACACTTATCTACTACCTCAAAACAATAATTTTCAACGTGGACGGTGTTTCCTCATCGAGAGGACTCTTTGTTCGTCGAAATCCTTAGTTCTGTTTTGTCCTCTTTGACCGCTAAATCCATTTTTACTGACTTCTTTTCTAGGGATGAGAAAACTGCAGTGACATTCCGCAGGTTTCGGCCAATAATGCATATATCATAGACATAGACTAGTGGCATGTGGCTCTTGTGGAATATGGTGCCGGACATGTTGACACCAGCCTTTTTCATCACCTTCTCCATAACTATATTAAATAGAGTACAAGACAAGCTACCACCCTGCCTGAAACCTCTTTCCGTGTTGAATGGTTCAGAGTGAACCTTACCAATCTTAACCGAGAATTTGGTAATTAGCAAGTAACATCTGCAAAGTCGAATTAGTTTTGCAGGAATACCAAACTCAGACATGGCCTCATATAGCCTATTCCTTATCGGAGAGTCGAAGGCAGCTTTGTAGTCGACAAAGAGGTGGTAGGTGTCGATCTGTTTTTCATGAGTTTTTTTTACAGATATTCTTTATGAGCTAATGCATGCCCCTAATTAGCTCTTTCCCACTTGACCTTTACTATTCAGCCGGGAAACCATCGGCTCCAGCCGCTTTGTTATTTTTAGGGCGGGATATTGGCACACGTTACTCCTCTGGACAGTTAATACGACCATCATGGATTGGAGCCGGGTCTTCTGGAGTGGTGTCTGTATACAGTAGAATACTGAAATATTCTCTCCATATCTTTAGAACGTTATACGGGTCCGTCACTAGCTGGCCATCGCTGTTCTTCTTCAGCTCATTCTTTTTCCGTACAAAGAGACGAGTTGCCTCTCGTCTCTTTTCCCTGTGCCGTTCACGAACAGCTCTTGTTGCCATTGGCTGCAGTTTCGATCTGTATGCTGCATCCGTCTCTCTCGTGACATTGCGACATTCATCATCGTACCAGGCTTTGAATACCCAACTACGCTTCTCGCAGTCCGTTCTATGGAGTTGGCTTTATATTACCACTGTGCAATGCAGTTTACCGATGTCTAGCTTTCGTTGTCCCGGGTTACGTACGTCTTTCGCCACGCTTAGCCTTGTGCTTACCTTAAATGCGGTAAGGTAGTGATCGGAGTTAATGTTCGCACCCCTGATCACTCGTACGTCCAGAACACTCGATGAGTGCCTTTCATCGACTACCACGTGATCTTTTTGATTTCTCGTCAATTGATCTGGAGATAACCATATTGCCTTATGAATATTTCTATGGTCAAATCTAGTGCAGCTAACTACAATATTTATTGCCGCAGTGAAATCAATCAGTCTGATGCCATTGTTCGACGTTTTGGTGTACAGACTGATTTTCCGATGGTATATGGGACCGACCGTGGCATAATGGTTAGCACACGCGACTACCATGCGGAAGATCCCAAGTTCATCTCCTGACTCCAGTCATCTAAAAAAATAAATTTGTCTTTCATTGCCGGCCCCTTCGATTGTGTCGTCAGCATCTTCGCAGTATAAGTGTCGAGTCAATCAGCATGTCTAGTAGTTGCGAATCTAAAAATAGAAAGCGTGTTAATTCACAACAGCGCGAGAAGCTATTTCATACCTCATTCATGGAGTGTTAAGGAAAATTAAGTAAGTAAGTAGGCTCAAATGCGGTCTCCCTGCCTCTTTTAGCACTAAAATCGCCTAGTACATTTTTGATGTCATGGCTCGTGCTACGGTCATATACATTTTCGAGGCTCTCGTAGAACTCGTCTTTGTTCTCATCGTTTTTCTCTTCTGTCGGAGCATGGGCACATATAAGTGATATGTGAAAAAACTTTATCTTGACCCTTATGGTGGCTATTCGTTCACACACCTGGTTGAACATGAGACTACGTTTCGCAATCCTCATGGCCACTATAGTAGATGTCGCAAGTCCACCGGATTTCCTGTAAAGCGGTTATGTCAGCCTTGTATTCTTGATGAAAGCCGCTGCTTCGCCGTTTTTTGAGCATGCTAAAAGAATTTGTCGTTCCGGAAATACGGTGAATAAGAGATCTTTTCTATGCCGAACAAATCCTTTCAGTGTAGTTCTCTTAGCTCAGCTGGTTATGACCGAATTACGGAGAAAATTTCCTAACAGGTTCATTTCAATAAACTCAACCTTTCGCTGGCTCCCAGGTCCATCAGACTTTTTCTTGTCGGTTAAGATGTCGCTCCTGCATCAAAATGCAGGGCGGGCATTTAAATTCAATTATCTTTGAGACTATTTTTTACACTATTCAATGGATTTGCAAATAAAAACAATTAAATAAATTACATGCATTAAAAAAAGTTATTTCAGTTTATTAATGTAGCAAACTTCATCAGCCACCCAGTAGATGGATGTCACAGTGATTGAATCTAGGTCACTCGCATGATATTTGCATCGGCTCTACAAGTTTCACTTGAATCTAATTAATGGTTGCATTCTCATGGCACCCAGCTTGAACTTAAATTTCTTTAGTATTTCTTCCAACGTAACCATTTTAATCGCTAGTTATTACAACAACAACATACTTTTACGAGTATGTATTCAATTGCGCGTTGCATCCTCTTGGCACCCAGTTTAAAATTAGATTTCTTTCTTTAGAATTTCTTTCAACATTAGTAATTACGTCGCATCTTATTAATTAAGTGCATTCTGTCACATATAACTTTGTTATCAACTTAGCAAGAACAAGTTTCCCTCAACGTCTTACTTTTGGATTGTCCATTTAAATCTGAATCATGTTGTCATCTATTTCTTAGCAATGGGACACATGATAAATCTTTGACGCCTGGGTAATTTGTCATTATTTTGTGTTTGTAGTTGTAAACAATATACATGTACCTCCGTGGGTTATGAATTTTAAACGGCGTACATTTTTAGAATTGTAGGAAAATCCCAAGACAAATGCAAGCGATGGTACTCACTGGTATTTTGCGCTTAAAATGAAAGTAAAAAATGCAAAGATTATTGTTAAAAAAATATTCAACAAGATAAAACTCGTTCAGTTTAGAGACTACAAAATGACATCAACTTTGTCGAGTTCAAATAAGAAGATATTTTTTTGGAATCATTACACAGGCCAACAAAATTAAGAAAACAAACTAGTAAGAAAGTTTCAGTTGGGTATACCGATTTACACATGGCTAGGGTTCAAATAGTTCTCTAATACTGTATCTAGTAATAGCTTTACATAATACAGAAATTGGGCACGAACGCGTTGGGTGTATTGATATTATTACTTATTTTCTGAATTGGGCGAAAGGGTATATTTGTATGGTAAGTACCAGAACGGGCGTGGCCATGTAGCCCATATGCAATCCCGTGACTAGTTGTAGGAAAATATTAACCCATGCAAAGTTTCAATGTAAATGGTTACGGTTTACCAATTAGCACATCTAATTAAAAAATCTATGTCGCTTGGAAAACAAGGGGTAAATGAACAATTAAACCCCTTGTGCCCCAAGATTTTTTTATTCACATGGACTGAGTGGATGAATTGAGAGAACTTCTGAGCTAAAATCTACTGACTGCATCATTTTTTTCTAAAATCAAAAACTTTTTTGACTTGTTTTCAAATTTGGATCTATTTTTTTTTTCCCACATCAGAAAGTCGTTTGGGATGTAAAGTGACCTACAACCTCCTTCGTGGTGGCACCTGGGCAACGGTGTTCGTGATATTTTTTTGTCATGAACAGCGGCTGATAGTGAGCGACGAACCCTGTTGGTTGGGCTAGCCACCCGTCTTCAGGTCCTTTACTGGCTATGAAAACACGACAAAGAAAAGGAACAAACGGAACCCCCCAAATGTTGACGACCCCCGCAAACGAATTATGGACCATGATTTAAGAATATGCACCTGGACCTTCCGAACTCTCTATAGAGAAAATAGTACTGTCCTCACAAAATAAAAGGCTCACATCACCGCCATTCAGGAGATTAGATGGACAGGACAAGGATGCTCGCGACGTTAAAATTGCGACATCTACTACAGCTGCCATGCCGAAAAACACGAATTTGGCTCGCAGTTCAATCCTGTTAGCGATCGGAAAGCCACAATCTGACGAAAGTTAAAGACGATGAGATTAAAGACGCATTTTACGAGCACCTAGAGGAAACATACGACCGCTGCCCTGGGCACGACATTAAAATTGTTCCGGGATACTTTAACATAAAAATAGGAAGGGAAGATATTCTTGGTCCATCGATCGGTAAATTCAGTCTGCATAATAAAACGTCAGGCATGGGGTTTAGGTTGCTTAGTTTCGCAGCGGGAAGGAACTTGGTGGTGAGTGCAACCAAATTCCAGCACGAAGATATCCGCAAGGCAACTTGGCTATCCCCCGATCAAAACACCAAAAATCAAATTAATCATGTGGTAATTTATGGCAGGCATGGACTTGCGTGTGATCCGTGGTGCTAAAATTTGCTCGAATCATCATTACCTGGTTGCAGCTAAGATGCTCACAAGATTGAGCAGAGCGAAAAACGCACGTAACCAAACACAAAGAAAGCTGAAAATCGCAAAGCTGCAAACACCACTGCATGCTTCAACCAGTTCTCCCAAGTTCTACGACATACCGCCTCTACTTCTGGTGTTCCCGATACACAGAGACAGCATATTGCGCATTCCATGGCAACCGCCGCAACAACCGTTCTAGGATATCAAAAACGGCTCTCTGACTAATCCTGATACGATGATGAATGTCGGATATCGTCTGAGGAACAGGATGCTGCTTATAGAGCAACGCTACAGCCAATTATGACCCGGGCTGTTAGGAAACGGCACAAGGAGACCGTAAAACAGGCGAGACAGTTTTTTAAGCGAAAAAAACGAAAAAAAGCGCTAGAGCAAAAAGCAAAAGGCTACGGTAATGGGCTCCCCTCCTGGAAGGACAAGGATATAAATCAGATTACAGATTCACAGAGTGTGTTGCATATATGGAGAGAACACTTCCAGCAACTGCTGGTTCAAGAAGGCAGAACACGTGAAGAAATCAGGCCAATTGTCGACGACGGCTTAGATAGCCCACCACCAAGTCAAGCCGAGGTAAGAAGAGCAATATCGCGGCTGAAAAATAATAAAGCAGCAGGTGCCGATGGACTTCCGGCAGAGCTCTTCATGTCCGGTGGCGAGGAGCTTATAACTAACTATGTCCTGTGTTAAAAAAAAGGTAAACCAAGATAAACAGATCGACACGTACCATCTTTTCGTTGACTATTAAGCTGCCTTCGAAAGTCCGATACGGAAGAAATTACTCGAAGTCATGCCTAAGTTTGGTATTCCAGCAAAGCTGATACGCCTTTGCGGAATGACGTTGACAGACACGAAGTCTTCAGTGAAGATTGGCAAGGACCTTACGGTGTCATTGTATAATCAAGATATTCTGAAACAAGGCGACGGCGTGTGACCTCTTCAACATAGTGATGGAGATGATAATGAAGGAAGCTGCAGTAAACATGAATGGCACGATATTTAACAACATCATCGGTCGAAAACTGCGGGATGTGACTGCAGCCTTCTCAGAAGGAATCGGCGAAAATGGGTCTAACGGTGAACGAGGAGGAAGTTATTAGTTTCAACAAACAAAGAATCCACTCGGATGGGAAATTGCTTGAACGTTGACAACTATAATTTCGAGGTGGTAGATAAATTTATCTACCTATGCTCCGCCATCAACAAAACAAATAATGTCAGCCTTGAAATCCGGAGAAGAATCCTGCTTGCTAATAAATTATACTACGGACTAAGCAAGCGACGAACAAAAAACCAGCTATACCAGATACTGGTTCTATCCGTCTTGATGTATGGTTCAGAATCCTGGGTTCTGACACAAGCGGATGAACTAAGTATGAAAGTATTCGATTTACTCCGTAAAATATATGGGCCCATCAGTGTTAACGGAGAATATCGACGTCAAATGAATCATGAGCAGCGGTTTCTTGTAAATGACTCTGAGAGATAATTGAGGTTCAATGTCATTTATTTGCTGAATTATCTCATCCTTTAGCTCTTGAATTGTTCTAGGGGCATTGACGTACACTTTTTCTTTAAAATATCCCAAAAAAAGAAGTACAGCAGTGTCAGATCATATGATCGTGGCGGCCATTGAATTTATCGCAAAAGAGTCATTGTTTCGTTGGCTTTGTGGCAAGTGGCATGTTGAAACCACAAATTGTCCAGGTCCATATCCTCAATTTCTGGCCACAAGAAGTCCGCTATCATTTCGCGATAGCTAACACTACATTCACGGTATCTGCTTAGCCGATTTCATTTTCGAAGAAGTGCGGACCAATGACTCTGCCAGTCACTCTTTATGGATGCATCGGCTTTTCAATCATTACCCGTGGATTCTCGTGGTCAAAACGACCACTAAGTGCACGAAATGCATCTTGATTTGAACGCCCATTTATGTAAAAGGCTTCAACAATCTTTACGCGCTGCTCAATTGTTTACCTTTCCAAGGTTGAATTTGTCAAACACTGAAATAAAGAAATGTCAAATAAAATTGGGCAGAAAACTAGACGTTAAGGTGTGACTTACAATTAACATCGTGCATTATGGTTGGACCACTCTTTACTAAAAATTGCTATCACTTGATAAGTGTTGCCAGATCGAAAATAACTAGAGCTTTACCTTAATTTTATATTTGGTTTATTTTTTATTATGTTTAATAATCGTTTTTAATTTTTTTTTTTTAGATTTTTTAATACAATTTGCAACTTATAAAACAAATAGAATATTTAAAACTATATACCATAATATGACAATTTCACCATAAAGGCTGAGAGACCATGCTAACATTGTAATTATTAAAACAATTATATGACTATGATTTGTATGACTTTGATTTATTAATCGCCAGAGATTTGAAATGAAATTGTCAGTTGGTAAATAAAATGCATAATATATCGATATAAATAAAATTATAAATATTAAATAATCTTAAAATAATCACCTTAATATCACATATTTAGTGTTGGGTGTTAGGAAGTTCTTTATATGGCATTTTTTAATTGTTGTTGTTTTAAGTAGATGAACGTCACATTTAATTTTTTTCGGACAATGTGAGCAATGCGTTTGTAAGAAAGAGATCAATGTTATAATATGTCTTCCAACGAGTTAATTGCTTGTACAACTAATATATGATTTTATAACTAATACTTAATAGTTTGAAGTAACTAATTTAAAATCTATTTCATCATTCTAATTATATAATTGAGGTCATCTTTCGTAAAATTTATTGGTCGTTATGTCAAAACTTAATCCATTCTAAAGTTCAAAGTCTCCTAATGCCGTATACAAAAATTAAAAAAAAAATGCCATATATAGAATATCCCTTTGGACGTTTTGAGGTTATTGCATAAATTCGAAAGTGGGATATATTTTGTGTTCTATAAATTTGTACTATCCCATTCTAGTATCTGAACGAATAAATATTACACAAATATAATAAAAATAATACTTAAAGCAATGGCCATGGCTTGATTTACAAACATGTGTTCAGCACGTGAACTACTGGAATCATCTGGAATGTAAAAAAAAAAATTATAAATTAGTAATAGTCTAAAAAAAAAAATAAAGATGTTCTTACAATTGTAAAAGTGGTCAAGTGTATATAGAAAACGAGTTATTAGTTACAAAACATTAAAAATCTAATGTACGATTTGCTTCACAAGCTGAGACACAAGTCTCTTAGTGGTGTCAATTAGACAATGCTTCCACGTAATGTTTATATAAAGTTTTGAAATGATTGTATATATAGAATTGATTGCATATACAGAAAGAATCGTTTAGTGTTTAATATTTTGACACATTAACTTTTGACATTATGATACAGAAATTTGAGTGCTTTTGCATCAATCTGGTCTTTACGGATCATTCGAGTTAAATGAATTTCTGTAGACTATCTTAATCTACCGTAGGTTATATAATAGATTGGGCAAGAATTTTTATGTTCTAAAAAAATTTAAATGTAAGCATATAACATGCACTTATAATTCAAAAATATGCTCTTAAAATCTCTAAAATATGCTATGTGAATGTAATTTAGAAAACAAAAAAACCGACTCATTTTTATATACGTATATATAAAATATGTATAAATAATACCAAACCATAAAGTGAGGATACAAATTTATGTACAATTAAAGCAGTTAAGTACGTACACGGGTTCAAGTTTAATTCATTGCGTGATTGGCGAAAAAACAAGCAAAATTTTAAGTTTTCTCAAATTTCAGGGATCTCTAAAAGCACACAATTTTCTTCACGAATAATTGATTTTGAGACTTTCATTAATTAGGAAAATACCCACAAGTTTTCAGAAATTTCAATAAATTTTGGTTGGTATTTGGTATTGGTATTTTTTTATAGTGATTTATCAAAACGAAAAAAAAAACATGAATTTATTGTAAAATGTTGTAAAATATGCACTTAAATATGCAAATTAAGTATATTTTACGAAAAATATGCAATAGCGAATGAACGTAATTTTAAAGAAAATTTCATAATCCATAAAGATAAGTTAACCGTTCCCATTTTACGATACCCAAGAAAAATATGCGTTTCCATAAAATTCCTTGCCCTAATCATAACATATTTAACAAATCGCGACCTAAAGTTGTAAAGGTTGTAAGTCCGAAATTCAATATTTTACCGGAGGGACAAAAAACTTTACTTTTTGCCTTTAACGACTTACTTTTTCAAAACTTTTAATGCAATTATGTGTAACGTGCTCATATTTTTGGTAATATTGAGAAATTTTTCTGAAAAAATGCACTATACACTTTTTGGAGAATTTTTTTGGACTTTGAACTTTTTCGCTTTTTAACTTATCGATATGATTTGGACTTAGCGCCTTTTCAAATAACAAATTTTTATGAACTAATAAAACTAATGTTTTTTTATTATATTTTTTTTATCTTTTAATTATAATTTTATCTTATATCTTTTAATTAAGAAGAAGAAAGTATATATTTTTTTTTAAAAACACAGTCTCACTTTATTGCTGGTGCGTTCTTTAAAAAAATATGTTATAAAAATATTATTCGTGCGGTTTATTATCAGACTTTATGTTTAATTGATGAATTAAATTAGGCATTACATAATGGTATGTACATCCATCACAATAAATAGTTATCTTCCTGGTTGATCTTTTCCATGTTGAATTAGTTTTTCAATAAACCAGTAAGAAAGTTTGAGTCGGTCAACCTGACTTACATGTACTCTCACCTTCAGGAAAACATACATTTTTCCTTTATATGGATATGGATACTCGATTTCTAAAGTGGGCAGAGTGGTACATTGGTATGGGAGGTACCAGAAGGGGCGCGATTTTCCAGATTTTTTCACAAAAACTTTATCCTGCTTGAGCTCTACTAAATACATAATTTGGGTACGATCCTGTTGGGTGTATCGATATTATTACTCGAATTCTAAAGTGGGCGAAATGGTGGATATGTATGGGAGGTACCAGAAGGGGCGGGCCATGTAGCCCATTTGCAATACCCTAGTAGTTTTGGGGAAATATATACTTGTGCAAAATTTCAAAACATTTTGTTGCGTTTTTCGACAGTTATCGTGCGTACCAGCCGGACAGCCAGACAGATGGACAGACGGTCTAAATTGACTCTTTCTATGTGGTACACTTTTGGGTCGTATCAAATGTATATACCCTTCTACCCGTAGGGTGAGGGTATAAATATGCCTAAATACTTGTAAATTCCTCCGCTGAGACTCCGCCCTCATGCATTTGCATTGGAATGCTATGACTACTTGATTACTCCCAAAATCAGAGAATGATTTATATAAAAATGCTGGACTTACAACTTTTTCGCTTTGTTTGTATATGCTGTAGGGACTTAGAACATTTTCTATTCAGTTGTAAAAGGTGACAACGCGTATATTTTTTGTGGTTTTTATTTCCAGCCAGATGCGTTTTCAATTTATCTTGCGTTCTACATCAAAAAATACATTTATGCAAAAAGTGGACTTACAACGTTTACAACTTTAGGTCGCGAAATACACTCTTCATACTCTAATGGCACGTGAGGTTTGCCGGTTGAAATTTTGGTTTGTGTAGGTAATGCCACGCCCCTCTCTCTAACTACGTTTTCATGTAGCGTATGATAGAGGCCCTACAGACAGTACAGAGAAAATTTTATTGCAACCGGTCCATTTGTTTGGCCCATTTAATGATGTTGTAAAAGGAGCGTGGCATTACCCTCATTCCACTTATGCGACTAACATATGTATCAAATCTCGACTTCGTACGTATAAGATTTTGTGAAATACAGTCAGTTCCAATTTCGAGCTGTATGATGCAGTACCACGCCATTTTATCCCCTTGCAGTCCGAATTTTCAAAAATCCATTCTTAAAAGAAACCAACATTCATTCAAAATTCAGAGTTCTAGTTTTAGCCGTTTGGGATGGGAGGTGATCAGTTAGTCTTCCAAGCATTTTATCCACATTACTATTATAAATGTCAATGTCTGTCTTAAATCATGGTAGTTACCAGCACTAGATTTGACCATAGCAATATTCATAAGACAACATTGTTATCTCCAGATTAATTGACGAGGAATCAAATTGATCACATGGTAGTCGATAGAAGGCACACATCGAGTGTTCTGGACATACGAATCTGTGGTAAGGTAGTGATCAGACTCAACGTTCGCATTCGTACGTCCAGAACACTCAGGGGTGCGAACATTGACTCCGATCACTACCTTACCACGGTTAACGTATGCACAAGGCTAAGTAAGCAAACGTACGTAACCAGGCACACCCAAAGCTGGTCATCGGTAAACTGCGGACCACAGAGGTAGCGGACGCCTACTCCAACCACATAACTTAACTGCTAAGGAATTATCCTATCCCTCATAATATTAACTCGCAGTGGAAATAAATAGCCGACTCTATAGAACGGACTGCGAGAAGCTTACTTGGGTACTCAAAGCCGTCTCTAGATGATGCCTGGTACGATAATGAATGCCACAATGTCATGAGAGAGACGGATGCTGCATACAGGGCGAAACCGCAGCCAACAGCAAAGCGAGCTGTTCGTAAACTCTTTAGACGGAAAAAGAAGAAGCTGCAGAAGTGACACAGCCCCGAGCCCCGCTCCAATCCATGACGATGGTATAAACTGTTCACCTCTGAGCTAGAGCGACTTACGTGTCGCAATATCCAGCCTTAAAAACAACAAAGCGTCTGGAGGCGATGGTCTCCCTGCTGAATTGTTTAAGGTAGGCGGGGAGGAGCTTATAAGGAGCATACATCAACTCTTGGAGAACATCTGGCTAGAAGAGAGAATGTCCGGGGATTAGAGTCTCAGTCTGTTATGTCCCATATACAAGAAAGGAGATCGTGAGTGTAAGAACTACGGTGTAATAAGCCTATTACCAATTGCTTACAAGGTCCTTTCGATCATATTGGGTAAACGTCTAAAGCCAATTGTAGATAAACTTATTAAACCATATCAGTGCTGCTTTAGATCTGGTACATCTACGATGGATCAAATATTCACCATACGACAAATCCTGGGAAAAACTCATGAAAAGCAGACACCTACCACTCTTTTGTCGGCGACAAAGCTGCCTTCAACTCTCCGATAAGGAAGAAGTTATTTGAAGCCATATCTGAGTTTCGTATTCCTGCAAAGCTAATTCGACTTTGCAGATGTAACATGGCAAACACTTAGTCCTCGTTTAAGATTGGTAAGGATCACTCTGAACCATTCAACACGCAAGGAAGTCTCAGGCAGTGTGAAAGCTTGTCCAGTAAACTATTCCTTATAGTTATGAAGAAGGTGATGAGAAAGGCTGGTGTCAACATGTCTGGCACCATATTCCACAAAAACCACATGCCACTAGCCTATGCCGATGATATAGACATCATTGGTCAAAATTTGCGAGATGTTACTGCAGTTTTGTCATCACTAGAAAATGAGTCATCAAAATTGAGTTTAACGGTCAACGAGGACGAGAAAACAAAAATAATGATTTCGACCAACAAAGAGTCCTCTCGTTAAGGACGCACCGTCAACATTGAAAATTATTGTTTTGAGGTAGTAGATGATTTTACCTGCCTTCAACAAGAAAAATAATGTTAGACAAAAATCAAGCGAAGAATAGTGCTCGCCAAAAGATGTTTTTATGGGCTTCGGCAGCATTTTAGTAACACCACCTTATCTCGAGATACGAAGAAACAGCTGTACCAGGTGTTAATTTTACCCATTCTGTTGTATGCCGCCGAATAGTGGGTGCTTACGACAACGGATATACAAAACCTGGGAGTATTCGAGAGAAAAGTACTCCGTAAAATATATGGACCTATCTGTGTCGACGGCGAGTTTCGCCATAGGATGAACCAAAAGCTGTATGAGCTTTACCACGACATCGACTTAGCTAAAAGAGTCAGAATCAAACGACTACGATGGCTGGGACATGTTGCCAGGATGGATGTAAATGCTTTAGCGAGAAAGGTGTTTGAAGGCGAACCTGAAGGACGGTGCAGAGCAGGGAGACCTAAACCGCTTTGGAAGGACCCAGTGGTTGGCGTCGTGCCACCATCTGGTAGGACTAACTGGAGAAAGAACTTAGAAGACCGAAGTGTGTGGAATTCTTTAATACTTCAGGTCTCAAATTTATGAACCACGTTCGTAAGTTGTAATGGCCACTTAAGTAAGTAAGTAAAAAAATGGGTCTTGAGAGAAAAACGATTACTTGTGAAAATTAAAAATACAATATAAACGCTATGAAGACATACATATAGTCAAAATGGTTGAATAAGCATGCTATATTGCAAAAATAATCTCAATTATCAAAACATATGCACTTTTTGTATTTCGAACTTTCCTAACAGGTATATCGCACACACGCTGGGGAAAGCGACTACAGTTATTAACAAGCATATATGAAAATATTGTCTTAGAACATGTTCCGATAAGGATCAATTCTCTCAATCTCAATTATGTGTTAACATTATGAGTGCATAAAGACCTATATGATGTAATGCCATCTATATGATGTAATTTAAAATTATCTATATAGGGTTGTTTTCAGAAGGTTTCTTTTAAGAACGGGCTACACTTTTTCCAGCGATAGCCAAAGACTTAGAATTTATTTAAAATTGTTGATAATCAAACTTTAACTACTTCTCTTATTAATAAACGACAGCCCAAGCCATGAAATCGATTTTACTATTGGGTCAATTTCATAATAATCCTACCCTTGTACCTAATATTCTAGCCACCACAGAATGTCACTGTAAAAGAGTCGGTACGTTAAAGTATAACATAATTTAGAAACGTTATGCTGGCCTTACAATTTACACAAGTTAATAGACATCCGATCACGGTACAAATCAGCTATCGTTGGAAAAAGTATTTGTCCATATGTTAAAGAAAAACCTCCCAAAAAAGAACACCTTATATATGGATCAAGATAGATGATTTATTAAATAATATAAAAAATTGCAAGTCAAACATATGTATATAACTAAAAACAGTAATATGGCAAATACGGATTATAGAAATCACGCAGACAAATATAACAATAAAAATAATCAATGACAGGTAATGAAAAATTGCCCATGCTTTAAAAAAAATAATAAAATATTAATAAAAAAAATATAAAAAATATGAAAATGTTGTTTAAAATGCAAAATTGACAGTTAATCACAAAAATTTTAAAGTTAAATCCGTGACAATTGGCCAATTGCCTAAGGGAAATCATGGCATACTTTAACGATTCTATACACATTCTGAAATAAATGTCCTTCTGGAAATTTATATTCCTTAAATATGAATTAACTTCCTATAAGAAAGCCACATAAAACACTTGTATCGGTCGTGCTACGATATTTGAGTGGTTGTGTGTTTTTTTTTCAATTACCGTCAACGTGTTGTCGAATCCATTGCAGGTAACTTTGAACCCTTGTGTAAACAGCCGGTCTATTTTTGCCACATTTACGGCCATACGATACGATACCCTCAAGAAGCCAACTTCTACCAGAGAGACGAGCTAGAGAACCACCAGAGTCTCCGCCGCAGCTATCTTTGCCCGATAAACCACCAGCGCATATCTGTTCACTTTCCACATATAGCGTACAGTCACTATTTTCAACATAGGGAACATCCACAATACGTTTTTCGTCTGTATTATTGCCTGGAAAATAAATACGAATGTTACAAACTTTTGCTTGAATATCTTCCATTTAATAGTACTTACGAACACCATCAGCACCCCAACCGGCCACGGTAAGTCTAGAGCCAGATGTAATAGCTCGTATTGGGGTCATCACATCTGGCAGACATATGGGTGCAACCGAATCTGAATACACCATGTCACGATCAGTCTTAATCAATGCAATATCGTTAATCATTCGTCCCTTTGGCAAGAATTCGAAACCATCGTGTACGATGGCTTTTATTACTTTAAAACGTTGATAGGGCTCATTGCAGCCTTGTTCATCACAGTCTTCGTCTGTCTCGAGGTTGTGATCACCCACACGCAATGAAACTCTGAAATGATAACAACAAAAGATTTTGTTTAAGTTGGCTTAGATATTATTTGTCGCTACAGACATTATCGTAATTTTAATAATTTAAGTACTAATTTAACAGGATATTTGCAGAATGGCGAATAGCTAAAATCTTTGGCAGTAATACCGAAACCATGGAAAAAAAATTATATGTATTATAGTTTTAACAAGAACAGAATTATTCCATTATTATATACATTAATATGTTTATTAATCTATTAATTACTACTTACAATTCTCCAATCTTTTCTTCTATTGGACCTTTCACACAATGGCCCGCCGTTACAATATATCTTTTGTTAATTATATTGCCAGCACATCCAATCACCAAATCGTCATCCTCTGAAAATAGGGAAATTAAAAAAATTAAATTGTATAAAACTAAACTAAATGAGAGAGGTCAAGAGAGCTAAAATTTGGTGCACAGTAATTATAAATTTCGCAGACTTAATTTTTATTTTCCGTAAGTGGGCAGTGAGGGCGTGCCAAAGTGTTTTTAGCCCTAGTGAGATCAGTGCAATCCCTTATGTATCGCTTACGTCACTTTGGGGTTGATTTTGAGTTTATGATGGCAAATGATAATGACTTTTGACAGTCTTTCTAAGTGTCTAATTATTTTCCGAAAATAATGTACCGGTACGAATTTTTTTATGCTAAAAACCACATAACTTTCTCTTCTTATAAAATTGTTTTCATAACACCCAGCTACAGAATGGAAACATTTTAAGAGTCTTGGGGAGTGACTAAGTGCAAGTTGTAGGTCTGGTAGAGTACCACATAAACCTGTATACCAAAGTTCCTTAATAACCTGAAAATTGTGTTACTTTCCTCAGCTATTGGCTCAGTCAATTCTTAACGGTGTGGATATCTTAACGGGTTTGAAAAGAATAATCTTAGACCTTTCCAACTATATACATTAGAGTGGGTCAATTTTTTTCTAGACCAAGTGGTTATCAAAATCGTAATCAACAATGAATTCTAAGAAAATTTGACCAAGAAACAATGGGTCAAAAGTCAACCCGATTTCCCGGTGTGGGTATGTTCAGGAAAGTTGTTAGGAGGGAAAGAAGGGGTGGGTCGTACGTTTTACCCCTCTGGAGGCACCATGGAAGTAGCAGGAGCTGATTTCATAAGAAGTATTATAAAAATTAAAAATTCTAAGGGGATAACCTTTACAGTTAAAGATCTAGGGTGGATATGATCTGAGAAAGTTGATCGCGGGCCCCAAAGAGGTCAAAGTAAAATTTTCAAGGCGATTGAGAAAACGGTCTTCCTCATATTGCGGTTTCAAAAGTAGTGTCCAATGGTCGGGCCACGACCATTTGATATATCAAAATTTAAATTAAAAAAAATACAAATTCCAAATTAAATGCAAAGAAAATCAATTGAAATTCAAATATTCCATCATATCTCGTGAATTGATATTCAAAAATTCCATTTGAAATTAAAAAAAATATCGTTTCAAATACTAATTTTCCATTTGAAATTCGAAAAATATCAAGAGAAATCCAAACACACCAATTGAAATTCAAAACCCATCAATTGAAATTCAAAACTCGTCTTTAAAAATTAATATTTTTCGAATTTCTAATGAAAAACTAATTTAAATTGTTATTTTTTTAATTTCGAGTGGAATTGTTGAATACCAATTGACGAGTTTTGAATTTCAAATGGAATGTTTGGGAAAATGGTGTTAACAGACCTGTCTGTTTTTGTCTGGAAACGTCAAACTTTTCGGATTTTGACTATTTTTTAAGTTTAAAGAAGTTTTTATCTACTATATTATTAGGATACCCTAAACTTTATTATTTTATTCAAAAAGTATATGCTTTCACAGTAAAACGCAAATTTGTTTGTAAAAATTGGTTACACAGTGGTTAAGTTATTACAGTTTTACGATGGACGCAATGTTCATTTCGTATTTTTTATCACAGAAATAAAATTTTGTCCAAAATTAGTACTCGGCGCTACATATTCAAATTTGTAGCCGATCAGTGGGCATATGGGGCGTTGAAAGAGCGTTTCTAGACACAAAGAGATACTATTTCATACATACATAGATAGATAGATAGATAGATAAGCAGAGGTATTTCAGATTTGAACACAAATAACTTTGTTGTTGGGACCAGAGTAAGGAGGCACTTGGAACAAAAATTAGTCACTTAAGTATTATTAGACATTTCTCTTCTTCTTATTTGGCTGTAGCGAGTGAAATTTGTCCACTAGAAGCCGCGCGTGGAGAAGAATTCCAAGCGCTTCGGTCTTTTGTAGTTCGTCACACCCAGGTTAGATAACAGATCTTTCACCTGGTCCATCCAATGAAGTTTTGGTCGACCCCTTCTGCGCCGAAGACTTCTCGAGCAGGAGCATTTTCATCCATTCATCCAACGTGTAAAAGCCAATGCTAATGCTTATTTGAACGCGCTTTACTACGTCGATGCCGTTATACAGCTCATGGTTCATTTGAATACGGTATTTGCTGTTAGCGATGATAGATGATATTTTACGAAATATTTGTCTTTCCATGACTTCCAGAATAGATTGATCCGCATGTGCCAAGATTCTGCGCTGTAGAGCACGATAGGTAGGATTAGTGACTGGAAATGTTGAATATTTTTCGTCGAGAGAGGGATTTGCATTAAATCGCTTGTTTAGGGCATAGTAGCTGCCTTTGCGGTATGCAAACAATGCTTGTCTCTTGATTTCCAGGCTGACATTATTATTTTTGTCAACAACGGAGCCAAGGTAGACAAAATCATCCATCACTCCCATGTTATAGTTGTCAACGTTTACGCATTTTCCCAAACGAATAGACTCTTTGAAACAGATGAGTTTATTTTGTCCTCATTTATAAATAGACCCTCATTTGCCGACTCCCTCTCAATGCTTGTGAAGCCCGCAATAACATACCGCTGTCCTCGGCTAATGATATATATATATCATCGGCATATACAAGTAGCGTGTGACTTTTGTTAAAGATGGTACCAGAACCGACCGTGGCATAGTGGTTAGAACACGCGACTACCATGCGGAAGATCCGTGGTTCGATTGCCGGCTCCAGTCATTAACATTTTTCATTTATTGCCGGCCCCTCGATGCTGTCGACAGCAACTTCGCAGTATAAGTGTCGAGATAATCTCAAACAGTGACGTTCGCATTCGTCGATAAATAAGTAGGTGCCGTTTGTTGTGAATCTAAAATAGAAAGCGTGTTAATTCACAACAACGCGAGAAGCATCCCATACCTCATTCATGCAGTGTAAAGAGTAATTAAGTTTAAGTTAAGGTACCAGTCATGTTTACTGCATCATTCCGCATGATTATCTCCATTATGATGTTAAACTATCGCCTTGTCTAATGCTTCGCTTGGCCGAAAATGGATTTAACCGATTTTTAACTATTTTCACTGAAGACTATGTGTCGGTCAGTGTCATCCCGCAAAGTCGTATCAGATTTGCGGGTATACCACACTCAACCATAGCATCTTATAGTTTCTGTCTTATCGGTATTCGATACACAGATGATAAGTGTCGATTTGCATCTTCAGGATTTATCGTAACCCGAATATCTGGCCGGTCGTGAATTTATCAGAATTAAAGCCACGCTGATAAGGTCCAATCAGGTTCGCTTTGATGGGAGTTACCAGCACTAAAGCCATACTGATAAGGTCCACTCAGGATCGCAGGGATGGGATTTACCAGGACTAAAGCCACACTGATAAAGTCCCATCAAGTTCGCTATTATGGGCTTTAGTCTTTAACATAACACACTAAACAGGACCTTGTAAGCGATGGGTAAAAGGCTGATCCTGCGGTAGTTGGTACACATACTTGGATCGCCTTTCTTAATCACAGGACATAACATACTTATAATCTAATCATCGGGTATGTATTTCTAAAGTCAAATCGTGTTTATGAGCTGGCGCATGCACGTTGCCATCTCATCGCCGACGGCGTTTAAACGCCGTGCTGATCTCCTTTCAGCTAGCTGGTGGACAATCTACTACGTCGTTGATAATTGGAGTGATTTCGTCACTTATGCTGCCTTCGGGAACTAGCAGAGTACTTTAACGTACCCTTCATATTTGCAGCACATTCCGCGTGTCCGTGACCAGATTTCCAATTCTGTTTTAACAGGTGGGTACCCCTATTCCAAAACCTGTGCTTTTTGGTAGAACTTGTGGACTTCACCTCCAACCCTGTAATTTTCGATATCTTGGCTCTCTCTTTGCTTTCATTGACGCTTTTTTCGCCTGAAGACGCGTTTGATCTGCCTCATCTTCTCATTAAAACGTTCCGTCATCGAATCATCGAATGCAGCATCCATTTCCTCAGATATTAAGCGACATTCTTTATCGTACCAGGGCTTGCCTGAGATTCGTTGTGTCAGTACGGTCGTTCCGACAGTGTTTATAGAATTCACAATATGCTGTCACTGCGTGTCGGGAACATCCGAATAAGGGAGGATTATTTGAAGTAATTGAAAGAGTGGGTTTCGGTAGGCATTGGCCACCCCCCAAAAATGATAAGCCATTGCAGATTTTAGGATAGCCAACGTTTGAGCACGATTAGAGTACGTTAAGTCGGTCCTGCTTTGGGCTTTAAGTTTGTAAGCTCCTACAGCCATAACTCAAGAACGACTAGTCCAATTTTGAGTAAATACAAATCCCAAATTAAGGAATTACTCTTATTTGTTCATATATATTTTTTCTCTGCTAAATTTGGTTCTATATCAACAAAAGTTTTGGAAAATAAATGTTTTTTGATATAATTCAACAGAGTTGTCACTAATATATATCACAGACAAATCGAGCCAAATTTGGTTCAATACAAACAGCAATTTTGAAAAATGAATATTTTTTCCATTTCATGATAAATGGGAGGAGGGCGTGTCCTTTGAGATAATTTCATTTAATTTAACAGAGTTGTCACTAATATATCAGAGACAAATCGAGCTTAATTTGGTTTGACCACCCTAAAATGCAGCTTTGTGATGTCTAGCTTCCTATGCGTTCGGTTCCGAGTGTTTTTAGCACTACTTAATCGCGTGCGTATCTTGGCTGCAACTCGGTGTAATCTGATGCATTACTTGCATCGCTCATCACACGCACGTCCATAACGCTTAAGACATGCCTCCATCGAGTACCACATGATTAATATGCTTTCTTGTCTTTTGATCAGAGGATATTTAGGTTGCCGTATGCATATCTTTATTCTGAAGTTTTTTAATTTCTTATTATTGGGTTAACATCGGTGTATAAACCTTTAGTTCCACCTTTGATGTCCAAAGCGGCAAATTTACCTTTCATAGCCCTCAACAATAAAGCATCACATACTTTTAGGTGCCTTTTAGATCAAAATCTCAAAATTTGGAACGTACAACTACAAAACATGCGCCCCAACTCATACGTATCCATACAACCTGTAGTCTGTGTAGTTCTTCACATGGCGTGGTTAACAACCAACATGTTGAGAAATATGCGATAACACATTTCCGTTAAAATGTGCTAAATCACAAAACAATCAAGTGTTTTTTTTTTTTCTTTAAATAAAAAAGAATTCAATATAACCACTTCAATTGTGGATTCTTTAAGTGAATGGTTAAAAAACTTTAAACAAAGTATGGCACAAAAGTGAGCAGAGAATTATCTTGATAAAAAAAATTGAAATATTTTCAAAATTGAATTTTGAAGAAGATCATCTACTATTGCTATTAGAAAACACGTTCGCAATAAAAACAATAACATGATTTCATGTTCATTCCATACTAATGAACCTAGTGCCTATACAATTTCGCCACACTAATGATGCTCACTCATGTGGTAACCACAAATTTGTCAATCAAATTAATGCATATGGGATTTACTTTGATACAATTTTTAAGGTTCTTTTCAATATTTTCTCAGGTGAATTACACTAAAATGAGTCAGTTTTTATTGTACATATTTAGTTGTTTTAATTAATTTTTGTAAATCACACTTTTTGCCAAAAGTTCTAGAGCTTTACATTTCGTAGTGGAATATGTTTAGTTCAATGTTTGCCAGTAGTGTACATGTAAGTGATTGTTTCGCTATGGCAGAACGCAATAAACAACTTGTGCATTTATTACTAATATAATCAAATTAGTATTAGCTGTAGTCATAGTTTGCCTTTAAAGGTGGGATTTATTTATTTATTTATTTGCCACAGTCATAACAACAAAAGTTCACTCCTCAGTAATTTCTAACACACTTAATAAAAACGAAAGTTAGTTAGCTATCTTAGTAACGTTTGTAACATTTTGCATTTAAATTTTTTTCATTTTTCACTGAATATACTTAATTAATATAAACAATGCATGTGGGAAACTTTTTAATTTGAAATTGAGACGTATACATTATAATGATTTATATATCGTTCATTTGTGAGAAGATTGGCATAACTTAATGCTGTAGAAATATGGACCAAAACAATTCCGAAAGTCTTAAAAATTGGCTCAGTATTTTAATAATATTCTATAGAAGAAAACAAATGATATCTGAAAAATCCATGGTCCAGTACTAAAGCTTTGGCCCATTATATTTAAGTACCACAATTACAGCTTTTTTTTAGTTTTATGTACTCACTGGCTGACCCGGCTTGTGTTGCTACGAACGTTTTTACTAATAAATTGCACACATCGTTTGTAAGTACCCTACTCATTTTGATAGCTTATTTCTGAGATTAAAAAAAAAGAATTATTAAAATCGGTTTATTTGTGATTGTGTTTACCCGTGACAAACATTTGCATACAACCAATTTTGTAAATAGTATAGATGACACAAAAAAAATTTGAACGAGTTGCTCAAGACACAATATTCTACGATGAGATTCACTTCTATATTTGTATTCAACACGATTTCTCAAGTAAACCTTAACTTATTTCAAGTTCAGTCTTAAGATTTTTTCCATTCGTGGTATGGTATATAAAGTGGTGGCTGAAATAACCACACCTCTGCATGAGTCTTAAATAAGATCAGTTATTTTATGTTGCACTGCTTAATATAACCTGATATAATATGTCGTTGTGTCCTAATCTCGTTGACACTCCCCATACTGATGACCACAATCCCTTAACTGTTGTATTGATCACAACTTTTACAATGTGTGTGCGAATCTATTGACACCTTGCATTGTTAACTTAGTCCAGCACTTATGACACCTTTCTTGCGAAATTACATACAGTCGAATCTCTCTATAACGAACTCCTATATAACGAAGTTTTCTTTATTGCGAAGCAATTATAAGAACACTGTGTTTTTGGTCTACTTAGAGTGTATTATAATCTCCATATAACGAATTTCCCTATAGCGAATATTTCCTTATAACGAAGCATTTTTGCGACCGTAACTTCAAGATTAAAGCGTTTTCAATCTCCATATAACGAATTTATTCAAATAGTAGGCAAAACTGAACGCACGCACACAAAAAAAGAAATCGACGTCGCTTTCCCAGCGGCGGAAATCATGAGAAGGAAGGCCTTCGTTCATGAGTTTGAAGGCCTTCTTTTGGATCCAGTATGCCTTCCTTGGCCTTCTTTCTTCCTTTCTTTTTTTACATTGCGTGACATTGGAAAATAAGGCCTTCCGTCGCCGGTTTCCATAAGAAGGCCTTATGGATGCTTTCTATAAGAAGGCCTCATGGAAACTTTCTGTAAAGGGGCCCTATGGATGCTTTCTATTAGAAGGCATTATGGAAGGCCAGCATACATATGAAAAAATAATGACTTGCAAATAAAACAAAATCTATACAGTGCACCCTCAAATTATTTAGTTTTTTTGAGAGCGCACTGGTTATTTTAAGATATTTCTCACTTATATATATTTTTCTCTATACTTACATTTTTTTTTCCAACGACAGTAAACATTGCTGGAGTTTGAACCCACTACCTCGTGATTGTTAGTCAGCCATGCTACTGTCTAGCCTATGAAGATGCATTCGAATTGTGTGGTTGAAACTAATGATACACTGTTTAAAAAAACCCCTTCCACGGAAATTAACAATTTTTTTCCATTTGGAAGACATCCAATACCCCTTATATTTGGAAGCGAGAGGGTATGTGTATGAAATCCCTCTGCCTTCTTTTCAAGGGCCTCTGGCAGGCCTTCATTAAAGTTGAAAAAGAAACGTATTTACAATTCTGTCCATTTAGAAGGCATGCAATCCACCTGTTATTTGGAAGCGAGAGGGGATGTGTATGAAATCCCTCTGCCTTCTTTTTACATGTCTTTGGCATGTCAGTCCATAAAATGCCTAAATCTGATGAAAAATCATGCGTTCTGTATTCCTTATTTGAAATGTTATACCCAAATAATGACTACTGCATGCATTATATGAGGAAGGCCTCTCAAATTCCGCCGCTGGGTTGTTGTGTGTTATTGGTGTTGTTATTGTTGCTATGTGTGTACTTTGTTGCTTTCACAACGCACAAGCAGAGATTGATGCTTTGAATCGTTTATTTACCATAAAATTTTAAGTGTATTTTGGGGAACCACCGAGCTATGCAAGTGACTACTGGAATCATTACCATCTCTCACATTTCTTGCAGTCGCTATCAGTTTGCCTTTGCATATCGCGATATGTACTGTGTATACTTCTCTAAATGTATTAGAAAATTATATTTAGGAAGAAAAGTGGAAAAATTTACTTCAAACCAAAAAAACTGACTACTACAAATAAAAAATGTAAAAAGGAACAAAATTGTTTTTCTTTTCTATATAGCGAATTTTCTTTATAGCGAAGTAAATATTCAGTCCCTTGGAATTCGTTATAGAGAGTTTCGACTGTATTTCATAAATAATTACTAATATAATGCAAACTGTAAAAAAACACAAGTTTCAATACTTCAGTATGATCTAGTTGTAGGTTATCTTAATTAAACATAAACCATTGCCAATAATATTGATACCATACTTAATACCAGATAAGGCTTCCAATTAGAAGTTATTGTAAAATAAACCGATAGCATAAACAATAAGTTATAGCCAGTAAAAAAAATGCTTCCAAAGATGAAAAAAATAAGTAAAACTAATGGATTAAGAGAAATGGAACACTGAATTTTACATGTTATTGCCTTAGGCAGGAAGCACATTTTTGGTTAAATGTGAATGACCTATGGAAGAGCGTTTTGCATTTGGATCAGTTAACACGCTTCTCATACATGGGGACTCAACACAGTTTAACTACAATTCCGAACTCAGTTTTTTTTACACTTACCCTACGGGTAGGAGGATACATATCATTTAATACTACCCAAAAGTGTAACACATACAAGCAGTCGCTTTAGAACCTAGGTTTCTTTGCACCAAATTCGATTCATGACTTTTATAGTCGTTTGATCCATGTCCATCTGTCTGTCTGTCGAAAGACGTAATCAATTGTTTTGAAACTTTGCATGGGTTAATATTTTCCCAAAACTACTTAGTTGATTGCATATGGGCTACATGGTCACGCCCCTTCAACCCATACAAGTGTACTATAAATACAACCAACGCGACCCAAGTTATGTATTTAGTAAATCAGGATAAAGTTTTAAAGAAAAATTTGTAGTCTAGCCACACCCCTTTTGGTACCTCCCATACAAATACATCATTCCGCCCACTTCAGAAATCGAGTAATAATATTAATACACCCAGCGCGATCATGTCCATGATGCCCAAAGACATCATGTAAAACCTTCTGGTACCTCCCATATAAGTGAACCACTCCGCCCACTTTAGATATCGAGTAATAATATCAATACACCCAACGCAATCGTGCCCAAATGCTGTAATTTATAAAGCTATAACAGGATAAAGTTTTAAAGAAAAATTTGACGTCTAGCCACGCTATTTCTGGTACCTCCCACATATAAATACATCATTGCGCCCACTTCAGAAATCGAGTAATAATATCAATACACCCATAGCTCGATCGTGTCCATGATGCCCTAAGCCATCATGTAAAACCAAAGCAGGATAATGTTTTGAAGAAAAACTAGCCACGTCCCTTCTGGTACCTCACATATAAGTGAACCAATCCGTCCACTTTAGATATCGAGTAATAATATCAATACAACCAAACGCAGTCGTGCCTAAATACTGTATTTTATAAAGCTATAACAGGATAAAGTTTTGAAGAACAAATTTGACGTTTAGCCACGCCATTTCTGCTTCCTCCCATATAAATGTAACATTCCACCTACTTTAGAGATGGTATAATAACATCAATACACCCAAAGCGATCGTGCCGAAAATCTGAATTTAGTAAAGCTAAATTAGGATAAAGCTTTGGAGAAAAAAACTAGAAATGTAGCCACGCTCCTTATAATACCTAAGAGTAATTACTGAGGTAAGGGTATATGTAAATCGGGTTTCCCTACTAATACTTTCTTACTGGTTTTGATAAGCCTTTACTAGACCAATGCCGATTGAATTGACTTCTCCCAAGTTGCTGCCCATAATCAAACAAATATAGATGAATGGGACAAGGCACAACTAGCTGTCTTATAAATTGTGTCATTTTGGCCTCAATCTTATAAGCTGTGTGAAAAATTCGTTACCTTACGAAACTCCTTAACCTGGTCAAACTAACAACGTTTAATAGTATTAAATGTTATCTCTCTGAGACTGGCCGTGGCATGATGGTTAGAACCCCCGACTATCTTGCGGGAGGTCTCGGGTTCGATTCTCGCCTCCAGTTATCTACATTTTTTTTTAATGCCGGCCTCCTCGATGTTGTCGACAGCAACTTCGCACAATAGTGTCGAGTCAGTCGGCATGTCTAGTAAAAAGCTATTCAAACAGTGACGTTCGCATTCGTCGATATACTAGTAGATGCCATTAGTTGTAAATCTAAAACAAGAAAGCGTGTTAATTCACAACAACGCGAGAAGCTATCCCATCATTCCTGGGGTGTAAGGGGAAATTAAGTAAGTAAGTTATGACTACTGATCGATAATAAAAAGTTCTCCGGTTTATACCTAAAGTACCACTGCTTTATCAAGTTTCATTTGTATATATGATGAAAAACCAATTCATCCACTGATCGAAAGTAAAAATTATACAGACGTAATAACAGACGTTTATAATGTAATTGCAACCGAAATAGGACCTACTGACACCTTCCCTTACTTTGTTAGCAAAAGCGCACCGATTAAACGGCCCATTACACTCCCGTGTAAATGTAAGGCGGAACATAAGCGAGAGACTCATCACTGATTGCTACTAAATATAGCTGACATCAGCGATTACGTAATGGGTATTTTTACCGCTGGGTATCCAGGTGTCAAATAGTATCTCTCTAACACGGCAAAAAGTTTTAACAGGCCCACCCGCCCTTGAGAAATATCGAAACTATCTACAGTGAAGTCTCGCTAATCCGAATTATCGTAAAATTCGTATTACAGGCCTAAGAAATCCGTAAGGTTTTTTTGATTGGAAGGTCTTCCGTTTATTCCGCAAAAACAAAATTAAAATACATTATGATTAAAAAAAGTTTTTTTTTAATGAAAAAAAGGTCAAACAAGTGTTGGTTAGCAAAAACTGAATTCTCTTGAAACCAAAAAACAAAAAATTTTTATAAAAAAAGTGAACCGAAGAGATACTTATATTTTAGCCTACATATTTTTTTTTAAAAACTCAAAAACGATTGGTCGACGAATATTTGTCATTTTTCTATTTTGAAATCTGCACTTCGGATTTTTGAGGTGCAACCAATTCAGACTGTAGAATTTATAACGCATTTGAAAATGCAGTTCGGATTACAGGATATTCGGATTAAAGATGCTTCGGATTAGTGAGACATCACTGTAACTGCCTACCAAATTTCATTGATATCGTTAAGACGTGATTGAGCCACAAACAAACGAATTGATATCTCTGAAATCAATAAATACCTCCAAATAAAAGGTTTTTTTAGACGTATATAACTTCCTATAGAGATAACTGTAAAACTATCTGTCATACTTATGAGGCACATCATCGTGCGCAAAGACTTGCACCAAAACAAATTTTCCAAATATTAGCAATTTTATTTCTGTTAGCAAAACTTATAGAGCATTTCGTCAAGTTGACGGTGCTATCTGAGCGGTTAATACGCAATACTATGGATCGATTCATGACCACTTTTACTCTTTTGAATATTATTCATTTAAATCGAGCCCATACTGTGCGAACTAGAGTGACGGCATAACACGATTGGAGTATGATTACCCGTGGGGGCTTGAAAGTTTTTAAGCTCGTATTGACACTCAAGAACGACTAGTCCAATTTTGCTACAATACAAATATAACTTGCGGTCACCTTAGTGCGTACAGAACAAGCCATCGCCGCTGAAGACTTGTGTGTGATAGAGGATTCAAATTTATCTATCTGGAGCCGTTCTCAACAACTCGGTCTCTGTCCGTCCACTACATCCATATAAGATCCAAATGGTGCAGAATTAAACACAGCGGAACATCAATTGCCCCGTGCGTTTGGTGAATGGGCTGAGAATCAACTTAAAGTTAAACCAGTGGTTTGTCGTCAAATCATCTTCAGCGATGAGGCTCATTTCTGTCATAACGGATAATACGCAGAACCTTTTTTGGAGAGAGCACAATCCTAATGAAACTCTTGAGACTAAATTACATCCCGAAAAAAACACAGTTTTATAAGGTTTACATGCCGAAGCCATCATTGGGCCAACATAAGAGTGAACGATGAACGCTACAGGCAAGTGATTCGTGAATTTTTTTATTCCTCATGTCATTGCGCATTTGGTGGTTGAAGTTGTTAAAACAAAACGGTGCAACATGCTTTACAGCGGGTGAAATCATCACTTTGTTGAGCTAAACGTTTGGTGACTGAATTATCTCATGAAATTGACCTGTGAATATGCCACCTTGTTCGTGTGATTTGACGCCTTAGGACTACTTTTTGTGGGGGTACGTCAAATCTCTGGAAGTCAATATTCGACGCCGAAATAAGATCGAGTATGCTCAAAAAGGTGTGCAAAATTGAACCGACCGGATGGCGTTCAAAAGGCGCAGCCGCGGAGGCCATATGCTTATAGCGATGGGGATATATGTATATTATTTGATACGAGAAAAAGTGTAACACATTAAGGGAGACTAGTTAGACCCCAAGTATCTTAAGACCAAATTCGTTTCATGACTTTTAAGAAGATTGAGCTATGTCCGTCTGTCTGGCTGCCTACGGCCTTATACAGAGCAATACTCAGATGTCTTACTATAGACTATACCTCTGCATGAACTGCAGTAGTAGTTGTCTTTGGGGCGCTTTATTGACTATACGGTAACATCCATAGAGGAAAGTAAGCCGGTGCAGCTCGAGTCACTGGACTGGTAACTTTGGTGTGCATGAATCGATCCTAGCTCAAGGTGTCATTTTGAAGTGTGTCTAGAACCAGATCTTGAAGGATCAGTTTATTTGCAAGGATACCTACTATAGTTATATATATCATGTAAAAATGATATTGATGCAAAAGTACTTTTTATTTTTTATTATTTGACACTTCTTTAACACTTTAGAACCAGTGCACTTTAGCATTCTCAGAATACGTACTTGTAGACAATTGACATCTTATTTTCTATAGGGGTTTTTGTTTACTAGCGTGTATTTTTCTGAACCAGTTGAAATTATGTATTTATTTTCTATGTTGATATTGAATTCAGTCCGATGTGTTAAGCATGTTCTGAACTGAAAACTGAGCTATGTTTACTTATTACTGCTTTAGTATCAAAAACTCTGTAGGAAAGGTTTTCTAAGAAATTTGCAAAATTAGTAGCTCCGAAATCAATAGAGAACTCTAAATATTATAGAGGTATACTTTTTTAACACAATCTGGATCTCAAATGCCTGACTGTGACAGCAAAGATTTAAGTAAATCTAAATAACTAATAACGAAATTTTACTCACTGGTCTGCATCAATTCCTTAAGGTGTATATTGGTTAAAACGCATTTTGCTGTAATGTTTTCTTATCCCAAAATTTTTTCAGTAACTTAAATTTTATACTTGATCTATAAAAAATACAACGATTACTGTTTACACACATAAAAGACCACAACACAATTAATATTTCTCAAATCAACGCAGACCGAGTTTACAACACTTGACTGTGACTCCCTAGATTTGTTCCATTGTGAAATTACATGTCGGTGGTTTTTTTCTCTCTGACACTGCATCTTCATCTATTTCACAATACATATTGAAAAACAACTCACCTGTTCTGTATTCCAAATTAACCAACCAGGCAAATTCGCCCAATGCAGCCTCATCACCGCCATGAATTTTATCACCCACTGTCATGGGACCACATGTTGGTGGCTTTGGAAACTTGTCGTCAGGGCTTGACTTTTGGACACGTATCTTATCGACGTCACCAACTCTGTCTCTAGGCTGATCGCGAGATGGAATATTAAAATTGCCATTTTCATCGGGAAACAAAATCGATTGATGTCGTGATCCGCCAGCCACAGAACGGGAACGTATAGCATCATCTTCTAGCACAATAGTTACAGGTCCATCGTCGGGAAATACAATGCTGTTGCCAAAAATACAACAGACATAAGGTGATTTGCCAAGACCATTGGCACACTCATGAATGCTGGCAGTTCGATTACAATCTTTGTGATTGTAACAATCCGTCATAGAGGTGCATCGGCCCAGACGTCCTTCAGGATTGCGACAGGTGTAGGAGACTGTATAAATGAAAATACAGCACTTGTTAGTTGTTGTTGTTGTTGCTATTTATCAAGTTATTTATGTAGCCACTATTGTCATACTAACCGCCTGGTAATAACGCTTTGCTAGAGCATATTACTGCGCTCGAGACTAACACTAATATTATAAAATTGTACTTAAAATTTATCATGATTATTTTTGTTTCGCACTTTCGATGGTTTAAACTGCGGTCCACTTAGAGCGATGGACGATTGTAGACTGAGATCGCTGAGACTGAGTTTCGCCGCGTTTATTGTTATTTGCCGTCACTTTAGCTCTCGGTTTGCGTTTTGTTCTCGCGATGCTTGTTTTGAGTATCTTTATTATTTTTGTATTTATTTGTGAAACTTTAATGCCGCTCACAGTTCTATTTCGCTTGGGTGATGGTTGATCAATGAGATCGTTCAATTTTGTTACATTGAGGTAGACTCTCGTCAATTTTCTGCTGCCGATAAAATTCCTTGCCATAATCAGGTTTAGTATCGGTATTTACCCGATTTCAGCGCTCAACTACTAACTGTTAGCACGTGCATATTAAGTATGCACTTTTGTTTGGTGCTTATACACAAAAACAACCGGTTCAATGTTTATTTAATTTCTTTTCAAATAAATTAGTATTTGTTTTTTTAGAAACTGCATGCAAATGTAACTAAATGTTAAATGATCATGTTGGTTATTAAATCTGATATTTTGAATCATCATTATCATCATCATGACCATCACCATCGACAGCAGCGCGGAAACTAAGTGAATGACCGTCGCGACGCGTCGTCGTCATTGCGCCAAGTTACTGTGTTAATTTGCTTCGTAATATCATTGTCATGTAATTACGTATTCGACTGCTGCTAGTCATCCAATACAGTATGTATAGCAATACTGAGATATCACAACAATTTGCAATTGAATTGCATTTGATCTTAAGACATACACGAGTATATTTTTAAAACGGAGAGCTAGTGGCCGAGAGACTATCGTCGAGTGGTAGTAATAAATAAATTCAATGTAGACATCGATGATAGATGCGATACTCTACTCACGTGACGCTGAATAACGCTGAAAGTTTCTTTGAATTTACTGCACACAAAAAACTATTCAAAATATGATTCAAACAATTACAATTTTATTATTTTAAGTTACCTGCGAAGATATTTAAATTACACAGGTTACCAGCCGATATTGCACTGAGTAATCACTATACAATTTTGATGCGCTATGGTTTTCCTGGAATGAAAAAACAATTGAAATTTCAAATTCTATAGACTGGTTTGTTTAATTTCTTTCGTTTTTATTTTGTACGATCTGTTTAGAACATTGGACTTTTATTGTTGTTTACGCTCAAGACCAGTTTTGTTCTAAAGAAGTTATAACAAAGAATGACATTTCCATAATGCCAGACAGTCTGAATAGCTATATTGAACTTATATGTGTCTGATATGATATTATTAGTCGTATACATACAAATCTCATAACTATATAAGAAATCAATGTTGAGTGCATAAAAATACACCCCAAAGACTTCACCAGCACCACCTTTAAATATCCACCAATTGACCGATTAGAAGGTATTGGAGAACTATTACTTTCTTCATAAATACATAATTTTGCATGGGACGTACCAGAAGAAGTCGACCGTATAGTCCATATTCATCTTTTCAGTAACTTAAAATTTGTATTTGATCATAAAAAATACTACGATTACTGTTTATGGTTTGTTGTTCTACACATTTAAAATACCACAACACAATTAGCATTTCTCCAATCAACACAGACGGAGTTTACAACACTTGACTGTGACTCCCAAGATTTGTTCCATGATGAAATTACCTTTGGTGGTTTACTCTTCATCTATTTCACAATATTGACAAACACCTCACCTGTTTTGTATTCCAAATTAACCAAACAGGAAAATTCGCCCAATGCAGCGTCATCACTGCCATGAATTTTATCACTTACTGCATGGTGCCACATGTCAAGGGCTTTGGAAACCCTGTCGACAGGGCTTTACTTTTGACCACGTATGTTATCGTCGTCCCTAACTATGTCTTTAAGCTGTTCGCGAGATGGAATATTGAAATTGCCATTTTCATCGGGAAACATAACCCAGTGCAACATTTCGAAGGTAATCGTCTGGTGCCACCTTGGTACCCAGCTATTTTTGAAGTATATACCGAAACTAAAAAAATCCCCAAAGGACTTGGCCCCATTACATCGAAACATTTTTTTACGGATACTCCAATATTTTCACCCCAACACGATTTTTTGAAAAAGGACCATTTTTACGGAGTCCATATTTCATAAACCGTTCGGAATATTTTCTTTTTGTCTTAAGCAAAGTTGTAGATCTAAACCAGAGCAAAAAAACCTTCAAATAGACCGACCCAAAAAAATTGCATCCAGCGCATAAAAATTGCAAAAATATGGGAAAAAGGCTATTTTGTCATGATGTTTTCACCATAAAATTAAGAAAAATTTTTGGTAAACAAGATTTCAAAACACTTTTTCCTTAGATTTTGACCTCCTTAACACGAAAATGATTTTTAAAAAATTTTCTTAGATTCGGTTTTTTTTCATAAAAATTTTTTAATTTTTTTTTTTTAATTTTTGGATTTGCGCTTTATATATAGGTAATATTTTGGGTATCTCTCACCCGATCTTCATATATAACCACTTATGTTAAAGACAATAAATTCTAAACAAGTTCTTCCTTGAAAAAAGACTAAAAACTCGGGTTTTTAACGATTATATTTTTTTTTTTAGATTTAACCCCTTACCACTCGATAGTTGTGCTTTTTTCGGTTACAAATCACTATCTCTCGGGTTAAAGATAAAGGGTAGATATGTTCTGACAAACTGTTCGTCTTGCAATATATTGGAGGTCGGTCATACATTTGACTCCTCTAGGGGTACCTTGGGGAAATTGCATCATTTGGGAGCAAAATTAAAAAATTGTATGGCTGAGCCTTTAAGGAGTCAATATATGGGGTAGATATGTTTGGGAAAAATGTTAGGAGGGAAAGAATTGTGGGGTCTGTCATACATTTTATCCCTCTAGGGGCTACTTTGGGGCAGTTGCGGGGCTTTTTATGAATTTTTCACCTTTCACACCAACCTAGGCCACGATGCGCATTTATTTGCCCCCACCTCACCTCCACCATTTTTTGGTTCATTCACTTTTTTCCCAACCTCATAAAATTAGGGGTCTAAGCAAGTGGGGAAGGTGAAAAATCCACAACAAGCCCCGCAACTGCCCCAAAGTAGCCCCTAGAGGGCTACATACAACGGGAACGTATGGCATCATCTTCCAGCATAACAGTTACAGGTCAATCGTCGGGAAATACAATGCTGTTGCCACCAGTTGTCCGATTGGAAGTTATTAAAGAAATAACGGGTCCGCCATCTAACGTTTTTTTTTTTAACTAGTGCTTATTTCGTGAATGGTAACACTTAGCTCATGTCTGATTTGACAGATAATTAGTTTTATCATTCCGCTGAACGAATATGGTTGCGTATACGCTTGTATACGCCAAAAAAAATCATCTTTTCAGATAAAGCTCATTTTGATCTTGGATGGTAGGGCACAGAAAACCCGCACGCATACATTGAAAAGCCGATGCACCCAAAACGAGTCACTGTTTGGTGCTGAAAAGTACTTTTTGGTTCAAAAGAGTACTATGGTACAAAAAAAGTACTTTGTATCAAAAAGTACAATAAATGTGCTTTTTGGTACAAAAAAGTATTTTGGTACAAAAAAAAGTACTTTGTGCAACAAAAAGTGTTTTTGGGTCAATAAAATTACTTTTTGGCATAAAAAAGTTCTTTGTACCGAAAAGTACATTAAAATATTCTTTGGTTCTAAATAAAGTACTTTTTGGCATAAAAAAGTACTTTGTGCCGAAAAGTATATTAAAAGTACTGTTTGGTTCAAAAGAATACTCTGGTAAAAAATATACTTTGTATCAAAATGTACAATAAAAGTACTTTTTGCAACAAAAAAGTATTATGGTACAAACAAAAGTACTTTGTGCAATAAAAAAGTGTACTTTTGTTACATAACTTTGGTACTTAGCCTCGAGCTGGCTATTTTTTTGGCTCTTGGCTCCTGGCTCTTGGCTCGCGGGAAATTTGGGGTTTTCAAATTATGAAATAATCTCCAATGAAATAACACCTAACAAATTTTTAAAATTCGGGGCTTGTTTCATAGCGTGTATAATATGGGTGTTATTTCATTTTTTATTCGGGGGTTATTTCATGTTGTTGGGGGTTATAATTATATAAAAATAGGCCTTTTACAAGAAAACTTTTAGCCTGTGAATACATTACAATATCTTTTGAATGTTTACAGATATTTACATTTTTCATATTGACGAATAGAAAATCATTTTGAGAATGATATCTAAATGGAATTTTTTTTAAATTTGTAAGAGTTCTTCAGAATGGGGAATTCAATAAAAGCAGAGAGTTTGATTTGCTTGTGAGTAGTGGAGGTGGTTGTGTAAAGGCCAAACGTAAAAGGCTAATTGTCTTTCGAACTGCAAAAATAGAGCAGGGCTACAACGATCTACGATCCACACGATTCATTTCAATAATTTTGCGATTCTGCTGTTGGTCCATATTGACTTCATGAAATCCTTTGTGAAACTGACTCTTTTAAGAATTTTGGGCATAGTTTCATTTTAGTTGCTGATGGGGTTTATTTCATTGGGGGTTATTTCATTTTCATCATTGGGTATTATTTCATATGAAATAACTCCCAAATATTGGGGGTTGTTTCGTTTTCGCTTTGGGGTTTATTTCATTTATTTTTCGATGTTATTTCGTTCACTGTTTTTGGGTGTTATTTCCTATTTTTTGGTGTTTATTTCATTGGGGGTTATTTCCTGGGCGTTATTTCATTGGGGGGCTTTTCGTGGAGCCGGGGGCTAAAGGGCGTGGCACCGTCGCATACAGCTCAAAACCTGAAATGGCTGTATCTCATAAACCATTGTAGGCACGAAGTAATGATTTTATACATAAGTTGTTCATACAATAACAATTAATTTTCTGTTGAAAGTGGGCAGCTCCTCGCCCCTTTTTTTTTTTAAAAAAATCGTTATCGTTTTCACAGTGGCGTACAGTCCTTAGGACCTATATCATAGGTTAGATGAAAAAATAATTAGGCAAAGGAGCGTGGCACTGCCCACACAAACCGTACAACGTACTGGTACAAGGATAGGAAATGAACAATGCCACGCCTTTTTTTTTTAAAAAAATCGTTATCTCGGCGAAATATATGCACTAACATATTTACATTGCGGTACTATTTGTAGGACCTCATTCATAGACTACATAAAAACATAATCAGACAAAGAGGCGTATTACCGCCCACACAAACCAAAATTTCAATCGGTCATATTTTACGAGCTATTTAAGGTATGAAGATGAGATTGGTAAAAAATGTTTATGTCGGTCATTTTAATAGAACGATTGTAATAACATTTTCATAATCTAAACTTGTTCCATCACCCAGACCAATAGAAGAAAGCTATAATCGCGAAAATAAATATGGGCATACTCACTATCAAATTGGATAAAAGGTTTTTTCGAAATCCGATATTTCTGGGTAAAAAAAAATCGAAAAACGGCTAAGGATTAAATCACAATAAAATCACGATTTGAATGGGCTTGCTCCATATAGATTAAGAACGAAGCACTGTGGGTTTCCGAAATTCGTAATTTTAAGGGGTAAAAAGGCCGATACGTATGTATCTTTCGAAAATCATGCTGTTAGTAACAAAAACAGACTCAAGCGATACAATCACTCTGACCAATGGGAAAAAGCTACAATCACATAAATGGGGCGCTCGTTGTCTTATGAAGCGTTTGAATTTTACCTGCATTGCTTAGATTCCTAAGAATATTAATTGTTAGTAAGGGTGAATCAAAATTCTGTTTCTCTCGTTGCGGGAGTCTCTTATATCTAATTCATGGTATGTAATGGGGAAATAAGTAAGTAAATGCCGTAGTACTTTTTGTGGGAGACTCAACATTGTCTCCTGTAATGCCGCATTACAAAATGATCTACATGCTAATAAATTAGTATTACACTTTCTTCCGTGCATGAAGGGGACTGGAACAGTCAATTGGGCTCTATGAAATGAGGCCCCTATTAAACACCGCCGTCGAACCAAACCAAAGCCGCAGTAATATTATACCTCAGTCAAATTGACTTACTTACTTACTTAAGTGGCCAATTACAATTTACGAAACGTAGTTCATAAATTTGAGGCCTGAAGTAATAAAGAATTCCACACGCTTCGGTCTTCTGCGTGTGTTCTCCAGTTAGTCCTACCAGATGATGGCACATCGCCTACCACTTGGTCCTTCCAACGGAGTTTGGGTCTCCCTGCTCTGCGCCGTCCTTCAGGTTCGCCTTCAAACACCTTTCTCGCTGGAGCATTTACATCCATCCTGGCAACATGTCCTAGCCATCGAAGTCGTTGGATTCTGACTCTTTTAGCTACGTCGATGTCGTGGTAAAGCTCATACAGCTCATGGTTCATCCGATGGTGAAACTCGCCTTCGACACAGATAGGTCCATATATTTTTCGGAGTACTTTTCTCTCGAATACTCCCAGGTTTTGTATGTCCGTTGTAGTAAGCACCCATGATTCGGCAGCATAAAACAGAACAGGTAAGATAAGCACCTGGTATAGCTGTTTCTTAGTATTCCGAGAGAAGATGGTGTTACTAAAGTGCTGCCGAAGTCCGTAGAAACATCTATTGGCTAGCACTATTCTCCGTTTAATTTCTTGGCTGACATTATTTTTCTTGTTGACGGAAGATCCGAGGTAGGTAAATTCGTCGACTACCTCAAAACAATAATTGTCAACGTTCACGGTGCGTCCAAATCGAGAGGACTCTTTGTTCGTCGAAATCATTATTTTTGTTTTGTCCTCGTTGACCGCTAAACCCATTTTTGCTGACTCCTTTTCTAGTGATGAGAAAACTGCAGTTACATCCCGCAGATTTCGGCCAATGATGTCTATATCATCGGCATAGGCTAGTGGCATGTGGCTCTTGTGGAATATGGTGCCAGACATGTTGACACCAGCCTTTCTCATCACCTTCTCCATAACTATATTAAATAGTGTACAGGACAGGCTATCGCCCTGCCTGAGACCTCTTTCCGTGTTGAATGGTTCAGACTGATCCTTACCAATCTTAACCGAGGATTTGGTGTTGTCTAAGGTACATTTGCAAAGTCGAATCAGCTTTGCAGGAATACCAAACTCAGACGTGGCCTCATAAAGCCTATTCCTTATCGGAGAGTCGAAGGCAGCTTTGTAGTCGACAAAGAGGTGGTAGGTGTCGATTTGCTTTTCATGGGTTTTTTCCAGGATTTGTCGTAAGGTGAATATTTGATCCGTCGTAGATTTGCCAGGTCTAAAGCCGCACTGATATGGTCCAACATATGGGACATAACAGACTGAGACTCCAAACTCCGGGCATGCTCTCCTCTTGCCAGATGTTCTCCATGAGCTGATGCATGCTCCTAATCAGCTCCTCCCCGCCAGCCTTAAACAATTCAGCAGGGAGACCATCGGCTCCAGCAGCTTTGTTGTTTTTAAGGCGGGAGATGGCCATACGTATCTCGCTCTGGCTCGGAGGTGGACAGTTAATACCATCGTCATGGATTGGAGCGGGGTCTTCTGGAGTGGTGTCAGTATCCAGTAAATTTCTAAAGTTATCTCTCCATATCTTCAGAACGTTATCCGGGTCCGTCACTAGCTGACCATCGCTGTCCTTGCAGGAGGGCAACCCTGTTCCACGCATTCTCTTCTTTGAATAGTTTGAACCAGTTTGATGATACGACCCCTTTCACCAATCTCGAAACAAGTACTTTTATGTAATTGACCAAATGACACACCATTTCCGGTAGAGTGTTTAACTTATACAAAAATTAACCCCAAAATGTGGTAACTTTAAATAAAAGCAAAACGCATTTATTGATTTTCATAATGAATGTGTGTGCGGCTTTTAGATGCGGTAATACAATTTAACATGCTGTTTATCGAATTTTAATGATTAAAAAAAAACATTATTTATTAACCCAAAAAAAAATTAAGGAACGATTACTTAATAGCCACAACAATAAAAATACTTTTTGTGGTTGTTAATTCGGGCAATCACCAAAATATTTATATAACAAACACAAACAAAAGATATAACTTCACATGGCATAATGCACATATACAATTTTAAAGTTTAAGTTATATTTAAGAACAATGTTGGTTTCGTATTTTTTTTTTCCTTAATTTTTCTATATAATTATATTTGGGGTTTGGGATTATTTAATGGCCACAAAGACAAAAATATATTTTTTTGTCGTTAAATTGGATAAGTTCCAAATTTATGTTGATAATTCGGGCACTCACCAAATTGTTTAAATAACAAACGCAAACTTAGCATACAATTTCACTTTAACTTGAATTAAAAAGAACGACTGAAGCCGTTGTAAGTAAGCATGGCGTACGGGGTTTTCCCTAAATTTTGTCTGCTAGCACAGTACAATCTTATGTCAATGAACCTACCCCAATAAAAACAACCATATGTACATTGTGTGAAAACAATGTTCATTTGTATTGTTCTGCTGTGTTAATATTGGCGTATATCAAGACATCGCAATACACTCGTCATAGCCAGAGCATGTCTGTGTTATAAATGCCAAGATCTGACAAACAATACAAACTGCAATTATAATACATATAATAATATTTAAGGTAAAATTGAATTCGAATTTAATTTTTTTTTTTTTTTGTTTTTTTTTTTTTTTTTGTAAACAATCTCTACATAATTATGAACCAGTAGTTTATAAGAGAGCTTTTCTGATTGAATATTCTTTTAACATGAATGTATTTTTTTCTATACTATTAAATTCATACGAGACTACGGCGCTACATATTTCTCAAAAAAAATCTTATTAAAATGAATTTACAAAAATTTTGATTTACAATATCTTCAAATGATGTATACAATTGTTTTTAATACGATCAATAGTTATAAAGTTATGAAACCAATTGTTTGGAAAAAATTTAAAAACCGCAGAAAGTATGAAATTTTATTACTGTGTATTAAAGCTACATATCGTGTAAATTAAAGTAGATACGGATCGATGAATGCTTCACGTTTTTAATAACAATTACTTGAAGGTATCCAATATTTACAAGCACTGTAGAAAATGGGTGCCGTTGGGGATGTAAAGTGAATCTTGCATCTCAAGCTAACTAACAACCTCCTTCGTGGTGGCACCTGGGCAATTTTGTTCTTGATTTTTTTATCATGAATAGCGCCACATAGTGAGCCACGAACCCTAATGGTTGGGCTAGCCATCCGCCTTCAGTTCCTTTACTGCCTTTGAAAACAGGAGAAAGAACAAGAAACAAACGGAACCCCAAATGTTGACAACCCCCGCAAACGTAATAAGGACCATGATTTAAGGATATGCACCTAGAACGTCCGAAATCGTCTATAGTGAAGGTGCCACTATCCGACTGTCGGATGTCCTCAAAAAATATAAGACTCACATCACCGCCATTCAGGAGATTAGATGGACAGGACAAGAATGCACGCCACGTAAAAATTGCTACATATATTACAGCTGCTATGCCGAAAAGCACGAATTTGGATGTGGATTTGTAGTTGGCGAGAGACCCAGACATCTTGTCTTGTCAATCCGCATCAAGTCGAAATATTTCTACATCACGCTGAGTTCTGCTCAAGCCCCGACGGAAGATAAAGACGATGAAATTATAGATGCATTTTACGAGCACCTAGAGGAAACATACGACCGCTGCCCTTGCTACGACATTAAAATTGTTCTGGGAGACTTTAATGTAAAAATAGGAAGGAAAGATGTTCTTGGTCCATCGATCGGTAAATTCAGCCTGCATACCGACACGTCAGACAATGGTTTTAGGCTGGTTAGCTTCGCAGCGGGAAGGAACATGGTAGTGAGTGGAACCAAATTCCAGCACAAGGAAATCTACAATGCAACTTGGCTATCCCCCAATCAAAACACCAAAAATTAAATTGATCATGTGGTAATTGATGGCAGGCATGCATCTAGTGTCATGGACGTGCATGTGATCCGTGGTGCTAATATTGGCTCGGATCATTATCTAGTTGCAGCCAAGGTGCGCACAAGATTAAGCAGAGCGAAAAACGCACGTAACCAAACACAAAAAAAGCTGGACATCGCGAAGCTGCAAACCCCAGAGATAGCCACTGCCTACTCCATCCAGCTCTCCCAACTACTACGACACAATGCCCCTACTTCTGACGGAGCGAAAAATGCACGTAACCAAAAAGCTGGACATCGCGAAGCTGCAAACTCCAGAGATAGCCACTGCCTACTCCGACCAGCTCTCCCAACTACTACGTTACAACGCCTCTACTTCTGACGTTCCCGACACACAGTAGCAGAATATTGCGCATTCCATGGCAAACGCCGCAACAACCGTGCTAGGATATGAAAAACGGCGCTCAGACGAATCCTGGTACGATGAAGAATGTCGCATAGAGTCAGAGGAACAGGATGCTTATTAGAGGGAAACGTTACACGCAATTGTAACCCCTGCTGTTAGGGAACGGCACAAGGAGATAATAAAACGGGCAAGACAACTATTTAAGCGAAAAAAAAACGCCAGGTGAAGGAACGGAAGAACGAGGATATAGAGCGATACAGGGATAAAGGTGACAACCAAAAATTTTACCAGAAAATTAAATAAATAGGCTAGGGTTATGGGCTCCCCTCCTGTAAGGACAAGGATGGAAATCTGGTCACAAATACGCAGAGTGTGCTGCATATATGGTGCGAACACTTCCGGCAAGTGTTGGTTCCAAAAGGCAGCGCACGTGAAGGTATCACACCAATTGTCGACGACGGCTTAGATTGCCTACCACCAAGTCAAGCCGAGGTAAGAAGAGCAATATCGCGGCTAAAAAATAACAAAGCAGGGGTGCCGACGGACTTCCGGCAGAGCTATTCAAAGCCGATGGCGGAGCTGATAACGAGCATTCACCAGCTTCTACGCACAGTTTGACATAACAAGTGCATGACTGATGATAGGAATCTAAGCGTTCTATTTATCCAAGTGTGTGCTCTAACTATCCCGGGATCAGGCTTTTACCCACCGCATATAAGGTCCTGTCGAATGTGCTATGTGAAAGACTAAAGCCAGTTTCATCCATCCTGATAGGGCCTTATCAGTGTGTCTTAAGACGTGGTTAATAAACAACTGACCAGATATACACACTTCGGGAAGTCCTGGAAAAGACCCAAGAGAAAGAGATCGAAACGTACCATCTAATCGTCGACTATAAAGCTGCTTTCGAAAGCCCGATACCGCAAAAATTACTCCAAGCCATGGCTGAGTTTGGTACTCCAGCAAAGCTGATACGTCTTTGCGGAATGACGCTGACTGACATGAAGTCATTAGTGAAGATTGGCAGGGGCCTTACAGAGCCATTCTATACCATCGTGTGACTTCTTCAACATAGTGATGGAGATGACGAGGAGAGCTGCAGTAAACACAAGTGGCAGGATATTCAACAAAAACGCTGGTGACGTAGACATCATTGGTTGAAAACGTAGGGGTGTGTCTGCAACCTTCTTAAGTAGACAGAAGGAATCAGCGAAAATGGGTCTAATAGTGAACGAGGACAAAACGAAGTTATTAGTTTCAACGAACAAAGAATCTACTAGTTTGGGAAACTGCATGAACGTTGACAACTATAATTTTGAGGTGGTAGATAATTTTATCTACCTAGGCTCTCCGCCATCAACAAAACAAATAATGTCAGCCTCGAAATTCGGAGAAGAATCCTGCTTGCAACTAAATGCTACTACGCGTTTAACAAGCGATTGAATGGCAGAGCCCTCTCTCGATGAACAAAAATCCAGCTGTACCAGGTACTCGTTCTACCTGTCTTTATGTATGGTTCAGAATCCTGGGTTATGACACAAGCGGATGAATCTGTTCCGTCAGTCTTCGAGAGAAATCCATTAACAGAGAGTTTCGACATCGTATGAATCATGAGCTGTACACTAGCTTTGACGTGGTCAGACGCATTAAGGAGCAACGGTTGCGTTGGCTAGGTCACGCATGGACGAAAATGCTCCAGCTCGAAAAGTCTTCGACAATGAACTCGATGAACGGCGCAGAAGAGGGCGACCAAAACTGCGTTGGGAAGGCCAGTTTACAGGGAATCTTGCAGAATTTGGTGTGACTAACTGGAGAAGAAGCGCAGAGGACCGAAGCGCCTATAATATTTTTCTACGTGTGGTATATAATCCAATAGGATTGCAAAGAAGTGCGAGCTATGTAAGTAAGTAAAGGTATCAATTAACTACTAATTAAAAATAAGCATTAATGTATTATATTCCCAGAAAAAGATGCAATAATTTCTCCTTGAATCTTATAATTAAGAGATAATTTTTCTTGATTTTTCTCATTAAAAAAATTGTACTATCATTAACTTAGTCGTACGTCGCATGTAGTAAGATCATTTCTCTTGAAATGAGTATGCTGTAGTATAAATACAGCTCTCACTAAAAATACCATATTTCCTTGTGTAGGGTAATACAATAAAACCGCAACAATGTGCTCGGCAATCCGCAAATATATCGATACCTCAACAACGCTGCTAATTATGACGACATATTCGTCGTCTCGTATAGCGTGTATACAAATGATAAGAATCTATAAAATGCTCTGGTCTTACGTCGCGAAAACAATGAGTCACTGATGGGTGTTCGTTGTAAAAAGAGTGTAGATTCTATACTGTAGAATCACGTGAACGCCCAATTTGTCAGTTTGTTGGCACGATGTAAATAATGTTAATGCTTTTCTAAATTGTGAGAAAACTCGATGTAACTTTTGTTTTCATAATATATGGTGTCGTGTAAAATTTATAAATTCTATCACTTGTAATTAAAAAAATTTCATGTTATGCGAAATACGGTATTATTACTTTAATCCCATTCACAGTAGCTGTGTAACGAAAACAAACTTAAAATTGTTTACTAATGACACAAATAACAACGATATGCAGTAATATCTTTGTGTTTTTCTAACTATACCCCTTTCTTGCTATGATTATTACTAAATTTATGCCAATGTTTATATTAACTTTTTCAGCCATTATAGGGTAACATTATACAAAAAAATAATAATACCCATAAAACTTTGTATTATTAAACTTATGCTGAGAAACCGGCGCTTAATATTATTACGGGGAAAAACATATCAATTAACATATGTACATATGTCTGTGTGTACATAATTATTGTCTTAAAACACTCACAGTCTACAAATTCATTCATTCGCAATTATAATAATGATAATAAAATGTCAACAATACCAAGACCATATGGGGGCAACATTTACGACCTAGATGGGAATGGGTGATATGGTGATTCCCGAGAAATTCAATTGTGACGTTTATTTATATGATCCTAAGCGGATTCTAATCGATCAACTGACTGACAACTATAGTAGGAAAAGTATATATGTACAAAATATTTTATATTTCTTTCTATACAAATTGAAAGCAACTCGATATAGTTTAAATTTTTTTTTTTCAATTATGCATTCTATTTTACTAGTAAAGTGGCAGTGACCACATAACCTTAGAGAGAAATTATTTCTCGTGAAGGCGGAGAGAACTAAAATTGTGATATATATAGCAAATGAGGTAACAATTAATTTGCCGCAGATGGGGGAATTCCGATAGACACGTATGTGTGCCTAAATACATGTCGTGTTGTGATGTAAATTAGCACAGTGGATAAGGCATGTTGTTGTGAAATAGTTATACCTATGCAATGTAAACTTTTAGTGAGGGTAAGGGTTTAGAGCTAGGTAATCTGCACTCCAGTCTTAGATATAAATATTTAAGTTACTAGATCAATTTTAAACTATTATGTTTTAAAATATCCCAATTTTCATAAGGAAGATAGATAGTATGTAATATTTTTTTTGTGTTTCTATCTTTTTAACTACAAATAAATTGTTGTGTGTTGGTAAGTCAACCACTTGAGAACGCATGGACCGAATTGACAATTTTTTTGTTAAAATGTTTATAAAAGCCTGAGCATGGTTTTTATAAAAAAAATTGGCCACGCCCATTTGTACTTCCACTTTTCCCAAAATATAAAATATCCCTATTTACGGTAAAACGGTCTTTAAAAAAATATTACAAATATATATATCTGTATGGAAATTACCCTTTTGACCCTTTGAAAATGTAGACAACATATTTATATTTGATCTGCGAGCGGATGGAGCGTGAAAAAATAATTTTAAGGGTTAACGAGATAAAACCACCAACTCTCTTCGAAAGTCCCCAACTAGCTCATTACGTCTGAGAGATTACGTATTCCCAGCGCAATGCAATTTAACATCCGTTCAGTGGTAGCAAATGTGAGAAGACGCAATGTTGGCATGTTACCAACGATGCCTCTTAGCAAGTAGGTAACAGAAGTTACTGAAGCTGAACGCAGAGGCTCTCTTAGTGGCTATGGCAGCCCCAAGAAACTAGGATCGGGTGCGGTGGTCTAATAAGCCACTCTCCTTATACAAAACCAATTATTATGAAAACACGAAGAAAAGAAAAAATAAGAACCCTCCAAAATGTTGACGATCCCCGCAAACGCTATAAGGACCATGATTTACGGATATGAATCTGGAATGTCCGAACTCTCCACGGAGAAGGTACCTCTATCCAACTGGGGGCTGTCCTCGACAAATACAAGGCTGGCATCACCGCAGGACAGGGATGCACAAGTCTAAAGAACTGTAACATTTTTTATAGCTTCCATGCAGAAAGACACGAATTTGGATGTGTATTCATAGTTGACATCTGGTCTCACGGTTTAACCCTATAAGTGACCGAATAGCCACTATTCGTATCCGGGCGAATTATTTTTACATTACGCTGATTTGTGTACACAAACCGACGGTAGCCGAAAAACGAGGACATTAAATATGCATTCTATGAGCGCCTGGAGGAAAAATATGACCACTGCCCTGCGCATGACATTCAAATTTTTATGTAAGATTTTGATGCTAAAATAGGAAGTTTCATGCTCTTGGATCAGCATTCGGGAAATTCAGTCTGCACAACAACACCTCTGATAACGGATTCAGACTAGTTAGCTTCGCGTCGACAAGAAACATGGTAGTGAGTGGATTCCCAGATTCCCTCATAGAGATATACACAAGGCATCCTGGATATCCCCTGATCAAAATACAAGAAACCAGATTGATCACGTGGTGAACATGAGTGTGATGCGCGGTGCAAATATTGACTCCGATCACAACCTAGTTGCAGCCAAGGTACGCAAGCGATTATGCAGTGCTAAAAACACTCGTAATCAAACGCAAAGGAAGCTAGACATCAAAAAGCTGTATACCACCGAGATAGTCAATGCCTAACAACAGCCCTAATTGTGATATCCCGATACCCAATCTCAGCATATTGCGAATTTTATGACCACTGCCGCAACGACCTTACTGGGTTATGAAAAATCTAGCTCAGACAAGCTCTGGTCCGATGAGGAATGTCGCGACATGTCTGAAGAAATGGATGCTGCATACAGGCGATGGCCTGCCGGCAGAGTCAGCTCATAAACACGATTTGGTTCAAGGAATGCATGCCCGATGATTGGAATCTGAATGTTATATGTTCTGTGCTTAAGAAAGTGCATGTACAAATTATCTCGGGATCTGCCTTTTACCCAGCGCATACAAGGTGATGTTATGTGAAAGACTAAAGCCTATTTTAGCGAACCTGATTGGAACTTATCAGTGTGGGTTTAGACCTGGTAAATCCAAGACCGACCAGATATTCACACTACGACAAATCCTGGAGAAGGCTCAAGAAATGCAGATCGACACCTATCATCTATTTATCGACTACAAAGCTGCACTCGACAGTTCCGCGCGAAGCTGATACGACTTTGCGGGATGACACTGATTGACAGGAAGTCTTCAGTAGAAGCAACTTCGCAGTATTAGTGTAGAGTCAATCGGCTAGTCATGCCGTAAGAGCTTCTCAAACAGTGACGTTCGAATTCGTCGATAAACAAGTAGATGCCGTTAGTTGTGAATCTAAAAATAGAAAGCGTGTTAATTCACAACAACGCGAGAAGCTATCCCATACCTCATTCATGGGGTTTAAAGGAAAATAACGTTTTTTTTTTAAGTTGATCATGCGGAAGGCAGCAGTAAACACATTGATTTTGTTTACTTCTGCTCCGCCATAAACAAAAATAATAATGCCAGCCTGGATAGCAAACCGCTGCTACTATGCGCTGAGCAAGCGTTTTAATAATAAAGCCCTCTCTCGACGAACGAAGATCTAACTCTACCAGACACTGATCCTCCCTGTCTTGCTCTACAGCGCAAAATCCTTTGTTGTCACGCATGCGGATCAATCTGTTCTGGGAGTTTTCGAGAGAAAAATACTTCGCAAAATATTGTGCTAATAACATTAAGGGCGAGTACCGTCGTCGAATGAGTCATGAGCTGTACAAAGTCATCCACGTAGTCATGCGCGTTCAAATAGACAGAATGCGTTGGCTTGGACACGTTAGAGGAATGGAAGTAAATGCTCCGGCTCGAAAAGTCTTCGGCAATAAGCTCGATGGGTGGCGCATGAGGGGTCGACCAAAACATCGATAGATGAACCAGGTGAAAGACCTGTTATCTAAGCTTGGTGTGACGAACTATTTACGGAGGGCAAATGACCGAAGTGCTTACAATACTGTCAACTATGCAATAGCGATGCATTGCCGTGTCCACTAGTCTGTATATAAAAAATCCAATAGTGACAAACTCTAAGTATAATTCGTAAATTTTTTTTTGTCAATACAATTAAATACTTAATTAAAAAGGCGCCAACAACCGACAGTGTAAAACAATAAACAGTGAAAATTAAAAATTCGTTATAAAACAAACTTGAATGCTAAAAATTTTATTTAATTACTTAACAACAATTGTGTTTTTTTCTGTGTTAGGCAGCATACTTATGACAATTATAAATAGATCTGCTGTAAGCACGACAGACATTGCCAAGGTTTCTATTACTTCGTTCACTTCTTAAAACATTGGTGTTATTACTGCAGTCGAAACAAAAATGTTATCTCTTTATTTTTGGATTATAAACCACAACGACCTGCGAGTAAAATTTTCTTGAGTAATACTGAGTAATCAATAAATATGAAAATTATTACGAAATTGTACGCATTTGTACTTTTGAGACGATTATTTCTAGTGTATTTATTGATTTATCCACTAGTAAACTACAAACCATCAACTAGCTTTGTAAATTCGTATTAACTAGAAAACTAGAAATTATTCCTACCGGATATACATAGAATACATTTTCAATAAAACATATCTGAATATACACATAACTAGGTACTGCTATTAATATGTTAATTCCTACATTCTAGATTGACTAATGCTTAAAAAATTTTACAAAATAAAAACAAATTATTTGTATCGCATTACTAAGATTGCAAATTAACATGTCATTTCGTTCATTCATTTCGAGCATTATAATTTGACGAAACCAATAATTCAAGTACTCTTATCTCGTCAATCTTGTTTGGGAATTTCGTAATCTTATAACAATGTATTTATTGTTTATGCATTGGCTGGACAGACGAATCTTTAATTTATTAAACAATTTAATAATACATGTAAGTTTGTAAATTTGTTAAAAAGTTAGACTCTGTTACACCAACTTACACAAAACTAGTAAGGTAATTATTTTCCCACCAAATACCCTACAGCATCTGTAAAAATGGTGATAACAAATATTAGAGGTATTCACGATCATAGATATTTGGTCAAGTATTGCAGTATTTTTAGTAACAAAAAACAAAAAACACATACCAAATTGCAAAACAGCAAATTATTTAAAATGTCTACTACAAATACTTCAGACCCTTCGATCTTGGGCATCGTGGAACTTAAGATTGCATACCAAATTTCAGATTGATAGTTCTTAGACAGAAGGAATCAGCGAAAATGGGCCTAACGGTGAACGAGGACAAAACGAAGTTATTAGTTTCAACGAACAAAGAATCTACTCGTTTGGGAAACTGCGTGAACGTTGACAACTATAATTTCGAGGTGGTAGATAATTTTGTCTACCTAGGCTCCGCCATCAACAAAACAAATAATGTCAGCCTAGAAATCCGGAGAAGAATCCTGCTTGCAAATAAATGCTACTACGGACTAAGCAAGCGATTCAATGACAGAGCCCTCTCTCGACGAACAAAACTCCAGCTATACCAGATACTGGTTCTACTTGTCTTAATGTATGGCTCAGAATCCTGGGTTATGGCACAAGCGGATGAATCGGTTCTGGAGAAAAATACTCCGTAAAATATATGGGCCCATCATCGTTAACGGAGAGTATCGGCGTCGTATGAATCATGAGCTGTACGAGCTGTACACTGACATTGACGTGGTCAAACGCATTAAGGTGCAACGGTTGCGTTGGCTAGGTCATGTTGTACGCATGGACGAAAATGCTCCAGCTCGAAAAGTCTTCGACAATAAACTCGATGGACGGCGCAGAAGAGTGCGGCCAAAACTCCGTTGGAAAGACCAGGTTACTGAGAACCTTAGAGAACTCGGTGTGACTAACTGGAGAAGAAGCGCAGAAGATCGAGGCGTTTATAATATTTTTTAACGTGCGGTATATAATCCACTGGGATTGCATAGAAGTACTAGCTAAGTACGTAAGTAAGTAAGTTCTTAGAATACCTCTGTAATCGCAGGGACAGACCAACACAAAAGGGTAGGGTTGACGGGTCTTAGGTTAATTCAGCAGCCACGTTCAACGCAGCTCACATGGGTCCTAGTATGAGCCACGCTGTGATTCTATTTTCAAGTTTTCGCACCAAATTCGTTGCTCCGATGAAGGCATAGATGTTCCGCAAATCGCCTACTGATAGACAGGTATTGTCTAGAAATGTCCAAAATGAAAAGCTTGGTCTTTCATATCTCAGGTGACCAAAAGTAGGACAGTGACATAGAAGATGCTCCGTGGTCTCCTATTCTTCCTCATCATTGCAACTTCTGCAAAAATCGTTGTAGGGTAGTTTCAACCTCTTAGCGTGTTTACCAACCGGCCAGTGAACGGTTATTACAGCTATGATGTTCCTCAGGTCGACTCTGGACAGGTTCAGCAGAAATCGTGTCCTCTGTATATCCAATGTAGGCCAATTTTGTTTGGTCGCCTTACAAGTGGGTTCTCTCACTCATTTCTCCTTAGTCATGAAGTTCAGTTTCCTCGCAATTAGCTGTTTACCCCCGGGTCTTGCTTATCTTAGAGCATAATCTCAGCTTAGAGGACAGAAGCTTCCATATCAATGTTCAACCAGATAGCTCTTAAACATCATCTGTAATTGCTGGAACAGACAAACTGACATCTTTCAGTCCATTTAGAATTCGAAGCAGATCATTTATTCATACATATTTATATTGTCATACCTACCACGCCTCCTTAAGGGCGTGACAAATGGGAGAACAAAATGAATGAATATATAGATGAATTTCATATCAAAACCGATACTCATTGAACCCGACCCTCCCAGATTTTAATGAAATGTTGCATACAGCTAGATTTTACCTTTAGAAACACAACCTCATTCTTAGAAATTGCATTTTTTAAAATATGTGGGCGTGGCAAGGTATCGAAATATTTGAAAAATGACGGTAATAGGTACTTTTAAGCTGCAATTACTATGGAATGACTCAACCGAATCGCACAATCTTGGTGCCATTAGAAAGGTATATAAGTCAGCTTTCGAAAATATACACTGCAAAAATTTTATATTAAAAATACGATACTGACTTCGACGTATGCGGAATATGAATAATTTTGCGCAAGAAATACTGTTGACTTTCGGAACATTTGCTAACATTTAGTAAAGTTTCATCTAAAGGTATGAACGAATGGAAGCTTTGAGTTCCTGTAATAGTGTTAGCATTTTTATACCTTGAAAATACCTCTTCTTTTGTTTTGTTGTAGTCGTCACCGTCTGTATAAGCAACTTCTATGGAGGTCTTACAAGTTTGTAAAGCCCAATGATAAAGGTCTTTCGCAGTTTGAAGGAGTCAATTTAGACCCTAGGTTTCTTTGAGCCAAATTCGATTCATGACATTTTAAATCGTTTGAGCCATATCCGTCTGTCTGGCTGTCCGGCTGGTGCGCACGGTTACTTTCGAAAGACGCAACCAAATGTTTTGAAATTTTGCACGAGTTAATATTTCCCCAAAACTACTTACGGTATTCAAATGGGCTACATGTCCCCGCCCCTTCTGGTACCTCCCATACCCATACCATACCTCCCGCCCACTTTAGAAATCGAGTAATAATATCAAAACACCCAACGCTGCCGTGCCCAAATTCTGTATTTAGCATAGCTATAGCAGGATACAGTTTTGGAGAAAAAAATTTGAAGTCTAGACACGCCCTTTCTAGTGGCTCTATGAAAAATGCCCCAAATGCAAAATGCCCCAAAAAAAACGAAAAATGACCCAGAAAAAATTCCATACAAAATTGGGGAATTTTTCATATGAAAAGTCCCCCATAAATTTTGGGGAACTTTTCATTTATTTTAGGTAAAATTTCGTTTTTAATTTTGGGTCATTTTTCATATGCAAAATGACCCAAATTTGCAGGTATGAAAAATACCCCAATTTTTTTTCCATATAAAAAAAAATAGCATGGTGAAGATGACAAAGAAATCACTTTATTTTTCGACTTATGAAATATGACGGATATAGTTACGATACTGATTCGACGTATGCGGCGGGGGGCGTGCCCCTCACCCCATTCGTCTTTCAATAATGCTAAAAAGAGAGTATAGAAACTGATAACGACGTATTTTAACGCCGTATTTTTTTAACTAGCGTATTTTTATAACGCTAGATTTGTTTAGAAGAATATTTGGGGTATTTTTCATAAATTTTGTGGGGTATTTTTCATAATTTTTGGGGAAAATTTCGTTCTTGAGTTTTGGGTCATTTTTCATTTTTTTTCGCCCATTTATTTTGGGTAATTTTTCGTTTTTTTTTTTTGGCATTTTGCATTTGGGGCATTTTTCATAGAGCTCTTTCTAGTACCTCCCATACAAATGTACCACCCCGCCCACGTTAGAAATCGAGTCATAATAATCTATATAATAGATAATTGTATGTTTTATTGAGAGTGAGGGTAGATGTAAGTCGGGTTGTCCGACTGAAACTTACTTACTGCTTTTTGTCAAGGAATTTGTAGAACATATGAATAAGCTGGTGAGGTGCATTCACTTAAATATCTAAAAAAAAAGAAAAATAAAAAAAACCCTATTTTAGTTTTTAAATAGGTCTATCTAAAAATATTTTTTTTTTAAAAAAAAAAACATGATCTTCGAAGTGTTTTCCAAGTTTTAACTTTTATTTTTGGCAAAAAAATTTTTCAGTGTAATATAAAATTTTAACAGTGTATGTTTTTTTTTTTTTTTTTTTTTTTATTGTTATGTTTATTTGTACATTTCTTCTTATATTCATATCTATTGACTGCCTCAGCGCCTTTACGGCATTTTAGAGGCAAGTGGCAACATTAATTAATTCATTTTGTTACAAATAAACAATAATATAGTAACAGTATTATAATAATAATAATAATAATATTTATATTGTAATAATAAAAATATAATAATAATAATAATAATAATTACAAATTAAATTGAAAAACGACTTCTATAAACTCTGAGAATTTAAATATGAATCACATATGATTTAATAATATCAGAGGTTACATTTTATTAAGTAAGTATTCTTTACATATAATTTTAAATCTTGAAATTGTATGACTGACTTTAAGATGTGATGGTAGATCGTTGTATTTAACACCACCAATATAATCAATACGTTGTTTTGTTCTTTCTAGTCTACATCTTGGAATCCTTAGATCAGATTGGTTTCTTGTGTTAAAGTTTGATTGATTCTGGCAAAACAATATGGTATGATGGCCAATTTTATGCAAACATTTAAAAACAAACAAAAGAATTTGATACTCGTGTAGGCTGTATACTGGCAATATTGTTTTAGCTTTATTCTTATACAGCAATACTGTCGGATAAGTTATGGGTAAATTGTACACAATTTTCAATGCCCTATTTTGAGAGCTTTGAAGAGATTTAAGTGAAGTACTATTTTTTTTATATGCGTATATTATAGCCAGGTAGTTTAAATGTGATTGTACTAATGATTGAAATATCATAAGCTTTGCATTCTCATTAAGTTTTCTTTTCATTTTATACAATATACCAATAGCTGGAGCTATTTTCCTTTTCACTTCAGCAATGTGCAAATCCCATGACAAATTACATTGCAACGTTATCCCTAAATATTTTACAGAACTTACTTCAGTTATTGGTATTCCCTCAACAAATACAGAAAAGTCCTGATTAACATTCACAGACTGCGGTCGAAAACGAATCATTTTGGTTTTATCCGGATTAAGTAATAGGCCATTTATTCTTGCGAATTCAAATAGGAGCGAAACATCCCTCTCAATTTGGGTTTTTAACACTATGTCATACTTATACGGATAAAAAAGACAAATATCGTCTGCGAACATATATAATTGCCCTTTTAACCCTAAATTTCCCAAATCATTTAAATAAATTGAAAATAATAAAGGTCCTAACCCACTTCCTTGAGGAACACCATAATTTACCGATGCTGTAAAACTTTTCGTATTATTAATTTGTACAAATTGTTTCCGATTTGATAAATAACTTTTAAATAATAACAATTCTGACCCCCGTACTCCATAACATTCTAATTTCCTCAACATTATTTCATGATCCACCAGATCAAAGGCTTTAGAAAAATCGAAAAATAAGCCTGCCACACCACAAAAACCATCATCAAGACCCTTACATACGTAGCGCACAACATTCAATACAGCATCCTCAGTACCACAACCCTTTCTAAATCCGAATTGGAAATCATAAAGGAAGTTGTTTGTCTCAAAGTAGTATAAGAGCTTATCAAAAATTACCTTCTCAAATACTTTATCAATAGCAGAAAGTATTGCAATTGGTCTAAATTTATCTTCTGTTATAGCATTTGCTTTTTTCGGAATTGGAACAATTTTGTGGATTTTTAAAATATCTGGGTAAACCGACGAAATTATCATTTTATTAAAAATCAGAACTAAAACTGGAGCGATTTCTTCAACACATTCTCTTACAAATTTAGGAGAAATATTATCACAACCAGAACTTTTATCGACTTTCATACTCCTTATTACTTCCCTAATTAGTTGTAAGTCAATGCATTCAATTTTAAACCGGTTTATTGATTGGGTAATTGTTCGATACAAATTGAAATGATCACCAGATTGAGTAGGGATCCGATTCTTTAATTCGTTTACAGATGATATAAAATAATTGTTTAAAGAATTTGCCTTCAGTTCTTCACTGTTAATAAGATTGCCATCACAATCAACAAGTTTTATATCTTCAAGTTTATTCCTGCCAAGAGTTTTATTTAAGAAATTCCACGATTTACTAGGGTTGTTACCAATTTTTTCCAAACTATCAACGTAAAAATTGTCCCTACATTTCTTAATAGCAAACCGAATAACTTTACTTATTCTTTTAAGACATTCTTCCACATTTCGTTTGTCCCTAGATCTCCTTCGTTTTTTTAACAACTTTCTTTTTAATAATATAAGTTTTTGGAGGTTTTTATTAATCCATGGCGAAATTTCAAAAGATATATCTCTTTTTTCATTATGTGTTACTGTCGACAAATTAACAGCATCTTTCATGCAATTTGTCACAACTTCAGTCAAATCGTCGGCAGTTAATTGCGAACAATCAACAGGTAGGTTATCAATCAAATGACTTTTGGCTTTTGAATAGTCACAAAAAACTTTCGAAGTCACAAAATAATTTCTAACGAAGTTTGACATTTCAAGTTTGCAATAAAGCATATTATGATCAGAGAGGTTACATTCCACTGAATCAATATAAATCCGACCTGAAACATTACTAAACACGTGATCTATACATTTTCCACTTACTGGCCTTGTTATCAGGTTATGGGCACTTTCACAATCATAATTTTGAAACATTGCATAATAATCACAATATTGATTACTTTGAAATAAATCAATATTAGCATCACCAATCACAATCATCGGACCTTGAGCATGTATATTTAAAAGTTCATCAAAAATATTTATAAATTCGTTAGCAACACATTTCTGTGATCTGTAAAAAGAAACCAGCTTCATTGGCCTATTATCAATTCTGATATTGGAAAATTTAACATTTATTATTTCCACAAAGTTATCACTTTTACACACTTCAACTTTGTACTGAATCTCACAGTTTATATACAACGATGTACCACCATATCCATCATTTCTACAACAATGTATACTATTAAAACCTGGTATCGCATATAATTGTGTAGTTTCGTTACTAAACCAAGTTTCCTGCACGGCAATCACATCCGGAAGTTTAGGTAAACTAGATAGTAATGTTTTAAATCTATTAAATTTATCCAGCGAAGAAATACTTCGTATATTAATACTTAAAATTTTTAAAAAGTCGCCATTAAGTTCATTTAAATATCTTTCAAATTTTGAGAATTGTTTAAAATATTGACTCTTATTCATAACTAAATGTAGTATTGATATTAAAATAAAATATATAATTGCAATTTAATAAATAGAAAAAAAAACAAAAATTTAAATAAAACGAGTTTATGAGGGAGATTCATATGCAGCGCCATCTTCTTCAGTATCTTCATCAACATCACTTGGAACATTTATTTCCCTATTGCGAACCATGTATCGTCTATCCCAATGTTTATTTGTTGTTGCATCAGATAATATCTTGTCTACGTCATCCGCACACCTTATAATTTGTTGTTTTGAAATTTCACTCTTCTTGCAGAATATTTTCCCATCTCTAGCATACACATACTGGTAACCTATTGTTTTTAGCGATTTTGCATAGGACAATAGATTCAAAGATTCTTTACTCAAAAAATCATTTACATAAACTTTCTTCGTATCTTCTTTCTCTCTCAGCTTTGGTTTAGCAGACATCAATTTTTCCTTATTTTTCTTTGACGTAAATTTGACAACTATTGTTTTGTTACCATTCGTGTTACTTTTGTTTCCAATATAGAATGCATCATCAACATCACTCGTTTGCATCTCAACACCAATGTCTTCAGACAACTTCATTACGGCATCGATTGGCTTTGTTTCTTTATAAATTTTAAGACCACTGATGATACAGTCATTTTTTATCCGATGATCATTTAACATTTTCACCGATGATTTTAGGAAATCTACTTCTGTTTTTAGTTTTTTATTTTCCTTTTGAATTTCTGTTATTTTCTTTTTATTTTCAGCAACATCTTTAAAAATAACATCAAACTTTTCAGACATATACTGTATTGAATCAGTCAGCTGATCAAGTTTCTCAAGTTTCTCTAATTTTTTCAATTCTGTTTTTATTGTTTTTAACTCTCTCTTTATATCTTCATTGTCATCTTCACAAAACGGACAGTTGAATATCTCATCTGTATTGTTACACAGTCTGTCAAACTCTCTCTTACTCAAACCAGAACAAATTTTCAAAAGCTGACTTATATACCTTTCGAAAGCCACCAAGATCTTTCAAATTGGTTGAGTCGTTCCATAGTAATCGCAACTTAAAAGTACCAATAACTGTCATTTTTCAAATATTTCGATACCTTGCCACGCCCACATATTTTCAAAAATGTAATTTCTAAAAATGAGGTTGTGTTTCTGTAAGTAAAATGTAGCTGTATGCAAAATTTCATTAAAATCTGAGGGGGTCGGGTTCAAAATGTCCCTTTTTTTAAAGGTTTTGATATGAAATTCATCATAAGTAAAAATAATTTATATCACATTATGTTAAAGTCGGCTTAAAATTCTCCCAAACCCTACGAGTACTACACTTTTTTGAGCTTGCTGATAATTTTATGTTATTGTATTATTTTGTAATTAGTATTTTTTATTGTTTTAGTAAATTTAATCATTCTTCGCATTAATTTTATAATTCTTTTGTGTCTTTTTAGGTAAGTTGATTTCATATGCTGTATGCCCGTAGAGGGTAAGTAGTGTTCTCTGTTAATGTATTATTTTTTTTTTAATTTTTATTATTTATTTATTTTCTTTTAATTTTAATTATAAAATTTAAAAAATTTGAAATTTTCAATTTTAATAATTTGTAATTTTGATTTTTATTTTTATAGTTTTTAATTTTTATATTTTGAATTTTTATTATTGCATTTTTATTATTTAATTAATAATTTAAATAATAATTTATTATTTTTTTTATTTTAAATTTTTATATTTTTTTATTTAAAATAAAATTTAATTAATTAATTTTAAATTATTAAATTTTTAAAAGTTTAAATTTTTAAATTTTAAAATTTAAAATAATGTCACAAATGTAGCACTCATAATGTGCAAAGAGGAAAACAAACTTTATTTATTGTTCATATCACCTATTCTAAATGATATGAATAGATTAGACCTTGATTTCCAAAGTGACAAAATGGACGTTGGAACCATGTACGAGAAACTACATGTCATGCTTCATTGGCTGCAAGATTGCTTTAACCGGCAGCTGTTGCTCATTTGCATAATGAAGATGACATAGAGAAGGGAAAAAAATCGATGGATACGGATTCCGAATTTTTGAAAATAGAAGTTATTGATTTCGGATTTCAATTTGAAGAAGAAATTAAATATCTGACAGAATTCGAAACACAGAATTTAAAAAAAACATGTTTCTCTTATCCTAAATCTCTTCTATTTCAAATGCTACAAAGGTTTCTACTAAACTAACTGTTTATTAAAACATTCAAACAATTTTCCATAAATATATCTTGTATTCCTGTAGGTCAACCAAGTTTTGGATCTATTTTACCAATTTTTAAGCCTATCCTTGGAGTAGGAGTTCCCACCAATTTATACGAATCTCAGTAGAGAAAAATGCCATTCGTGAATTGGAAAAACATTTTTGGGATGACATCATTACTTATCTTAACTCAGCTCGGCCTAAAATTTATTCCTATCAGGATGCAGCAGGCAATCAACCATTTAAAAGGAGTTGGCTGAAATGGTTTTGAATGCTCTGCGTGACAACTAGTATTCTCAGTTATGAACACCACCAAAACTAACATACGCAACAAAATTCAATATGACCTTATTAAGAATAAATACCCATTTTAAAACCAATTCAATATGTTGTGATAAGTACAATCCGTCACCAGAAACGCTTAAGCCGTTTAACTCTCACAATATGTATAAAAATGTACAAAAGGCGACGACATCGAATGTTTAGAATCTGAAGTTTTTAATATTATAAACATTGACTGAAAAATGGAGTACAAATAATAAGACTGAATTTAATTGACTGATTAATATATAATAATATATATAACTAGTGGACCCGGCAATGCTTCGCTATTGCTTATTTGACGAATACGTATAATATGTTTGGCATGCCTACTTAAAGGGCTAAGCTTAATCGTCGTTCTTGTACGCTCTGTAAACAATTCGTTACTCCCTAACCTGATCAAGCTGACCACGTCTCACAAACCGATATTAAAACATCCGTCTGCAAATTCATATCTATAGTACCAAGTACTAACTGAATTCAAATATTCTCCCTTTTTATGTATGTCGTAGTCACGTCGAATCATTGTTGTTTTCAAAATATGGCATCGCTGATGTCGTCTGTGAGACTGAAATATGACTGGCCTTGCTCATATCATGTTCTATTTCATTAGATTATAAAAAAATTCTCAACACTAAACAATTCTGTTATTTATTACTAATTTAAATCAAATAAAAAAAAGTCGAATGTTGCCGAAAGTCGACTACGACATACGTATATATTGTCCTAAAAACTTTTCACCCACCTTCCCGCCGCACAGTAGGATAAATTCACGATCTGGGCGGCCAAAATTATTTGAAGCAAATTTATGAAGCAGAATGTTAAAAAATTACTCGGCGAGGCGTAAAAAATAATAATATGTTAACATTCGGGGCTAGAGGTTACGACCGTTTTTATACAAAAATTGGTTTTTAAAAAAAATTTAAGATTCCAAGTACTTTCCATATATCTCCACAGGGTTGCATTTTAGAGCCCTATCTCCCTATAACTTTATATTCGTCTGGATACCCTCTAACAATAAATGCATATAGATATAGGACATCCAGTATGTTAACTGAAGTGGTTCAGTAAAACCGCAGAAATTATGGTATATTCTTCCGCAGTAGGTAAATGGCTATAAAACACAAAACCGCAAAATTTTTTTTATCCATCTGAAAAATACAATGTTAAAGATTACATTTAATCATAGATTGAAGTGGTGAAAAGTGGTGATTCATAACTTTTTGTCTATAGTTCGATTTTGATAGCCATTGAAATTAACAAAAATTCCATATTTTTCAATGCTGCTTTACTAGTGGGAATTTGAATTATAATTTTATTTAGCTTAGTGGATTAAATCATATTAACCTGCTTTATAATTTTCCATTTATCTTAAATGTTTAAACTAAACTCACGCCTTCCCATAGCCTGCTAAAATTGTTGCTTTACCTTAACACACCAAAATGAAAACTGCACAATTAGCAACAAGTAACTTTGACAGCGTGTAGAAAACGAATGTAAGCAAAATGGAATGAAAAAATAACGGAATCTAGTAAAGCATTCTGTCCTCTTTACCCTACAATCGGAAATTATTAAAAACATTGGTTTTTGAGAAATCGAATTTTGGCCGCCCAGATCGTGAATTTACCCATCTGTGCGCCGGCCGAAAATAAATATGTTGTCGGTATATTCATGTCTACATTGCCGAGTACTTTAAAGACATATTTACACAACTGATATCATTGTCACTATAACCCTTTACCCTGTGTCAGCATTTACCTAAATACGTTTATCTGACGACATATTGCCAAAAAAAAATTATAAAACAAACTGACGCAATATAAATAGTCCTTAAAGTTTACTGACACAACTCTGAAAAATATCTTGTCAAAAGTGCCAGCAAATAAAATTTAAAAATATTATGAATTTATTAAAAAAAAACTTTTCTAACATTGTCCTTGCTCTTAAAATGTTTTCTGCACATTTATAATAGAGTTTCCGTGTGCTATCTGGGTGTCAAATTGTATCACTCTTGAGCTAAAGTACAGTTTTGCAACGCCTACTCGGCCCGCTGATTCAAAATTTAAATTTCGTCTACATTTCCATATTCGTTCTGTCGTGTACTATCTGGGTGCCAAATTGTATCACTCTAGGGCTATGATACAGTTTTTCCACGTCCACTGATCCAATATTTAAATTTCGTTTTCATATTTATATTCGCGTTGTCGAATACTATCCTTGTGTATCAAATTGTATCTCCTTGGCTCATGAAAAAGTTTTTCCACGCCCACTGCGCCCTCTGATCTCAAATTAAAATTCCGTCTGCATTTTCATATTCATGTTGCCGAGCGTCTTCTGTGTATCAAATTTTATCTCCCTAGCTCTTAAATTATGTTTCGCCACGCCCAGTTCGCCCACAATTAAAATTTCGTCCGCATATTCATATTCGTATTGCCGATTACTATCTGTGTATCAAATTTTATCACCTTAGCTCAAAAAAAAGTTTTTCCACGCCCACACCGCCCATAGGGTCACAAATTTAAAAAATTTATAGCCTACGGCAATTTCCATATATCTTCCAAATTTCATTGGAATCGGTTCAGCCGTTTAGGTGTGATTGAGCAACAAACATACAAACAAACAGACAGACAGACGTTCACATTTATAATATTAATAGGATATGAATTTTTTATAGATGTTTTTGAATACAAATATAATTTGTATTCAACTATATTAATTTTTTGTTGTTTTTTTTTTAAATAAATAAAAAACAAATTTTGTTCCTAATATTTACAAAAATAATTTAATATATTATTTAAGTTAGATTTTTTTTTTACTGAAGATATTTTTTCCTTTTCCGTTGTTAAACTGAACTAAATTATAAATTTAAATTTTAAATCCTAAAATTTGCTCGAATTTCCTTTAAAAGTATGGGGATTTTTTCGGGGATTTGGCTTTTTTTTTGTGGAATTTTTGGGGAGTAAAAATTTCACTTTGGGGATTTGGCCTTAAAAAAACTGGCAACCTTGACTCAGATCTTTATTGTTTATGTTGTTTATTTCAAGGTTCTTTTCGATAAATTTCTGTTCGAGTTTACATATCTTTCTTTCCATCTCGTTCATCCTTTTGTCTTTTCCATGTTTTGTTTTTGTAGTTCAATATCTTGACTACTTAGATTAGAAACATTTTCGTTTATTTGTGTTAGTGTAGTTTTTTGATTTTGTAGTTGGGTACTGATTGACGCCTATTGGGTTGTTATATTATGCATCACGAATTTCATTGCCTCGTTCATGTCTGCCGTCATATCTTGTTGTTTTGTATTGGGTGTTGAAATATGTTCCTTAAAGTTTTTATTATTATCGACGAACACTTCATCTTCCTCTTCTTCTTCATTTCTTTTTTGTTTTTGATTCGGAAAATCAGATATTATTACATGGTAGGCAGAGTTTCTACGCTCTCTGCATTTATGGCATTTCTATGCCGCTTTTTTTTCTCCACTCATGCCGTTGTATGAGGATTGTTGGATGGAGCAACAAGGTGAAAAGTGAAAGTAGGCTCTGCATATGCTGCATTTCATAAATTTATTAGAGATCGCGAGTTCACATTGTGCACAATTTTTATTTTGCATTGTTGCCATTATTAACTCTCACTCACGAAGCTCAGAAATCAGAAATTGTTTATTTGTCGTATGTTTTTATATGCGCAACTTAAGGACACGTCCGATCGCAACGAAGGCTACAGTAGAACTGTGTCAATAAATGGCAACTGTGGATGATGAATTTTCGAAGAAAATCATCTTCATTGATGAGGCACATTTTCATCTTAGTTGATTCGTCCAATAGCAGAATTGCCGCATTTGGGCGAATGAAAATACAAGAGTGATTGTCGAAAAATCAATGCACCCACAAAGAGTGACTGCTTGGTGCGGTTAATGGGCTGGCGGCATCATCGGGCCGTATTTTTTTCTAAAATAAGGCCGGTCAGGCAGTTACTGTGAATGGTGTTCGCTATCGTGAAATGATATCGAACTTTTTATGGCCCGACGTGGAAGATATGGATGTGGACGAAATGTGGTTTCAACAGCACGGTGCCACTTGCCACACAGCTAACGAAACAATGGCTCTTTTGCGCGACAAATTCAACGGCCTTGTTATCTCATGTGGTGGCGATTTCAATTGGCCGTCAAGATAATCTGATACCGTTGGACTTCTTTCTTTAAGGTTATTTTAAAGAAAAAGTGTACGTCGATAAGCCGGCAACAATTCAAGAGCTAAATGATGAATTAATTCGGCACATTAATGGCATAGAACCTTAATTATGCCTCAGCTTCATCGAACCATCGCATGGAGGTGTGCCGCTGAGGTCGCGGCGGCCATTTGGCCTATATTTTGTTCCAAACACAATTGAACCATACCAATATTATTATAATAAAAAGAAATAATATCCTAAATAATTTGTGTTTTATTCAAAATCAATGTTGGCCCTTAAAATGTAACCACCTTTTAAATTTTTTTTCAAATGATATACAATTCTTTGTCCGTTAACTATTGCTATATTCGTTGTTTCTTAAGAAGTAATATTTTTATTAAGCCATTCTATACTTGTATCGATCGATCCCATATAGAGTACATATGTTCTACCAAATCATTGCATGTTTGATATTCAAATATTTAATGTTACGAAAAAATTTGCAAATTTTACTAAGTGTCGAACTATTAACTTAATATCTATGCCTCAATTGTATTATGAATCCAATCCAAATATGTTGTTACATTCGTATAAATAGAGGGTTCGTTTGTACCACATATCCAACCGTATGACACTATACCCACTAAGAACCAACCGTGCTGTGTCGGCCGAGCCAATGATCCACCAGAATCACCCTTACAACTATCTTGATTTGGCACTCCACCGGCACATAGTTGGCCATGGGCCAAGGGTATCAAACAGTCGTCTTCATCCACAAAAGGAACTCGTAGTTTTTGTTTTGTGGGAGAAGTGTAATCTGCAAAAAAAAATCAGTTAAAATTAACATATACACTACATACTAATCTAACTGACCTTTTGCGGTGCGACCCCAACCAGCAACGGTTAATCTCCTGCCAGATGTTAACGCTGACAAATAGGGCACTGCATCTGGTAAACATATGGGAGCCACAGACGATGAATATTGTATATCTCGTTCAGTTCGCAGTAGTGCGATGTCGTTATATGCCCGGTTTCTCTTATCTAATCTATAGTCAGGATGGACGATGTTGTTTTTTATGTTAATGCGCTGAAAGTCATCAATACAGCCGTGTTCATCGCAATCGATGGGCGTTTCGGTATTATGATCGCCAACTCTTACTGACACTCTAAAAATGTAAAATTGTTATTAAATGTATTTTGCGAAATTTAGGAGATCTTTTAAACAACTTACACTGGTCCATGGGGGCCCCTCACACAATGAGCGGCCGTTAGAATATATCTATGATTGATAATGCTACCAGCACAATCTAGTACCAATTTGTCACCTGGAAGAATAATTAGAAAATAAATTTAAAATTAAGGATGAAGGACTTTTGTTATTGGTTGTTTTTACAAATAACACTTAGTTGTAAAACTATTTTTCAATATTAATATGTAAAACTTGGTACTTAATCATACAATACAATACTAAAGCATCATGTACTAAATATATAACACAGTACAACACATGATTTTGGGACGCAATACTGAGAACTGCACGTGAAAGTAGCCCCAACAAGAAAAAGTTCTGTATCATTCGTTTTGTCAAGTTACATGCCATAATAATTTAATATCGATTTGAAGTTAGTAAGTATCGTATAGGGATCGTTTTAGGCTCTTTCTTGAGGCTACTTTCACGTGCAGTTCTCAGAATTGAGTCCCAAATCAATGAGCTGAAAAATGTTGTACTGTGTAATAGTATAACTTACTAATAAAATTGAATAAATTTAATGATATTTCTATTTTATTTTTTTTTTTTTTAAATATTTGACAAGTTGTATCATTTAATATGTGGGATACTTTAACATCTAGTTAAATATGTACCTTTTTTATATTCTAGATTAACCAGCCATGGAATTTCACCCAATTTAGCCTGTACTCCTCCTAAAATTTTAAGAATTGGATAAATCGGACCGCATTCTGTTGGCCCTGGTAGCAATTCATTGTTTCTTCGCTGGTATTCGGTATCGCGTTTCACTTTAACACTAAGCTGTTCAGCAGCAGCTTCAGTTGGCATCGCAACATCTAAGTTTAATACATAAGAATTTTGATCCATTTCGTTCACTGCAAATGAGGAGTCGTTCGAACGTATAGACCAGGAAGTCGATTGGCATATTAAAAGACTTGAAATCAACAGGATCCGTAACAAATTTAATTTCTGCAACATAGTATCGCTTTTGATTTGAATTTAATATTTTTCTATTTCTGTTTCAATACACTTTTTGGTTTTGTCTATTCACGTAGTTTGATGCAAACTGCGATCTGAGAAGCTTTGAATACGGATTTTTATTACACCTCTACGATTCAGATTCAATTATGATGATTGAGTGTATTAGTTGCTCTTATCAGCAGTATAGTTGTAGTAATAATATGGGAAACCCTTGGGGCAATATATGCTTATCAATAGGTGGAAATTACTCTGTGATTGCGGAATATAGATTGTTTTTGCTTATTTAAAATATAAAGTTATTCAAAATTATGATTGATATTGTTTATAAAAACTTTTTTTTGGCGATTTTACTACGTTATTTTGTGCTGCACCAAGATCAGTACGATTTGGCGCCATCATAGATTTCTAAAATACAGAAATAATTCAAAGTATACCCTAGTACAGCCAGTTTCTCTACCCACTGTAAAGGGTATATACATATATTGTAGAATAAGAACTAATTTGATCTCTTTAAAGCACATTTGCCGCTTGATGACAGAAAAAGGTTCTTTAGAATGAATGAATGAATCTTAACTGAAATACTACGAGTACAGGTACGAAGGTATATTTTCAAAGCGATTGTCTGTCATATCATAGCACATACAAGGCAATATTATATTTGTCCTTATTACATATGTCGTAGTCGACTTTCGACAACATTCCACTGTTTTTTTATTTGAATAAAATTGGTATAAATTAACAGAAATGTTTAGAGTTGAGAATTTTTTATCATCTAAAAAAGAGGAACATAATACGAGCAAGGCCAGTAGTATTTCAGTCTCACAAACGACATCACCGCTGCCATATTTTAAAAACAACAAATTTCGACGTGACTATGACATATACATAATAAGGGGGATTATGCCAACATTATAACCAATGCAAAGAACAGTTAAGCAAGCGATAAATAGACATTATTAAATGTTCAGACGGACTTGTTCTTAAATTTTAGAATATTTTATTAAAAATCGACACACACAAAAAATTATTTTCCTATAGGCAAAAATTGGTGGTGCCGTGACATAACCCCACACGGACATAATCCCCAAAATGATTTTGGGGCTTATGTCCGGACAACTTGGCGGACATAACCCCCAATTTCATTGGGGATTATGTCCGACACTAATCTGCGGACATAAGCCCCAATGGGGATTATGACCGAATTTGTTGTTGTTTTTAGTATTTCAACATATGAAGAGAACAATTTTAAATATTGCTATTGTAGCGAGGGACGAATGCGCTGGGGGGCACGCCCCCCACCGCATCCGCCGTAGCTAGTCTCGTTGCATACTTAATCTGTCTCACTGCAGCACGAGACGAATGCGGTGGGGGGCACGCCCCCCGCCGCATACGCCGTAGTTAGTCTCGTTGCGTACTTAATCTGTCTCACTGTAGCACGAGACGAATGCGGTGGGGGGCACGCCCCCCGCCGCATACGTCGTAGTTTGTTAGTTACTTAAAAAGTCACTCTTTTTTTAGGGGGTGGGCGTCCGCCCACCCCCATTTCATCAACTTCATCAACCTTTTTCATTACTTTTAGTCGCAAAATTAGTTTGGGTGTTATGTCCGTTATATTTGTTGGGGCTTATGTCCGTTATGCCCCGCGGACATAATCCCAAATGCAAATTGGGGGTTATGTCCGCAGAGCGTGGCGGACATAAGCCCCAAAATCGTGTTGGGGATTATGTCCGTGGGGGTTATGTCCGGGCACCAAATTGGTATGTGAGCAAAAATAATACTGTTGAATTCAAAAAAATTGGGGGGGGGGGACTGAAAAAGGCAGTTTTATCCTTATTCGAGTACAAGAAATAGAACTGCGTCTTTAGTTCTTATACTCTTACCATTGAAAAAGGCAGTTTTATCCTTATTCGAGTACAAGAAATAGAACTGCGTCTTTAGTTCTTATACTCTTACCATTGAAATAATTGCACTCTAGCTTTGGAGTGACGGGTGTGACCAAGTATCTTCTCAATAAAATACTCGAATATTAAAATGGATGGCCACAAATTTTTACTATATTATTAACTGCTCTTACTTTGTTATTCTTCGAAAGTATCAAGGGTTTATTATATGAAGTTAAAATTTTATAAAACTGTTTTAATTTTTTGCTGTGACTGGTGTGACCGAAAATTTTAATATTTCTATTAACTCACAAAACTATAATTATAAAACATACAAAGTCGAAACTTCACCAAAACCCAAATAAGAGTTTAGTCTTTACAAAGACGACGGTTTTAATAAATAAACATAAACGAAAATAGTGGGTAGTTAAATTTTAAGGGCCGATGTTGATTTTGAATAAAACATTTCCTTTTATTATGATAAAAAGCACTCCTCTATTCGATGGCCCAAATTTTCGATGACACTGAGGCATAATTGATATTCTAAGTCGTTAATGTGCCGACTTATCTCATCCTTTAGGTCTTGAAGTGTTGCTGGCTTATCGACGTACTTTATTTTCTTTCAAATAATCCCAAAGGAAGAAGTCCAACGGAGTCAAATCACATGATCTTGGCAGCCAATTGACATCGCTGTGTGGCAAGTGGCACTGTCCTGTTGAAAATACATATCGTTCACATCCATATCTTACAATTCGGGCCATAAAAAGTTCGTTATCATCTCACGGTAGCGAACACCATTCTCAGTAACTGCCAGACCGGCCTAATTATGGAAAAAATACGGCCCGATGATGTTGCCAGCCCATAAACTGCATCAAACAGCCACTCTTTGTCTGTGAATTGATATTTCGACAATCACTCTTGGATTATCATTCGCCCAAATGCTGCTTATGGACGAATCAACTAAGGTGAAAATGTGCCTCATCACTGAAGATGATTTTCTTTGAAAACTGATCATCCACTGTTGCCATTTTTTGCCACCATTCTGACCATTGACGACATTTGGAATGGTCAAGTAGCTTTAGTTCTTGAGTCAATTGCACCTTGTAAGCGTGTAAATGCTATTCTTTATGCCTAATGTTCATCAACAACGAGCGTGAGAGGTGCAATTGTTGGACACGACGACGAGTTGAGGTGGACGGCTCTTCAGCCACACTCTCGCGAACAGCAGCAATATTTTCTGCAGTACGAGCTGTACGGTACGCGCATGCACTGGTGTTTTCACATCTCCTACAGACCCGGTTTGCTCAGATTGACCCAAAAAATTACAAAGTGCACAATATGCATTTTGATTTGAATGCCAATTTTCATAATAAGCCTGAATAACTATAACGCGTTGCTCGATTTTGTATCTTTCCATGGTTTACACTGGGTTGGTCTGAAATTGGGAAATGTCAAATGAAATGCAGAAAAGAACTTGACGTTTAGGTGTAGTTTACATTAAACATCGGCTCTTACAATTTAACCACCCTTTATTTGCCGTATTAACACGCATTACCTTGGTCTTGGGTATGTTAATTTTAAGGCCGCATGATTCTACTTCAATACTTGTATCGTTTAGTTTGAGCTGCATGTCATCTAATTTGTGTGACAACAGAAATTTGTCGTCCGCATTTCGAAATGGCCATTCTGACTTTTGCCATGAAGTTGTCAATGACCACATGTTCGAACCTCAAGTATCTTAAGACAAAATTCGTTCCAAGACTTTTTCAGACGATTGAGCCATGTCCGCCTGTCTGGCTGGCTGGTTGGCAGAATAACTCTAGTAAACCTTAACTAATCTTTATCAAAATTTACCAGTACGTATTATTATTTTCTTAAATGAAGTAATGGGATTATTAATGGGCAGAATAGCCACACCCCTTCTGGTTACTCCTATACAAAATGATCTTTTTTTTGGATAATTAATATCCCTTCCATAACTGCCAAAACGAAAAACTAAAGGATATAAGAATTAATTTGTTATAGCAGACAAACACTCAGAAAACCGAACCTTTGCCACATTCCTTATGATACCGAATAAATCCCCACAGTTTTACATACATATATTTTTTGTAAGTACACTGAAATCAGTCATATAGTGGGTTAGATGCACGCTTATAAAAATGTTACTCTGGAATGAATATTACATTTATAGGCCTACGCCTTCTGGTACCTCTCATACATAATGACCTATTTTTGGTACATTATTCTTTCTTTCACAACAACGCGAGAAGCTATCCCATACCTCATTCATGGGGTGAAAAGGGAAATTAAGTTTTTTATTCTTTCCTTCATAACTTCGAAGGAATATCTGGTGGATATTTAAATAGGGTCAGTTTTATTATTTTGTAGTATAGACAAAACCTTAAAAAACTGAAATTTTTGAAACACTCCTCCCGGTACCTACTATACAAATGATCCACTTTTTGCAGAAATTTAAAAATGTTCTACCGTAATATTGCCATTGGTTGTAAAAAATACATAGTATCGGACAAATATTTCAAGTGCTCTAAAGAGGTCAAAGGTCAGAATTCTAGCAAATCCTATATTTGTTTTTACCAATGTCCGATGTATCGATTTGTTTCTCATACATATGTAATAGCGAAATATTGACGTGTGTCGGCTGAGCCTTGACCTTTTTGCCAATCACGACCAAACTATTATTATGACTGTTATAACGGTTTCTTTTAAATAGGGCGTGGCACAGCCCACTTCCACCCTGGCTGTAATTCATGCTGCATCAAGAAAACGTACCAAAAATCATCCTTATACCTCCTAGTTAGTGAGATACAGCCGTTTAAAGTTTCAAGTCTTATACCCTGTCAACTGATCCGATCCCACATATTTTTTGTTGCATCACGAACTTTACTGCCAAATGCCAAAGAAACATTCCTCAAGATATTGCGGTTTCAAAAATATAATGCAATGGGAGGGCCACGTCGACTCGATCAAAACTGCAAATACGATATTTACACCACCGACCACACAGCTACATTCTGTAAAAAAATTTAAAAAAAAGATCGGTCAAGGTGTTTTCGAGTCTCTACGGTACTAAATAAAGCAAACAAACAAAGCCAAACTCACTTTCATATACATATGTACTGACAACTGACACTATTTTCCGCTCGAACATTACCGAAAATCCAAAATCGATGCCACTTTACTAAACATACTACATGCAATATCAAATTTTCGATAAACGTTTAAGATAAAAAGTTAAGAAAATAGTGTTAATGGTATTTTTATATTACTTACCTACATACATACCTAGTACGTAGTAGCTTAAGAGATATTTAAGCGATATTTTCTACTGATATACAAAGTTTTCTTAAGAATACTTATTATTCGAAAATGTTAACAAAGTTTTAACACTTTCATGAACTACAAAATTTGAAAGACACACATCTGTAATAATATGTTGGCACTAAACTGTACGATTATCTTATATATACTACAAATGTACATACAATTGTGTCTTTCTTTGTACTTTTGTATGTACATACAAAAACACACACTCACACAATGCGTAGATAACGCAAAAACACAAATTCTACCATAATGATTGTACATAATAATGAAGTTAAAAATAAACAAGTAAATAAAAACCCACAGCTATGTATGTATACATACACACATCACACAGATATTTCGCATACTTTAAAAAGCAATCACGTTTTGTTCTCAATAAATCAACAAATATTTAAATAATGCGTGAAACCCCCTTAGTGTATTTCTATCGTCAGCAGCACCTGGCCATGTACGGTACATGATCTCATGATCATTGTTGTATGTTGGCTTTGCCTGTGATTTATATACAGCTTTGGTCGCCATCACCGTCAACGGCAGCGTGGCCGAGTGGTCTAAGGCGCTGGTTTTAGGCACCAGTCCGAAAGGGCGTGGGTTCGAATCCCACCGCTGTCAGTGGTTTTTTTTTTGTTTACTTTTGTTTTGTTTTCTTTTTGCACATCGAAATGACTCAACAAGACGAGAAAATACCCTTTTTCTTGTTAAATTACAACTTAACTTAATCATAGGTAATTAGTTTCTTAAGGTATGTAAGTTGTTGCATGTAGAAGAGATATAAGTTATTGTATTTGAATAAATGAGTCATAAGCAGCAAATACCCCCACATATACAATGTAAACGAAATGTGTATACAATGTAGGTATGTATACGAAATATGAAAGAGGATTTTAATTTGTAATGCTGAATTTTTCATTAAACGTTTCTTATATACATCTTAAGCTTGGCAATGCTATATGGAAATATATGAAGTTTTAATTTTGTGTATAGAAAACTGATAACACTATGCAATAATTTGAGGGTCATTGTCTCGGGGGTGAACGAAACCAATATCAAGCGATAGCATTTGACCTCAGTAACAAAACCTTCAACTCATTTTTGCTCCACTACGTCACATATTTTTTTTTTAAATGCTTTGAAATATTATTTTTTTTTAGTCAAAAGTCAAATCGAAGAATATTAAAAATCATGTGTAAAAATACCTTTTGGTTTTTCTTAATGTCTTCGGAGGCCTTTATTAAACTTTTCCGGGAAATATTTCCATTTTCAACCTTTAGTTCCCACCCTAATAAAAATGACAGCGGTGGGATTCGAACCCACGCCCTTTCGGACTGGTGCCTAAAACCAGCGCCTTAGACCACTCGGCCACGCTGCCGGTTGCAATTCCTTTCGCCAATAGGTTTTCCAAAAAATGGATTTGACGAAAACCGGATATTCGAAAACCGTAGTTTACACAAGCGGCAAGTTGTTCCCCTGAAGGATTTCTTAAAACACAAAACTTTCCTTAAAATGATTTCAAAAATTAATTCGCATCCTTAATGGTGGATACAAATAAATACCTTTCTTAGTTTTCCCAAGTGCAGTTGGTATACACTTCGCGCTTAATATGGGAATATCTAGCTGATGAGTGGGTTATTTTCTTAATGACATGACATTTTTCCAAATCTTTGTCTCAAATTACAATCATTACTCAAATCACTAGAAGAACAGGAGTTCACAAGGTAGTAGGGGTATATATGGCAATTTTGCAATGATATTCTGACAACTAAAAAATGACAGCGGTGGGATTCGAACCCACGCCCTTTCGGACTGGTGCCTAAAACCAGCGCCTTAGACCACTCGGCCACGCTGCCAGTTACAGGCACCTTTCTGAGATAGTTACACCGAAAGCCGGTTTTAGAAAAATCTGAAAACCGAAAAAGTGTCAATTAAGAAATTAATTTTTTAAAAAATAATTAGGAATATTTTTCTTAATTATTTTTGTTTGTAAATGTCGAAAATCATCAGATATAAAAAAAATATAAAAAATTGAAATTAGCGACGCGTCCTCAAAACTGTCTAAAAGCAAGTAAAATAACATAATGTCTTGAGTGTTCAAAACCGAAACCAAATACCGTCTAACCGGTTTTTTCAAAAATACCAATTTCGAATACCCGTTTTAAACAGTTTTTTAATGTCGTTTAACCAGTTTTTCAAAAAGTAGCATTTTTACAGAACATTTCCAGATTTTTTCTAGGCAAATCTGCATAGAAGATTGTTTATGCTTATACAATATTCTTTGACAAATCTCAAAGTTTGCTTTCTTTGAAATTCCGTAAAAATGATGCTTGATGTCTGATACCCCCACATTTTGAAATTAGTGAAAGTATTCATATAAAAAACTTTCAATTGTCGTCGTATTTCTTAAACTAAGCATCCAATCGCAAAAAAGATTTGAGATTTATGATCAACATGCAATGGTTGTGTAATCACTAAGTTATAGGTAGTTGGGATCTCACCTTGCAATGTCTGGGATGCCGTCGATATTCATATGAACAATTTTAACTGCATTTATCTCCTAAACTAAGGGTCCGATCGCAAGAAGGTGCCTTATTTATGATCACCATACAATATGTTAACAACATAGTTAGGAAATCACCAAGATACAATTGGGATCTCATTTTGAAATACTTAGATTGAGATCTCACCTTGAAATGGCTGGAAGAAGATAAGTGTTCATATTAACAATAGATTTTGCTCTTTCAAATTATTTTTGTTTTTGCTTTATTCCACCTGTCCTCTTTAAGAATAGCTGCCAAAGGCAGACTATGAAAATAATTTTGTTTCGCAGCGTGAGTAACTGTCAAGTGAAGGTCCAAAATAAAAAGTAAAAACCTCTTTAAAAAAGGTTGGAAGAATTAAATATTGTAAAGAAAGGTATTAACTATTATTTAAAATAATTAAAAACTTCTCAGCATGCTGTGTCCATTTTATTAAATTAATTTATTATATGTGCCTATTTCAGTACTAACTCGTGTGTAGACTTAAATTGCACTTAGAGTTTTAGTTGCGAAGTCGATCGAAGTTGACAACCAAATTTGTTGTAAAATGTTTACCAATATTTACAGATTATATGATGTGAATTTCAGCTGCGGAAATTTGCGGATTGTTGAGTTATCTTCAATAGAACAAAGCGGCCTCATCGTTTTCGGTGTCATTTTTTTGATTGTGTACACTAAGAGAGGTCCTTGAATCCTTTGTCCGACATTGACCAAATTTAAGATTTAGTCATAGATTGATGGAATCAATGGATATGACGACTTTGGTGTGCCTACTATAAAATTTAAATTTTCAGGATCTAAGAGAGGTCCTTGATTCCTTTCACAGATTTTAACCAAATTTTAGAAATTGGTGTCATTTTAAGAGACTGTGGGATGTGCCAAATATTATTCACCTATGAAAACTCCTTCTATTTTTGGCCGCTCTTTGTATGAAACGGCAACCACTGTGCCAGCGTCTAATTGTAAAATATAGATTAATTTGTAATGAAATTGATACCTTAATTCTAAACCATGATCATCCTGAGATTTAAATAGGATATAAATTGGAGCAAACTGAATTAAAAATCTTTAATTAACGGAAAAAATTATAAGTTGACTTAGCATACTTTATATCCCAGTAGGAAGTGTCTGCAAGACATCCTGAAGGATAGGTGCATGACCATAGTAAATGTTGATGCCACGTAAGGGACCGTCCATATAAATCATCGACGAAATATTCATACAAGCGTCCGCTTTGTCATGCACGACCTGATGAGCGACAATGTCAGTGAAAATATCGTTGCTGTCTAAACAAGCGGCATGTCGCCCACGCAATAATGCGCGAACTAATGACCGACAATGTCGGTCAAATTGCTTAATAATTTAAAATAGCAAAATGAAGTAGTTTTATTTGAAACGTGCGATTCATGAACCGTCAGTGTAGGTTTTTACGTTCTTGGATCAAGAATTTTGTACCGGATTCAAGAAAATCCGTATTTACCGTACTTTTGACACTACTAGGGAACGATTTAAGTACGGAATACTTGATTTTTTTCTGAGTGTAGTAGATTACGATTATGATAACCGGTAGGTGCATTTTTGACTCCATACAATTTGACCCACTGTAATATGCAAGCATGTAAAACTATGAAGGTGAATTCGGTCATTTGTATGGGAGGTACCAGAATGGGTGTGGCAAAGGTTTTGGTTTTCTAAGAATTTATCTACTATTACAAAATAATTAAACCGACCAAATTCAAATATCCTCCAGTTGCCAGTTTTCGAGTAATGGTGGAAATATAATGTTTGCAAAAATAGGTAATTGTGTATGGGAGGTACCAGACGGCGCTATGACATTAGGCCCCACGAAAATACACCCCAAAGTGAAAATGAAATAAGGCCCCAAATTTGGGGTCTAATTTCATTATGAAAATAGACCCCAGGAAATTAAATCCCAAACATAAAATGAAAATAGGCCCCAAAATTTATGAATTGGGGCCTAATTTCGTAGTTGTTATTTGAAAGTATGCAAATACACCCCAAAAAAATGCAAATATGCCCCAAAATATAGTGTTGTTGTTTTCTGTATAAAATTGCGGTATATTTTCATATTTGTGTTTGGGGTCTAATTCTCAAATAAATATCGCAGTTCGTATATAAAAACACAACACGCAAATAGGCCCCAAAATGGCGGTAGAAAATATAACTCAAACAAAAATTACCCAAAATTAGAAATGAAAATGAAAAGTTGGCCAGAATTAAAAATAAAATTTACCTAAACCCTAAATTTGCCCCAAAAAAAGTATTTTTTCATATGAAAAATCACCAAACAATATATATAATTCCAATTATAAGTAGTTTCTTCAATTTTTAATCATTGCATATTAGCTAAACTATACTGACCGTAATGTCTTCGCATACCATACATATTTTGGCCATCACGTAAAATTTTACGTACTTATTTTGTTTATATATTTTTATATTCATTTGTATGGCAAAAAGGTAACTATATATACCAATATATAGCGTAATGTAAATTGTTAAATCAGGGGGAAGCACCGTAGACGAAAAATTCTTAAGAACATGTAAGAAAAATTTAGTTTCTAAAATGACATTTTATATTTTTGCTGATTTGTATGGGTTTTAAATTGTTAGTTGCATAACGTAACACAAAACTTTACAAAAAAAATGCGCGAATTTAAAAAAAAATCGAATTTTTAAGTGCACTTTTTACGTTGCCTATATTTATATGAAAATAAGCGGAAAATATTTGTGCATAATTGTTCTGTGAAATGCGCCGCGTCGAAAAATTATTTAAAAATATCGCGCGATTTTGTTAAAATAATAATAATTATGATTTTAGTTTAAACTTTTAATTTTTCATGTTTTTATATTTTAAAGAAAAGGGTCACAGTCGAAAAATTATTTTATATAAATCACGCTATTTTTTTTAATGCATATGGAAATTGTCTGTTTCGTAAAAAGCGCCGCATGTGAAAAATTATTTAAAAAAAAATCGCGTAATTTTTTTAAAATAATTTTTCATGTTTTTAGTTTTTAAAGAAAAGGGCCACAGACCAAAAATTATTTTACAAAAATCACTCTTTTTATTGCATAAGATAAATTGTCTGTTCCGTGAAAAGGGCCACAGACCAAAAATTATTTTTATAAAAATCACTTTTATTTATTGCATATGGTAAATTGTCTGGTTCATGAAAAGCGCCGCAGGCGAAAAATTATTTCAAAAAAATCGCGCGATTTTTTTAAAATAATTTTTCATGTTTTTAGTTTTTTAAAGAAAATTTTAATTTTTCATGTTTTTAGTTTTTAAAAAAAAGAGCCACAGACGAAAAATTATTTTATAAAAATCGGGCGATTTTTTAGTTTTTTTAAGAAAAGGGCCACAGACGAAAAATTATTTTATAAAAATCACGGGGTTTTGTTTTATTACATATGGTAAATTGTCTGTTGCGTGAAAAGCGAAAAAATATTTTAAAAAAATCGAGCGATTTTTGGTTTTCTTTGGTTTGTTAAAGAAATGCGTGTTTTTAGTTTTTGTGAGATAATTGTACGTTTCCTTTATTTCCTTATTAATATGTATGCCAAAACAGCTGAAATGAAGCAAGGAGTCTGTAATCGTTGAAGCGTTGTGTTGTTAGAAGAGGCGAAGATAACGGTTGAAAAAATTCTTGATAGGAAAATGGATAGTTTTTTCTCCGTGCAAGATGTTATACAAGTTTACAAATAAGTTTAAAGGTAATAAACTATATTATTTTCAATAAAAAAACCAAGACTTTTTTATTTTGCCGAAGGAAATTTGACCCCAAAAATATTAAGCCTGACCCTAAAATGAAATTGGACCCCAAAAAAGCGAAAATAGGCCCCAACATTTTATGAAATTATGACCCAAAAAATTTTTGGGGTCTATTGTCACACAGACATTTGGGGTCTTATTGCATTATGCAATTATACCCCAATAAAAATATGAAATTAGGCCCCAAACAATCATAAAATTTCTTGTTGTTGTTTTCCTTATATTTTTTTGGGGCCTGATTTCATTTCTGATTTGGGGTGTATTTTCGTGGGGCCTAATGGCATACCGCCGTACCAGACAGGGTTAGCCGATATAATCCATATTAATTTCAGAGTCAAACTTTAATTAGAGTGCATCTTTCGCAAAATACTAGTGAACATAGTGTACGTATAAAAATATATATGTATGTAAAACTATGAGGGTTAAATTGAGTCATTTGTATGGTATGAGGTATGAGAAGGGGTGTGGCAAAAAATTCGAATTTCTTAAGATTTGACTGTGGAATATATTAAACCATTACTTACTTTCTAGAAAATTCTAAAATTCGGCGGATACTGTAATTTTGGTGCAAGGAATGAGTTGAAAAATAGTGCAGGTCCTTTTTGTTTTGATTAAGACTGTCAATTTTTTTATCTAATTCAGAGGTTTCGATAGAGGTTTTTGATTTGATTTTCGTTCTTCACTACTAGAAAGAGTCGCAAGTTTTTTATGGTTAGAATAATGACCAAATGAAAACAAAAAATTTGATTAGTCCTATTTAAAATCCGATATTAGTGTACAATATCGTTATTTAAGCTTTACTTACTTGAATCTTATATGTAAGATCAAAGTCCAAAGTCAACAAAAATATCGCACTTAAGCTTTTAAACTCTGAACAAACTCTCCCATGTGCAGGAAAAAAGTGTAGTTATGGTATCGTAATTGTCATTAACTTATCTGTACAACTAGACCCACTCTATTCTAAAATCTGCCCCTCTATTGTTAAGCTTTTCGCTTCTCGTTGCTGTCTCTAATTTATGTTAATATTAATTGCCATAAAATTTTATTCCTGCTTTATTCGCTGCGCACTACAATGAAGCCATAAATACAAGTTTTGCCAATAGCTTAATATACTAATATGAGAATATAACTTGTATTAATAACAATAAACATAATAAACCCACTCATATCATTTGAATTCGCCGCACTTGAAAAACGTTTACGTTTGTACAAATGTAATACTAAATTATTTAATTTTTCTGTAAATACAAACGTACAAATGTAATATTTCTCTTTGCAAAACAACTTTTTCATTCACAACGAAATGAGCCCAATAATGACCCAGTACGATCGCTCCAGGCATTAGTTACTTGACAAGGGTTCCAGCAAAAACCCTCTCTCTCCACATAGCGGCGGCATAAGGGCTATTATTTGCAATCACATGAAAACCTCAAAAACGCGGTTAATTATAAGATTTTGTAATTTTATATTTCACATTTAGTGGTGGTGGTGGTGGAAAAGACGGAAATTTAATTTCCTATCCTTTAAGAATATTTTCTTTTTATGTTTCACATCAAATGCAAGCAGTATTACACAACAATTATCGCCATGGGAGGGGTCTAAAGGGACAATGTTTATTTTTGTGAATCAACATGTTTGGTTGGTACCCCTTCACCGGTCGTCTGTCCACCCATTGACGTTGACGTCGCGAAGTTTTGTTATCAGCATCATTATATTGGGTGTTTGATGCTGCCGCTGTTGTTGTTGTCGTCGTTGTAATGTAATACCACCGGAAGGAAAAAGGGTTACCGGAAGTTAAAATGTCAGTGTCACTAGCAGTCAGCGGCAACAGCAATAGATACCCAAGCGCTAGATTATGTGCGATTTTGATATTTTGTTAAGTGTTAATTGGATATTTTTGGTATGGTTAAGGCTGTTTATGTCGATTAGAGGTTTTATTTAATTAACAATGACCTACTAGAGATTTTGGATATTAAGATGATAACTACTTGAGGTAATTCTTAGAGAGGTGGAGTTTTGTCATAAACTATTACAAATGAAATCACTAATAGCGGTTATGTACCTGTACGCGGGAAAAAGAGGCTTAAACAAATTGATCAAATTCAATCTTGAGTTAACACTGTGGTAGAAGTCACTGATCGTCGAGGTTTGTGACTATCGAGAAAAATTATATCGCTCAAAAAAAGTTATACGTGCCCCGAGGTTTTGCTGGGTCACGTGTAGAAATCGACATACATACATACATTTATAGATTTGAATTTAGCAAGTATCATATAGGGGGCTCAAGTGCAGAATATGGGGCGGGAACCCAAAACCAAAGAGAAATATGCTATTCTCTTCGTCTTATTCCCCAAACATCGGAATGTTAGAATAAGTTTGCGCCTGGGACCATGGGGTCCTATCTAGAAATCGAGATATATCGATTGGAAGTTAGTAAGTATCATACAGAAGAATTAGTCACGCCTAGGGTACTTATTTCCGAAATTGTTTTTGGTATTGAACCACGTTTGGCTCGATTTGTCTGTGATATATTACTAACAACTCTGGTGAATTATATGAAATTTTCTCAAAGAACTCGTCCACCTCCCATATATCCTGAAATAGGAAAAAATTATTATGTCGAAAATTTTTGTTGGTATTGAAATTAAGTGTATTTTTCTTTTCAGGATATATGGGAGGTGGGCGTGGCCGATATCGGTGAAATCTTTTTGTTTTTCTTAACTTAGTCAGTAGTAACTTACAATAAACTTGAAGCGCTCTTGATAATCCTTTCCTCACAAATGTATAAAGCCAACACAGCGCTCGTAATTGCCGGTTATGTTCGGTCCGGCGTTATGTTTGGTAACGTCAAATGATTCCTCCAGCCCAAAGACCAAACCAGACGGTGCGGTTGTGTAAATGTATATCTTCGGGTCGCTCATCAGCTCACATGCGTAGTTGTTGTTACTTGAGACAGAAATCCACTGGAAAATAATTATTTTCCAAGTTGTTGCAAACGAGATATTCTCTTTCAAAATGCAATATTATCTTCACTACCAGCCGAATGTTGTCCTTTTGGCCGCTTTGTATCCAATAACGTACACTGAAACACAAATTTGCGTATGGTATTAGCAGTAGTGGGCTAGGAAAATCAATTATGCACATTAGGGCGACAGCGAATATAAAAATTTGGATTATCGGTAATGCCCGAGTGGAATATTTTGTCAGTTATTCTACTACGGCTAAGGTCAAAATTTTAGCAAAATCGGACAACTTTAAGCCGTGTCCCAAACAGGTCAAAGGTGAAATCTATTTATATGAAAATGAGTTTGGCTTTATTTTTTTGCATTTTTAAGTACCGTATAGACTCGGAAACGACTTGACGGCTTAAAGTTTGAAATTTTCACAGAATGTAGCTGTATGGTCGGTGGTGAACATAAGGTACCTGGATTTTTGACATATCAAGTAGGTGTGGCCCCGTCCATTGAACCCTATTTTGAAACCGCAATATCTGTAGGACTGTTTCTCCACACGCCTTGAAAATAATAATGAAGCTGAATAATTTAGAGACGTTATTATGATGTTATGTCTCTCAACGGCGACTTAGCAAGGTTAGGTGAGGTTAGCTGCGTTCAGCACTACCCAAAGAGTCCTATGAGTCCTGTTGTGATACCATTTCCAAATTTTCGCATTAATTATTCCTATTCTATTCGGTCAACGTCGCTCTCAAGCCATATCGTTGCTCTGATGTAGATACGGATATTCAGCAAATCGCCTATTAATTGTAGACCAAATTTGGTTGGTCGCCGTGCAAGTGGGTTCTCTCACCCATCTCTCCTTAGCAATGAGGTTCAGTTCTCCTGCAATTCGCTGGTTCCTCCTTATGAGAGATACACCAATGAGAATGTAAATTTCGCCGGAGTTCACGGTGGTGGAATCCGTGCACCTTTCTACCCCCGAAATAGTATTTATTACGTTGTATCGTCATTTGATAACCGCTCGAAGCGAGGCCAATATCGTTATTCATGGTTAATTGAGTGCTACATTTAGCTTATTGGACATTTTTGACCCCGACCGATGCATCGGTGAGGTATTGTATTTGTAAAGAAATCGATTCACATATACATATAGTTCCCATAGAATCTTCTTACGAATTTAAGCAATACAGGTAAAATGCATACGCTTCATAGGACTCCCTATTGGTCTGAGTTATTGTACCGATTTAGACCCTTTTCGTATCGCGCAACTAAAATGGACTGGTACCCCCACTAATTCTTTAGGAAGCATGTCCATAAAGTCCATAGTTTTATCCCTCTTCGGCCTTTTTACCCCTAAATGTTTTTCAAAACCCCATCTGACGGCTCTCTAATTCTATAGAGAGCAATTCTATTTGGTCTGGGCGATAGTGCCACTTTTTCCCCTTTTATTTTTAGACCTAAAGAACGAAAAATTGAAAAATTACTTCACACCACACAACACTATTCACTTAAATTTTTGCGACTATACCCTTAAGTAAGTTTTATCTCATTTCGACAGGGCGACAGTAACATATTTATCCCTTTTCGATTTTTTTTATCCATAAATATCGTATTTCAAAAAAACATTATCAATTTTCGCGATCATAGCATTAGTCGAATGGTCTGGGTGATGGTATAAGTTTTATACCTTATTGGTAATTTTTATCCCTAAAAGTATGAATTTCCTAAAATCCATTCTAACGTTTACTCAATAAGGGGAACAACCACTCCTAATCATCATCATCAACATCATCCTCTCTACAGCAATTTCACCCAATCAGTTAGTCAAGCAATTTTATATATATATAGATTATGAAAATGTTTACAATCGTTGTATTAATATGACCAACATAACAATTTTTTCCAAAAGGGGCGTGGCAACGCCCATTTCCCTCGGGATGTGATCCCCCCCATGTACAATTTACATATGTAGGAAATTTTACCTTCGTACCTTACATTTTTCTTGAAATATGACCGATTGAAGTTTTGGTTTGGATGTGCGGTGCCCCGCCTTTTTGTCTAATTATGTTTTAATGTAGTCCATGATAGAGGCCCTACGGATAGTACTACACAGTGAAAATTTAATTGCAAACGTTCCATTTTTTTCGCCGAGATAACGATTTTTTTTTAAAAGGGACGTGACACCTCCCATTTTGCATCGAGACGCAATCCTCTAATTGCTCGTGAAATAATTTCGGTTTGAAATTTCGGTTTGTGTGGGCGGTGGCACGCCCCATTGTCTAACTATGTTTTCATGGACAGTACCAAACAAAGACAACATAATTGCAATCGTTTCATTTATTTGGCCTATATCACGATTTACTAAAAGGGGGCGTGACATCGCCCACTTTCTACCCACAAATTATTTGTTTTTACACGACCGATATGAGTACCAATTCTCGAATTCGTACCTATAATGGTCTATAAGATACGGCTATTTCAAAATTCGAGTTGTATGGGGCGGTGACATGCCCATATCACACCCTTGCAGTCCGAATTTCCGAAAATCCCTTCTTAAATTACTTTTATTGTACCAAAAAGTTCTTTAACAATATTTTGATATATAACAAGTTTGTTTCACCCTAATGCCCTTATTTCAAGTCGTGAATTTGACAAAAAGAATAATTTTTTCCGGGTAAAATTCACGATGTTCCCTATGGTGGGTCAGTAAATCTCGTAAATCTAGTATATTCGAAGTGACATCAAATAATCATGAGCGCGTTTAAAAATTAAAATTTGCACACCGTTTTTTCGTACTGCATTTTTGAATATTTGACACTTAACGGAGATTACATCAATGATATATAAATCAACAGAGTCTGTGATAATAATTATCATTTAGGAAAAATAAATGTCCGGCCAATCTTTGAACCTCGAAACTAATATCAAACGGTAGCATTTGACCTCACTAACAAAAACTTAAACTCCGTTTTGCTCCACCACGTCATGAATATAAATAACCTATAAGAATCAAAGGTTACAAAATGAAATGTTAAGAAGTTTATTTTTGAGCAAACAGTCCAACACACTTTTTCGAGAGTGAACCAAAGTAATATCAAACGATAGCATTTGACCTCAGTAACAAAACCTTAAACTCCATTTTGCTCTATTACACTGTACGACACGATTTTTCACCCATGATCAAACTGACCAGATTCTGAAAATATAGCTAAAATAAAAATAAACGTATCTCCCAGTTTTTCTAGATCAGCTCATTTAAGTTTTTTACGAGCAATTCAATTTTTGGAGCGAAGCTCCCATACAACGACTTGAAAGTGACTTATTCTTGTTCGCGAGTTGTTAACAGATTTTGATGAATTTTTTTTATTGTTTTTCAAAAGGCCAGGAGCGGGTTCTGACGGAGCCAAAATTTGAAATTTGTCACAAATTTAATTTGTCAACACATTTTCCTAGTCCGAACCAGCTCCTAGCCATTTGAAAAACATTTAAAAAAAAAATTGTGACAATTTTAATTTTTGACAAATTATAAATTTGGACTTTGTTAGAACCAGCCCCTGGCCATTTGAAACATATTTAAAAAAAAATTTATCATAATCTGTTGACAATTTGTTTGTGACAAATTTAATTTGTGACAAACTTTAAATTTGGGATCGGTCAGAACTACATCCAGGCCATTTTAAATACATTAAAAAAAATCGTCAAAATCTATTAACAACTCTCTGAGTTCTGCGAACAGGAATAAGTTACTTTCAAGTCGTTGTATGGGAGCTTTGCTCCAATAATTTAATTGCTCGTATAAATTAAATGAGCTGATCTAGAAAAACTGGGAGACACGTATGTTTTTATTTTAGCTATATTTTCAGAATCTGGTCAGTTTGTTCATGGGTGAGGTCAAAAGTTTAAATTTGTCCTACAGTGTTACGTAACAACACAAAATTTTATATTTATGGTCAACAGTTGATTTAAAGAATATGAAAAATCATGTGTAAAAATACATTAGAAATAGTTCGTGTCTTCGAAGATCTATTTTAAAATAATCAGGGGAATATTTCATCAGAACATTTTAACCTTCTATCTCCCACCCGTATGGAACATTTTGATAAAGTTAACTTTTAAGCTGTTTTTAAAAATGTCCCATTTGGGTGGTAGCTAGAGGGTTAAAATATTCCGGGGAAATATTCCCCGGAACATTTTAATACAGGTCTCCGAAGACATGAACCATCCCAAATGTTTTTTCAAACATAATTTTCATATTCTTCAATTCGACTTTTGACTAAAAAAAAACAATTTCAAACCACTGTAAACACAACTATTCGCGACGCTAATAAATAAAGACATCAATATTTTTGGAAAAACAAAAAAATTACTTACTGACTTTTTTTTTTAAAAAATCTGTTAAAACTCGGCTAGGGTAAAAAGAGGACAACCGATTTTTATTGAGTCTTTTAGCATATGACTAGAGCTTTATACATGCCAAAAATTTCGGCAAGGTTTTGTCCGAAACTTTAGTTATGGTCGAATATATATGCCGCAAAATATACTAATTTGGAAAAAAAAATTTAATTATTATATACCATATTAGTGCAACATTTATGTATGATATTAATATAGTTCTAAAATCTAAATTACCTGAACTTGAATGTTCCATTTCAAAAATAGGACATTTATATTGATCAAAATGGTAAAAGATTACCTTAACCTTTATGTGTTCGGTTAATTACATTTGTAGTTAGTAATTTTGGCGAATAACTTTTTAGTTATACAACGGAATATTTCGAAATTTTCAGTAGCTTCCAAAAAAAGTGTTTATAACAGGTTCAGCTTCTAAAAAAATCAACAAAAAATACTTATGCTGCCTCCATATCAAAATTTTGAAACGACCATCTCCTGGCCGGTTGACTACAAATGTAGTCATCATATAAAATGTATGAAAATTCACATTTTTATCTACCGAACTTAATTTCTTTTGGCTGCGGTTTGTTGAAACGTATGTTTTCAGTGTTGTTTTTGTTTCTCCACCATCAATTCTGAAGATTCGAACTTATAAAACGAAATTATACATGAGGGGTACGATATTCGAGAAGATCGCAAGATGAAGTCTTAGCTTATGGTATTTTTGTTAACGACTAAAGTACAGAGCAGGAGCCAGCAACATGGTGTAAAGGTTGCAAACTAGAAAAAAACATCAAAAAAAATTCTAAACATGGAAAAGGAATTAATATTGTCAAGGACATGATATGAACTCAGAAACCTACAAAAACTGGGAGCTAGCGTTGCTAGCAAGCGTCAATAAATCAATCTATGATTTGTGGATCAAAAAAAGCTATAACCGTGCTACAATATCGAAATCTCGCTATTTACTTGGTTTGAAATTACCTCACATGTTCGACAAGACAGCAGTAGAACCGCTCCAATACCTCGTTTGTGAGCTCAAATGAAATGAAATCTTCGTAAATACTGTTAAACTTTAGAAGAAATAACAGTTGTTGCACATCTATGAAATTGCAAAACGTAAGTCAACACTTAGCACTTGTATTTGTGCTCTCCGGTGTGAAAAAGTGCAGGTCCAATTGGATCTAATTGCATCTCACAGACCCGAAAAATGATTATACCTAGATCAGAACTTATCTAATAGTATTTAATTAGATCTTATTTGATCCGAAATTTGTCATAATTAGATCAGAATATATATTCTCATATAAGATTAGATCTCATTATACACGGATTGTCACGTACATTCTTGGCAAAAGATGATCAGTAGACTATAACTATTTAGTTTTAATTGTAGTCATCCGACCGTCCACGTAAGTTTATAATCCCGAGTACATAAGGGTTAAACACGACAAATTTCTCATTTTTTAATACTCAACCAAAAGCTTTAAAAAGATTCAAGTTGTATACACTGTAGGAGGAAAATGTATGTCTTTGGTTCTTCACCAGGTATTATATAATTTTGTGTATTTTAAACAAATAACAAAAATTAATCCGAAAACTATTTTCAAAATCGCATTTTGTGGGGTGCCATGCCCTATCGTGCGATGGGTGCTCATAATCGGCTTTTCACACGCGCACATTACAATTGAAAACAACCAGATTGTCTTTCTGCCGACCACTGTGCTTTAATCCATCCACGTACCTCATCACTGGCGCGATGTTTTTTATGCACATAACTTAATTGTATAGAAATGTTGCACTAATACAAAATCCTAAGTATTCAATTTATAAATTACATTTTCAACTGATTAACACAATCGATTGCTATTTGTTTTCGCTGTAGTGTTTACAATGCATAGACAATTTTCTTATCTAACATTTCAGTGATTTCCCACAATTGTTTGGAATTCCCTACCTTACTAAAAAACTACTAAACAAAAAAAAAAAAATACAATATAATTTATATGACGACAACAAAAAAAACATGTGACAGCGGTGGGATTCGAACCCACGCCCTTTCGGACTGGTGCCTAAAACCAGCGCCTTAGACCGCTCGGCCACGCTGCCTGTTGCCGTGCTCATGGCCAATGTATGTTTTGTTATTGTATCCAAAGAGAGTTTTACACATTTTCATTGCAAATTTATTTTTAATTGAGATCTATTAAAAAATTCTTAGCAATGTTCTATAAATAAGTGCGGTCAAAGCATTTCAGTTTATTTTTCACTCACTCAACTTGTGCGCAATGGTTGGCAGTCGTTTTTGATATGTAGTTAACAGATTCTGTAATGTAACATCTACTTGGTCTCTGTTAAAAGCTTTTGTACAACGAAAGCTTTTGTTTACTTTACGTTGTTGCAGAAATGTTGGACAACGGCTGTGTATACTTTTAGGGGTTGATAAAAAAAAAACTGCTTGGGATGGAACAACAAACCGTACAGACTGTGATAGAATACATTTAAGATAGTTGGAACAAGATGTTGCATAGTTTACATTTACATAGTCATAGTCCAAAAAGTTAGCGATTTCGTGGCGAAACCAGACAAATATGACTAGTTAGCTATATGGCTGAGAAATTTAAAAAAAGGCTGATATTCAACATTGTCACTGGCTTATAAGTGTGTCAAGGTCCAAAAATGGATTTTTTTTAACCCGTAACTATGATTTTGGGAGTTTTGGAGAAATTTCAAAAACATATTCTTCTTGTACTGAGCAGCGTCTACCAGAATATTAGTATCTTTTTCTCTAAGTTCTACTTCTAAGTTAGCTATACGGCTGGGAAATTAAAAAAAATGTTTATATTCAACCTCGTTATTGGCTTATAAGTGTGTCAAGGTCCAAAAATGGATTTTTTTTTTAACCCGTAACTCATGATTTTGGGAGTGTTGGGAAATTTCAAAAACATATTCTTCTTGTACTGAGCAGCGTCTACCAGAATACTAGTATCTTTTTTCTAAGTTCGACTTCTAAGTTCGCAACGTTTGGTTTAAGGGCACTTGTACTTAAAAAATTTCAAAAGAAAATATTGCTACGTATGTATAATCTTTTGCCTACAATGATAAATTTCTTCCAGACTTGCTCAATTTTGTATGCAATATTTTTAAATAATCCACAAAGTCTATGGAAAATTTTATTTAAAACCAAAACGTGCCACCAACAATAACGGTATTCCACTTTCTGACCAATTGCAATGGCCTGGATATATTTTTGGTATTGCCAAATTATATATGATCGATTGACTTATTGTCTAGTCGCATTAAAAACACTAATTACGGACTGCTTATGATAAATATATTATATAGAATAAATATTTCAGAATGTGTTTCAAAATTACTATATAAACTCTCGACAATTGAAAATGAAAACCAAATATCGTTAACACCTTAGAAGCAGCGGCATCCTCATGAACTTCACAAAGTACTTTGCAATTTTTGCCGTCTTGGTTTTGTGCCTACTAGGTGCACAGGCCCATTTCAGTTTTGGAAAACTTGGCCGTGAAGTCGTAAGTTGTAAAATCTTTAAATGTTTTTATATTTTTTTTTTGTGGGAATGCGTGAAATGTGTATTTATGTTTTTTTTTTTATTTCTCGGTGCCACAGCATAGAGATGTAGAAAAGGTTGATGGCGTTGCCCATCGCATCGATAGTGGAGCGAAAAAAGTCGGTAACGTTGTCCACAAAGTGGAAAATGGTGTACACAAGGTACAGAATGTTGCCCATCGCGTCGATAGTGGAGTACAGAAAGTCGTCAAGGTTGTCCATAAGGTCGCTAAGGTAGCAGAGATCGTTGGTGCTGGAGTTGCCGCAGCTGGTGCTGTTGGCGTCATTGCTGCCGCTTAAATCGTGTATAGCGAATGATAAACAAAAATATAGATTCAAATTAAAGCATTATATCGACTTTGTTTATTATTAGTCTTGGGAGTTATAGAGCGGCAATATGAACAAAGTTTATACGAAAATAAGTTGTTTAAAAATGTATATTAAAAAACTTGACAGATATTACAAATAAGCTTCGGTAACACTAGATAACATATAAGAAGTAGGTGTAAAAAAAATGGTGTCCTTAGCTTGAAAAATGTTTTATTGCGTGACATGTCCATGTTCAACAAATGCCCATAAGGGTTTTCATTATAAGCTATAAGTATTTAGACATCGAGCTGGGCTTGCAAACCGCCACCCACGTTTGAACTAATGCAATGAAAAGAATAAAAAGGACTCCCCAAATGTTGACGGCCACCGCAAACGAATTAAGGACTATGATTTGAGGATATGCATCTGGAATGTTAGAACCAGGTGTCTCAATCCAACTGGCGGATGTCCTCGAAGAATACAAGGCTGACATAACCGCTTTACCGGAAATCCGGTGGACGGGACACGGGTGCTCGCGCATGAAGACGTGCGACGTCAACTATAGTGGCCATGCGGACAAGCATGAGTTTGGATATGGATTTGTGGTTGGCAAGAGACTGCGACACCTAGTCTCAAGGTTCAACCCGGTGTGTGAAAGTATAGCCACCACAAGAATCAAACAAAAAAACAAAGTTTTTCCACATAACACTTATATGTGCCTATGCACCGACAGAAGAAAAAAGCGATGAGGACAAAGACGAGTTCTACGAGAGCCTAGAAAATGTATATGACAACAAAATTGTACTAGAACCTACCATCGGATAATTCAGTCTTCACAGCGAAACGTCGACCAATGGCATTTGACTGATTGATTTCTTTGCGGCAAGAAATATGGTAGTTAGAAGCACTAGATTTGATCATAAAAATATTCATAAGGCTAACATGGTTATCTACAGATCAATTGACGAGGAATCAGATAGATCACGTGGAAGTCGTTGGAAGGCATGCATCGAGTATTCTAGACGTACGAGTGTTGAGGGGTGCGAACATTGACTCCGATCACTTCCTTGCCGCAGTTAAGGTACGCACAAGGCTAAGCATGGCGAAAAACGTACGTAACCAAGCACAACGAAAGCTGGACATCGGTTAACTGCGGACCACAGAGGTAGCGGACGCCTACTCCAACCACGTAACTCAACTGCTACAAAGTGCTCCAACCTCTGATAATATTGCCTCGCAGTGGCAATAAAGAACGAAGTTCGAAAAGTGTACTTGGGTACTCAAAGCCGACTCAAGAAGATGCATGATACGATATTGAATGTCGCAATGCCACGAGAGAGACGGATGCTGCACACATGGCGGAACTGCAACCAATGACACCGCGAGCTTCTCGTGAACAGGGAGAAAAGACGAGAGGCAACTCGGTAGAAGAAGGAGCTGAAGAAGAGACAGGAGGATGCTGCGAAGTAGAGGGGAAGCCTGAAAATTCTACTAGAGAGTTAGGACAGCTGTGGCCAGCTAGTGACGGACCCGGATAACGTAAAGATATGGAGAGATGAATTCAGGAAATAACTGGATACGGACACCACTCCAGAAGACCCCGTTCTAATCCATGAAGATAGTATTAACTGTCCACCTCCGAGCCAGAGCGAGATACGTGTGGCAATATCCCGTCTTAAAAACAATAAAGCGTCTGGAGCCGATGTTCTCCGTGCTGAATTGTTTAAGGCAGGCGGAGAGGAGCTGATTAGGAGTATGTATCAGCTCACGGAGAACATCTGGCTAGAGGAGAGCATGCCCGGGGATTGGAGTCTCAGTCTGTTATTTCCCATATACAAGAAAGGAAATCGTACTGAGTGTAAGAACTACGAACTACTAAGAATATGCCTATTACCAATTGCGTACAAGGTCCTTTCGAGCATATTGTTATTTTTTCATCGACTTTGACAAATATTAATAAAGTAAAGGTAAGGAATTCAAAATAAAAAAAACGTAGATTCTGTGCACACTTTTGTTTCCAATAATACAAAGAAAAAATCGGTCAAGAATTGAGGCCTAAAATTTCAAATGTCCAAAAAAAACTTTTTTTTCCCCACTGTGCGGCTTTAGACCTAGTAAATCTACGACGGATCAAATATTCACTGTACGACAAATCCTGAAAAAGCTTACGAAGAGCAGATCGACACCTGCCACCTCTTTGTCGACTACAAAACTGTTTTCGCCTTTCCGATAAGGAGTAAGTTATATAAAGCCATGTCTCAGTTTGGTATTCCTGCAACGCTAATTTGACTTTGCAGATGTAACTTGCAAAACACCAAATCCTCGGTTAAGATTTTTAAGGATCCCTCTGAACCATTCAACACGTAAAGAGGTATCAGGCAGGGTGGCAGCTTGTCCTGTACACTATTTAATATAGTTAAGTAGAAGGTGACGAGAAAGGATGGTGTCAACATGTCTGGCACCATATTCCACAAGAGCCACATTACACAATGATGATGTAGACATCATTGGCCGAAATCTGCGGGATGTTACTGCAGTTTTCTCATCTCTGGAAAAGGAGTCAGGAAAAATGGGTTTAGCGGTCAACTCGATGGGAACGCACCCTGAACGGTGGTAGATTAATTTAACTTCCTTGGATCTTTCGTCATTACGAAAAATAGTGTCAGCCAAGAAATCAAGCGGGGAATAATGAATAGTATCTCGGGATACTGAGAAACAGTGTAGTAGGTATTAATTTTACACGTTCTGTTGTATGCTGCCAAATCGTGGGTGCTTACGACAACGTACATACAAAACCTGGGAGTATTCGGGAGAAAAATACTCCGAAAAATATATGGACATATCTGTGTCGACGGCGAGTTTCGCCATCGGATGAACCATGAGCTGTATGAGTATTACCACGACATCGACGTAGTTAAAAGAATCAGAATCGAACGATTACGATTGCTGGGACATGTTGCCCGGATGAATGTAAATGCTCCAGCGAGAAAGGTGTTTAAAGGCGAGCCTAAAGGATGGCGCGGAGCAGGGAGACCCAAACTTCGTAGGAAGGACCAAGTGGTTGCCGACGTGGTATCTGGTAGGACTAACTGGAGAACGCACGCAGAAGACCGAAGCGTGTGGAATTCTTTATTACTTCAAGCCTCAAATTTATATCCCACGTTCGTAAGTTGTAATTGGCCACTTAAGTAAGTAAGTAAAACTTTTTTTCAAGTATATGTACTAGGAGACTTTTTATATGCTTTCAAATCCCACGTTTATGTCGCCCATAAATCTTGATTTTTCTTTATATCCTTTTGATATGTTTTCGTAGTACCGCTGTACTACGGAAGTAAATTTCTACTAAAATCGTTCATTTTCTACATGACTTGGCATTTGTTTTCAATTTAGGGTTGTACATTTTTTGCTTGAAAAACCTTTTTTTAGGTGTTTTGTGGTCCTGATTTTGAAAAAAATCAATGTGCATTGCTTTCGGGCTGCAATGAAGTTCCACGAATCTCACAAGGATTGTGCTCTCATAACCGTTAAGCCAGAAATTAGCATCAGCGCGCTAAAGATAATTTCATCATAAAAATTTGGTTCAATTTTGGTTTTGGTTGATTCTCGGTCCATCATGTTTTCATATGACTGGCTTTTAAGTGCCTCAAGATAAGATAACCCGGTTTTTAACCCCAAACTCAAGATTTAGAGGTGTATAGGAAATTTCAAAACCAGATGCTTATTGTACTAGGAAGCACCTTCCAGAAAAATTTTATCATTTCCCAAGTACATATTTCGAATTATTCATTTTGGTCGTTATCTAACTTGAATTCACATATTAAGCTATAATTTACTGGATTCACAACCGGAGTTTTTCCCTGAGATTTGGGACTGTATGTTACGAGCATGAAGAAAGGTTCTATCAGGCAATTTCTAAGAAGGAAAAGCGTTATAAAATGTAGGTGGAGTCCACAACTGTTAATTTTATTCACAACACCAAATACGTAGAAAAATCATGGAAGCTTAAAATTTGTTAACCCGTATAATCTGCTTTAATCTTACGGTTTGAGTTGCATCCCTTATTGGGGTCTTCTGATATATCATAGTTATATATATCTGTATATTATATTAGTAGTCCTCATCTTTTCTTAATTTTTAATAAAAACGTCGTTTCATTAATCCCTACGCGCCTTCCTCTTAAAGTAAATAAAAATCTGCATTAATCTTAGATATTTCTTTATTAATACAATCTCCCAAGATATCTCCCTAAAAATCCTACGACAATATTTTTACTATAGGCAAATTAAGCAGCAACAGCAACACCAATAGCGCCAGCAACAGCGGCTGATGCTCCAGCAATTTCTGCGACTTTTTCGACTTTGTTGGCAACCTTAACGATTTTGTGTGGAACACTGCCTACAGTGCCACCTACTTTTTCAACAACATGACTAGCCACTTTCACTCCACTTCCGACCTTATGGGCAACGTTGCCAACCTTTGAGGCTCCCTTGCGCTGTTACAACAAGAAGGAAAACATTTCATTATTCAGTCAAATGCAGTTTTTTAAATTGTATTTCCTTTACTTACCACGCTATGAGTAATTTTTCCCCAACTAAAACGAGCTTCAGCTGTTTGTTGTCCCAAGAGGCACAAAGCCAGAACGGCAAAGAGAGCGAACAAAGTAACGAATTTCATGGTGTTGCTTTCAAATGGCTTGACCGAATGTTGTTATTTTTCATAATTTGGCCGTTCCTTATATACCAAAATAGAGTCTATGGCAGTAAGAAGTTTTTATCAGAAACAATTTGTCACAGGCTTTGTTAAAGTATTTAAAACTATGGTAATTAATAAAAAAAAAAATTATGAACAATAGGTTGAATAAAAAATTGGTTGAGTTATTAAGTTAATAGATAAGAAGAATTGTTTAAATATTTTCTTCACTAGTGTTTATATGTAAAACATGTGTTCCCTTATATTGCTGTATAACGAGTTTAGGTTTTCAGAATGATTTTCCTTAAGGTCGCATTCATGATCTTTCTCTTTGCTGCAATGATTTCATATGAGGGTGTGTTAAATTGACGACGTCAAGACTTGTGACAAATTGTCTTTCCAAAATAAAAACATTGAAACATTTATATTAAGATCTCTACATAAAACAATGCACCATACCTATCCTTATCAATATTATAAATGTGAGTATTTTTGTCTGTTTGTGTCTCAATCACGTCTAACCGATTTCAATGAATTTTAGTAGACAGTTTGTGTAAAATACGGCAACAACTGTAAGCTATATATTTTTTACCCTATGGGCGGAGTGGGCGTGGAACAAGAGAGGTAAAATTTGATACTTCGTACTCGGATTTGCGGATTTAACCAATAGTGTCGAGTACTATTAGTGTACCAAATTATACCTCTTTAGGGCTGAAACACATTATTGTCACGCCTTATCCGCCCACTGATCATATTCATGTTGAATACTAGCACTATTTGGATAGCAACCTAAGTCTCTCAAGGACAAAAATACGGTTCTGCCACGCCCATTTCAAAGTTTTTATTTTGAAAAGGAAATTGTTTGCAATTTGCATGAAATCCTTGCATCAAAGATATAGATCAAGAGCGAAAATTTTTTTATTTATTACTTTAAGGAAATAATTCTAAACAACTAACAAAATCTTGTTATTCCACAACAAAATAAGGAAACACATATTTTACGTATAAATACTAGCGAAGAAAATTATTCAAGAAATCCTTTTTATCTATTAACTTAATAACTCAACTAATGTTTCAATCAACTTATTGTTAATTTTCGTTATTATTAATTACAATAGTTTTTAATACTTCAAGACAGTCTATAAAAAATTGTTTCTGATAAAAACTTTTTCCGCCATATACACTCATTTGGTATATAAGGAACATTCACATTATGGAAAATAACAACATTCTGTCAAGCCATTTGAAAGCAACACCATGAAATTCGTTACTTTGTTCGCTCTCTTTGCCGTTCTGGCTTTGTGCTTCTTGGGACAACAAACAGCTGAAGCTCGTTTTAGTTTCGGAAAAATTACTCATAGCGTGGTAAGTTAAGGAAATAAAATTTAAAAAACTATATTTGACTGAATAGTGAAATGTTTTCCTTGTTGTTGTAACAGCGTAAGGGAGCCTCAAAGGTTGGTAACGTTGCCCATAAGGTCGGAAGTGGAGTGAAAGTGGCTAGTCATGTTGTTCAAAAAGTAGGCGGCAGTGTCGGCAGTGTTCCACACAAAATCGTTAAGGTTGCCAACAAAGTTGAAAAAGTCGCAGAAATTGCTGGAGCATCAGCCGCTGTTGCTGGCGCTATTGGCGTTGCTGTTGCTGCTTAATTTGCGTTTTGTTAAAATATTGTTTTAATAAAGAGAAATATAAGATTAACGCTGATTTTAATTTACTTTAAGATACATTTGCGTTATACTCAAGCGAAGTTGTAAATATAATATATTTGATATATATCAGAAGACCCCAAAGAAGGATGCATCTAATGATGTGATATTAAAGCAAATCACACAAGTGAACAAAATTTAAGCTTGCTCATGCCACACGTACGGTTGTAGTGGTTTTTCTATGTATTGGGTGTTGTTAAATTAAACATAAAGTTAGTTAGCCAGCTAACAGCCTTGGACTCCACCTAATTAGTTAGTTAGCTAACAGCCTGGGACTCCACCTATCTTGATAACGCTTTTCCGTCTTAGAAATTGTCTGATGGAACCTTTCTCGCTGCTCCTAATATACAACCCTTAACATCTTAGTAGAAAAACAGTTATGAAGCCATCAAATTACTACTTAATATGTGCATATAACGCAGTAATTTGTAGATAAATCTTGGGAAATATACTCATTTTCTGGTATGTGCTGCTGAGTACAATAAGAATCTGTTTTCTAAATTTCTCCAACACCACCAAATGTTTAGTTACAGCAGCACCTACCAGAAAAAAACTATAATTTTCCAGGATTTTTTTTCGGACTGTGTAATCATTTCCGGACCGGCCGTGGCATAGTGGTTAGAACTCGCGACTACCATGCGGGAGATCCCTGGTTCGATTCCCGCCTCCAAGCATCTAAATTTTTCTTCCTTTGCCGGCCCCCCTCGATGTTGTCGACAGCAACGTCACAGTATAGTGTCGAATCAATCGGCATGTCTAGTAAAAGCTTCTCAAACAGCGACGTTCGCATTCGTCGATAAACAAGTAGGTGACGTTAGTTGTGAATCTAAAAATAGAAAGCGTATTAATTTACAAAAACGCGAGAAGCTATACTGCGAAATTGCTGTCGACAACATCGAGGGCCGGCAAAGAAAGAAAAATTTAGATGACTGGAGCCCGGAATCGAACCACGGGTCTCCCGTTGTTTTGGAAGAAGAGTGTTAAAATTAATCAAACGAAACTTTGATATAAATCAGAGACCGTAACTCTTATAACTTTTATTTATAAAAGTCCCTCTGTAAGAGTTTTTTTCTGATTTTTATTATATCTCTCCGAAAATAAGACTTATTTTTGATTTATATTTTAAAAGTCCCAAAATAACAATTATTTCCGATTTTTATTTTATCGCTCAGAAATAAGAGTTTTTTTTTATTTATATTTTAAAAGTCCCACAATAACAATTATTGAAGACATTTTGAAATAGAAATCAAAAATAAAAATCATTCAATGAGTTTTTCAAATCAAAATCGAAAATAAAAATCAGCCTGAGACTTATATTTTTTCTCATGAAATATAAAACTCACTTGAAGACTTTTAATTTTCATTTGTTCAAATAAAAGTCTTTTGGTTCAATCGATATGCAAACAATATTAATATTCTGGCCAAAATAATTACAATTGTGGGACGTTCGGACCATATTTAACTCATAGCTACACAATGCAACGAAAAAATTATGGTTTTTACCATCGCCCTTAGGGATGAAGGTATATGTATATCATTTGTTACAAATAGAAGTTTAACGCATTAAAGGAAACATGTTAGACCCCAAGTATCTTAAGATCAAATTGTTTCAGGACTTCTTAAGACCATTGAGCCATGTCCGTCTGTTTGAGTGGTTGGATGCGTCGTGGGCAGAATAACTCGAGTAAACTTTAACTGATCCTTATGAAAATGTGCCAGCATTTTTAAGTTAAGTAGACAAACCCATAGATAACCGAATCATTTGACTCACTCCTTCTTGTACCTCCCATATGAATGACCAAATTTGTTCCTTAGTTCTACAGGCATATCTTTTCTGTAATAAGACTGAATTGTGTCAAATTTTAGACAAGGTAGTTGAATAATGGTTGAATATAAACCTATTTTGAATTTTTCTGTGTATTTCGAAAGGAGAGACTATGGCCTTTCCCAATTCTATATATATGTAGGTAACTTGTCATAAACTTTTGGGATTTTTTTTTTTAATTTTGAAGAAGTTTTTAGCCAAAACTTTTTAGCATTATCCTAATGTTTATTATATTATTCAGAAAGTGCACACTGTCATGATTAAAACGCATACTTGTTTATAAAAATCGGTTAACAAATCGTTAAGTTATTCATAATTTTCAAGGAACCTGGGGGATAATTACATTTGGTCGGAGAAAAAATGCGATCTAACCCAAAAAAAAATGTAAAAAAGATCCCTCTGGCGTTAAAAATAAATGTCAAAAATGGATTCCTTGACCCCAAAAACAGTAAGATACCTGCGATATCATTTAAGATTTTTGTTTAAATTAATAAGAATCCCATTCAAAATGACCCAATGCCCAGAAATAGTTAATTTCTATGCATGAAGACTTTTTGAAAGTATATCTAGCTCGCTAGCAATTTCTTCACTTGACTGCAACTTCACCACCGATTAATATTATATATAAAATCCCTTCTATAAATTAACAAACACAATCGGAAGGACAATCGGATGGAAACTGTATGTGCATGGATATAGCTTCTTATAACGTAATGTACTAAGTATGTTTGTATTAAAGCGTTTTATTGGAACAAAAGACAATATTATGCAATGCAAAGGATTCTTGGTTGAGCTTGAAAGGACAACAGTTCTATAAAGATTTCTACAGTACCTCTGAGCATATGAGCATCCTAATGAAGCTATGATGCTCTTGTGAAAATATCCTTTGGGATTAACGCGAATAACGTCTTCAAGCTGAAATACCGGCAAATACTTAGGATTGATAAAGCATGCATTTGGTTGCATTTGCGAACTTGTAAAACAGTATTGCCTGAGATGGTACACACCCGCCAATTAGATATTTTTTTTCGAGGTTATACAATTTTGCACCCTTTTTTGCCATGTTTAACTCACAGTTCGCGAACTATAAGTGAACACTTAGTCCAATTATTTTTAGCTAAACTTGCTCATCTCGTTGAGCTGATCAAAATCATATATACATTTCTTTTATTACAAAAAACAATAATGCCGATATCAGCAAAAGACTTTTATTTCAGGCCTGAAGAAATAAAAATCATTAGGTGAGTTTTAAATTTTGTTTTGAAAAATATAAGTCTTTGATTGATTTTTATTTTTCGTTTGGCAAAATAAAACTCACTTCGTAATTTTTATTTCAAAAATTTTTCAATATATTTTATTCAAAGACTCAAAAAATTAAAATCAACAATAACTCTTATTTATTGAGGGATAGAAAATAAATCAAAAATAACTCTTATTTGATGAGCGATATAATAAAAATCAAAAATAAGTGTTATTTGGGACTTTTATAATAAAAATAAAAGTTTATTGCGAAATTCTACAGAGGGAGTAAAAACCAATGTATTGGTGTATTTAAAATAATTTTAGCACATTTCCTTCACATTGACTTTCTTAGTTGTAAAATCGATCAATAACAGTTATTTTCGGTCCCTGATATAAATTGATTTTTTTGTATGACAATATGGACTATTTGTTTTTGTTCAATGGACGGGTTGTTTTTTGCACCAAAAGTGTTTCTTAACCCTTGTGAAATGATATTTCATACACAGATAGTACTATGCACTACACCTATGCATTTGAAAACGGAAATTTAATTTTTGAATAGTGGGCGAAGCAATACATATAGTACCCATCAACACAGACATATGTATATATACAAACAAAATATTTATTTTCGGTCAGTGGGCGGAGGGGCATGGTAAATGTGTTTAAAGGGCCAGAGATATACAATTTCATACACAGATAGTAAACAGCTCTGTCGGTAGTCCATCGGCTTCTACAGCTTTATTCTTATTAAACCCTGCAGTTCTAATGCTGATCTCATTTTGGTTCGCTGGTGAACAATTGACTCCGTTGACGATGATTTCGTCAATTCTGCTTCCTTCAGAATTCACTATATGGGCAATTCCATAGTCACATACGTGACAGGTCGTACGGGTTCAAATGTTCTGATGAAATATTCTCCTGAAAATTTTAATGTATGTCTCCGAAGACATGAACTATCCCAAATATATTTTTACACATGATTATTCAAATTCTTTAATTCGACTTTTTACCAAAAAAACCAAACTTCAAACCACTGTAAAAAAAATTGACGTAGTGCAGCAAAATGGAGTTTAGGGTTTTGTTACTGAGGTCAAATGCTACCGTTTGATATTAGTTCGGTTCACTGCCGAAAAAGCTTGATTCTAAGCTTTGACCTTCCTCCAAAGTTGACATCTAAACAGTTTTTCAAAATTCGGCCAAAAATGTCCCATACGAATGGGAGCTAGAGGGTTAAAAATTTCTGAGGAAATATTCCCCTGAATGTTTAAGTATTGGTCTCCGAAGACATGAAATACCCCAAATATACTTTTATAGATGACCTTTCATATTCTTTGAATCGACTTTTGACCAAAAAATTCAAACTTCAAACCACTGTAAAAAAAATTGTGACGTAGTGGAACAAAAACGAGTTTAGGATTTTCTTTCTGAGGTCAAATGCTATCGTTTGAAATTGGTTTCGTTCACCCCCGAGACAATGACCCTCAAATTGTGTCATAGTGTAATTTATGACAAAATTATTTTGAAAAAAAAAATAATTTATTTGTGAAATTAGGGAATATTATAAAGTTTATATACTTACTTACTTACTTTAGTGGCCCATTACAACTTACGAACGTGGTTCATAAATTGGAGGCCTGAAGTATTAAAGAATTTCACACGCTTCGGTCTTCTGGGTGCTTTCTCCAGTTAGTTCTACCAGATGGTGGCACGTCGCCTACCACTTGGTCCATTCCTTTCTCGCTGGAGCATTTACATGAATCCTGGCAACATGTCCCAGCCATCGTAGTCGTTAGATTCTGACCCTTTTAGCTTCGTCGATGTCGTGGTAAAGTTCATACAGCTCATGATTCATTCGATGGCGAAACTCGTCGTCAACACAGATAGGTCCATATATTTTTCGGAGTACTTTTCTTCCGAAGACTCCCAGGTTTTGTATGTACGCTGTCATAAGCACCCATAATTTGGCAGCATACAACAGAACGTGTAAAATGAATACCTACTACAGCTGTTTCTTAGTATCCCGAGATAAGGTGGTGTTACTAATGTGCTGCCGAAGTCCGTAAAAACATCTATTGGCGAACACTATTCTCCGCTTGATTTCTTGGCTTACATTATTTTTCTTGTTAACGAAAGATCCGAGGTAGGTAAGCTCATTTACTACCTCAAAACAATAATTGTCAACGTTCACGGCGCGTCCCCATCGAGAGGACTCTTTGTTCGTCGAAATCATTATTTTTGTTTTGTCCTCGTTGACCGCTAAACCCATTTTTGTTGACTCCTCTTCCAGTGATGAGGAAACAGCAGTTTCGCAGATTTCGGCCAATGATGTTTATATCATCGGCATAGGCTAGTGGCATGTGGCTCTTGTGGAATATGGTGCCAGACATGTTGACACCAACCTTTCTCATCACCTTCTTTATAACTATATTAAATAGTGTACAGGACAGGCTATCGCCCTGCCTGAGACCTCTTTCCGTGTTTAATGGTTCAGACTGGTCATTACCATTTTTAAAAGAGGATTTGGTGTCTTCCAAGGTACATCTGCAAAGTCGAATCAGCTTTGAAGGAATACCAAACTCAGACATGGCCTTATATAACCTATTCCTTATCGGAGAGTCGTAGGCAGCTTTGTATTCGACAAAGAGGTGGTAGGTGACGATCTGCCTTTTAAGAGTTTTTTTCAGGTTTTGTCGTAAGGTGAATATTTGATCCGTCGTAGATTTGCCAGGTCTAAAGCCACACTGAAATGGTTCATTTAGTTTTTCTACAATTGGCTTTAGACTTTCACACAATATGCTTGAAAGGACCTTGTACGCAGACTGAGACTCCAATTCACGGCCATGCTCTCCTCTAGCCAGATGTTCTCCATGAGACAGCCTTAAACAATTCAGCAGGGAGACCAAGGCTCCAGCTTCTTTGCTGTTTTTAAGGCGGGAGATTGCCACACGTAACTCGCTCTGGCTCGGAGGTGGACAGTAAATACCATCGTCATGAATTGGAACAGGGTCTTCTGGAGTGGTGTCCGTATCCAGTAAATTTCTGAAATGATCTCTCCATATCTTCAGAACGATATCCGAGGGCAACCATGTTCCACGCATTCTCGCCTTAACTCTCTGGTAGAATTTTTGGGCTTCCCTTCTACTTTGAAACAACTCTGTGCACTCATCCTGTCTCTTCTTCGGATTCTTCCTTTTCCGTCTAAAAAGACGAGTTGACTCTCGTTTCTTCTCCCTGTGCCGTTACCGAACAGCTCGCGTTGCTATTGGCTGGAGTTTTGCCCTGTATGCAGCATCCGTCTCTTTCGTCGCATTGCGTACCAGGCATCTTCTTGAGACAGTTTTGAGTACACAAGTACGCTACTCGCAGTCCGTTCTATGGATTCGACTATATTTTACCTCTGCATGATAGGGGTAAAAAAACTGCTGCATTCCGTAGCAGTTGAGTTAGGTTGTTGCAGTAGACGTCCGCTACCTCTGTTGACCGCAGTTTACCATACTTCTTGCCGCAGAGAAATTAATCAGTTTGACTGCAAACTGCAGACTGAAATTTCCGATGGTAGGCTCAAATGCGGTCTCTTTGCCTATTTTAGCATTAAAATCGCCTAGTACAATTTTGATGTCACATCTTGGGCTACGGCCAAAAACATTTTCTAGGCTCTCGTAAACTCGTCTTTGTACTCATCTCTATTCTCTTCTGTCGCAGCATGGGCACATACATATAAGTGTTATATGAAAAAACTTTGTTTTGACTCTTTTGGTGGCTAAACGTTCACACACCGGTTTGGACCTTGAGAACCTAGGTGTCGCAGTCTCTTGCCAACCACAAATCCACATCCAAACTTGTGCTTGTCCGCATGGCCACTATAGTAGATGTCGCACGTCTTCATGCGCGATCACCCGTATCCCGTCCACCGGATTTCATATAAAGCGGTTATGTCAGGTTTGTATTCTTCGAGGACTTCCGCTAGTTGGGTGGAGTGTCTATACAGGGTTTTAACATTCCAGGTGCATATCCTAAAATCATAGTCCTTAAATCGTTTGCGGTTTTTGTTTTCAATATCTTAATATAGCAGCAAATGTATGTTCTAATCTATTTACCAACACTTTAGCATTTTAAATAACACTGTATGCAAAATAATTATTTGATTATATTAATTTAGCTGGAACGTGTAAATATTAATTTATAAATGTTTCTTATTGTTTCTTTTCATGTGGTGTCTTCTTTTAACACGTCCAATTTCAATTCCCAGAAGTACAATGGTGAGTTAACTCTATATGACCATACAATACTAGTAGAGGTAGTCTATATTTGGTTTCATTATATAAATATCACTCATTTGTCGCAAGATGGGCTTAAGTTGAAAAAAGTAATTTTTAACCTAATGATGTAGAATTTCTCGTAATATCACATTTTGTTGGGTAAAAAATATAAATTTATTTTTATAAACTCCGCTTGAGAACTACATATTTGATTTTCTCTATTTTTTTTAAATTGAAAGCTTTACACGCATTTTCTGCATCATCGGTTTTTTTGAGTTATACCGGTCTTGTTTATATCGACCCAATAAAAAAATATTTGGTTAGTATGTATATTTTTTTGTGTGCCAGGTGTTGTCTATGGGAAAATACCTTCTTACTTATGAGAGTATTAATGTCGCGTGGTGTTTTGCATGTGCAGCTATTGAAATTTATTGGAATTTATTTACTGGAATTTATTTCTATTATTATTGATCGACTGTCTGTTTTATTATATATTCACATTAAAGATACTAATTACAACTGAGGTCCCCGATAAATATTTCTGTGTCAGTAGACAAACTTAATACTACATAATCACCACCCACCAAAATATCTAAAAACCAAACATTTGTCAATAGCTGATTCAGCTGCGATAACATGAACCTTGCCAAATATTTTGCACTTACAATAGTTGAGGTGCTGTGATGTTTAGGTACCCAAGCCCTTTTTTGTTCCTTATTTGATACGAAAGAAAAAGTGTAGCTCATTGAAGGATACGATTTAGATTCTAGATATCTAAAGATAAAATTCGTTTTAGGGTTTCTTTTTACACAATTGGCCCATGTCTATCTGTTTGGCTGGGTGAATGGTCGAGTATTTCTTGATCGACACAAATAGAAACTTAGCAGTGGTCTTTATATTGCTATTCGTGATCTTGGATTGCAAAGGGTCAAGATAGCCAAGCCCTTTCGGGTACGTCCTTAACAAAACTATCTATATGTTAGGTTAATTCGGCAGTCGCGTTTAGAATAGGTCTCATGGAGTCTATTTATTTATTTAACACACTCTCATATGAAATAATTGCAGCAAAGAGATAGATCATGATCGCGACCTAACAAAAACCAAAACCTAACAAAAACTCGTAATTATACAGCAATGTAAAGAAACTCATATTTTACATATAAATACTAGTGAAGAAAATATTTCAAGAAATCTTTCTTATCTATTAACTTAATAACTTAACTAATATTTTATTCTACTTATTGTTCATATTTTTTTTTATTAATTACCATACTTTTTAAATACTTTAACAAAGCCTGTGACAAATTGTTTCTGATAAAAACTTCTTACTGGCGTAGACACTGTTTTGGTATATAAAGAACGGCCAAATTATGGAAAATATCAACATTCTGTCAAGCCATTTGAAAGCAACACCATGAAATTCGTTACTTTATTCGCTCTCTTCGCCGTTCTGGCTTTGTGCCTCTTGGGACAACAAACAGCTGAAGCTCGTTTTAGTTTCGGAAAAATTACTCAGAGTGTGGTAAGTTAAGGAAATTAAATTTAAACAACTACTGAATAATAAAATGTTTTCCTTCTTGTTGTAACAGCGTAAAGGCGCCTCAAAGGTTGGTAACGTGGCCCATAAGGTCGGAAGTGGAGTGAAAGTGGCTAGTCATGTTGTTCAAAAAGTAGGCGGCACTGTCGGCAGTGTTCCACACAAAGTCGTTAAGGTTGCCAACAAAGTCGAAAAAGTCGCAGAAATTGCTGGAGCATCAGCCGCTGTTGCTGGCGCTATTGGCGTTGCTGTTGCTGCTTAATTTAAGGTGCTGCATAAAGTAAAAACAGACTCGAAGGATCTTTGAGAGATTGTATTAATACAAAATATTTATGCTTTACACAGATTTTTATTTTACTTTAAGGTAAAGGTATTATTATAAGGAATAGTTTGAAAAATTTTTCGAAAATCAAGGAATGACGGGTGAAAACGATATAAATGAGTTATACCCTGATATCAGAGATGTTTATAATATACTAGTGAGCCCGGCAATGCTTCGCTTTTGCATAATTAAAGAAAATTCAAATTATTATTAACTTCATATGACATATTTAACGGAATTGCCTAACAGGTGCAAGTGCTGCCATATTCTACTTTTAAACATAATTTGGAAACGTATCCCAAACCCTGACGTTGAGCTTGCTTACTTTCCCCATGCACCCTTCGCTCACTTACAGAAATTAAAAACCTGTCTGCAACTATCTATAATGCCGAGTATTATTTGTACACAAATATTAACTCCAAAAACAGTTTTCGCACATCCCCTTTCGCCCACCGAGTGAAAAAAACGCCCCTTCCTCCCACATATAGAAATAAATATTTTGTCTGTATATTCCTGTCTATATTGCCGAGTATATATAGGTATCAAATGTTATCCGCTCCACCCACTACTCGAAATGAAATGTTCGCCTTCATACGAATAAACGTAGAACCTTTGTTTCAAATAAGGTTTAAAAAAGTTCGAAAAGTTCGAACAGTTCGTCCACATTTTTAAATCTGTTGTGGTACATATTATCTGCATATCAAATTGTATCGCTCTAACCCTACAAACTATTTTAAATGGTATCAATGTAGGCCTTTGCCTGAAATGCAGTTTGACCACGCCCACTCCGTCCCTTATCGAAAAGTTATAATTGTTGTACCGATTAATATACATTAGAGCGACTCATTTTGTATGGGGCCAAAAAAAGTATTATCGGTCCACCCCACAAAATGTACCTTGGCTTGTTTTATGATGGATCCCAAAAAATTTCGTGCCCCGAATTAGGATCCAGTGAGCTGGGCCGTTTTTAGAAAAAGGATTTTTTTGAGTTTTTCAGAAATTTTTGATATTTATCTAAAGACAATATGTGCAATATTAGTATCATAGGAAAGAGTTTTTATACACGCATCCAACGGTATGTAAAAAATGCCAACAAATGTCCTGAGAAGTCCTTTTTTCAGCGATATTCTGCAAAATAATACGGATTTTTAAGTTTTTAGTGGCGACATTTTTCTGAATTAAATGCTGTTTAATTCGCGAAACTTATATTTAGGCAAGGCATATTTTATCTTAGTTACACCGTGTCACAAGAAAACTAAATCGTATTTACTTGAAGTAGACGATTTAGGTCTTGCCGTGGGTATCGGAAACCTATATTTAAGATGTACAGTATACACTTAAAAAAAAAGATGTTAGGGAAAAAAGCTGAAACACGTGTTTACTTAAATCGACTAAGGCTAAATATATGTCAATCTGTCATTTAATTCAGAAATATGCCGCTACTAAAAACATAAAAAATTCGTATTTTTGCAGAATATTCCTGAAAAAGGACTTTGTCAGGACATTTGTGGACATGTTTTTTATACCGCTGGCTGCGTCTTTAAAAACTCTTTTCTATGATACTAATATTGCGCATATAGTCTTTAGATAGATGTCAAAAATCTTTGAAAAACTCAAAAAATATACCATTTTTAAAAACGGTCCAGCTCACTGGATCTTAATTGTAGGCACGAAATTTTTAGGGATTCATCATGAAGCAAGCCAAGGTACATTTTGGGGTGGACCGAAGATACTGTTTTTGGTGAGTCGGTCTAATATAAATGTATCAAGTTTTGTCTCTCTACGAATAAAATACAGCTTTGCCACTCCTCCTCCGCCCACTGATTGAAAATATAAATTTCGTCTGCATATTCATAATTATACTGCAGAGTACTATCAGGATATCAAATTTTATCTTTCTTGGCCACGCCCCCACCGCCCGATGATCGAAAATAAAAATATCGTCTGCAAATTTGAACCTGAAGTGTCGAGTTCTATCTGTACACCAAATTTTATCTCTCTAGCTCAAAAAAAATATATAACATATTAACATATATTTTCAATATAGAACATCATAGAGCTAATTTTGTAAAGAAATTCAATTTTAGAGCGTTATCTAGGAATTTTAGATATATTAAAAAAAGTGGGCGTGGCCAAATACAAAATTTGTCAAAACTTTAAATTTTTTTTAATTTGTGACAAATTTTACACTTTTGCAACTCGCAGAGCTCTGCGAAATTGAATTGCTACAAAAATTGAATTGCTCGTAAAAAACTTAAACGAGTTGATCTAGAAAAAACTGTGAGATACGTATATTTTTTTTAGCTATATTTTCAGAATCTGCCCAGTTTGATCATGGTTGAGGACAAAAGGTTAAATTTGTCTTACAGTGTTATAGTTTTACCTACATATTTCTTTTGTAAGTTAAAAAAAATTGGCACAGATATTTTTGACTTATTTCTTCCATATCCTTTAAACAGACAATTCGAGAATATTTGAATTTGGTCTGCTTAACTTTCTTCTACCGCCACGAGATAGATGAGATGTTCATATTCACCCCCATAGTTTTACATACATTATTTTTTGTAGGTACACTGATTTCGTTTATATTTTATGCAATTTAAAAGCTGATTGAAATTTGACTCAAGAATGAATATGGTCCATATCAGCCGACTCCGACTCTGATACCTTTCATACAACATTAACATTAATAGGAACACGGGATCTTCGCATTTGGTCATATAAATTATCGTGTAACAGTAGGCAGAGAACGTAAACATTTGTCACACCAATCCAATATCCCCTTAGTTCTAAGTAAATATATTTTTTGTAAGTACGCTGAAAAATTGTGCACAAGGTAAACGTACAATTTCTAATAGGAACCCCTCAAAACGATGAGAATATTTTACTTCTAATAATTGGTTTTATCAGCTAAATCCTAAGAAACCAGTAGGTTTACTCCAACCACTGATGATTTCTTTTAAGATTTTGTGCGAATTAGATAGAGACTTTTTCTTTGACCATATGCCCAGAGATATTAAATTTAATATTTGTTGGCTGTAATCTTTCCTACGGTTTTACTCTTTGTCTCGCCTGGTCATGCTACCGAAAGTCGTATGGCTGATGGTATTAAAAGTCAGTTCACCTGACTAAAATTTTTATAGCAAATATCTCTTTAGAAGTTACCCGCATATGTAGGAATGTTTTAGTTGCACTATATAAGTCTAAAAACACCTTTCTTTATTTCGGCCCATTCTATACATTATAAATACTATCTCTGATATCGGGGTATAACTCATTTACATTGTTTCACCCATCATTCCTTGATTTTCGAAAATTGTTCAAACTATCCCTTATAATAATACCTTTACCTTAAAGCAAAATAAAAATCTGTGTAAAGCTTAAATATTATTTTATTTATACAATCTCTCAAAGATCCTTCGAGTCTGTTTTTACTATACATATGCAAATTAAGCAGCAACAGCAACGCCAATAGCGCCAGCAACAGCGGCTGATGCTCCAGCAATTTCTGCGACTTTTTCGACTTTGTTGGCAACCTTAACGATTTTGTGTGGAACACTGCCGACAGTGCCGCCTACTTTTTCAACAACATGACTAGCCACTTTCACTCCACTTCCGACCTTATGGGCAACGTTGCCAACCTTTGAGGCTCCCTTACGCTGTTACAACAACAAGGAAAACATTTCATTATTCAGTCAAATGCAGTTTTTTAAATTGTATTTCCTTTACTTACCACGCCATGAGTAATTTTCCCCCAACTAAAACGAGCTTCAGCTGTTTGTTGTCCCAAGAGGCACAAAGCCAGAACGGCAAAGAGAGCGAACAAAGTAACGAATTTCATGGTGTTGCTTTCAAATGGCTTGACCGAATGTTGTTATTTTCCATAATTTGGCCGTTCTTTATATACCAAAACAGTGTCTACGCCAGTAAAAAGTTTTTATCAGAAACAATTTGTCACAGACTTTGTTAAAGTAGTTGAGTTATTAAGTTAATAGATAAGAAGAATTTCTTGAAATGTTTTCTTCACTAGTATTTATATGTAAAATATGTGTTTCCTTATATTGCTGTATAATAACGAGCTTTTGTTAGGTTTTCAGAATGATTTCCCTTAAGGTCGCGTTCATGATCTATATCTCTTTGCTGCAATGGTTTCATATGATACTGTGTTAAATTGACGACGTCAGGACTTGTAACCAATTTTTTCTTTCCAAAATATAAACTTTGCAATTATTACAATCAGATACTCTACATTAGGCAATGCACCTATACTATCCATTTTAATATTATAAATGTGAGTATTTTTGTCTGTTTGTGTCTAAATCAAGCCTACACGACGCAACCGATTTCAATAAAATTTGGTAGACTGTTAGTGTACTATATGGGAATAACCGAAGCTATATATATTTTTGACCCTATGGGCGGAGTGGGCGGAGGTAAAATTTGATACTTAGTACTTGGATTTGCAGACGAGTACTATCTGTGTACCAACTTATATCTCTTGAGGGCTAAAACACATTTTTGTCACGCCTCATCAGCCCACTGATCGAAAAGTAAATTTCATCTGCACATTCATATTTGTGTTAGCGAGTACTCTCTGAATAGCAGCTCCAGTCTCTTAAGGACTTAAATACAGTTCGGCACGTCCACTCCGCCCTCTTACAGAAAATAAAAATTTCGCCTTCAAAGTTGTAATTGAAGCGTCGAGTACTTTTCCAGGGCTAAATTATAGTTTTGCCATGCCCCACTCGCCCCCTGTCGAAAGTTACAATCTCGTCTTCACATCCATATTGGATTTTCCAAGTACTGAGTATCTAATTGTACGGCTCTAGATTAAAAAAAGATTTGACACGCCCCCTCCGCCTACGGTAATTTCCATTTAGTACACTAACTGTCTATTAAATATCATTGAAATCTGTTTAGTCGTTTAGACGTGTTTGAGGCACAAACAAACATTCTGAAATTTACATTTATAATATAGTAGGGATACGTATGTATGTATCATTGTTTTATATAGAAGATCTGAATATAATTATTTCAAAGTTTTTATTTTGGAAGGGCAATTGATTGCAATTTCTGACGACGACATCCTTGTAGCAAAGATATAGATCGAGACCGAGAATTTATTTATTCATAACTTTAAAATAAATCATTTTCAAAACCTAACAAAAACTTGTTATTCCACAGCAATATATGGAAACACACATTTTACGGATAAACACTAGTAAAAAAAACAATGCAAGAAATTCTTCTTATCTATTAACTTATTGTTAATCTTGCTTTTTTATTAATTACCATAGTTTTTAATACGTTACCAAAGCCTGTGACAAATTGTTTCTGATAAAAAATTCTTACTGCCGTAGACACTAATTTGGTATATAAGGAACGGTCAAATTATGGAAAATAACAACATTCTTTCAAATCATTTAATTGCAACACCATGAAACTCGTTACTTTGTTCGCTCTCTTCGCCGTTCTGGCTTTGTGTCTCTTGGGACAACAAACAGCTGAAGCCCATTTTAGTTTCAAAAGAATTGCTCATGATGTGGTAAGTTAAGGAAGTTAAGAAAATATATTGGAGTAAATAAAGGAAATGATTTCATTCTTATTGTAACAGCGTAAGGGAGCCTCAAAGGTTGGTAACGTTGCCCATAAGGTCGGCAGAGGAGTGAAAGTGGCTAGTCATGTTGTTGAAAAAGTAGGCGGCAGTGTCGGCAGTGTTCCACACAAAATCGTTAAGGTTGCCCACAAAGTTGAAAAAGTCGCAGAAATTGCTGGAGCATCAGCCGCTGTTGCTGGCGCTATTGGCGTTGCTGTTGCTGCTTAATTTGCGTATAGTAAAAATATTCATGCAGCATCTTTAGGATATTAGGAGATTGTATTAATAAAGAAATATTAAAGAAAAATGCACAATAAATTTTTATTCGTAGTAAATTTTATTCACTGAATACATTTAATTTTTAATAAATATTCATCACAAATTGTTAAAAATTAAATGAAGTTATTTTTTACATTACATTTATAAGAATCAGGCTATTGATTAATTACTATACTGTTAACAAATTACATGATGTTTTTTGACTGTTGTTCTGTATATTTCGGTCGTGCTGTATTCAATGGTATACTTAATTTTATAATGCACTAGTGCACCCGGCAATGCTTCGCTATTGCATACTTGATACTTATAATAATATGTACTTATAATACGTTTCGCTTGTTTACTAAAGGGGCTAAGTTTAAGTGTCGATCTTGTACGCTCTGTTAACCTGATCAAACTAACAACGTCTCACTAACAGAAGTTCTTTCTCTTCTGTCTACCGACCGGAAATAAAATGTTCGTCTTTATATTCCCACTGACCCAAAAAAATATTTTTTCTATATATTCATGTCTATATTGCCGATTACTATAAAGGCTTATTGACAATACAGATGCCAATTGTCAACATTTCCCTTCAAAATGTGTCCTGAGGTTGTTTGTCAGAATTTACCGAAATTTTTTTTTCTGACAAATTATTGGCAAAATTTTTGATAAAACAAACTGACGCCATATAAATAGTCCTCAAGCTTTAGTGACACAATATTGAAAATCATGTCAAAATGCTGAAAAGTGTCAGCAAATAAAATTAAAGAATTTTTTATGTTAAGAAGATCCATTGTAGTTCTTGCATTTTGCTTCAACAACAGTACTTTTTGAGAAAATAGAAATACTTTGTTTTTTTTTTACAAATAAGTCTACCAATTAGGTACTTTTTACTACAATAAATTCACTTTTTGTTGGTACAATATATTGCACTTTTAAATACAATAAATGTACTTTTTGGCAAAATAAATGTACTTATTAATGAATTTAATTATACTTTTTGGTATCAAGTATTATCTGTGTTTCAAATATATATAATTGTTATAGGGCTAAAAGACTGTTTTTCCACGCCCACTTCGCTCACTACTTGTATAAAATAGTATAGACCTGGGTCTAAAATACAATGTGTTCACGCCTCTCCTTCCACTGATCCAAAATTAAAATGTTGTCTGCACATTCATATTCGTGTTGTCGTGTACTGTCTGGGTGTCAAATTGTATATAGTTTTGCCACTCCCAATCCGCCCACTGATTCAACATTTTAATTTCGTCTGCATATTCATATTCGTAGTGTTGAGTACTATCTGTGTACCAAATTTAATCTCTCTAGGGCTTAAGTGTAGTTTTGCCACGCCCCCTCCGCCCAATGATCCAAAATTAAAATTTCGCCTACATATACATATATGTGTTGTCGAGTACTATTTGTATACCAAATTTAATCTCTTTGGGGCTAAAAGACAGTTTGGTTACGCCCCCTTGGCCCACTGATCGAAAATTTAAATTTCGTCTGCATATTCATATTCGTGTTTTTGAGTACTATTTGTGTACCAAATTTTATCTTGCTGAGGCTAAAATAAAGTTTCGCCACGCCCACTCCCCCCACTGATCGAACATAAAATTTTCGTCCACAAATTTAAACTGGAAGTGTCGAGTAATACCTGTGTATTAAATTTTATGTCTCTAGCTATAAAAATATGTATAGTTCATCTGCATTATCATATTCGTGTTGCCGAGTACTATCTGTGTATCAAATTTTATCTTCCTAGTTCAAAAAAAAGTTTTGCCGCCCCCATTCCGCCATTTAGGCGTGATTGAGCAACAAACATACAAACAAACAAACAGACAAACATTCACATTTATAATATTAATAACACTGTGAGACAAATGGTAGGGGTTAGTGATCGGGAAGGGTTCAAACTACCAGGGAAAGTTGTATCGGTAAAAAAGAAGTTATACGTGTCCCGGCGTTTCGCTGGGTCACGTATTGAAATCGAGATATATCGATTTGAAGTTAGTAACTATCATATAGGGGAAATTGTCACCTTTGGTGGTCTTTTTTTTGACATAACTCGAGAACCTCTAGTCCGATTTTGCTTAAACAAATTTAAAAAAATTAAAAATTACAATTCCTTTAATCTGTTCATATAACGTTTTTCTATATAACACTACTAGTGGACCCGGCAATGCTTCGCTATTGCATAATTGACTAATATTACAAAATTAACTAGTATAATACACAAATATCAATTAAAATTGGCTCACAGTTATAAAATCTGTGCATATGCCACTTTAAAACATACTTTGGCAACGTTTCCTTAACTTTAATAATATATTTGGCTTGCTTTCTTAATAGGATAATTGTAAGCGTTGATATTATGCCCTCGGTAAATAATTCGTTATCCCAAGTAACTCCCAAACCAGTTCAATCAACAACGTTCTACTGTGTCGAATGTTATATCTCACTATGACCATCTGCCCTCTGATTGAACTTTTGTAATTGTTGCGCATAGTATTATCTATTTAATGTATTGCATCTCTCCAGGACTAAAATATAAATAAAATTTCCGCTGCAAATTTGTAATTGTAGTACCAAATAATATACCAAATACAAAATACAGTTTTGCCACGCCCTCCACCCACTGATTAAAAATACTGAAAATGTCCCTCTAGTGTTATAACACAAATTGGATACGTTAAATCCGCCCATTCCTCGAAAATTTTGTTTTGTTTGCATATTCGTATTTGTGTTGTCATATAATATCATATTGTATATATCATAAAGTTTTGCCACAACCAATGTGCCTATATTTATGTTGTCGAGTACTATCTGGGTAACAAAATGTATCCCTTTAGCTCTAATAGTTTTGCCACGGCCACTCCGCCCATTGGGCCAACAATTAAAATTTCGACTGCATATTAATATTCGTGTTGTCTAGTACTATCTGGGTATCAAATTGTATCTCTCTAGCCCTAAAAAAGTTTTGTCACGCCCAATACGCCAATTGGGTCAAAAATTAAAAATATTGCCACGCCTACTCCGCCCACTGATAAAAAATTAAAATTTCGTCTGCATATTCATATTTGTGTTGTCGAGTACTATCTGGGAATCAAATTGTATCTCTCTAGGCCTAAAAAAATTTTGCTACGCCCACTGCGCCAATTGGGTCAAAAATTAAAAATATTGCCACGCCTACTCCGCCCACTGATAAAAATTAAAATTTCGTCTGCATATTCATATTTGTGTTGTCGAGTACTATCTGGGAATCAAATTGTATCTCTCTAGGCCTAAAAAAATTTTGCTACACCCACTGCGCCCATTGGGTCAAAAACTAAAATTTCGTCTGCACATTCATATTCGTGTTGTCGAGTATTATTTGAGTATCAAATTGTATCTCTCTAGCTATAAAAAAAGTTTTGCCACGCCCACTCCGCCCATTAGGTCAAAAATTTAAATTTCTTCTGCATATTCATATTCGTGTTGTCAGTACTATTTGGGTATCAAATTGTATCTCCCCAGCTCGAAAACTGTTTTGCCACGCCCCCTGCGCCCTTTGAGTCAAAAACTAAAATTTCGTCTGCATATTCATATACGTGTAGTCGAGTACTATTTGGGTATCAAATTTTATCTCTCTAGCTCTAAAAAAAAGTTTGGCCACGCCCAGTCCGCCTATTGGGTCAAAAATTTAAATTTCGTCTAAATATTGATATTCGTGTTGTCGAGTACTATTTGGGTATACAATTTTATCTCTATAGCTCTAAAAAAATTTTGCCACGCCCACTGCGCCCATTGGGTCAAAAACTAAAATTTCGTCTGCATATTCTTACTCGTGTTGTCGAGTACTATTTGGGTATCAAATTTTCTCTCCATAGCTCTAAAAAAAAGTTTTGCCACGCCCACTTCCGCCCCTTTGTCCAAAATTAAAATTTCGTCAGCAAATTCATATTCGTGTTGTCGAGCACTATCAGGGTACCAGATTGTATCGCTCTAGCTCTCAAAAAAAATGTACCACGCCCACTCCGCCAACTGGTCCAAAATAACAATTCCGTCAGCATATTCATATTCGTGTTGTCGAGTACTATCTGGGTATCAAATTTTATCTCTCTAGCTCTAAAAAAAAGTTTTGCCACGCCCACTCCGCCCACTGGGTCCAAAATTAAAATTTCGTCCTCATATTCATATTCGTGTTGCCGAGTACTATCTGTGTATCAAATTTCATCACCCTAGCTCAAAAAATATGTTTTGCCACGCCCACTCCGCCCATAGGATAAAAAATTACTAAATATATAGCCTATACTAATTTCCATATAGTACACTAGACCGGGTCGGTCCCCATACAAATTTTTTTTTTCTCCAAAGTCGAGGGCTAATATTAAAGATAACCTCGAGACAACTTAAAAAAAAAATTTTTTTTCCTCCCCCACCCCCCGGAAAAACAGCCAAAATCGTTTTTTTATCACTGCTTTATTGTTTGTGGCTCAATCGTAACATACAAGACATCGGTGTATAGGTCTCGACGAGTACTAAATTTGTCCTATAGATGTCGCTGACATACGACATCATCTTGTAATGATGGCCTCATTTAGAGCAATTTCTACCCCTAAAATTTAAAAATATTTTTTCCTAGGATTAAAGCCCTTTAAAAACCATGAACATTTTGCTTTGGAAGTATATAGTTTTATTCAGAAACAAAAAAGTTACGTGTGAAAAGATGTATTTACAGCATCAACACTCATATTTTTCCCTGTTGTTTGCATTATTACAGAAAATTATTGCATACTTCTTAGCGATGTCAAAAAAAATTAAATACAAGTTATTGCATACTTTTTAGCGCACACAATGTTTTCAAACATGCGGATGAAGATATTCACCGTCACCAATATTTAAGCAACGAAATTATAAAGATACGTTGTCCAAAGTGGAAGTATTAACAATAAAATATAGACATAATTTTGCACTTGTATTCTTCCCATGCAATTTGCAACACCGAACATTTGTGCGAAATGTAAGTGAATCAGCGCTTGGAATGACTAATCAAAATGCAAATTTTTGCAAAACTAGAAAGTCGTGAACGGAACTTGAGTTGCGCCAATATTTGCTGTAATTACATACATATCTGGTCTTTTTAGAATTACATTTGTAATAAAAATTTTATTTCATCGGTAAATAGATTAAAAATGAATTATCTCAAGAAAATATTAAAATTTTTTTTCGACTTATGCAACAATTTGAGCTACAAAGTATGGTACCATTTTTATAAAAATTTTCCGTCAGCGCTATAAAGTATGCAATAATTTTCTGTAATAATGCAAACAAAAAGAAAAAATATTAGTGTTGATGCTGTTAATATATCTTTTTATACGTAACTTTTTTGTTTTTGAATAAAACTGTATACTTCCAAAGCAAAATGTTCTTGGTTTTTAATGGGCTTTAATCCTAGGAAAAAATATTTTTAAATTTTAGGGGTAGAAATTGCTCTAATTGAGGCCATCATTACAAGATGATGTCGTATGTCAGCGACATATATAGGACAAATGTAGCACTCGTCGAAACCTATACACCGATGTCTTGTATGTTACGATTGAGCCACAAACAAAAAAGCAGTGATAAAAAAACGATTTTGGCTGTTTTTCCGGGGGGTGGGGGAGGAAAAAAAATTTTTTTTTCAAGTTGTCTCGAGGTGATCTTTAATATTTGCCCTCGACTTTGGAAATTTTTTTTCGTGACCCGGTCTATAGTACACTAACTGTCTTCCAAATTTCATTGAAATCGGTTCAGCCGTTTAGGCGTGATTGAGCAACAAACATACAAACAAACAAACAAACAAACAGACAGACATTCACATTTATAATATTAATAGGATGACACAAAATCAAACTTTTTGAAAAACACCCGAACGTGACTATATAGGTTCGATAGTACAACCGGAGCTGAGTAAAACCCTAGCTCAGTTTGGCTAGATTGGCTACCAAATTTTTTTTTTGGCCCCCTAAACTTTTTGAAATCCCTTGGACCCCTTGAAAAAAGGTGACATCAATTGTTGGCCAACAGTTTCTACAGTTTTTAATCTAGCTCTTTCTCTTCTTCAACAAAGTTTTAGCTAATAGCGCGCTTAAGAAACTGATATAATAAAATTTCCCAAAAAAATTAGACTTCCCTCGTTTATTTTCAAAAACCTTCGATAAAAATTTTAATTTTTTCACTATTTTTAATATAAGTCGTAGGGAATCCAGATTTTTTGCATACTCTATTCAGTGAAATTGTAGTTTAGGTAACACCGAATAACTTTTCTGAACAAACCTATGCAATCTGAACAGGTCTAGGGATATAGATTTTATATAGATTTTAACTTGATTAACCTTTAAAAGTTGAAATATATAATTGCCCATAATAATCTACATCGAAATTCAATTTCAACATTTTTAATAACTTTTTTAAAAATACCCCCACTTCTATATCAAATATCTCGGCGTCTATAAGAGATATGGTAAAAGCAAACACATATTATTTTAGGTTTTTATTTCAGCTATTGAACGGCTTATTACTACTTAGTCTATATACGAAAGAAAAATACTCAGCGGCAATATACTGATTTGAGAACAAATTTCAACTTTAACCTCATTGCGGCACACCCTAATGTCCAACTATTGATACAAAATTTCTCACAATATATTCCTAATATTGGCAAAAAGAAACGTAAGGTGAAGACAGATGACCAACATCGCGATTAATACATATTTTTAACGAAATTAGAAAAAATGCCATATAAGGAACACCCTAATGCTCTTTGTGAACAATTAAGGGGGTGGAGTATTCCGATCATATTGGTTGTTTACAGAAGTTATTCAGTTCTACAATAAGTACGTTTTTGGTAAAGATAGCTAGTAAAAACATTGCACAATGGCCCAAACCTCCTAAAAAACTGATTTGTTTAAAGCAGATAGTGTGTTTTGAGAGCTATTTAATATCCCTAGACTTGTTCAAATTGCATAGGTTTGTTCAGAAAAGTTTTTCGGTGTTACCTAAACTACAATTTCACTGAATAGAGTATGCAAAAAATCTGGATTCCCTACGACTTATATTAAAAAAAGTGAAAAAATTAAAATTTTTATCGAAGTTTTTTGAAAATAAACGAGGGAAGTCTAATTTTTTTGGGAAATTTTATTATATCAGTTTCTTAAGCGGACTATTAGCTAAAACTTTGTTGAAGAAGAGAAGGAGCTAGATTAAAAACTGTAGAAACTGTTAGCCAACAATTGATGTCACCTTTTTTCAAGGGGTCCAAGGATTTCAAAAAGTTTAGGGGGCCAAAAAAAAAATTTGGCCAATCTAGCCAAACTGAGCTAGGGTTTTACTCAGTTCCGGTTGTACTATCGAACCTATATAGTCTCGTTCGGGTGTTTTTTTCACTGTTGCACTGTGTAATCAACAGTTTTGCCGTTTTGGATTTTTTATGAATTTAAAAAATAAAAAATTTAATATTTTAGGCAAAAAATATTTTTTTTCTTCATACATTTAATTTTACCGGCAAAACTGTTGACAATATAGAAAAACGTTATATGAACAGATTAAAGAAATTGTAATTTTTAATTTTTTTTTAAATTTGCTTGAGCAAAATCGTACTAGTGGTTCTCGAGTTATGTCAAAAAAAGACCACCAAAGGTGACAATTTCCCCTATATGATATATATATCTCGATTCCTAGACGTGACCAAGCGAAACGCCGGGCCGATATAACATTTCCCGTTGGCTTTCACCGTAACTTTTCCCACATATTTATGATTTCTGCGATTTAAATCTTGATCAATATTCTGTTTTTGAATATTTCTGTTTTTGAATATGTTTTCTGTTTTTGAATATTTGTGATTATAAGAAGCTATTTTGTGAAAGAAAGTATAAAAATTGCTTAGTGTTTTATGGTACTGGTGGCTACGCAACGCTAGGTAGAGCTAATTGAGAATTTTGACGATGGAAAGGATTCTATGTATAGACACAAAAATAATATTTCGATTAGTAAGTGCCGGAAACACATACTTTTAAAAAACACCCATTGTAGAAGATATTAATGCATGCATATAAACTCTTTAACAAAAGATAGGCGTCGCTAGTTCTGAAAGATTATAGAGATTAACTTCTTATCTTAAAGATATAAACAGGTGTTGTCTATACTGCGAAAAATATATATGAAAAGTAAAATAATAATAAAAAAAGACCTGAAAACCCCAAAATATGGTAACAGAAGTTACTGAAGCTCAACACAGAGGCTCTCTTAGTAGCTTTGGCAGCCCCAAGAAACTAGAATCGGGCACGGTGGCCTAATAAGCCACTCTCCTCAAAGAAAACCAATTATTATGAAAACACGAAGAAAATAAAAAAACAACCACCAAACGTTGACCACCCCCGCAAATGTTATAAGGACCATGATTTATGGATATGCACCTGGAATGTCCGAACTCTCTACAGAGAAGGTGCCTCTATCCAACTGGCGGATGTCCTCGACAAATACACGGCTGACATCACGGCCATACAGGAAATGCGATGGACGGGATAGGGATGCACGCGTTGAAAGAACTGGGACATATTTTATAGCTGTCATGCAGAAAGACACGAATTAGGATGTGGATTAATAGTCGGCAAGAGACTTCGGCGCCTGATCTCGCGGTTTAACCCTGTAAGTGACAGAATAGCCACTATTCGCATCCGGGCGAAATATTTTTACATTACGCTGCTTTGTGTACACTTCCCGACGGAAGACAAATACGATTAACATTAAATATGCATTCAATGAGCGCCTGCAGGAGATGTATGATCGCTGCCCTGCACTTGATATTAAAATTGTTCTGGGAGATGTTAACGCTAAAGTAGGAAGGGAAGATGCTCTTGGTTCAGTAGTTGGTAAATACAGTCTACACAACAACACCTCCAATAACGGATTCAGACTGGTTAGTTTTGTGTCGGCAAGAAACATGGTTGTGAGTGTAACCAGATTCCCGCATAAAGATATCCCGATCAAAATACAAGAAATCGGATTGATCACGTGGTAATTGATGGAAGGCATGTCTGAAGCGTTATGGTCGTGCGTGTGATGCGCGGTGCTAATATTGACTCGGATCACCACCTAGTTGCAGCCAAGGTACGTACACGATTAGGAAGTGCTAAAACAACTCGTAATCAAACGCAATGGAAGCTAGACATTACAAAGCTGCATGCAACCGAGAAAACCAATGCCTGCTCCAACCAACTCTCCCAATTACCCTAAACAAACCCCTCTTTCCCCTGATTTCCTGACACACAGTTGCAGCATATTGCGAATTCTATGACCACTGCCGCAACGACCGTACTGGGTAAGATAAGGAATGTCGCGAAATGTCTGAAGATAAGGATCCTGCATACAGGGCAAAACTGCAGCCAATGGCAACGCGTGCAGTGACGAAGCTTTATAAATAGAAGAGTCGGGAGATGACACGCCTCTTCAGGCGGAAAAAGCGTCTATGGAAAAAAGAGAGAGCCAGGATATCGAAAATTACAGGAATAGAGGTGAGACCCGAAAGTTCTACCAATGGGTTAAAAGTAACGGTTTTGAAACAGGGATCCCCACCTGTAAGGACAGAAAAATCTGGTCACGGACACTCAGAGCGTGCTGCAAATATGGAGGGAACACTTTCAACCTCTACTCGTTCCCAAAGGCAGCTTAAGTGACGAAATCACACCAACCATAAACGACGGAGTAAATTGTCCACCACCGAGCTAAAACAAGATCAGCACGGCTTTTTAAAGCCGGTGGCGATGAGCTGGTAACGTACATGCACGAGCTCATAAAAACAATTTGGCTACAGGAACTACACACTACTACAGGCTACATGCCCGATGATTGGAAACTAAGTGTCCTTTTTCCCGTGCTTAAGAAAGCGAACCAAGTATATGTACCAACTATCGCTGAATTAGCCTTTTACCCATCGCATACAAGGTCCTGTCTAGTTTGTTATGTGAAAGACTAATGCCCGTTCTGGCAAACCTGATTGGACCTTATCAGTGTGGCTTTAGACCTGGTATATCCACGACCGACCAGATATTCACACTACGACAAATCCTCGAGAAGAGCCAAGAAAAGCAAATCGATACCTACCATCTGTTCATCGACTGCAAAGCTGCATTCGACAGTCCGATACGACATAAATTTTTGGATGCTATGGCTGAGTTTGGTATTCCCGCGAAGCTAATACGACTTTGCGGATTTCTGACAGATCTCTTTAATATCATAATGGAGATGATCATGCGGAAGGCAGCAGTAAACACGACTGGAACCATCTTTAACAAAAGCCACATGTTGCTCGCGTATGCCGATGATATAAATATCATGGGCCGAGGACTGCGGGATGTTACTGCGGCCTTTTCGAGTATTGAGAAGTGGTCGGCAGAAGTGGTGATTAATGAGGACAAACTAAGAACAAATGAGGATAAAACTAAACTTCAACGAACAAAGAGTTTACTCATTTGGCTCGTTTTAATTATAAAGCCCGAAGATCCAACGAAGATCCAAATCTATCAGACACTGATCCTGCCTGTCTTACTCTACAGCGCAAAATCCTGGGTAATGACTCATTCTGGGAGTTTTTGATAGAAAAATACTTCGTAAAATATTTGGACCCGTCATCGTTAACGCCGAGTACCTTCGTCGAATGAATCATGAGGTGTGTGAACTGCACAACGACAAGTCAAAGTCTTCGGCAATAAACACGATGGGCGGCGCAATAGGGGGCGACCAAAACTTCGATGGATGGACCAGGTGAAAGAGCTGTCAACTAAGCTTGGTGTGACGAACTATATACGGAGCGCATAAGACCGAAGAGCTTGGAATACTTTACTACGTGCGGCTACTGATAGATAAATTTCTGTTGTTGCTGCCATTAAAGAAGAAGAAGAAGAATAGCATAAACAAGTATGACGTCATAAATATAAGTATCTTAATTACTAACAAAGCTTATGTTAATAAATTTTGAACGATATATAAAACCTAATAGTGGGACGACAATTAATAAAGTTATGGAATATTTTATGTTTTCATTGTGGAAATGTTAACTTCAAATAATTTAAAAAATATCATTTATTTTTCCCTGTAGACAACTGCCTGAAACCGATTGACTTTATTAGTGGATTTTGTATATTTTATTTAATTATAAAAGATTTAAGGAAGGTAAAAGATAAGTGGAAAGATTTTGTAAAAATTTTGGATTTACCCACTACTTTATATGGCCAGGAGAAACTAAGACTTTAGTAGGAACAAACCATAGTTTTTACAAAAAAAAAAATAAAGGTAAAAATTCATACTAATAAAACAATAAAAACATCCTGCCAAATGTATGTTGTTTCCCCATCAACTACAACAACAACAGGAAAAAGGGCTCGCAAGAAAAACAATATTATTTTTTAGATAAGACAAAACTATTTTGTATATACTATGGAATTTTTTTAAGCCGTAATTTTCTACGTCAATAGAATATCACTGATTATTTGTCAATGATCATTTGTCATTGCGATACTATGTATAATTTAAATATAATACAATAATACAATCGATCAATAAAAAATTTGAATACACGATAAATATTTGTACTTTGTAAATACACGTTTAAAGGCTTAAATGGTCATACAACGACAACGACAACTTCGCGATTTTTTTTGTGATGTTTATTTGTGTTTTTACATATTTCGATAAGAACGGCATTATTTTAAGTGCAAATGTTATCTGTGGCTATAGACCTACCCTAACAAATGATTTAATATTTAGACAGTAAAGTATAAACAATTTAACTTTAAGGAAATTTTTTGAGAATCATGTCCGGCTGTTTGTATGTTGTACATGATAACTTCAGTAATTGTTCATTGATTAAAATAATAAATTTAACAGTGGTGTCAAGGTAGTAGTGGCAAGATAACTTACTCTGTTAGGATCACTCTAATTCCGCTAACTTCATGTTGGTGGACAATCTTAAAATTTGGCTGATCTTATTACATAATATCTAGTGTAGTAATGGGTCATTCAGTTACTGATCTTAACGAACTTAAAAAAGCTTATTTTTTTCTATCGTAGCCAAATTAAGCATATCAATACAGATTTAAATACATATAGCCCTCATATTCATATATATGGCTTTTAATAACACAGTACAACATTTTTCAGCTCATTGATTTGGGACTCAATTCTGAGAACTGCACGTGAAAGTAGCCCCAAAAAGAAGAAGTTCTTCGTTTTGTCAAGTTACATGCCACAATAATTTAATTTCGATTTGACGTGACAAATTTCCCTATACGATACTTACTAACTTCAAGTCGATATAGAATTATTATGGCATGTAACTTGAAATAACGAATGTTGCAGAACTTATTCGTTTTGGGACTACTTTTACGTGCAGTTCTCAAAATTGAGTCCCAAAATCATGTGTTGCACTGTGTAATTTTTAAAAGTCCTCTTAATTTTTCGGGCATGGCCAAGTAAAACATAGAAATTTGTTTAAAAGTAATTTTTTGAGAATTAAAATTATAATTCAGTTTACAAGAATATTTTAAAATTGAAAACAACTGAACTGACTTATTTTTTTAGGGGCACCCAGTAGCAACCACTTGTCGCCGGGACATTTCCGAAAAATCCGATTTCGCACTACTGTGCAGCTGCTGATAAACATTGTAGAAAATTTAAGTGCGACACTATAATTTGGCCACCCAATAAGTGCAAATTTTTCTGATAACACACTTATGTGAATTTTAATATTTTAATACCCGACACAGTGCCTTAGATATGAATATCAGTCGGCACGTGGCTCAAATTATTATGATTTAGTGTCACATTCAAATATTTAACAAAAATGTTATCAGACCAATTGAAACGTAAGCAATTTGTAATTAGTTTTATTAAATTATTTGGTATCAGATTTTTTGTCAACATTGCTGCAGATATAATAGGATTATGCTAACATATTGGTTGATGTTCAAACTAACCGAATTAGATTTAAGAATAAGTCTAAATTTAAAATTTTTTTTAATTGGAATAAAAAAATCTTTTGCTCTCCGTAGATAGTTAGTCACACCAAGTGTAGATAACAGCTCTTTCACCTGGTCCATCCAATGAAGTTTTGGTCGCCCCCTCTTGCGCCTCCCAGCGAGTTTATTGACGTAAACCTTTCGAGCTGCAACATTTTCATTCCTTCGTAGAACATGTCCAAGCCAGCGCATTCGGTATATTTTAACACGCTCTACTACGTCGATATCGTTGTACAGGCCATGCAGTCCTTGGTTCATTCGATGACGGTACATGCCGTTAAACATGATGGGTACAAATATTTTGCGAAGTATTTTTCTCCCGAAGACTTCCAGAAAAGAATGATCCGCTTGTGTCATTACCCAGGATTCTGCGCTGTAGAGCAAGCCAAGTAGGATCAGAGTCTGACAGACTTGGATTTTTGTTCTTCGATAGAGCGTTTCGTCATTAAGTTGCTTGCTTAGCGCATAGTAGCAGCGGTTTGTGATTTTCAGGCCGAAAAATATTATTTTTATTTATGGCGGAGCCAAGGTAGACAAAATCATCTACCACTTCAAAGTTATAGTTCACGCAGCGTCCCAGACGAGTGCACTTTTTGTTCGTTGATACAAATAACTTGGTTTTGTTCTCATTTATCACCAGACCCACTTCCGCCGATTACTTTTCACAATGCTCGAAAAAGCCGCAGTAACATCTCGCAATCCACGTCCAATGATATCTTTATCATCGGCATACGCGAGCAATATGTGACTTTTGTTGAAGATGGTACCATTCCTGTTTACTGCAGCCTTCCGCTTGATCATCTCCATTACGATGTTAAAGAGATCGCAAGACAGACTATCGCCTTGTCTAAAGCCTCGCTTGGTAGAAAATGGCTCTGTCTGATTTTTGCTAATTTTAACTGAAGTCTGCGTGCCAGTCAGTGTCATCCCGCAAAATCGTATTAGCTTCGCGGGGAAACCAAACTCAGCCGTAGGATCTAACAATTTCTGTAGTATCGGACTGTCGAATTCACCTTTGTAGTGGATGCATCAGTATCTGCCGTATTGTGAATATCTGGTCGGTCGTGGATTTACCAGATCTAAAGCCACACTGATAAGGTCCAGTCAGATGTGCTCGGAAGGGATTTAGTCTTTCATATAAAACACTAGACAGGGTATACGATGGGTAAAAGGCTTATCCCGCGATAGTTGGAACACACACTTGGATCGCCTTTCTTATGCACACGACATAAAACGTTTAGATGCCAAACATTGGGCATGCATTTCTTGAGCCAAATCGTGTTTGTGAGCTGGTGCATGCATATTGGCAGCTCATCGCAGCCGGCTTTAAAAAGCTCTGGCGGAATTCCATCGGCTCCCACATTTTATTGTTTTTAAGACGCGTTTCATTTCCCTCCTCTTCACATTGTAATGCTCCATCACCGCACTCGTCGCCATTGGCTGCAATTTTGCCTTCTATGCAGCATCCATTTCCTCAGACATTTATCATTGTACCAGGGCTTGTCTGAGCTCGTTTTTACATAACCCAGTACGGTCGTTGCGGCAGTGGTCATAGAATTTTTAATATGCTGCCATTGGGGGGTTTGGCTATCTCTGTGGAATGCAGCTTTGTGATGTCTAGCTTTGGTTACGAGCACTTTTAGCGCTGCTTAATCGCGTGCGTACCTTGGCTGCAACTAGTTAGTGATCCACGTCTATATTTTCACCACGCATCACAAGCACGTCCATAACGCTTGAGACATGCCTTCCATCAATTACCACGTTTTCAGTCTGATTTCTTGTATTTTGATCGAAAGATATCCTGGTTGCCTTATGGATATCTTTATGCGAGAATCTAGTTTCACTCACTACAGTGTTTCTTGCCGAAAAACAGGTGTTGTTGTGTAGCCTGAATGTTCCGACTGCTGAACCAAGGGCACATTTCCTTCCTATTTTAGCATTAAAATCTCTCGGAACAATTTTAATGTCACGTGCAGGACAGCAGAGAATATATTTTTCTTCCAGGCATACATAGAATGCATCTTTAATGTCCTCGTCATTATCTTCCGTCGGGGCGTGTACACAAATCAGCGTAATGTAAAAATATTTTTCCTTGATGCGTATAGATGCTATTAGGTCACTTACGGAGTTAAACCGGGAGACCAGGTGTCGAAGTCTCTTGCCGACTATGAAACCACATCCAAATTCGTGTCTTTCTGCATGGCAGCTGTAAAGGGTGTCACAGTTCTTTCGTCGTGTGCATCCCTGTCGCGTCCATCTCATTTCGTGTATAGCGGTGATGTTAACCTTATATTCGTCGAGGACATCCGCCAGTTGGATAGAGGCACCTTCTCTGTAGAGAGTTCGGACATTCCAGGTGCATATACTTCAATCATGGTCCTTATAACGTTTGCGGGAGTCGTCAACATTTGTGGGCGTTCTTGTTTTTTCTTTTCTTCGTGTTTTCATAATAATTGGTTTTGTTTAAGGAGTGTGGCTTATTAATCCACCGCTCCCGATCCTAGTTTCTTGGGGCTGCCAAAGCCACTAAGAGAGTCTCTATGCTGAGCTTCAGTAATTTCTGTTACCTACTTCCTAAGTCGCATCGATGGTAGCATGCCGTTTAGGTTACTTGCTGTCATAGAGGTACATTAAAATTGTTACTAATACAACGACTTATTGTATATCTTTTTCTAAAACTCGTATGATTAATTGCTGCCGATAAAATATGCATTATCAATATGCAATAATCCCTAATTTTAGCATATAAAAGTCCACAAAATATTCAAACATCAACATTGTCTACTTCAATTTCAAAGCAACACCATGAAATTCGCTCAATATTTTACACTTTTCGCCGTTTTGGTTTTGTGCTTTTTGGGCCAACAGCAAACCACTGAAGCTTTCAGTTGGGGTGAAATTGCTGATGGTGTGGTAAGTTGTATAAAGACGTTGCAGTTATTCGATCCTATCTTCTAATAACACATTTATGGATATTTGTTTCAATAGCACAAAGGCGTAGACAAGGTTGACTCAGTGGCCCATACGGTAGATAAGGGCGCCCAAGCTGTTGAGAGTGTTGCTAATACCGGAATCCACCAGGTCGACAAAGTTGTCAATAAGGTTCATGGTGGCGTACAAAAAGTGCAGGGCACCGTGCACAAGGTCCAAAACACCGTGCATAAGGTCCACAACACTGTGCATAAGGTGGCTAAGATTGCTCGTACCGTTGGCAAGGTCGTCGAAGTTGTTGGCGCAGTTGGTGCTGCTGCTGGTGCTGTAGGCGTTATTGCTGAAGCTTAAGTCATGTATGGAGGGGTTTCCTAAAGTAATTGTGCTAAACTATTAAATCTATAAAAATAAAAACATATGCAAATTTACAATGATTGTAGCACTTTAAACAAGGTATGTGGGGGTTTTCTAGACCGGCCGTGGCATGTTGGTTAGAACACGCAACTACCACGCGGGAGATCCCAGGTTCAACTCCTGGCTCCAGTCATCTAAAAAATAAAATAAAAAAAATGTGTCTTTCATTGCCGAACCCCTGGTTGTTGTCGATAGCAACTTCGCAGTATAAGTGTCAAGTCAATCGGCATGTCTAGTAAAAAGCTTCTGAAACTGTGACGTTCGCATTCGTTGATAAACAAGTAGGTGCAGTTAGTTGTGAATCTAAAATTAGAAAGCGTGTTAATTCACAACAACGCGAGAAGCTATCCCATACCTCATTCATGGGGTGTAAAGGGAAATTAAGTTAAGTATGTTGGATTTTCTACAAACACAAGCAAATGTATCTATCTTGTTTAAGCTAAGTGTAATGGTGATGGGTTCAAATATTTTGCAAAGTAATTTTCTCTCGAATACTCCCAGAATAGATTGATCCGCTGTGCTGTAGAGCAAGATATCTCTGATAGAAGAAGAAAAAATATTAATTATTCAGAACTAGGTAATTTTGTATAGGAGGTACTAGAAAGGAGTGGGACAATTCTGCCCAATCCAATTACTTCATATTGGGTAATATTAATACTGGTAAGGATCAGTTATGGTTTAATCAGGATCAATTATGGTTTAATCGAGTTATCCTGCCCACCACCCATACAGCCTGCCAGACAGACAGGTATGACTCAATCGTCTTAAAAAGTTCTGAAATGAATTTGGTCTTAAGATACTTGGGGTCTAACACGTCGCTTTTAATGCGTCACACCTTTTCTCGTATCAGATGAAGGTTGAGGGTATAAAAATAAGACATACCTCTGAACTGTATGAAAATATAAGTCACTTCTTCCTTGGTAGCCTTGCTGGGATTTTATTACAATTTTGGAATTTTTACAATTAAATTAAAATAACACAAAGTCTTCAATGCAAATAGGCACAAATCTGACTGAACTATTTTTTACCAAGCGAAGCTATAGACATGGAGATAATCTTTTATGCGATCTCTTTAACATCGTAATGGAGATGATAGTGCGGAAGCTTGCAGTAAACAGGACTGGTACCATCTTTAACAAAAGTCACATGTGTATGCCGATAACATAGATATCATTCATGGACTGCGAGATGTTACTGCGGCCTTTTCGTGCATTGAAAAGCAGTCGGCAGAAGTGGGTCTGGTGATAAATTAGGACAAAACCAAGTTATTTTTTTTCAACGAACAATAAGTCTACTCGTATGGAACAGTCGGTCGTATCGGACTGTCGAATGTAGCTTTGTAGTCGATTAATAAATGGTAGGTGTCGATCTGCATTTCTTGGCTCTTCTTCAGGATTTGTAGTAGTGTGAATATCTGGTCGGTCGTGGATTTAGCAGGTCTAAAGCCACACTGATAAGGTCCAATCAGGTTCGCCAGAATAGGCTTTAGTCTTTGACATAACACACTAGCCAGGACCTTGTATGCAATGGGTAAAAAGCTAATCCCGCGATAGTTGGTACACACACTTGGATCGTCTTTCTTAAGCACAGGACAAAGAACACTTAGATTCCAATCATCAGGCACGCATACTTTGAGCCAAATCATGTTTATGAGCTGGTGCATGCACGTTGCCATGTCATCGCCTCCTCTAAAAGCCCTTCAGACAGACCTTCGGCTTCCACAGCTTCGTTATTTTAAGCCGTGCAATTGCCGTGATTGCGCGATTTTGCCACTGATGCGTCCTTCGGAAACGAGCAGAGAACGAAAGTGTTCCCTCCAAATTTGCAGCACACTCTGAATGTCAGTGACCGTCTCTGTCTTTAAAGGTGGGGATCTCTGTCCCCAAACCTTTGCTTTTGACCTTTGGTAGAACTTTCGTGCTTCACTTCTATCTTTGTAGTTTTTGATTTCCTGGCTTCTTTCATAGACGCTTTTTCCGTCTAAATATGAATTTCATCTACCACCTCTTCTCATTATAAGCCTCCGTAACAGCGCGCGTTGCCATTGACTGCAGTTTTGCACTGTATGCAGCATCCTTTTCTTCTGGCATTTCGCGATATTCCTCATCGTACCATGGCTAGTCTGAGCGTGGTTTTTCATTAACTAGTACCGTCGTTGCGGATGTGGTCATAGAATTCGCAATATGCTGCCACTGGGTGTCGGGAATAACATAATTAGGGGGGTTGATTCGAAGTAATCGTGTGAGTTGGTTGGAGGAGGCATTGGTTATCTCGGTCGAATCAATTTGGATTGTATAAAAGCATGACGTTAGGCGTGGCCGATTTGAATAAAATTAAATTTTTGTATTAATTTAGTCAATAAAATGCTCGCTTTCAATGACCTAGGACCACTCCTTATATCCTTACCCATATACCTTGATTAAATTAATACAATCATTGTAAAATTTCATATGTTTATATTTTTATAGATTATAGTTTAGCACAATTACTTTAGGATAATCCTCCATACAAGACTTAAGCTTCAGCAATAACGCCTACAGCACCAGCAGCAGCACCAACTGCGCCAACTACTTCGACGACCTTGCCAACGGTACGAGCAATCTTAGCGACCTTATGCACAGTGTTGTGGACCTTATGCACGGTGTTTTGGACCTTGTGCACGGTGCCCTGGACTTTTTGTACGCCACCATGAACCTTATTGACAACTTTGTCGACCTGGTGAATTCCGGTATTAGCAACACTCTCAACAGCTTGGGCGCCCTTATTTACCGTATGGGCCACTGAGTCAACCTTGTCTACGCCTTTGTGCTATTGAAACAAGTATCAAAATGTTTTATTAGAAGAGAGGATCGAATTACTGCAACGTCGTTATACAACTTACCACACCATCAGCAATTTCACCCCAACTGAAAGCTTCAGTAGTTTGCTGTTGGCCCAAAAAGCACAAAACCAAAACGGCGAAAAGTGTAAAATATTGAGCAAATTTCATGGTGTTGCTTTGTAATATAAATAGACAATGTTGCTGTTTGAATATTTTGCCGACTTTTATATGCTAAAATTAGGGATTATTGAATATTGAAATAAAAAAGTTTTATCAGTTGCAATTTGTCATAGGAGGTTTGGAAGAACATACACAATAAGTCGTTGGATTAGTAACAATTTTAATGTACTTATATTTAAGCAAGTGCAACAAGTTTCTTTTTCATCTAATATTATTATATTGGGTTAATTGTTTTTCTATCTCTAGCTTTGCTTTAAATTATACATGAAGTGAAGCCACGTTGTCCTGTTACAAATACAAGAATATTTTAAGTCGATCTGAGATGAATGTCCTTAAAACATCCCATATGTATGGGGGTAATACCATATATATGGTAGAACATCCCTTGAGTCAATTTTAAAAAGTTCTTACACATTTGATCTTGTGTTTTTGATGATTTGAATGAATTATGACTAATGTTTCATAGTTCGGTTGAAGATCATTTAATATTGGCAATTATTGCCAATAGAGCTTATTTTACCAGAATTGTGTGAAATGGATTTTGTTGACAGCTGGCAGGGCGGATAGCTATTTCGATAGTTGCCAAGCTATCTCATCAGCACCCTTTACTGTTACTTCTCCACTATTATCACAAACCTTAAGTGTTAAAAGCTCCATCAATTAATTAACACATTATCATTCTTTATACTTCATTTAAAATTGCAAATCTTTTACCATGTGCTTCATTTTCAAAATTTTCCACTATGTAGAAAAATAAAAATTTTGAAAATGAGGTAAAGAACAATAAATTTCATTAAGTGATTTCCATTGGACTTATTTAAATATTAATACATTTAAATTTTGATCAATCGACCTACTTTATGCGTACGTCCTCTTTCAAAACACATGATAAATTGCTGCTGATAAAAATTGTATATATCAGTTTGCAAGAAATTGGAATTTTATGATAGTATATAAAAGTCTGAAAATTATTCAAACAGCAACATAGTTTATTCCAACTACGAAGCAACACCATGAAATTCGCACAATATTTTGCACTTTTCGCCGTTTTGGTTTTGTGCCTTTTGGGTCAAAAGCAAACCACTGAAGCTTTCAGTTGGGGTCAAATTGCTAGTGATGTGGTAAGTTGTTAAAAGATGTTGCAGTAATTCGTTACTCTCTTTAAATAACACATTTATGGATATTTGTTTCAATAGCACAAAGGCGTAGACAAGGTTGACTCAGTGGCCCATAAGGTAGATGCGAGCGCCCAAGCGGTTGAAAGCGTTGCTAATACCGGAATCCACAAGGTCGACAATGTTGTTAATAAGGTTCATGGTGAAGTTCAAAAGGTCCAAGGTGCCGTGCATAAGGTCCAAAACACCGTGCATAAGGTCCACAACACTGTGCATAAGGTCGCTAAGATTGCTCGTACCGTCGGCAAGGTCGTCGAAGTTGTTGGCGCAGTTGGTGCTGCTGCTGGTGCTGTAGGCATTATTGCTGAAGCTTAAGTCATCTGCAGCGGATTAGGCGAAGGCAATTGTAATATGTTATAAACAAACGCATAAATATAAAAAATTTAAAGAAAAAATTGTTATTTTAGAAACGGAAACAATTTCCAAAAATCTAGTTTGTATCGAAAGTCTTTTTACATTTAAATCGGTAGCTACATCATGTAGCCATGGTGGAGAGGGGCGTAGTTGTTACAAATAGTAGAGCTGCCAGTGGCAGCCACTCCCGTCTAAAGCTCTGTAATAGGATGTCTGTAATAGGGTCTTTGCTACAATTCCAGTTTTTTCTCCAAATTTTTAACTAGTTATAGCTTTACAAAGTACAAAATTTGGACACTGTAGCCTTGGGTATATTGATATTATTACTCGATTTCTAAAGCAGGCGGGATGGTCCATTTGTATGGGAGGTGCCAGAAGGAGCGTGGCTTGACTTTATTTTTTTTTCTCCAAATCCTTAACCAGTGATAGCCTAACATAACAAAGAATTTGGGCACGATCGCATTGGGTATATTAATATTATTACTCGATTTCTTATGTTTTCAGTACCAGATGGGTATGGAAAGTACCAGATGGGGCGTGGCTAGACTTTTTTTTCTTCAAAACTTTATCCTACTATGGCTTTACTAAATACAGAATTTGGGTACGATCGCGTTGATTGTATTGATATTATTACTCGTTTTCTAAAGTGGACGCAGTGGTACATTTGTATGAGAGGTTCCAGAAGGGGCGTGGCTAGGCTTCCAGTTTTTTCTCCAAAACTTTATCCTACTATGGTTTTACTAAATACAGATTTTGGGTATGATCGTGTTAGGGTTATTGATATTATTACTCTATTTCTAAAGTGGGCGGGATGATATATTTGTATGGGAGGTACCAGAAGGGACGTGGCCATGTAGCCCATTAGCAATACTGTGAGTAGTTTTGGCGGGCGATATATTAACCCATGCTTAGTTTCAAAACATTTGGTTGCGTCTTTCGCTAGTTATCGTGCGTACCAGCCGGACAGCCAGACAAACGGTCATGAATCGAATTTGGTTAATGAATCCTAGGGTCTAAAGTGAATCCTTCTATGTGTTATACTTTTGGGTCGTACCAAATGATGTATACTCTCCTACCCGTAGGTTGAGAGTATTACAAAAAGAAAAATTCTCAATTGTTGAGAATTTGTAACGCCCATAAGAAAGCATGGTAGGTATGACAATATATGTACATTAGGCATATAACTTTTTGCAAATAGGAAAAATGGCATAGCATAGTTTAATAGAGCGTAAAAAGTTATGAACTCCCATTATTTACTTTTTTCCGATATTGCAAAAAAGTTTTCGCACCAAACGCAATTACTTTTTTTCAGGTCATATAGCCATTCAAAGTCTTCCTACAAAGATTACGTCATCCTATCAGCTGTTTTTGACGTTTTGCTTTGTTGTTTTATTTCTTCACAAATCTGTCAAAGTTATTTCAATTACAGGGTTGCCAACTCGCAGCAATACATAAATTTCTTCACTTGAAATCTTAAATATATTAACTAATAGTAGGGAGATATAGAGGTGGAGTTTTTTTGACATTTGTCACGAAATACGTCATCTAATCAATCATGATCATACTTTTAACATAAATAAGTTCGCCATACAACAAAAGTCATTGTCCAGCTTTACAAAAGCAAATGAATGTTTTCTCAGACGTTGGGTCAAAAAATCTTCAGCTATTCAAGAAGTTCAGCGGAGCAACATCTGTGCAGAGCGTGCAATTAAAATTATGCAAGACATTTTGCCATTTTGTAAATCATCACATACTTTAAACTTAAAAATTATTTCATAAAACAATTATAAATATTAAAAACCAAAATCGGACTTATTTTAGATATCGCTTTTGGTGCGGAACATTTTTGAACCCAAATCACCTAAAAAGGTTATATTCATTACATGTACAATATTTGCCAACACGTAGTGGTATGCCAAATTTTTTGTCAAAATTAGTTATATGCCTAATGTACATGTATATATGAACTATTGAATTACCTGTTTGGTTTAGGCGATAGTATCATTTCGGCGACCACTAAAAGTACGATTTTCGGAAAAGTTCTTCGTGCAACTGTCTAATTCTATAGGACCGGCACCTAAATGCAGAAATTTAAAAATGCTCGACCGGAGTATTGTGGCACTTGATGTAAAAAATACATGACGGAAATGTGGGATCGGACAAAAATTTCCCGTGCCTCAAAGAGGTCAAAGGTCAGGTTCTTAGTGAAATCAGTTTTTACTAATGTTCGATTACAAAATTTTATTTTTCTCGTAAATATGTAATAGTCAAATACTTACGTGTGTGGGCGGCGACTCGGTCTTTTTTGCCAACTTGATTCCAAATAGCCTGGCTATATATCTACTATTACGATATCTTTTAAATAGTGCGTGGCACAGCCCACTTCCACCCTGGCTGAGATTCATACTGTACCAACATTACATACCAAATATCAGCTTTATGCCTCTTACAGTTCACGAGATACAACCACCATAACATAGATCTCCCACAATAGAATATTTTTTTGTAGAAACAGTTAACCCTTATTCTGTAATAATGGGTCAAAATTGCCCAAACCGTTTTTGACTTCTTATAACTTTGGACGTTCTGAAAATTGATTCGTGAAATTTTCTGACAATTATTTTTTTGGCCTAAATTGGGTCTTAAAAGTTCAATTAAGTTAAATACTCTTTTTGGATGTGCCCTACGAACAAAGTTACGGATACTGCATTAATGGGTCAATATTGCCCAATACAAATATTAACGAAATTTTTAACTATGTTTTAATTTTTTATCGATTGAAGCATATCTAAGTCGAATATGTCAGCTGTGAATTTCTTCAATAGTTATTATATCCATTCAGTTTTCAAGAAAACTGGATTCTGGTAGACGAAATTTCATAAAAAGCATATTTAGGCGATCTTCTTTTAGCTCGTATGTAATTCGATCTTGTGGTGTGGCTAGTAAGATTGTAAGATGATAAGAAGGGCAGGCCAATATCAAAGGCAACGATTTCAGAATGTACTCCGAGTTCTCCATTCGATAAAAAGTCAGACAGAAATTTAGACAAGCGCGAGTTAAACTAGCTCTTATAAGTGACTTTTGGTATCGCTGGGAAGGAAATTTTAGAATAATGTATTATTCCTGGCGAAAGTACGACCGTAGGTGTACAGTTAGTTACATACCGTGATCGTAGCCCTTTCATAGAATATATTCCCTCTAAACCCTAATATGGGATAAGAATCCGGGCTCTATGTGACGTTCAGATAAATTATACATGGTTGTAGCAAGCAAACACATACACATAAAGCTGTAACCTGAAAGCCGGAATAAGATATTTGCATTGTTTTGGATTTAGTTAAAGATTTGAAATGTCGAAAAGTTATATGCAACAATTTGCTTACATCCTAAGGATTTCGAAATTAACTATTCAAACGAAACCTTACTATAGTTCTCCAGTCAGAAAAACTAAGACGTATCTTCTGCTAATAAAATTGGACATGAAAAATATACCAGAAAACTTTTCTCAATTCTTCTCGATAAAGAAAATAAGACAACCATTTTCGCATTTCTTCTCGTACACAAGCAAAATAGGTTTGTTATTTTAGTAAGCACATTATATCAAACTAACGCCATGGCACGAAGTCAGGGATTGATAAATTAATTGGCCAGAAATTGAATTGCGGGCGCAGAACTAATCGATGGCTCTCAACACTATTCCACAACATATTGGACATTACAAAATATAACGCTTATTATTTATTTACTTCAATAAATCAAGACTGGAATAAGAAAAATAATTTCCGACGTCTTATATTTTTGAAAGAATTAGGCAGGCCTCCTGTTCAACAGAAAATATCTCAGCGAAATCATATTTCTTCCAGAAATTCAGCTAAAGCAATCGTACGCAGTTTAAATCCTGCCGCAACAAGAGAACTGCAAAAGACAAGCCTTACAAGCGACCGTTGCTATGTATACCCCAAATGTTCAAAACGTACAAAATACTCAGAAAATGTTTCAAATGTGCAAAGTTTGTGTGCAAAAATCATTAAAATAGCATAGTTTCTTTTAAAAACGTTCGAACTATTTCAAAAAATTTAAATATTCAAATAAATATGTATTGGGCAAAATTGACCCATAAATACAGTATACGTAATTTTTTTGAAGTACAGGATAAGGATTAACTTGGTTGTGTCCTCATTTATCTCCAGACCCACTTCTGTCGAATGCTCCTCAATACATGAAAAGGCCACAGTATCATCGTGCAGCAAATCATCAGCGAATGATATCTATATCATCGTCATTCGCTAAAAATCAAAACTTAGTGCAAAAAAGAATCGATACACTCCAATTCCCTCCCTTTAAAAAAAATTAAAAGAACGAGTATTTTACGTATTTAGAAATTACTTAAATAAGAAAATATTATACCAAAAAACTTCTAAAAATGCTATCCCTTAACATTGCACCCTGAAAATATGTTCCAAGCCACTGAAATGTTTATCTTTCGTAATAAATCTATGATTCCATTGTTTTTGTTTCTTTGTATTTATTCCAGTCGTTTTTTTTTTATTGCAATTTTTATGATGTTTGCAATAATTTCCACAGATATTTTGCATAAAAACTTTCCCACCGTGATTACATGCCGTTGAGGCGATAAGTTCCTTCCTGCTATTCCTAAGATTTTTGCAATGCAAATCGATCATAAAACTATGATACTCAACTACTGCGTCACCGCTGTATATACGTAAGCTGGAACATAAACACATGAAAACAAAAAACGCTCATAAAAAATAAGTTGTAAAATCAAGCAAGATTATAAAAGAAGGCCATTGAGTGAAATAAACGACTGTCAAAGTCACAGGAAACGAATCCAGTGGTGGTGTCACACGGAAAAGTGTCAATAGAGTTACAAAAAACCTTTTAACATGACATGACCCACAAAGAGCCATAAAATCGCTACAAAATGTTTGTTTAAATGTCACGACCCAAGGAAGGCAGAGCAAGAGATGTTCGAAAAAAAAAGGAAACGTCAATAAACAATCAAACACCCCTCATATGAAGGTAGAGGTCGTCGAGAGTATGATGACGTTGCACATCACCAAGTTGATGATGACGGGCGATAAGGGGGCATCAATAAAAGATTCATTATCCAAAAATCAAATGCATATTCATCATCATTGAGAGTAAGAAAATGTAAATAAATAACATAATAATAACACTTTATTTGCTGTTTTTTTTTCTCGATATTTACTATATCATGTACTAACAATATTAATGCCGTTATTTTTATTACCTTTGATTTTTTACGACCGAGATCGTTAAAAAAAACAACTATGTGATAAACTGGAATCTCTTAGGGGCAGCAAAACTAACCCTCAAATTGAAAGTTGATGTCTAGAAGAACTATAATATTTAGCATTAGCAAATTTGAAAATAATTCCGCTCGGCAATTTTATGACCAGAAATTGTTCACTTCCATATGATGATTGTTTTCAATTAACAATTGGGAAAAATTGGAAATGGATAGCTATGGGTAAAGATTTCAGCAGAAATTCCTTTAATTGTTGTTTCTAAAAAATGTTTGCAATCAACAAATTGATGTATAACGAATTGTACTACATATACATATTTGAATTCAAATCAGTTATAGTCCTGTAATTGGTTGTAATGTTTATCTTTTGCGTCATTTGGTTAAACGTATGAGTTAACAAGCATTGCTTTTACTTTACAAGATTAGAAGAAACAAGGGTACGAACGATATTTTCCTTCTTGTTAAAGGTGTTATCCTTATTATGATTATATGTGGTACTTACTGATGTTCTCAGCGAAATTGTTTAAATGAATATATTTAAAGAGGTTTAACTAATAAGCCCACTGCCCTCTATGTTATATTTAAATAAATAATAATTATATGAAGCATACCTCTAGGCAAAAACTAAATTTACCAGTATTTCATAAAGTAACAACACAAACCATACACTGACAGTAATAACTGATATAATATACGCTGACATTCATATTTCGACAGTATTTCTAAATGGTTTGTCGAACTATAGTGCAAAGTTCTCCGGCTGTAGAAGTAAAACCAATGGACAGAGCCACAGGTGTACAGAAGCGGTGCGATAGTGTTGTATGGAAATCCTTAGTAACAAGATTTGGATTCGAACCACTCCCTAATTATGTGTGGTTGGGAAAAAAATCGCGTCGCATCGTAGTGAAAGTTGTTGAAGAAGGGAAAATATCATTGGGGTAGGGTGAGCATTAGACCGGTTCAAAAATGTATGGAAAAAATTGTGTGTCTTAAGTTCTGAAAGTTCTAGCCCTTAAGAGATGAAAAATATTTCAAGACTTTTAATCCCTAGGTATTCCGAAAATCGTTTAAAGATCATTTTGGGGCTGTTTACGACTTAAAATCTTCTGAATAATGTGTTGTCTAAACCAAATGGCATATGGATAATATTTCGATGGGAGATCATTGACAACAATCCAGGCAATTTTTGGATTTTTAAATTTTAAAATTTTTGGCGGAATTTTTAATCTGAAATTTACTTACAAACGAAAATTTTCGTTTTTCGACATCAAATTTTTTTCTTATTTTGTTCTAGCAAAAAAAAAAGTTAGAATTTTTGTATTTTTGGACGGTATAAAATGTTTTACATTCTTTCGACCATAAAATAAAAAAAAACAATTAAAATAAATTTTAAGAAGTTAATTTTTTGAAACGTTTTTGAGATTTTTTCTGTGATTATCTACAACCTGCAGCAAAAGTTGTTTTTACTCTTTATTCATTATTTAATGCCACACTTTTATCTGCTGAACCGTTAATAACATTAAGCCAATCTTTTGGGCCTCAAAAGTGTATCATTTTTAACATATATCATTTTTCTTTCATAAAAAAACTTTTTAAGTGGGGTCAGTGTCCAGATGTAGTGTTAAAAAAGGTGTATAACAAAGTGTAAGAAGATATACTTACTTACTTACCATTACAAATTACGAACGTGGTTCATAAATTAGAGGCCTAAAGTATTAAAGAATTCCACACGCTTTGGTCTTCTGTGCGCGTTCCCCAGTTAGTCCTACCAGATGGTGGCACGTCGCCTACCACTTGATCCTTCCAACGAATTTTGGGTCTCCCTGCTATGCGCCGTCCTTCACCTACGCCTTCAAACAAATTTCTCGCAGGAGCATTTACATCCATGCTGGCAACACGTCCCAGCCATCGAACTCGTTGGATTCTGACTCTTTTAGCTACGTCGATGTCGTGGTAAAGCTCCGAAAAGCTTCCAATGGGGAAACTCGTCGTCGACCAAATAGGTCCATATATTTTTTGGAGTCCATTTCTCTCGAATACTCCCAGGTTTTGTATATCCGTTGACGAAAGCACCCATAACTGTTTCTCAGTATCCCGAGATAAGGTGGTGTTACTAAAGTGCTGCCAAAGTCCGTAAAAACATCTATTAGCTAACACTATTCTCCGCTTACTTTCTTGTCTGACATTATTTTTCTTGTTGACGGAAGATCCGAGGTAGGTAAACTCATTTACTACTGCAAAACAAAAACGTTGACGGTGCGTCCCCATCAAGAGGACTCTTTGTTCGTCGAAATCATTATTTTTGTTTGGTCCTCGTTGACTGCTAGCGCTGAGAAAACTGCAGTAACATCTCGCAGATTTCGGCCAATGATGCCTATATAACCGCTATAGGCATAGACATGTTGACACCAGCCTTTCTCATCACCTGAGAAAACTGCAGTAACATCTCGCAGATTTCGGCCAATGATGTCTATATTATCGGCATAGGCATAGACATGTTGACACCAGCCTTTCTCATCACCTTGTCCATAACTATATTAAATAGTGTACAGGAAGCTATCACCCTGCCTGAGATCTCTTTCAGTGTAGAATGGTTCAGAGTGATTCCTACTAGTCTTAGTCGAAGATTTAGTGTTTTCCAAGGTACATCTGCAAAGTCGAATTAGTTTTGCAGGAATACCAAACTCAAACATGGCCTCATATAATCTAATCCTTCTCGGAGTGTCGAAGGCAGCTTTGTAGTCGACAAAGAGCTGATAGGTGTCGATCTGCTTTTCATGATTTTTTTTAAAGGATATGTCCTAATTCGAATATTAAAACCTTCGTAGATTTACCAAGCCTAATGCCGCACTGATAAGGTCGAATTAGTTTTTCTAAAATTGGCTTGAGACGTTCACACAATATGCTCGAAAGGATCTTGTACGCAATTGGTAAAAGGCTTATTCCATGGTAGTTCTTACATTCACTACGATCTCCTTTCATGTATATGGGCCATAACAGACTGAGACTCCAATCCTAATCAGCTCCTGCCCACCTGCCTTAAACAATTCAGCCGGGAGACCACCGGCTTCAGTCGCTTTGTTATTTTTAAGGCGGGATATTGCCACAGTTAGTACTATCGTCATGGGCTGGAGCGGGTTCTTCTGGAGAGGTGTCCGTATCCAGTATATTTCTGAAATGTTCCATCCATATCTTTAGAACGTTATCCGGGTCTGCCACTAGCTGACCATCGCTGTTCTCTACAACAGATCAACTCTGTGCACTCATCCTGTCTCTTCTTCAGTTGCTTCTTTTTCCTTCTAAAGAGACGAGTTGCCTCTCGTATCTTCTCCCTGTGTCGTACACGAACAGCTCGCATTGAAATTGGCTGCAGTTTTACCCTGTATGCAGCATCCGTCTCTCTCGTGACATTTCGACATTTTTCATCGTACCAGACAACCTCTTGAGATGGATATAAGAAGAAATCATACCTCTGAATGACGCCATGGCACAAAATTCCTATTGGCTGATCTTGCAATTTGTTACAACTCCGTTCCAATATCACCGTTGTAAGTATTTTTTAATAATAATACTATAGACGAATTTTTTAACAATAAAAGTTGATTAAGGTTGGACAATAATCCTTTTCAATACAAGAAAAGTACTGTTTTAATAAGTACTGTACGCTATAGTAAAGATATTTGTAGTACAACAAAAATACTGTTTAATACAATAAATGTACTTTTCGGTACAACAAAAGTACTTTTTGATATAAAAAAATTACTTTTTGGTTACAATAAAGAACCAAATTACATTTAAATACATTGAATGTAATTTTTGACATCACGACATAAAATGTACATAGGTTTTTGATGGGAATTACTGTTTAATTTCTTTAAAAAATCATTAATACTATAAAGGGATCTTATTTGTAAAAATTATAAGTAATCAAGTCAATCGGCATGTCTAGTAAACAGCAGATTCTTGGGATATGATCATCATAAAATCATATTTTCTATACATTATGAGAACTACTTCCGGAGAAGTAAACAACGTTTGCACCAAATTCTATATAATTGTGGATCATAAGTAGTAATAACAAATATGAAAAAGTAAAATTGTATCCAGTAATAGTTAACATCCAATGCCAAATTTGCCAGGCATAGCATTCCATGCACTTGTCTACAGTTAGATTTCGCAATAACTTGTATATTAAGACGAAATTAAAGAAATACAAACAATGAAATCACTACAACATTACGTATTGGAATTCGTAAGTCAATTGCTTGTTAACTATTTCCTAATTGCTTTTTAATTCCCAAATAAAATACTCTAACAGATAACTTTGTTACATCAGAAAGTTATCTACGAGGGCTGCTATATATATTTCTGGCCTAATAATGAAAATGCGAATATTTATCATAAAAAATTGTTTTATTGTTTTTCAAAGTATTCTCCAGCCTGATTTATACACTTTTGCATGCGCTCAAACCAATTGTCGAAGCACTTTTTCCACTCCGATTGAGACACCTCCAAAACATGGTTTTTGAACGCTTCAACAGCATCTTCTGGGCACGAAAATCGTTGACCACGCATTTTTTTCTTGATGTGCGGGAATAAAAAGAAGTCATTGGGTGCCAAGTCAGGGCTGTACGGCGGATGACCCATCAATTCGACGTTTTGGCCGGTCAAAAAGGCGCTGGTTTGAGCCGATGTGTGAGAGCTCGCGTTGTCATGGTGAAGAATGATTCGTCTTCTCTTGTTTGTTTTTCGAATTTCTCCGAAGACTTCAGGGAAACAAATTGTGGTGTACCACTCAGAATTGACCGTCCTTCGTTGCTCAAGCGGAACAGTCGCCACATGACCAGTTTTGCCGAAGAAACAGGCGACCATTTGCTTCGAAGTGCTTCTTCCACGAACAACTTTCGTTGGATTTGGCTCGTCTTCGAAGACCCACACGGTCGATTGTTGTTTTGTTTCGGGCTCATACGCATAGATCCAAGATTCGTCACCTGTGACGATCTTATGAACATCTTTTGAAGCACCGCGATCGTATTTTTTCAACATTTCTTTGCACCAATCGACACGAGCCTTTTTTTGAGCGATTGTCAAATTGTGCGGGATCCAACGACAACAAACATTTTTTACGGTCAGGAGTTTATGTAATATCGAATGTATGCTGGTGGGAGAAATGCCCAAGGATGCCTCTATCTCCCGGTATGTCACATGACGATCTTGCATTATTAGTTCACGCACGGCATCAATGTTCTCTGGCACAACGGACGTTTTTGGACGACCTTCACGGAATTCGTCGTTGAGCGAACTGCGACCACGATTAAATTCGTTATACCAGTTTTTCACGGTGCTATATGATGGTGCTTGATCACCATACAAAGACTTAAGTTCATCGATGCACCCTTGTCTGGATAATCCACGTCGAAAGTTGTGAAAAATGATCGCACGAAAATGCTCACGTGTCAATTCCATTTTTTTAACGGAATTGAATTGTTCAAAGCTCTGTAAGTTTAACAATTCACGATTAAATGACAACACGTTCTGAGTGATGTTATGCTAAAAAATGTCAACCTTTCCAATGGAAATATCAGATTGCACCTGGCAACACTTATTGTTGCCTAGGCCAGAAATATATATAGCAGCCCTCGTATTAACATATTGTTTCAAATTTTCCTATAAAAGAATGCAACAAAAATCAACTGCCAAACAAACAGTTTGTTAGAACAACAGTCTCAGCGCAATGAACTTCAATAAATATTTCGCCTTATTGGCTATATTGGTTTTGTGCCTTTTGGGTCATCAAGTCGTTGAAGCTAAGGTATGATCTTTACACTTAAGACGAGCTGGTGTGACAATTACTAATTATTAAATATTACAGCACCATGGATTAAAGAAGATTGAGAAAGTTGTCAGCCATGTCAGTACAGCCAAGAAGGTTATTGAGGCTGGATCCGCTGTAGCTGGTGTTATTGCTGCTTCATAGATTATTTTTTAAGGTTACTAATTACAGTATCTTAATCAGAAATAAAAAGAATAATGAAATGTAAAAGGATTTATTATTTAAATTAAATATAATGACATTTATTAAAATTTTTGATGAAATAATTATCATGCGATATAATGATTTTAATTGAAAGATCGCAATCCGACCAATATAAAAGTGAATTCAGATTATATTTTTATCAATTTTGTTTCTTCGTTTACAAAAGTCAAATATTTTGAAGACAGTTATAAACTAGGCACTATTATGGACTATCAAGAAGAATAACACAATTGGAAATCAAATAATAATAAAATGCACAAAATCGTATAGGAAGTCAGCCAAACTATTAGACATGTTATGTTTTCGAAGAGATGAGTGAATTACTATCCGACCCTCTTCCTCGCGTATCTTATATCCTTGATTTAGTCCCTGGGTTATTTTATGTTTCCTATCCATTAGGCGATAACGTACAATATAGTGTTTATCAAAGCCACGATTACTATGAAAAGTCATTTAACTATTAAAGAAAGGCTCAAGCTAAAAATTCAAATTAATGTTTTTTTGTCACAGCTGATGTATTTTTTCCAAAATGGTATCGATGAACGAGATGTGTCCACTGAGGATCTTACCTAGATATTCAATACTGATAAAGGCCTTAGGCAGTCGGTGTTCAGAAACACGGCGTGTAAACGGTTGTCGACAACTAGAATGTCATAGCTATTCGTTATCGATAATACTCTTAACAGACAATTCTTTCGACAGATTCCATGTGTCTGAACGCGCCTTTAGAAATAATACTAGTTTACCGCCTCGCCTTGACAACACATCGCTTGAGTATCCGGAAAACACTGATTTTATCGGCCCAAAAACGCAGGTCTATAAGGCTCTAAAAATTTATATATTTTTGATTTTCAATGAAACAATAAAGTAGTTCCAGAATAGATTGATCTGCCTGCGGCATAACCCAGGATTCTGCGCAGTAGAGCAAGACAGGTAGGGCCGGTGTCTGGTAGAGTTGGATCTTAGTTCGACGAGAGAGGGCTTTATCAGTAAAACGCTTGCTCAGCTCATATAAGCAGCGGTTTTCGATCAATACTCGTCTCTTAATTTCCAGGCTGACATTATTATTTTTGTTTACGGCGGAGCCAAAGTAGACAAAATCATCGTTTACACAGCGTCCCAAACGAGTGGACTTCTGCTGACAGCTTCTCAATGCTCGAAAAGGCCGCAGTAACATCCCGCAGTCCTAGGCCAATGGTATCTATACCAGTGGCATACGCAAGCATCATGTGGCTTTTGTAATAGATGGTGCCAGTCGTATTTACCGCTGCCATCCGCATGGTGATCTCCATGTCTGAAGCCTCGCTTCGCGTTGAAACCAAACTCAGCCATAGCAACTAATAGTTTCTATCGTATTCGACTGTCGAATGCAGCTTTATATTCGATAATCAGATGGAAGGTGTGCATTTCTTCCTTTCTTAGGTCCTTTTTTTTCGTCGTAGTGTGAATATCTGGTCAGTCCTGGACTTACCAGGTATGAAACCACTCTGATAGGTCCAATTACTTTCGCTAAAATGTGCTTTAATTTTTCTCATAACACACTAGACAGGATCTTGTATGCGTTGGGTAAAAGGCATATCCTTCTATCTCTGTTCGTACACACACTTGTATCGCCTTTCTTAAGCACAGAACATGGAACACTCGGATTCCGATCATCAGGCATGCATTCCTTGAGCCAAATCGTGATTATGATCTGGTGCATGCACGTTGCCAGCTCGTCGCCGCCGGCTTTAAAATGCTCTGCCGGCAGTCTATCGGCTCCCGCAGCTTTATTATTTCTAAGCAGTGCAATTGCCATGCTGATCTCGTTTTATTTCGGTAGTGGACAGTCTACTCCATCGTCGATAATTGGCGTGATTTCACCACTTATGCTGCCTTCGGGAACGAGTAAGGATCGAAAGTGTTCCCCACATATTTGCAGTACACTCTTAATTACAGCGATTAGATTTCCGTGTCCTCTGGGGATCCCTGCTCCAAAACCTTTGATTTTTACCTTTTGGTAGAACTTTCGGGCTTCACCTCTATCCTTGTTATTTTTGATATCCTGGCTCTCTCTTTTCTTCCATAGACGCTTTTTACGCCTGAATGTGGCCGTCACTGCACGTGTTGCAATTGGTTGCAGTTTACCCTGTATGCAGCATCCTTCCTTCAGACATTTCGCGACATTCCAAATCGTAGTTGGGATTGTCTGAGAGTGATTGTTCATAACTTAGTACGGTCGTTGCGGCAGTGGTCATAGAATTCGCAATATGCTGTCACTGGGTGGTGGGAACATCATAATTAGGGGGATTGGTTCGATGTAATTGAAATAGTTGGTTGGAGTAGACATTGGCTATCTCGGTTGTGTGCAGTTTTGTGATGTATAGCTTCCTTTGCGTTTGGTTACAAGTGTTTTTAGCACCACTTAATAGTGTGCGTACCTTGGCTACAACTAGGTGGTGATCCGAGTCAATATTTGCACAGCGCATCACTCGCACGTCCAAAACGCTTGAGACATTCCATCCATCAATTACCACGTGATCAATCTGATTTCTTGTCTTTTGATTTAGAGGTATCCAGGTTGCCTTATGGATATCTTTATGGTAGAACCTGGTTTCACTCACTACAATGTTTCTTGCCGAAGCGAAGCTAACCATTCTGAATCCGTTATCGCAGGTGTTGTTGTGTAGACTGAATATTCCGACTGCTGAACCAAGGGCATATTTCCTTCCTATTTTAGCATTAAAATCTCTCAGAACAATTTTAATGTCATGTGCAGGGCAGCGGTCATATATCTCCACCAGGCGCTAATATAATGCATCTTTAATGTCCTCATCTTTGTCTTCCGTCGGGTCGTGTACACAAATCTGCGTAATGTAAAAACATTTCGCCTTGGTGGAAATAGTGGCTATTCGATCACTTACAGGGTTAAACCACGAGACCAGATGTCGAAGTCTCTTGCCGACTATGAATCCACATCTTGTTTTTTCTTTTCTTCGTGTTTTATTAATAATTGGTTTTGTTTAAGGAGAGTGGCTTCTTAGGCCACCGCGGCCGATTCTAATTTCTTGGCGCTGACAAATCCACTAAGAGAGTCGTTGTGTGGAGCTTCGGTAACTTCTGTTACCTATTTCCTAAGATGCATCGGTGGTAGCATGCTATTAGGTTACTCAACGCAACGTCTTCTCACATTTGCTACCACTAAACGGAAGTTCAATGGCATTGCACGGGAAATACGTGATTTCTCTTGGGGACTTCCAGTGAGAGATTGTGGTTATTCCCAAGTGAATAACGATCAAAATACTCAAATAAGAAAATCCTCCATTCCCCAAAAATATAAAATATACTTTTACTTTAATACCTTTTACCGGGATTCTTGACATAGTCCTTAAACTAAGTAGACAAAGTCGTATATTTCGAGATCGGTTTTAAAATATTACCATAGAGCTGACACAGGAAATGTTTTTAAAGAATGGTCTAAGTCATGCCAGGCACTGTAGAACAGACAAAGAACTGGTAATTGTAATGGTGTAGGCTGTAAATTCACACCTCCAAGGACAAAGCCATCTTAAAGTGACTTGTCCGTTCTAAGATGGACCTTGTTACCTTTTTCGATTTTCTAAAAAAACCGGTAAAATTTACAAAAACATGAGATGGATCGTAAACCATAGGGTAATTTTTTTTTTGATTTTCCGAAAAATCGTTAAGTTTTGTGAACGGTTAAAATTAAAAATATTGACGAAAATAATTTTTTTAGCTAACCCTTCACAAAACTTAACGCTTACTCGAGTTATTCGGCTTATCCCTCAGGATGACGGTAAAATTTTGAATTTCAAACCCCGGTAGCGACCCCTGAACCTTTAAGAAAAAAATTAAAAAAATTCACATAGAGTTTTTTTGTACGTCTTAATAAAATTTTAACTTGGCCCATGAAAAATTCCAAAAACATTTTTTTTTGCCAAATAAGAATCAACCTACTGTACATGCATCTCTATAGTTAGATGTTGCAATAACATTTATATCAAGACGAAATTACAAAAAAAAAAATGCAAACAATGAAATCACCTGCATTGTCACATTTTGCTGAATATTCGTCACCCACCCGCAACTACGTTATGTATCGAAATTCAAGTCTATTGCGTGTTAGCCATTATCTATCTAATTGATTTTTTTTAATTTGTTTTTAATACCCAAAATGAATATTCTGACCGATAACTTTGTTACATCAGAAAGTTATCTATTTACATATTGTTTGAAATTTTCTATAAAAGCTTGTGACAAGAAGTAACCATCAAACAAACAGTTTGTAACCACAACAGTCAACACAATGAACTTCAATAAATATTTCGCCTTCTTGGCTTTATTGGTTTTGTGCCTTTTGGGTCATCAAGCCGCTGAGGCTCATCGCTTCGGTCACATTGGTCATGAATTGGTAAGTAGTTAATTAATGTGATACTATTATTGGTATGATAATTATTTATAATTTAAAAATTTTTATTACAGCACAAAGGATTCAAGAAAGTTGACAAAGTTGTCAGTCATGTCAGCACCGCCAAGAAGGTTATTGAGGCTGGGTCCGCTGTAGCTGGTGTTATTGCTGCTTCATAGATTTATTTTTAAGAGTTACTAATTAGTTGTACGTAAATAAGAAATAAAAAGAATGACGAAATTAAAAATAATATGTAGTTGAAGAAATTACTTACTTATATTGAAAAGCTTGGTGAAAAATAATTTCAATTAAAAAACTGCAAGACAACCAATATAAATGTTTAGCTCATATATTTTACTGAGAGCAATTCTGTTCCTTCGTTTATAGCAGTAAAATAGTTTGGAAGTCACGAAGAATAGCCCAATTGAGATTCAAATAATGTGGCTATGCTGCAAAGATTGAAGAAAATATATCGTATCCTATCTAACAAAGAAAACGGGTATTATTTCCCTTTGTGGCTCGAACCTCTTTTAATAGTTCAATAGCTTTGGGAACTTAATAGAGTAAGAACCATCGTTAAATTGTTCAAAATAATTATCTGCCTCAGGCCCCATTTCTTCATTATTGATAGATCCTTTATCGTCGAATCATTGTCTGTTAAATCTTGAACATTCAGATGGCAGAAATCCTACATAATTTCGTGTATATTATTCAAATTTTTCAGCGCATCCCCATCATTTGGTTGGTAATTGTTAATACTGAGCAGGACAACATTTCACTGTTCTTATATAGTCACGGCTAGTAGATTCTAACTTAATGTGGATATATGTAGGTTTGTGACCGTTCAAGTGTAAATAAGTTATAACATACCATCATATATTTAATAAAATTTGTCTATGAATGTAAGCTATTGACTACTTTACATATTATTTTATTTTGCAATAATTTTTTTTTTCATACAACTCGTAAACGTAAATCATAATTTACGAAGCAGGAATAACACCAGCTACAGCTGAGCCAGCCTCAGTAACCTTTATGGCAATGCTGACATGGCTGACAACTTTGTCAACTTTTTGTAATTCTTAATGCTGTAATACAATTTTAAAGTTTTAAATAATTGTCATACTAATTCAAAACCAATGTGGCCAAAACGATCGGGATGTTGACCCAAAAGGTACTCTTTTAATTTCCAGTGCTTTTTGTAGTTACGTTTGAAACAACGTAGATTACTTTAACGTGTAACAAAATTATCTAATAAATTGATAGTTAATCAGTGTTTTATCAATTAGAGTATTAAAATCAAATTCATTTAAATTAAATTGATAATGGTCAACGAGCATACGTGCTGTACTGGTGGTATCTTTTGTCACACGGTCTGTTGTAGTGGGCGATGATGAAGTTTTAACACATGCAATGCAAGACCTATAAGACATATCACGATGGCTGTGGTGGCTTTCAGTCATTAGTCATGCGTCAATTTATAATTTGAGGTAGGGAATACCCACATTGCTTTTGAAATTAGCTTTATGGATGGCAAACTAATCCCTGTCACTGTTTACCTATTTGTTTATTTTGTTGTCTATCTACAAAAATAAAAATAATATTAGTGTATTTTTTATCATGTTATCCATCACGCGTAGAGTATAAGTTAGCTAAGAAGATTTTTAATTTAATGTACAAAAACAGTGTTTAAATAAATATTCTGGAATAAAGAAAAATTTAATGAAAAAAAAACTGTGTCGATTTAGCAGGCGTTAACAATCGCGATTTTATATTTAATAAACTCAGATATTGCTGCAAGCAGGCATGCAACAAGGCCTTCTGAGACATTCAAACGTCAAGTCTTTAAGGCCTTGTTTTCACATGTCGGAAAACAGACCTTCTTCTTACTTTCAGAAAAATGCCAAGCACATGTTCAATCCATTCTTAAAAGACTAATGCTGCAGGACTTCTTTAAAAAGGGAGACTCAATGTTTGTTGATTTGTCATTCCACCTTTTCGTTGGTATACACATTCCGTCTGCCTTCTCATAGAAGGCATGAAAATAAAAGCCAACGAGAAAGGTATTTGTGTGTTTTTCTTAAAACAGTTTATGATTAGTTTCATTCAATCAATTCGAATGCATCTTCAAAGGCCAGATGATAGCATAGCTGACTAACTATAGCTAGGTAGTATGGTTCAAACTCCAGCAAGGTTTATTATTGTTGGAAAAAAATGTAGTTCAGAGAGAAATATCTAAAAATAAACTAAATAATTTAAGGGTGACAAACTGCATGTTTTATACCATCACCCTTAGGGATGAGGGAATATATCATTGATACGACAAAAAAAAATGTAACGCGTTAAACGAGACGAGATAGACCCCAAGTATCTAAAGACCAAATTCGTTTCAGAATTTTTTAAGACGATTGAGCTATGTCCGGCTGTCTGGCTCGCTAAATAGCTGGCTGGATGGCCAGTATAAAAATTTTCTAAAACGAAGAAATTGACAGAGTAGCCCCACCCCTTCTGTTACCTCCCATACAAAATTACCTATTTAAGGAAAATTAATATTTCTTTCATAACTTCCAAAGGGGTAATTGGAGGATATTTGAATTTGGTCACCATAATTATCTTGTAAAAATAGACAAACCCTAAGAAAACCGAAATATTTGCCACATCCCTTCTGATACCTCCCATACAAATTACCTAACTGGCCCTCATAGTTTTACATACATATCTCTTTTGTAAGTAAACTGAATGCAGTCAAATTTTGCGTAAGATGTACGCTTATGAATTTGATTTGACTGAGGTTATTTGTCTGGTACTGAAATTTCCATACTGGGTTTTATTTGTCAAGATCTTCTTTTTTCATGTGTTGCAGGCCTTTCTTATAGAAAGCGACAATGGAAGGCCTTGACTCCTAACGACGCCCTATGTTATTTGGAAAGGAAGAGGGAATGCAGAGCGCGGACGTCTTGACTGCTTTTGAAGGCGTTATGTAAGGCCTTCTAGGTCCTTCCTTTCCCCGCTGGAAAGATCCGGCAGACATGCTTCTTTCCCTTCTTAAAACTGGCCTGTAAGTAGCCCTTCTATGTACCTTGTCGTGCACTCGTTACATCTCCAAGTAGGCCTGTTGAAAGGCCCCTTAACCTTATATGCTTCTTGTGTCAAATTTTTATTTGTTTTTTTTTTTAACAGTCAACGGAAATCATAAAACTTTGACTTTGATTTTGACAAATTTAAAAAATGTCAATCAAAATATATGTTACTTTGATTAAATTGTTTTCTTAATAACTTTTTAATATAAAAATGATTAGCCACCATATGATTAGAAATTTATCACCAAAAAGTACTGAATTTCCATATGTGTCAAAATTGACACACGAGGGGTGCCAACGTAACTTTTTTGAGAAGTAGATGAAGGTTAAACGAAGGGGAGAGCTGTTGTTTATAATAACCCCATGTTTGCTAATTGTCGTACTGCAACTTAATCGTAGCATGCCCAACTATGAGTAGAGAGAGGTTGCGAATTCGATTCCTATTGCAGGAGTTTACAAAAAAATGTCACTCCTTCTAGAAATGTTCTTTTTCAGGCCTGCTAGCTTGTCTGCAATAGAAATGCCTCATAGAAAGTCTTTGGTTTTAGGCCTCCCAATAGGACTTCCATTGCATTATCATGCCTATTTGAAGGCATCCCATGAGAAAGGAAATGTGCAGGCGTTGTCTGCCTCTGGCGCCATATGTTAATTTGATATGAAGGTAGGGCTTCTGACCGCCTTTGCAAACCTGCAAGAAGGCATGCAAAGCCCCTTTTTTGCTGCTGGGTCTGCTTATGCTCTACACTCTACACAAATAACAACCAATTATGTCTTCAGTTTTTTATACGGGAAGTCCATTTTCACGTATATATAGTTCAAATTGTATTTTTAACATGCTAAGACACAAACCACTTTAATTAAAAGAGACCTGCTTAGTGTATGTGCTAAGTTCCTTAATAGGTGATAACTTAATGTTTTCGTTAATATCGTTCGATCTTTAAAATATGTTTTAACGAAATTTACTATGCGGTCACAAATTAGACTTAGAAAAATTTGGAAAAAAATACTAGGTAGTCAAAATTATATAAATGTTTATAAATGTTTCTTCGTCTATCGTACTAATACCAAATTTGTAGCTACCATACTTCCGTTCTAACTATATTCATTAGTAGGTTCCAAAATATTTTCTAAATATGAAATTATTTAGAAAATGTCATCAATTTTTGTATGGGATCGAAAAAGTCTTTGGGTCAAAATTTCTCTCCTAAACAATTTTTTTATATGAAATCTTTTTTTGGAAAAAAGTTTATTTTTAATTTGTATTCAATCGGACACGTATCAAAATTGGCTTGTTAATCATAAAAAAAATTTAATTTCCCTTTACACCCCATTAATGAGGTATGGGATAGGTTGTCGCATTTTTATTTTTTTTAGATGACTGGAGCCAGGAGTTGAACCTGTGATCTCCCGTATTCTAACTATCATGCCACGGCCGGTTGTTAATCTAGTACCAATATTTATAGCACATTGTCCCATAAAAATGTTGCAAAATATTTTTATTTACCTCTTGAATAAAGAATTTTTAAGTTATCACGAATTCAGTTCGAATTTCCTGTAATAGCATTATACTGAGTCTTCACAGATCCATACATATGTAACGAATCAATAGCTATGATGAAATTTTTTGATTTCATTCAGATCCGTTATATCAAAGTTTCACTAACTTCTGCAACTGCTCTTATCAAACACCGAAATCTACACAGATATGGTGCCTCTATCCAACTGGCGGATGTTCTCGACAAATGCAAGGCTGACATCACCGCCATACAGGGAATGCGATGGACGGAACGACGAAAGATCTGTGGCTTCTTTTACACCTGCCATCCCGCATAAAGATATCCACAAGGCAACCTGGATATCCCTTGATCAAAATACAAGAAACCAAATTGATCACGTGGTAATAAATGGAAGGCATGTCTCAAGTTATGGACGTGCGTGTGATGCGCGGTGCAAATATTGACTCGGATCACAACCTAGTTGCAGCCAAGGTACGAACACGATTACAAGAGGATACAAAAATCAGCATAATTTTGGTCCTTACTTGCCGACCATTTAAAAATTTTTTAGACAAACATACATATTAAAGAAATATATAATATTTAAAAAATCCCATGCCAATAGATTCTGAATCCATCGCTATTTTGCAGTTGGGAAAAATTAAAAGCTTTAAAATTAATAAAAACTTAACACTTCCGTAAAATTGTAGAATCAATCATTGAGTTTGAACTTTATTTTTTTTGGGTTTCGTGGAATTAATGTAACTTTTAATGGTGGTGTTTCGTTACATGGAGTGTTCCCTACATTTCCCAATCAATTTAACGGTTTTATTTTAAACTTGAAATTTGGGTTTTTGGCCGCCCAGATCATCAAAATACTTCTATGTGCGGCGATAAACTGGCAACATGCAGCTCATAAACAAGATTTGGCTCAGGGAGTGCATGCCCGATGATTGGAATCTGAGTGTCATATGTCCGTGCTTAAAAAAGGCGATCCAAGTGTGTGTACCAACTATCGCGGGATTAGCCTTTTACCCATCGCATACAAGGTCCTGTCTAGTGTGTTATGTGAAAGACTAAAGCCCATTCTGGCTGATTGGACCTTATCAGTGTGGCTTCAGACCTGGTAAATCCACGACCGACCAGATATTCACACTACGGCAGATGTTGAAGAAGACCCAAGAAATGCAGATCGACACCTACCATCTGTTCATCGACTACAAAGCTGCATTCGACAGTCCGATACTACAGAAATTGTTAGATCCGACGGCTAAGTTTGGTTTCCCCGCTAAGCTGATACGATTTTGCGGGATGACACTCACGAAGTCTTCAGTGAAAATTGGCAAAAATCTGTTAGAGCCATTTTCTACCAAGCGAGGCTTTAGACAAGGCGATAGTCTGTTCTGCGATCTCTTTAACATCGTGATGGAAATGATCATGCGGAAGGCTGCAGTAAACAGGAATGGTACCATCTTCAACAAAAGTCCCATGTTGCTCGCGTATTCCGATGATATAGATATTATTGGCCGCGGATTGCGGGATGTTACTGCGGATATTTCGAGCATTGAAAAGCAGTCGGCTTAAGTGGGTCTTGTAATAAATGAGGACAAAACCAAGTTATTTGTGTTACGAACAAAGAGAGCACTCGCCTGGAAAGTTGCGTGAACGTTGACAACTATACGTTTGAAGGCCGCCGTGCAATGGCCATATGGCCTTATTTCACAGTCGATAAGGAAATAAGGAAATATTGCTTTATTAACAGTTTGGTTGTATAATAACACCATATTAAATTTCCGATCAAAGTGGAAATAATGCCATACCAATGAAAAATGCGACTAAAAGTAATGAAAAAGCGTGATGAAGTTGACGAAGACTTTCTAATGTGTGTGAAGATATAAACGTTTATAACTAGCGAAGATACCAACCAAGGTGTCTCCACTACTCTCTATTGTGAATGGTTATGTAACCAATTTTCTCAGGATATAAAGAAAATTCCAATTATCTTCGAAAATATTGGAGCAACATACACAAAATTTACTCCAGACGTAGTCAAGGACCCAGGCTACAGTTCTATCCTATAATTTCATCAAATCATTACCCCAGAAATTACATATACGATAGTAAAAAGCTACATGGGGATATGACCATTTCCGGGAAACCGGAGAGAGTGCATCAATATCCACCATACCACAGAGCCTCCAGGGGGTGTGCAATACAAAAATATGTCCAGTTTTTCCAGGACCGATTTCAGAGCTGGGAAATCCTTTACCAAAAAAGTACATTTTCATATGATGAAATCTGGCCAGGATGATTGGCCATAATTGGGAAACCGGAGGGAGTGCATCAATCCCCATTATACCGTAGAGGCTCTAGGGGGTGTGCAATACAAAAATATGTCCAGTTTTTCCAGGACCAATTTCAGAGCTGGGAAATCCTTTACCAAAAAGTACATTTTCATATGATGAAGTCTGGCCAGGATGATTGGCCATATTTGGAAAACTGGAGGGAGTGCATCAATCCCCATTATACCATAGAGGCTCCAGGGGGTGTGCAATTCAAAAATATGTCCAGTTTTTCCAGGACCGATTTCAGAGCTGGGAAATCCCTTACCAAAAAAGTACATTTTCATATGATGAAATCTGGCCAGGATGATTGGCCATATTTGGATAACTGGAGGGAGTGCATCAATCCCCATTATACCATAGAGGCCCCAGGGTGTGTGCAATTCAAAAATATGTCCAGTTTTTCCAGGACCGATTTCAGAGCTGGGAAATCCTTTAACAAAAAAGTACATTTTCATATGATGAAATCTGGCCAGGATGATTGGCCATAATTGGGAAACCGGAGGGAGTGCATCAATCCCCATTATACCATAGAGGCCCCAGGGGGTGTGCAATACAAAAATATGTCCAGTTTTTCCAGGACCGATTTCAGAGCTGGGAAATCTTTTACCAAAAAAGTACATTTTTATATGATGAAGTCTGGCCAGGATGATTGGCGATAATTGGAAAACTGGAGGGAGTGTATCAATCCCCATTATACCATAGGGGCCCCAGGGTGTGTGCAATTCAAAAATATGTCCAGTTTTTCCAGGACCGATTTCAGAGCTGGGAAATCTTTTACCAAAAAAGTACATTTTCATATGATGAAGTCTGGCCAGGATGATTGGCGATAATTGGAAAACTGGAGGGAGTGCATCAATCCCCATTATACCATAGGGGCCCCAGGGTGTGTGCAATTCAAAAATATGTCCAGTTTTTCCAGGACCGATTTCAGAGCTGGGAAATCCTTTACCAAAAAAGTACATTTTCATATGATGAAGTCTGGCCAGGATGATTGGCCATATTTGGAAAACTGGAGGGAGTGCATCAATCCCCATTATACCATAGAGGCTCCAGGGGGTGTGCAATTCAAAAATATGTCCAGATTTTCCAGGACCGATTTCAGAGCTGGGAAATCCTTTACCAAAAAGTACAATTTCATATGATGAAGTCTGGCCAGGATGATTGGCCATAATTGGAAAACTGGAGGGAGTGCATCAATCCCCATTATACCATAGAGGCTCCAGGGCGTGTGCAATTCAAAAATATGTCCAGATTTTCCAGGACCGATTTCAGAGCTGGGAAATCCTTTGTATATATATAAATCAACTGCACTTTAAAACTTTATAATTTTTTTAACTAAAATTGTGGACTAGAATAAATAGTATTAAAAGAATAATAAATAATTTATCGTCACTAATTAATGAAACAACCATAAAAAAAATTTACTTATTAAAAAAAATAAATAAAAAATAATTATTAACCAATAAAAGAAAGACCTCTCCGCGGATTTGAACCCACGACCCAAGACAATACGCACCTCATCGCTATGAGTCGGGCTACACTCTAGTTGCGTTTATAACGTACTTTAGACAGATTTGTTTGCAATTTCATTGGAGATTTTATAGAACATGTGATACAGATAACCTTGACTATTTACTGTTGCATATAAAATATCAAAATTTTGTGTGTGTGTTGTGACAAAGATCATAAAAGGAGGCTGCTAACATCGCTTTTAATATGGTTTTATTGTTACGAGTGAATAATGCACATTTATCAAATTAATATTTTTTCCATCAATTCTCCTACTCTTTGTTAGTCTCTTATGAACATCGCGATTATAAGAATTGTAGTTTCGTACTTTTATAGCAAAATATATATTCTGTTGAGTTGTCTTTTGTTATTATAAAAATACCCAAGCAGGATTCGAACCGCGTACCTTCATCATCAACGCCGTCCTACTTAACACTTGCACCAGCCACGTATGGTTATTGCGCATGGTAGAAGTGAGAATGATCGTAAATTACAATTTCTTTGTTTAAATTTGCATTTTCTTAATTTTGCCACCATGCTGAACATAATCTCCGTACATGTGTGTGTAATAAAAAATAGTTGGAAAGAACAAGTGAGAGACGACATGAAAGTTTATTGGTTTTGGGGGTGGTATTTAAACAACATTTTTAGAAACCACAGGTAGACCTCGTTTAACATGGTGGATACGATCCCGAAAAATACCGTGGTAAGCGATACAAGAAACTAGTACAAGAAGAATATTTATGTTCCTGGAATTAAAAAATACAACAAAAGTGGTTTCATTTTCGACGAGAGCTCTGTCCAATTCGAAACAGAACAGTAATACTCCTACTCTTTCTTAATCTCTTATCAATGCGATTATAAAAATCGTAGTTTTATTAGAGTTTCCTACTTTTATGAACAGATATTTAGCAAAGTATATATATTGTTGAGTTGTCTAGAGTTTTTAATAAAAAAAAAATCTATTCAAACAAACAAAACACTAGCCAAATTTGATGCATGATTTGATACACTAATGTAAATTGATATACAGTAAACTACGGATAAGTGCACATCGCATAAATGCAAAAACCGCATAAGTGCACTGGAACTTGAAGCCATTAGCCTTTTTTATACGATTACATACAAAAATACACGGATAAGTGCAACACGTATAAATGCAAAAACCGGATAAATGCACAACTTTTGCTAACCTGAAATTACTTTTTTAGTGCAACTTTGCATGCATAAATGCAAATCTCTCATACTACATAAATGTAGATTATGATTTAGAAAAACTGGAGAAAAAAATATATAAGGTTGGAACAGAAAACACGGTTCAAAAAAAGATTTCAGACTTTTTCAGCACATGTGGTTTAGGTGAATCGAATTGAGTGCAATTTAATTTGTATTTTGCAAAAAACAATGGTGCAAAATATGATTGCAATGATTCATTAACAGCTCTTATTTTGGCATTTTTTGTATGAAATACGAAAAACACTAAAACAATGAAACATAAATTTGTGATTTTTTGTACCTTAAAGTGAACTGATTTTATAAGTTTTTCTTAAAAACCTGTTGTGTAATGTAAATATAAATAAAAACATTAAACAGCTATATATTTTAATTATTTTCTTAAAGTTCCGTCCAAACTGAACTGGTGTTACAGATTAATAAAAATGCAATAATCGTGCGCTTATGCAATGTTTGTATATATGCAATAGTTGTGCACTTATCCGAGTGTTGTATAAATGCAAAAACCGCATAAGTGCACAAAAAGTCGCTCGAAAACCGATGTGCACTTATCCGTAGTCTACTGTATATGCAATATGATCGACTAAAACTAACAAACAATACAGTTTAACAATTTTTATCTTTAAAAAAAAGCCAACCAGGATTCGAACCTCATACCCCTAGCATGGACGCCGTACTGTTAAACACTTGCACCAAACTCGTATTGACATGTGGAGTGGTAGAAATGTTTATTATCGTAGATTACAATTACAATTCTTTGTTTACATTTGCGTATTCAACAACTTATTGTCATGCTGCACATTATCTACGTACAAGTGTGTGTAATAATAAATAGTCGAAAAGAACAAGTGAGAGGCGACATGAAAGTTAAATGGTTTGGGGGTGGTTTGTAAACATAATAGTTAGACACTACAGGTAGACCTCGCATAACACGGTGGGTATGATCCCGAAAAATACCGTGGTAAGCGGTACAAGAAACTAGTACAAGAAGGAGATTTATGTCCTTGTAACTAAAAAAATACAACAAAAACCGCATCCTTTTAACTTTATGAAATTCAGTTGTAGTTACATTAAAAAAAAAATAAAAAAAACTTATTTTTCTTTAATAAACTAAACTATACTTCAGATAAATTAAAAAAAGTACAATTAAAAAAATTAAATGACTAAAAGAATTTAAAATTTACCAAAGTACAATATGCTATTAAAATTTGCTCTTCATCAAGGCTTACTGGCAAACGTGCCCGTTTTTGAAGCGCTTCCGTGTGGTTCCTTGTTTTAAAGTAATCAGTTATTTTTGCCTGTTCGTCTGAGGGTTTTTTGTAAATCTCCTTGTAAGGTAACATACACTTTTCGAGTTCCCTCTTAATCTTTTATTGCTTTTCAGCAGATGGATCGGTGGTTAATAAAAACAGTTACAAATTTAATTTTTTAAAGCAAAAATGATTTTGCTAAATTTTTTTTCCTGAACGACACCATGTAGCGTGTAAAACGAAAAATTTTCCCAAAAAATAAACCGTGTTAGAGGAATACCTTGTTGTAAGAAGCACGTATTAAGTGAGGTCAACCTGTACTCTTGATAGTTCATGATGAAAAAAAGTGCTTTCTCCCTACAATTTTTAGGTGTAAATCATATGAGCCGTACCTTTTTTAATTAAATTAAATTAAGATTAAATAATTAAAACAATAAATAATATTTTAACATATTTTTGTTTATTTTTTCTGCAAACAATAGTTTAAATAAATTTTTATATACAGGAATATATTTACATAGAAGTATAAACACATCTTATTCTAAACGCTTGCGTATTCTTATTTTATGATAATATTTACATGGTGATTTAAAAAAGAACCAAATAACCGACTATTTGTTATTACACACACATGTACGGAGATGATGTTCAGCATGGTGACAAAATGAAGAAAATGCAAATTTAAACAAAGAAATTGCAATTTACGATCATTCTCACTTCTACCATGCGCAATAACCATACGTGGCTGGTGCAAGTGTTAAGTAGGACGGCGTTGATGATGAAGGTACGCGGTTCGAATCCTGCTTGGGTATTTTTATAATAACAAAAGACAACTCAACAGAATATATATTTTGCTATAAAAGTACGAAACTACAATTCTTATAATCGCGATGTTCATAAGAGACTAACAAAGAGTAGGAGAATTGATGGAAAAAATATTCATTTGATAAATGTGCATTATTCACTCGTAACAATAAAACCATATTAAAAGCGATGTTAGCAGCCTCCTTTTATGATCTTTGTCACAACACACACACAAAATTTTGATATTTTATATGCAACAGTAAATAGTCAAGGTTATCTGTATCACATGTTCTATAAAATCTCCAATGAAATTGCAAACAAATCTGTCTAAAGTACGTTATAAACGCAACTAGAGTGTAGCCCGACTCATAGCGATGAGGTGCGTATTGTCTTGGGTCGTGGGTTCAAATCCGCGGAGAGGTCTTTCTTTTATTGGTTAATAATTATTTTTTATTTATTTTTTTTAATAAGTAAATTTTTTTTATGGTTGTTTCATTAATTAGTGACGATAAATTATTTATTATTCTTTTAATACTATTTATTCTAGTCCACAATTTTAGTTAAAAAAATTATAAAGTTTTAAAGTGCAGTTGATTTATATATATACAAAGGATTTCCCAGCTCTGAAATCGGTCCTGGAAAATCTGGACATATTTTTGAATTGCACACGCCCTGGAGCCTCTATGGTATAATGGGGATTGATGCACTCCCTCCAGTTTTCCAATTATGGCCAATCATCCTGGCCAGACTTCATCATATGAAATTGTACTTTTTGGTAAAGGATTTCCCAGCTCTGAAATCGGTCCTGGAAAATCTGGACATATTTTTGAATTGCACACCCCCTGGAGCCTCTATGGTATAATGGGGATTGATGCACTCCCTCCAGTTTTCCAAATATGGCCAATCATCCTGGCCAGACTTCATCATATGAAAATGTACTTTTTTGGTAAAGGATTTCCCAGCTCTGAAATCGGTCCTGGAAAAACTGGACATATTTTTGAATTGCACACACCCTGGGGCCCCTATGGTATAATGGGGATTGATGCACTCCCTCCAGTTTTCCAATTATCGCCAATCATCCTGGCCAGACTTCATCATATGAAAATGTACTTTTTTGGTAAAAGATTTCCCAGCTCTGAAATCGGTCCTGGAAAAACTGGACATATTTTTGTATTGCACACCCCCTGGGGCCTCTATGGTATAATGGGGATTGATGCACTCCCTCCGGTTTCCCAATTATGGCCAATCATCCTGGCCAGATTTCATCATATGAAAATGTACTTTTTTGTTAAAGGATTTCCCAGCTCTGAAATCGGTCCTGGAAAAACTGGACATATTTTTGAATTGCACACACCCTGGGGCCCCTATGGTATAATGGGGATTGATGCACTCCCTCCAGTTTTCCAATTATCGCCAATCATCCTGGCCAGACTTCATCATATGAAAATGTACTTTTTTGGTAAAAGATTTCCCAGCTCTGAAATCGGTCCTGGAAAAACTGGACATATTTTTGTATTGCACACCCCCTGGGGCCTCTATGGTATAATGGGGATTGATGCACTCCCTCCGGTTTCCCAATTATGGCCAATCATCCTGGCCAGATTTCATCATATGAAAATGTACTTTTTTGTTAAAGGATTTCCCAGCTCTGAAATCGGTCCTGGAAAAACTGGACATATTTTTGAATTGCACACACCCTGAGGCCTCTATGGTATAATGGGGATTGATGCACTCCCTCCAGTTATCCAAATATGGCCAATCATCCTGGCCAGATTTCATCATATGAAAATGTACTTTTTTGGTAAGGGATTTCCCAGCTCTGAAATCGGTCCTGGAAAATCTGGACATATTTTTGAATTGCACACGCCCTGGAGCCTCTATGGTATAATGGGGATTGATGCACTCCCTCCGGTTTCCCAATTATGGCCAATTATCCTGGCTAGATTTCATCATATGAAAATGTACTTTTTTGGTAAAGGATTTCCCAGCTCTGAAATCGGTCCTGGAAAAACTGGACATATTTTTGAATTGCACACCCCCTGGAGCCTCTATGGTATAATGGGGATTAATGCACTCTCTCCAGTTATCCAAATATGGCCAATCATCCTGGCCAGATTTCATCATATGAAAATGTACTTTTTTGGTAAAGGATTTCCCAGCTCTGAAATCGGTCCTGGAAAAACTGGACATATTTTTGAATTGCACACACCCTGGGGCCTCTATGGTTTAATGGGGATTGATGCACTCCCTCCAGTTTTCCAATTATGGCCAATCATCCTGGCCAGACTTCATCATATGAAATTGTGCTTTTTGGTAAAGGATTTCCCAGCTCTGAAATCGGTCTTGGAAAAACTGGACATATTTTTGAATTGCACACCCCCTGGAGCCTCTATGGTATAATGGGGATTGATGCACTCCCTCCAGTTTTCCAAATATGGCCAATCATCCTGGCCAGATTTCATCATATTAAAATGTACTTTTTTGGTCAAGGATTTCCCAGCTCTGAAATCGGTCCTGGAAAAACTGGACATATTTTTGAATTTCACACCCTCTGGAGCCTCTATGGTATAATGGGGATTGATGCACTCCCTCCAGTTTTCCAATTATGGCCAATCATCCTGGCCAGACTTCATCATATGAAAATGTACTTTTTGGTAAAGGATTTCCCAGCTCTGAAATTGGTCCTGGAAAAACTGGACATATTTTTGTATTGCACACCCCCTAGAGCCTCTACGGTATAATGGGGATTGATGCACTCCCTCCGGTTTCCCAATTATGGCCAATCATCCTGGCCAGATTTCATCATATGAAAATGTACTTTTTTGGTAAAGGATTTCCCAGCTCTGAAATCGGTCCTGGAAAAACTGGACATATTTTTGTATTGCACACCCCCTGGAGGCTCTGTGGTATGGTGGACATTGATGCACTCTCTCCGGTTTCCCGGAAATGGTCATATCCCCATGTAGCTTTTTACTATCGTATATGTAATTTCTGGGGTAATGATTTGATGAAATTATAGGATAGAACTGTAGCCTGGGTCCTTGACTACGTCTGGAGTAAATTTTGTGTATGTTGCTCCAATATTTTCGAAGATAATTGGAATTTTCTTTATATCCTGAGAAAATTGGTTACATAACCATTCACAATAGAGAGTAGTGGAGACACCTTGGTTGGTATCTTCGCTAGTTATAAACGTTTATATCTTCACACACATGACTTTCTAAGTAACTAAAAAAACTACGGCGTATGCAAATCGGTGGGCTGGGCTTGCCACCCGCCACCAGTATAATGGCAGTGAATAAAATGAGAAATAAGAGAAAAAGAAACCCCCAAAATGTTGACGACCACCGCAAACGTTTAAAGGACCATGATTTGAGAATATGCACTTGGAATGTTAGAACTCTTTACCGACCAGGTGCCTCTATTCAACTGGCGGATGTCTTCGAAGAGTATAAGGCTGACATTACTGCTATACAGGAAATTCGGTGGACTGGATATGGATGCTCGCGGATGAGTATGTGTGACGTGTAAGAAAAAAATAAGTTTTATTCATTTTCCATTCTACGGAATCTGTGATGCAACATGTTGTACATAATCGGTTATATGGAACAAAAAACAGAATAGAAGGTCGATTAAAAAAGAAACGATTCTAGAATCAATACCAATCGCAACAGGTTCTGAAAAATTTTCCTGGGAAAGCTCCAACTGTACCGGACACTGATCCTACGTGTCTTGCTCTACAGCTCAGAATCCTGGGTAATGACTAAGAACTATCTACGGAGCGCAAAAGACCGAAGCGCTTGGAATTATTTTCTATGTGCGGCTACAGATGGATGAAATGCTATTGTTGCTGCCACATAGGCAGAAGAAGTAATTGATAAAATGGTTGAGTCTTTTCAACAACTTCTGTTAATAAACAATATTTTGCTGATTATTTCCTTGTGATTGCTAAAATTGTGTTTAGATATGAACTGCGATCAATAAAACCTTCCATTTTCAAATGATATCTTACGGATATGCGATAGCACAAGAATATATGTCATACTATGATAATGTTTTATCTTGTACTGAGGTTTTGACGTCATAAAATATGATGAATTGTCAATTTCTCGTTCTGTATCGGCTGAAAAATCAAAAATCACAACATGTAAACTATTATCTAATTGATTTTTATACATTTGTTTCTAATATTTGAATCGAATAGATAAGTTTTTATCAAATATATTTCAAATTGCAAAACTGGCAAAAAATTAATGCGCATTGAAAAAGAAAGAATAAAAATGGTTTTATTGGTTTTGTTTTTTCTTAAAAATATTATTATACCTCGATGTTGTCGACAGCAACTTCGCAGTATAAGTGTCGAGATAATCGGCATGTCTAGTAAAAGCTTCTCAAACAGTGACGTTCGTATTCGTCAGTAAACAAGTAGGTGCCGTTTGTTGTGAATAGAAAGCGTGTTAATTCACAACAATGCGAGGAGCTGTCCCATACCTCATTCATTGGGTGTAAAGGGAAATTAAGTTTTATTTTATTTTCCTGAATGATCAATAAATTCCTGTATTCGTTTGCACATTTCTTTACAGTGTAAAAAATGGTGTAAAGTTTACACCATTCGACATGAGCTTTTATAAGGATAATTATGAAATTATGCATGTAATATCAAATGTTTGCTCAATAATGTTTGGTGTAAAGTTTACACCATTCGACATGAGCTTTTATAAGGATAATTGTGAAATTATGCATGTAATATCAAATGTTTGATGATTCCACCAATGTCCAAGGATGACTTTTCTTATATCTTTCTTATATGCATATAAGCAGAAATAAATAATTGCAGATTTTATACACTGAAGAGGAGGAAATTTTACGCACCACTAAATATGATGAATGAAACAGAATCAAAAACTACACTCTTACATCCAACAACAACAAAATTGTATTTAGTTAAGTTTATGTTTTTTGCATTTTTTTACATTTTGGGGTGATTATGGAATTATACGCAGTGGTTTTTATTTACGAAATAAAACTTTTTATTAGAACAAAAAGCAAATTTAAAATAAACAACACTTTGTAATAATGTGTATTATTTATCTTTTTTTGAATAAATTCAAAAATTCCTTTCGGTCATACTATTTTTTTTAGAGTTTTTGGGGTTGAACTTTCTAAGGAGTCCCAAGCCGCTATTACTGCCAATTTTAGCTCTGCAACACTATTGTATTGCCCGTTGTTGGTGTACATTTTATGAACAAGTATGCCCCCCACTCAAATTATTATTTTTTATTTTAATAGAAAAAAAATCACACTACGCGAGTACCACGTTGAGTACCAGTAAAATATAAATACCAACACTTATAGACAATTATCTTATTGATTGTTATGTCTTAATTTTTAAGCTTAAATAAATTAAGTTTGAATTTTGTTATCGAAGATAATTAATACAAATGCTTTACAACAAATTACTATCTCCGTATAACTGATAGTAAAGGTTTTTACAATAGAAAGTGCAAAGATAATAAAAGTATTAAGCACACAGTCTGAAACTACAAATACTAACACACTGTAATAACACTTTGCCTTTTTTGCATCCCGCATTTGTGCCGGTTGGGCTTATAACTCTCGTATAAATTAATTTTTTTTTAAATGTTTTACTTGAAAATCTTACTTCTATAAATGAAACTATTATATCAAATGCACTCCTACTATGTCGAAGATTAGCCAAAAATAATACCATAATAATTTAAATGTATATGTTTATTTGACATTTCGCCAAATTTCATTTATTTATCATTTATATATATTCAATTCAAAGAAATATATTTAGGCAGCAGCAATTGCACCAGCAACTGCGGATCCAACATCGATCACATTCTTGGCAGTATTGATGTCACCGACAACTTTATCAACTTTCTTGTATCCTTTGCTCTGTTATAAAACAATAATATTTAAGTTATAGTACTAATATTTCAGAAGAGTGAAGATCTTACCAATTCATGACCAATGTGGCCGAAGCGATGATGATGAGCTTCAGCGGCTTGTTGGCCGAAAAGGCACAAGACCAAGAATGCCAAGAAAGCGAAATATTTGTTGAAGTTCATTGTGGTGTTAGCTGTTGTAGTTACAAACTGATTGTTTGAAGTTTATACTTTTTGAGGGTATTTATATAGTCACATTGCAGCCCGTTTATTTTAGATAGTTTTTGTTAGTTGTTCGTTTATCAAATTTATATTTTAAATAATATATAATTTAACTGATTAAAAACATTGTTGCAATAATCAAGTAGATACGTCTTATAGGTTATGAGTAGTTTGCCTTAAGTTTTTTTTTTCACTGATACAGAACGCAATTAATGATGAGGTTTGTATTTAGTCGAATAGGTGCACAAAATTTCGTATGATAACAGCTGTAAGCATGTTGTGATATGTGATTGATTATATTACTTATAGTGATAACTGAGGAGATGTTATGTAATTAAATCTAAACACGAGTTGTTCAATTACATAAAATTCGTAGAACATTTTTTGTATGACATGGCAATTTTCTTCATACAGCCGAAGAAGTTACAGTATAAAATACAAGAACAAGATTTATAAAATATTACAAATTTACAAAACTCTTCTTAAAATTAATTGAAAAAATTTAACACAAACAATTAACAATGTTTTTCGAGACACGGGATTGCATTTCGTTTTGAACAGGCGATTATCATGCGGATGACCTGGGTTCGAGCCCTGCAATACTCGTCTTTATTGCTTTAATCTGCTGCCGCATCGACAGTAAATTCAGAGTAATCTTATCGAAAAGGGGCAGTTTGTATGGGAGGTGAGAGTAGTTTTTGTCCGAAATTGAAATGAACATACAACATTTAAGCTCGATAGTTCTTAAACTGTAATTACACGGATAGACTAACAGACGGATGCACGGACATCTTTAAACCGTTGATATATGCATATTGTCAAACCTACCACCTCTACTAATGGGCGTTACAAATGAAAAAACATTGGTCATGCATTGGTAAGATTTCCGCACTGTTGTCATAATAATACTATAGCACTGTGCAACAAATGGTAGGGGTCAGTGATCGGCATGGGTTCTGAATATTGGGAAATTTATATCAATCAAAAAAAGTTGTATGTGTCCCGCTGTTTCGCTAGGTCTCTGGTATAAAACTGATAACTGTGTTGTATTACTGAGAACTGCGTTGAATAATATGCAATTATCTCAAAGGACACGCCCACCTCCCGTATATCCAATAACGGAAAAAGCCTGAGAATCCAACAAAAGTCAAAAAGTGCGATAAATAGGAAGGAAGACAAAGACAACACCAGTGCGAACTACACTATAGCAATAATTTAGTAACAAGGTTTCAGCTGTGATATAAACATTAAGAAAAATTTTAAAACTGTGATATTTTTAAATTTTTGTGATTGTTTCTAATTTTAACTTGAAATTTATGATTTATGTTGTTAAGAACAATAAATGTTATTTTATTTAAATGTGAAATGTGACGAAAAAGATTGATTGTAAGTTTTATTATTATTTAAATGTTTAAATTCAAGACTGGAAACTAGTGCTCCTTTGTTATTTCTATATATGTCTTTGCCAGATTAATAAAAAATCCCTGAAGATGCTGGAAAATACCAGCGAAACGTCGGATATCAATGAAATAAAACAATCTTTTATTTAGAATTGAAGAGAAGGACCTTAAAAGCCCAATTAAAATTATCTAATAAAATTAAATTATACATTAAAAAAGGTCGATAATTATTACAATAAGGAAAAACTTATATTTTCTAAAACTGTTGTTGGTATTGCACCAAATGAACTGGGACCGGCTGTGACATGACAGTAAGATCAAGCCACTACCATGCGGGAGATCCCGGATTAATTCACAACAACGCGAAAAGCTATCGCATACCTTATTCATGGGATGTAAACGGAAATTAAGTTTAGTTTTATTGAACCAAATTTAGCTCGATTTGTGTATGATATGTTTATCTCCAGATCAATTGACGAGGCATCAGATAGATCACGTGATAGTCGATGGAAGACACGCATCGAGTGTTCTGGACGTACGAGTGATCACGTGTGCGAACATTGACTCCGATCACTACCTTACCGCACAAGGCTAAGGATGGCGAAAAACGTACATAACTAGGCACAACGAAAGCTGGACATCGGTAAACTGCGGACCACAGAGGTAGCTGACGCCTACTGCAACCACCTAACTCAACTGCTACGGAATGCTCTTACCTCTGATAATAAAGCGTACTTGGGTACTCAAAGCCATCTCAAGAAGATGCCTGGTACAATGATGAATGTCGCAATGCCACGAGAGAGACGAATGATGCATAAAGGACGAAACTGCAGCCAATGCCAACGCGAGCTGTTCGTGAACGGTACAGGGAGAAGATACGGGAGGCAACTCGTCTATTTCGACGGAAAAAGAAGGAGCTGAAGAAGAGACAGGGTGAGTGCACAGAGTTGCTCCGAAGTAGGGGGCAGCCCGAAAATTCTACCAGAGAGTTAAGGAGAAAATGCCCCTCTGCACGGACACACGGAGAGAACATTTCAGCAACCAACGGATACGGACACCACTCCATCACAATGGTATTAACTGTCCACCTCCGAGTCAGAGCGAGATACGTGTGGCAATATCCCGCCTTAAAAATAACAAAGCCGTTGAAGCCGATGGTCTCCCGGCTGAATTATTTAAGGCAGGTGGACAGGAGCTAATTAGGAGCATGCATCGGCTACAGGTACAGGGAGAAGAGACGAGAGGCAACTCGTCTATTTCGACGGAAAAAGAAGGAGCTGAAGAAGAGACAGGGTGAGTGCACAGAGTTGCTCCGAAGTAGGGGGCAGCCCGAAAATTCTACCAGAGAGTTAAGGAGAAAATCCCCCTCTGCACGGACACACGGAGAGAACATTTCAGCAACCAACGGATACGGACACCACTCCATCACGATGGTATTAACTGTCCACCTCCGAGTCAGAGCGAGATACGTGTGGCAATATCCCGCCTTAAAAATAACAAAGCCGTTGAAGCCGAAGGTCTCCCGGCTGAATTATTTAAGGCAGGTGGACAGGAGCTAATTAGGAGCATGCATCGGCTACAGGTACAGGGAGAAGAGACGAGAGGCAACTCGTCTATTTCGACGGAAAAAGAAGGAGCTGAAGAAGAGACAGGGTGAGTGCACAGAGTTGCTCCGAAGTAGGGGGCAGCCCGAAAATTCTACCAGAGAGTTAAGGAGAAAATGCCCCTCTGCACGGACACACGGAGAGAACATTTCAGCAACCAACGGATACGGACACCACTCCATCACAATGGTATTAACTGTCCACCTCCGAGTCAGAGCGAGATACGTGTGGCAATATCCCGCCTTAAAAATAACAAAGCCGTTGAAGCCGATGGTCTCCCGGCTGAATTATTTAAGGCAGGTGGACAGGAGCTAATTAGGAGCATGCATCGGCTACAGGTACAGGGAGAAGAGACGAGAGGCAACTCGTCTATTTCGACGGAAAAAGAAGGAGCTGAAGAAGAGACAGGGTGAGTGCACAGAGTTGCTCCGAAGTAGGGGGCAGCCCGAAAATTCTACCAGAGAGTTAAGGAGAAAATGCCCCTCTGCACGGACACACGGAGAGAACATTTCAGCAACCAACGGATACGGACACCACTCCATCACAATGGTATTAACTGTCCACCTCCGAGTCAGAGCGAGATACGTGTGGCAATATCCCGCCTTAAAAATAACAAAGCCGTTGAAGCCGATGGTCTCCCGGCTGAATTATTTAAGGCAGGTGGACAGGAGCTAATTAGGAGCATGCATCGGCTACAGGTACAGGGAGAAGAGACGAGAGGCAACTCGTCTATTTCGACGGAAAAAGAAGGAGCTGAAGAAGAGACAGGGTGAGTGCACAGAGTTGCTCCGAAGTAGGGGGCAGCCCGAAAATTCTACCAGAGAGTTAAGGAGAAAATCCCCCTCTGCACGGACACACGGAGAGAACATTTCAGCAACCAACGGATACGGACACCACTCCATCACGATGGTATTAACTGTCCACCTCCGAGTCAGAGCGAGATACTTGTGGCAATATCCCGCCTTAAAAATAACAAAGCCGTTGAAGCCGATGGTCTCCCGGCTGAATTATTTAAGGCAGGTGGACAGGAGCTAATTAGGAGCATTCATCGGCTAATGAAGAACATCTGGCTAGAGGAGAGCGTGCCCTGGTATTGAAGTCTCAATCTGTTTTGTCTAATATACAAAAAAGGAGATCGTAGTGAGTGTAAGAAATAGGGTGATAGGTTGTGCTGTACACTATTTAATATAGTTATGGAGAAGGTGATGAGAATGCCTGGTGTCAACATGCCACTAGCTTATGCCGATGATATAGACATCATTGGCCGAAATCTGCCGGATGTTACTGCAGTTTTCTCATTGCTAGAAGAGGAGTCAGTAAAAATAGGTTTAGCGGTCAACGAACACAAAACAAAAGTAATGACTTCAACGAACAAAGAGTCCTCTCGATGGGGACGCACTGTCAAAAATAATAATGTTAGCCAAGAAATCAAGCGGAGAATAGTGCTCGCCAATAGATATTTTTGCGGACTTCGGCAGAACTTTAGAACACCACCTTATCTCGAGATACTAAGAAACAGCTATACAAGGTGTTAATTTTACCCGGTTTGTCGTATGTCACCGAATCGTGGGTGCTTACGACAACGGACATACTAAACCTGGGAGTATTCGAGAGAAAAGTACTCCGAAAAATATATGGACCTATCTGTGTTGACGGCGAGTTTCGCCATCGGATGAACCATGAGCTGTTTGAGCTTTACCACGACATTATCGTTGCTAAAAGATTTAGAATCCAACGACTTCTATGGCTGAGACATATTGCCAGGATGGTTGTAAATGCTTGAGCGAGAAAGGTGTGTAAGGCTAGTGGTTGGCCACGTACCACCGTCTGATAGGACTACCTGGAGAACGTACGCAGAAGACCGAAGCGTATGGAATTCTTTAATACTTTAGGCCTCCAATTTATGAACCACGTTCGTAAGTCGTATAGGCTACTTAAGTAAGTATGTGTCTGATATGTATATTGTAGACAACTATGTTGAAAGGAAAAATTCAGCTTTACGACTTTGAATTGATAGGCAAGACCTGAGAAATCCGGATGATTAACCAACCACGCCCCTTCTGGTACCTCCTATATAAATGACCGAATTAACTCAACTATTTTCACTAGATATAAAATTGTTTTTATGCCGACTTTATTAAGATTTCAAGGACCTTATCTAGTTTCAATGTGGCTGTTTTTTTACAAATGTTGGCCTTAAAAATATGTTAAAAATATTTTAAAAAATAAGTTAAAAATTTCATTAAAAAATCAATCGATATTCTAAAATGTGATTTGTACTTTTCACTCAGATACATTAAATTTATAATCACTTACACTAATAACGATAACTGGATTATACATGCCAAAGTGTGCGGATAAATTTGTTTGTTCTTATTTTACTTTGGCTTTATTTCTACAATTTGCATAGGGAAAATTGCAAACTGCGAGATACATGATTTCGTATATTAGTATGTATTCTATATTTGTTAAATGTTGCACTCCATAATAAATAAATTAAAAATACACAACTTATTTTGTATTCTAACGATTTACTTTATTTGTCACATACGCATGTCTAATCTTAAATTCATATTTATGCTTCAACAGCGACACCAGCAATAGCGGATCCAACCTCGATTACTTTCTTGGCTGTACTGATGTGGCCGGCAACTTTGTCCACTTTCTTGAATCCTTTGCTCTGTTATGAAACAATAATTTTTAAGTTATAGTACTAGTATATAAAAAGTGCAAAGATCTTACCAATTCATGACCAAAGTGACCGAAACGAGCTTCTGCGGCTTGTTGACCCAAAAGACACAAGACCAAAAAAGCCAAGAAAGCGAAATACTTGTTGAAGTTCATTGTGGTGTTTTAACTGTTGTAGGTACAAACTGATTGTATAGAACTTGGATACTTCTTGGTGGTTTTTATAGTAAAATTTTACCGAGACTACTTACAAGTAGTTTTTGGTTTGTATAGGTTTTGTTTTATCATAACACTTGATAAAATTTAATTGATGTGGGTATCAATATCATATGTATTCCTAATAATTAAATTTACACGGACATCAGTTTATGCGTATTTTGCTGATGTGTTTACTGATACACAAAGTGATTAACAGTCAAAACAATGCTATGAATTCTCATAATTATTGCTTAAACAATATCTATTGCAAAATATGATTGATATAAATGTTCTTCTTCTTCTTCTTTACTGGCAGCAACAACAGAAATGCATCTATCAGTAGCCGCACTTACTTAGGTGGCCCATTACAACTTACAAACATGGTTTATAAGTTTGAGGCCTGAAGTATTAAAGAATTCCACACGCTTCGGTCTTGTGCGTGTGTTCTCCAGTTAGTCCTACCAGATGGTGGGACGTCGCCTACCACTTGGTCCTTCCAACGGAGTTTGGGTCTCCCTGCTCTGCGCCGTCCTTCAGGTTCGCCTTCAAACACCTTTCTCGCTGGAGCATTTACATCCATCCTGGCAACATGACCCAGCCATCGTAGTCGTTGCATTCTGACTCTTTTAGCTACGTCGATGTCGTGGTAAAGCTCATACAGCTCATGGTTCATCCGATGGCGAAACTCGCCGTCGACACAGATAGTAGCCGCACTACTGCAAAATAAATACATTTTATTTACAATAACAGTATTTAATACAGTTACAATTAAAAAAGAAGTATTTCCAAATTTTGAAAAAGATGTTTTTTTTAATCTGCATTTAAAAATTGAAATAGTTTCTGAATCTTTAACAAACTGTGGCAAAATATTATATTCCTTGCTGCCCATATACTGTATTCGTTGCTTTGTTGTTTCCAAACGACAACGACATATGCGTAAATTGGCATGGTTTCGCGTGTTAAACGAGTGCGAAGATCTATAAAACTTATTGGTATGATGACCAATGTTATTTATAGATTTGTACACATAAGTAAGTAACTGCATATACAACCCGTAAATGGGTACTTAACAGTTCCGTCACCTGGTCCATCCATCGGAGTTTTGGTCGCCCCCTCCTGCGCCGCCCATCGAGTTTATTGCCGAAGACTTTTCGAGCCGGAGCGTTTTCGTCCATTCGTGCAATGTGTCCAAGCCAGCGGATTCGCTCTATTTCATAGATTTAGTTTTAAGGTTTTTCATATTAGCTTACTGGTTGACGATAGAAAAAAAGAAAAAAATAAGCCAATGTGATGTTCTTTTAACGCTTTGCATCAATTTTCGGCGGAGTGTAGTTACATACTCTACCTGGTCTACCCAACGAATTTCTTATTAAAATTATTCTAAACTAGCGGACCCGGTGAACTTCGTCTCGCCCCAATTTTATGCCTTTAGATAAACTCAGTAGAGAATGTTTGATAAACATTGATTTTCGATTAGTTTTTCGCCTCAAAAACAAACAACGAAGGCGGTTCTCCAAAACTCGAAAAGGCAACGTTTAACTGACCGGACATAAAACAGGGAAATTCGAGATTAATCTCATATACTTCCAACGATTGGCCTTGCGATTTATTGATTGTCGTCGGGGAATTGGAATGGATGATCAGTTGGAATTATCTAATTCGTAAGATAAGGACTTCCCCTTCTTTGAATTTGTTCTTTATGATCGTCTGAAATCACATTTTTTTATCAGATTTTTGACGGACAACCGCGTACCGTTGCACAATTTCGGTTGATTCAGATTCCGCAATATGATTATGATCGATCCCACCTTTATCTGTAAATTATGCGGCATATTAAGCGAGTGGAAAATTCGGTCGGATTGTTGGTCACTTCATCCTTTACGGTCACGCTGTAAACAGATTTGTACGAATGCAGTTTTCAAGCGATTTAACTTTCTAATTTGAAATTGTAGCTATTAATGTATTTATTCTTCTCTGCTAGTAACATACTGCCCGTAAATTAATCCAATCGAGATTTTTATAATTTTGTGCAATGTCATGAGTTACTTTTCCAACGATGTGAACTGGCAAAAATTTGCTGGGAACGATATCAATTCAGTCGAAACATCAACCCGAATTTGGCCATTGCCAAGCGCTGGCAGTTGTTTCGGGAATTCAGCAGAAGATGGGAGGTTCTGGAATGAGCCCCTAATTTGTTGGTCAATTACCACTTCTAGACGTTTTCAAGCATGGTTTTAGTAAATCAGCAGCATTAGACATTTTGAGCAAAATCATAGCCCCACCAAATCGTTTTAAATTCCCTCGTAAATCCTTTATCGTTCGGTCAACTACTTCCAAAGCTCATTTAGTCGTTATCGAGCATTCATCCGAAATGTTGATTTGGCATTTCCGCTCTACTTCGCCGTTGCGAAATTCTTGGTCATTGTATACTTTGGCTTTTCAACTGTGAGAAGATTCATCGACAGTTTTAAAGTGGAATTTGCAGTTCTAATGCCTTCCAACAATGTGACAGGTATGCCAGAGGATGCAGTGGCTAACGTTATTTGAGATCTTGACCAAATTGTTGACGGAATCAACAAAAAATGACTTAGGTGTCCCATTTGGAGCATCGAGAAAGTAAATGCCTCCAGTTTAATCGTGAATCGTACACGTTCTTGTACTCGGTATTTAACAGCGGCACATTAGTTCGAACTCTTCCGATCAGCTCATCTAGATTATAGTCTTGCTCCCGTTAAAATTCGCAATCGAATGCATTTTGCATAGAACGATTTGACGCTGGCACTCCCAATGTCGGGTTCGACGGATTTTTATTTAAATATTATTTTTCTCGTTACCATCCAACATTTAACCGAAAATTTTCCACCTAGACATCGTTCAAAACCATCAAATCATGCGAAAATTGCAAAATTTAGTCAATAAAAAAAACACATTTTTTGGACTTTTCCGGAATTTTCCGAGTTTTTCCCTAAGAATTTTCTATTTTTCCATTCGAAAAGCCATACCCTAACAACTGCACACAAAATTCCATACAAAAAACCAATTTTCGATTTTTCCACTTTCCCGACTTTTTCAAAGGATTTTCCCAAAATGATATTGCATAAAACCATCATACCAATTACGAACAATTTAATAAAAATTGGAAACAAAATGGGCCATCCGTTCTTCCTTGATGAATTATTACACACTGTTTACACCGTTTTTATACATATACGTTTCACAATAAACCGATTTTTTCCAAGCAGCACAACGAATTTTCCACCTTTACGTCGTCTAAAATCATCAAATCAAGCGATACAATGAAAAATTTCGATGAAAAAATTCAAAATTTTCGAGTTATTTCAAGAATTTTCCGAGTTTTCCACCAAGAATTTTTCTATTTTTCCATTCGAAAAGTCATTTTGGAATGATTATCCGAAATTTTCACATTTACATCATTCAAAATTATCAAAACACAAAAAAATTTCAAATTTCGTCGAAAAAAAATTCAAATTTTTGGAATTTTTCCAGAATTTTCCAACCAAAATTTTCTGTTTTTTCAACCGAAAAGCCACTACGGAACAATTGCACACAAAAAGTTATACAAAAACTCAATTTTTCGAGTTTTTCCGGAATTTCCGGAATTTCCGAGTTTTCCACCGAGAATTTTTCTATGTTTTCATTCGGAAAGTCATTTCGGAATAATTATCCAAAATTGTTCACTGTTACATCGTCCAAAATTATCAAATCATACGATAATATGCAAAATTTCGTCGAACAACAAATTCAACTTTTTGAATTTTTCCGGAATTTTCCGCATTTTTCAACAAAAATTTGCCATTTTTCTACTCGAAAAGCCATTCTGTAACAATTGCACACAAAATTCCATACAAAAAGGCAATTTTCGGTTTTTCCAATTTTCCGACTTTTCCGGAAAATTTTCTTTCACATAAACCTGCTCCTGCCAATAACGAACAACTTAAAAAAAGTTTGAGCAAAATCGGCCCAGCCGTTCTCAATTGATGAATTACTATACATTTTTGCCACCATTTTTATATATATAGATAAGACTTATAAAATCTTTATTCCAAGTTTAAATACGTAACAAAATAAAAAATTCAAATTTTAATTAAAAAAAAAAAAAACAAATTTAATGCCCTTTTTGCTAAAACTAGAACTATGAGCTTGCAATTTAAAGTCGGTATGTTTTCATCAACTTTTACTTTTTCCTCCTAACATTTTTACGAATGTACCTTATCTTCGCACCCTTAGGGGGCTCCCATACAAGAATTTTCTAAACTATTTAAAAATTTTTAACAGAAGCCCCCTTAGGGTGTGAAGATAGGGGCTAGGTAAGTTCGAGAAAAATGTTAGAATGGAAATACTAGTGGGGGTCAGTTATACATTTTACCCCTCTACGAGGCACCAAGAGAGCGACAGGATCTGATTTCTTAAAAAAAATTATAAAAATAAAAAAAATAATTAGGATTACCTTAAGGGTTAAAGATAGAGGTTTAAATATGTTTTGAGAAAGTGTTGGGGTTGGAAAAATATTGGGTGTCGGTCACACATTTGACTTCTCTAGGGGGAACTTTTAGGGCAGTAAGTAGCAAATTTTATAAAAATTTGATTTTTTTTACATGGGAGCCTCCTTAGGTGTGAAGATAATGGGTAGGTATGTATGGGAAAAATGTTAGCAGGGAAAAATGGCTGTTATACATTTGAACCCTCTAGGGGCAATTCCGGGTCAGTTGCAGGGCCTGTTGTGGATTTTTTTCCTTAATACGAAAAGTTTCTCGTTCAAAACCGGGGGCTCGATTTTGATTTTAGACTAAAACTATAAGAAACTTAGTTTTTTAGGATAATTTCAAACTCTAACCTTAAATTAGCTGAGAACTATAAGAGAGAGAGAGAGACAATAAGTCACTAGGGATTGTATCCAGCATCAGCAAATACAACCTCAAGTCGCATTATTTACATTTTTAGCGACATTGAATCAACGTTAATTGAATACCTAAGGCTGAGTAGAGTTTTGCGCTACAAGTTGATGAGTCTACTTATACACCTCACATCACACCTCATTCCTGATATTAGGTACACTGACTGATGTGAAAATAAGAGAATTAAAGAGCTATTTTTCTCTATTTTTTTTAAATGGATTGAAAAATACGGGACTATATCAAGTTCTTAAGGCTTTAAAAATAAGTAAATAAATATATAGGGTTCGATATGATAAGTTTTTTTTATAGTTATGCCAGATTTGCATATCAATTCATAGTAATGAAACTGAATGGATTTCAAAATCGTGCAAAATATTATTTTTCGGGAAAAAAATATGCTAATTTGCAAGTAAGTTTATTAAATAAAGTCAAAAATTCTAATATTATGCAGCTTTTCGCAAAAGAAGTTATTGGAGAAATAAAAATTGTCTGCATTTTGTATGGGAGGTGCTAGAAGGTTAGGGAAATTCCGTTTCCATATTTTAGACTATAACTACATTTTGGAAACTAGACCACTTCTTTCTGAAAACTAAATATCGTACCCCAAAACATATTAATTAACAACAAATGTATTTTGTATTCTAGCGCCTTATTTTATTATTCATTTATGTCCAATCGTAAAACTATATTTAGGCTTCAACAGCGACACCAGCAATAGCGGATCCAACCTCGATCACCTTCTTGGCAGTACTGATGTGGCCGGCAACTTTGTCAACTTTCTTCAATCCTTTGCTCTGTTTTAAAACAATAATATTTAAGTTATAGCACTAGTATTTAAAAAGTGCAAAGATCTTACCAATTCATGACCAAAGTGACCGAAACGAGCTTCTGCGGCTTGTTGACCCAAAAGACACAAGACCAAAAAAGCCAAGAAAGCGAAATACTTGTTGAAGTTCATTGTGGTGTTTTAACTGTTGTAGGTACAAACTGATTGTATGGAGCTCAGTACTTCTTGGTGGTTTTTATTTGTATAGGTTTTGTTTTATCATAACACTTGATAAAATTTAATTGATGTGGGTATCAAATACATATGTATTCCTAATAATTAAATTTACACGGATATCAGTTTATGCATATTTTGGTGATGTGTTTACTGATACACAAAGTTTAGTAACATTACATTTCCTCAATTATCGCCGTAAAAATATATATCAATCATATTTAGCAAGAAAAAAAAAACGAAAGTTGTCAGGCTAAGATAATAAGCATAAGTTTTAAAATTTTGACAAAACAATAACCTTTCCTAATCACGTTGTGTAAACATACCCGTGCCTATTTAATTGTTAAGGATAAATTTTTAACACTTGTCAAATCAATTTTTATCAAAGTAACTGTGATAAAAGAAATACTATACAAAACAACAACTATTGGAAAATAATCTTTGTACAATTTGATTATAAAAACAACCAAGAAGTACTGAGCTCCATACAATCAGTTTGTAACCGCCACAGCTAAAACATCACAATGAACTTCAACAAGTACTTCGCTTTCTTGGCTTTTTTGGTCTTGTGTCTTTTGGGTCAACAAGCCGCAGAAGCTCGTTTCGGTCACTTTGGTCATGAATTGGTAAGATCTTTGCACTTTTTAAATACTAGTACTATAACTTATATATTATTGTTTTATAACAGAGCAAAGGATTCAAGAAAGTTGACAAAGTTGCCGGCCACATCAGTACTGCCAAGAAGGTGATCGAGGTTGGATCCGCTATTGCTGGTGTCGCTGTTGAAGCCTAAATATAGTTTTACGGTTGGACATAAATTAATAATAAAATAAGTCGTTAGAATACAAAATACATTTGTTGTTCATTAATATGTTTTGGGGTATGATATTTAGTTTTCAGAAAGAAGTGGTCGAGTTTCCAAAATGTAGTTATAGTCTAAAACATGGAAACGGAATTTCCCTAACCTTCTATCACCTCCCATTCAAAATGCAGACAATTTTTATTTCTCCAATAGCTTCATTGCGTCCCTTCTGGTAGCTTCCATACAAATAGTCGAATTCACACTAATTCACAGACATGCATATCTTTTTTGTAAGTACATGGAATTGCGACTTGTTTTTTTTGCGTAAGATGTGAGCATAAGAAAATTTGACTCAGAAATCGGGCGATATAGTCCATATATCGCCCGACCCTTTCTGGTACCTCCCATACAAAATGACATATTTATGGAAAGTTATTATTTCCCTCATAACTTTTGAACTGCAGGACATTTTACAGGATATTGTAACATCCAACTCTCATACAAACTACGATTTTTTTTTGCGGCACAAAGTTTTAAAAATTGTTCTTGTGCAAATAACCTGATTAATCACCATTTTTACATATGGGGCAGGGAATAAGACCTTCTTTTTTCTTTAATTTGCTTCCAAGTTTCTAAATATCGTATCTGTTAAATGCCTTTTAAAAATCAATCGAATTTTGTCTTTATAGTACCTATATAGTATAGTACCTAATGGCATGTTGGTATTTCTGAGGGTGCTTGAGGATTTGAAAAAGTTTGAAAAGTATGACAAATCTAAGATAACCGGAAGTGTATTTAACATAGAGCAAACCTTTACGAGGTTTCAAAACTTTTATCGATTCTTTGAAAATTTATATAAATTTAACATATGCACTTTTGCAATAAGAATACAGATTTATCGTTGGTATACTCCGTAAACTGATCAATTCTATTTTGATAATTCAGAGATAAATTAAATTTAACATAAAATTGATCTAATTTTTTCTTAACTTTTGTTTTCAATTTACTAGTGACAAGAGAATTTTTAAAAACGGAAAATGGCTAACCAAAACTTATATTGGCCTGTTTACGCAGTATGCCAACGATATAGGTCAAAGAAGCATGGTAAAGTTCCTGATCGGTTTAACTTGGCAAACCCAGAGTGATCCTTGCCAATTGCACTTCAAGTCTACACACAGAGCTCCATATTCGCGGTACTACTGCGGAAGGAGTACCTCCACGTGGTGGCGCCTAGAAACGTACCTTTGACACCCGTCAGAGCACGGCTAACTGTGAGGGGCGAAACCTAAAACCCTGGCACGTCTGCTTAGAGTGAGCGGGTCAGAATGGGCGGCTGTAATAAAATCCTGGCAGGAGGAGAAAACTGCGACGTGGTGCGCTGGGCAATGAAAAGAAGTAAGGAAAATATAAAATGGACCTCCCAAAATGTTGAAGACCACCGCAAACGAATTAAGGACCATGATTTGAGGATATGCACCTGGAATGTTAGAACTCTGTATAGACCAGGTGCCTCCATCCAACTGGCGGAAGTTCTCGAAGGATACAAGGCTGATATAACCGCTTTACTGGAAATCCGGTGGACGGCACACGGGTGCTCGCACATGAAAGCTTGCGACATCTACTATAGTGGCCACTGGCCATGTGGATACGCACAAGTTTGGATGTGGGTTTGTGGTTGGCAAGAGACTGCGACACCTAGTCTCAAGGTTCAACCCGTTGTACGAACGTATAGCCACTTTAAGAGTCAAAACAAAGTTTTTTCACATAACACAGAAGAAAAAGTGATGAGGATAAAGACGAGTTCTACGAGAGCTTAGAAAATGTAGCCCGAGCTATGACATCAAAATTATACTAGGCGATTTAAATGCTAAAATAAGCAGGGAGACCGCATTTGAGCCTGCCATCGGAAAATTCAGACTGCATACCGAGACGTCAAACAATGGTATCTGACTGATTGATTTCTCTGCGGCAAGAAATATGGTAGTAGGCAGCACTAAATTTGACCATAAAAATATTCATAAGGCACCATGATTATTTCAAGATCAATTGACGAGGAATCAGAATTTACTCGTCTTTTTAGACGGAAAAGGAAGAAGCTGAAGAAGAGACAGGATGAGTGCACAGTAGACCTTATCACCTTACAGGCACACAAAAAAAAGTTATCCGTACACCAGCGAATATGAAACATTGTTCCAAGGACATTTAAAAAAAACAAACATTTTCAGACAAACACATCGATATATCATACTTTAATATCTGAATGTAAATACTGTTTGAATGTCTAAAGCCAATTGTAAAAAAACTAATTAGACCATATCAGTGCAGCTTTAGACCTGGTAAATCTATGACGGATCAAATATTCACCTTAAGATAAATCCTGGAAAAAACTCATAAAAGCAGATGGACACCTACCACCCCTTTGTCGACAACAAAGCTGCCTTCGACTCTCCGATAAAGAGTAAGTTATATGAAGCCATGTCAGAGTTTGGTATTCCTGCAAAGCTGATTTGACTTTACAGATGTCCCTTGGAAATCACCAAATCCTTGGTTAAGATTGATAAAGATCAGTCTTAAGTTTTCAACACGGAAAGAGGTCTCAGGCTGGGTGATAGCTTGTCCTGTACTCTATTTAATATAGTTATGGAGAACGTGATGAGAAAGGTTGGTGTCAACATGTCTGGCACCATATTCCACAAGAGCCACATGCCAATAGCCTATGCCGATGATATTGACATCATTGACCGAAATCTGTCGGATGTTACTGCAGTTTTCTCATCGATAGAAAAGGAGTCAGCATAAATGGGTTTAGCGGTCAACGAGGACAAAACAAAAGTGGTGCTTACGATAACAGACATAGTAAACCTGGGAGTCTTTGAGAGAAAAGTACTCCGAAAAATATTAGGACCCCAATCTGTGTCGACGGCGAGTTTCGCCATCGGAAAGAACCATGAGCTGTATGAGCTTTACATCGACGTAGCTAAAATATTCAGAATAAAACGAGTTCGATGGCTGGGACATATTGCCAAGACGCATGTAAATGCTCCAACGAGATAGGTGTTGGAAGGCGAACCTAATATTCATTCAAGTTACTGGCTTATAAGGGCGTAAAGGAAAGAAACATCGTTTTTTACCCGTAATTCAAGATTTTTTTTCGCACCGTAAATTTTAGCGGAAATGGTCGGAATTATTCAGCCAATGCTTGCAAAAAATTAATATTTCTTCCCTAAATGTAAAAGGAAATCTGTATCATAATGTATCATATCATATTAGATTCTCATATGTTTCATGTCCTAAAATAGTATTAGTTGCCTCATAAATTGTTAATTCCACACTCAATTACTCTTTTTTTATTTTCAGATTTTCAGAAGATTCAGCTTTACGACTTTGAATTAATAGGCAAGACCTACTAAAACCCGGAAATGATTAACCAACCACTCCCCTTCTGGTACCTCTTTTATAATTGACTGAATTATCTCAATTATTTTCATTAGACACAAAATTGTTTTTATGCGGACTTTAGAATTAGATTTCAAGGACCCTAACTATTTTTAATGTGGCTGAAACCTATAAATGTTGGATGTTCCTTAAACATAAGTAAAAAAAACTGTTATAAATATCATTAAAAATCAGTTAAAATTGTAAATGTGATTTGTAACTTTCACAACTATAATTTCGAGGTGGTAGATAATTTTGTCTACCTAGGCTCCGCCATCAACAAAGCAAATAATGTCAGCCTAGAAATCCGGAGAAGAATCCTGCTTGCAAATAAATGCTACTACGGACTAAGCAAGCGATTGAATGACAGAGCCCTCTCTCGACGAACAAAACTCAAGCTATACCAGATACTAATTCTACCTGTCTTAATGTATGGCTCAGAATCCTGGGTTGACAAGCGGATGAATCGGTTCTGGCGGTATTCGAGAGAAAAATACTCCGTAAAATATATGGGCCCATCATCGTTAACGGAGAGTATTGACGTCGTATGAATCATGAGCTGTACGAGCTGTACACTGACATTGACGTGGTCAAACGCATTAAGGTGCAACGGTTGCGTTGGCTAGGTCATGTTGTACGCATGGACGAAAATGCTCCAGCTCGAAAAGTCTTCGACAATGAACTCGATGGACGGCACAGACGAGGGCGACCTAAACTCCGTTGGAAAGACCAGGTTACTGAGAACCTTACAGAACTCGGTGTGACTAACTGGAGAAGAAGCGCAGAAGATCGAGGCGCTTATAATATTTTTCTACGTGCGGTATATAATCCACTGGGATTGCATAGAAGTACCAGCTAAGTAAGTAAGTAAGTAACTTTCACACAGGTATATTAAATTTATAATCACTTATACTATTAACGATAACTGGATTATACATGCCAAAGTGTGCGGATAAATTAGTTTGTTCTTATTTTACTTTGGCTTTATTTCTACAATTTGCATAGAGAAATTTGCAAACTGCGAGATGATTTCGAGATGATTTCATATATCAGTATGTATTCTATATTTGTAAAATGTTTCACTCCATAATAAATAAATTAAAAATACATAACTTATTTTGTATTCTAACGATTTACTTTATTTTTCACATACGCATGTCTAATCCGAAATTCATATTTATGCTTCAACAGCGACACCAGCAATAGCGGATCCAACCTCAATTACCTTCTTGGCAGTACTGATGTGGCCGGCAACTTTGTCAACTTTCTTCAATCCTTTGCTCTGTTTTAAAACAATAATATTTAAGTTATAGTATTCATATTTCGAAAGAGTAAAGATCTTACCAATTCATGACCAAAGTGACCGAAACGAGCTTCTGCGGCTTGTTGACCCAAAAGACACAAGACCAAAAAAGCCAAGAAAGCGAAATACTTGTTGAAGTTCATTGTGGTGTTTTAACTGTTGTAGGTACAAACTGATTGTATGGAGCTCAGTACTTCTTGGTGGTTTTTATAGTAAAATTTTACCGAGACTACTTACAAATAGTTTTTGGTTTGTATAGGTTTTGTTTTATCATAACACTTGATAAAATTTAATTGATGTGGGTATCATATACATATGTATTCCTAATAATTAAATATACACGGATATCAGTTTATGCGTATTTTGGTGATGTGTTTACTGATACACAAATTTTAATAACATTACATTTCCTCAATTATCGCCGTAAAAATATATATCAATCATATTTTGCGAAAAAAAAACGAAAGTTGTCAATCTAAGATAATAGGCATATTTTTTATTGTTTTGACAAAACAATAACCTTTTCTAATCTCGTTGTGTAAACATACCCGTGCCTATTTAATTGTTAAGGATACGTTTATAATACTCGTCAATTAAATTTATAATTTTTATCAAAGTAAATGTGATAAAAGAAAAACTATCTAAAACAACAACTATTTGCAAAAAGTATTGGTACAATTTGACTATAAAAACCACCAAGAAGTACTGAACTCCATACAATCAGTTTGTACCTACAACAGCTAAAACATCACAATGAACTTCAACAAGTATTTCGCTTTCTTGGCTTTTTTGGTCTTCTGTCTTTTGGGTCAACAAGCCGCAGAAGCTCGTTTCGGTCACTTTGGTCATGAATTGGTAAGATCTTTACTCTTTTGAAATATGAGTACTTTAACTTAATTATTGTTGTTTTATAACAGAGCAAAGGATTCAAGAAAGTTGACAAAGTTGCCGGCCACATCAGTACTGCAAAGAAGGTGATCGAGGTTGGATCCGCTATTGCTGGTGTCGCTGTTGAAGCCTAAATATAGTTTTACGATTGGACATAAATGAATAAATAAATAAGTCGTTAGAATACAAAATAAAATATATATATGTGTTGTTAATAAAAATGTTTTGTGGTAAAATATTTAGTTTTCAGAAAAAAGTGGTCGAGTTTCCAAAATGTACTTATAGTCTAAAATATGGAAACGGAATTTCCCTAACCTTCTAGCAACTCCCATATAAAATGCAGACAATTTTTATTTCTCCAATAGCTTCTTTGCAACCCTTATGGTAGCTTCCATACAAATAGTCGAATTCACACTAATTCACAGACATACATATCATTTTTGTAAGTACATTGAATTGCGACATGTTTTTTTGCGTAAGATGTGCGCATAAGAAAATTTGACTCAGAAATCGGGCGATATAGTCCATATATCGCCCGACCCTTTCTGGTACCTCCCATACAAAATGACATATTTATGGAAAGTTATTATTTCCCTCATAACTTTTGAACTGCAGGATATTTTACAGGATATTGTAACATCCAACTCTCATACAAACTACGATTTTTTTTGCGGCACAAAGTTTTAAAAATTGTTCTTGTGCAAATAACCTGATTAATCACCATTTTTACATATGGTGCAGGGAATAAGACCTTATTTTTTCTTTAATTTGCTTCCAAGTTTCTAAATATCGTATCTGTTAAATGCCTTTTAAAAATCAATCGAATTTTGTCATTATAGTACCTATATAGTATAGTACCTAATGGCATGTTGGTATTTCTGAGGGTGCTTGAGGATTTGAAAGTATGACAAATCTAAGATAACCGGAAGTGTATTTAACGTAGAGCAAACCTTTACAAGGTTTCAAAACTTTTATCGATTCTTTGAAAATTTATATAAATTTAACATATGCACTTTTGCAATAAGGATGCAGATTTATCGTTGGAGTACTGCGTAAACTGATCAACTGTATTTTGATAATTCAGAGATAAATTAAATTTAACATAAAATTGATCTAATTTTTTCTTAACTTTTGTTTTCAATTCACTAGTTACAAGAGAATTTTTAAAAACGGAAAATGGCTAACCAAAACTTATATTGGCCTGTATACGCAGTTTACCAACGATATAGGTCAAAGAAGCAAGGTAAAGCTTCTGATCGGTTTAACTTGGCAAACCCAGAGTGATCCTTGCCAGTTGCACTTCAAGTCTACTCACAGAGCTCCATATTCGCGGTACTACTGCGGAAGGAGTACCTCCACGTGGTGACGCCTAAAAACGTGCCTTTGACACCCGTCAGAGCACGGCTAACTGTGAGGGGCGAAACCTAAATCCCAGGCACTTCTACTCAGAGTGAGCGATATCCTGGTCAGCGTCTCACCCAGAATGGGCGGCTGTAATAAAATCCTGGCAGGAGGAGAAAACTTCGACGTGGTGCGCTGTGCTTGCAACCCGCCACCGATGTTTGAACTATTGCAATCAAAAGAAGTAAGAAAATTATACAATAGACCTCCCAAAATGTTGAAGACCACCGCAAACGAATTAAGGACCATGATTTGAGGATATGCACCTGGAATGTTAGAACACTGTATAGAACAGGTGCCTCCATCCAACTGGCGGAAGTCCTCGAAGAACACAAGACTGATATAATCGCTTTACAGGAAATCCGGTGGCACACGGGTGCTCGCACATGAAGACGTGCAACATCTACTAAAGTGGCCATGCGGACAAGCACGAGTTTGGATGTGGATTTGTGGTTGGCAAGAGACTGCGACACCTAGTCTCAAGGTTCAACCCGGTGTTTGAACGTATAGCCACTAAAAGAGTCAAAACAAAGTTTTTTCACATAACACTTATTGTGTCCATGCTCCGACAGAAGAAAAAGTGATGAGGACAAAGACGAGTTCTACGAGAGCTTAGAAAATGTATATGACCGTAGCCCGAGCTATGACATCAAAATTATACTAGGCGCTTTAAATACTAAAATAAGCAGGGAGACTACCATGTGGTAGTCGATGAAAGGCACGCATCGAGTTTTCTGAACGTACGAGTGATTAGGGGTGCGAACATTGACTCCGATCACTTCCTTACCGCAGTTAAGGTACGCACAAGGCTAAGCATGGCGAAAAACGTACGTAACCAGGCACAACGAAAGCTGGACATCGGTAAACTGCGGACCACAGAGGTAGCGGACGCCTACACCAACCACCTAACTCAACTGCTGCGGAATGCTCCAACCCCTGATAATATAACCTCGCAGTGGAAAAATATAGCCGACGCCTTAGAACGGGCTGCGAGAAGCGTACTTGGGTACTCAAAGCCGTCTCAAGAAGATGCCTGGTACGATGATGAATGTCGCAATGCCACGAGAGAGATGGCTGCTGCATACAGGGCGAAACTGCAGCCAATGGCAACGCGAGCTGTTCGCGAACGGCACAGGGAGAAGAGACGAGAGGCAACTCGTCTTTTTAGATGGAAAAAGAAGGACCTGGAGAAGAGGCAGGATGAGTGCACAGAGTTGCTCCGAAGCAGAGGGGAAGCCCGAAAATTCTACAAGAGAGTTAAGGCTGCGTGGAACAGGGTTACCCTCCTGCAAGGACAGCGATGGTCAGCTAGTGACGGACACGGATAACGTTCTGAGGATATGGAGAAATCATTTTTAAAATTTATTGGATGCAGACACCACTCCAGAAGACCCCGCTCCAATCCATGACGATGGTGTTTATTGTCCGCCTCCGAGCTAGAGCGAGATACGTGTGGCCATCTCCCGCCTTAAAAACAACAAAGCTGCTGGAGCCGATGGTCTCCCTGCTGAATTGTTTAAGGCTGGCGGGGAGGAGCTGATTAGGAGCATGCATCAGCTCATGGAGAACATCTGGCAAGAGGAGAGCATGCCCGGGGATTGTAGTCTGAGTCTGTTATGATCGTAATGAATGTAAGAACTATTGTGGAATAAGCCTATAACCAATTGCGTACAAGGTCCTTTCAAGCATATTGTGTGAACGTCTAAAGCCAATTGTAGAAAAACTAATTGGACCATATCAGTGCGGCTTTAGACCTGGAAAATATACGACGGATCAAATATTTGCCTTACGACAAATCCTCGAAAAAACTCATAAAAGCAGATCGACACCTACCACCCCTTTGTCGACAGCAAAGCTGCCTCCGACTCTCCGATAAGGAGTAAGTTATATGAAGCCATGTCAAAGTTTGGTATTCCTGCAAAGCTGATTCGACTTTGCAGATGTCCCTTGGAAATCACCAAATCCGCGGTTTAGATTAGTAAGGATCACTCTGAACCATTCAACAAGGAAAGACGTCTCAGGCAGGGTTATAGCTTGTCCTGTACACTATTTAATATAGTTATGTAGAAGGTGATGAGAAAGGTTGGTGTCAACATATTCCACAAGAGCCACAGGCCACTAGCCTATGCCGATGATATAGACATCATTGTCCGAAATCTGCGGGATGATACTTCAGTTTTCTCATCACTAGAAAATGAGTCAGCAAAAATGGGTTTAGCGGTCAACGAGGACTAAACAAAAATAATGATTTCGACGAACAAAGTCTCCTCTCGGTGGGGACGTACCGTCAACGTTGAAAATTATTGTTTTGAGGTAGTAGATGAGTTTACATACTTTGAATCTTCCGTCAAGAAAAAAAATAATGTTGGCCAAGAAATCAAGCGGAGAATATTGCTCGCCAATAGATATTTTTACGGATTTCGGCAGGACTTTTATAACACCACCATATCTTGGGATACTAAGAAACAGCTATACCAGTTGTTAATTTTACTCGATTTTTTTCTGTGTCACCGAATAGTGGGTGCTTACGACAACTGACATACTAAACCTGAGAGTATACAAGAGAAAAATACTCCGAAAAATTTATGGACCTATCTGTGTCGACGGCGAGTTTCGCTATCGGATGAACCATGAGCTGTATAAGCTTTACCACCACATCGACGTAGCAAAAAGATTCAGAATCCAACGAGTTCGATCGCTGGGACATATTGCCAAGACGGATGTAAATGCTCCAACGAGATAGGTGTATTAAGGCAAACCTGAAGGTTCCAACTTAGTTGGAAGGACCCAGTGATAGTCGACATGCCACCATCTGGTAGGACCAACTGGAAAACGCACGCAGATGATCGAAGCATGTGATATTAATTAATACTTCAGGCCTCTAATTTATGAACCACGTTCGTAAGTTGTAATGGGCCACTTAAGTAAGTAAGTGTCTGATACGTATTTTACAGACAATTTTTTCAAAAAATTTGTTAACTAAGTTTTACAAATAAATTGCGTTTTTCTCTTTAAGGCGTGCTCTTATTGAATAAAATTATAAACATTAGGATGTCCTTTTAAAAAGTAGCTACGAACTTCTCAAAAAACTTAAAAAGTAGGAAAAAAATCCAAAAAGTTGTCGATTTTGAAACAAAAACAAATCCGCTGAGTTACTTAAATCGGTTCATATTCTTTCAAGTTACTGGCTTATAACGGCGTAAAGGAAACATCGTTTTTTTACCCGTAATTCAAGATTTTGTTTCGCACCGTATATTTTAGTAGAAATGGTCGGAATCTCAACCAATACTTGCAAAAAATCAATATTTCTTCCTTAACTTTAAACGGAAATCTGTATCAACATGTATCATATCATATTAGATTTTCATCATATCATGTCCTAAAATAGTATTAGTTGCCTCATAAATTGTTAATTCCACACTCCATTACTTTTTTTAAATTTTTCCTGTTGGGTTCTGAAAGGAAAGATTCAGCTTTACGACATTGAATTAATAGGCAATACATAAGAAATGCGGATGATTAACGAACCACATCCCATCTGATACCTCTTTATAAATGACTGAATTATCTCAATTATTTTCATTAGACACAAAATTGTTTTTATGCGGACTTTAGGATTAGGATTTAAGGACCTTATCTATTTTCAATGTGGCTGAAACCTATAAATGTTGGCTGTCCCTTAAAAATGTCTGTCAAAAAATATCATTAAAAAATCAATCGATATTGTATAATGTGATTTGTAACTTTCAGTCAGGTATATTGAATTTATAATCACTTAAACTATTAACGATAACTGGATTATACATGCCAAAGTGTGCGGATAAATTTGTTTGTTCTTATTTTACTTTGGCTTTATTTCTACAATTTGCATAGAGAAATTTGCAAACTGCGAGATGATTTCGAGATGATTTCGTATATCAGCATGTATTCTATATTTGTAAAGTATTTCACTCCATAATAAATAAATTAAAAATACACAACTTATTTTGTATTCTAACGATTTATTTTATTTGTCATATACGCATGTCTAATCCGAAATTCATATTTAGGCTTCAACAGCGACACCAGCAATAGCGGATCCAACCTCGATTACCTTCTTGGCAGTACTGATGTGACCGGCAACTTTGTCAACTTTCTTCAATCCTTTGCTCTGTTTTAAAACAATAATATTTAAGTTATAGCACTAGTATTTAAAAAGTGCAAAGATCTTACCAATTCATGACCAAAGTGGCCGAAACGAGCTTCTGCGGCTTGTTGACCCAAAAGACACAAGACCAAAAAAGCCAAGAAAGCGAAATACTTGTTGAAGTTCATTGTGGTGTTTTAACTGTTGTAGGTACAAACTGACTGTTTGGTTCTAAATGATTCTTGTGGGTTTTTATAGTTATATTGTGGTGCGATAAACTGCAAATAGTTTTTCTTTTACAAAAATTTCGTTTGATTAAATGATACAATATTATTGATTTGGGTATCAAAAATGTATTCTTAATTATCAAATACACACCGGTATCAGTTTATGCGTTTACCACTATGTTTACTGATACACAAAGTGTATTAGTCAAAAACAATGAAACAAATTGTCATGATTATGTTATTGCTTAAATATTATTGCTGTTGCAAAATATGATTGATTTAAATGTTTACCATTATAATTGAGGAAGTAAAATGAAATGCGCAAAATGATTTTTATTAACGATATTCTACGATCGACAGATAAGTCTTCAGTAAATAATTCGGGAACAGATTACAGTTATATATTACAGATTTTGTATACCCTTCACCAAGCTCACGAACGGAGTGAAGGGTATATTAATTCTGTTCTTCCATTTGTAACACCTATAAGGAGGCGTGGTAGGTACGAATTCTGAGTCGAATTAAAGATGCCCGTCTGTATGTCTGTCCCCTCTATGACAGCCATAGTGTAATTTATATCGAACTGAAATTTTTAATGAAAGCTCCTCTTCTCTAAGCAGAGGTTAAGTGCTTAGATGAACAATATCACATTGTGGTAGTCAAAAGAAAAGACATGACCGGAATCGACGGTTCTACCTCAATTTCGACTCGGGGAATCGAACACAGAATTGGTTTGTCGTAAACTGTGACGTATATGACATACATTTGCGACGTATGTAACAAACGTATACAACGTCGCAAAATTAACCATATATACTTAGTAGGGACATTAATATTGATACAACTTTCTACACAATTTAACATTTCCTGTGATACCCACATGGTTTACAGACATGTCTTCAAACAATTTTTCAGCATACATTTTCTTTGAAGAGTGACCCCCTAGAAGCCCCGCGTTTAACCCAATGGATTACAAATGGCGGACAGTTTGATGGACATGGTCTCTCACAAATGATACCACACTATTCCTTCAGGAAATCATTAGGTCCATTTTCCAATGGAACTACGTCCATGTATTGAAAACATCAATTTGGACAGAAGTGTCTTAAAGCTGAAGTCCGTACGCTTCCAATGAGATATAACACGATATATTAACTCAATGATTTCATGACGGAATCATGGGGCAAAGAACGGAGATAAAAAACAAAAAATCCTTTTATCTTACAAAAAGGATAAGTAAGGATTTTGATTCAAGTGGATTTTTAATGTTCAATTGACACCCAACAAAACCACATTAATCGTTTTTGTTGCTATTTTAGGTCAACCTATTTATCATTCTGGCGAGATGTGAAGAAAATATTTAATTTTTAGGAAAAATGAAAATTAAAGGCTTTCAGTTTGGACATGGGGCAAAGAACGTCACTTCTAAAAAAAAGCGCAAAACGGAGTAAAAAAACAAAAAATCCTTTTATCTTCAAAAAAGGATCAGCAAGGATTTTGATTCAAGTGGATTTTTAATGTACAATTGACCCCCAACAAAACCCCATTTACCGTTTTTGTTGCCATTTTAGGTCAACCCATTCGTCATTCAGGCAAGCGGTGTATACAATATATGTGACCCGGTAAGTTAAAAGGGACCTATGCTCAGAAAATAAGTTTTGGAAAAAACGACTTTGAAGTTAAAAAGTTGATTTTGATGCGCCTGAACGCTTTTGAGGCTTGTAGCTAATTTCTGCCAAAAATAATGCAGCTAGAAAGCTGTGGTTTGTTGCATTAGAAAGTGCGTGTTGTCTACTATAAGAATCACCAAAAACGTAAAAATCGATTTTTTTCGACCCATAGGTCCCTTTTAACTTACCGGGTCACATATATAAATAAATAAATATGAAAAGTTTGGTCCAAAAACATTCATAAGTTTATATTTTATTGCAAAAAAAATGTATGTAACAGATCTTTTGTCCCTACGAAGTATACTCTAGTCGTTCCAAATGAGATATATCTTCCTACCCGTAGGATGAGATAATAATGATGTAATGAACGTATTGCAACATAAGTTAAGAAGTCAACTTATGCATTATGTTGAGCGTAGATTACAAAATCTGTGAAATTTCTTAAGACATTGCCACTTCAAGCGTGTGCCGCTGCACACTGGTGTACCGTGATCATCAGTTGGTGTGGAGCGGAAGAAAGTCAAGGTTTTGTGAAGATAATACACCTTAAATTAGCTGAGAGCTATAAGAGAGAGGCAATAAGCCGCTAAGGATTGTATCCAGCATCAGCTGATACAATCTCACGTCGCATTAATGATATATTTTACGACATTGCATCAACATTAATTGAATAATTAATTGCGCTACAAGTTGATGGGTCTACTTATGCATATCAGTGGTCACTCGCACCTCATCTCAAATGTTATGTACACTGACGGATGTGAAAGTCTATATATATAAAAATGGTGGCAAAAATGTATAGTAATTCATCAATTGAGAACGGCTGGGCCGATTTTGCTCAAACTTTTTTTCAGTTGTTCCTTATTGCCAGGAGAAGGTTTATGTGAAAGAAAATTTTAGGAAAATCTTCCGGAAAAGTCGGAAAATTGGAAAAATCGAAAATTGCCTTTTTGTATGGAATTTTGTGTGCAATTGTTACAGAATGGCTTTTCGAATAGAAAATGGAAAATTTTTGTTAAAAAATGCGGAAAAATTCGAAAAATTTCAAATTTTTTTTTTACGAAGTTTTGCATATTATCGTGTGACTTTATAGTTTTGGACGATGTAACAGTGAAAAATATCGGATAATTATTCCGAAATGACTTTCCGAATGGGAAAATAGAAAAATTCTCGGTGGAAAACTCGGAAAATTCATGAAAAACTCGAAAAATTTGGATTTTTTCGGAAACATTTGGCACCGCAAATTGAATTTTTGTATTACATTTTGTGTGTAATTGTTTCGTTGTGGCTTTTCGGTTGGAAAAATAGAAAATTTTGGTTGACAAATTATATTTTTGTTCGACGAAATTTTACATTTTATTGTAAGTTTTGATAATTTTGAATGATATAATTGTGAAAAATTTGGATAATTATTCCGAAATGACTTTTCGAATGGGAAATTAGAAAATTATTGGTGGAAACCTCGGAAAATTCCGGAAAAAATCGAATTTTTTTGATTTTTTTGCCGAAATTTTTCATTATATGCATTCAATTGCGAATTGCAACAAGAACAAGACAAACAAATGTGGCGCTCTTAACTGCCGTGCAAACGAATGTGTACGATTCAACGATGAAAGTTGTTGACATTGGAACGGAAGCATTTACTTTCTCGATGATGCCGGTTGAACAGGCAAGAGGTTCGTAATTTCTTTGATTCTAGCAACAATTCGGTCAAGATCGCAATTAAGTTAGCTGTTGCATACTTTGGTATTGCTTCCACAATCGAACTGCACATTCCGCTTTATTCTCACGGTTGACAACACAACGTGTAGCGAAATTGTTGCGAGAATGCTTAATCATTATTTGGAATTAATGCACGATGGCGCATAAACGAGCATTGGAGGCAGATGACCTAACGATGAAAAATTTTCGACGTCATTTAACGAGAATGAGGCAACCAACTATTCGACAGAATTTTTGAACTCTCTAGATGTGCCAGTTGTGCATAATTTGCAGCTGAAGGTTCAGTTTTGCGGAAACTGAATCATCCGAAATTGTAATTAAAGCGACGATCATCAAGGGCATATGCAAAGGAGAGGAAGTCCTTATCCCTCGAATCTATTATTAAAACCGATTTTCCCTTCCAATTCAACTCCCCATTCGATTGGCTTTTGCGATAACAATCAATAAATCGTAAGGCCAATCATTGGAAATTTGTGGAATCAACCTCGAATTTCCCTGCTTTTCATAGGGTCAGCTGTGCGTTGTTTGTTTGCGTGTTGGCAAACAGTCTTCATTGTTTGTTTTTACGCCGGAAACAAATCGAAGAATATTGTATATCAGATCGCTCTTCACAGATTTCGATTAAATTCAAGTAAACCAGATTAAAACTTGAACTATCTGTGTTTTACTATTATATAAAGACGTTACCTTAGGAGCGAGACGAAGTTTGCCGGGTCCAAAGTTGTATGGCAGAACAACGTTTGCCGGGTCAGCTAGTAAGAGAATAAAAAAAAGACTTTTTTCTTAATTTTTTTTTTTAAACGACAGGAATATGGTTGAAATATCTAGAACATTAAGCTTTAAAAATAAATAAATATACAGATATGATAAGTATTCCAAGTTTTTTTTATCTATGTATTGCGCTTTGTAATAGCAACAACCATACAAATATATGACGATATGCTAGATTTCTGACACATTTTGTTTTTAAATCAATATTTATCATATGGTGCATCGCCATCAATCAAAAATTAAATTTTCATATATTTATATGGTTAACTGATTTGTATTTTTGATGACGATATTTTTTTTTACAGCAGGGTCTACTACCGTTTGCCCAATGTCATTAAATATAATATATCGTCAGATTCAATGAGCACTGCGCTAAATAAATTACGTGCATTGAGTTTTATTACATTACATTTCCTCAATTATCACGGTAAAAATATATATCAATCATATTTTGCTACAAACAAATCGAAAGTTATCAAGTTATGATAATAAGCATGTCTTTTAAAATTTTGACAAAACAATAACCTTTTCTAATCACATTGTGTATGTTAGACATATCGGAAACGTACGTAAAAATTCTTACCCGTATCTATTTAATTGTAAGGGATACGTTTTTAATTCTCATCAATTACATTTTATAAATTTTATCAAAGTAAATGTGATAAAACAACAACTATTTGCAAATAGTTTTGGTACAATTTGACTATAAAAACCACCAAAAAGTACTGAGTTCCATACAATCAGTTTGTAACCGCAACAGCTAAAACATCACAATGAACTTCAACAAGTATTTCGCTTTCTTGGCTTTTTTGGTCTTGTGCCTTTTGGGTCAACAAGCCGCTGAAGCTCGTTTCGGTCACTTTGGTCATGAATTGGTAAGATCTTTGCGCTTTTTATATACTAGTGCTATAGCTTAAAAATTATTGTTTTATAACAGAGCAAAGGATTCAAGAAAGTGGACAAAGTCGCCGGCCACATCAGTACTGCCAAGAAAGTAATCGAGGTAGGATCCGCTATTGCTGGTGTCGCTGTTGAAGCCTAAATATAGTTTTACGTTTGGACATAAATGGATAATAAAATAAGTCGCTAGAATACAAAATACATTTGTTGTTCATTAATATGTTTTGGGGTAAAATATTTTGTTTTCAGAAAGAAATGGTGTCAAATAACACTTGTATGTGAAAAAAGAAAATAAAAATTGTAAACGGACAATTTGACTTTCGTACTTAGCTCGAATTTACAACAGCACCTACCTCGAATTATTTTGTTCGATAAAGTACTTTCATATGAAGCAAATACCCTTTTTCCCCGTATTGCAAATATCACCATGAAAATTAACAGAAAAAAAACTTAAGCGATTATAAATAAAATGTATGTGTGGAATATTTACAAGTCACACAGCAGTTATTGTAATATGAAATTTACAATTCTTGCACCTACCATACAAAATACCTTATATGCGACCTATAACTTCTTTGCGAAAGGCTTGCATGTTATGGCAGTTATTCTACCTTGCAACATTGTGCAAAACCTCAGAAAACCTAAACATTTGCAACATATTTGCTGAAATTTTGTACGCAAGTTTCTATCCTCCATCTGGAGGCTAAATTCCAAAATGAGCAAGATCGGATGAAAACTACTTACACCCCACATACAAACTTCCCCTTTTTTCCGTTTGTCCCTACCTCCGATTGCAGCCCTTGTTAGGAGCCATCGATCTGAAATATGGTATGCAAGCTTCTATCCCTCAAGTGGAGATTAAGTTCTAAGATAAGCAAGATCGAACAAAAACTAATCCCAACAACTCCATCTTCTTGGGGGTGTCCGTCTGTCCTCCCTATTACAGCCTTAACCTTTAAATGACGAGAGCGAAATAAAGGGAATTTTTTAAAGATTTTGTCAGTACTACAAATAAATTACTTTAAAAACGAATTTTACATTTTACAAGATTTCATTTTTCAAAATTGACCAACCAAAACTGAATTTGGTCAGTTTCCGCAGTATATCAACGATATAGGTCAAAGTTTATTTTATTTATAATAACTTTATAATAACATTTATAATAACACAGTTGTTTGTCCTAATGTTGCTATTTTTTATTTCTACTTATTGCATAGCAAAAATTGCAGACAACAAGACAAATCTCCATATAGATCTGATGCCAAGTCCGAAACTCAAATTGTCCCTTTATTTCCTTTTAAACTCAAAGTATCTTTTGAAACCAAAATGTTTCATCCCATAACAAATTAATTAACAATGCACTTATTTAATATTTTAACGTTGTATTTTATTTCTCATTTATTTCTAATCTTAAAACCATATTTAGGCCTCAGCAGCGACACCAGCAATAGCGGATCCAACCTCGATTACTTTCTTCGCAGTACTGATGTGGCCAGCAACTTTGTCAACTTTCTTAAATCCTTTGCTCTGTGGTAAAACATTAATTAGATATAGTACTTGTGTTTAAATAGTGTGAAAAACTTACCAATTCATGACCAATGTGGCCAAAGCGACCTTGATGATGATGAGCTTCAGCGGCTTGTTGGCCCAAAAGGCACAAAACCAAAAATGCCAAGAAAGCGAAATATTTGTTGAAGTTCATTGTGGTGTTAGTTGTTGCGAGTACAAACTGATTGTATGGAACTCCCTACTCCTTTGTGGTTTTTATAGTCAAATTGTGCCGATATTATCGGCCAATAGCTTTGGTTATAACTAGATTTCTTTTATCACATTTATTTTGATAAAAAATTATAATAATTCCTTGACTTGGGTATTAAAAACGCATCCTTAACAATTTAATAGAGTTTTTTCGTTCGGTTCCGCTTTGTCTACACAATGTGATTAGTAGAGGTTATTGTTTGGCCAAAATGATAAAAAAAACATGTTTGACAATTTTCGAAAGTTTTTTGTCTAATAGGTTTTTACGGCGATAATTGAAGAAATGTAATCTAATAAAACTCAATGCAAGTAATGTGCTTTGCGTAGTGCTCATTGAATATGACGATATATTTAATGACATTAAACAAAAAGTAGTAGAACTTGCAGTATAAAAAATATCGTCATCAAAAATACAAATCAGTCAACCAACAAAATATATGAAAATTTAATTTTTGATTGATTGCGATGCACCATATAATTAATATTGTTTTAAACGTCTAAATAGCCCATGCTATTCAAGCATACGTCATATATTCTTATTGTTGTTGCTATAAAAAAAAACCACAAATTATATACATATGGGGGATTTCATGTCAAGTGACCCAACTTTTGAAACCGATGTCCTCCGATCGGGTTGAAATTTAGTCCGATTGGTTAGTTGTTTAGACACAATTTTTCAAAAAGATCAGTCAAGAACCCTCTGAGATAGAGGGGGGTCAAAATTTTACATTTTGGGCAACCATGTGTTTTTTCTCATCCATATTACTTATTACCTATTGTTTCTCACAGTGTAGGTGTGGGGATTTTTTGTTTTACGGACGTTCCCATCGCCGCCAATCACATCCAACCCAACCGACCGAGGGGTCCTCATCCACATAACTTGCAGATAACGTACACACTGCGGACCGGTTTGTGGTGAAGAGCGAACAATATAGAATGTTAAAATTAACTATAATCAACCGTTGCAAAATGTACCATACATACTATAAAACTTAGAAAAAATTAAGAACAATAAAATTATAATAAACTAAAAAACACATATTTATTTATATTTACATTACTGATAAATATAATTTAAAACGAAGTTCTTACAGACTAAGTGTTAAGATATGTTATTATGAAAGACTTAGTAGAGTCTGGGGATGTGGAGAAGTCGATAAATTGATAAATGTCATTTTAGTCTGAATACATTCTACGCAGCGGTTCAGATATAGCATAATTATGACTTCTTAAACAAATGTAGACAGGTTTGACATATCTAGAAGACCTTAATGGGATATTGAGGTAGACTCGTGCAAGAACATATTTCGATCTTATATCACCTCTGAGAAATTAAAAAATCATTATAGAATTTAACATTTTTCTTCTACTAGATAGAGACAGTCTGCTGACGTATGGTGGAAGATTAAAGTTACTATCCCATCGAAGATCCCTGAGACAGAACAGTAGGAGTTGCTTTTGAACCGACTCTAACATATTAATATAATCATCATATTATGGATCCCATACAACCGATCCATACTCCAGAATGCGTATTACAAGTGACGTAAAAAGTTTCTTCGTAATATACGGGTCAGTAAATTCCTTTGCCCAACGCTTTGTAAAAGAGAGAACTCCATATGTCTTGTTTACTTTTCTGACAATGTGATTATTGAATGTTAATTTGCTATTAAGTAATATTCATAGATCTTGAAATGAGTCAACTAGTTTCAAAGTGAAGCCTCTCAACCTATATTGGAATGAAAAATGGCGGATCTATAGAATATCATATTTTTACACTTTTTCAAGTTAAGCTCCATTAAGTTGATGTCGCACCGAGTACTAAAGCGATCAAGATCATTCTGAAGAAGAACATGATCGGATGCATTATTATATGATAAATATATTTTGACATCGTCTGCGTACATGAGACAATTAGATTCCACTATTGCCTTACTTACTTACTTAGCTGCTACTTCTATGCAATCCTAGTGGATTATATACCGGACGTAGAAAAATATTATAAGCGCCTCGATCATCTGCGCTTCGTCTACAGTTAGTCACACCGAGTTCTGTAAGGTTCTCAGTATCCTGGTCTTTCCAACGGAGTTTTGGTCGCCCTCTTCTGCGCCGTCCATCGAGTTCATTGTCGAAGACTTTTCGAGCTGGAACATTTTGGTCCATGCGTACAACATGACCTAGCAAACGCAACCGTTGCACCTTAACGCGTCTGACCACGTCAATGTCAGTGTACAGCTCGTACAGCTCATGATTCATACGACGCCGATACTTTCCGTTAACGACGATGGGCCCATATATTTTACGCAGTATTTTTCTCTCGAATACCGCCAGAACCGATTCATCCGCTTGTGTCATAACTAGGGCGACCATTTTTCAGCACGAAAAAAACGGTTTTCAGTACTTAAAACAGCATGAAAAACCCTTGAAATAAGCACGATAGATTTTATATTCAGCATTTATAATTATTTTTATTTATTGAAAAACAAACAAAAAACAATTTCACATCTATTAAAGAAGTAATAAATAACAATAAGTAAATTAACCAAATTATTCAGTCGTGTATTCATACAAAGAAAGTAATTTGGTCAATGCCACGATTACAATTAAGCACTAAGTACATTTTTAAATTTTCCAAGGTGAAACTTTTACGCTGGTTTGTAAACAAATTTCCATATATAAAAAAAAACAAGTTTTACGTCATACGATGAAACGGGAGCGTATTTAAAAAATGTTGATTCAGCAGGCGAATATTTTCCCATAAACGCACTTGTTGTTTTGGAATTTTTAAAAATAATGTTGTAGATTTCCACAAAGCCAGGATTTTGCGCAAGAACGGCAGTCATTTTTTTAAAATAATTTTTATCAGATGTTTTTTTATAGCATGTTGAATTTATTTCACTGTTTCCAAGCTTTCATTTAATGGCAATCCGCTTGACTCAATTTTTGTGATGGCATGCCAGATGCTTAACATAACTTAATTTCAGTTTACACCCCATGAATGAGGTATGGGATAGCTTCTCGCGTTGTTGTGAAATACACACGCTTTCTATTTTTAGATTTACAACTGACGGCAACTACTTCTTTATCGACGAATGCAAACGTCACTAGACACGCCAATTGACTCGACACTAATACTGCGAAGTTGCTGTCGACAACATTCCAGGGGAGCCACCAATGATAGAAAAATGTATTTACTTATTTTTTTCTTTTTTTAAGATGACTGGAGGCAGGAGTTGAACCTGTGATCTCCCGCATGGTAGTCGCGTTTTCTAACCACTATGCCACGGCCGGTCCCACTTAAAGTTAATTTTTATGAAGGAAAAGTCGGATTACAAATTTTCATTAGAAAGAACCTCTTTGCTTTATCGCAATGCTTCAGAATCATTTTCGTTAAACTCTTGAATGACTTCCCTTATGCCTTCCAAATAATTAATATAATACTCAGCTGCTTCCAACCACGTTCCTCATCGTGTCGTTATTGGTTTAGGTTATAGAGGCACATTAGGTTTCATTAGTTTAAATTTTTGTTTTCGATAAGGCGCCTGAAAACTATAGGAATATAACGAATCGAACGATCTAAGCTATCGATAAAAATAGGGCTATTACAAAATCTTGAACACAGGCTGTGTGTAAAATAAGAGGATAGTTTGCAAATTGAATTCTACCTGTCATATTTTTATGAACCGCAAGGGCTTGTGATATGTAAAAATTTTCAATTGATAGAAACATATCTTATCAAAATGTATCAAAAATTTAAATAAGGTCAAAAACAGCATGAAAAAGCACAAACCTTTTAAATAAGCAAGATCGCTTGAAATCGTTAAATTAAGCAGCATCAGCAAGATTCAGCATGTGCTGAAAATTGGTCGCCCTAGTCATAACCCAGGATTCTGAGACATACATTAAGACAGCTAGAACCAGTACCTGGTATAGCTGGAGTTTTGTTCGTCGAGAGAGGGCTCTGTCATTGAATCGCTTGCTTAGTCCGTAGTAGCATTTATTTGCAAGCAGGATTCTTCTCCGGATTTCTAGGCTGACATTATTTGCTTTGTTGATGGCGGAGACAAAATTATCTACCACCTCTAAATTTCACGTTCCCAAACGAGTAGATTCTTTGTTCGTTGAAACTAATAACTTCGTTTTGTCCTCGTTCACAGTTAGGCCCATTTTCGCTGATTCCTTCTGTGTACCTGACACATTCCGCAGTTTTCGACCGATGAAGTCGACGTCATCAGCGGACGCGAGAAGCATGTGGCTTTTGTTGAATATAGTGCCACTCGTGTTTAATGCAGCTGTTCTCATTATCATCTCCATCACAATGTTGAAGAGATCGTACGATATTCCCTCGCCTTGTTTTATTCCTCGTCTGCTAAAAAATGGCTCCGTAAGGTCCTTGTCAATCTTCACTGAAGACTTCGTGTCAGTCAGCGTCATTCCGCAAAGACGTATCAGCTTCGCTGGAATGCCAAACTCAACCATGGCTTCGAGTAATTTCTGCCGTATCGGGCTGTCGAAGGCAGCTTTATAGTCGACGAAAAGATGGTACATGTCTATCTGTTTCTCTTGGGTCTTTTCCAGGTCTTGCCGTAGTGTGAAAATCTGGTCAGTTGTTGATTTTCCAGGTCTAAAGCCACACTGATAAAGTCCGATCAGGTTGGATAACAAGGGCTTTAGTCTTTCACATATCATACTCGACAGGACCTTATATGCGATGAGTAAAAGGCTGATCCCGCGGTAGTTGGAGCACACATTTGGATCACCTTTTTTCAGCACAGGACATAATACGCCACTTCCCTGGGGAACGCCAGATGTCACATGAATAGGCTTAGAGATGGAGTTGCCGTACATGACCATTTGTTCACGATTCATTAGATAAGAAGAAATCCACTTTATGATATTATTGTCAAAGCCAATATTAGTCAACTTATGCAGTAAGAGTTTGTTATTAACCTTGTCGAAGGCTTTACTGAAATCAATATAAATTACGTCGGTTTGCATTCCCAAAATAAAACTTTCAATAACGTATGACGAAAATTGTAGTAGATCGGTGACAGTAAACATGGCCTTACGAAAACCATCTTGCCGACAATCAAGAATCAAAAAGACTACATAATATAATTAGTCGAAAATCGAACAAAAAAGTAAGATTTACAAGAAAACTGTAAATTACACATAATGACATGACATGTTTGAAATCAGTGCATAATAATACATTTTGAAATGAAATTTCATTGTATTCTGACAACTCCTTCTATTTTTGTTCAATGCTTATATGTGAACAGAGCAGTGTGCGTATGTCCGTCCTCGCTATTACAACCGTAGCTTAATTGTCGTCATTATTTATATAAGATTAAGAATCATATCCATTTTATTTTGTAGCTTATAGGATTTTTCAAGCCATATATGACCCAAAGGGCTTTTATAGGTACAAATAAATAAATATTTACTGCATTTTTTTTCCTAACGCTTCCATGGCTTATAGTATTTTTTGGAGGCAATAAAGAAAGCAAATGATCGAAAATAATAGAGAATGTTTTGAAGTATTTGTAACACTCGTATATACTCTTGCTAAGGTCTAATAAAAACTCTGCATCTTTTCCAATCTTTACTCTGCACTAGTCTCATTCTTTTGCTGTTTAGTTTTTAATTCAACAATTCCAACGCATTTGAACTGCCTACATGTTATTGTTTTGTATTAAAGACTCATTTTCCGATAGTCGAATTTCATTACGAAAACCGTTTCATTCAATCTCAAGTTATGAAATATACACTACACACTACACTTCCTCAATTACAACCGTCATAATCTATATCAATCATATTTTGCATAACACCAAACATTTTTTTTTTATCTATTACACAGATAATTTTTTCATTGTTTTGACCAAACAGTAACCTCTGCTAATCATGTACCCAGCGGCGGAAATCTTAGAAGGAAGGCCTTCGTTCATGAGTTTGAGGGCTTCTTTTGGATCCGGTATGCCTTCCTTGACCTTCTTTCTTCCTATCTTTTTTTACATTGCGTGACATTGGAAAAGAAGGCCTTCTGTCGCCGGTTTCCATCAGAAGGCTTTATTGATGCTTTCTATAAGAAGGCCTCATGGAAACTTTCTCTAAAACGGCCCTTTGGAAGCTTTCTATAAGAAGGCATTATGGAAGGCTTGCATACACATGAAAAAATAATGACTTGCAAATAAAACAAAAACTATACAGTGCACCCTCAAATTATTCGTTTTTTGAGAGCGCACCGGTTATTTTTAGATATTTCTCACTCTATATATTTTTCTTTATACTAACAATTTTTTTCCAACGACATTAAACACTGCTGGAGTTTTAACCCATTACCTCGTGATTGTTAGTCAGCCTTGCTAGTGTCTAGCCTATGAAGATGCATTCAAATTGTGTGGTTGAAACTAATGATACACTGTTAAAAAAAAAACACATGAACACTAGACCTGGCGTTAAAAAGTTTTTTTGGAATCTTAAGTGTGGGTAGCGATTAAAATATGAGAATTGATGCCAAAATTGATACTGCAAATTTTCAGGCTGATCGGATGGTGCCAACCCGTGCCCCAATGAGGTCAAAGGTCAACATTTTTTAAAAACCACCAAAAAACTCTTGTTATTGCATTTTATTAGTTTTTTTTAAATAAAATTACTATAGATATAATGTTTTTTCCGTAATTTCCATTAAAAGGGTTTATAAGTTTTATTTTAAATCAGTGAAGATTTTGTATAGACTGGGAGGTCTTTACGTTAGCCCTCTACAATGTGCAGCAAGTACTATTTATCGTCTTCGTTGTGTGTTAAGCATTTGTAAGAGTCAGTTATTAGTCTGACTATTTTTTACGACGGCATTCACAACTGTAATGCTTTTGACGACCAGCTTCCCTTTAAAAAATGCTTGGCCTAAGAAATTTGATGGATTAAAGGGTAAGAAATCCATAGAAATCTCCAAACGAATAAAAAATATTTTGTTTTCGTAGTCAGAAATGAGCTTAAATACTTGGATGTGAATAATTTGAAATTATTAACATCATCACCGATATAATGGTCTTTATCAGACTTAGACCATCTTTTATTTTATTTCTGAGTCTACATGTGGGTCCAAAAAGGCAAGTGCAACTGTTTTCTTCGATAAATACCACTGGTGGCTCCGAATTTTTTCCAATAGCACTGTATATATTTTAAGTATCAAAACAGCCATTAATCCTCTTTATTAGTTGCATATCACTATTTGGACTATAGAGACGTACTGGAAAAATTCACATATTACGAGTTCCATTCAATTGAATCGCAGAAATTTTAAAGTGTGTGTGAAAAATATAAATTTTTAAACAATAGATGTCCTTGTACATGAAACTTTCATGTGACGTCACTCCATTTGCACGAAATGTGAAACTGGGAATGCTACCACCAAGAAATATAAATGCAAGTTGTAGAAGTTCTCTATAATCATGCCGAACATGTACTTTCGCTTAATATTTTAGACAAAAGGGCCGTTTTTCTTAGTAAATAGGCGTAGACTGATTGAGCTACTGTAGAACCAGTTAAATCTTCAATGCTGGGGATAGCTATAAATTTTTCATAGTTCTATCACGTCAACCCAATAGCCAAACGATCAACTTTATCTATTCCAGCAATTGCGTCTCGTGGCATGATCTCAGGTTCGATTCTCGCCTAAATTTTTTTTTACAGCCGGCCCCACGGTATTGTCGACAGCAACGTCGCAGTATAAGTGTCGAGTCACTCTGCAAGTCTAGTAAAAGCTTCTCAAAAAGTGACGTTCGCATGCATTTGCCGATAAACCAGTAGGTGCCGTTCCAACAACGCGGTAAGCTATCCTATACCTTATTCATGGGGTGTAAAGAGAAATTAAGTATGTTAAGTAAGTGGGAAGTAGCTTTTCGTCCCAATGCAAAACTAATGTTTTAGAGATCTAGGAAACTTAATATAAAAGAAATACTTATATAACTTGGCCAAAATAAAAAAAATTATATTGAAATTTTCAATACTTTCTTTGCCATGACGCCGACGGTGTTTTTAACGTTGCTTATGCAAACTTGTGCAATTCAGAAGAAGATCCTCAATTTTGTGAACTAACGGCTTAGAAGTTTCACTGATGAAGTATATATCTAATGGAGATGACATATTGCCGGCATCCATGCAAGCTAGCATTCTGTCGTCTATAAAATTTTTCTTTCTACGTTTTTCAATCGGCATATTTCAGCAACTTGGAATGTTATCAATCTGTTTTTCATCCACTGTCTCCCAATTCATCACTCTTAAATTCAACATTTTTCATAGTTAAGTCTGAACATGAAATTAAGTGCACAAAAAATAGCCACTTTGTGGCCAAGTACTATATTAGAATATAGTAATTAAACCAAGTTCGGGTTTTTCTTCATAATTTTCTTTTCGACGTTTTTCATCTTCCTATCATTGTGTCTTTATTTTTTCTTCATTTGTGACTTTATGATCGACACAAGTCATGCTACCAACATGCACACTTTTTCGCTGTTTTATTAAGAAGTCACTATCTTGCTATATACTAACTATCTTGCTATATCCACGTGGGCAAAGTCAAATAAATTGTTTTGAATTACTCTTCGTTCCGGAGATTTCATAATGTTTAATGACTTTTGCAGCACATGTACTTTGGTCTGGATTTAGGATTCTAGCTTTATCACAAAAAGGAAATATTTCATTTAATACTAATCTTGCACTTTCTTTAACTGTTTTACATTTATATTATAAATTATAATATAATTACATTTACATTTATACTATAAATTATATAAATTATTATATAAATTATATATATGTATTTGATTCTTGTCGCATAGTGTACTTCAGAGTTAATGAAACTTTTAACTAATTTACAATTTATAAATGATGTTCTAATTTATAGTATTTTTATTTATAGAATTTCTCATTAAAACAATTGATAAAATGTAAAAAAACAGTATTTTGGTGTTTTTTTCAAAATTTTGACCTTTGACCTCATTGGGGCACGTGTTGGCACCATCCGATCAACCTGAAAATTTGCTACATCGATTTTGGCATCAAATCGCATATTTTAATCGCTACCCGCATTTAAAATTCCAAAAAATAAAAAACCCCATATAAGCTGCGCCAGGTCTAATGAACACCTTCCACGGAAATTCACAATTCTTTCCATTTGGAAGACATCCAATACGCCTGTTATTTGGATGTAAGAGGGGATGTGTATAAAATTCCTCTGCATTCTTTTTACTTGCTTTTGGCAGGTCTGTCCATAAAATGCCTAAATTTGATGAAAAATCATGCGTTCTGCATTCCTTATTTGAAATGTTATTCCCAAATAAGGACTACTGCATGCATTATATTAGGAAGGCCTCTCAAATTCCGCCGCTGGGTAGTGTAGACAGAGCGGCAACATATGTGTAAAATATTACGCGTGGCTATTTGATTGTTAAGGATATGTTTTTAATACCCAAATCAATTATATTTTATAATTTTTATCGACATGAATTTGATAAAAACTATCCAAAACAAAAACTATTGACAAATAATCTCAGTACAATTTGACTATAAAAACCACCAAAAAGTACTAAGTTCCATACAATCAGTTTGTAATCGCAACAGCTAAAACATCACAATGAACTTCAACAAGTATTTCGCTTTCTTGGCTTTTTTGGTCTTGTGCCTTTTGGGTCAACAAGCCGCTGAAGCTCGTTTCGGTCACTTTGGTCATGAATTGGTAAGATCTTTGCGCTTTTTATATACTAGTGCTATAGCTTAAAATTTATTGTTTAATAACAGAGCAAAGGATTCAAGAAAGTTGACAAAGTTGCCGGCCACATCAGTACTGCCAAGAAGGTAATCGAGGTTGGATCCGCTATTGCTGGTGTCGCTGTTGAAGCCTAAATATACTTTTACGATTGGACATAAATGAATAATAAAATAAGCCGCTAGAATACAAAATACATTTGTTGTTCATTAATATGTTTTGGGGTAAAATATTTTTTTTTCAGAAAGAAACGGTGTCAAATTACACTTTTATGTGAAAAAAGAAAATAAGAATTATAAACGGACAATTTGACTTTCGTACTTAGCTCGAATTTACAACAGCACCTACCTCGAATTATTTTGTTCAATAAAGTACTTTCATATGAAGCAAATATCCTTTTCCCCCGTATTGCAAAACTTAAGCGATTATAAATAAAATGTATGTGTGGAATATTTACAAGTCACAGAGCAGTTATTGAAATATGAAATTTACAATTCTATCACCTCCCATACAAAATACCTTATACGCGGACAATAACTTCTTTGCTTGCATGACAATATCCTTTTGTCAGTTATGCTACCTTGCAACATTATGGAAAACCTCAGAAAACCTAAACATTTGCAAAACCTTTGCTGAAATTTTGCAGGCAAGCTTCTATCCTCTTTGTGGAGGTTAAGTTCCAAAATGGGCAAGATCGGACGGAAACTACTTACACCCCCTTGTTAACAGCTATCGAGCTGAAATTTGGTACACAAGCTTCCATTCTCTAAGCGGAGGTTAAGTTCTAAGTTGAGCAAGATCAGATAAAAACCATTTACACCTCTCTTACAAGCACCCTTTTTGGGGGTGTCCGTCTGTCTGTGAACACTATCATCGATCTGAAATATGGTATGTAAGGTTCTCTCCCTCAAGTGGGGATTAAGTTCTAAGATAAGCAAGATCGAAAAAGAACTAATCCCACCACTCATACCAACTCCATCTTCTTGGTAGTGTACGTCTTCCCTCGCGATTGCAGCCTTAATTTAAGAGTAATGGAGCTAAAATTTGGTATACAAACTTTTATCCTCTAAGCGGAGATTATGTTCTAAGAAGAGCAAAAATCGGACAGAAACTACAACCACCTCCTATACAAAGCAATTCCAGAATTTTATTAAAAATTACATAATAGTATTCTCAAGTCATATAAAAAATTCAAGTTCAGTATTTGACATTTTAATAAAAAGTTATTGACAAAAAGTTGGTGTGAAAGGTGAAAATTTACAACAAGCCCCGCAACTTCTCCGAAGTAGCCGCTAGAGGTAGAAAATGTATGACAGACCCCCACTAATTTTTCCCTCCTAACATTGACTCCATAAAGGTGCACCCATACAATTTTTTAAATTTGCTCCTAATGCTGCAATTTCACTAAAGGTGCCCCTAGAGAAATCAAATGTATGACCGACCTACAATATTTAGCAAGACGAACAGTTAATCAGAATATATCTTCCCTTTATCTTTAACCCTTAAGGTGGCTCCCATACAAATTTTTATATTTTTAATATTTTTTTTGCAACTATATATGTATGTGCCAATATATGTTGTTCAATATATGTTAATACGTATACATATAATATATGTTAATATATATCGAGAGACTGTAATTTGCAACCGAAAAAAGTACAACTATCGAGTGGTAAGGGGTTAAATCTAAAATAAAACTAAAATCGTTAAAAACCCGAATTTTTAGTCTTTCGCCAAAAAATTCATTACTCTTAAAATTGATTATGGATTTTTATGGTTGTAGTGTTGTTTTCTTTTAAAAAGTGTTAACTATGTGTAAAAAATGCAATTGCGTTTTCTATTTTTCCTACGACAATAAATAAATTTTTCACCCAAAATTTTACAGAAAAATTGAAATTGTTATTCAAATTGCTAAAAACGACATTATTTATTTAAAAACTTTTAAGGAAGAACTTGTGGAGAATTTTGTTGTCTGTGACATAAGTGGTTATATATGAAGATCGGGTAAATATTAAGCGCATCTTCAAGAATTTAAAAAAAAAATTTCAAAATTTTTTTAAAAAAAAACAGCACCTAAGAAAATTTTTTATAAATCATTTTCGTGTTAAGGAGGTCAAAATCTATGAAAAAAGTGTTTTCAAATCTTAATTGCAAAATATTGTTGTTCTGTGTAATTTAGACATAAATTAAATTTAACATAACATTGATGTAATTTTTTTCGTAACTTTTGTTTTCTATTCACTAGATACAAGAGATTTTTTAAAAACAGAAAATGGCCAACCAAAATTGAATTTGGTCAGTTTACGCAGTATATCAACGATATAGGTCTTTCATTTATAATAACTTATACACCTAACTATAATTTGTTTCATAAATACCATAGTTATTTGTCCTAATGTTACTATTTTTCATTCTACTCATTGCATAGCAGAAAATGCAAACAGCGAGACACATCTTTTTATAGACCAGATGTCAAGTCCGAAACTCAAATTGCCCCTTACAATTTATATTTCATCTTTAACTTAACATTTCTTTAGAAACCAAAATGTTTCATCCCATAACGAATTTATTAACAATGCACTTATTTAATATTTTAACGTTGTATTTTATTTCTTATTTATTTTCAGTCTTAAAACCATATTTAGGCTTCAGCAGCGACACCAGCAATAGCGGATCCAACCTCTATTACTTTCTTGGCAGTACTGATGTGGCCAGCAACTTTGTCAACTTTCTTGAATCCTTTGCTCTGTGGTAAAACATTAATTAGTTACAGTACTTGTATTTAAAAAGTGTGAAAAACTTACCAATTCATGACCAATGTGGCCAAAGCGACCATGATGATGATGAGCTTCAGCGGCTTGTTGGCCCAAAAGGCACAAGACCAAGAATGCCAAGAAAGCGAAATATTTGTTGAAGTTCATTGTGGTGTTTTAGCTGTTGTAGGTACAAACTGATTGTATGGAGCTCAATACTGCTTGGTGGTTTTTATAGTCAAATTGTACCGATATAATTGGCCAATAGTTTTGGTTTCGACTAGTTTTCTTTTATCACATTTATTTTGATAAAAAATTTACTAATTCATTTATTTTGGTATTAAAAACGCATCGTAAACAATCAAATAGGTAATAGTTTGATAGGTGATAGTTTTTTTTCTTACAGTTCCGCTATGTCTTCACAACGCGATTAGAAGAGGCTATTGTTTGGTCAAAACAATAAAAAATATGCCCATTATCATAGCTTGACAATTTTCGAGTTTTTTCTTCGAAAAAAATGATTGATATATATATTTTTTTTACAACATAATGCATTTTGCGCAGTGCTCATTGAATATGACGATATATTTAATGACATTGGACAAACGGTAGTAAAATCTACAGTATAAAAAATCATAACGTCATCAAAAATACAAATCAGTAAACCAACAAGATATATAAAATTTAATTTTTGATTGATTGCGATGCATTATATTATACATATGTTCTAAACTACGAAATAGATTAAGCAGATGTGATGTGTAAGAAACGTGTCATATTTTTTTATTGTATTTTTTTCTGACAACTCTTACCCGTGTCTATTTGATTATTAAAGATGCGTTTTTAATACCCAAGTCAATTAATTTTTGAAATTTTTATCAAAATAAATTTGATAAAAGAAAACTAGTTAAAACCAAAACTATTGGCAAATAATATCGGTACAATTTGACTATAAAAACCACAAAGTAATGAGTTCCATACAATCAGTTTGTACTCGCAACAACTAACACCACAATGAACTTCAACAAATACTTCGCTTTCTTGGCATTCTTGGTCTTGTGCCTTTTGGGCCAACAAGCCGCTGAAGCTCATCATCACCATGGTCGCTTTGGCCACATTGGTCATGAATTGGTAAGATTTTTACAATTGTTAATTATTAGTAATGTATCTAAATATTGTTCTATAACAGAGCAAAGGATTCAAGAAAGTTGACAAAGTTGCTGGCCACATCAGTACTGCCAAGAAAGTAATCGAGGTTGGATCCGCTATTGCTGGTGTCGCTGCTGAAGCCTAGATATGGTTTTAAGATTAGAAATAAATGAGAAATAAATTACAACGTTAAAATATTAAATAAGTACATTGTTAATAAATTCGTTGTGGGATGAAATATTTAGGTTAAATCTTTATTAAAAATACGTTTTTAATACCCAAGCTAATTAATTTTTGAAATTTTTTATCAAAATAAATGTGATAAAAGAAAACTAGTTAAAACCAAAACTATCGGTCAATAATATCGGTACAATTTGACTATAAAAACCACCAAGAAATACTCAGCTCCATACAATCAGTTTGTACCTACAACAGCTAAAATACCACAATGAACTTTAACAAATATTTCGCTTTCTTGGCATTCTTGGTCTTGTGCCTTTGGGCCGACGAGCCGCAGAAGCTCATCATCATGGTCGCTTTGGCCACATTGGTCATGAATTGGTAAGATTTTCACTCTTTTTAAATACTAGAAATATGGTTTTAAGATTGAAAATAAATAAGAAATAAAAAACAACGTTAAAATATTACATAAGTGCATTGTTAGTTAATTCGTTATGGGATGAAACATTTAGGTTTCAAAAGAAATATTGAGTTAAAAACGGAATATAAATTGTAAAGGGACAATTTGAGTTTCGGACTTGACATCTGATCTATAAGAAGAAGTGTCTCGCTGTTTGCATTTCCTGCTGTGCAAATTGTAGAAACAAAAAATAGCAAATTTGGACAAATAACCGTGATATTTATGAAACAAGTTATGTTTAAGTTTCTAAGTAAATATAAATTAAATAAACTTTAACCTTTATGGTTTGTATACTGCGTAAACTGATCAAATTCAGTTTTGTTTGACCATTTGCCTTTTTTAAAAATGCTCTTGTATCTAGTGATTTAAAAACAAAAGTTAAAAAAAATGTGATAAATTTAAGGTTAAATTTAACTTATGTCTAAATTATTAAAATGAAGTTGGTCAGTTTAAGGAGTATACGAACGCTATATTTAAACCCTTATAGCAAAATTTGATATGTCAAATCTTTATAACATTACAACGTGCCGATAAAAGCTTTGAAACCTCATAAAGACATATATATTTAAATAATCATCCGCTTATATTAGACTTGTCATACTTTTCAAACTTGTTGTTAAAACCCTCAAGGACCCTCAAAAATACCAACATATCAACTTTTGCCATAAGTGTAAAGAAATATAGGTCAAAGTAATTATAGAGTCAATGTATACAATATCGATTGATTTTTAAACGGCATTTAAACAACACAATATTTAGGAACTGGAAAACAAATTAAGATGATTAGGATTAATAAGGTTTAGCATTTTAAGTCCATTATTAGCCAATAATTTTTTACTGAAATGTCATTGTTTATTGAGCTTGAATTCTTTACATGAGAATATTTTTATGCAATTTTTAATTAATTGTGTTTAATTGTTTTGTATAGGGGGTGGAAGAAGTTTTTGTCAGATCTTGCTCATCTTATAACTTAATCTCCAAAAAAACAATTTAAATTTAAAATTTAAAATTTATAGTTAAAATTTAATATTTTAATTTAAAATCTAAATTAAAAAATTTTAAATTTTAAATGAGCAAAATCAGATGAATTTAAAATTGTCATGGTTAAGCAGCAGTTTCTTTTCCTTTAAATGCGTTCTTTTTTCGGCGATGTCGTCCTTCAAACGGTCCAATATCGCTATGTAATAGTCCCTTTATAATACAAAAGAATGTGAACAAAAGTTTCCAAACTCTTGTACTTCTTGTGTTTGCTCTCCTTATGTCAAATATTTAACTTTTTCTTCTTCTTCTTCTTCTTCTTCATCTTCTTCTTCTTTTTCTTCTTAATTGGCAGCAGCAACAGAAATTCATCTATCAGTAGCCGCAAGTAGAATAGAATTCCACGCGCTTCGGTGCTTTGCGCTCCGTAGATAGTTAGTCACACCAAGTGTGACAGCTCTGTCACCTGGTCCATCCAACGAAGTTTTGGTCGCCCTTCCTGCGCTGCCCATCGAGTTTATTGACGAAAACCTTTCGAGCTGGAAAATTTTCATCCATTCGTACAATGCGCCCAAGCCAACGCATTCGGTCTATTTCAACGCGCTTGACTACGTCGACATCGTTGTACAGCTCATACAGCTCGTGGGTCATTCGCAGACGAGTTTCCAGGATGCATTTAAAAACCGTTCGATGTGACCCTTTAAAATATCATATATATGATATCCGATTATCCGGTGACCCTGAAGAGACGAACACTATTTACCGGCAGCTACAGCTGTGCACCGATCTTGACTTGTGGACTCTTTGTTCGTTGAAACAATTAACTTGGTTTTGTCCTCATTTATCACCAGACTTACTGCTGCTGACTGCTTTGCAGTGCTCGAAAAAGCCGCAGTAACATTCCGCAATCCTCGGCCAATGATATTTATAGCATCGGTATTCACGAGTAGGTACCATTCCTGTTTACTGCAGCCTTCCGCATGATCATCTCCATTACGATGTAAAAGAGATCGCAAGATCTCTCACCTCGCTTGGTAGAAAATGGATCTGTCAGATTTTTGCCAATTTTCACTTTCGACTTCGTGTCAGTCAGTGTCATCCCACAAAGTCGTACACAGAAAAAAAACTCATTCTAAATTTTAGTTTAAAATTCTTATTTTTTGCAGAAAAAGTACTTAAATATTTAAGTACGAATAGTGATAACTATTCTTAAATCAAGTACAAAACGGGATAAGTTCAAAAATGTAAGCGTATAAATTGTTAAAATAAGAATGAAATTTTCCAATTAAGTTTGCACGAACCTAATTACAGAATTTTAAGCACGAACTTCTTAACTTTAAAGAACAAAATTCATAGAATTAATGTCATGTTTTTTCTGACTTAAAGTAAGAATAAAAATCTTACATTAATCTCTGTAGAAATTATTAATATAATAATAAAACTATTAAAAACGAACTTGTCAACTATCAACTAAAAAATTCTTATAATAATTATCAAGTAATATCTGACTCATAGTAAGTATAAACAATTTTACATAAATATCTGAGAAAAAATGTTTGGGAGAGAAATAACATTTACTCTCTTAGCTTAATTTTTTCTCCCCACAATTAATTCACATTTTAAACTTAAGTTTACAATTCTTATTCTATACAAAAATCGTATTTGAATTTCAGCGTATAAATTCTCCAATTATGTATGAAAATCTTAAGAGCTTGTGCGAACCAAATGACGTGTGATCTTCGTTGATGCCATTTTCGCACCAGTGTGTTTTGACTTCTCATTAATTTCGTGTCATGATAGTAAAAAAGCAAAGCAAATGGGTACTGATTAGATAGTTTGGCAACTATCTTATTAGCTATCCTCATATTATTTAATAAAAATCAAGCCCCAATAGGCTTAATGTCATCTATAATTAAGAATTCTACACTTAAAAATCATGCCCCATTAGGCTTAATGTCATCTATAATTAAGAATTCTATACTTATAAATCAAGCCCCAGCAGGCTTAATGTCATCTATATTCAGGAACTCAATACTTAAAATTCAAGCCCAAGCGGGCTTAATGCCAACTATATTCAAGAATTCTATACTTAAAAATCAAGCCCCATCAGGCTTAATGTCATCTATTATTAAGAATTGTATACTTAAAAATCAAGCGCCACAAGGCTTATGAACATCTACAAATAAGAATTCCAGGCTAGGGTTTTGCGTTCTTGGCTCAAGCATTTTGTGCTGGATTTAAGAAAATCCGTACTTACCGTACTTTTGACACCGCTTGGGAATGATTTAAGTACGGAAAACTTGATTTTTTTTAAGTGTATTAGCTTCGCGAGGATATCAACCTCAGCCATAGCATATTACATTTACTGTTGTATCGGACTATCGAATGCAGCTTTGTAGTCGATGAACAGATGGTAGGTATAGATCTGTATTTCTTGGGTCTTCTCCAGGATTTGTCGTAGTGTGAATATCTGGTCGGTCGTGGATTTACCAGGTCTAACGTCACACTGATAAGATCCAATCAGGTTCCCAAGAATGGGATGTCGGTAGTCCATCGGATCCCTCAGCTTTATTATTTTTAAGCCTTACGATCGCCGTCCTGATCTCGTTTTGGGTCGGTGGTGGACAATCTACTACGTCGTCAATGATTGTAGTGATTTTGTCACTTAAGCTGCCTTCGGGAACGAGTAGAGATCCATTATTGCAGCACACTCTGAGTGTCCGTGACCAGATTTCCGTCTCTGCCCTTACAGGTGGGGATCCCTGTTCTTTAGGAAGGAATAAATACTAAAATTTAAAAAAAAAATTAATTGTCTTGAACTAGAAAAAAACTTAAATATCAATGTTCTTATCAACAGACCGAACAAAACAAAAACGGTGATGATAATGACTTTGAGCATGACGGGCCACTAAATAAGTTTATACCGAATGTTTTTTCACAGTGAATGGTAGTGAAGTTTATCGAGTCTATTCTTCGAAGAAAAACTTTTTATTTAGTTATGAAGTTCGGTTGTATAAGACATGATAAACGTTTCCCAATCATTGAATAAAGTCTGCTGACGTGGATTCGCGGCCGAATCCGAAATAGCTGTACAGACTGACTGACATTATCACAATTCATTCACTGCTATACTTATATCAAACATATTAATGGTCTTGAACTTGAATTAAAATCAAAATAATTAATATTTGTAGCGCAAATATAAACTTCTCCTCTTTTTTTAAAAAAAAATTAAATAACTTTGAATTTTTCGTTTCAGGGAACCGTTAAGGTAAGTACAAAATACCGATTAAGAAAAATAATCTTGTCTATTTTGGAACATAAACCACGCTTGTAAAAATTGAAAATGTTAATAATCTAACATCTTCAGATTGTTAATTTACATTTGTTTTGGCCAATGTAATGCCACTAGGTTAGATTTGCAAAATAAGCTAGTAAGATGTGGAATTTTGAAGAAAAAATAACTTTTTATTAATTTGGAAAATAAACCCCGTATTAATTAATATGGGGAAAGACCCCTTAATTTTTGCAAATATACATTATATTTGTTAAAAGCTTTTAAAACAATTACATACATGCCCAAAGTTAATCAAATAGTCAAAGACGATCGGCCTTACTCACAACAGACACATAAAGATAAGGTACAATTTAGTTAAAGCACAGAATATCACTTAAATAAACCATTAAAATGAAAAAGGATTTATAAACGTTTGTTATCAGAGTAGTAACAAAGAAAACGATTTATTTGTTCCGGTAACAACTTTGTCTGCTTATGTATGTTGTTGTACATGATAATGTTTAAAATGGATTGACGATTAGCTTTACATTCTGTTATAAATAATTTATTTTAAGAAGTATACTAGTATGTATACCAGACAGGCAGACGGACATGGCTCAAACGACGTTACACATTTGGGTCGTATCAAATGATATATACCCTCATCCGTAACAGTGATGGTATAAAAATTTAACGTTGTGTTATGGTGGCATTAATTTTATACTTTACAATTTGCAAGAAATAACAAACAAATAATAGAACCAGTACAGAAATTTCAGTCAGTTGAACTGACTGATAAATACCATCACCCAGTATATTGTTTAAGTCTTTAGTTATTGAAATTAACCGATTTGTAATTAAAACCAGTGGGAAAGTTTCAGTCGGGCAACCCAACTTACATTTACCCTTACCCTCAGTAAAACAAATAATTTTCTGTTATATTGATATTATTACTCGATTTCTAAAGTGGGCGGAGTGGCACATTTGTATGGGAGGTACGAGAAGGGGTGTGGTTAGGCTTCCAGATTTATTCTCCATTACTTTATCCCGTTATAGCTTTACTAATTACAGAATTTGGGCACGATTGCCTTGGGTGTACTGATATTATTAGTACATCCCTAAAGTGGGCGGAAATGTACATTTGTATTGGAGGTACCATAAGGGGCGTCGCTAGACTTCGAATTTTTTCTCCACAACTTTGTCCTGTTATAACATACCAAAATACAGAATTTGGGCACGATCGTGTCGAGTGTATTGATATTATTACCCTATTTCTAAAGTGGGTGGAGTGGTACATTTGTATGGGAGGTACCAGAAGGGGCGTGTCTAGACTTCCAGATTTTTTCTCCAAAACTTTATCCTGCTTAAACATTACGAAATACAGAATTTGGACACGATCGCGTTAGGTCTTTTAATAATATTAATCGATTTCTAAAGTGGGCGGTACCAGATGTGTGTGGGAGGTACCAGATGGGGCGTGAATTGACTTTCAATTTTTTTCTCCAAAACTTTATCCTGTTATAGCTTTACTAAAAATAGAATTTGGGTACGATCATGTTTAATTTATTGATATTATTTCTCCATCTCTATAGTGGGCGGAAAGGTAGATTTGTATGGGAGGTACCAGAAGGGGCGTGGCTAGGCTTTCAAAATTTTTTCCAAAACTTTATCCTGTTATAGCTTTATTAAATAAAGAATTTTGGGACGATCCCGTAGGGTATATTGATATTATTACTCGAATTCTAAAGTGGGCGGAATGATGTATTTGTATGGGAGGTACCAGAAGGGGCGGGGCCATGTAGCCCATTTGCAATACCGTAAGTAGTTTTGAGAAAATAATAACTCGTGCAAAATTTCAAAACATTTGGTTGCGTCTTTCGAAAGTTATTGTGCGAACCAGCCGGACAGCCACCAGACAGACAGACAGACAGACAGACAGACAGACGGACATGGCTCAAACGACTTAAAAAGTCATGAATCGAATTTGGTTCAAAGAAACCTAGGGTCTAAAGTCACTCCTTCTATGTGTTACACTTTTAGGTCGTATCAAATGATATATACCCTCATCCCTAAGGGTGATGGTATAAAAATTACACAAATTATAAAACACAACCACCTCAACTTGCTTGTAATACAGATTCATATGGTGTCAAGTAAAAAAATATTTTTTTTTTTAAATATCGTCTCATTCTATCTAGATCTAAGCTATATGTGTATTGAGTTTAGTTACATTAGATTTTCTCAATTATCAACGTTAACATTCATATCAATCATATTTTGCATAACACAAACCCTTTTTCAAGCTATTACCCTGACAATTAATTTTCATTCTTTTGACCAAACGGTCACGTAGTCACTAATCACGTAGTGCAGACATAACGGCAACATTTGTATAAATTATTACGCGTGGCTATGTGATTATTAAGGATATGTTTTTAATACCCAAATCAATTAAATTTTTTAATTTTAATCGATATTAATTTGATAACAAAAAAAACTATCAAATACAAAAACTATTGACAATTTGAGTATAAAAACGGTTAAGTATTCATGAGTTCCATACAATCAGTTTGTACCTACATCAGCTAAAACACCACAATGAACTTCAACAAATATTTCGCTTTTTTGGCATTCTTGGTCTTGTGTCTTTTGGGTCAACAAGCCGCTGAAGCTCATCATCATCATGGTCGCTTTGGCCACATTGGTCATGAATTGGTAGGATCTTCACACTATTGAAATACTTGTACTATAACTTAAATATTATTGTTTCACAACAGAGCAAAGGATTCAAGAAAGTTAACAAAGTTGTTGGCCACATTAATACTGCCAAGAAGGTGATCGAGGTTGGCTCCGCAGTTGCTGGTGCCGTTGCTGAGGCCTAAATATGGGTTTAAGATTGGACAGAAATTAGAAATAAAATACAAAGTTAGAATATTAAATAAGTGCATTGTTAATAAATTTGTTATTAGGAGAAATATTTTGGTTGGAAAATAAAAATTGTGTTCAATTTAAAATATTAAGTAAAAAAATAGTAAGAAAAATAGGAATTTTAACGGGACAAAGTTTCCTTCCTGACATCTGAAACAATGTCCACCGATTCTAATAAAAATTTCTGGCTCTATGAAATAAGGCCCCAAGAAATAAGGCCCCAAAACAAAAATGAAATAAAGCCCCAAAAATTTGTTCAGAAAACAACAATAGTGAAATTTGCGGTGTTATTTCATTTTTTTGGGACTTTATTTCATTTTTGTTTTGGGGCCTTATTTCGGTATGAAATAAAGCCCCAAATTTCGAAAATGAAATAATGCCCTAATTCTCTGACATTATTGAAAGACGAATGCGGTGGGGGGCACGCCCCCCCCTTTCTTTACCACTTCTACTACCCCTACCACACGTACCTAGCCTTTTTATTACTTGAAATGCTTGCCCCAAAAATGGGGCATTATTTCATTTATGAATTGGGGTGTTTTTTCATTTAGTTGGGGTCTTATTTCTATCTTGATATTGGGGCTTTGCTTCCTAACGAAATAAAACCCCATTTTTGGGGCTTTATTTCATTTTGGATTTGGGGCCTTATTTCATAGAGCCAAATTTCTCACTAGTAATATTTTCCAAAGCAGATCAGGGTTTAAAAATGGGCGGTATAGCCGCGAACTCTTTCTTCTTCTTCCTTAATGGCAGCAACAATAGAAATTTATTTATCAGTAGCCGAACGTATAAAATTATTCGAACCGCTTAGTTCGTCACTTTACCTCCTGCGCCGACATCAAGTTTATTGCTGAAGACTTTTCGTATAGGAGCATTTTCGTCCATTTGTACAATCTGTTCAAGCCTGCGCATTCGGTCTATTTGAACGCGCTTGAGTACATCGAAGTCGCTCATGATTCATTCTACGACGGTACTCGATGATGGGTCCAAATATTTTTCGAAGTATTTCTCTTTAGAAAACTCCCATAATAGATTGATCCGCCTGCGTCATTATCTAGGATTCTGCGCTGTAGAGCAAGATAGGTAGGATCAGTGTCTGGTAGAATAGGATCTTCATTCGTCAGAAGGGCTTTATCATTAAAACGCTTGCTCAGCGCATAGTAGCAGCGGTTTGCAATCAATACTCGTCTCTTGATTTCCAGGCTGACAATATTATTTATGTAATGGCGCAGCTGAGGTAGAAAAAATCATCTACCACTTCTAAGTTACAGTTGTCGACGTTCACGCAGCGTCCCAGACGGGTGGACTTTTTGTTCGTTGAAACAAATAACTTGGTTTTGTCCTCATTTATCACCAGACCCACTTCTGCCGACTGCTTCTCATTGCCCGAAAAGGCGGCAGTAACATCCTGCAGTCCTCGGCCAATGATATATATATCATCGGCGTACGAGGGCAGCATTTAGGTTTTGTTAAAGATGGTGCTAGTCGTGTTTACTGCTGCCTTCCGCATAATCGTCTCCATTGTGAGGTTAATGGAATGACATGACAGAATATCGCTTTGTCTAAAGCCTCGCTTGGTAGAAAATTGCTCTGTTAAATTTGTGCTTATTTTCACTTAAGGCTTCGTGTCAGTCAATGTCATCGCACAATACCAAACTCAGCCATAGCATCTAATAGTTTATGTCGTATTGTACTGTCAAATGCAACTTTGTAGTCGATAAACAGATGGCAGGTGTCGATCTGCATTTCTAGGTTCTTCTCCAAGATTTGTCGTAGTGTGAATATCTGAGCGGTCGTGCATTTACCAGGTCTAAAACACACTGATAAGGTCTGATAAGGTTCGCCATTAAGGGTGTTAGTCTTCCACATAGGTAAAAGGCTGATCCCGCGATGGTTGGTACACACAATTGGATTGCCTTTCTTAAGCACAGGACATACAACACTCAGATTACAATAATCGTTCATGCATTCTGGTGCATGCACATTGCCAGCTCAATGCCGTCAGCTTTAAACAAACTCCATCGTCGATGATTGGAGTGATTTTGTCACTTATGCTGCCTTCGGGAACGAGCAGAGAACGAAGGTGTTTCCTCCATATTTGCAGTACACTCTGAATGCCAGTGACCTGATTTCCGTCTCCATTTTCCATTTTCGTCCATTTGTACAATCTGTTCAAGCCTGCGAATTCGGTCTATTTGAACGCGCTTGAGTACATCGAAGTCGCTCATGATTCATTCTACGACGGTACTCGATGATGGGTCCAAATATTTTTCGAAGTATTTCTCTTTAGAAAACTCCCATAATAGATTGATCCGCCTGCGTCATTATCTAGGATTCTGCGCTGTAGAGCAAGATAGGTAGGATCAGTGTCTGGTAGAATAGGATCTTCATTCGTCAGAAGGGCTTTATCATTAAAACGCTTGCTCAGCGCATAGTAGCAGCGGTTTGCAATCAATACTCGTCTCTTGATTTCCAGGCTGACAATATTATTTATGTAATGGCGCAGCTGAGGTAGAAAAAATCATCTACCACTTCTAAGTTACAGTTGTCGACGTTCACGCAGCGTCCCAGACGGGTGGACTTTTTGTTCGTTGAAACAAATAACTTGGTTTTGTCCTCATTTATCACCAGACCCACTTCTGCCGACTGCTTCTCATTGCCCGAAAAGGCGGCAGTAACATCCTGCAGTCCTCGGCCAATGATATATATATAATCGGCGTACGAGGGCAGCATTTAGGTTTTGTTAAAGATGGTGCTAGTCGTGTTTACTGCTGCCTTCCGCATAATCGTCTCCATTGTGAGGTTAATGGAATGACATGACAGAATATCGCTTTGTCTAAAGCCTCGCTTGGTAGAAAATTGCTCTTTTAAATTTGTGCTTATTTTCACTTAAGGCTTCGTGTCAGTCAATGTCATCGCACAATACCAAACTCAGCCATAGCATCTAATAGTTTATGTCGTATTGTACTGTCAAATGCAACTTTGTAGTCGATAAACAGATGGCAGGTGTCGATCTGCATTTCTAGGTTCTTCTCCAAGATTTGTCGTAGTGTGAATATCTGAGCGGTCGTGCATTTACCAGGTCTAAAACACACTGATAAGGTCTGATAAGGTTCGCCATTAAGGGTGTTAGTCTTCCACATAGGTAAAAGGCTGATCCCGCGATGGTTGGTACACACAATTGGATTGCCTTTCTTAAGCACAGGACATACAACACTCAGATTACAATAATCGTTCATGCATTCTGGTGCATGCACATTGCCAGCTCAATGCCGTCAGCTTTAAACAAACTCCATCGTCGATGATTGGAGTGATTTTGTCACTTATGCTGCCTTCGGGAACGAGCAGAGAACGAAGGTGTTTCCTCCATATTTGCAGTACACTCTGAATGCCAGTGACCTGATTTCCGTCTCCATGCTCCAAAACCTTTACTTTTTACCTTTTGGTAGAACTTTCGAGCTTCACCTCTATACCTGCTGTTTTCTATATCCTGGCTCTCTCTTTTTTTCAAAGACGCATTTCCCGCCTTAAGAAGAATTCCATCTCCTTCCTCTTCTCATTATAACGCTCCGTCATTGCACGCTTTGTCATTGACTGCAGTTTTGCCCTTTATGCAGGATCCCTTTCTTCAGGCATTTCGCGACTTTTTTCATCGTACCAGGGCTTGTCTGAGCGTGGTTTTTCATAACCCAGTATGGTCGTTGCGGCAGTGATCATAGAATTCGCAATATGCTGCCACTGGATGTCGGGAACATTATAATTAGGTGGGTTGGTTCGAAGTAATTGAGATAGTTAGTTGGAGTAGGCATTGGCTATTTCGGTGGTATGCATTTGTGTGATGGCTACCTGCCTTTACCGAATGCAAAGGAAGCTAGCCTTTCGAGCATTTTTAGTTCTTCTTAATTGAGGGCGTACCTTGGCCGTAACTAGGTGTCTTTGGTTCAGGGCATATCCAGGTTGCTTTGTTTATATTCTTATGAGGGAATCTGGTTCCACACACAACCATATTTCTTGCCGACGCGTAGCTAATCCTTTATCGGAATCCCTTATCCTTGTTGTGTAGACTGAAATTTCCGACTGCTAACCAAGATCATCTACCCTTTCTCTGTTAGCATTAAAATCTCCCAGAACAGGTGTAATATGCAATGTGCAGGGCAGCAGTCATATATTTTCTCCGGGTGCTCATAGAATGCATATTTAATGTCCTCGTCTTTGTTTTCCATCGGGACTTGCACAAAAATCAGCGTAATGCAAAAATGATTCGCCTTGCGAAATGCGAATAATGGCTATTCGGTCACTTACAGGGTTAAACCAAGAGACCAGATGTGGAAGTCTTTTGCCGACTATGAAACCACATTTAATTTCGTGTCTTTCTGCATAGCAGCTGTTAACGATATCACAGTTCTTTCGTCAAGTGCATCCCTGTACCGTCCATCGCATTTCTTGTATTTCGGTGATGTCAGCCTTGTGTATGTCGAGGACATTCGACAATTGGGTAGAGTTCGGACATTTCAGGTGCATATGCTTAAATCATGGTCCTTATAATGTTATAGGGCTTAAGTAACTTCTGTTACCTACTTCCTAAGACGCATCGGTGGTAGCATGCCGTTTAGGTTACTCTATGTCGATAGGTTACCGTCTGGAAAAAAAATGGTTCTGGCAGGAACGTACTCCCGTTTTTTAATCTGAAGTTTTTTTTCGCTTTAATAAATGCCTCGTCTATTTTACTGTCTCCATGTGCCGTATCCTAACAGCCCGGGTTATAATTGGCTGTAGCGTTGTCCTGTAAGCATCATCCTGTTTCTCAGACACTATGCGACATTCTTCATCGTACAAGTTATCCATATAAATATGTATATCGTTGGAAAGGATTCTTCTTTCCAAAACCGTCAATGAATCCAAAATTGGTTCAGAAATGACGGAGTTATCAGCTCTTAAGTGAGGAAAGACCCAAAAAAAATTGTATTTTATACCCTCACCTAATGGGAAGGAGGGTATATATCATTTGATACGACCCAAAAGTGTAACACAGAGAAGGAGTCACTTAAGACCCTAGGTTTCTTTAAACCAAATTCGATTCATGACTTTTTAAATTGTTTGATCCATTTCCGCCTGTCTGTCCAGCGGGTGCGCACTATAACTTTCGAAAAACGAAACATAATGTTTTGAAACTTCTTCTCCGCCCACTTTAGAAATCGAGTTATAATATCAATATAACAGAAAATGTTATGTTTTACTCAGGGTGAGGGTATAAAAAAGTCGGTTTGCCCAAATGAAACTTGCTTACTGGTTGAACCGTAAGTCAATATTTGAAGAGTGTTAGGAATCTTTTGTTTACAGTTTCATGTTGTACTCCACCCGACCTACATTATGCACTTGGTCACTCCCCAAGTACCAAATGACTGTAACAGTTTGTAATTATTTATGGTTCCTGATATTTACTTCAGCCGAAATGCCCCCCGTTTAAGCACATAATCCCATGCTATATGTTTGTTCTAATAGATTAGTGGGTAGGTAGGTCGATTAGTACAAACTCCACATGCATTCGGCCACTTGCAGTTCAATCGATGATATCAGCCAAATACATTGATCTACCTAATATGCCCAAAACATCATCGATGAACAACAAATCGAATTAATCTTTATCACCTTAGATTATCCACAACATTTGATAAGCAACAATAGTAACTATGAAATTTGCAAAGCCAAAACCTAATCCAAAATAAAAATTATCAATGATTTACAACCATAATGAATGATGCATTGTGCTCACTTGCCTACAATCTCTCACCTAGTTTGTAATTGATTTTTAAGCTTTAGGTTGAAAATAACTTTGATAAATCACTTGCGATAACGTCAAATCACCATCGTCAAAGTGGTAGGAAAGTTGAGTGTTTAGCATTTGGTTTCACAAACAAACAGAGAGCGCCATGAACTTGTCGAATTATTTGACATTGGCGTTCTTGTTAATTGTGGGCCTATTAGCGGAAGAAAGCGTTGCTGAACCACAATCTAAGGAGGACGCTTCTCATGAAGTGGTGAGTGTGTGTAAAATAAGTGGACAAAGATTTGTTATGGCGCTAACAAAAAAAGAAACAAAATAAAAACAAGAGAAATACATAACATAAAATGAGTGACGGTACTAAGTTCAATATTTCAAGTGGAATTATTAGTGAAAACAAACAAAAAAAAACCTAATTTGGTGAGAACTATTGTAATCGGCAAAATGTTTTCAGTTATAACTTACAAGTTCGTGTGGATATCATGTAACTTTAACATATTCAATGCTGTTTACAGTTAAATTTAATTTAAGCATTAGATTATTATTTTTCGAAATTTTAAAAATCGAAATCGTATTTATATTATTATTTTTACAGGAACTCAGAAAAATAATTTCGTACTTCTTGCTCAACCCAGAGGCGAACGAAAGACTGAACACCTATTACCGAGCAGAATTCAATGAAAAAAGTGCTTAAGTATCTTATGTACCAGTGATTTTAACATGAATATTCAAAATAAAAGTATTTTACTAAACTATAGATTTTGTTTTAGATATCCTCACAATGTGACAAAGGATAAGAGATGACGTGGATCTTAATTGGGGGAAATCACACATTATATCCGACAATATTTGATAACAGACATGGACCCGAAATTGTGTAAGCATGAGAAATTCGGTTAATTGAATAAAAATTACTAATTAGTTGAACCGGTAATATTGTGTTATGGAATACGACTGACACAAAAAATTCTGTTATGTTTGATATACTGAAGCTTAAAATTTTGTTCCTCTATATATGTAAAGGGTGGACCAAACAAAATGCACGGTGTTAATTGTAAATAAAACAACAAGTTTTCAGATAACTATTTTAATATTTTTTATTATCGTACAAGGATCTATGACAATTATGTGTGAAACAAAATATCGGCCAAATGCTCGCCACGGTTTCGGTGGAATACCTCTATCAGGTTCAATGTCTTGAATGTACCGAGTTAACTTATCTTTTAGCTTTTTCTTTTAAATATCCCCAAAGAAAAAAGACCAACCGTGTCAAATTACATAATCGCCACGACGTAATGACTCGGCTATTGAATTTCTCGCGCAAACGAGCCATAGTTGGCTGTGTGGCAAGTGACACCATACTGTCTGTCCACAAAAAGTCTCCTGTCATCTCGCGATAGCGAACACCATACACAGTAACTGCTTGGCCGACCTCATTTTCGAAGAAGTACGGTCCGATGACTCCGCCAGCTCTTAATCCGGACCAAACATTCTTTGTGGAAGCACCGGTTTTAAACAATCACTCGTGGATTCCCATTTGTCCAAATGCGCACATTTCTTCCGATTGTGGACACACTTTGTCGATTATGCTGGAAAGAAAAAATCACAAAGTGCACGAAATCCATTTTGATTTGAACGCTCATTTTCGAAAAAGGCTTTAACGATCTCTGCTAAATTGTGTACCTCACTCCATGATTAGTTTGTCAAACACTGCAACAAAGAAATGTAAAATTAAGTCTGGTCAACAAATTTGACGTTAAGGTTTGACTTACAATTAACATCGTGCATTATGGTTGGATCACCCTTTATATGGCCTTTGCTAAGAACAATTGGATAATATTCTGTTTACTTTTAGTATATCAACTCAAAAAAAATAAAATCGCAAACAAGTACAACATGAATCTGTATATCAAAGTTCGCTAACACCCTTAAAATCTTGATATGACAGTTTAAAATTCGGATTTTTTGTTACTTTCCTCACTTAACGACATATGACCGAGTTATTTGATTTCTTAACGGTTTTCTAAATAAGAATCTTAGACCTTTCCAAAGAAGATCTAAGACTTAAAAACTTTATTTCCCATTACACCCCATGAATGAGGTATGAGATTGCTGCTCGCGTTGTTGTAAATTAAAACGTTATCGCTTATTTACCGAAATTAAAAAATCTGGCTGCAAATATCTATTCTGCCGAGTACTATCTGTATACAAATATTACTATAAAACAGTTTTCGCACGCCCGAATAAAAATAAAATGTTCGCCTGCAAATCGCTTAAAAAAATAAATTTTACAAATTTTATTTTCCTGAAAACCTTCTTGAATTACGAACATTATAAAAGAAAAATTTGTCAAATCGGTCCATGAGTTCTCAAGTTACCAACGTATATATCGTTGGTATACTGCGTAAACTGACCAACTCCACTTTATGTGCTTTTGAGTTATTTATGATTTAAAGTTTATGGACGAATATGTTTTGATACATTAACTAGAAAACTATTTTAAATAGACATAGAATATTTTTAGAGAGCGTAGACTATGATTTTTGGAACACTTTTGCATCATTAAGTCCATTTCACAAAAAATTGGAGTTGGTCAGTTTACGCAGTTACCAACGACATCACTTGATACGACCCAAAAGTGTAACACATAGAAGGAGTCACTTTAGACCCTAGGTTGTTGGAGTCCCAAAAAGATTAGGAGTCTGTCATACATTTAATACATCTAAGCGCATTTATGGGGCAGCGGTGGGAGTAAAATTTATAAAAATTTAAATTTTGTATAGGAGCCCCCTTAGTGTATGAAGATGAGGGGAAGTATGTTTAAGGAAAATGTTAGGAGGAAAATATTACTGGGGGTCGGTCATACATTTTACTCCCCAAGGGCGACGCCGGGGCAGAATATATTGAACGATTGAATTTTTTTTTTACCAAAATACTTGTATTGTCCTTAGCAAGTTTTTCGCGCTACAAGAATTTGATCTGAATAACTCGATCGGACTTCAAATGACATCACAGCGCAGAAAAAACTAAATGGACCGTTTTTAGGGTACGCGTAAAAAATTTTTTTCTTGTGGCCCAGAATCGTTGTTGCCTAATCTTCAAATCCAGGCACTGACAAGTGCAACTTTTTTTTCGACCCCATCTAATGTCCGTCTAATTGTTTTGAAACTTTGCATCGGTTTTGCATATGGTTTACATGTCACGCCCCTTCTGGTACATCCCATTCAAATGTACCATTCCTCCAACTTTAGAAATCGTGTATTGATATCAATACACCCAACGCGATCGTACCCAAATTCTGTACTTTGTAAAGCTATAACTGGATTAATTTTTGGAGAAAACATGGAGGTCTAGCCATGCACCTTCTGGTACCTCCCATACAAATGTCACATTCCGACCACTTTAAAAATCAAGTAGTAATATTAATATACCCAAAGTGATCGTGTCTTAATTCTGTACTTTGTAAATATATAACTAGGTAATGTTTTGTAGACATTACTAGTAACTTTATGTCACTATTTCAAGAATTAACACCGATTCAAAATGATTAGAAACGATGCTGTTTATAACATTTTAGATGTAGTAGTTCATTGTGGTCATGTTGGTTTATAGATTTGACACTAATTTGATCCTTTACATACCATTACTGAGATATGGGAGAGCTTTTCCTATTACTTACTTACTTACTTAAGTGGCCAATTACAATTTACGAAACGTAGTTCATAAATTTGAGGCCTGAAGTAATAAAGAATTCCACACGCTTCGGTCTTCTGCGTGTGTTCTCCAGTTAGTCCTACCAGATGATGGCACATCGCCTACCACTTGGTCCTTCCAACGGAGTTTGGGTCTCCCTGCTCTGCGCCGTCCTTCAGGTTCGCCTTCAAACACCTTTCTCGCTGGAGCATTTACATCCATCCTGGCAACATGTCCCAGCCATCGAAGTCGTTGGATTCTGACTCTTTTAGCTACGTCGATGTCGTGGTAAAGCTCATACAGCCCATGGTTCATCCGATGGCGAAACTGGCCCTCGACACAGATAGGTCCATATATTTTTCGGAGTACTTTTCTCTCGAATACTCCCAGGTTTTGTATGTCCGTTGTAGTAAGCACCCATGATTCGGCACCATACAACAGAACAGGTAAGATAAGCACGTGGTATAGCTGTTTCTTAGTATTCCGAGAGAAGGTGGTGTTACTAAAGTGCTGCCGAAGTCCGTAGAAACATCTATTGGCTAGCACTATTCTCCGTTTAATTTCTTGGCTGACATTATTCATCTTGTTGACGGAAGATCCGAGGTAGGTAAATTCGTCGACTACCTCAAAACAATAATTGTCAACGTTAACGGTGCGTCCCCATCGAGAGGACTCTTTGTTGGTCGAAATCATTATTTTTGTTTTGTCCTCGTTGACCGCTAAACCCATTTTTGCTGACTCCTTTTCTAGCGATGAGAAAACTGCAGTAACATCCCGCAGATTTCGGCCAATAATATCTATATCATCGGCGTAGGCTAGCGGCATGTGGCTTTTGTGGAATATGGTGCCAGACATGTTGATACCAGCCTTTCTCATCACCTTCTCCATAACTATGTTTAATAGTGTACAGGACAGGCTATCGCCCTGCCTGAGACCTCTTTCCGTGTTGAATGGTTCAGACTGATCCTTACCAATCTTAACCGAGGATTTGGTGTTGTCTAAGGTACATTTGCAAAGTCGAATCAGCTTTGCAGGAATACCAAACTCAGACATGGCCTCATAAAGCCTATTCCTTATCGGAGAGTCGAAGGCAGCTTTGTAGTCGACAAAGAGGTGGTAGGTGTCGATCTGCTTTTCATGGGTTTTTTCCAGGATTTGTCGTAAGGTGAATATTTGATCCGTCGTAGATTTGCCAGGTTTAAAGCCGCACTGATATGGTCCAATTAGTTTTTCTACAATTGGCTTTAGACGTTCACACAATATGCTTGAAAGGACCTTGTACGCAATTGGTAATAGGCTTATTCCACGGTAGTTCTTACATTCACTACGATCTCCTTTCTTGTATATGGGACATAACAGACTGAGACTCCAATCCCCGGGCATGCTCTCCTCTTGCCAGATGTTCTCCATGAGCTGATGCATGCTCCTAATCAGCTCCTCCCCGCCAGCCTTAAACAATTCAGCAGGGAGACCATCGGCTCCAGCAGCTTTGTTGTTTTTAAGGCGGGAGATGGCCATACGTATCTCGCTCTGGCTCGGAGGTGGACAGTTAATACCATCGTCATGGGTTGGAGCGGGGTCTTCTGGAGTGGTGTCAGTATCCAGTAAATTTCTAAAGTGATCTCTCCATATCTTCAGAACGTTATCCGGGTCCGTCACTAGCTGACCATCGCTGTCCTTGCAGGAGGGCAACCCTGTTCCACGCATTCTCGCTTTCACTCTCTTATAGAATTTTCGGTCTTCCCCTCTACTTCGGAGCAACTCAGTGCACTCGTCCTGCCTCTTCTTCAGCTCCTTCTTTTTTCTTCTAAAAAGACGCGTTGCCTGTCGTCTCTTCTCCCTGTGCCGTTCACGAACAGCTCGCGTTGCCATTGGCTGCAGTTTCGCCCTGTATGCAGCAACCGTCTCTCTCGTGGCATTGCGACATTCATCATCGTACCAGGCATCTTCTTGAGACGGCTTTGAGTACCCAAGTACGCTTCTCGCAGCCCGTTCTAAGGAGTCGGCTATATTTTGCCACTGCGAGGTTATATTGTCAGGGGTTGGAGCATTCCGCAGCAGTTGAGTTAGGTGGTTGGAGTAGGCGTTTGCTACCTCTGTGGTCCGCAGTTTACCGATGTCCAGCTTTCGTTGTGCCTGGTTACGTACGTTTTTCGCAATGCTTAGCCTTGTGCGTACCTTAACTGCGGTAAGGAAGTGATCGAAATCAATGTTCGCACCCCTAATCACTCGTACGTCCAGAACACTCGATGCGTGCCTTCCATCGACTACCACATGATCAATCTGATTCCTTGTCAATTGATCTGGAGATAACCATGTTGCCTTATGAATATTTTTATGGTCAAATCTAGTGCTGCAAACTACCATATTTCTTGCCGCAGAGAAATCAATCAGTCTGATGCCATTGTTCGACGTTTCGGTGTAAAAACTTAAACTTAATTTTCCTTTGCACCCCATGAATGAGGTATGGGATAGCTTCTCGCGTTGTTGTGAATTAACACGCTTTCTATTTTTAGATTCAAAACTAACGGCACCTACTTATTTATCGACGAATGCGAACGTCACTGTTTTTGAGAAGCTCTTACTAGACACGACGATTGAATCGACGCTTAATACTGCGAAGTTGCTGTCAAACAACATTCGAGGGAGCCGACAATGAAAGAAAATTTTATTTATTTCTTTTTTTTTAAGATGACTGGAGCCAGGTTTGAACCTGCGATCTCCCGCATGGTAGTCGCGTGTTCTAACCACTATGCCACGGCCGGTCCCGTCGTTTCGGTGTGCAGACTGAATTTTCCGATGGTAGGCTCAAATGCGGTTTCCCTGCCTATTTTAGCATTAAAATCGCCTATTACAATTTTAATGTCATGGCTCGGGCTACGGTCATATACATTTTCTAGGCTCTCGTAGAACTCGTCTTTGTCCTCATCGCTTTTCTCTTCTGTCGGAGCATGGGCACATATAAGTGTTATGTGGAAAAACTTTGTTTTTACTCTTATGGTGGCTATACGTTCACACACCGGGTTGAACCTTGAGACTAGGTGTCGCAGTCTCTTGCCAACCACAAATCCACATCCAAACTCGTGCTTGGCCGCATGGCCACTATAGTAGATGTCGCACGTCTTCATGCGCGAGCACCCGTGTCCCGTCCACCGGATTTCCTGTAAAGCGGTTATGTCAGCCTTGTATTCTTCGAGGACTTCCGCCAGTTGGATAGAGGCACCTGGTCTATACAGTGTTCTAACATTCCAGGTGCATATCCTTAATTCGTTTGCGGTGGTCGCCAACATTTTGGGGGGTCCATTTTATTCTTTTCTTACTTCTTTTCATTGCAATAGTTTATACGTTTGTGGCGGGTTGCAAGCCCAGCGCACCACGTCGCAGTTTTCTCCTCCTGCCAGGATTTTATTACAGCCGCCCATTCTGGGTCAGACGCTGACCAGGGTACCGCTCACTCTGAGCAGACGTGCCTGGGTTTTAGGTTTCGCCCCTCACAGTTAGTCGTACTCTGACGGGTGTCAGAGGCACGCTTCCAGGCGTCACCACGTGGAGGTACTCCGTCCGCAGTAGTACTACGAATACGGAGCTCTGTGAGTAGACTTGAAGTGCAATTGGCAAGGATCACTCTGCCAAGTTAAACCGATCAGAAGCTTTACCTTGCATCACACTCCCGACGCTTTTCCTATTAACAAAAATTAAAATCGTTAATTTGGTGTAGAACTTTAAAATCGTATTATAGCAAATCGAAATTGAAGCAAAACAACGATAGCAATTTTATCAATTCGAATTAGTTAAAGAAGTTCTTTGTGCTCGCTGTTTCAGGTGCAAACTGTACGCATTTATATTTCATAATATCTGCGCATTATTTCTTGAATATTCGTTTAACTAACCAATTTCTTATCAACAGTAATTTGTCAAAACTTTTTTATATACTTTTTATAAAAAAAACAAAAACCCCAAATGTTCAAAAGCTAATTAGACAAAAGTTTACACCTGTTGTTTAGTATAATTGAACACACAAATAACACAGATAATTTGATTGATATCAGGTAACAACGATTTAGATTTTCCAAGAATCCACTCAGTTAAAGCACATTATTTGAGTTAAAACAATTGTACACATGTAAAGAACAAAAGAAAACTAGTAAGAAAGTTTCAGTCGGGAAAACCGACTTACATATACCCTCACCCTCAGTAAAACATAATATTTTCTAGTACATTGATATTTTTACTCGATTTCTAAAGTGGGCTGAGTAGTACATTTGTATGCAGACACGAGAAGGGGCGTGGCTAGACTTCCAGTATTCTTTTCTACAAAACTTTATCTTGATTTAGCTTTACTAAAAACAGAATTTGGGCACGATCGCGTTTGGTGTATTGATATTATTACTCCATCTCTAAAATGGGCAGAATGGTACATTTGTATGGGCAGTACCAGAAGGGGCGTGGCTAGAATTCCTATTTTTTTCTCCAAAACCTTATCCTGTTAACGTTTAACAATATACCGAATATGGTCACGATCGCTTTGGGTGTATTGATGGAATTACTACATTTCTAAAGAGGGCAGAGTGGTACATTTGGAGGGGCGCGGCTTGACTTCCATATTTTTTTTCCAAATCTTTATCCTGCTTAAGCTTTACTAAATACAAAATTTGGGCACGATCGCGTTGGGTTTATTAATAACGTACGACCCCAAACCGCAGAGAACCATACGAGCCAATGTTGTTTATACTGACTCTCTAAGGACATAAGGCTGGTTTGAACTCGTTTCACCTTACAGAAATTTCTGTATTTTAGCCGATTGAAATTTGCTACCACATATTATTTCAAGCATAACTTTTGAAGAAAATTATTTGGCCGCATTTTTTTTTTATAACTAGTCATGATATATATTGGATAGGATTTATACGAATGGATCAATCGGCTATCATTGTCTCAATTTAATGGAAACCGGAAGACATCAATAGATTTATTTCCCTTTTTCATATTTCATGTTCATGTTCTTTTCATAACCAGTGGAAACCCAAATATTTTTCATTGTTTTCGCCAAACTCAACATCGTAACACTGTGCCTTTTAAATTACGTCTACAATTTCAATAGAACTCATGTTGCATCAAGCGCTAAACAAAACTTAATTCAAAATTACATATTTCAACAATTAGTATTTCAACCAATTAAACTTACGAACAATACTCTAGGTACAGCGAATGTAAACATATTAAATAATAACGAAGAAATACTAAACGATACAAATTTCAAATTCTTCCAACAAATTTTTGGTTGTTTTGAAATTTAAGACATTTAAAGAAGGTCATTCATTATTATGGTGTAGTAGTTGTTGCTGCTGCTGCCTATAACTCACAAATATGAGGGAGTCAAATGCTATTGCTTCCCGTACAAAAAATAAAAAACAACACAACACTAAAGAAAGAAAAGAAGAATACATATTAAAAAAGGGGTTCCACAATAATAATAATGCATACATAGTAATAAAAAACAACAACATAGGGCAGTAAATCAAAATTGGAAACACGTGATTATGTTTATTATTAGAGGATCAAGTTACACAGCTGACCATCACAATTTTGTTAAATGGACAGGCTGGCTGCCCCCGACCAAACTGATGTACTCTCTCACATTGAACAGGGACGGACAGTCATAATAACACACACACACACACACACATCTTTTATAAATTCAAATTGTAGTCATAAAAATGATATTGAAATAAAAAAACTGAAATTAGGTCATAACATTATAATACTTTGCGTACCTTTGTATGATATCAGATGTTCCTCTTCATATCTTGGACATTCTTACATACATGTGTTAGGCGGGTATATACAAATGTACGCTCATATGTTGTTATATAATTAGGTAAAGGTTTTTTGTAGGTATATAAATATACGTATATGCCTGTTTGTGTGTTTGAGACCCTCTTCGAAATTGTTAAATAAACACCCAACAACATCAATCGGTGGTAGTAAACCCTCGTTAATACTCATAGCATTTAAATGCGGAAACACTATGCCGTAATTTCCACGTTTACTACTTCAGAGTGCAGATGTGTAGTTTTCAGATTAGGCAAAACGATCGAACTTATGAACAATACTATAAAATAAAATATTTAAGCCAGCAGGAGGTTAATATTGAGGTGATTGTCGAATGATATGATAACATACATAGGTATTTTACTTATATCTGTGATATCTACATATATAAAAGGCTGGAGTGACTGACTGATCTCTGTGCGTTCCTATTATGACGTAGGCGGGCATTAAGAAGGGTTTTTTGATATTCGAACTTCAAGGTGGTAAAAAGGGCGTGGCACATCCCCATACAACTCAAAATTTGCAGCGGCTATATCTCATCAACCATTATAGGTCAAAAGTCGAGATTTGGGATATATGTATGCTACGCCCCTCTTTAAAATAACGTTATATGGGCGAAATAAATGAACCGATTGCAATGAAATTTTCACTGTGTGGTAATGTCAGTAGGGCCTCTATCATAGGCTACATATTATAAAAAAGGGGGCGTAGCACCGCCCATACAAACTGAAAAACCAATCGGTAATTTCTTACGAACCATTAAAACCATTGAAGATGTTGTATCGTTGTATCGGTCATATTAATGGATCGATTGCAATGAAATGTTCACTGTGTGGTACTGTCAGTAGGGCTTCTGTCATAGGCTACATGGAAACATAAACATGGCTACATGGCGTGGCGTCGCCCACACAAATCTAAATTTCAATCGGTCATACCATATCACGAGCCATTAAAAGTATGAAGATGGTGAGATTTGCTACATATGTTAATGGTATAAGGAGGATTACGTCTCGCAGGGAAATGGGCGGTGCCACGACTCTTTTGATCATATCACAAGTCGGAAAAGGGAAATGCTACTACCGCCTTTCAGCTGTGAGATTTCTTTTGATTAAGGTACGTATATGGTCCAACCATAATGCACAATGTTTATTATGAGTCACACCTTAAGTCAAGAATTTTTGACCAACTATATTTGACATTTCTTTGTTTCAAAGTTCGACAAATTCAATTTGGAAAAATTTGAGCAAACTGTGTCTGTAGAAGATGTGAATACACCAATACATGCGCGTACAGATTCTTCAGCAGAAAATATTGCTGCTGTTCGCTATAGTGTGGCTGAAGAGCTGTCCACCTCAACTCGTCGTCGTGTCCAACAAGTGCATCTCTCAGGCTCGTCGTTGATAAACATTATGCATAAAGACTTGCATTTACACGCTTACAAGGTGGAATTTACTCAAGAACTAAAGCCTCTTGACCATTCCAAACGTCTTCAATGGTCAGAATGGTGGCAAGAAATGGCAACAGTGGATGATCAACTTTCGAAGAAAATCATCTTCAGTGATTAGGCACATTTTCACCTCAATGGATTCGTCAATAAGCAGAATTGCCGCATTTTTGCGAATGATAATCCAAGAGTGGATGAAGGATGGAGGTGTGCCGCCGAGGTCGCGGCGGCCATTTGGCCGATATTTTGTTCCATATATAATTGAACCATACCAATATTAACATAATAAAAAGAAATGACAATAATTTCCTAAATAATTTGTGCTTTATTCAAAATCAACATTGTCCCTTAAAATTTAACCACACTTTATATAACGAAAAAAGGTTTACCGCACCCATTACAAATGATGATTTCTATTGCGATTTTTGTGCGAATTAAATAAGGACTTTTTCTTTGATTCTCAGTTGGTACCACAAACGACCCCCATAACAAAGCTATCACATGCTCAGTGATATGGAATTTATCGTTTAACATTTGTTGAATGTTTACTTTTCTGCAGTTTTACTATATGTCATATCTGGGCATGCGACCGAATGTCGTATGGGTAAGGGTTTTATCAGTCAGTTCTCCTGACCGAAATGTCTGGTTTAGTGATAGTTTGTTAGATTGACATAGTATCATCTTTGTACTTGAAACTGTATAAAACTTAGCAGGCACTTACTTGAAATAATTAATATTGCAAAATATATTTCAAGCTCAATGTCCTTAGTTTTACTACTACTTACTTACTTAAGTGGCCAATTACAACTTACGAACATGTTTTATAAATTTGAGGCCTGAAGTAATAAAGAATTCCATACGCTTCGGTCCTTCCAACGGAGTTTGGACTCTTGTGGAATATGATGCCAGACATCATCACCTTCTCTATAACTATATTACATAGTGTACAGGACAGGCTATCGCACTGCCTGATACCTCTTTCCGTGTTGAATGGTTTAGACTGATCCTTACCAATCTTTACAGAGAATTTGGTGTTGTCCTAGGTACATCTGCAAAGTCGAATCAGCTTTGCAGGAATAGCAAACTCTGACATGGCTTCATATAGCCTATTACATATCGGAGGGTTGAAGGCAGCTTTGTAGTCGACAAAGAGGTGGAAGGTGCCGATCTGCTTTTCATGGGTTTTTTTTCTAGGATTTGTCGTAGAATGAATATTTGATCCGTCGTAGATTTGCCAGGTCTAAAGCCGCACTGATATGGTCCAATTAGTTTTTTTCAATTGGCTTCAGACTCGAAAGGACCTTGACCGCAATTGGTAATAGGCTTATTCCACGGTAGTTCTTACATTCACTACGATCTCCTTTTTTATATATGGGACATAACAGACTGAGACTCCAATCCCCGGGCATGCTCTCCTCTTGCCAGATGTTCTCCATGAGCTGATGCATGCTCCTAATCAGCTCCTCCCCGCCAGCCTTAAACAATTCAGCAGGGATACCATCGGACCCAGAAGCTTTGTTGTTTTTAAGACGGGAGATTGCCACACGTATCTCGCTCTGGCTCGGAGGTGGACAACAAATACCATCACCATGTATTGGATTGGATTTCTGCATATCTTCAGAACGTTATCCGGGTCCGTCACTAGCTGACCATCGCTGTCCTTGCAGGAGGGCAGACCTGTTCCACGCATTCTCGCCTCAACTCTTTTGTAGAATTTTCGGGCTTCCCCTCTACTTCGGAGCAACTCCTTCGTAGCTCCTTCTTTTTTCCGTCTAAAAAGACGAGTTGCCTCTCATCTTTTCTCCCTGTGCCGTTCACGAACAGCTCGCGTTGCCATTGGCTGCAGTTTCACCCTGTATGCATTAACCGTCTCTCTTGTGGCATTGCGACATTCATCACCGTACCAGGCATCTTCTTGAGACGACTTTGAGTACCCAAGTACGCTTCTCGCAGCCCGTTCTAAGGAGTCGGCTATATTTTGCCACTGCGAGGTTATATTATCAGGGGTTGGAGCATTCAGCATCAGTTGAGTTAGGTGGTTGGAGTAGGCGTCCGCTACCTCTGTTGTCCGCAGTTTACCGATGTCCAGTTTTCGTTGTGCCTGGTTACGTACGTTTTTCGCTATGCTTAGCCTTGTGCGTACCTTAACTGCGGTAAGGAAGTGATCGGAGTCAATGTTTGCACCCCTGATCACTTGTACGTCCAGAACACTCGATGCGTGCTTTCCATCGACTACCACGTGATCTATCTGATTCCTCTTCAATTGATCTGGTGATAACCATGTTGCCTTATGAATATTTTTATGGTCAAATCTAGTGCTGCTAACTACCATATTTCTTGCCGCAGAGAAATCAATCAGTATGATGCCATTGTTCGACGTTTTGGTGTGCAGACTGAATTATCCGATGGTAGGCTCAAATGCGGTTTCCCTGCCTATTTTAGCATTAAAATCACATAGTACAATTTTAATGTCATGACTCAGGCTACGGTCATATACATTTTCTAGGCTCTCGTAGAACTCGTCTTTGTCCTCATCGCTTTTCTCTTCTGTTGGAGTATGGGCACATACATATAAGTGTCATGTGGAAGAACTTTCTGGTTTAGTGTTAGTTTGTTAGATTGACATAGTGTCATCTTTGTACTTGAAACTGTATAAAACTTAGTAGGCACATACTTGAAATAATGAATATTGCTAAATATATTTCAAGCTCAATGTATCGAGTACGATTCCCAATTGCGTCCTTAGTTTTATACACACTTAAAATGTATATTTCATAAGATAACAATATTTAGTTCAACAAATGTCTTTAAAAAAATTATATATGAAATCGGAGAAGTTTCTGGCCACAACTGTTTTTGTTATCGTTGTGCATGTGCATGCAATAAAATTTTTACTGTTTCCTTTAAAGATTTATCTAAACTCCAAACATAAATTCACCATTTTGAGAATTAGTGTAAATGTGAAATCTCACCGTCACCTAACTGTTTATCAGACAATTTATGGATTTCTTGTATGACATTGTAAGCCGAGAAGTTAAGTCAGTCAACAAGAACAGCAACAACAACGCTAAACCAATTTGTTGCAGTTGCTAGCTGGTGCTGAGAAAAACAAAGTGGTTGTGGTAAATTAATTTATTTGCCAAAACGGCAACGAAAACTGTTAAGAATTTAACGCCATTCAAACAAATGACCTGGCTGGGTTGGCATACAACGTCGAACGGTCCACCACCACCATCGCCACTCATAGTTTTCCCTCCAGTCTCGGTCAGTCAGCCAAAAGACAGAAAATGTGTTTTTTTTTTGTTTTGATTTTTTTGGTTATCAAATTATATACAAAGAGGTAAAAAACAGACACACACAAAATTATACGATTTTTAATTCACTTAAACTGTCAACACAATTAATGGTATTTTGTCACGCTTAACTCGTAACACGCTGCGCCAACACAGACGCTGCTGCTGCCCCAGGAGGGGGAGTAGTGAGTGTGATATATATCCCATTAAAAAATATATGAATAGCGACAGCACTGAACGTTATTACAAATAAAAATGTGAGTTAAGACACTAGAAGAAAACCTCAAAACCTCAAATTTATGTAGATTTAACTAACGGGGTTAAATCGTAGCATTTTTTGGTAGCCACGCTGCGGCATTCGGATGTGGTCCCATGTTTGAAATGAATAGTTTGTGTATGTGATTGTCCAGTATTGCACAGTTTTATTTGAAAATGTTTATTAAACACGAAATTGCTGTAAAAACGTGTTAAATTTAAATAATTTGTAGTTTTTCTCCTTGTGTGTATTAACATTTGACCGAAAAGAATTAATTAAATGTGTGTTCCTTTTTGGGGCGGCTGTTAATTGTTCATAATTATAAGGTTTTTATTATTTGTTAATAACACGTTTGTGTGTAGTAATAAAGCAAGGCGTTGTGTATGTGAACGCATTCGTATCCTATATTTCGTATATTGATAGTCATATTCAATTAATGTTACGCATAAATATTCACAACTATGAATTAAAAGAACCCTTTTGGAAAATGGCCTGGAAATACGAAATTCCCATGAAGCGGTCTATTGAACTTTGTTATATTTGACTTTGTCGAAAAGGAAATTGTTAACACCTCCGCAGTTTTAAATAAATTTTCTAAATGTTGGTGGTGATAAAATGGTTGAAATGCTTCTAATCCGTAGCAAAGTGTTGAAAAACATATTGTATTTGGCAATAAATTAATACAAATGAATATATAATGAATTAGTACAGTTTAACGTTGTACCGTGGTCGATTTCCTTCAAAAAGGCGCGCATAAGGGTAAATTTTGGAAGTTCCAGAAACCTTTTTCAAACTACTTGTTTAAACATTCCTCATAGATAATTCCACTGTTTGGACGGTCGATTTTTATTTTGCAACCCGAAAATACCGGAGAGAATTCGTCGATGACTGAAAAATCCCGTTTGACAAATTTTGAACATGTGCCACTATTTTTGAACACTCTGAAACTAATTTCACCTTAAAGGTAGATCCTTTGGTTACACTTTGTCACTTCTTCTGATTGCAACAAGTTGCAACTAATGAAGATATCGAAAATTTCCGGGCTGAACGCAGGGTTACAAATACAACACACGGCGAGTTGTCTGCTTGTCGTATAAAAATGTGGTTGGTGGAGTATGTCACCCACCATACATACAGTATTGCTGCATGGTGCGGATACTTCAGCGATTTTACCACTAGGTAAAGCACCACTACCGTTAAATATTTTTCCAAGTTCTTCCATTACTCATATTTTTACAAGTATAGGCCAATTATCGGAAGAAGCTCTTGAGCACACGAACACAGATTTTAAGAATTTTCGGACGAACTACTAGGCTAATGTCTAGAAAACAAAATTTGGAAGATATATGGCAGCGATTCCTCTTCACTTCCGATTCACACATTTGTAGTAGTTTGTAGAGCGACAGTCAGGAAATCTACGAACCACGATCTACCTGATGAGGTACAGAATTTAGTCAAACAGGCTACACATGAGGTTGGAGATGGGAATGAGGAAAAGATTGATATTGCTGAGGATGAATTCTGAGAATTTATCTGAGAGAGATTTCTCTTACCTCCACCTTTAATGATTATACAGAAATTCCTCAAATGATTTAAAATTTCGCAACATAGTGTACATATGAATATTCCTAACTTCGGAAGTAAAATAATGTTTCGATTGAGGCGCTTTTCAAAAGGATTGCGTTTTCCATTCCAGTAACACGGGGTTTACCTTCTTTGCAAATATGATGATATTCAATCACAAAATACCCTTACAAAAGTATTCAGGATCATGCTAGTAATATAAATCAATTTTAATGGAATTTCCCGTAACATTTTCAAATTGACCTTATTGAATTTGAAGATCAGAAATTTTCTCAAAATCTGGATAATTTCGAACCATTTTTATACTATGAAATTTTGGCTCAAAGTTCGCCAAATACACGAAAAAGTGCATGAAAAAATTCTCCGAACCTTTAATCTGAATAGGCATTTTTGCCGTGGAATTGGCCATATACATTATTAGATAATGTCTCCGTGTTGACGTCCAACCTTGGTCAAGGATCCTTCAAGGTTATTCCATGGGTTTTGATAAGTCAAGATGCCGCCAAAGCTTTTTGGGGGCCACCAACACCTCATGCGTGGCTTTTCGACCCAAAGCGACCACTGTGCGACGTCACATTTTTTTACAGTGGTTTAAAGCTTGATTTTTTTGGTCAAAGGTTAAATAAAAGAAAATGAAAAATCATGTGTCAAAATAAATTTGGGATAGTTCATGTTAACCCTCTATATGCCACCCGTAAAGAACATTTTGAGAAATGTGACTTTTAAGCTGTTTTTCAAAATTCATCCTATGATGTCCCATACGGGTGGGAGCTAGAGGCTTCAAATGTTCTGATGAAATATTCCCCTGAAAATTTTTATGTATTTCTTCGAAGATATGAACGTATTTTATGATTATTTATATTATACATTTACATGAGTATTCATATTCTTTGATTCGAATTTTTACCAAAAAAAATCAAACTTCAAATCACTGTAAATAAAAATTGTGACGTAGTGGAGCAAATTGGAGTTTAAGGTTTTATTACTAAAGTCAAATGGTACCGTTTGATATTGGTTTGTTTCACTCCCGAAAAAGCTTGTTGCACTCGTTGCTCAAAAATAGCGTTCTTGACATTAAATTTTGATTTTATAACCTTTGGCTCGTAGAGATTATTTGTCCTCGGTGACTCTTGGTGAAATTTTCCAGAGAATATTTTTATCGAAGGTTCTAACGCTTGACCTCCCTCCAAAGTTGAATTTTTAAACAGTTTTTTAAAATTGGGTTAAAAAATGTACCATACAGGTGGGTGCTATAGGGTTAAAATGTTCCGAGAAAATATTCCCCTAAATGTTTCAATATAGGTCTCCATAGAAATGAAATACCCCAAATGTATTTTTACAGATGATTTTTCATATTCTTTGATTCGACTTTTGAACAAAAAATAAAACTTCAAACCACTGTAAAAATAATTGTGAAGCAGTGCAGCGAAATTGAGTTTAGGGTTTTGTTCCTAAGCTCAAATTCTATCGTTTGATATTGGTTTGATTCACCCCCGAGACAATGACGTTCAAATTGTGTCATAGAGTATTTTACGGAAATTTTGGAATGACTGTAGGAATTTCGTTAAAAAGTTTGTTTATTATTTTTTTTTTGGGCAAAAAAATTAAAGTTTTATGTCATCTACTTGTCGTTGACCTACAAAACATAGTATTTGATTGTTAAACCTATTAGATGTTCTGCATAAAAAACACTCACTGCAAATGTACTGCATTTACTGCCTGTTACCAGCGATTAAATTTTTTGCAGTATTTGTTTTATTAGTAACTGCTTTTATTGCCGAATGTTGTGTTGTCTGTCTTCTTATTTCTCCCTGAATATATTTTGCGGCTATGTGTTAAACGAGAGCCTGTCGTAATTGCTTCATGCAGTTTTTTTTTACATATCTTAACGACATGTTTGTTTGCAGCATTTGCCGTTTCTATGTTAGTGGTCAAGGTCTAAAGGAGTAGGCAGATCTCGTAAAGCAAAGTACCGAAACATATGAATGCACAACAACTGGCAAAAACAGATACAAACGGTGGCCAAAGGCGACTACGGGATAACCTACGATATATAGGTATTACAAGATATTGAATTTAATGGTCAACGGCCCTACCAAAAGGTTTTTTTCGGGTCTAGAAATTAAAATCTGAAACCAAGAAATTTTGAAAATGTTATTTTCTTAAGGAAAATTTTATTCGGTTAATGGAATGCCACATATTAATTGTTTATAAAAAAAAAACCCAAGCGAACGTTAACGTTCGACATCGTGGAAATGGAGATTTTTTTTTTAAAATTATCATAGTGTTGCTTAAACGCCATCTATAGCTAGAAATGAAACATGCTCATTATGCTATAAGTAGCTTATAAGGCAAACATCCTTATACGCTATCCACCAAACATCACCAAGAATATACTGTTGAAAGAAGAATGCATAAAACATTAAATGGAGAAGCAATGGAAGTGAAAACGAAGCAATGGCAAACAAATAAAATTGCATAAATTGCAAATGCATCATGCACACACAACGTGATTGTGAGGCACATAATATTAAAACAGATGGAAGCATCGGGAGATAAAAAGCAATATAAATACAAGAGGGTAGTATTGAAAACACAATTGAAATAGAATTCGGTCACAACATTGAGGACCTCAAGAGACAAAGTGCACAGTTTCGCCCTTTTAGAAAAAAAGGAGTCCATACAAGATTCAACTGCACTCTGGAAAAAAATAAACGGGGTAGATATTTTTCTTAGTGGAAATGTTATGAGTGAACCGCAGTAAATACCTGTGTGATTCATTTGTAAATGGATATTATATTTCAGTACCATTATGGCAAAGTTTGTTGTCCGTGTTTTGAAAAATGAGTTTGTTTTTACTAGATATGACTTTTAGAACAAGTTGTCAAAGCATGATATATCTGAGATAAGTGGAGGACTATTAAATGGCTATGTTAACATCTGATGTCCTTATTAGGTTTCAAGGCTTTGCATACGCTTCCTGTCAAATTGAACGTATCAACTATTGCCAAAACCGTATAGATTTATTGACTTTTCTTAAGAGACTCTTTTTTTACAATTATCCTCAAAAAGCCGGCATTCGAAATCTTTGTTATAATAAATGGCTCGATGTGTTAGTCTTAAAATATAAGCCTGTTAACTCGCTCAAATGTTAGAATGTCTCCAACAACTCGTTAATGGGATACAAAGGGAATATACTTTTTACTTTGTACCGTAAAGAGCGGAGAACGGCAGCACCCATCTTTTTAAAATTTTCACAGACAATAGCTTTGTAGTCGGTGGTGAAAATATTCTACTTGAATTTTTGATATATTAAGTGAGTGTGGCCTATCACAATGGATCCTGTTTTTTGAAAACGCATTATCTGGAAGATTGTAGTACTGATGACCTGTTGATAGTCCTTGGCTATCCTTGGTTGTGATTGAATAAAGAGGAGTGACACCGCCCATACAGTTTAAAATTTAAAAAGGCTATATCTCATGAAATTTCAGAGAGATTTGAAGATGAAATTTTTCCATGTTTGCTGAGAGCAGACATGGAATTTTTACATATCCGCAGGCACCGATATTTACATACCTGCACCCAGGATAGATAGAAACGGTTTGGTACTACACTGAAGGCATGCAGCATCCTGACCGGACGACGCACAGTGGGGTATGAAATGAAAATGAAAATTGCGATTTCCAATTAAAATTTTGTACTCAATAATTGTGCATAGAATACTGATTCAATAGATACTGGAATCAATTAGATATGTTGTTTATTTAAAGTTCTATGCTCTCTCAAACTTCGGAAATTTTTTCACCTTTTCTACGTGGTAGCGAAAAGTGGAATATTGATATTTTGGAGTGAAAGTTATTGCCTTTTAGTCATTTACAAATCGAATTATTGCTATGGATCATTTAATTTCAGCTATTGAAGGACAGGAATAACAATTAGTTGTATAACATAAATACGTACAATAATTTTTAATTATTATTGAAAAAATGGTCTAAATTTAAGGTATTTTTGAAATGTATGTAGATTTTTAAAATGGTTCCGGGTAAAACCGTGTTGAAAAATTAACATAATAGTAAAATATAACATCTGTACTTACAAAATCAAGAAAAACATTTTGCGCCATTTTGTTTTATTAAATAAATTGTGATGTAAGACACCCCTGCGAAAACGGTGGAAAATTCGTTTGGTTTGATTTGGCCTCATTTTCTTTGTGTTTGCTTTATTGCAATTTGTTGCTGAGCATTAATTTTTTATTATACCCTACATAAGGCAATATATGCTTATTTGCCTTGATAAAATTCAAATTGAAAATATGCATAAAAACGAGTAAAAGGGCTGAGTTGAGTCAGGTGAGCAATTGCTCGTAAGTCAAGTTCAATCAAACAGCAACAGCTTTTGCTCAATTTCGTATGCATAAAAATGAGTTCAAACCAATTGCAATTACTTGAGCAAAGGGAGATCAAACGTCTAATTGTTATTGAAGTGCAAACATGTCGTTAAGTGAAAGTGATGTAGAATCATATAATACTAATAAAATAGAAACGATGACATTTCTAAATTTTTAGTAGAAAAATAAAAAAAATATTTACTAGAAAAAAGTCAATTACCAAGAATTAACGGGGAAAAATTTAATAAAAACCAGTGAGAAAGATTTAGTCGGGCAACCCGACATACAAATACCCTCACCCTTAGTAAAACAAAAAATTTTCTATTATATTAATATTATTACTCGATTTCTAAAGTAGGCGGAGTGGTAGATTTGTATGGAAGGTATAAGAAAAACTTCGGCTAGACTTTCAGTTTTTTTTCTCTAAAACTTTGTCCTGTTATAGCTTTACTTAAAAAACTTAATTTCCCTTTGCACCCCATGAATGAGGTATGGGATAGCTTCTCGCGTTTGTTGTGAATTAACACGCTTTCTATTTTTGGATTCACAACTAACGGCACCTACTTGTTTATCGACGAATGCGAACGTCACTGTTTTGAGAAGCTCTTACTAGACACGACGATTGAATCGGAGCTTAATACTGCGAAGTTGCTGTCAAACAACATTCGAGGCAAGGGCGTAGCCAGGTAGGAGCAGGGGGGGGCAGCTGCCCCCCCCTAGAGCTTGGAAAATCTGTCAAAATCCCAGAAAATATAAAAATCAATTTAAAACAGTACAAATTTTACTAAGTTGAACTGACAGGTTAAAACTTTAATCCTATGTTCATTCTGCAAAATTTTAGTGGATATTCTGAGTCAATGAAATTGACTGATTTGTAAGAAAAAATATTTGTCTTATTATTGCCCTGCTTGTGCAGTTGAAACTGTTGGCCAGACGTTTACAGGCATGTATCAAAGCTGTAGAAATGATTACAATTTAGAAAGTGCTAAAGTATTCACAAAATATTAAGAGTTCCTCCTTAAAATTACTGGGAAAATGTAGACTGCCTTGTCTATTGGAAGTACTAGTACGCAGAACGAGGCCCTTTTTTATTCGTAAGTTAATGTTCAATAAGCGACAAGATTGTGAAAAATTTTAACTGTATTTAGTGCACTTGCAAGAAAGATACTTAATATGTAAGTAAATGTACCAAATTCTAATATCTTCCAGTTTTTCATTAGGAAGTTATGTTTTTATTTAGGAAGTTGAAACTAAGTTTTGAAAAATATGAAACTGTTAAATCTTTAAAAGGATGAGTAAAGTTTACTCGAGTTGTCCTGTACAGCAGCCAACCGCCCAGACAGACGAACTCTTTTCCAGAATTGAATTGGTTTTTTAGAAACTTAAGGTCCAACGTGTCTACTTTAACACGTTACACTTTAGCTCGTGTCAAATGATATAGAAGGTGGACCAAAAACAAGTTAACTTCAATATCATAGTGAGCTACAGCCCGAAGGCATTAACAAGGTCTTGGAAAATTGGAGTGACAGAATGAGGTACTTTGATGCGAGCTGGATACTAGATAGGGTCGAAAAAAAAAGTTGCACTTGTCAGTCCCTAAATATGAAGATTAGGCAACAACGATTCTGGGACACAAGAAAAAAATTTTTTTCGCGAACCCTAAAAACGGCCCATGTAGTTTTTTCTGTGCTGTGACGTCATTTGAAGTCAGATCGAGAAAAAAATTACACTGTTGTTTTAGGATTTACGAAGGCTACATTTCCCCCATATGTCATATTTGACTCCGACGTCAAATTTGACTAGTGACTGATTCTATCTCGATTTCTACCCCCTTTTTCCAGACATTTTTCATAGCGCACGTAAAGATCTTACAAATTTGCGAATGTTTTGCTTTTGAAGTACCCACTTTTATTCATAAACAAAAAAGTTACAAACGTTTTTAAAATGACTTCTGAGCATCAAATTAAATTAATTAATTAATTATTTAAATTTGTTTAAATAACTAAAATTTATTATAAACTATAGTGGATATAATAGTGGAGGTCTGTCATACATTTAAAAAATGTTAGGAGGAAAAATTTACTAGTGGTCGGTCATACATTTAACTCCTCTAAGGGCGACTCCGGGGCAGATGCTTGGCTTGATGTGAATTTCTTTCACCGTCCCCACTAACTTTGACCACGATGCGCGAACTAATAAAATTTTCGATTTCAATTTTTTTACCACAATACTTGTATTATCCATAGCAAGTTTTCCGCACTACTAGAATTTGATCCGAATAACTTGATGGAATTCGAGCCACCCTATGGTGTACTGGCGTTCGAAATAAACGTGTCTTTGTAATATTCTTAAACATCTTAATATAATCAATTGTGGAATTTTTATGATAAAATTATTAAATTGCACTCAGTTTATAATAAATTTTAGTTATTTAAACAAATTTAAATAATTAATTAATTAATTTAATTTGATGCTCAGAAGTCATTTTAAAAACGTTTGTCATATTTGACGTCGGAGTCAAATATGACATATGGAGGAAATGTAGCCTTTGTAAAACCTAAAACAACAGTGTACTTTTTTTCTCGATCTGACTTCAAATGACGTCACAGCACAGAAAAAACTAAATGGGCCGTTTTTAGGGTGCGCGAAAAAAATTTTTTTCTTGTGTCCCAGAATCGTTGTTGCCTAATCTTCAAATTTAGGGACTGACAAGTGCAACTTTCTTTTTTAATACTGTGACCGACCCACTCTACTGGATACAGACAATTGAACGAACACAGTAAAAATATTTAAAAAAAATCGATTTTCGAATCGATTCTTTTAACAAGACATGAGACTAAATTAATTAGTTCTTTGGATTTGTAGATTACATTCAGTGAAAAAGAACACTGTGGTAGTCGAAAAAAAGACAAGACCGGACTCGACGGTTTTAACCTAACTCGGAATCGTAAGATTTTTGAGTTACAATGATGGTTACGTACAAAATTTTTGTTTTAAGGTTTGGTTACTTTGAGTAGTGCTTTAAGGGGTTGGATAGACTTTCGACAAGCTATAGTTGGGATTTAGGATAATCATGACTTATTTAAAACAACTTGGTCGAAGACGGCATATCCGAAAATCCATCTATAGTCTGCGAAAATCGATTTGAGCCCATAAGCCCCAAAAAATAGATGAAATTAAAGTCAACAATTATTATTTCATCGACTTTGACACATTTAAAAAAAATAATGATAAGGAATTCAGAATGAAAAAACGTTCATTCTGCGCACAATTTTGTTTCAAATAATACAAAATAAAAATTTTTAAATCTATCAAGAATTGCGGCTTAAATTTTCATATGTCAAAAAAAAAACAAATCAACTGAGATTAATAAAAATTATTTTTTTGGAATTAGATGACCTACAATTTTTTTAAAAAAATTTGGTCAAACGTTGTTTGATAAAATGTTGACAAAAAAATGAGGATTGAATTTTCGTTAGGTACTTTATTTACAATTTTTTTTTTAAACATACTTTTAACACGAAATGTAAAACCGACTGCCCCCCCTACATTAGATCCTGGCTACGCCCTTGATTCGAGGGGAGCCGACAATGAAAGAAAATTTTATTTATTTTTTTCTTTTTTAAGATGACTGGAGCCAGGTTTGAACCTGCGATCTCCCGCATGGTAGTCGCGTGTTCTAACCACTATGCCACGGCCGGTCCCGTTATAGCTTTACAAAATAGAGAAATTTAGCACGATCGTGCCGAGTGTATTGATATTATTAATCCATTTCCAAAGTGGGCGGAGTTGTACATTTTTATGGGGGGTACCAGAAGGGCGTGTCCAAACTTCCTGATTTTATCTCCAAAACTTTATCCTGTTATAGCTTTACTTAATACAGAATTTGGGTACGATCATGTTGGATTTATTGACATTATTACTCGATTTCTTAAGTGGGCGGAATGATGTATTTATATGGGAGGTACCAGAAGGGGCGGGGCCAAGTAGCCCATTTTCAATGTCGTAAGTAGTTTTGGGAAATATGAACCCGAGCAAAATTTCAAAACATTTCGTTGCGTCTTTCGAAAGTTATCGTACGCACCAGCCAGACAGACAGACGGACATGGCTCAAAAAAGTCTTATGGCTTAAAAGTCATGAATCGACTTTTACCTATCGAATCCTAGGGTCTAAAGTGACTCCTTCTATGTGTTACACTTTTGGGCCGAATCAAATGATATATACCCTCCTACCCGTAGGGTGAGGGTAAACAAATTAATAATTAAGAATACAAACCTGTACATTTTTTTCCTCACTTGCTAAATTTGTTTTTCGCTGTTGATAACATTTTGTATTTCTTTGTGGCACAAAATATTCAGCCATGATTCCTTTTTAGTATACGCGAGTCAACTATAAGGCATGCTCAACAAAATTTGAGCAAGAGCTCACTAAAGAAAGCAAAAGCTTGTTTATATGCATATGAATATGAGCACAAGCACATCTAACATCGTTCAAACTGAGCAAGACGAGATCAAACGTGAGCAGTGAGTAAAAGCAAATACATCAAATTTTATTATGCATTCGACAAGCACCTTTTACTCAAAAAATCGAGTCCGAGCTCAAGCTCACGTTTTATGCATGAGACCCATTATTTCACAACAACTCTAGATTTTCAGATAATTCTCAAATTTTGGCCTCAGTGTACGTTACTGTATAATACGAATCCAAAAATATCACTACCATCCGACATAGAGGAGAATGTTGCGCCTGTAGAGGAGACCGTTACTAAAGATGCCGACCAGTCGATTAGACACCGTGAGCATTCTGTGCACGCTTTACATTAGATATGCAACAACTTGGAATGACGCTGTAATGATGAATTCCCATTCCTTTCCCAACGCCTCCGCTCCACCCTCCGAGATTGAACATACTTATTCAAATGTATACAGCTTTTTGGTTCACTCTGTATATAAACAGATAAGTGTGTATACATATGTACATAAGCATTTACATATATTTTAAACAGTTATAACATAAGTCAATATTAAATTTCAAAGAGATCGGATACAAACCGTAGCTTTTATAAAGGTTCGATTCTACTACAGTATATATAGATGTAAGTATATTAATGGGGACTATATGTATATATGGACCGATTTCTTAAAAACTTCAAACCAATCGATCTTACAGCAAAAGAAACATCTGTGGCAAATTTGGCAAAGATCGGACGCTTCCTTGAATTAATCTCCGTTTTGGGTGTTCAATACCCCACTGTGCGACGGTGAACGGCAACCATATTGGCCTGTCTGCACCCCCACTAAGATCCGAGAATATGTGATGACTGGGAGGAATCTGGAAACCTTAGCCCGGAACTCCCAGCCACCTGTGGTACCAGATAAACCACACTATTTCAGATTGTTTTTTCATCTAAATTGGACTAGTCGTTCTTGAGGTTTGCCTCCCAAACTTGTCTATAGGAGCTAAAAATCTTTAAGCCCAATGCGGCGCGGGTTGACATACTCCAATCGTGCTCAAACTTTGGCTATCCTAAAATCTACAAAGGCTTATCATTCGATTTTAACAACCACCCTATTCTTCACATTGTAGCAGTTATTGCGCGATCCTCGTAGCCGACACCAATTTCGTTGTTAAGCAGATAAACCAAACACGCGTTGTCGCAGTCGCAACAAAAGGCATAACAAACAACATGCTCAAAGCATATGTGCTGCATGTTGAAGAGCAAAAGATGATGTTTATCATCATAATCATCTTCATCATTATTATAATAATTTTTGTTTTATGCTCTTTAACAAACATAAGAGCAGCAGCAGCAGCAGTACCATCGGCAACAACAACAACACTAGCAGCAATCATCCGTATTAATTGAGGAGTATTCATCATTGCCAAGCAAACCAAACATTGCATATTGCATTTTACTGCTTATTGTTGTTGGTGTTGGTCGTCGTTGTTGTTGTTGTTTGATTTTAGTACTAAGCTTTTTTTAAGTATTTCACAGTGTAGATTGAGTACATGACACACGTACGTTGGTTGCATGTAGCCAACATAAGCTGCAGATTTTCTGCAGCAAGTACACGCCACATGCACGACAGCATGTCTGTCTGTTCTGTCACTGCAGCATGTAGCTGCTGTAGCTGCATGTGATGCATTTACCCTGAAAGCAACGAACAAAAAGCAATGCAACATCAACAACACAGGAAAAGGGTTGTCATGCAATAAAGTAATATTGCATGTTATGTACATGTGTATTAACGTCATACGCACGGACGTAGAGGAGGGCAGATTGAAAAGTTTGGGAAGAATTGGGAATGAAAAGGTAAACCTTAAAATCTTATAAGAATATACGTCAAGCTAGCTATGCGTCAATGTTGTCAGTGTTTCACTCCAGAATGACAAAAAAAAATTATATAGAATCTTTTATTTTAAATCAACCGTAGAGTTGAAGTAATAATCTTAAAAATTTATTTTTCTTTCTTTTTTGTTTTCATTAAAAAGATAAAATTTTTTTACTTTCACTTAAAGACAGAATTCGGGTTTGAAGTCAATCGTACTGAGGTCATACTGACCTTGTGGCTTTCTGTATATTTCCGACATTATCAGATCGACAAATATTTCAGCCCTATTAATACTTTACAAACGTATGTTCCATCACGTTCACGTTGTATTATTGCAAATAAAAGGGAAAATGTTTAAAAAAATACAAACATCATGAATGACGTAGTTGTTGGTGTTTTATTTTATAAAATAAACACCATCAACATGACTGCCGGCCGTTGTAGTCCCCAGTAACAATATCTCCGTCATCGTCGTCGTCGTTGTCATGCACTTCTCTGGAAGATACAGGGATATAATATGTACATAAAAACTGGTTTTTGGTATTTTTTATATATATTTAATTATTTGCCTCTTGCAGTTGTCGTCTGTCAAAGGAGTAAATTTACACCAATGTGCAAAACAATAGGCATGGCTAAATAAATTGGTATCTAAAAATCGTAGCCCATATAAATGGAGGGTTTACATAATTCGAAATATAAGATTATCAAATTCGAAAACAAAATTTTAAAAGTTAGAAAGTGAAACAAAGTTTTCGTCTACTAATAATTTTAAATAAATCCATAACTTAAACATCAACCAATTTTTTTCTTTACATCACATGTCAGATATGGGAAACTTAAGTAAACGCGCTTCTATTTTAAGACAACGGAACCTACAGTTTAAAAACGAATCTGAACATCATTTGTTTGAGAAACTTTTACTAGACATGTCGATTGGCTCAAATACTGCGAAGGTGCAGTTGACAATATTAAGGAGTCCTATTACTTTATTTCTTAAATATTGGTGTATATTAGATTAGCATTTTTTCAGATTTACATCAAATGTTGCCTATTGACATATTACGAGGACTGTGAAGTCGCCAAAATTTATATATTTCAAAATATTAGTAATTTCCAATAAGACGTGTGTGTTGTAAATCACGTCTTATTGGATATTTCTTCTATATGTTAAAAATTAATCTATTAAATGTAATAAATCCGCCCTTCAGTATTCGATATTTATAGAATATACCTATTATTTTTGTCACCACTGCCTGTGTCTACGCTTATGCCATTGAAAATTGCAATTTGGGGGGTGTGTGTGTGTGTTTGCAATTGCAATATCATGTACGTATGTATGTATCTTGGCATTTATGTACTTTTTGAACTATATACTCGATTATTTAGAATATATAATACATTCGAATCAAGTTAAGTAAATGAGCATATAGCTACTGGTCTATGACACATATATTTTTTTTCTCGCATTGTTGCAAAATGCCTAATTATCCCCTCATACAGTAAATATTGCAATAATTACCAACACAAATAGGGGAAGTGTGCAGTATGTATATTATTATATTTTTAAATTATTGGTTTTATTTTTTAAATTACATTTTATTAAGGGGTTTGTGCGATGCTGTTTAACAACAACATCTTAAATGTGCTAAACCCTTCACGTCCATCACTTATAATGACGAGGATTTAAGGGACGACTGCATTTTAAATAAAATGCTTGTTAAAAACATCCACAAATTTGCATTCGGGAGTTGCATTTTTTTAAATTATTTCGCTTAGTGGAAGACACAATAGGTTGAAAGATATGTGAACCACAATATGCACGACTGCTGTCTATTTAGTTAAGGCTGCCGATTTTTCAACGTTGACAGAAATATCTTCCTAATTAAAAATTGAGGGATTTTCTTCTTGAGTATTGGAGAACCAGAAGCCCTCTTTGGACGTCCCCAAGCTGCTCACAACGTCCGAGAGATCACGTATTCCCCTAGCAATGCCATTGAACATCCGTTCAGTGGTAGCAAAAGTGAGAAAACACAATGTTGAGTATCCTAAACGGCATGCTACCACCGACGCGTCTTAAGATATAGGTAGCACAAGTTACTAAAGCTCAACACAATGGCTTTCTTAATGGCATTGAAACTGGGATCGGACGCGGTGGTCTAATAAGCCACTCTTCTTAAACAAAACCAGTTATTATGAAAAAACGAGTAAAGAAAAAATAAGAATTCACCCAAATGTTGACGACTCCCGCATGTTATCAGAACCCCGATTGAAGGATATGCACCTAGAATATGCGAACTCTCTACAGAAATGGTGCATCTATCCAATTAGAGGATGTCCTCGACAAATACATAGAATGAATCACTGCCATGCAGTAAAGCCGACGAGATGGGATAGGGATGAACACGACGAAAGAACTTTTACGGCTGACATGCAGAAAGACACAAATTTGGATGTGCATGTATAGTCGGAGAGAGATTTCGATATCTGGTCTCGCGTTTTAATCCTGTAAGATACCGAACGCATTAAGGCAAAATATTTTTATGATACGGAAGACAAAGACGAGGACATTAAGTATGCATTCTATGAGCGCCTGGTGGAAATATATGACCGCTGATCTGCATTGTTCTGGGAGATTTTAATGCTAAAATGGGAAGGGAAGAAGATTCAGACTGGTTAGCTTCACGTCGGCAAGAAACATTGTAGTAAGTGAAACTAGATTCCCACATAAAGATATATTACAAGGCAATCTGGATATCCCCGGATCAAAATACAAGAAACGAGATAGATAACGTGGTAATCGATGGAAGGCATGTCTCAAGCATTATAGACGTGCGTGTGAAGCGCGGTGGAAATATGGACTCGGATCTCCACCTAGGTGCAGCCAAGGTACGTTTGCGATTAAGAAATTCCAAAAACGCTCGTAACCAAATGCAAAGGAAGGTACACATCAGAAATCTCTATACCACTGAGATAGCCGATGCCTACTCCACCCAGCTCTTTCAATTATTGCAAAAAAAAACCTCCAAAATTCTGATGTTCCAGACACACAGTGGCAGCATATTGCGAATGCTATGACTACTGCCGCAACGACCTTACTGGGCTATGAAAAACCAAGTACAGAGAGGCACTAGTACGATAAGGAATGTCGAGTAATGTCTGAGAAAATTGATGCTGCATACAAGGCCAAACTGCAGCCAATGTTACCGCGTGAGTCAGTGTGGCGATATAATTAGAAGAGGAGGGAAATGAAATGGCTCTTCAGACTGTAAACGCTTATATGGAGGAAAAGACAGGGAGCCAGGATATCGAATATTACAGGAATAGGGGTGATGAGCGAAAGTTATGACACATGTAAAAAGCAAAGGTCGTGGAACAAGGATGTCGACCTTTAACGACAGAGATGAAAATCTGGTAACATTTTCGTACTCTGCTCGTTCCCGAAGGTAGCACAAGTTACGAAATCATGCTAATCATCGACGGCGGAGCGAATTATATATCGCTGAGCCAAAAGCAGCAATTGAACTGCGTAAAACAATAAAGCTGCGGTAGCCGATGGACTGCCGCGGCACGCCGGCACGAGCTCATAAACACGATTTGGCTCAAGCAATGCATGGCCGATGATTGGCATCTGAGTGGTCTATATTCTGTGCTTAAGAATGGCGATCCAAGCGGGTGTACCAATTATCGCGGGATCAGCCTTTCACCTATTGCTTACAAGGTCCTGTCTAGAGTGTTATGTGAAAGACTAAAGTCTATTCTGACGAAACTGATTGGACCTTATCAGTGTGGCTTTAGACCTGGTAAATCCACGACCGACCAGATATTCACACTACGGAAAAGACCCAAGAAATACAGATCGACACCTACCATCTGTTCATCGATTACAAAGACGCATTCGACAGCTAATAAGAATTTGCGGGATGACACAGACTGACACCAAGTCTTTAGTGAAAACTGGCAAGGCGATAGTCTGTCGTACGATCTCTTTAACAGCATAATGGAGATGATCATGTAGGAAACAAGAATGGTACCATCTTTAACAAAAGTCACATGCTGCTCAAGTATGCCTGTGATATAGATATTATTATCTGTTGATTGCGGGATGTTACTGCGGCCTTTTCGAGGATTGAAAAGCAGTCCGCAGAAGTGGGTCTGGTGATAATTGAGAACAAAACCAAATTATATGTTTCAATGATCAAAGAGTCCACTATTGAGGTACGTTGCGTGAATGTTGAGAACTATAACTTTGAAGTGATAGATGATGTTGTCTGCCTTGGCTCCACCGTAAACAAAAATAATAATGTCAGCCTAGAAATCAAGAGACGAGAACTGATCGTAAACCGCTGCTACAAAGCCCTCTCTCAAAGAACAGAGATTCAACTCTAACAGACTGTGATCCCACCTGTGAGCCTTGCTGCACAGCGCAGAATCCTGGGTAATGACACAAGCGGATCAATCTATTCTGGGAGTTTTCGCAAAGTATTTGGACCCATCATCGTTAACGGCATGTATCGTCGTTGAATGCACCACGAGCTGTATGAGCTATACAACGACATCGATGTAGTCAAGCGCGTTGAAATTGACCGTTGTCCGAATGGATGAAAATATTCCAGCTCGATAGGTCTTCGTCAATAAACTCGATATGCGGCGTAGGAGAGAGCGACCAAAACTTTATTGGATGGACCAGGTGAAGACGCTATTATCTAAACTTGCAGTGACGAACTATCTAAGGAGCGCAAAAGGCCGAAGCGCTTGAATTTCTTTTCTACGTGCTGCTACTTAAGAAGAAATTTCATACGTAATAAAAAAAATTACTGCCTATTTTTATTCACAACAACTAAAACCTACATAGCTTAAATTTTGTTAATCAGTAGAGTCATTGCGTATTAAACCAATTTAGACTTTGCAGACATATATAAGTCTTAAAAAAATCCTCTCTTGTTTGTATTGTTGATCTATATCTGTAAATAATGAATGTGTTTTTATCGTTCGGTTCAAGATCTATCTCTATTATTGCTAATAGAATTTATTTATTACATAAACATCTCAATTTATATATTATACCAGACGCATAACAAACTTAAATGTCCGATCGCTTCAAAAACGCTACACCCAAATATGTCTACAGTGTAGAATTTACACACATATCTACTTGTGTGCGTGTATGTTCACATATCCAAACTACTGATATAGAAACCTAAATAACCTGAATATTTAGATAAACAACAGCAACAATGCCAGCAATTCTATCAAGGAGTACACCAAGAACTGAATGGATGAAGGAATACAAAATCATATAAGATACCATAACATTGCGCATGCGCAACAATCTGTGGGATCGCACAACGACAACGGCAACAACGAAGACGACGAACAACACAATAAAATCAACAAAGTTATTGTGTTGACCTATTAAACTAATATACGAACGTCTACAGTAGATTTAGGGCAGAAGGGATCGGAATATGCGCGTAGTTTACTATAAATGCCGCTGCTTCGACAACGGCAGCAGCAGCACAATCAGCAGGTTTCTCTATTGTTAAACCTTGAAAGTCGACCACCACAATCAATAAGACAAAGGCGAGAGGACAAGCACTGAGGCCAAAAAAGAAAACATTAACAACATAAAAGGGTTAGAAACACAATATATGTACGTATCAGAATTGCTAGGCATTTTGTATACCTATAAGGAGGGAAGGAATACACATATCATAATAAAAGTACTATAATGTGTAACACTATGCGGCGCAGTAGGGTGGCGTTTTATTAATATTATTTCAAGTTTTTAGGTTCGCTAGGGCATAACTATTAAATAGATATATTTTTTTGTCAAGAAGACAAAAAATCAATATGTATTTTTTCTCAAAAATAATTTGAAATATTTGTTTAAAATTTAAAAAAAAAAATATTATGCATTTTGTGCGCACTTTAATGTACATTAGCAAAATCTCTTCAAATTCGGAGGGCAGACCAAAAATTTCTGTGGTCGCTTTCCATGGAATAACTCAAATACTTTCAGTAATTTTCAGTTATAACAAAAATAATAATAAATTATATATATTTCAATCTTACCCAAAAAAATTATAAAATATTATTCTAGCTTAATTTTATTAGTATTTTACAAAGCTATCGTATACTCCTACACCATCACTAATCTTTGGTAGGGTATCCGTTAAAGAAAATGTTCAACAGGTTCCTTTTTTGTGGTCACCATGCACCGACCAATAAAGGCAAGAATTAAAAACGAAAGCAAAAAAATAAACATTTTTTTTTCTTTTAAAGTTTTGTTTGCATTGTTGTAGGCTTGCTTTGCTGTTGTTTGTTTTTTTATAGCCCTTGGCAATTTGACAGACATTTTTAAGTTTTAAACAAGACAAGTGGTCAGGAGATATACTCAACCAGACACGCACATAGCTCCATTCACATACACGCGCGGTTTGCTTTACTCGGATGCACCTCACTTGAGATGGCACCGAAGGATAAATGGGAGGGGGTACATGAAGGCAGATAAAGACAACGGAACATTGCAGTGGTATTATGGAGGCTAGTTTTTAAAGAAGTAGTCCACATAAAAAAAGCGAAAATACTCAGTTACTTAATTGTGCAATTAGCCAATTATTCAATTACTTTATTGTGTTTATTGTCATTTCTTTTTAGAGATATTTTTTGGTGTGAAATCATATAAAGTTTTTATACGAGAAAATCGAAAAACATAGTTTTTCTTCGAAAATATTACAAAAAAAAAACAATATATTGGACTAACAAATCTAAAACAATATTATATGCAGGAAAATATAAATATGTGTTAGTATTTCAAAATTTAAGTTATTTTTTAAAGGATAATTTTCTAAAATAAACCTAAAACCGAAATAAATTTTCTTAAGTAGTTCCAAAAACAATGAGATAGTATTCTGTAAAAATATCTGATAAATTACTTAAAAGTAAATTCTTTATATAAAAATAATGTCCAATTTTTTGATAGTGAAATAAAAGAAAATATTTTATATAAAAAAATTCATAACGTTACTTGTAAGATAGGGACCGGCGGTGGAATGATGGTTAGAACACGCGACTACCATGGGGGGGATTCAGGGTCCGATTGTAGGCTTCAGTCATTTAAAAAAAAAGTTTCTTTCATTGCCGATCTCCCTCGATGTTGTCGACAGCAACTTCGCAGTATAGGTGTCTAGAAATCGACATGTCGACATGTAAAAGCTCAAACAGTGACGTTCGCATTCGTCGATAAACAAGTAGGTGCCGTTTGTTGTGAATCTAATATATAATAATTCACAACAACGCGAAAAGCATCCCATACCCCATTCATGGGGTGTAAAGGGAAGTACAGTTTTTTTACTTCTAAAGTTATTCAACAATGCTATGTCTATGTCTTTTAGATCTTTTTGGTCTTTAGTGGCAATATAATTTTTTGTTTGCATTTTTAATGAAATTATATACCTTAAGACTATTTTACGGTTAGATAGTGGTTGTGAATATCTTCAAAAATTATTATTGCATATCGTAGTCGAGGCATTTATATGCTCTATGTGCAAAAAAACCCAATCTCAGGAAATCGTTAACTTGTTTGAAAGGCATATAAAGTCTTCTCTACTCAGATGTGCATCAGCTCATGCATGCTCCTGATCAACTCCTCCCCACCTGCCTTAGACAATTCAGCAGGGAGACCATCGGCTCTACCCGCTTTCTTATTTTGAAAGCGGAATATTGCCACAAGTGACACGTGTCTCGCTCTCGCTTGGAGGTGATCAGTTAATTTCGTATCCAGTAATTTCTGAAATGAACTCTCCATATGTTCAGAACGTTTTCCGGGTCCGTCACTAGCTGGCCATCGCTGTCCTTGCAGGAGGGTAACCCTGTTCCACGTATTCTCGCCTTAACTCTCTGGTAGAATTTTCGGGCTTCCCCCCTACTTCAGACCAGCTCTATGCACTCAGCCTGCCTCAGCTCTTTCTTCTTCCGTCTCGTCGCTTCTCCCTGTGCCGTTCACGAACAGCTCGCGTTGCCATTGGCTGATATTTCGCTTTGTATGCAGCATCCGTCTCTCTCGTTGCATTGCGACATTCATCATCGTACCAGGCATCTTCATGAGACGGCTTTGTGTACCCAAGTACGCTTCTCGAAGGGCGTTCTATGGAGTCGGCTATATATTTCCACTGCGAAGTTATATTATCAGAGGTTAGAGCATTCCGTAGCAGTTAAGTTTGGTGGTTGGAGTAGGCGTCCGCTGCCTCTGTGTTCCGCAGTTTACCGATGTCCAGCTTTCGTTGTGCCTACTTACGTACGTTTTCGCCACGCCTAGCCTTGTGCTTACCTTAACTGCTGTAAGGTAGTGATCGGAGTCAATGTTCGCACCCCTGATCACTCGTACGTCCAGAACACTCGATGCGTGCCTTCCATCGACTACCACGTGATCAATCTGATTCCTCGTCAATTGATCTGGAGATAACCATGTTGCCTTATGAATATTTCCATGGTCAAATCTAGTGCTGCTAACTACCATATATATTTCTTGATGCAGAGAAATCGATCAGTCTGATGCCATTGTTCACTCTCGTAGAACTCGTCCTTGTCCTCATCGCTTTTCTCTTCTGTCGGAACATGGGCACATATAAGTGATATGTGGAAAAACTTTGTCTTGACTTTTATGGTGGCTATTCGTTCACACACCGGATTGAACATTGAGACTCGCTTGTCCGCATGGCCACTATAGTAGATGTTGCACGCTTTTATGCGCCGGATTTCCTGTAAAGCGGATATGGCAGTCTTGTATTCTGCGAGGACTTCCGCCAGATGGATGGAGGCACCCGGTCTGGAGGCTCCTGGTCGCAGTTTTCTCCTCCTGATAGAATTTTATTACAGCCGCCATTTCTAGGTCAGACGCTGACCACCCGCTCATTCTCAGCCGACGTACCTGGGTTTTAGATTTCGCCTTTGACAGTTAGCCGTGCTCTGACACTTACCATCTGTTTATCCATAGATGATACAACTTTGCTGGATGGAATCTTCAGTAAAAATTGGAAACAAAATGACTGAGCAAAAAATATGATCGCAAGACAGACTACCGGCTTTAGACAAGGCGGTGACAAAGCCATCTCTCAAGGAACGAGGATCCACCAAACACTGATCCCACCAGTATTAATGGCACAAGCGGATCAATCTACTCTGGAAGTCTTCATGAGAAAAATACTTCGCAAAATATTTGGACCTATCATCGTTAACAGCGAGTAATCATCATCAAATGAACAATGAGCTGTATAGCGACATCGACGTAGTCAAGCGCGTTCAGATAGATCGAATAGGCTGGCTTTGACACGCTGTACGAATGGATGAAATGCTCTAGCTCGAAAAGTCTTCGGCAATAAATATAATATGACTGAGCAAAAAATATGATCGCATGACAGACTACCGGCTTTAGACAAGGCGGTGACAAAGCCATCTCTCAAGGAACAAGCATCCACCAAACACTGATCCCACCAGTATTAACGGCACAAGCGGATTAATCTACTCTGGAAGTTTTTAAGAGGATAATACTTCGCAAATATTTGGACCTATCATCGTTAACAGCGAGTAATCATCGTCAAATGAACCATGAGCTGTATAGCGACATCGACGTAGTCAAGCGCGTTCAGAAAGACCGAATAGGCTGGCTTTGACACGTTGTACGAATTGATGAAAATACTCTAGCTCGAAAAGTATTCGCCAATAAATTCGATGGGCGGCGCAGAAGGGGGCAACCAAAACTTCGTAGAATGGGCCAGTTGAATAAGCTGTAACCTAACTTATTACTGTGTGTGACGAACTATCGACGGAACGCCAAAGAGTGCGGCTACTGATGGATGAATTTCTGTTGTTGTTGGCAAATAAGAAGATGGAGATGAAGAAAATTCGTTTTGTCTAAGATGTAGGCTATTCGAAAAAATTAAACAAATTTTACAAATATTTTATTTTTTTATTTATATAACATTTGCGTTTAATTTGTTATCCAATTGACTTATTATGATGTAGTGTTTTAAACATTTGTAGACCATTTTACATATATATTTTTTTTAATTGTATATTCAAAATTATAAGCTATTGCGCATAAAACAATAAATCGGATCATTTTCCTGCTACTCAATTAAAAAATCAGCTGTAGCATATTTTCGACCGAATTTTAGCCTAATTCACATTATATGTATTCGGTTGGACGTGTTTGTCATCTGTTAATGGTGGTTGGCTGTTGTTTACTTTTGGTTGCTGTTAACCACATAATCATCTGTCAATTATTCACGATCATCACGATCAATGGTGTGCTTTTTTTATTTTTGCTGTCCTGTACTAGGTATTGCGCGTTTGCTGCGCTGGATTTCGAAACGATTTTGTTTGAAGGACAAAGAAATTAAATACATAAACGTTCAATATCAACAAAAAGCGAAATATAAGCGAAAATGTTGTTGCCTGTCGTCTCCCTCTCGGCTTATGCGACGACGACGACGACGTGACTTATCACGTGGAAATCTTTAGTTTCGTTTATGTTTTCTCATTGCTTTCGGCTTTTATCACCCTCTTGTGAAATCGAGAAACGTGTACTCTCGTGAAATCAACAGTTTGTGTGGCACTCTCAGGGCCTTTGTCCCGACACAATTTCCATTCATTTCCCTGTAAACAATGGTCATTTGCAAGTACTTACCGGGAAATGAAGTGAAGTGTGATTCCTTTGGTTTTGTGTGTTGGTCTCTAGCACTGGCACTGTTTGTTGGCCTTATCCAGCCAGCCATCATCACCGTCACCATCACCATCGACCCCGTCATCATCGCCGGCACCATCGCCACCATTATCTCGATGTGTCCCCCCTCCTCTGGCATTGCGAGTTTAGCGATGGTTCATGACTTTATTTAAATCAACTTCGTCGATTCGATTCATTTTTTTTTTGCTCGTTTTGGTTATAATTTCATTCCATGTCATGAATTGTTGCGGTGTTTATGGTTATATTGTTGCATTAATTTATTTTTGTTGGCCGTGTTGGTGAATTAATTTGATTTTTGGTTTAAATGACAAGAAATTATCATTAAATCATTTATTTCACTGTGTAATTACACTGCGACCCCTCTCTGTGGTGGGTGGTGGCGATGAGAAAAACATGATTAAGACATGACAAGTGCTTGAGTTTCAACACCTTTTGGTCAAGCTTGAAAAGTTAATTAATGATGGCGATAATTAAATCAAATTGTTTATTTATTTAAATTTAATTCTGTTTCCCAAAAAAATAAACTCACGATGAGTCATATAAAGGGTATATTTTTGTGAGATTACAGGAAAAACTGAAAGCAAAAATTTGTTAGAATAATGCGTAGCAAAAAAAGGTAAGTACAAGGGAATGTCATAGAAAGTAGGACAAGAGTTTATGGCCATGATGCTTAACTAGATCGGTTCACGAAAAAAAAAATTCCAAAGTCGACGGCAAATATTAATGACTACCTCGAGACAACTTAAAAAAAATATTTTTTTTCTGCCTCACGTCCCGAAAAGCAGCTAATATGTTTTTTTATCACTGCTTTTTTGTTTGTGGCTCAATCGTAACATACAAGACATCGCAGTATGGGTCTCAATGTGTGCTACATTTGTCCTATAGATGTCGCTGACTGAAGACATCATTTTGTAATAATGGCCTCATTTATGGCAGTTTAAAAATTACTATTAAAGTTTTATTCAAAAAAAAAGAAGGGGAAGTTTGTGTGGGAAGTGGGAGTAGTTTATTTTCTAACTTTATCTTCGTAGAACTTAACCTTCGCACTGAGGATAGAAGCTGACATACCAAACTTCAGCACGAGATGACTATATTTATACACATATATGGGCAATTCCGTGATTTTTTTTGTTTTATTATTGGAGTTATTTACTGTTGTAACAAATATTTTATGATAAGAGTGCACTTGCATCATCAGTAAATATGTTATTAAAAATTCGAAGAGGTGACCAGATCGTTAATGGAAATAAGGTAAGCTTTGGACATTTTAATTTAATAAAATTTAAGTATTCGTCTTTACTAACACAATTCAGAAAAAAAATGTCCAACTTTTTTTCCATCGGTGTGGACCTTTCTTTGGAAATACTTATATGAAACTGAGTTTGTCTTCATTTGTTTTCATAGGCTCTAAAACAGGTAGACCGATCTCTTTGAAATTTTCACAGAAGTGGTCGGTGGTGTTAATAGGGTACTATCATTTTTGATATATCAACTGGGCGCCCATTGGACACTATTTTTGAAACTGCAATATCTGGAGGGCTGTTTCTCTATTAGCCTTAAAAATTTGTGTGGATGCTTTTGACAGCAAAGTTCGTGATCCATCGAAAAATGTGCGCAATTGGATCAGTGGGCGTGGTATAAAACTTGACTCGTTATATGGCTGTATCTCAGCGAAGCGCCAGCGACACACGTCAATATTTGACTATTACATAATTATGAGAGAAAAAAATAAATTTCCTAATCAAACAGTGGTAATACATACAGGATTTACTAAAAATCTGACATTTGACTTCTTTAGGGCAATAGTTGTATGTCTGATTTAACTAAAATTTCCGTCATGTATTTTTTACATTATTGTGCAATTTGATGTAAAAAATGGTGCTGGTCGAACATTTTTAAATTTCCACAAAAAAATTGTCCATACATGTCGCTGCCGCCCTAATGTGTATGAATTTTGTCATACTTACCACGCCTCCTTATAGGCGTTACAAATGGAAGAACAAACGAAATATATCCTTCGATCCGTGCGTGCGATTTACCACGTGCAGATATCAAAAGATTCATATGTAACTTTGTACCATTGTTATTCTCTGTATTTAAACATTATCAAATAGGATTAAACATTTAATAATCTACTTCAACCTAGGCCAAGTCAGCAAGAGCACTGCCGACTTCATAGACATCTTTGCCAGCACCATAAACCTTAGCAGCGTCATCAGCATATTTTACTACATCTTTACCATCCCTGATCTGTGAATATAAATACATAGATTTATTAATCAATTGCCTCTCTAAAATTATCATAGTTACTACTTACCAATTTATGTTCAGTTGATTTCCTCATCACTCTACCTTCAGTGGTTTGTTGGCCCAACAGACACAAGACCAATAGGGCTAAGAAAGCAAAATACTTGGTGAAGTTCATGGTAGATAGGTTTTAGTTCTCAAATGTCAAATTCAAAATTGACTACCTATTGGATATGTGCAGATGATTTTATAGCAAAATTTAGTTTCATTGGCTGTATGTTGTTATATTTACAGTTTTATCAAAGTGATTTGTCATAAATACATAATTTAATATAAATGAGTTGATAGTTAGAAATTATCTACTCAATGACATGTATTTGTTGCCACACGTGTCAGTACAACGCTTAATATTCGGTTATAAATTAATTTATCACAAACAGCTAAACATAACATAATAAGTCATCTTTTTCATATCAAAAACAAACAAAAAATATCAAATTCAATCATCTTGAAGATGTATTTCCTTTCAGTGAGTTTATGTTAGATTTCATGTTATTTGATCAATCGCTTGCAATCGAAAAAAATGCGACAGTTCAAATAGTTACTTTAACAGATCTTGTCGTTGGCTCCTGTATAATATTAACATTTTAGTTTCAACTTTATTTGAAACAACTTTGACGAAATACAGACGCAGATAGGTCAATCTTCGAGAGTGTGTCAGATAAAAATAGGAAAAATACTGACATTTAGGGTATATCAGTAACAAAAACTCTGTTTCTTGCAAATCGGCAAAAGAGCGTCATGAATTGATTACGATCATGTTTCAACTCTATGAGTCTTTTGTCAAACAAAACTCCTGATGTCTCAATCAGACATTCTTGTACATTTTCTGAATGCAGAAATTGTGAATATTCTGGGCCAATGATATGCGAAAAAATGCTTCAATTAAAATTTGCTTTAGTACCGATTTGGAACAACAATACATGACAGTCATTTGGGTAATTTATATCAAATTTTAATAGTTTGAATGAAAACGTCTTTTTCCATTGACTGTTTCATTCCCAAGAAACTGTTTCACTGAAAATAAAACATGCTGGTGTTGCATTTCTGTGGTTAGGAAGAATAAAGGAGTTGAGAAGTTTGTCCATTGAGGCTAAAACAAGCTATTTTATTGCGAAATTTTTCTAGGTTTAGTACCCAGTATAAGGGATAAGAGGGACCGGCCGTGGCATGATGGTTAGAACACGCGACTACCATGCGGGAGGTCACATGTTTAACTCTTGGCTCCAGTCATCTTAAAAAAAAATTCTTTCATTGTCGGCTCCCCTCGAATGTTGTTGACAGCAACTTCGCAGTATCAGTGTCGAGTAAATCGGCATGTCTTGTAAGAGCTTCTCAAACAGTGACGTTTGCATTCGTCGATAAACAAGTAGGTGCCGTTTGTTGTGAATCTTAAAAAAAATAGAAAGCGCGATAATTCACAACAACGCGAGAAGCTATCCCATACCTCATTCATGGGGTGTAAAGGGAAATTAGAAGAAGAAGAAGTCACCTACCATAATGCTCTTTAATTTGGGACCCATATTATGTTACACATTCCGACAAAATTGAATGAATTCAAAAACTATTTACCAAGTTTGCTTTTAAAAAAATTAATTGGGCGGTTGGAACTGTTTCATATGATAATTGTCCCAAGTTTTTTTTCTTTTTCTCCAGTAATCGAAGATCGTTCTTTTCACTAATGCTCATTTACAACATGCTATCAAATGAGATTGATTGCTTTGAACTAAAAAATCTTGTATCATTTTATAAACCTCTTCGCGAGTTATGCCAAGATTGGAAAAATTAAAGAAGATTGTATGTTTCGTGAAGATTTACATCGTTATAATTTGAAGGTATGTAATAGATACTCCCCTTAAACTAATTTACTGTTAACTAAAGTAAAGTTTAAATTGAAATTGTTTAAAATTTGTAACTAATGAAATTACTAGTACATTATTAATTAAAGGAAAGAATTTATACTAGTCTGAAAGATGTAAGTAGACGGAGTGATCAAATATACACAATTTTGCCAAAATTATTGGAATTTTTCAATTACACTTTGCAATAATGTAACTACTACAATGGACACATATTACTTCCTCTAACAATCTGTAGTCTTTAATCAAACCACCGAAAATGTATACATCATGAAGTTATCTGGATATGTTATAATATTGTTATTTCATTGATATGCACAAGATGAATTACGGGTTTTTTTTTATTTAAATGGCATCTTTATCAATTTAATTATAACCAAGTACAAAAAAAAATGGTCAACACGTGCCTCTTCTACAAATATCTGTGATCTCAAAAACAACATATGCATTGGGCTGCCTTAATGTAGATAATTTCTAACTATTAAATCATTTATTTTAAATGATGTATTTGTGACATATCACTTTGATAAAACTGCAAATATCATAACATACAGCCAAGGAAACACAATTTTGCTATAAAATCTGCTGCACTTCTCTAATAGGTAGTCAATCTTGAATTTGATATTTGAGAACTAATACCTATCTACCATGAACTTCACCAAGTACTTTGCATTCTTAGCCCTATTGGTCTTGTGTCTGTTGGGACAACAAACCACTGAAGGTAGAGTGATGAGGAAATCAACTGAACATAAATTGGTAAGTAGTAACTATGATAATTTTAGAGAGGCAATTGATTAATAAATCTATGTATTTATATTCACAGATCAGGGATGGAAAAGATGTAATAAAATATGCTGATGACGCTGCTAAGGTTTATGGTGCTGGCAAAGATGTTTATGAAGTCGGCAGTGCTCTTGCTGACTTGGCCTAGGTTAAAGCAGATTTAAAAAAACTAAAGTGTATATGATAATAAAAATAGAGTATTAGACGGAAAAATTTCAGCATTGAACATTTTTTATAACATCACCCATATGGATGATGGTTTATATCACTTGACACGAGAAAAAGTGTAACGTATTAAAGGAGACGTGATAGACCCCAAGCATCTTAAGACCAAATTCATTTCATGACTTTTTAAGACGATTGAGCCATTTCCGTCTGTTTGGCCGAAATGTGGGCAGGATAACTCTAGTAATCCTTAACTGATCCTTATGAAAATATACAAGTATTAATATTTTTCAAAATGGAGTAATGGGATTGTAAATGGACAGATTTTCCCAAACCCTTCTCGTACCACCCATATAATTTTGTGTGTGAAGTTAAATTCATATGTTAACTATCCAAGACACAAACCGCTTTGATTAACAGAGATCTGTTAAGTGAAGCAATATAATCGTGAATATCTCTTGATCTACAAAAGATATGTAACAAAGTTTTGACAGTAGTTAAAAAGCATTATTTCAGATATACGAGAAAATTTTTGTAAAAATTTAATGAGGGTAGTATGTTTTATAGAGTTATTGTCGGGTGAGGGACCGGCCGTGGCATGATGGTTAGAACACGCGACTACCATGCAGGAGATTCCAGATTCAACTCCTGGCTCTAGTCATCTAGAAAATAAAAAAATAAAATTTTTTTCATAGCCAATCGTCAGCAACTTCGCGGTATAAGTGTCGAGTCAATCGGCATGTCTAGTAAAAGCTTCTCAAACAGTGACGTTCGCATTCGTCGATAAACAAGTAGGTGCCGTTAGTTGTGAATCTTAAAATAGAAAGCGTGTTAATTCACAACAACGCGAGAAGCTATCCCATGCCTCGTTCATGGGGTGTAAAGAGAATTAGCATTTTTTTAATTTGTCGGGTGAAGGTTTTGTGTCCATAGTGGCCATTTTGTGCGTCGATCGGACTAGTGGCAAATAATAGCTTTTGTAGCCGAGTTTAATACTACATAAGCCGTTTTCCTCAAAAAATCGACGCACCTCTCTCTATATGGCCACTATGGGCGCATTTCATCCCACTTCCCCAGACAAAAGTGTTGGATTCACTAATCTATAAAACATACTACCTTCGTTAAATTTTTACAAAATTTTTCTCGTATATCTGAAATAATGGTTTTTAACTACCCTCAAAGTATTGTTTACATATCTTTTGTAGATCAAGAGATATTCACGATTATATTGCTATATAACATATCTCAGCCAGCTCGCTTAACAGAGCTCTGTTAATCAAAGCGGGTTGTGTCTTGGCTAGTTAACATATGAATTTAACTTCACACACAAAATTATATGGGTGGTACGAGAAGGGTTGGGGAAAATCTGTCCATTTACAATCCCATTACTCCATTTTGAAAAATATTAATACTTGTATATTTTCATAAGGATCAGTTAAAGATTACTAGAGTTATCCTGCCCACCAGTCGGCCAAACAGACGGACATGGCTCAATCGTCTTAATAAGTCATGAAACGAATATGGTCTTAAAATACTTGGGGTCTATCACGTCTCCTTTAATACGTTACACTTTTTCTCGTGACAAATGATATATACCATTATCCATATGGGTGATGTTATAAAAAATACTCATAGTTGATATTTATCCGTCTGATACTCTATTTTTATTACCATATACACTTTAGTTTTTCATAATCTGCTTTTACCTAGGCCAAGTCAGCAAGAGCACTGCCGACTTCATAGACATCTTTGCCACCACCATAAACCTTAGCAGCATCATCAGCATACTTCAATACAGCTTTGCCATCCCTGATCTGTAAATATGCATAGATTTATAAATCAATTGCCTCTCAAGAATTTACACTGTAACTACTTACCAATTTATGTTCAGTTGATTTCCTCATCACTCTACCTTCAGTGGTTTGTTGTCCCAACAGACACAATACCAATAGGGCTAAAAAAGCAAAATACTTGGTGAAGTTCATGGTAGATAGGTATTATTTCTCAAATATCAAATTCAAGATTGACTATCTATTAGAGAAGTGCAGCAGATTTTATAGCAAAATTTAGTTTCCTTGGCTGTATGTTGATATTTGCAGTTTTATCAAAGTGATATGTCACAAATACATCATTTAAAATAAATGAGTTAATAGTTAGAAATTATCTACATAGAGCCTTCTCTGGGTATATGTTGTTTTTGAGATCACAGATATTTGTATAAGGGGCACGTGTTGACCAATTTTTTTGTACTTGGTTATAATTAAATTGATAAAGATGCCATTTAAATGAAAAAACCCGTAATTCATCTTGTGCATATCAATGAAATAACAATATTATAACATATCCAGATAACTTCATGATGTATACATTTTCGGTGGTTTGATTAAAGACTACAGATTGTTAGAGGAAGTAATATGTGTCCATTGTAGTAGTTACATTATTGCAAAGTGTAATTGAAAAAATTCCAATTATTTTGGCAAAATGGAGTTTATTTGTTCACTCCGTCCACTTACAATTTTATCTTACAGACAAATATAAATTCTTTCTTTCAATTTATAATGTACATTTAATTTCATAAGTTCCAAATGTTAAACAAGTGCAAATTAAAATTTACTTTAGTTAACAGTAAAGTAGTTAAAGGGGAATATCTATAACATAGCTTCAAATTATAACGATGTAAACTTCACGAAACATACAATCTAGGCGTAACTCGCAAAGATGTTTATAAAATGATACAAGATTTTTTAGTTCAAAGCAATCAATCTCAGTAGATAGCATGTTGTAAATGAGCATTAGTGAAAAGAACGATCTTCGATTATTGAAAAAAAAGAAAAACAACTTAGGACGATTATCATATGAAACAGTTCCACCCGCCCAACTAATTTTTTTAAAAACAAACTTGTTAAATAGTTTTTGAATTCATTCAATTTTGTCGGAATGTGTAACATAATATGGGTCCCAAATTAAAGAGCATTATGCTAGGTGACTTCTTACAAAAGAAGCATGTACCATAATTTCAATACAGTGAAACTTCGATATAACGAATCTAGAGGGGACCGGAAAATACTTCGTTATAGCTATTGATTCGTTATACATATGCATTGTGAAACCTTGGTATAACGAAATTTAAAGAAATACGAAAGAAATTCGTTATAACTATAGTTTTTTTTGTCCGAATTCTATTTTACACGAAAATACTAGTATAATAATAAAAATTAACTATTTAAGAGGTAAATAAAATATTAAGTTTTTATTAATTTTTTATTTTATTACATTTTAGCAAAATATTGTGTAATTTTTGTTTGTTTACGCAAGTTTAGAATGCAACCATCAATCTTTTTTTCGACAGATGCTAAGCTGTCGAATGTATTTTGCGGTGTAGAATCCTGTGCCTCAAAAAATGTTTGCAGTTTTCCGACAATTATTTTAGCCTCTCTAGCGGTTACAACATTTTAGATTTCTTCAGTTAATTTGTGTAATTTGTGGCGCTTTACATATTAACCTGCCAAGACATTTACCTTTCGTTGGTTTTAAAAGGGACTTCCCCGTTTTGCTTAAAATTTAATTTTGCTTTATGCTTTATTCTGACTTCGTTGTATGGAGGCTATAGTTCAAGACTTCGTTATGTAGAGGCTTTTGATAATGACTTACACACTTAAAATGTTATATGTATGTATTACTCAATTATAATTTCGTTGTATAGAGGCTTTTGAAAAAATACTTCGCTATATAGAGGCTTTATAGATCAGAATTTTTTCGTTATAGCTATAGAGCATTTTTGTATGAAAAACTTTGCAATAAAAAGGTTTTTTCAAGGGTCTCTGCTAAAAATTCGTTATATTGAGTTTTTCGTCATAACGAAGTTCGTAATATCGAAGTTTCACTGTACACATAATTGGGTCTTTAAAATCTTGCGAATTTCTTTTAATAAATCATAGCATTGAATAAGCTTTTGATGTTATATAGTCAATGTGGTAAAATATAATGTAATTTAATATATAAAAAATTGGCAAGTATAGCTACGTTTGTGCATGTTGACTGTCGTGACTAAAAGTCATGTTGATTAAAACAAAAACCTAATTTCCCTTTACACCCCATGAATGAGGTATGGATAGATTCTCGCGTTGTTGTAAATTAACAAGCTTTCTATTTTTAGATGCACAACTAACGGCACCTACTTGTTTATCGACGAATGCGAACGTCACTGTTTAAGAAGCTTTTACTAGACACGCCGATTGTCTCGACACTCATACTGCGAAGTTGTTGTCAACAACATTCGAGGGGAGCCGACAATGAAAGAAATGAACCTGGAATCTCCCGCATGGTAGTCGCGTGTTCTAACCATCATGCCACGGCCGGTCCCAAAAGTCATGTTGATAAGGTCAAATATATTGAATATATATTGAAATATAATATCTTAATAAATGTAAAATTGGCGTTAAGCTCACAAGCTTAAATATCTCATACTATTACTTTAGAAATCATATTCAGGATCTTCTTATCCTTTTGAAGTTTTTTTTAAAGGGAATTCTAATCATTAAGGAGTTTTCGAATATGTCAATCGATCTTTTAAATATATTTATTTAGTATATATTTTACTGAATAGAATTCCTCCAGGTCAAGTGTTGTTTTTATTATTTTTAATTTTATTAAATATTTTGACTCTCGTCGGGGATCATTTTCATAAATAAGCATAAGCACAAGTATACAGTATTAACCTCTAGCTTCATCATAAAAGTTTTAAAGCAACCTGACACATTTTTCAACAAGATAAAAGATGTACCACTAAACATTACCGTCCAGCCCTTATTATCTAGAGCCCGGCTACCGAAATAGTGGCCCGTCGAGTCCTTTCGTGCGGACCGCGGATGTTTTTTACAAAGACTTACTTAATTTTACAAATAAACACAATTTTGAACCATTTCCATAATTTTACAACTCTGTCAGATATAAGAAACTGTTGAAAGTAGTGATACTAAGAAGTAGTTAAAGAAGTGCAATTTCTGGCCCTAAGTACTTCGAATTTGAGGGAATCACTAATGAATTTCACATTGGCTTGTCATAGGAAGGAAGTAGTTCATTTTTGCATACTTTTTACCTTAATCTGGAAATCTGAAACTCGATACTAAGGAATGAGTTGGCATGCGTTGTAAATAATTGAGTTGACCAGTAGTTGCACTTTTTAGCCAGATTCAGGACGATGGCTCTTTTTTGATTTTTTTTTTTGAAGTACTTATAAAGTACTTGTTCTGAAGTGATTTATCATCATCTCTTAATAACATGCATGTACTTAAAAAGTCATTCTTTGAGAACGACTTCACGTTTTTTTCAGGGTTGATTACATATGCATTCATTTGATTTATTTCCTCTTCTTCTTTTCTCGATAACAAACAAATCCATCCGAGTATCAGTGTCAAAATTTCAAAATGTAAGCTTTATTTCGAAGTTTTGATCCATAACATAACATAATAAAACAAAAAGAGATTTAGATAGTTAACATTCAAATACTATCAAACAACATAAAGTAAGTTCGCTATTGACTCCTAGAAACCCTATAGAAAAAACATAATAAATTGGGCGTTTAAATTTGATCGTTCAATAGAGAAAAACTGTATTTGTTTCGGAACAATATTTTACTTGATTATTTTTTTTAGAAAAAGTCGGATTTTCTTTTCGTTCTTATCCCTAACAATAGGTACTAAACGTAGAAAAATTTCGCAAGAAAATAGGTTGTTTCAGCCTCAATGCGCAATCTTCTCAACTCCTTTATTCTTCCTAGCCACAACAATGCAAAACTAGCATGCTTAATTTGCAGTGAAACATTTTCTTGTGAATAGAACAACAAATTTAAAACGGCAATTTCAATCAAAACACAAGAAATTTGTTACAAATTACCCAAATAACTGACACTCATGTATGACCGTTCCAAATCGGTACTGAAGCAATCTTTAACTGAGCTGGAAAAATGTGTAGAAGAATTTTTGCGCATTTCATAAGTTAAAGCCAAGAATATGTCTTCTGCATTCAGAATTTACACAAGAATATCTAAATGACGCATCAGGAGTTTTGTTTGACAACAGAAGAGAAATTATTGAAAAGATCCCACTCTACAATAACTCGTAGAGATTTCATGACGATATTTTGCCGATTTGCAAGAAACAGAGTTTTCATACCCTCATCCTACGAGTAGAAGATACCTTCCTACTAACGGTATTGTAAATAAGCTGCATGGCCACGCCACTTCTGGTACCACTCCGCCCACTTTAGGAATCGAGTAATAATATTATAATACTAAAAAATTTTATGTTTCACTGAGGATGAGGGTATATGTAAGTCGGTTTTCCCGATTCCCGACTGAAACTTTCTTACTGTTACTGATATTCCCTAAATGTCAGTATTTTTCCGGTTATTAAGTAAAAGTTCGATAATCGAACTGTCTGTGTCTGTATTTCGTCAAAGTTGTTTAGAATAAAGTTAAAACTGATATGTTAACGTTATACAGAAGCCAACTACAAGATCTGTAAGAGTAACGAATTGAACAGTCGAATTTTTTTTTTTGAAAATGTTGATAAATAATTAAAAGATATTATGAAAATTTGGAAAGGTCACCTCGATGTATTGCAGGTAATGAATAAGATTTCTTTATTATTTTTTTCAACCAAATATTCATCTCAACGTCTCTTTAATTTTAATTTGTTAAATTCTCAATTTTGTGGAATAGCATTGGAATTAATCAAATTCCGTGCAATAATTAAACTATTGCATTCGATTAATGCTTTATCATCTAATTTTTTCAAATAAAATATTATCTAAAATAGACTCACCGAATAGAAATACATCATCAAGATGCTTCTATTTGATATTGTTTTGCTTCTTTGATATGAAGAAGATGAATAATTATTTTATGTTTAGCTGTTTGTAATAAATTGATTAATAACCAAATATAAAGTATGGTGACGGCACGTGTTGCAACAAATACATATATAACTACAATGTCATTGAGTAGATAATTTCTAACTATAAACTCATTTATTTAAAATGATGTATTTGTGACATATCACTTTGATAAAACACCGTACCATCGACTGTACGTTGTTAAATTTGCTATAAAATCATTTGCACATTTCTACTAAGTAGTCAATCTTGAATTTGATTTTTGAAAACTAAAACCTACTATCATGAACTTCACTAAGTATTTTGCTTTCGTAGCCCTTTTGGTCTTGTGTTTGTTGGGCCAACAAACTACTGAAGGGCGTTTGATGAGGAAATCAACTGAACATAAATTGGTAAGTAGTAGCTATGTTAATTATTGAGAGGAAATTGATTTATTAATGTATGTATTTATATTAACAGATCAGGGATGGTAAAGATGTGGTAAAAGTTGCCGGTGACGTTGACAAAGTTTACAAGGTTGGCAAGGAAGTCTTTAAAATCGGTAGCGCTTTCGCTGACGATGCCTAAGTTTTAATAATATTTGCTAGTTGTCTTTGTTAATATAATGGAAATAAAGTGTTTAATTTTTTGAGTTATACCTAACTTAAAAGTTTAAATTTTTTTTCTTCCACGTATTTTTTCAAAATTTAGTACAGAAAAATTTAAAGTTGGTTTATTTTATGGGCAAGAAAAGATCCTAATTTTTCAAATCAATGATTGAAGTCGAATCCATTGCATGGAATTCATTTGTTTTGATTATGAGTAATTTCTTAGGCATATATAAATCTGACGAGCTTGTTGAGCACATGCTATCTAACTTACAAGAGGTAGGATGCAATATGAGCATACAAATCTACTTACTGCATTCGCATTTAGACCGATTTCCTCAAAATCTGGGTGATATTAGTGAGGAACAGGGTGAAAGATTTCTTCAGGATCATCGGATAATGGAAAAGCGTTGTCAGGGAAAGTGGAAATCACGTATAATGGAAGACTACTGGTGGATTTTACAACGACTTCAATTTAAACTCATCCATTCAAGGAAATCTTATAAAAGATCATTTGATAGTATTTCATAGAAATTTTGTCCACATATATAAGAAGAATCTTAGATCTTTCCAATGAACCGAAATATTTTGTCTAAGTAAAATGAAACTACCCATAAGGCTAGTTAGTACTACTATGGGGGGTCAGCAGGTGGCGGATAGCTGAACGGCCTAAAGATATGTAGGTTAACTACGATTAATAAGTAGTCCCCGACCAGAGCGGTAGAGACCGAGGGCGTACTATAAAAGGGTACATGTGCCTGATGACGAATCTAAGACATGGCGAATCAGGGCCGCCATTAAATAAGCACTACACCACATGGGGTGTCCTCTAGAGAGGCACAAATAGGAGGGTGACGTCTCCGTGGTTCCCTTAGTCAAACCAAAAATCCATAGCGTCTGTTCCATATTTGGCGGCTTTCTGGTCAGCGTGGGTCTCAGAAAGAGCGGCTGAAATGCATCCTGGCAGTAGGAATAAAATGCAGAACCTGGTGGGCTGGGCTTGCCACCCGCCACCAGTATAATGGCAGTGAATAAAATTAGAAATAAAAGAAAAAGAATCCACCAAAATGTTGACGACCACCGAAAACGTTTTAAGGACCATGATTTGAGAAAATGCACTTGGAATGTTGGAATTCTATTCCGACCAGATGCCTCTATTGAAATGGCGGATATCCTCGAAGAGTATAAGGCTGACATTACTGCTATACAGGAAATCCGGTAGATGCTCGGGATGAGGATGCATGAGTTTGGTTGTGGATTTGTGGTCGGTAAGAGACTACGACATCTGGTCTCTAGGTTTACTCCTGTCAGTGAACGAATCTCCACCGTAAGAGTGAAGGCAACATTTTTCTACAACACGCTGATATCTGCTCATGCACCGACTGAGGAGAAAAGTGACGAGGTGAAAGACGAATTCTACGCCAAACTTGAAAAAACATATGACCGTAGCCCGGGCCCTGATGTTAAAATCGTGCTGGGAAATTTTAATGCCAAAAAAGGCCAGGAGAATTTCCCAACAGTCGGAAAATGTAGTCTGCATACTGACGAATTCTACGCCAAACTTGAAAAAACATATGACCGTAGCCCGGGCCCTGATGTTAAAATCGTGCTGGGAAATTTTAATGCCAAAAAAGGCCAGGAGAATTTCCCAACAGTCGGAAAATGTAGTCTGCATACTGACACATCGCCACACGGAATCAGACTTATTGATTTCTCTGCAGCAGGGAACATGGTAATTAGCAGCACACAATTTGACCTCAAAAACATTCACAAGGCAACGTGGATATCTCCCGATAAAGTAACGAGAAACCAAATTGATCACGTAGTAATCGATGGAAGGCACGCGTCAAGTGTCTTAGACATACGGGCTAAGCAGGACGAAAACCCTGTATAACCAGGCACAGAGAAAGCTGGACATGGCTAAACTGCAGACCGCGAAGATAGCCAACGCCAATTTCGACCAACTCACTCAACTACTTCGTGATGCTCCAACTCCCGAAAATACTAACGCGCAATGGCCGACTCGATGAAAAGGACTGCGCGGATCGTACTGGGGTATGTGAAGCCCTTAAACGATAATGCCTGGTACGATGACGAATGCCGCAATGCAACCCGGGAACAAGATGCTGCATACAGGGCCAAACTGCAGCCAATGGCAACGCGAGCTGTTCATGAAAAGTACAGGGAGAAGAGGCGGGAGGCGACTCTACTCTTCAGGCGAAAATAACGAGAGCTGAAGGAGCGGAATTATGTGTGTATTGAAGAATACAGGAACAGAAGTGAAGCCCGAAAATTCTACCAGAAGATAAATGGTAGGGTACATGGAACAGGTCTTCCCTCCTGTAAAGACAAGGATGAACATCTCGTTACTGACTCCGAGAGCGTACTGAGAATATGGAAAGATCATTTCTGCAGCCTATTGAAGTCTGAAAACTCGCCTGATGAAGACTGTGTACTAATCCGAGATGATAACATCAAGTGTCCACCTCCGAGCCAAGCTGAGATAACAACTGCCATATCCTGCCTCAAGAACAACAAGGCTGCTGGGGCTGATGGTCGTCCAGCTGAGTTGTTTAAGGTGGGTGGAGATGAGCCTGTTTTAAGCATGCAACAGCTCATAGAGAATATTTGGCTTCAGAAGAGCATGCCAGAGGATTGGAGTCTTAGTGTGCTATTTCCAATCTACAAAAAAAGTGACCGTAGTGAGTGTAAAAAGTGTCCTGTCTAGCATACTGTGTGAACGTCTAAAGCTAATTGTGGAAAACCTGATTGGACCTTATCAGTGCGGCTTTAGACCAGACAAATCCACGACGGATCAGATATTTACACTACGGCAGATTCTCGAGAAAACACATGAGAAGCAATTCGACACTTACCACCTCTTTGTCGATTACAAAGCTTCCTTCGATAGTCCTATAGTCTCTGCCGGTGTAACCTTACGAATACCAAATCTTCTGTTCGGATTGGCAAGAATCTATGCAACATTCGATACGACGAGAGGTCTTGGATAGGGTGATGGTTTGTCATGCATACTGTTCAACATAGTGATGGAGAAAGTGTTAAAGAAAGCACCGGTAAATAGGACTGGAACCATATTCAATAAGAGCCACATGCTGCTCGCATATGCCGATGATATCAACATTATCGGTCGGACGATGCGAGAGATAACAGTTGTCTTCCTATCTATGGAAAGGGAGTAAGCGAAAATGGGATTGGCAGTAAATGAGGACAAAACGTAATTAATGGTGTAATCAAACAAAATGACCACCCGTTGGGGGCGTAGCGTGAACGTTGAAAACTATTGCTTTGATGTAGTGGATACATTTATCTACCTCGGATCCGCCATGGACAAAAACAACAGTGTCAGCCTTGAAATAAAACGGAGAATGGTGCTCTCCAACAGGTGTTTCTTTGGGCTACGCGAGCACTTCATAAACACCACCCTACCTCGAACCACCAAAGACCGACTGTACCAGGTTCTTATTTTACCGGTCCTGTTGTATGCCTCCGAATCTTGGGTGAGGTGTTTGAGAGAAAAATACTCCGCAAAATATTTGGACCCATTTGCGTGAACGACGAGTTTAGGATTCGGATGAACCATAAGCTGTACGAGATATACCACGACATTGATGTGGTCAAGGGAATCAAAGTGCAATGATAACGCTGGCTAGGCCATGTCGTGAGAATGGATGAGGAAACTCCAGCGCGAAAGGTATTCAACCAAGACCTTGAAGGACGGCGCAAAAGAGCCAGACCGCGACTACGTTGGAAGGACCAGGTGGAGGAATCACCGACGCTGCTTGGTAGGCTGACTGGAGACTGTGCGCACAAGATCGAAGCGAATGGAAATCTTTAATCATTTCGGCCTCTGACTTAGACACTATATGTTGTCAAGTTGTTTTAAAGGCTAAAAATAATAATAAAGTAAAACTAAATATAAACTTGCGACCCAAAATTGTTCAAATTCTTTTGTTTACAAGTACAATTTCAAATTCTTTTAAACTTCAAATTTTTTATTTCTCCAAATGAGGCAACAGCAAATAGATGATCTTCGTACACACAAATACATGTTTCCAATGAAGCGCAAATGTTATATGTCACAATTGGAATGCCGTAGAAATTCTTTAAAGCAACAAAAAAACTTTACACAACGCAATCTAAACTCAAACATTGAGCAGCGAAACGACCACATGTGTTATTATTGGCGCCCTGACAATCCTAACGTACTGTGTGATCTTTATGCAGTGAAATCAAACAATTTTGTATCGAAATAAATAATTTGAAAATTGCGTTGTTGTTTCAGAACAAACATAACACTAATCCGAGAAGGGAACAATGACAAACAAAATATTCCCCCCGGCCCATTTTAATCGTAATGAAATTGATAACAAACAAACAAATATTGATAGATGTAGATATAAATCATGTGTTGCGCGCGAGGGAGACCCCAAAACTTCTGTTGATCATGTAAATATTTGTGACAAGGGGAGTAGGATTGTGGTATATACTTGTTCCCTTCTGAACTATGTATTTGCTTTGAAGTTTTTTGTATTGTTTGGTTTATTTTTTTTTTTGTTTGTTTCAACATGACACAAGGCGACATGAACGGACGAACTACTTATAACAATGACGTAAATTTATTTGTTAGAAATATTTATGCAATACAAATAATTTTAAAAATTTTAATAAGCTTAATAGTAAAGAAATTGATGCATGTTTCAAAACATAACCGAAAGCTAAAAATAGAATACTAAAAAAACAAATATTGTTACTTTTTACTTTAAACGTACTAAAAATACATGTTATACCTAAGTACTTCCCCCCTTTTGCGAATAAAACCTGCGAAATTCTCAACGCAAGTTTTAAATCCATTTAAATCGTGTGGTGGCCCTTTTTCACTTTCCATGTTTTTTGTTGTTTCGTTTTGTGCTTTTAAAGATCTCAGATAAAAATAATTAAATTTGTTTCATTTTACCTCTTTGTGGCCTTTTTTTCTTGTGTTGCACCGTAGGACGAGCAGCAAAAAATAATGCAACTAGTTTTAGATTTGTTGTAGCATGTTATGTGAACTATTAGCTCATTGGCGGTATTGTTAGTGCTGTTGTGTGAAACAATTCCCGAGAAACCTCCTGCCTTACTTTAATTTCAACTCCTTGTTTTTGTCTTCATCTTCTCCGGCATCTTCTTGGGCTTCATTTGTGCCGACATTTCTTTAGGTTTTGCTTTTCTTTCTATGCTGTTGGAACTTCTTGGTGGTGGTGCTGACATACTGGCACTATCCTCACCACGACGACTTTGAGTCCAATCCATACGACGCGCGACGTCTATGTTGGAATGTGTGTAATCGTATGGAGCCATCATTTAATGCCACAAGTTTATAGTGGTGATGCAATAGGTGGAAGAATGATAAGTGTAGGAAGTGATAACAAAAAACTTAAATTATGAAGACGTGGACATCTACTATAGTGGCCATGCGGACAAGCACGAGTTTGGATGTGGATTTGTGGTTGGCGAGAGACTGCGACACCTAGTCTCAAGGTTCAATCCGGTGTGTGAACGTATAGCCACCATTTGCCCATGCCCCGACAAATGAAAAAAGCGATGAGGGCAAAGACGAGTTCTACGAGATCCTAGAAAATGTATGTATAATATATGACCGTAGCCCAAGCCATGACATCAAAATTGTACTAGGCGATTTTAATGCTAAAATAAGCAGGGAGACCGAATTTAAGCCTAACATCGGAAAATTCAGTCTGCACACCGAAACGTCGAACTATGGCATCACACTGATTGTTTTTTCTTTGACTACAAAAATCCCCCTTATTACATATGTCGTCGTCGAATTTCGACAACATTCGATTGTTTTTGTATTTGAATACAATTTGTAATAATTAACAGAAATGTTTAGTGTTAAGAATTTTTCATCATCTGATGAAGGAGAACATAATAGGAGCAAGGACACTCGTAATTCAGTCTCACAAACGACATCAGCAATGGCAAATTTAAAAAAAAAAAACAAAGATTCGACGTGACTACGACATACATAATAAGAGAGAATATTCATGAGGCAGCATGGTTATCTCCAGATCAATTGGCCAGGAATCAGATAGATCACGTGGTAGTCGATGGAAGGCACGCATCGAGTTTTCTGGACGTACGAGTGATCAGGGCTGCGAACATTGACTTCGATCACTACCTTACCGCAGTTAAGGTACGCACAAGGCTAAGCATGGCGAAAACGTACGTAACCAGGCACAACGAAAGCTGAACGTCGGTAAACTGCGGACCACAGAGGTAGCGGACGCCTACTCCTTCCACCAAAATCAACTGCTACGGAATATAACGGACTAAAAAGCGTACTTGGGTACTCAAGGCCGTCTCAAGATGATACGATGATGAATGTCGCACTGCTACGAGAGGGACAGATGCTGCATACGGGGCGGAACTGCAGCCAATAGCAACGCGACCTGTTCGTGAATGGTGCAGGCAGAAGATACGAGAGGCAACTCGTCTTTTTAGATAGAAAAAAAGGAGATATAGAAGAGACAGGATGAGTTGCTCCGAAGTAGAGGGGAAGCCCGAAATTTCTACCAGAGAGTTAAGGAACATTGTTGTCCCCCTGCAAGGACAGCGATGGCCAGATAGTGACGGACCTGGATAACGTTTTAAAGATATGGAGCGAACAAGTAAGCAATCTACTGGATACAGATACCACTCCAGAAGACTCCGCTCCAATCCACGACGATGGTATTTACTGTCCACCTCCGAGCCTGAGCGAGAAACGTATAGCAACATCCCGCCTAAAAAACACCGAAGCAGCTGGAGCCGATGGTCTCCCTGCTGAATTGTTCAAGGCAGGTGGGGAGAAGCTGACTAGGAGTATGAATCACCTCATGTAGAACATCTGTCTAGAGGGATTGGAGTCGTAGTCTGTTATGTCCCATATACAGAAAAGAAATCGTAGTGAATGTAAGAACTACCGTGAAATAAGCCTATTACCAATTGCGTACAAGGTTCTTTCAAGCATATTGTGTGAACGTCTAAAGCTAATTGCAAAAAAACCAATTGGACCATATCAGTGCGGCTTTAGACCTGGTAAATCTACGGCGAATCAAATATTCACCCCACGACAAATCCTGGAAAAAACTCATGAAAAGCAAATCGACACCTACCACCTCTTTGTCGACTACAAAGCTGCCTTTGACTCTCCGTTAAGGAATAGGCTATATGAGGCCATGCCTGAATTTGGTATTCCTGCAAAGCTAATTCGACCTTGCAGATGTACCTTGGAAAACACAAAATCCTCGGTAGAAATTGGTAAGGATCACTCTGAACCATTCAACATAGAAAGAGGTACTAGGCACAGCGATAGCTTGTCCTGAACACTATTTAATATAGTTTTGGCGAAGGTGATGAGAAAGACTGGTGTCAACATGTCTGGCACCATATTCTACAAGATGCACTTGCCCCTAGCCTATGCCGATGATATAGACCTCATTGGCCGAAATCTGCGGGATGTTACTGCAGTTTTCTCATCACTAGAAAAGGAGTCAGTAAAAATGGGTTTAGCGGTCAACGAGGACAAAACAAAAATAATGATTTCGACGAACAAAGAGTCCTCTCGATGGGGACGCACCGTCAACGTTGAAAATTATTGTTTTGAGGTAGTAGATGAATTTACTTACAGCGAAAAATAGTGCTAGCCAATAGAAGTTTTAACGGACTTCGGCAGCACTTTAGTAACACCACCTTATTTCGAGATACTAAGAAACAGCTATACCAGGTGTTAATCGTGGGTGCTTACTTCCGAATCGTGGTTGCTTTCGATAGATGACATACAAAACCTGTGAGTATTCGAGAGAAAAATACTCCGAAAAATATATGGTCCTATCTGTGTCGACGGCGAGTTTCGCCATCGGATGAACCATGAGCTGTATGAGCTTTATCACGACATCGACGTAGCTAAAATAGTCAGTATCCAACGACTACGATGGCTGGAACATGTTACCAGGATGGATGTAAATGCTCCAGCAAAAAGGTGTTTGAAGGCGAACCTGAAGGATTGCGCTGAGCAGGGAGACCCTAGTTCAGCATAGCAATTTTACTTATTAATAACTATGTATTAACCCTTTAATGACGAGAGCGAAATAATGTGAATTTTTTAAAGATTTTGTCAGTACTATATGTAAATTAGTTAAAAAACGAATTTTACATTAAAAAGTGAGGCGAAAAATTTCAGAAAAATATCGATTTTTACTGGTGTTATGCCGACTGTGCCCATATGGTAACAGCTTTAAAACAGGTAAATAAAAAGAACCAAGTACAAAATAATTCATGCAATACTTTTTAGTGATATTTCATATTCTTCTCAAATAACAAAAACTAAAAGTCTTTAATATATCAGTCTGTAAGCAAACAAAAAATATTCTTAATATGGAGTGACTTTTTATATCCCTCCATATTGCTGTTTTGTGCACATATGAAAAACACATATTTTAAATGATCCCCCACGCACGCTGCTGACGTCTGATCGCATAGCGGTAAATCAAGAATGAAAGATCAAAGCATGCTTGGATGAAATCAAAAAAGAAAATTCTTGACATTTATTCTTATGTTTATCTTATTGCGTGCAATATCTAACGCTGTCGACATTACCATATGGTAACAGTCGTTACTAATGGGTTACGCTGCAGGTGCCGATGAACTACCGTGTGAGCCATGAGTGATGAGTTGGTACTTGCATGCACCAGTTTATAAACACGATTTAGCCAATGGAATGCATGCCCGATTTGTTTGGAATCTGATTTTTCTACGTCCTGTGCTTAAGTGTATGCTTCAACAACCGCGCGATCAGCCTTTTACCCATCGCATACAATTGTCCTACGCAGTGGCCGAACACTGCGGCAAGTTACTACGGCCTTTTCAAGTATTGAGAAGCTGTCAGCAGAAATAGTTACTGATTTTAACGAACAAATTATCAAGTCTTTCGGGACTCTTCGTAAACGCTGACAGCTATAACTTTGAAGTGGTAGAAGATCAATATATTCTCAAAGTCTTTCAGAGAAGAAAACTGTGAAAAATATTTGGACCCATTATCGAGTACCATTTGAGTCCATTTTTGTGCTTTTGCCGTTGACTCATTGAAATGAGGCAGAAAATCCTTAGTTTATGTCTAAATTTCATAACATTCTTTCTTCAATTGGAATCCACAGTGATTTTTATAGTATCGTTATATTTTTTTATATATTAATTTAATTTTGCGATATTGACAATTTTGTACATAAATTCGATGGACCTACTTGCTAAAACCTCTTCTTCACCGTATCCATAAAAAAAATAATTTCCATACCATCCTCTTTGGCAAAACCTAGCACTTGAAGCATAAATTCACTCCCTGCTACATGAGACACTACTAGCAACGATGCAGTAAATGTTGTATACAACAGTCAAACACAATGCTTTTTTTTGTTGTTGTATTTGGTGTTGCCATTTATTTTCTTGGACTTGCGCGAGCCTCTTTTAGTTTAATATTCTGTTAGTTACTTGGTGGAGCCCTTTTTATGTTCATTATTGTGCAATCAGCGAAGCATTGAAAGTACTGAAATGTACACACACACACACACAAATCACCAATCACTGTTATGGCTTTGCTGATTTTTTTGTCAGTGTATTTGCCAAGCTTGTTTTCATTGTTGCCTTCTTAGAGCTAAGGAAGATGGGTCCTCTTATCGAGGCTGACGGCGGTGGCGGCTGCCATCGACAATGACGACCTGTTTTGGGGCCTGTCTCAGATCTGTGGAACAAAAAAAAAATTGAAAATGAAAATGTTTTTACCTTAACTTTATACAATTTACACAATGTGGCAGTCATACTAATACTTGTAGTAGGTACTTGTAGCTCCAGTCAGTTGTAGTAGTGATTGTCTTATTCCCTTTTTTAGCAGACGTCATCGTCAGCAACTTGAGTCATAATTCATTTTGTATGGTTCCATATAATGATCATTATTATTATTTTGTGATCACCCCATAGGCTGACTCGTAAGGTAAATGCAATGCAAGATATTATATATGGTCATAATAATAATAAAAAACTTGTTAGATTCGATTGGAGTTGTGCTGGGCTGGGTTGTGATGTATTGTGTTGTGGTTTAGTTTTATTTCGTTAGTGGCCCAACAACAAAGATGGAGAGCAAACGAACCCTTATTATGGGAAACCTAATGTTGGTGATGCCTTTGTTTTCATTTTATGCTCCATATTAAGTGTGCAAGAAAGCGAAATGTTCCTCTTCTAAATTTAGCATTTAAGTGATTCTTTAAACTGGTGGCCAACCTCGTAGGATTTGCTTTGTGAGGTAATATCTGAAAGACGATAGTATTTTATAGTTTGTCTAATTTTTGGCGATGTGATAATGCAAGATATCGTGGCATTTAGTTGTAGGTAGAGCACTTACGATTTAGTTTATACTCAAATTATATTGAAGAATGATTTACCCTCCCCCACCTAGTTTCTGCACACATTTAGGGTCTTCTCTGACCCACACTTTGAAAAAAAAAACTTTTTAACATATCTTTTTTTCTCTTTTGAACATTAATTCAGTCGCCCAGTGAGTGTGTGTGAGTCAGTGTTGCCACAAGAAATTTTTTTTTCCGACCAAATTTGTTTCTAAATCCTACCAAATTTGGTCAAAACCGACCAAAATTTTAACGAAAAAAAACAATATTTTATTTATAGAAAACTTTTATTAATTAAACAAAAAATAATATTAATTCAGTCTATTATTTTAATTCTTTAAATACAAATATATACAAAACCTATATAAACAAAAAAAAATCTCTTATATATACAGAGATTTTGGAGATCATATTTGTCAGTAAATCCGAGATCATTTTTAACATATTTTCAGTTCACTACAGTTTATTCGGGGTTTTAAAGTCTTTTTTAGCTGACCATACAGTGTGCGGACCTTTGTTCGTGATTAATTCTTTACAAAGCATGATACTGTTAATGGTATTAATTTCAAGTTTGTTTCTTAATTTAGATTTTATAAGAGATAGAGACGAAAACTTTCGTTCAGCAGCGGCTGAACTATGTTGTAGTGAAAGTAAATTAAAGACAAATTTAACTAAATTTTCAAAACAATGTTCATTCAAAGCATTTTTTATAGCAGATACATTTTTCCAAAACATGTCTATACTTAAATCAGGAGAAAGAGATGTCTCGCTGAGGCGCAATAAATTCCACTCTGTCACTATTGAATCTGGATCACATTCAACAAGACTAGAAAACTCTAAAGTAAGAGGCAATATATCTAAGTTTTCCGAAGAAATTACTCTTGGGGGCGTTATTATATTTAAAAGTTTAATGTCTTCGCGCTTAAAATCAAATCGATGTTTTAATTGATCCAAAAATTCAACATAGAAATTGTAAACGTTAGACTTAAGTTCATATATTTCAGAATCAGTTAAGTTCGCTTTTAAAAAAATGTCCGCTTTTGAACCAATGAAAATTTTTGAAATCTCAATAAAATTTGCTTTATTTTTATAATCAATTTCAACATTATTGTTTATATATTCTCTTTTTACAAAATTGCTTAGTATTAAAAGAAAATTTGTTTTAATACTCGCATATAAATACTGCAAACGGGAACTTTCAGATTGATTTTGAGATTTTGTAAACTGTGAATATTTATAAATAAAATTATGTGCAACACATGGTAAATTATAATAAAAATATATATTTAAAATTTTTATTCAAAAATCTACCATAATCAGTTTGGGCCTACCATCCGACCAAAATTAAAAAATTGAAATTCGTCCGACCAAATTTGGTAGAATTCTACCAAAACGGCAACACTGGTGTGAGTGTCCGTTTTCTCACATACTGACTGACAAACTAAATTTCTTGTTGTTTTTGCTGTTGCTGTTGTTTCTGCTGCTGCTGATGATATCACACGGACCATATATAATTTTGTTGGGTAAAAAATCTTCCAGACAGTCTGACTTGTTGACTAAGTGTTTTTTGTGTTAAGTGACTTGAATTGTTTTTGTTACGCTCAGGGGTACTCTACTTTATAGCATTAAGGTGCAAAGCCTGGAATGTTTGCAAAGTTGGAGAAAGTGTAAAATATTTGTTAAATTGCATAAATATTTTAACTTTCGTGTTTAAATGTATTTAACTGTGATGGAGCCATGAGTTGGACTCATGAAATCGTATTTTAAGCAAAACTAAGGTATACAAATCATGTATATAAGCACAGATGATTAGAATTTAGTAAATTTAGTAATTTAGTAATTATTTTAGTAAATTTTCAAAGCAATGTTTATTTTGCCTTAAGATTGAAAATATGTTTGTTTTATAACTTCTTCACTTTTGGACAGTATTACTTACATACTTGCTTACGCGGCCCAATACAACTTAGGAACCTGGTTCATAAATTAAAGGCCTGAAGCATTAAAAAATTCCACACGCTTCGATCATCTGCGTGCGTTCTACAGTTAGTCCTACAAGATGGTGGCAAGTCGGCAACCACTTGGTCCTTCAAGCGAAGTTTGTGTCTCCACGCTCTTCGCCGTCCTTCAGGTTCGCCTTCAAACACTTTTCTCGCTGGAGCATTTACATCCATCCTGGCAACATGTCACAGCCTTTGAAGTCGTTGGATTCTGACTCTTTTGCCTATGTCGATGTCGTGGCATAGATTATACAGCTCATGGTTCATGCGATGGCGTAACTCGCCATCGACACAGATAGGTCCATGTATTTTTCGAAGTACTTTTCTTCTGAGTACTCCCAGGTTTTGTATGTTCGTTGTCGTAAGCACCCATAATTCGGCAGCATACAACAGATCGGGCAAAATGAGCACCTGGTATAGTTGTTTCTTAGTATTTCGAGATAAGGTGGTTTTACTAAAGTGCTGCTGAAGTCCGTAAAAACATGTATTGGCGAGCACTATTCTCTGCTTGATTTCTTAGCTGACACTATTGTTCTTACTGACGGAAGACTCGAGGTACGTAAACTCATCTACTGCCTCAAAACAATAATTGACAACATTCACGGTGCGTCCCCACCTTGAAGACTCCTTGTTCGTCGAAATCATTATCTTTGTATTGTCCTCGTTGACCGTTAAACCCATTTTTGCTGACTCCTTTTCTAGTTATGAGAAAACTGCAGTAACATCCCTCAGATTTCGGTCAATGATGCCTATATCATCTGCATAGGCTAGTGGCATGTGGCTTTTGTGGAATACGGTGCCAAACATATTGACACCAGCCATTCTCATCACCTTCTCCATAACTATATTAAATAGTGTACATTAGGGTAATAACTTTTTTTGGACAACATTCTCCCCAGGGCTTTTCTAATGGCAAATATTGTATTAATGATAAAAAAAAACTATTTCAGTTCAATTTGTTAAAAAACCTTACGCACCGACAGCGATTTCTAAAATGCCTTTAATATATGTTTTTTAAATTTTAACAATTTAATAACAATTTTGTTTAAATATGGTTTATACATATGTAAGTATGTAAACAAATAATAACAATAAATGATTAAAAGTAGGTATTGTAAGATATAAACTTTAGGTTCAAAATACGCGAATTTACAAAGCGGATATATAGCTTGTACTATTTTTATTTCAATAATTTTTTTTTAAACTTTGTTTGATTCAAAACTTTAACGCGTTTGGTGCGTAACCTTTTTTAACGATAGCGAAAAACTAAAAATGCAGTTCTTAATATTTTTCCATGCCCTACACGATTTTGTCTGGGGAGATTTGATATTTGCAAAAAATGCAAAAAGTTATTACCCTAGTGTACATTATAAGCAATCACCCAGCCTTAGACCTCTTGCCGTGTTGAATGGTTTAGAGTAATGCTTACCAATCTTAACCGAGAATTGTGTGTTTTCTAAGATACATCTGCCAAGTTGAATTAGCTTTGCAGAAATACCAAACTCAGACATGGCCTCATATAACTTATTCCTTATCGGAGATTCGAAGGCATCTCTGTAGTCAACAAAGAGGTGGTAGGTGTCGATCTGCTTTAAATGTGTTTTTCCGGGATTTGTCGTTAAGTAAATATTTAATCCGTCGCAGATTTACCAGGTCTAAAGCCGCGCTGATAAGTCTACACAATATACTGGAAAGGACCTTGTACGCAATTTGTGGTAGGCTTATTTCACGGTAGTTCCTGCACTCACTACGATCTCCTTTATTCTATATGGGACATAACAGACTGAGACTGCAATCCCCGGGCATGCTCTCCTCTAGCCATATGTTCTCCATGGGCTGATGCATGCTCCTAATCAGCTCCTCCTCGCCTGCCTTAAACAATTCAGCAGGGGGACCATCCGCTTCAGCCGCTTTGTTGTTTTTAAGGCGGAATAGAGCCACACGTATCTCGCTCTGGCTCGGAGGTGGACAGTTAATACCATCGTCATGGATTGATCTTCTGGAGTGGTATTTGTAGCCTGTAGAATACTGAAATGATCTATCCATATCTTGAGAACGTTCTCTGGGTCAGTTACTAGCTGGCCATCGCTGTCCTTCCTGTTCCACACATTTCTGTTCTAACTCTCTGATAGCTTCCCCTCTACCTCGGAGCAACTCTGTGAACTCATACTGTCTCTTCTTCAACTCCTTCTTTTTCCGTCTATAGAGACGGTATGCCTCTCGTCTCTTCTCCGTGTGCCGTTCACTAATAGTTGCAGTTTCGCCCTGTATGCAGCATCCGTCTCTCTCGTGGCATTGCGACATTCATCATCGGACCAAGCATCATCTTGAGATGGCTGTGAGTACCCAAGTACGCTTCTCGCAGTGCGTTCTATGGAGTAGGCTATATATTGCCACTTAAAAAAAATAATTTCCCTTTACACCCCATGAATGAGGTATGGGATAGCTTCTTGCGTTGTTGTGAATTAACACGCTTTTTATTTTAGATTCCCAACTAAATGCGAACGTCACTGTTTGAGATGCTTTTACTAGATATGCCGATTGACTCGACACTTATACTGCGAAGTTGTTGATGACAACATCGAGTGGGCCGGCAATGAAAGAACATTTTTATTTTATTTTTTTATATGACTATCATGCCACGGCCGGTGCAACTGCGATGCAATATTATCAGATGTTGGAGCACTCTGTAGTAGTTGAATTAGGTGGTTGGAGTAGGCGTCCGCTACCTCTGTGGTCCGCAGTTTACCAAAGTCCAGCTTTCGTTGTGCCTGGTTACGTACGTTTTTCGCCATGTTTAGCTTTGTGCGTATCTTAACTGCGGTAAGGAAGTGATCGGAGTCAATGTTCGCACCCCTGATCACTCGTACGTCCAGAACACTCGATGCGTGCCTTCCATCGACTACCACGTGATATATCTGATTCCTCGTCAAATGATCTGGAGATAACCATGTTGCCTTTTGAATATTTCTGTGGTCAAATCTAGTGCAGCTAACTACCATATTTCTTGCCGCAGAGAAATCAATCAGTCTGATGCCATTGTTGGCCGTTTCGGTGTGCAGACTGAGGTTTCCGATGGTAGGCTCAAATGCGGCCTTCCTGCCTATTTTAGCATTAAAATCGCCTAGTACAATTTTGATGTCATGGGCAGGGCTACGGTCATATAAATTTTCTAAGCTCTCGTGGAACTCGTCTTTGTCCTCATCGCTTTTCTCTTCTGTCGGCTATTCGTTCACACACCGCGTTGAATCGTGAGACTATGTGTCGCAATCTTTTGCCAACCACAAATCCACATCCAAACTCGTGCTTGTCCGCATGGCCACTATAGTAGATGTCACAGGCTTTCATGTGCGAGCACCCGTGTTCCGTCCACCGGGTTTTCTGTTAAGCGGTTATGTCAGCCTTGTATTCTTCGAGGAATTCCGCCAGTTGAATGGAGGCTCCTGGTCTATACAGTGTTCTAACATTCCAGGTGCATATCCTCCAATCATTGTTCTTAATTTGTTTCTGGACAGTATTACTTATACGAAATTAGATAATTCTTTAAATTATTTACCTATTAAAATTGTTTCTACTAAACAACACCAAAATTATATCAAAACTATATAAATTACATAGAACGTATACATCCGAAAGGATGTATACAGTTTAGTACCACTGCGGAAGTATGTAATCATGCCAACTTTAAATATTAGTAGAAAAAATCTATATATATAAAAATGGTGGCAAAAATGTATAGTAATTCATCAATTGAGAACGGCTGGGCCGATTTTGCTCAAAATTTTTGTTAAGTTGTTCGTTATTGCCAGGAGAAGGTTTATGTGAAAAAAAATGTTGGGAAAATCTTCCGGAAAAGTCGGAAAATTGGAAAAATCGAAAATTGCCTTTTTGTATGGAATTTTGTGTGCAATTGTTACAGAATGGCTTTTCGAATAGAAAATTGGAAAATTTTTGTTGAAAAATGCGGAAAATTCCGGAAAATTTCGAAAAATTTTAAATTTCTTTTTTACGAAATTTTGCATATTATCGTGTGACTTTATAGTTTTGGACGATGTAACAGTGAAAAATATCGGATAATTATTCCGAAATAACTTTCCGAATGGGAAAATAGAAAAATTCTCGGTGGAAACTGAGAAAATTCAGGAAAAACTCGAAAAATTTGGATTTTTTCGGAAACATTTTGCACCGCAAATTGAATTTTTGTATTACATTTTGTGTGTAATTGTTTCGTTGTGGCTTTTCGGTTGGAAAAATAGAAATTTTGATTGAAAAATTATGGAAAAATTCCAAAAATATAAATTTTTGTTCGACGAAATTTTACATTTTATTGTAAGTTTTGATAATTTTGTATGATATAATTGTGAAAAATTCGGATAATTATTCCGAAATGACTTTTCGAATGGAAAATTAGAAAATTCTTGGTGGAAACCTCGGAAAGTTCCGGAAAAAATCTAAATTTTTTGATTTTTTCGACGAAATTTTTCATTGTATCGCTTGATTTGATAATTTTAGACGACGTAAAGATGAAAAATTCGTTATGATGCTTGAAAAATTTCGGAATATTGTGAAATTTATTATGTTAAAATATTAAATGCAAAATGGTAGAACAATTTTAAAATCTTTTGCATAAGCATAATACATTGGTCCTATTGTTCAAAACCACATTGAATACAATGCATTATGACGTCCACAAAATCATTATCAGAGAAGACAAGAGGATGCCATGTAAGACAATTCAATGCTCCCACTATAAATGAAGACGGAATTGTTCTCAAGCTTCGGGTTGGTGGACAAGCTGGACGAAATGGCTGACGACATTTGCACAGAGTTCGCACGACAACATCCAATTTCGATCTTGAAATTATCTTCCGATCAAAGACATTTGCGTGCTAATGTGTGGCAGTCTACTATCGAAATTGGGAATACCAGCGCAAAATCGTTCAATGCATGATGCATTCAATTGCGAATTGCAACAAGAACAAGACTTTGATCGAGTTGAGCTGACTGAAAGAGTCCGAACAAAAGTGGAGCTCTTAACTGCCGAGCAAACGAATGTGTACGATTCAATGATGAAAGTTGTTGACATTGGAACGGAAGCACTTACTTTCTCGATGATGCCGGTTCGACAGGCAAGAGATTCGTAATTTCTTTGATTCTAGCAACAATTCCGTCATGATCGCAATTAAGTTAGCTGTTGCATACTTTGGTATTGCTTCCACAGTCGAACTGCACATTCCGCTTTCTTCTTACTGTTGACAACACAACGTGTAGCGAAATTGTTGCGAGAATGCTTAATCATTATTTGGAATTACTGCACGATGGCGCATAAACGAGCATTGGAGGCAGATGACCTAACCATGTTGTGCCAGTTGTGCATAATTTGCAGCTGAAGGTGGGATCGATCATGATCATTTTACGGAAACTGAATCATCCGAAATTGTAATTAAAGCGACGATCATCAAGGGCATATGCAAAGGAGAGGAAGTCCTTATCCCTCGAATCTATTATTCCAACTGATCTTCCCTTCCAATTCAACTCCCCATTCGATTGGCTTTTGCGATAACAATCAATAAATCGTAAGGCCAATCATTGGAAATTTGTGGAATCAACCTCGAATTTCCCTGCTTCTAACAGGGTCAGCTGTGCGCTGTTTGTTTGCGTGTTGGCAAACAGTCTTCATTGTTTGTTTTTACGCCGGAAACAAATCGGAAAACAATGTATATCAGATCGCTCTTCACAGATTTCGATTAAATTCAAGTAAATCAGATAAAAACTTGAACTATCTGTGTTATACTATTATATAAAGGCGTTACCTTAGGAGCGAGAGGAAGTTTGCCGGGTCCAAAGTTGTATGGCAGAACAACGTTTGCCGGGTCAGCTAGTAAACTATGAAAATTATGAAATCGTTAAAACAAATGTTTAAAAAAGCACCCGCAGTAGTTGAAGCTCAACTTCACGATCGGTGAAGAAGTCGCCATAACATATTAGATCTATCGTAAACAGTGACGTATGTATGTCACATTATGTTTATATCTTACAAACACAACTTCTCAAAACTAATAATGCAACATAACTTATATCGCTTATTTGGTACGTTTAAATTCGCGATTAAATTGTTGTTATTACATTCGATTTTTTAGGGTACCTTCAAATCGTTCTGTATTGACCAACCCATCTGCTAATGCCTTAAATGCATATTTATTTATGTGTCAAAACCATGCATTCCAGTTTTTTTTGTTTTCTTCTCGTTTTTTTCTTGTTCGTTGTTTTTTTCTTATTTTTTTTTGTATATTTTTTAAGTGATTCCATATTTTTGTGTTATCCATCCAACGAAGAAGACCTTGAAATTTATGTGAATCTCATATATATCAAAAAGCAATAAAAGAAGAAGGAACACAAAAAATTATAATACAAAAAAAAATAAGATAATCAGAGAAAAAAATCATACTTTTTTCATGGTCATTGTATCGTATTGAAATGCAGTTTTAATTTTTTGGGGGCTATTCCTGTCGTTGGCCGATTCGAAGTTATCGATAAGAATATTTGTCCGTTTGTTTTTGTTGCTGTTCATCGTTGTTTTATTACCTTTATTGAATGTTAATAAGTTTTCTCTTTAACATAAATATCTTTATAAATTTTATAATTTTTTTGTTCATTTCATTCTCAATATTGGATTGTCACTCAGTATTAAGCTTGTGTTCCGTTTTGGTTTGTTTTTTTTTTGTTGGTGTTAATTGTGTGTGTTTGTATTAAAATTTTGGCCACACGTGTTTACGACAAGCATTCTCATCTCTTTATCTGGTTTTGCATTCGAACATGTTGAAATTATTTCTTTCTGGGTTTTATTGATTTTATAAAAGCGAGAAAACTGTTTTTATTTTGTTTTTTTTTTTTGTTGACCACAAAATTTGTCATTTACAGCTGTCCAAAAATGGCAATAACTGAATTTAACTTATAATTAATACCACACTGCCATATAGTGGCTACCAATGGTAGCAACATCAACATCAATGTCCGAAAATAAAAACAGGTGGAAAATGTAAATTAATCGGCCCAACAAACCAACAGCACCATCATCACATCTTCATGAAGGCGATGGCAAAGATGTCTCGTCCATTGACAATAAAAAAGTTTATGGACTTTCTAAATGTTTGCGCTGGTTTACAATTATTGGTGGTTTGAAGTCGGAGACCGCAAATAAGTGGTATAATAAGTATTGATAGACTTTTCAGCAAAAAAAATCAATGTGAAGAAAATGTGCTGTTGAGCAACTTCAATGGCATGCTACCACCGACGTGTCTTACGAATTAGGTAACAGAAATTACTGAAGCTCAACACAAAGGCCCTCTAAGTGGCTTTGGCAGCCCCAAGAAACTATAATCGGGGGCGTTGGTCTAATAAGCTTCTTTCCTAAAATAAACAAACACAAGAGGATCAATCTATTTTGGGAGTCTTCGAGAGTATAATACTAAATACGAAATATTTGGACCCATCATAGTTGTACCTATTGATGATGGTCTTAATAATTACTAGTTTCATAATAAAATAGTGAAAATTATGAAAATCCAAACGTAAAAACTACATCAAAACTCTAGAGAGATACATTTTTTTCGAGATATATCTTAGGTTTAGTTTGCTGCTAAAAAAAATTGATGGAGCCATACCAGAATAAATCGTTATTATTAACTGGTACACTCGAATATTTTACCGAAAGTGGATTGGCTATCATGCGGATGGTCTGGAATATAATGTCTCATACTTTTTTTACCCTTAGTATATATCAGTAGCCGCACATAGTAGCCTGGTCCATCCAACGAAGCTTTGGTTGCTTTCTTCTGCGCCGCCCATCGAGTTTATTGACGAAGATCTTTCGAGCTAGAACATTTTCATCCATTCGTACAACGTGTCTAAGTTAGCGCATTCGGTCTACATATTTCAAAGCGCTTGACTATGTCGATATCGTTGTACAGCTCATACAGCTCGTGGTACATTCGACGACGATACTGTTAAAGATGATGGGTCCTAATAATTTTTTTAAAGTATTTTGAAGTATTTTTCTCTCAAAGACTCTCAGAAAAGATTGATCTGCTTGTGTCATTAGACAGGTAGGATCAGAGTCTGGTAATGTTGAATCTTTGTTCTTCGGGAGAGCGCTTTGTCCTTCAATCGATTGCTTAGCGCATAGCAGCAATGGTTTGCGATCAATACTCGTCTCTTGTATTCCAGGCTGTCATTATTATTTTTGTTTATGGCGGAGCCATGGTAGACAAAATCATCTACCACTTCAAAGTTATAGTTGTCAACGTTCACGCAGCGTCCCAGACGAGTGGACTCTTTGTTCGTTGAAACAAATAACTTGGTTTTGTCCTTATTTATCACCAGACCCACCTCCGCCGACTTCATTTCAATGCTCGAAAAGGCCGCAGTAACATCCCGCAATCCACAGCCAATAATATATACATCATCGAAATACGCGAGCATCATTTGTTCAAGATGGCACCATATCTGTTTATTGCTGCCTTCCGCATGACCATCTCCATTAGAATGTTAAAGAGATCGCAACACAGACTATCGCCTTGTCTAAAGCATCGCTTGGTAGAAAATGGCTCAGTCAGATTTTTGCCAATTTTCACTGAAGACATCGTGTCATCCCAGTGTCATCCCGAAAAGTCGTATTAACTTCGCGCGGATACCAAACTCAGCCATAGCATCTAATAGTTTCTGTCGTATCGGACTGTCGAATACAGCTTTGTAGTGTAAATATTTGATCGGTCGTGGATTTAGCAGATCGAAAGCCACACTGTTAAGGTTCAATCAGGTTCGCCAGAATGGGCTTTAATCTTTCACCAAACACACTAGACAGGTCCTTGAAAGCGATGGGTAAAAGGCTGATCCCGCGATAGTTGGTATATACACTTGTATCGCCTTTCTTAAGCACAGGACATAAACCACTCAGATTACAATCATCGGGCATGTATTTCTTGAATCAAATCGTGTCTATGAGCTGATGCATGCATGTTGCCAGCTCATTGCCGTCGGTTTCAAAAAGCCATCGGCTCCCGCAGCATTATTATTTTTAAGCCTTGCGATCGCCTTGCTGATTTAATTTTGGCTCGGTGGTGGACAATCCACTCCCTCGTCTATGATTGGTGTGATTTCGTCGATTAGAGATTAAAAGTGTTCCTTCTATATTTGCAGCACACTCTGAGTGTCCGTGACCAGATTTCCGTTTCTGTCCTTACTCCCTTTTCTAAAACCTTTACTTTTTGATTTTTGGTAGAACTTTCGGGTTTTACCTCTATCGCTGTAGTTTTGGATATCCTGGCTCTCTATTTTCTTCCATAGACGCTTTTTCCACCTGAATAGGCGTTTCATCTACCACCTCTTCTCATTATAACGCTCCGTCACTGCACGTGATGCCATTGTCAGCAATTTTGCCCTGTATGCAGCATTCTTATCTTCAGATATCTCGCGACATTCCTCATCGTACCAGGGCTTGTGTGAGCATGGTTTTTTATAACCCAGTACTGTCATAGAATTCGCAATATGCTGCCACTGGATGTCGGTATTTGTAGGGGATTTGTTTGAAGTAGTTGAGAGAGATGGTTGGCATTGGCTATCTCGGTGGTATGCAGCCTTGTGATGTCTAGCTTTCTTCGCGTTTGGTTACGAGCGTTTTTAGCACTGCTTAATCGTGTGTTGGTAGAACCGTGGTTCGATTCCCGGCTCCAGTCATCTACTTTTTTTCTTTCATTGCCGTCCCCTTTGATGTTTACGACAGCAACTTCGCAGTTTAAGTGTCAAGATAATCGACATGTCTAGTAAAACCTTCTCAAACAGTGACGTTCGCACTCGTCGATAAACAAGCAGGTGCCGTTTGTTGTGAATCTCAAATAGAAAGCGTGTTAATTCACAACAACGCGAAAAGCATCCCATACCTCATTCATGGGGTGTAAAGGGAAATTAAGTTTAGTTACCTTGGCTACAACTAGGTAGTGATCCGAGTAAATTTTTGCACCGCGCATCAAACGCACGCCCATAACGCTTCAGACATGCCTTCAATCGATGACCACGTGATCAATGTGGTTTCTTGTTTAATCAGGGAATATCCAGGTTGCCTTGTATATATCTACAAATTCGCGTCTTTCTACATGGCAGATGTTAAAGATGTTATAGTTATTTTGTCTAGTGCGTCCCTGTCCATTTCATTTAATGAATGGCGGTAATGTCAGCCGTGTATTTGTCAAAGACATTTCAGGTGCATATCCTTAAATCATGGTCCTTATAACGTTTACGGGGGTCGTCAACATTTGGGGGGTTCTTGTTTTTCTTTTCTTCGTGTTTTCATTATAATTGTTTTGTTTAAGGAGATTGGCTTATTAGGTCACCGCTTCCGACCCTAGTTTCTTGGGGCTGCCAAAGCCACTAAAGGAGTCTCTGTATTGAAGCTGGATAAGGTCTTAATAATACGGTTGTTGGTTATCGATTATGTAAAATAAACAAAGTATTTATTAATTAAAAAATTATTAATTTCTTAGTAATTAACACTCTTGATCGTCTTACATATAACAAGAATTCCTTTCACTTAGATATTATAATGATCATATCAAACTACACTCATACCTCTTTATACGGCCCCTCTTTTTACGGCATATCGCTATAACGGCCTTTTTCAATTCTGGAACACCTTCGCTTTACGGCGCACAACCTCGCTATACGGCTAAAAGCAAATAGGATATTCACCGTTTTTCTACAATGAGTGAGAGACTAACAAAAGCATTTGTGCTGATCGTAAGTAGACGTAGTTTTCTTGCACATTTTTCCGTTCTTGAGTAATAATAAGTTGGTATGTAGGTATAAGTAGGTATGTATGTAAATAAAAGTAGGTATGAAATTTATTACCTCGCTTTACGGCGATTCGCTTTACGGCAAACATTTTGGGAACGTACCTAGGCCGTATATCGAGGTATGGGTGTACTTTTGTTTTCTGTACAAAAATCTTAGCCACATTGGTTATTCTCCCTCCCCCAGCTATTGAAATACTTACCACTCTCACTTAAAGCTAATTTATTTTTATACTTCATTAGCGTTTTGTCGCCATAAATTGTAAAACTAATTTCCGTTTTTTTTTTTTTATTTTTTTTTTGGTTGGTTTCTGTTGTAGCTAAATGTGCGTTTTCGTTTTCATTTATATGCCCCTGCAACTTCTTAACCCTTTGAAGTCCAGTCATTGGCTTAAGGAAATACAGTAAACAACCCCCTAAGGGTAAATACGCTGCAGCCATAAGGTGACCGTGGGTCTGACAAAAAAAAATTATCCAAAAAAAAGCGTACAAATTAGAAGCAGACGGAGGCCAAACACCATACAGCAAGCGTGTGCTAATTTAGCTGAATCTTTTGTTCGTGTTTTTTTTTATTTGTCGTTTGTAAACACCATAACGTGATGAAGATGGAAAATAAAAAAAAAACGTATTATTTTTAACATATTTTCTTGGGGAGATTTCTGACCCTATAGCATCCGGTATAAATTAGGTGGTAAGATTAGTTTGAGAGTTAGTTGGGTGATAGGGCCGAATGATGATAACGGAAGTGAAGGAAATTCAATTTTGGTTATGGAACTTCGTTCATAGGCAGGATATTGGTGTTTTTAAACAAAACTTCATTGAGTTTTGCTTATACACCCAACATAAAAAACGTTTAAAGTTTCATCGAAATCCAAGACGTAAAAACTATCCCAGTAAAATATAGAGATTGATCTTATATTTCCATGTAAAGTCATGAAATTACATGAAAATACTAGATTTACATCTTGATCATTTGTTTATGACAACGATTTACCTTTAATAATCTCCTCCTGACGACCTTTCATAGTGTATCCTATGAAATCGAGCCATTCTTAACGTTGCTATGCATTATTACATTCGAACGCTAGAAAAAACACAATTGTGGCATAATTTCAAAGAGTTTTTTACACACAACCAAGTTGCCTTCTCTATTCACTGGATAAACCCTTTGCATCCAATTAAAATATGTACAAACCATAGGAAAATCTCTGGCATATTGAATACTCATTGCAAAGGTAATTAAAAGGAAACAAATTGAAAACGAAAATCATTAAAACTTGGAATAAATAAGAAATACAAAAAAACTCATGGAAATTGGGTAAAAAATTCCCCTTTTTCAGAGTTTTTTTCACTTGACTCTATAAATTACGACTTCTTCTCTGTACACCCGGTTAGGTTGTCAATGCATTTGTTTTGCGTTTGACACATTCCGCTTACAGCGGTGGCGGCTCTTAATGAGTTAGCAATCTCGCACACTTTTACACGGTTGTTAAGCCCGAGTAACTCATCTCCGCCCATTTCAAGGAGTGATGATGCTATGCATTTTCTTCCGCTCACTCACAGGAAACCACATAAGTCGAGTTTCTATCATGTGGAAAAACTTGGTTTTATGTTACTATGATACAAATTTTGATTTGTTTGTTACACAATTGTTCTGTTCTGACGTTTTTTTTTTTTTGCTTTTATAATTTTGGGGTAAAATGTAACCAAACAAAAAAAAAAAACAAAACGTTGTGTCATTTGAAACCCTTTTCCAATTTCCGTTCCTTTACCCTATCTCTGGGGTGTAATACGTCATTGTTTGCTGCCATTGTTTAGCGTTTTTTTATTTTAATTTTTTTTTGTATTATAAAGTAATTTGTTTTGCTATTAAAATTTTAATTTTTTTTTCTTCTTTATTTTTGTCTTCTATTTTGCAGTTTGTAATTAAATCATAAAAACAGCTGACGTCATTATTTCAAGGATGAGGTTAAAGGATAATGATGTCTGTCCACGGCTGTTATGATTTTGCCTACGCCACCAAGTGTTTACGCGCGGGGTAAGTGTTGAAGGGTTTAACTTTATTACATTTCTTTGGTATTTTAATTAATTTTTAATGATTTATTGTTTGGCTTTGCATTACAATGGCGCATAACTATGAGAAGACGTAAAAATCTGTTTGAATTTTAAGATTTGAGATGTTGGTTGGAAATTTGAGTAAAAGCAATATTGAAATGTTAGTACAATATCTATAAAAGTTTGCATATGATAGTCATGCATTTAAATAGCTACTAGCTAATTATGGTTCAAGAACCTTCATAACACTATGCAACAAACAAAGACTTTTTGCAAAATACAAGAACTTGACAGTATAGGTTTGATTCTACTATCGAAGGATAATAAAACTCTATACTCAGTTTGGCGAGATTTGCCTCAAAATTGCAAACGTTTTTGATTTTTTCACTACTTTTTAAGTTTGTTATATTGACAAGTCACCAATATTACTATATGTATCGTTGGCTAGGCATTAGTCCCTTCTTACCAAATTCCCTGAAAAATGTATAATCGGTTGAGAAGGCGCAATGTTCAGCAACCTAAATGGCATGCTACCACCGATGCTTTTAGAGAGTAGGTAACAAAAGTTACCGAAGCGCAACACAAAGGCTCTGATAGTGCTTGTGACAGCACCATTTAACTAGGATCGGGCGCGGTGGCCTAATAAGCCACTTTCTTTAAATAAAACAATTATTATAAATCTCGTTATATGGACCATGATTTAAGGATAAGCACCTGGAATGTCCAAACACCTCACACTGTAAAGTTTACAGAGATGGTGCCTCTATCCAATTGACGAATGTCCTCGACAAATACAAGGCTGACATCACCGCCATACAAGAAATGCGTTGGACGGGACAGGGATGTACACGACAAAAGAATTGTGACATATTTTACAGCAACCATAGTGGGATTCATAGTAGGAAATAGACTGCGGCATCCGGTCTCTCTGTTTAACCTTGTAAGTGACCGAATGGCCACTATCCGCATAAACCACTCTGATTTGTGTACATGCCTTGATGGAAGACAGAAACGAGGACATTAAAGAAGAATGCATCTGGAGGAAATATAAGCTTGCTGCACTGCACATGACATTAAAATTGTACTTGTAATTGTACTTCTGTAGTCGGAAAATTCATTCAAAACAACAACACCTCCGATAACGGATTTAGACTAGTAAGCTTTGCGTCATAATGGAGATGATCATGCGGAAGGCTGCAGCAAACACGACTGGCTGATAAGACATTGCGGGGTTACACTGACTACACTAAGATTTCAATGATTATAGGCAAAAGTCTGACAGAGCCATTTTCCACCAAGCGAGGCTTTAGATTAAGGCTGTAGTCTGTCATGCGATATCTTTAACATCATAATGAAGATGATCATGCGGAAGGCTGCAATAAACAGGACTGGTACCATCTTTAACAAAAGTCACATGTTGTTCAAGTATGTCAATGATACAGATAACCTTGGCCAGCGACTGCAGGATGTTACTGCGGCCTTTTCAAGCATTGAGAAGCGGTCGGATGAAGTGGATTTGGAGGTAAATGAGTACAAAACCAAATTATTTGTTCAAACGAACAAAACTTTAACTTTGAAATTGTAGATGATTTTGTCTACCTTGACTTGACACATGACATTAAAATTATACTGTCGACACGAAACATGACAGTAAGCGGATCCAGATTCCTGCTTAAAGATAACCCCTGATCAGAAGACAAGAAACCAGATAAATCAAGTGGTAATCGATAAAGATAAATATTGATTCGAATCAGCACCTAGTTGCAGCCAAGGTACGCACGCAATTAATTAGTGCTAAAAACGGTCGTAACCAAACGCAAAGGAAGTTAGACATCACAAAGCTGCATACCACCGTTAAAGCCAATGCCGACTCCCACCAACCTTCCTCAACTACTTCAGACAAATCCCCCTTATTCTGATGTTCCCGAAACGATGTGGCAGAATATTGCGAATTCTAAGACCACTGCCGCAACGACAGTACTAGGTTATGAAAAACCACGTTCTGGTAAGCCCTGGTATGATGAAAAATGTCGCGAAATGTCTAAGGAAAAGTATGCAAAACTGCATTCAATGGCAACTTGTGCTGTGACGGAGCATTATAATGAGAAGAGAAGGGAAATAACACGCCTCTTCAAAAGGAAAAAGCGTTTATGAAAGATATGAGGAAGCCAGAATATCGGCACGGATAGAGGTGAAGCCCGAAAGTTCTGGAACAGGTTTCCACACCTGTATAGACAGAGACCGAGTTCTGCTCACGGACACATATTAAAGGAAACATTTTTGTACTCTGTTCTTTCCCAAAAGCAGCGCAATTGATTAAAGACGATAAAGCCGAGGAATCCGATGGAATACCGGCAGAGCTTTTTGAAGTCGGCGGCGATGAGCTGGCAACGTGCATGCACCAGCTCATAAACACGATTTGGCTAAAGGAATGCATGCCCGATGATCTGCGTCGTCCATGTCCTGTGCTTATGAAAGGCGACCCAAGATTGTGCATTAACTATCACGGGATCAACCTTTTACCCATCGTTATGTGAAAGACTAAAGCCTATCCACTCTGATTGGACCATATTAATGCGGCTTTGGATCTGGTAAATATATGAAGATATTCACACTACGACAACTCCTGAGAAAGGCCCAAGAAATGTAGATTGACACCAATCATCTCTTTATCGACTACAAAACTGTATTCGACAGTCCGATAGGACAGAAACTATTAGATGCTATGGCTGAGTTTGGTATCCCCTAGAAGGTGACACCACTTTGCGGGATGATATTGACTGACACGGTCGTTAGTAAAAACGTGCAAAAATCTAACAGAGTCATTTTCTATCAAATGAAGCTGCACTGCAGCAAGCACGACTGGTACCATCTTTAATAAAATTCGCATGCTGATCGCGTATGCCGATGATATAGATACCATTGGCCGTGGATTCCGGGATGTTACTGCGTCTTTTTCGAGCATTGAAAAGCAGTCAGCGGGTCTGGGTCTAGTAATAAATGAGGACAAAACCATGTTATTTGTTTCAACGAACAAAGAGTCCACTCTCCTGGGACGCTGCTTAAACGTTAACATCTATAACTTTGAAGTGGTAGATGATTTTGTCTACCTTGGCTCCGCCATAAACAAAAATAATAATATCAGCCTGGAAATCAAGAGACGAGAATTGATCTCACAACATTGCTACTATGAGCAATCTATTCTGAGTATGTCAATTTGACTTGTCATAGCTAAAAGAGTGATATCGTCATTGACTAGCAATGTGCTGTATGAGCTGTATAACCACTTCGACGTAATCGCGTTCAAATAGACCGAACGTGATGCTCCAGCTTAAAAAAGTCTTCGGCAATAAACATGGTGTGAGGAACTATATACGGAGCACAAAGGACCGAAGCGCTTGAAATTCTTTTCTACGTATGGCTACTGACGGCTGAATTTCTGTTGCTGCTGTCAAATAAGAAGAATAACACAACTTTCTTTAAAAATAAAACACAACTAATTCAATGGAATGATTTTGGATTCATTGACTCTCAAATTTTATGGCGTTTCTTATGGCGCGACTGCGCCTTATGCACGCCATACTGTCGGTCCATTTCTGTTTTTATGAAACATCCGCAATATTTTAATACAAAATAAAACTTAATTTCCTTTACACCCCATGAATGAGGTATGGCATAGCTTCTCGCATTGTTGTGAATTACCACGCTTTTTATTTTTAGATTCACAACTAACCGCACCTACTTGTTTATCGATGAGTGCGAACGATCGACGAAAGCTAATACTAGACATGCCGATTGATTCGACACTGTAATGCGAAGCTGCTGTCGACAACATCGAGAGGGGCCTGCAATGAAAGAAAAATATAGTTGACCCACGACATGGATCTCCTGCGTTTTCTAACCACTATGCCATGGCCGGTCCCAAAAGCAAAATATTGTCCTTAAAGTTTGCGCATACATAAGATATAAAGACTATGCAGCATATATTGATCCCAAGAACTTAAAAATTTATTATGTTCTTTCTCTGCTTTTAAAAAAATGTTAACCATTTGTTGATGAAATTCAATTCCTTCTATATAAATATAAACGCTTACAATTTCACTGTCAGCAATATGCCAGATGTTACAAATAATTTGCGGTTACTTCTAGTAGTTTAGATCGATTAATACATACCGTCCGCAAGTACTGCGGATATTTTCATTTCATGACAGCTTTGATCACATAAATAAATGTTAATTTTAAGTATGAGTACATAGGTATTTTCTCTTTCTGATCAAAAACAAAAAGCTTTCTTTACAATTTCTTACAGTTAATTTGTATTCCTGGCACAATCTTCAATGTTTTTCAAGGCCAACAAATCCGTAAGTATGTAGTACTATGTACCTATGTATAATGTACAAACATTTCGAACGTGTCCGTGGTTATGTTAATGCACGTGAGTGTGTGTGTGTGTGTGTTGAATTCAAGAAGTATTTCAGCAAAACAAAAACTGACATAAGAAAGAATGTATCTCGATACTGGTTTCTTATTTATCTTCCTTTGCTTGTTCCCATCCGTACACGTTTTTATTTTTAACATAACACTTTTGTTGTTGCCATCCCTCAGTGGTAGTTGTTGCTGCTGTTGTTGTGGTTGTTATTGTGCAACCGAGTGTTCTGTTGTTGTCGTTCATCTGAATCCTCTTCAAAGTGTTTGCAAAAATAAAAAAACAACACAACAATAACAAAAAATAATGATCATATTCTTTTTTTTTTCTTTTGTGTGTACTTACGATCTGCGTTTTCTTTATTCCTTACCCTCTATCTGCACCAAAGAAACGGCCTGTAAAATGTTGTGTGTATGAAAGAGTTCTGGAAGAGAATCGTATACAAAAGACTTTGTTTCGCGTAAAAGGCTTTGCAGTGTCCCAATTCAGTGGAATCGTGGAGATGATGAATTGAATGAAGGAGGTGTGATAATTGAATGAACATTTTTTGTAAATTTTTTAACTAGACGAATACTTAGATGTGGACATTGGATGCAACAAATATGCTGTCAAAACTTTAAAGCAGTGGTAGGCATAACCATACATCTCTGTATGAGTTTTTGTGTTGAATGCGAAACAAGAGTGTGTGGAGTTGTTTTCATAATAATCAAGCGGAGACTGACAGGCAAAACTTTCTAGTGCGTTTCAATTGTCGATGATCGATTAAACAAACCGCCATCTGATTCCCCTTAAATATAGTACATATAAGGTTTCAAATAATCGATAGTATGGAATGAACGATGTTCATGTATAAAACTATAATAAGAAAAAGCCTTACAAAAAACTGTTTACAAAATGTTATAGGTATTATAACCTATGTACCTACGACTCACCAAAAAAAGTATCTTCGGTCCACCCCCAAAATGTACCTTTGATTGTTTTATGATGAATCCCTAAAATTTCGTGCCTAGGACTAATATCTAGTGAGCTGGACCGTTTTAAAAAATGCTCTTTTTGAGTTTTTCAAAGATTTTTGATACTTAACACAAGACTATATGCGCAATATTAGTATCATAGGAAAGAGTTTTTAAAGACGCATCCAACGGTATGAAAAACATGCCCACAAATGTACTGACAAGTCCTTTTTTCAGGAATTGTTCTTCTTCTTTAAAGGCGGCAACAACATAAATGTATCCATCAGTAGCCGCACGTAGAAAAGTATTCCAAGCGCTTCGGTCTTTTGCGCTCCGTAGATAGTTCGTCACACCAAACTTAGTTAACAGCTCTTTCACATGGTCCATCCATCGGAGTTTTGATCGCCCCCTTCTGCGCCGCCCATCGAGTTTATTGCCGAAGACTTTTCGAGCCGGAGCGTTTTCATCCATTTGTACAACGTGTCCAAGCCAAGGCGGAGCAGAGGTAGACAAAATCATTTACCACTTCAAAGTTATAGTTGTCAACGTTCACGCAGCGTCCCAATCGAGTAAACTCTTTGTTCGTTGAAACAAATAACTTGGTTTTGTTCTCATTTATCACCAGACCCACTTCTGCCTACTGCTTCTCAATGCTCGAAAAGGCCGCTGTAACATTCCGTAGTCCCCGGCCAATGATATCTATATCATCAGCATACGCGAGCAACATATGACTTTTGTTAAAAAAGGAGACAGTCGTATTTACTGCTGCCTTCCGCATGATCATCTCCACTATGATGTTTAAGAGACTGTAGCCTTGTCTGAAGCCTCGCTTGGTAGGAAATGGCTCTGTTAGATTTGTGCCTATTTTCACTAAAGACTTCGTGTCAGTCAGTGTCATCCCGCAAAGTCGTATCAGCTTCGCGGGGATACCAAACTCAGCCATAGCATCTTATAGTTTCTGTCGTGTCGGACTGTCGAGTTCAGCTTTGTAGTCGATAAACAGATGGTAGGTGTCGATCTGCATTTCTTGGATCTTCTCCATGTGTTGACGTAGTGTGAATATCTAGTCGGTCGTAGATTTGCCATGTTTAAAGCCGTACTGATAAGTTCCAATGAGAGTGGCTTGGGTGGGCTTTGCAGTCTTTCACACAACACACTAGACAGGACCTAGTTTGGAATTGGTAAAATGTTGATCCCGCGATAGCTGGTACATACACTTGGATCGCCTTTCTTAAGCACAGGACATAGAACACTCAGATTCAAATAGTAGGGCGTCCAATCCTTAAGCCAAATCATGTTTATGAACTGGTGCATTTACGTTGCCAGCTCATCGCCTCCGGCTTTAAAAAGCTCTGCCGACAGTCCATCAGCTCTTGCAGCTTTATTTTTTTAAGCCGAGCAATTGCCGTGCTGATCTCGTTTTGGCTCGGTGGTGGACAGTCTACTCCATTGTAGATGATTGGTGTGATTGCGTCACTTATGCTGCCTTCGAAATGAGCAGTGTAAGATAGGGTTCCCTCCATATTTGCAGCAAACTCTGAGTGTCCGTGACCGTGACGGGGATCCCTGTTCCAAAACCTTAGCTTTTTACCTTTTGGTAAAACTTTCGGGCTTCACCCCTATTCCTGAAATTTTCGATATCCTGGCTCTCTTTTTTACTTCCATAGACGCTTTTTCCGCCCGAAGAGGCGTGTCATCTCCTTCCCATTACAACATCCCGCCATTGCACGCGTTACCCTTGGCTGCAGTTTTGCCCAGTATGCAGCATCCTTTTCTTCAGACATTCTTCATTTATCAAAAATTATACTAAAAAATATCAACTATTCACTTTTTGATGAAAAAAAACTTTATGTGCTTTGCCTTGCTTAGCCCTCTAACTATAAAAAAATGAGAGGCCCGAGTCTGTACTTTCAATTAAGAAAAAAAATATCACCGCCAAATACCGTCCCTTTTAGTAACATCGATTTTAATGCATGCATTTGTGCGATATTTTCGGTGTATTTGAAGGCTAATACCTTTCGCGGAGGGTTGTTGGGGATATTCTCATCTTTTGTATGGAGACAACACATGTTGACTTTTGAATAAAAATTAAAATTTTTTAACTTATATGAAATTTTCATATGATTCTAGACAGGGAAGAAAAACACCTAAAATCTACAACTTTCGATGGGCGTAAAATCTAAAGTAGGCGTGGCATCCTCAATATGTTTAATTTTTTTTCATAAGGAGAACTCAATTAAGAAGTGTCCCGAATTTCGAGTCCCTAGGTCCAAAAATACTAATTTTGGCAAGTGCAATTATATGGGAGGTGGGTGTGGCAGTAGGCGGTTTTCCAAGATTTTTTCAAAATTTCTAAATTAAGCCCAGAGAAGTGTTTCTGCAAAATTTCATTGCTGTACGACCACTCCTTCTATTTTTTTCCAAGAAATGTATGGGGCGGTGCCACTGTGCGTTGTGCTGCCGTTATTGGTACTTCCTATTCAAGAGCACTTTTTCCTTAGTTCTCAGTAGGTACCGTATAATGCCCTCTCGGTAACCCCATACTATTGTTCCAAGGACATTAAAAAAAATTGACCTCAAGTGTACCGTTCTAGTACTTACCCCCAAAATCTCATTTCCTACTACCCTTATGTGACACCCCAATTTGGGGGTAAGTACTAGAACGGTACACTTTTGGTCAATGGACCTAAGAGCAAAAATATTAGGCTCCTGAGGCAAAAATTTGCTATATCAAACTTTGAGATCGGACTGTAAATATGGAAGATATAACTAAAAAGGTGACCCCTACGTTCGGCAAAAAAAAATAAAAAAAATTGTGTTTGAAATGTCCTTGAAAAAATACTTTATATTTGCTGGTGTTCGGTGCGCTTTTTTTAAGCCTGTAAGGTTATACGGTCTAATGTCCAGATATACCGAATTTAACTTATTACATTTGTTGACGAATTTATTTGTAACTTTTTACACTATTACAGTTTTACTTCATGTCTGTGAACCTTTGGTCTTACGACCGTAAAAGTCCGTATTTGCAACCGTTGAGGATGAGGGTAGTTATGAGTCAGTATTTCGTCTGCAATTTTTGTACTGCTTTTATCATCTTTTAAAATGTAAAAAGTATAAGACTAAAGGTCCACCTTCTATTCATACAATTTTATAATGAAGAAAATAAATTATCGTTATTTGTCATATTCCAACCCATAAACAATACATTCCAACAATTTGTACATTACCCTCGTATTGTCCCTATTGTTTTCACTGCTCGCGAACGAAGAGCAACCAGAGATGTAAGACTCTTGATGGTGATTTCTCAGTCTTCTTCATAGTCAAGCTCTTTATCGTTCGTTCGTTTATTTATCTTACAATGTTTATTTTTGCCAACATTGTTGTTACGGATCTTCCTCTTTCTTTCGTTTTCATTTGCTGCAAAAACATTATATTTCTTTGTCCCCATTTGGCATTTTCAAGGTTTTTTGGGAGGTAAAGGGGCGCGTTCACCCGTGATTATGTATTTAATTCTTGTCGTCGTCGTCGTCGTCATCATCACAGTTGTGTTGCACTGAGTGCTGCGTCTGTTTATTTAGCTTTGCTCCACCAATCAACCCGGACCGAATCGGCCGGCAGAGGATCTTCACTCAACTGGTTTTGCTTCGGAATGAAGTGCATCCAGACAACACTCTTCGTATACGCCGCCACATGCAGCACTGTGCTAGTAGTAATGCGCGATTCTCTGGTACTGCTGCACTCCATCATCAAGTCGGAATAGTCGAGCGGGGTTGCATTGGCTGATGGCACCGCCAACCGGCCGGATCGGTGCGCTTATACCAGCCAACCATCCAGTTAGACCCTGCTGGAAATGTGATGATGTTGAAAATCAGCGATTGTTTTCGGTTTTCAATGTCATTGAATGATACGTATGAATGTATGTATGTATGAGGAGTACGAATACGACTACTATGCCACGCCAGCAATAATAAAAGATTCCGAAATTGAAAACATTTGAGGGTCTTTGAAAGAGCCAACAAAAAACAAATCTGCTGAAGTACTCGTATTTTGTTTTCCACTGTGTGTGTGTGTTTGTGCCTTCTCCAAGTTCTGGCAAAGATTTATGCAATTTTCTTGGAATTTCTACTTTAAATATCGGGCTGGGGTTAACTGGAAACCAATGTAAACAACATTTTCAGCTGAGCTGCAGCGAGGCCAACACTGCTTAAGATTAACAATACAAATGAGATTTTTCTCAACCCTTGCATATTTAATGTATTTAGCATCCGATATTATATTCGGCATACTTTTGTGAATTATCCATATTAAAATAAATGACAATAAATCATTTTTATTATATGATTATAATTTCAACGAAAAGGGTTAATCTTTTAATGGAGCTATTTAATAGTTGAGATATGTGCACTGCACGTATTTTAGATTTCAAAAGGCTTCCAAATTCAATTTTAATTTGCGCAAGCTATTCCTGAGCTTTTCGAATAAAATAGAAACAAAAGATAGTTCCCTTAATTTATGAACATGGGTCGCCCCCTAAAGGGCAATTAAATGCTGTTTTGCTGGGTATTTAGAAAAATGTGATAAATCATTTCAATTAACTGCTGGATACTGTCGCCACAGCATCCGAATTGTTTAAGATGTGGCTGCTGGAGTAGGAAATTCGGTGACGTAAATTGATGGTCGCGACGGGAGTGTCATTGGGCGCTGTATAAAGAGTGCATGTGAGGTACCAGAAGGTTTGGGTTAAACTTACCAAATTCAAATTCCGTTTGAGAGTTATGGGAAAAATATATATTTTCCAAAAATAGGTCGTTTTGTATGGGAGGCACCAGAAGGGGTGGGGCTATACTATCTGTTTGCAATCCCATAACATCGTTCTGTAATAAATTTCAGGGATCAGTAAAGGTTTTCTCGAGTTATCCTAACTACCAGCCACATAGACGGACGGTATTGCCTCAATCGTCATAAAAATCCTAAAAACTTATTGATTATAAGATAAAACAAGGTTAATAGATGATAATAGTGTATATTATATCAATACGGACAGATTCTGTATAAAATGGGTGGATGAAGGGGATACATATTAAAAGTGGGCAAAGAACGCCCATATTTAGTTTGCAATATCATATCTGCCAATAGTCTTTTTTAATGATATGTAATCATTTGTATGGAAGTTGTGAAATTTAGCAACCTATAAGTAAAGAATACGAATACGGTCTCGGCATAAATCCAAACATGACTGAGTTGGTTCTGTTCGCCAGGAGGTATAAGATCACATCAGCGGAAGTCACTGAAATTTTTTACGCGGACTGTGTAAATGCCTCTCCGTAATACTCGTATTGGACAAAAAGTCGAATTTCAATCACAACATCGTATACAAGGCGAAAATGGCCACAGTGGCCCTATAAGCTTGCAAGAAGGCAATAGGGAAGTAAGTATTGGGGCTCAAAGCATCACATTGTTCATTGGAGGTATACTGCGTTTCACTGGGTCAGGTCTAGAAATCGAGATATATCGATTTGAAGTTAGTAAGTGTCATATAGGGGAATTTGTTGCGTATGTGGTTCTTATTTCCAAAGTTATTTGGCTTGAATTGTCTCTGATATATTGCTGATAACTGTGTTGAATTATATGACGTTATCTCAAAGGACACACCCACCTCCCATAAATAATTAAATTTGGAAAAAATATAAGTTTTTTCCATTCAGGATATATGGGAGGTGGGCGTGTTCTTTTAATATAACTTCATATAATTAAACACTTAAAAACTTACAAAAAAAACTTAATTTCCTTTTACACCCCATAAATGTGATATGGGATAGCTTCTCGCGTTGTTGTGAATTAACACCCTTTCTATTGTTAGATTTACAACTAACGGCACCTACTTGTTTATCGATGAATGCGAACTTCACTGTTTAAGAAGCTTTTTACTAGACATGGTGATTAAATCGACGCTACACTGCGAAGTTGTTGTCGACATCATCGAGGGGGCCGGCAATGAAAGAAAAATGAAGATGGCTGCAGACAGGAATCGAACCACGGATGGTCGTCGAGTGTTCTAACCATCATGCCACGGCCGGTCCCAAAGTTAACAAAGTTATCAATAATATATCAGAGACAAATTGAGCCAAATTTTTGTTCAATATCTACCACTTTTCCACGAACATCTGCTTCGGGCGTAAGAAAATGTCTACCACACAGTTTTTTCTTGATGTGAGAGAATAAAAATAAGTCATTGGGTGCCAAATCAGGGCTGTGCGGCAAACGATATTTTGGGGGTTTAGTATTGAAATGAAACACTTTCTAGACAGTTTAAAGAAACAATTTATGAAATATATCAGGTATTTCAAAAAATATAAGCATTAGCAACTAACGCTTTCGAAATGCCGGCCATTATACATTTGATGCACAAAAACTTTGTGTGGTACGTCTTGTTACTACAAAAAGGTATATACAAATTAAAGGTCCAAATGTGCTGTTTGGATTTCTGGTAAAAAAATTTTGCGGGTTTTTGCAGATAATGCAGTTGAAGCGATTTCAATGTCGAAAAGGCGTTCTAAAAATCGAAAACATTCGAAATTTTTTAATGAAATAAAAAATGGGCGTGGCAGTGATACAATTTTAATCCAGTAATAATTTTTGGTTAAAATAGGGTGCTCTGATATCCTACCAAATATCATTAAGACCGAATGAGAATTGCGAGATTTGGAAATTTTAGTTGTATGGGAGGTGGGCGTGGCAATTGGTTTGATTATAACCAAGTTTTGAAATTTTTTTAATCTGATTTATCGAGTGTGCCAAAATTCATTGCTCAAAGATTTCATCCTATATTTTTCCAAAAAAAAAATTATGGGGCGACACCACTGTGCGGCATTTGAGACTGAACTCTTTGCACCAGCGATTTACAATGGCTTTTGATAGTTCTTCATCACCAGTTGATTGAAACACTCTTGTCTCGAAAGTCCATGCCGAAAATCTTAAAAACTCATCGCACGAATATTTTGATGGGTTAATTCCATTCGTTTTACCGAGATGAATTGGTTGGATCTGTGGAAATTTAGCAGTTATATGAAGGAGACTTCCAATGTGCGGAATACTTAATACCATGGGGTTATCGACGTCGCTGATTTCGAATCCGGAGTAAAATTTTGAAGAAAAAAAACAAAATGACAGGCATAAAATGTCGTACATTTTTTAACAAAAATATTGGAATTCAACGATATAGTGGAGAAGGGGGTTATTGGTACTTGAATTTAACTGATATTGAGCTTAATTTTTTTCAGATGAAAACAACGCCCGCCATTTTGTTTTTTTCAAAATTTGTCTCCGGATTCGAAATTGGAGCGTTTACTTTTATGAAAACAAACAATAAGTACGAATTGGAGAATTTTATTTTTTAATTTCGGTCAGCAAATTTGAGCAAAATCGGACAACTTTAAGCCATGCTCCAAAGAGGTCAAAGGTCAAATCTACATAAATATGAAAATGAGTTTGCCTTTCTTTGTTTGCATTATTTAGTACCGTATAAAATCGAAAGCGGCTTGACCGATCATAGAACGTAGTTCTGTAGTCGGTGGTGGAAATGGTGGTGGTGACCCCGCCCATCGGACCCTATTTTTGAAACCGGAGGACTGTTTCTCCAATCGCCTTAAAAATTTGGGGGGATACATTTGGCAGCAAAGTTCGTGATCCAACATAAAATGGGAATTGGGATTGGAACAGTGGCCGTGATATAAAACTTGAAACATTAAAAGGCTGTATCTCATGAACTATAAGAGGTACAAAGCTGATATTTGGTATGTGCTGCTGATGCATTATGAGTTACAACCAAGGTGGAAGTGGGTTGAGCCACGTCCCATTTAAAATAAACCGTTATAACAGCCACAATAGTAGTTTGATCGTCCTGAAAATTTCATAGTATAGTAGAGATATTACCAAACTTTTCGAAACCAAGTTGACATAAACGGCCGAAGCGCCACCCACACACGTCAATAATTGCCTTTAACATATTTACGAAAAAAAGCAATGACTTAATCGAATATTGGTAAAAAATATAGGATTTACTAGGGATTTGCTGACAACCTGATCTTTGACCTCTTTGGGTCAAATTTCCGTCATGTATTTTTTACATCAAGTGGCCGAAATGGTCGGGCATGTTTAAACTTCCGCAAAAAAAATCGGCCATACATTTCGCTGCCGCTCTAATGTTTATGTACTTTTCACTCGGATTTCAGATTCCTAAAAATGGACAACTAAAGGGTCGGAAATATAGGGTTGATATGTTCTGAGAAACTGGGGCTGCAAAAATATTAGGTGACGGTCATACATTTGACTCCCCTTAGGGCACAAGCTGCGGTGGGTATGTTTGTGAAAAATGTTAGAAAGGATAAATGACTGGGGTCGGTCACACATTCTAACCCTTTAGCGGCGATTGGGGCCAGTTGCGAGGCTTGGTGCGGATTTTTTCCGAATACGACAAGTTTCTCGTTAAAGACCGGGAGCTCGATTTTGATTTTAATCTCATGGTTTCTTGGGCAATTTTTCTTAGAATTCATCGTAGATTGCGAATTTGATAACCGCTTTGTCGAGAAAAAAAAATACCCACTCTAATGTTTATGCTAAACAATTTCAAACTTTCCAATGAAAGTTCCAGTTTGCATCTGCCATCACTAGTATTTCCAGGATCAGAAATATAAAGATCAACCTATGTAGTTCTTATCAACTTCTTTTGAAGTAGTTCCAAACTAGATTTAAGGTGACAATCAAGTACCGACCGACTAGAATTTCTGAACTGGTTGTAAAGGGTGTTTTTTTAAGCCCGATAGAACTTGAAATTGTAAAAAATAACACAAAAAATTAAATTGTAATCAAAATTTTTTTTTTATTCGAAAGATCAATACGTGACATTAACATTTGAAAATGATTTCGGGCATATGGGCACCGCGGCTGTTCTTGACGAAGCGCATTCTGGACGTCCAATTTTGGGCCACTTTTTCGAGCACTGCTGGCCGTATGTCACGAATAACACGAACAATGCTGGCCTCCAAGGCGTCAATTGTTGCTGGTTTATCAGCATAAACCAGTGACTTCACGTAGCACCACAGGAAATAATCGAGAGATGTCAAATCGCACGACCTTAGAGGCCAATTGACAGGTACATTTCTCGAAATCAACTTATCGCCAAATTTTGATTTCAATAAGTCGATGGTTGCTTTCGCCGTATGGCACGTAGCGCCATCCTGTTGAAACCACATATCCTCCGGATCAATGTCATCCATATTTTCAAAAAAAAAATCATTGATCATGGTGCGGTAACGATCTCCATTGACCGTAACGCGAGCTCCGGCCTCATTTTTGAAGAAATAAGGTCCGATGATGCCACCAGCGTGAAAACCGCACCAAACGGTGCATTTTTCTGGATGTAATGGAGTCTGTAGGGTCTCTTGTGGATTGGTCTCGCTCCATATGCGGCAATTTTGCTTATTAACAAACCCGTTAAGCCAAAAATGCGCCTCATCGCTGAACACTATTTTGCGATAAAACAACGGGTCAGTTGCCAACTGCTCTAGAGCCCAATCGGCGAAAGAACGACGCATATAATGGTCTCGTGGCTTCAATTCCTGCACCAGCTGGATCTTATACGGGTGTAGGCCGAGATCTTTGCGCAAAATTTTCCACGTAGTGGACGGACCGACGACGAATCGATAAATTTGGATCTTCTTCCACACTTTCGTTTACAGCGGCGATATTCTCTTCAGTACGCACATTCCTTCGACGTGTTGGTGTTATTGCATCCTCTAGAGAGTATGTGGTACGAAATCTATCCACAGTTCGACGAATGGCTTGTTCAGATGGACGATTATGTACGCCATAAAAATTACGAAGTCTTCTATAAGCTGCGCGAATCGACGACTGATTTTCAAAGTAAATTTGGATAATTTCGTAGCGTCGTTCAAGCGTGAGTCTATTCATGATGATTTGTCAGAGTATACTGAAACGATAAAAAAAAATATTTCATCAAAATTTAATTTTTTGTGTTACTTTTTACAATTTAAAGTTCTATCTAGCTTAAAAAAACAAGAGCCACAACTTTCTCAAAGTTAAGTTAATCCACGGGTTAAATGAGACATTTTTTCAGTATGGAAGGTAAAATAGTTTCCAGAGAACTATTAAAGAACTACATTGTTTCAAACTAATATTTTTTATTTCTACTAAAAAGTGTTATGCAAACATACATATACCCTCAGCCTCAGTAAAACATAAATTCTTCTAGTATATTGATATAATTACTCGATTTATAATGTGGGCTGAGTGGTACATTTGTATGGGAGATACCATAAGGGGCGTGGCTAGCCCTCCAATTTTATCTCCATAACTGTATACAGTATCAGCTTAACAAAATACAGAATTTGGGCACGATCGTGTCGAGTGTATTGATATTATTACTCCATCTCTAAAGTGGGCGGAGTGGTACATTTGTATGGGAGGCACCAAAAGGGTTGTTTCAGACTTACATTTATTTTCTCCAAAACTTTTTCCTGCTTTAGCTTTACTAAATACAGAATTTGGATACCATCGCGTTTAGTTTATTAATTTTATTACTAGTTTCCTAAAGTGGGCCGAATGGTACATTTTTCTCCAAAACTTTTTCCTGTTATAACTTAACAAAATACAGAATTTCGGCACGATCGTGTCGAGTGTATTGAAATTATTACTCCATCTCTAAAGTGGGCGGAGTGGTACATTTGTATGAGAGGTACCAGAAGGGGCGTGTCTAGACTTCCAGATTTTTTTCTCCAAAACGTTAACCTGCTTGAACTTTACTAAATACAAAATTTGGGCACGATCGCGTTAGGTCTATTAATAATATTAATCGATTTCTAAAGTGGGCGGTACCAGATGTGTATGGGATGTACCAGATAGGACGTGGCTAGACTTCCAGTTTTTTTTTTGTCAAAATCTGAATCCTGTTATAGCTTTACTAAATAAAGAATTTGGGTACGATAGCTTTCGATTTATTGATATTATTACTCCATCTTTAAAGTGGGCGGAAAGGTACATTTGTATGGTACCAGAAGGGGCGTGCCTAGACTACCAATTTTTTTTCCAAAACTTTATCCTGTTATAGTTTTACTAAGTACAGAATTTGGTAACGATCCCGTTGGGTGTAATGATATTATTGATCGTTTTCAAAGGTGGGCGGAATGAGGTATTTGTATGGGAGACACCAGAAGGGGCGGGGCCATGTAGCCCATATGCAATACCGTAAGCAGTTTTGGGGAAATATTAACTCGTGCAAAATTTCAAAACATTTGGTTGCGTCTTTCGAAAGTTATCGTGCGCACCAGCCCGACAGCCAGACAAACAGACGAGACAGACGGACATGGCTCAACGACTTAAAAAGTCATGAATCAAATTTGGTTCAAAGAAACCTAGGGTCTAAAATGAAGTAAACCAGCTAAATGAGGTAACTTTTCATTTGCCTGTCTCTTCTACGTGGTTCATCCAAAGAAGTTTGGTATGCCTTCTTCTGAAAGTTAGCATTTCCAGATTGTTTCCAGATATGTTTCCAAATTTCCTTCAGTACTAATCAGTCTAGTTAAGAGATCTAGATGTTTATTTTACTATTGAAAATTGATTTATAATTAGAATTCTAAACAAATGTTGGCACAACTTTCAAGTTTTGTGTTCAGACAATGTGATTTTATAATGCCTCAATTCGCAGATCCAAGGAAATACAGTACAAAATGATGCCGTAATAACTTGCTAAGATATTTCCAATTTATGCCAATTATCCATCACTGCTGCAAATTAACAAAAAGTATCACCAACAACTTTGATATCATTATCAGGGAAATCCCACTGTCTTTTGGTTAATATAACAGTTACATTTTGACGTCACTCGACTACTTTACAATGAGTATGTTATTAAGTTCATAACGAGTATGTATTTATACATTCATAATCTGAACCTTGCAATTGTAAAGTTTCACCATAAATGTCTAGAGATTTCGCCTGAACCGCCTTCAATTGAAGATAATTTTTCGATAACTAAATTCACGTGAAACGCAATCTCAAACTGAAGAGTCATTTCAGCAATTCAAGTTCAGTGCACAGATAACAGAGAAGAGTACCCGACGTACCCACCTCTCTATCTCTTGATTAAGATGTTTAAGCAACAAATTATATTTGTACAATTTTGAATAGCGTTACAGTTCATTGATATCAAAACATTTTAGATAAATTTTTATTATCAAATTGCCTAAGAGTTTTCATTATTGCTGATATTGAGAAAAAAAAGTCCCTTTTAGTGTTGTTATAATTTTATATCCCGCATTTTAGTATAGAAATCTTATTTATCTTATTGACATTATTTGTAACATTTTTGAGTGCGTATATTTTGAGTTAAAAATTCCCCTTAAAAATTGATAAGAGAATACATTGAGTCTGGCGAGCAATATAGTTCCTCTAAATAAGCTATAAATTGTTATATTGGCACAACTTCAGATATCATTAACAACTTGGATTCCATAGGAACGCCATCAAGTGTTGTGTGCGCTTTGTGCTATATCGAGCTTTATATTTGACAATATTTCGGTGTGAAATCATGAATTTCTATAAATATTTCGTTGTTTTGCTAGTTTTGGTTTTATGCCTAACAGCAACCCAGACGGAAGCGAGAAGCTTCCGCAAACGCTTTAATAAACTTGTGGTAAGTACTCAGAGATATTGAATTTACATCTTTATTTTGTGAAGACTTTTTTTTAATTATAAATATTGCGGCGATTTTGTTACCTTTTTAAATATTAATTTTTGTATTGATTTTTATTTTTAGAAAAAAGTAAAACATACCGTTAAGGAATCAGCCAATGTTGCCAAGGATGTAGCTGTAGTTGCTGGCAGTGGAGTTGCTGTGGGTGCTGCACTCGGTTAAGGCAGAGGAGGCAGCGACATTTACAAATGTAATACATATCGTTTCACATTATAAAATAAAAAGAAAATGTGATATTATTCTTTACACAATATAAAGCATTATTTCAATCATTTTAATTTATTAAGAAATATTGCACTGGGGAACAATATTTTTGATGATGCGGCATGGTCAACGTATTATAACATACATATTAAGGTGCGGGGCTGCGCAGGGTCTAGTTTTGGAATTTAAAAAATGAATGTTGAATGTGATTGTTGTTAAATCCCATTTTATGGTAATTTAATGACTTTTCTGAAATAAGAACGAAGAGGGCATGAAATGTAAGAACCTTTTCATTTTCCAAAATTATTGTTGGTATTGAACCAAATTTAGCATTATTTGCCTCTAACGTATCACTAACAAATGTGTTGAATTATATGAAATTATCTTAAAGAAATGAAATGGAAACAACTTATATTTTTCAAACTAAGATACCTTCACTTAAATGTGAATAAAAGCGAGACGCGTTCATCGATTTTTAAGATCTATGTATTATTTTGTTCATAGGTTATGTGTCATAACGTGAAAGTAGTAAGACTAAACAATTTTTCCCGTTTTGGATTGTTTATTATTTTTAAAATATAAACAATTTAATTTTTACGCAATTTTTATTATAAATTCATTTATAACTGCGAAACTGTTTTAATTCTTAAATTTTGGATTTTTGTTTAATTTTTTTTTTCAAAATTGTACTAATTATTCTTTAGTGGCTACAGGAGATTGAAAAATTTAAGCCCAAAGCGGCACGGGTTAACATACTCCAATCGTGCTCAAATTTTACTTATTTGCTTAAGTGGTCCATTACAATTTACGAACATTGTTCATATATTAGAGGCCTGACGTATTAAAGAATTCCATACGCTTCGGTCTTCTGCGTGCGTTCTCCAGTTAGTCCTACCAGATGGTGGCACGTCGGCAACCACTTGGTCCTTCCAACGAAGTTTGGATCACCCTGCTCTGCGCCGTCCTTCAGGTTCGCCTTCATGCAACTTTCTCGCTGGAGAATTTACATTCATCCTGGCGACATGTTGCAGCTATCGAAGTCACTGGATTCTGACTCTTTTAGCTACGTCGATGGCATGGTAAAGTTCATACTGCTCATGATTCATCCGACTGTAGATATATATACAGCTGATGATGTACCATTGTGCATCAGTTCGTCACAAAGGGGTCTGAAGATGAACTCGTCATGGAGTTCGAAACGCGTCATCATAGTGCGTGACACACTGAATTTGACCAAAATATCAAACAATAAAACACTTTTCTGATCGTTAGCCGAATTTGATGTATCATTTGATACACTAACGTAAATTGAGATGTCATTATTTTTGTTTTGTCCTCTAAGCCCATTTTTGCTGACTCCTTTTACAGAAATGAGAAAACTGCAGTAACATCCAGCAGATTTCGACAAATGATGTCTAAATCATGGGCATATGCTAGTGGCATGCGGCTCTTATCGAATATGGTGTCAGACATTTTGACACCAGTCTTCCTCATCATCTTCTCCATTACTATATTAAATAGTGTACAAGACATGCTAGCTCCCTGCCTGAAACCTCTTTCCGTGCTGAATGGTTCAGACTGATCCTTATCAATCTTAATAGAGGAAGGATTTGGTGTTTTCCAAGGTACATCTGCAAAGTCGAATTAGATTTGTAGGAATACCAAAGTCAGACATGGCCTCATATAGTCTTTTTCTTACCTGTGAGTCGAAGATAGCTTTGTAGTCGACAAAGAGGTAGTAGGTGTCGATCTGCTTTTAATGATTTTGTTTTTCCAGGATTTGTCGTAAAGTGAATATTTGATCCGTCGTAGATTTTACAATTGGCTTAAGACGATAACACTCATGCTACGCTAGTTCTCACACTCACTACGATCTTCTTTCTTGTATGCAACATAACAGACTGCGACTCCAATCCCGGGCATGCTCTCCTCTAGCCCGATGTTCTCCATGAGCTGATACATGCTCCTAATAAGCTCTGTCGTTTTTAAGGCGGGATATTGTCACACGTATTTCGCTCTGGCTCGGAGGTATACAGTTAATACCATCGTCATGGATTGGAGCGGGGTCTACTGGAGTGGTGTGCGTATCCAATAAATTGCATTACGACATTCATCATCGTACCAGAAGTCTCCTTGAGACGGTTTTAAGTACTTAAGTGCGATTCACGCAGTCTGTTCTATTGAGTCGGCTATATATTGCCACTGCGAAGTAATATTATCAAGAGTTGGAGCATTCCATAGCAGTTGAGTTATGTATTTGTAGTAGGCGTCCGCTACCTCTGTGGTCCGCAGTTTACCGAAGTCCAGCTTTTGTTATGTCTGGATTCATATGTTTTTCGCCATGCTTAGCCAGTGCGTACCTTAACAACAGTAAGGTAGTTAACGGAGTCAATGTTCGCACCCCTGATCACTCGTACGTACAGAATACTCGATGGGTGCCTTCCATCGGCTACCACGTGATTTGTCTGGTTCTTCTTCAATTGGTTGAGTAGTACAATTTTGATGTCATGCCTCGGGCTACGTTAATATACATTTTATAGGGTCTCGTAGAACTCGTCCTTGTCCTCATCGCTTTTATCTTCTGTCGGAGAATGGACACATATAAGTGTTATGTGGAAAAACTTTGTCTTGACTCTTATTGTGGCTATTCGTTCACACACCGGGTTAAACCGTAAGACTAACTGTCGAAATCTCTTGCCAACCCCAAAGAGTGGATGTTGCACGTCTTCATGTGTGTGTACTCGTGTCCCATCCACTGGATTTCCTGTAAAACAGTTATGTCAACCTTTAAACCTTTGAGGACTTCCGCCAGTTGGATGGAGGCATCTGGTCTATATAGTGTTCTAACATTACAGGGGCATATCCTCAAATAATGGTCCATAATTCGTTGGCGGTGGGCCTCAAAATTTTCGGGGTCCATTTTATTCTTTTTATTGTAATAGTTCAAACTTCGGTGACTGGTTGCAAGCCCAGCCCACCACATCGCAGTTTTCTCCTCTTGCCCGGATTTTATTACAGCAGCCCATTCTGGGCCAGACGCTGACTAGGGTACCGCTCACTTTGAGCTGACATTCCTGGGTTTTAGGTTTCGCCCCTCACAGTTAGCCGTACTCTGACGGGTGTCAAAAGTGTGTAGATCGATATATATATACAGTAAAAAACATATATCAAAATCCATCAAGGGGTTCAGTTCAGTGACAAACGCTCTTATAGAAGAATTATATATGTAAAAAAGATAACCTTGAATTTAATTGCATATGACTTTCATCTGTTGTCCATTTGTTGAAATCCGTTCAATATTGCGACATATAATTTGATCAAAGGAATACCGAAAGTCCTTGTAGATGTTTAAAAAACATAAGGCAGCAATTATGAACCAATTTCCACAGAAGCACACTAGTCATCAGACTGAAGTTTCTGTACTAATGTTTGACAAGCACAATACTAATTGAAGTTAATGTTTTTTTATATCATTTTTGCATGCTATTTGTGTGCCACATCAAATCGGATCTTGCTCTCTATCATACCACCCTGTTATTTTTAGTTATTTAAGAACTACCACGCTTTTGACTTCGACAACTCATGTGGCCCTATGTCACATTCTACCACAAGAAACATAATTTGGCCTGGGAGGCTCCATTGAACCCATCTCAATCTTGATCTAACATCTTATAAATCTCTTATCTGTGATTTGCCGGCAGAGAAACATTGAAGCAAAAATTGACTTTCCACGTTCCGGTGCAGCAGCTTATAAATATTATTCTGTTGGCTATATGGCCATTTTATAATTCTTCTTGTTTATAGAAAACAATAAAAAGCTGAATTGCATTAAAATCAATAACATCTTTTGATTTTTGGTCATGGCCTTTTATGTGAACTTAACCCTGAACTTATCCAATGCTGACAATATAGAACATTTATTATCTTTCATACCAAAAACACGGCGGCGGCGGCGGCGCATTGAGACTCCAGAGTTGTGTCTTAGCCAATGCTGGCAAAGAACAATGCAACATTAGTTTCAAGTTCAAGAGATCATTAACAACCAACAACCCAGCGCGCAAGAAGAGCGACAAGACAAAGAATGAAACTTTTACATACAAAAAACACCTTGGAACTGCTGCTAAGGGGGTAGAGGGGTGACAACTAGATGGTGAGCGGGAGGGAGGTAGAACGAAGGGCACTGCAGACAATGAATGAAAATGCATCGACGAAGACATTCATGAAGGAAGGCCTGCAAGCAGATAATGACGTTTACAATGATCCAGGTGATGATGAGAGCGCGCAGCAAGCTGCCACAGATAATGAAGTTTGGTTAAGAGACCCTCTTAGGAAACCTTTTTACCAAGTTTTAATATCTCTTATTTTTTGTGCCTGGCATTTTTTTTTCGCCCAAGTCTTTGTGTTCCCCAGAAAAGGAAACATTTTTATGCTGTTGAAAGACACGGCAGACGCCAACACTTGAAACACCCAAAAACATTTGAGCAGAAGTAAAAACAAGCTAAAAAAAACACTAAAACATTTTTTTAAACCTCAGCCATCCATCTGATCGCAGACAAAGCCCCTGAGAAGCAGAGTCAAAATGTGATGGAACATTTGAAACGAATAAAGAGTTTTGGTTTCTTTCAGACAACTCGAGAAAAAAACGCAGTATGCAAAACAGTCTTAGTTTTATTTTTTATTTCATCTGCTGAGCCGTGAAAACTGCATTAACTTAGAACCCAGCTAAGAAATATCCCAAAGTGCCAGAACATCCATCCACCACCACCACAACCAACAGCATAAAAAAGGTAAATTGTACATTTGAATGGTAATCAAGATAAGCGGCAAAGCCAAACCACCAGACCTACATTATTACTGCAGCACAAAGTCAAAGTCAATAGTACACGAGACTAAGTTCCACTCTCAAGCTCTAAAGAGGGTTTAGTCTGTACTCTCCTTCTCATGAAGTTTAAATGGAAAGGTAATTTATTTTATTTTTGGGAAGTAATTTCATAAAAGAACAGAGATGGGAAACTATGAGACGAATAGAGCCGGACGACCTAGAAGGGAAAAAGAGTTTCCTTATAAGTAGAATTAATGATCCGAAAGTACTTCGGATTTGGGTGATTTTAATATAGGCTTTTCATGGGAAGGACAACATTGATAACATTTATTTTATATTTAAATAAAAGTACCTTTTTGTGGAATGAATGAACTTTTTGGTACAATGAAAGGACTTTTTGATACAATGAAAGTACACTTAAAGTATTTTGCGGCAAGATAAAAGTACTTTTTGTTACAATTATGTCGTGTACTTTTAAATTAAAAATACTTTTTTGCTAAATAAAAGTACTTTTTGGTACAATAACCTAACCTTTGTGAACAATGGAAGTACTGTTGGGGACAACAATGGTATTTTCTGATGCAAAAAAATTAATATTTATAACAATAAAATTACTTTGTGGTACGCTTATGCAAGTTTTACTCAGAACAAAAGTACATTTTGGTACAGTAAAGTACTTTTTGGTTAAATAAAAGTACTTCTTGGTACAGAAGAAGTACTTTAAGTAAAATAAATTTCGGTCAAACAAACGGGGAATAGGGGATTTTTAAATTTGAGTATTTCCGATCGTTATTCATCTGGGAATATCCAACAGTATCCCACTTTGGAGGTCCCCAAGCAGCTCACAACGTCTGAGAGATCACGTATTTCCCGGGCAATGCCATTGAACATCCGTTCAGTAGAAGCAAATGTCAGAAGGCGCAATGTTGACTAACCTAAATGGCATGCTACCACCGATGGGTCTTAGCAAATAGGTAACATAAGTTGCTGCAGCACAACACAACGGCTCTCATAGTGACTTTGGCAGCCCCAAGAAACTACATTAAACAAAACCAATTTTTATGAAAGCACGAAGACAAGAAAAACCAAGAACCCCCGCAAACGTGATAAGGACCCTATAGAGATGGTGCCTCTATCCATATGATCGAGGACATACGACAAATACATTGCTGACATCACCGCCATACAGGAAATACGATGGACGAGACAGGGATGCAACAACTGCTGGTCTCGCGGTTTAGCCCAGTATGTGACCAAATAGCCACTATTCGCATCAAGGCAAAATATTTTTACATCACGCTGATTTGTGTATATGCCCTGACGGAGAACAAAGATGAGGACATTAAAGATGCATTCTATAAGCGCCTGGAGGATATATATGACCGCTACACTGCACATGGCAATAAAATTGTTCTGGGAGATTTTAATGCAGAAATAGGAAGGGAAGATACTATTGGTTCAGCAGTCGAAAAATACAGTCTACACAAAAACACCTCCGATAACGAATTCAAACAGGTTAGCTGCGTATCAGCAAGAAACATTGTATTAAGTGGAACCAGATTCCCGCATAAAGACATCCACAAGGCAACCTGGATATCCCCTGATCAAAAGACAAGAAACCAGATTGAACGCATGGTAATCGATGGAAGTCATATCTCAAGCATTATGGACGTTCGTGTGATGCGCAGTGCAAATGTGGAATCGGACCACCAGCTAGTTGCAGCGAAGTTACGCACGCGATTAAGTAGTGCTAAAAACGTTCGTAAACAAACTCAGAGGAAGGTAGACACAACAAAGCTGCATATCACCGAGATAGCCAATGCCAACTCCACACAACTTTCTCAATTACTTCGAACCAACCCTCCTAATTCTGGTGTTCCTGGCACCCAGTCGCAGCATAAGGCGAATTATATCACCACTGCCGCAACGACCGTACTGGGTTATGAAAAACCACACTCAGACACGCCCTGGTATGATGAGGAATGCCGCGAAATGTCTGAAAAAAAGGATGCTACATACAGGACAAAACTGCGGTCAATGGCAACACGTGCAGTGATTGAGCGTTATAATGAGAAGAGGAGATAGATGATAAGTCTATGGAAGAGAAGAGAGAGCCAGGATATCGTAAATTACAGGGATAGAGGTAAAGCCCGAAAGTTCTATTAAAAGGTAAAAAGCAAAGGGTTTGAGACAGAGATCCCCACCGATGAGCTGGCAACATGCATGCACATGTTCGTAAGTACGATGATTGGAAGCTGAGTGTTCTATGCATAGAGCAGTATAATAGATAAAGACACCAATATTAGGTCAAATCTTTGAAATGAGGGACAATGTGGATCGTATGTTGCGCGTCGATGAAAAAGATTTAAAATAAAATACTGCGTTTTTTGTATTGCTGGGTGCACAAATCGCAAAAACTTCACATATTTCAAATTTAACCATTCACTTTTAATAGTATTTTTGGTAGATTTTCAGGAAATTGTCACTAATTTTCGAACATTGAACATGTTGGAATTCGCTCGAGCCTATTCATCAAACTGATGTTTTATTTTTAGTCGAGAGAGAGAGAGAATTGGTAGGGCACTGGACACTCTTCTCTCAAAGAACACCTATAGGATCAATCTATTCTTCGAGAGAAAAGTACTTTGCAAAATATTTGGACCCATTTGGAAACAAACCGAATACGTTGACTTGGACACATTGTACGAATGGTTGAAATGCTCCAGCTCGAAAAGTCTTGGGCAATAAACTCGATGGCCGGCGCAGGAGGGGGCAAACAAAACTTTGTTGGATGGACTAGGTGAAAGAGCTATTATCAAAACTTGAAGTGACGAACTATCTACGGAGCGCAAAAGACAAAAGCGATTGAAATTATTTTCTACGTGCGGTTACTTTAAAACTTAAACTTAATTTCCCTTTATACCCCATGAATGAGGTATGGGATTCTTCTCGCGCTGTTATAAATTAACACGCTTTCTATATTAGATTCACAACAAACGGCACCTACTTGTTTACGACGAATGCAAACGTCACTGTTTGAGAAGCTTTTACTAGACATGCCGATTATCTCGACACTTATAAGTTGCTGTCGACCCTATCAAGGGGCCGGCAATGAAAGAAAAATGTAGATGATTGAAGCTGGCAATCGAACCACAGATCTCCCGCATTGTAGTCTCGTGTTCTAACCACTATTCCACGGCCGGTCCGTACGGCTACTGATAGATGCATTTCTGTTATTGCTGCCATATGAATAAGAAGAAGATGAAAACAAATGTACTTATTGATACATTGACAGTAATTTTTGACAGTATGACATTAAATATACACTCAAAAAAATCTATTATTCCGTACTTAAATCATTCCCAAGCGGTGTCAATATCCGGTACAAAATGCTTGATCCAAGAACGGAAAAACCTTGCCTAGAATTGGAGAGAAAACATTAAGCTAAAAGAGTAAATGTTATTTCTCTCCAAAACATTTTTTTCTCAGAGATTTATGTAAGATTTTTTATTCTTACTTTGAGTCAGATATTGCTTGATATTTATTCTAAGAATGTTCTACAGGGATTAATGTAAGATTTTGATTCTTACTTTATGTCCGAAAAAACTTGATATTTATTCTAAAATTTTTTTACTTTAAAGTTGAGAAGTTCGTACTTAAAATTCTGTAATTAAGTTCGTACAAACTTAATTAGAGAATTTCATTCTTATTTTAATAATTTTAACGCTTAAATTTTTGAACATATCCCGTTTTTTAATTGATTTAAGAATAATTAGCACTATTCGTACTTAAATATTTAAGTACTTTTTTTGCAAAAATATGAATTTTAGAAATGTAATTGTGAGTTGGAGCAATTTCAAACCATGGTTTCAACCAAGATACTACAAAGTTATACAAGGAGAAAACTTAACTTCGGAATGTTACATACAACCGAGTTAGCCAATGCCTAATTAAGTGAGACTATTGACTGGCGGTCGACCGTGGCATAATGGTTAGAACACGCAACTTCCATGTAGTTGACGTGGGTTCGACCTCCGCCACAGCAATCTACAAGTTTTAAATCAGCAGTAGTACTTGAATCAATTGGCAAGCCTATCAAAAGTTTGACAGGATTCACCGTTTAACTATAGGTTTTCCTACACTCCAGATACGAGTTGTCTTTTTGCCGAACCCACTACTGTGAAATATGTATGTAAGTGGTATTCTTATAAGATATGACCAAAAGATATTAAATTTTATCAAAAATTCCAAACATTTCATAATGTACAACTGAAAATTTAACCAGTAAAGTTAGGCCACCTCTGCTCCTTTGCAAGGGCTTCTTGCTTATGTCTCTCTCTCTGTTATGCTTATATATATTTTTCTTTTACGTCTTCTATGCATGCATAAAGTCAAAGAAAATGATTTATAATTTCTGCTAAAAGAAGAACAGACTGACATTTAAATATACGAAACTAAATTATGTGTGGGAGGGCAACAAAAATTTACTTATTTGCTCTTGTGTACCTTAACAAACCCATGCATCCATTTTAAAGCGAGAGATCAAAGAAAGTTAACTCTTTGTTTAGCATTATTTTGGACGACAACAACAGACTCACAGACCCACTAAAGAAATATCTCCCCAGTAGAGTCACTAGCAAAACAATGAAATTCTTTGTAATTTTTGTGAATTGATGAACACAATTCTCATCTTCCTTATCGCCATTGTATTGTGAGCCAGAGCAATGTGGATCTGGATTCTTTCACTGTCGCATAGAGTAAAACATACGCGCGTATGTAGTATACACTTGACCTTAATCCAAATTGACGGGCATTCTTTCTCATTAGATAATACGCAATTATCAGCGTGGTTGTCATCGTCATCGGCAGCATCAACATCAACATCAGCATCGATGAGCGCACACAAGAATTGGGAATCACGAAAGCGATTAATTGTTACGCATGCGTAGCATTTAATAACGAAGCACATATCTTATCCTATTGGACATAAACACATCACATCAACAACACAACAGACCCCTAGCGACCCCCACTGGTTGGGCTTAACTACTCGTGGTATCATCTATCGAGTATCTCTCGTCGAGCCGTTGGTTGTATCAGCTGCATTTCGGCAAAGAGATCAATAGGGATCCCGAAAGTCATAAGAGGTCTTAATAATAAAAAGCGTTTTTATTGTTCATTAACAATGTATAATTGTTGTTTGACATTGTTGTACAGCTACTGCTATTGTTGTTGGTGTCGCTTATTTGTCTCCCCCAAAATTTACGATCCACGCGGAGCAACAATGTCAACACTATCAAAGCATGATGTTGGATTCCTCATTCCCACCATTGTGGAATCGTCATGCAGATTAACAACGAGCAAATTGTTTGCCATTGCTTTAATTAGGAGTTTCAGACAAAGATTTTACAGTCTATTATCGGGGGATAGAGATGATACTATTAAGCTCTTGCAGTATAATTAAATCCAATTAAGTGCAGAATTTAATTGATTCTATTCAAAATGGATTGGGTGGTTGAGCATTGAGTACTGGAATTGTGTTAAAATGCAATTAGGTGAACAGATCTGCAAGAATATGTAACATGATGACGAAGATGATAGTACTCCAAGTGATGATGATGGTATCAACAAGCAACTTTTTGGAAAAGTACTTAAGTTACTAGCAAATATGTAAAAGGTGGAAATTTAAATAACTATACGAGGAATTTCTTTCGAAATCTATGTCTAGGACTTTAAAGAAATTTCATAAGAATGTTTCTATACGGTTTAAATTTTTAAATAGTAACAAATTAAGTCTGAACTAATCGTTTTCTTTCGTTATGTAAATTTAAAAATGTTTAATTGTATTTGAGAACTTCTTCCTTAATAAATGATAAGTAGCTTAAGCATGTAGCTTAACTTACATAATTTCCCTTTGGACCCTATGAATGAGGTATGGGCCCTATACCAATACCCATACTGAGGGGTAGCTTCTCGCGTTATTTTGAATTAACACGCTTTCTATTTATCTACCCTCATGCCTAAGGGGACGTATCATTTGTTTGATACAGAAAAAAAGGTAACGCATTAAAGGCGATGTTTTAAGCCCCAGATTTCTTAAGACCAAATTGGTTATAGTACTTTTTAAGATGATGGAGCCATGTCCGTTTGTCTAACTGGCTGGCTGGCGGGCAGGATAACTCGAGTAAACCTTTCTTCTTCTTCTTAAATGGCAGCAACAACAGAATTTCATCCATCAGTAGCCGCACTTAGAAAAGAATTCAAATTTTCGGTGTTTTGCGCTCTGTAGATAGTTCGTCACTCTAAGTTTAGAAAACAGCTCTTTCACATGGACTACCCAATGAAGTTTCGGTCGCCCCTCCTGTGCCTTCCCATCGAGAATAGATTGATCCGCTTGTGTCATTACCCAGGATTCTGCGCTGTAGAGCAACACCGGCAGGATCACTTGGATCTTTGTGCTTAAAGAGAGGGTTATCTCATTAAATTGCTTGCTTTATGCATACTAGCAGCGGTATTGCGATCAATACTCGTCTCTTGATTTCCAGGCTGACACTATTATTTTTGTTTACGGTGGAACCAAGGCAGACAAAATCATCTACCACTTCAAAGTTATAGTTCTTAACGTTCACAGACGAGTAAACTCTTTGTTCGTTGAAACAAATAACTTAGTTTTGTCCTCATTTATCACCAGACCCACTTCCGCCGACTGCTTCTCAATGCTCGACAAGGGCGCAGTAACATCCCGCAGTCCTTGATTAATGATATCTATTAATGTTGTCGGCAAACGCCAGCATGACAGACTAACTCCTTGTCTTAAGCCTTGCTTGGTAGAAAATGGTTTAGTCAGATTTTTGCCTGTTTTTACTAAAGACTTCGTGTCATCCCGTAAAGTCGTATCAGCTTCGAGGGGATACCAAACTCAGCCATAGCATCTAATAATTTCTATCGTATCGGACTGCCGAATGCAGCTTGACAGGATATAGAACACTCAGATTCCATTCATCGGGCATACATTCCTTGAGCCAAATCGTGTTTATGAGCTGGTATATGCATGTTGCCAGTTCATCGCCGCAGACTTTAAAAAGCTCTGCCGGCAGTCCATCGACTCCCGCAGCTTTGTTGTTTTTAAGCCGTTCAATTGCCGTGCTGATCTCGTTTTGGCTCGGTGGTGGACAATCAACTCCATCGTCAGCACTTATGCTGCCTTCGGAAACGAGTAGAGATCGAAAGTGTTCCCTCCATATTTGCAGCACACTCTGAGTGTCCGTGCCCAGATTTCCGTCTCCGTCCTTACATGTGGATATCCCTGGTTCAAAACATAACTTTTGGTAGAACTTCCGGCTTCACATCTGTCTGATTAATATCGATGTCCAGGCTCTCTCTTTTCTTCCATAGACGCTTTTTCCGCCTGAAGAGACGTGTCATCTCCCTCATCTTCTCATTACAACACTCCGTCACTGCACGCGTTGCCAATGGCAGCAGTTTTGCCCTGTATGCAGCATCCTTTCCATCAGACATTTCACAACATTCCTCATCGTACCAGGGCTTGTCTGAGCATGGTTTTTCATAACCCAATACGGTCGCCAAAGGGTGTCGGGAACATCAGAATTAGGGGGGTTGCGCTTTTAGCACTGCTTAATCGCGTGCGTACCCTGGCTGCAACACGTCCATAACGCTTAAGACATGCCTTCCATCTATTACCACGTAATCGATCTGGTTTCTTGTATTTTGATCAGTGGATGTTCAAGTTGTCTTGTGGATATCTTTATGCGGGAATCTGGTTCCACTCACTACAATGTATCTTGCGACGCGAAGCTAACTAGTCAGAATCCGTTATCGGATGTATTGATGTGCAAACAGAATTTTGCGACTGCTGAACCCAGAGCATCTTCCCTTCCTATTTTATCATTCAACTCTCCCGGAACAATTTTAAGGTGATGTGCATCTTTATTGTCCTCATCTTTGCCTTCCTTCGGTGCGTGCCGACAATGAATCCACATTCAAATTCGTGTCTTTCTGCGTTGCAGCTATAAAAGATGTCACAGTTTCTTCGACGCGTGCATCCCCGTTCTATCCACCGCATTTCCTGTATGACGGTCAGCCTTGTATTCATCGAAAACATCCGCCAGTTGGATAGAGACACCTTCTCTGTAGAGAGTTCGGATATTCCAGGTGCATATCCGTAAACATGGTCCTTATATAGTTTGCGGGAGTCATCAAGATTTGGGATAGTTCTTGGTTTTTTCTTTTCTTCGTGTTTTCATAATATTTGGTTTTGTTTGAGGAGAGTTTCTTAGGTGACAAAGCCACTAAGAGAGCCGTTATGTAAATCTTCAGTTACTTTTTTTACATGCTTCCTAAGACGCATCGGTGGTAGCATGTCATTAGGTTTATCAAAATTGCGGCTTCACACATTTGCTACCACTGAACAAATGTTCAATGGTATTGTATGGGGAATACATGATCTCTTGAACGTTATGAGCTGCTTGGGGACCTCCGAAAAGAGATTCTGGTTATTCCAAGCTGAATAACAATCAAAATACCAAAAATAAAAAACTATGTTAGAATTTTTTATTGCATTTTTTGAAGCTCTTTCGGTCGTCCATCGACCCTTAAATCCTTTTCGCGATATCTTGATTGGTTTGGTATTAGTATTCTGTAGAATATATGAGAAATGTTCCAAAATAATTAAATTATTTGGCTCTCCTGAAAAGTTGTTAAAGAACACATGACTGTTTTGATCGTTTGGTTGTTATTCGTTTTAGTTCGCAAGTTTTTTTGTTATGACTAACTCTAAAATATCACAAAATATATTTGTCAAAGAGTATAATCAAACCATCACATCTTAACAAAGTTTTACCATACTCTGTAATTTATTCCCTAATTACCTTGTACTTTATACCATTTTACAAGATTTTGCTGGTAGCAAACGCACAAATGTTTCTTCACTTTTCTTGTTGTTTGGTTTGCCATCATCCGCCGCACCCGTAGTGCACACATGTTCTCTTAACACATAACATAGAATGTTTGATTATGAGGAGTTGGAGCGTAATTTATTTGCCAACATGCTAATTACAACAGAAGCCTCGTCTCACATCTTTCAACAATAGCACAATACCATCCGCAGCGAAGCCTCCATCGTCCGCGTGCTCCTTCATCACCATGAAGGATAAATTTTAAATACAGAAGCTCAGCGCTAGGCTAGCAACTGCATTTTTCCATATACAACCTACTTTCTGTGTGTTGCTTCTTTGCTCTTCGAGACCAACTCGTCTATGTCAGATCTCATCATACTTAATCATTTAAATAGGAACACTGCGACGCACTGTGGGAGAAAGTGCGTGGATGTGAATAGGGATCATGACATTATGTGTGGAGAATTTTAATAGAAAATCATTAGTGCTAAAATCATCATACTGTACTCTAAATATATGTTGTTGGTTCTGTTTTTGTAAAAGGAAAAAGAAAATACAAGTAATTATTTTTTTACGCATCTGATTTTTTATTTTCATATTTGAGAATGTTCTAATGTTTTCAACCGTATTCGTGTTTAACGGCAAATAAACTATTCGACACTTATATTGAAAATATTTGCAAATATATACCCATATGATTTCCCATTTCCCCCACAGTGCCTTACCTCATCACACAACACCACCAGCACCAGCACCACCAATGCGACTGACTGCGTGTGTGTGTGCAACCAACAACGCCACAAGACTATGACCGCCTAAGACCCCATAGACCTTAACGCAGCTCGTTAGTGTGTGAATATGATGAGTGTTAAGAAGGTGTGGAAATATGCCTCCAAGTGGTGGCATGTTGCAAATTTTGCTTTCTTTGCAAACGTTTTCTGGATGGATGGACTGATGGTGCAGTGTTGCAGTGCGTTGCTACGCATATCTATGCATCTTTTCGCATCCCATTGCCAGTCGCATCACTTTAGCTCTCTATGTATTTGCTTGCTTTGTTGCATCGTACTTGGGGTACTATGATGCATAAACGATAGGCCTGCTTTGCAATGGCATTGCAACATTTTGACTTATGGTGGCCCCCAATTTGTGCGAGTTTGAGTTGTTTACTTTTTTTGTAGCAGAAACAGCAACAACAAGAACAAAATTTTCCATGCTGCTTATGGTTGATTTCTTCAGCCTGCAACCTTTTCATTGCCTCCTTTTATTTCCATTTCAATTTGACTTTGTTCGCCTGTTAAAGAGTTCTTGACTTTAGTACTTGATGCCGCCTCAAATCTCAAATGCCCAGGGATAGGCAAATACATACTAGTAGAACGTGGATGGATGGGCGGACAGACGGACGGACATGGTGTGTTGCGTTTGGAGTTTTTTTTTGTTGTTGTATTTTTTTTGGAGAAAAACTTTTATAACGCTTTAATTAATACCATGTTGTGTGTAGGATTTGTTGCATATTTTCTGCTGTTTTTATGTGATTATACATATATAATGAGCAAAGACACAATGTTAGAGGGAATACATATGGCTGCATTGCTACACAAACTTGGAGATAAGTTAAGGAATGTCTTCCTACATACTAAAGAGAAAATGTAACAAATGTCGATTGATAGTAAACAATGAAAAGCCTATCGTTTCTAATTTTCTTTATTTTAAAATTTTTTGTAAACATAGTCATAACTTTGGCAGTATGCTATTAAGCTAAGCCCTACGAAATTATACTCCAATACAAATATGAATTTTCATAATGCACTTAGAGCCCCAAATCTTACGTGACAAATGACCCCAAATTAACGTTGGATCATAATTTCATAAAAGTTTTGGAGCCTATTTTCGCTTTTTGCTGTCGAATTCCATATTGATATATTTCAGGGCCAGCATTGAGAAGCATTAATATCTTGGTTTTGTCTTCATTTATCACCAGATCAACTTCTGCCGACTGCTTCACAATGCTTGAAAAGGCCGCAGTAAGATCCCGCAGTAGTCGGCCAAATATATCTGTATGATCGTCAAGTGAATTGATAAATTATCATAAATAGGAATTCTGAGAAACGTATCTTTTTCAGCAAAATCATTTAAAACTAGTCTTGGAAATACTTCGCATATTAACCTTGAACCCAAACGAAATAACGTCCTAAGTGTTAAAAAATATTTGTTTTAAATATGGTTTTGAGCCTATTCTTCAATTTGGAACTATGACACCCAACTGTCCTATCATCTTATCTTACTTCTCATGTATATAACATATTTTCTTTACTGAAAACCATCATATAACTGGCGACTCATAAGACCTCCAATCTTGACAATACTGTTGTAAGTTTACCACCAATATTTACACTGTCAACTAATTTGTCCTCAGTTACATTTCAGTAACGTCTTGTTTTTTTGCTGATTTTTTATTTGTAAAACTTTTTGCACTTCGCTTATCATTCCTTGACTAATACTCAAGGTTTACAGTGCAGTGAGAGTGATTGTTGTGTGGCGATACTACTCCAGTCAGTGACTGAGACTGTATGTGAGTGAGGGTATGTTTGCATATAATCACAATTTAATTACAGCAAATAAGTATTAACAATAAATAAATACTGATTACTTTAAACCACACCTCGGCTTGAGAATAATAATCGCAGGTAACATACGCATACGAATATCTCAATTACAGTGATTGTAGGCCTAAGAATGGGGAGAGGGTAGGATAAGTTGGTTAACGACTCATTCGAGAAACTTTTGGACAATATGTGATGCAAGTAAACCCACTGTCTTGTAAGGAATTAAAAGAAACGTTCTCGCGAGGATATGCAGAACGTTTCACAGAACCACTATCAATCTGGCATTTGATAATTACACTATGACACAAAATCAAACTTTTTGAAAAACACCCGAACGTGACTATATAGGTTCGATAGTACAACCGGAGCTGAGTAAAACCCTAGCTCAGTTTGGCTAGATTGGCTACCAAAATTTTTTTTTGGCCCCCTAAACTTTTTGAAATCCCTTGGACCCCTTGAAAAAAGGTGACATCAATTGTTGGCCAACAGTTTCTACAGTTTTTAATCTAGCTCCTTCTCTTCTTCAACAAAGTTTTAGCTAATAGTCCGCTTAAGAAACTGATATAATAAAATTTCCCAAAAAAATTAGACTTCCCTCGTTTATTTTCAAAAAACTTCGATAAAAATTTTAATTTTTTCACTTTTTTTAATATAAGTCGTAGGGAATCCAGATTTTTTGCATACTCTATTCAGTGAAATTGTAGTTTAGGTAACACCGAATAACTTTTCTGAACAAACCTATGCAATCTGAACAAGTCTAGGGATATTAAATAGCTCTCAAAACACACTATCTACTTTAAACAAATCAGTTTTTTAGGAGTTTTGGGCCATTGTGCAATGTTTTTACTTGCTATCTTTACCAAAAACGTACTTATTGTATAACTGAATAACTTCTGTAAACAACCAATATGATCGGAATACTTCACCCCCTTAATTGTTCATAAAGAGCATTAGGGTGTTCCCTATATGGCATTTTTTTCTAATTTCGTTAAAAATATGTATTAATCGCGATGTTGGTCATCTGTCTTCACCTTACGTTTCTTTTTGCCAATATTAGGAATATATTTTGAGAAATTTTGTATCGATAGTTGGACATTAGGGTGTGCCGCAATGAGGTTAAAGTATGAATTTGTTCTCAAATCAGTTCGTTGCCGCTAAGTATTTTTCTTTCGTATATAGACTAAGCCGTTCAAAAGCTGAAATGAAGACCTAAAATAATATGTGTTTGCTTTTACCATATCTCTTATAGACGCCGAGATATTTGATATAGAAGTGGGGGTATTTTTAAAAAAATTATTAAAAATGTTGAAATTGAATTTCGATGTAGATTATTATGGGCAATTATATATTTCAACTTTTAAAGGTTAATCAAGTTAAAAGCTATATGTTTAAAAAGTAAATGTGTATATTACCACTATCTCTATCAATTCTAGTCTATATACGAAAGAAAAATACTCAGCGGCAATAAACTGATTTGAGAACAAATTCATACTTTAACCTCATTACGGCACACCCTAATGTCCAACTATCGATACAAAATTTCTCACAATATATTCCTAATATTGGCAAAAAGAAACGTAAGGTGAAGACAGATGACCAACATCGCGATTAATACATATTTTTAACGAAATTCGAAAAAAATGCCATATAGGGAACACCCTAATGCTCTTTATGAACAATTAAGGGGGTGGAGTATTCCGATCATATTGGTTGTTTACAGAAGTTATGCAGTTCTACAATAAGTACGTTATTGGTAAAGATAGCAAGTAAAAACATTGCACAATGGCCCAAAACTCCTAAAAAACTGATTTGTTTAAAGTAGATAGTGTGTTTTGAGAGCTATTTAATATCCCTAGACTTGTTCAGATTGCATAGGTTTGTTCAGAAAAGTTATTCGGTGTTACCTAAACTACAATTTCACTGAATAGAGTATGCAAAAAATCTGGATTCCCTACGACTTATATTAAAAAAAGTGAAAAAATTAAAATTGTTATCGAAGTTTTTTGAAAATAAACGAGTGAAGTCTAATTTTTTTGGGAAATTTTATTATATCAGTTTCTTAAGCGGACTATTAGCTAAAACTTTGTTGAAGAAGAGAAGGAGCTAGATTAAAAACTGTAGAAACTGTTATCCAACAATTGATGTCACCTTTTTTCAAGGGGTCCAAGGATTTCAAAAAGTTTAGGGGGCCAAAAAAAAAATTTGGTAGCCAATCTAGCCAAACTGAGCTAGGGTTTTACTCAGCTCCGGTTGTACTATCGAACCTATATAGTCTCGTTCCGGTGTTTTTTTCACTGTTGCACTGTGTTAGCAGCATTAATCAAAATAATGAAGGACCACATACAATTTCTAAATAATTTAATCGATATTTTGAAAACTTTCACAACTAATAAACAGTTCTTTAGCTCATGTAATTAGTTTATTGTTATCATCGTAAAATTAAAAAGATGTTTGGTTCACCAAGTGGTTACGTATGAGCTATAAGTAGTTCAATAACATAACGTATACGTCCGGAACTTTTTTATTATGAGACAACAACAGTTAAGGTGTGAAGTATAACAGAGAAAAACATTAAATAACATTGAAATACGTTTGGTCGATCGAGAGTGATCGGGTGTTGGAAATGCTGCAGGACGTTGTCAACCCAGTGTATGTGATGTAGGGTCTACACCACTTTTTATTTTAAAAGAGTAATACCCTTTCTATTGATGCTGTTAGCCTGGTATCAGCAGACAGTGTAATATGAAAAACAACTGGCTGTCGAAGGAGATAGTCAAAAAGAAATTTACATTTTATATTCTTTTAAACTTTTCTAAAAAGGATCGGAAGTTATATTGAAATAAAATTGCAGAACTTGGTCGGTGTCAAACCCCCAAAATGATAATTCGTTGCAGATTTTAGGATAGCCAAAGTTTGATCACGATTAGAGTATATTCACCCGTGTCGCATTAGGCTTAAAGTTTCAAAGCTCCAGTAGCCACATTGGTGGGTGGGGGCCTTGATTTGACATAACTCAAGAACGACTAGTCCAATTTTGCTGAAACAAAAAAAAACAAAATTTTTAGAATTAAAATTCCTTTAACCTGTGGTATATAATATCTCTAAAGTTTCGCAGTAATAAATAAATTTATAAAAAAAATAAAAAATTTGCCCAAAAATTTTTTTTTTTCTACATAAAAAACAATAAAAAAAATCCAAAACTGAAAAAGTGTCAAGTCTTACTACTTTCACATAATCTTACTGAACTTATGACCAGCGTTTGAAAAAACTCACAAATGTGCACAAAATGTATGCAAAACTCTTTTCATGAGAGTGTTTGAGAGGTAAATGTGACTCAAACTCTGTACCGTTGAGCATGTTAACATGCAAACACATCTTGCTAGGTGTCGGAAAACGATGTTGCTCTTTTTTCTGACTCCCGTCGTGTGTGCGATAAAGATGACACAACTAATATGTGCACTGAGAAACGAAAATACCTAAACGCGGAGTAACATATGAATATTCATATGGAGAAATAAACACATACATACATATATTTATACATATACAGCTATATTTCTTCTTCTTCTTTCGCTCGTTTATGTGTGCACAACATATTTTAGTGCTCAGGAAAAAATTGTAAAAAAGAGTTTTGTTATGTGTTGACTCTGTGTGCGGAGCATCTTCGATCATTAACCTCTTGTGTTTTGAGTTCGCCTGCGCACATTACCGACGTTTAAAATGTGTTGAGAAGAGTGTTTTGGAGTCTTTTTAATCCCTGCTTATGACCAAATGAGACATAGATCATAAATATCGATTATCGGGTTCCCCTTTTATTCTCAATTAAGTGAATGTATCTCATGTTGGAAAATATATAATTTTTTCCATTCAGGATATATGGTGGATGGGTGAGTCCTTTGAGATAAATTGAAATATTTCAATAAAGGTGTCAGTATAATAGTTACTTACTTAGCTGGCACTTCTTTGCAATCCTATTGGATTATATACCGCACGTAGAAAAATATTATAAGCGCTTCGATCTTCTGCAGTTAGTCACACCAAGTTCTGCAAGGTTTTCAGTAACCTGGTCTTTCCAACGGAGCTTTCGTCGCCCTCTTCTGCGCCGCCCATCGAGTTCATTGTCGTAGACTTTTCGAGCTGGAGCATTTTCGTCCATGCGTAAAACACCTTAATGCACCTTTATGCGTCTGACCAGTCAATGTCAGTGTAAAGCTAGTGGTTAATTCGTCGTCGATATTCTCCATTAACGATGATGGGCCAAAATATTTTACGAAGTATTTTTCTCTCGAATACTGCCAGAACCGATTCATCCGCTTGTGTCATAACCCAGGATTCTTAACCATACATTAAGACAGGTAGAACCAGTCTGGTGTAGCTGGATTTATGTTCGTCGAGAGATGGCTCTGTCATTAAATCGCTTGCTTAGTCCGTAGTATCATTTATTAGCAAGCAGCATTCTTCTTCGGATTTCGAGGCTGAAATTATTTGTTTTGTTGATGGCGGACCCTAGGTAGAAAAAATTATCTACCACCTCGAAATTATAGCTATCAACGTTCACAAAGTTTCCCAAACGAGTAGTACATTCACCATTAGACCCATTTTGCTGATTTTTCTGTATACTTGACAAGGCTGCAGTCACATTCCGCAGTTTTCGACCGATCATGTCTACGTCATCAGCGTACGTATCATGTGGCTTTTCTTGAATATCGTGCCACTCGTATTTACTGCAGCTTTCCTCATTATCATCTCCATCACTATGTTGAAGATGTCACACGATAGGCCGTCGCCTTGTTTTAGGCATCGTCTGGTATAGAATAGCTCCGTAAGGTCCTTGCGAATCTTCACTGAAGACTTCGTGTCAGTCAGCGTCATTCCGCAACGGCATATCAGCTTCGCTGGAATACCAAACTCAGCCATGGCCTCGAATAATTTCTGCCGTATCGGGCTGTCGAAGGCACCCTTATAGTCGACAAAATGATGGTTCATATCAATATGTTCCTCTTGGGTCATTTCAAGGATTTGCCAAAGTGTAAAAACCTGGTCACTTGTTGATTTTCCAGGTCTAAAGCCACACTGATCAGGCCCGATCAGGTTGGATAACACTGGCTTAAGTTTTTCACATAGCACACTCGACAGGACCTTATATGCGATGAGTAAAAGACTGATCCCGCGGTAGTTGGAGCACACACTTGGATCACCTTTTTTCAGCACAGGACATAATACGCTTAAATTCCAATCATCGGCCATGCACTCATTAAGTCAAACCGTGCGTTGGCACCGGCTGCTTTATTATTTTGCAGCCGCGATATTGCATTTCTAACCTCGGCTAGACTTGGTGAGGGGCAATCTAAGTTATCGTTGTCAATTGGCGTGCTATCTTCACGTGCGCTGCCTACTGGATCAAGCAGTAGCTGGAAGTGTTCTCTCCATATATGTAGCACACTCTGCGTATCAGCAACCAGATTTCCATCCTTGTCCTTACAGGAGAGGAGTCCATAACCGTAGCCTTTTGCTTTTATTTTCTGGGCCTCATCTCTATCCCTGTATCGTTCTATTTCCTCCTTCTCCCGTTCTTTCATCTGACTTTTTTTTCGCTTAAATAGCTGTATCGCCTGTTTTACTGTTTCCTTGTGCCGTTCCCTAACAGCCCGGCTTACAATTGGCTGTAGAGTTGCCCTATAAGCGGCATCCTGTTCCTCAGACGCTGTGCGACATTCATTACCGTACCAGGATTCGTCTGAGCTCCGTTTTTCATATCCTAGCACGGTTGTTGTGTCGGTTGTCATGAAATGCGCAATATGCTGCCACTGTGTGTCGGTAACGTCAGAAGTAGAGGCGTTGTGTCGTAGATGTTGGGAGAGCTGCTTGGAGTAGGCAGTGGCTATCTCTGGGGTTTGCAGCTTCGCAATGTCCAGCTTGTTTTATGTTTGGTTACGTTTTTCGCTCTGCTCAATCTTGTGCACACCTTCGCTGCAACCAGGTAATGATCCGACCCAATATTAGCACCACGGATCACACGCACTTCCATGACACTAGATACATGCCTGCCATCAATTACCACATGATCAATTTGATTTTTGGTGTTTTGATCGGGGGATAGCCAAGTTACCTTGTGGATATCTTTGTGCTGGAATCTGGTTCCACTCACTACCATGTTACTTCCCGCTGCGAAGCTAACCGGCCTAAACCCGTTGTCTGACATTTTGGTATGCAGGCTGAATTTACCGAGCGATGAACCAAGAACATCTTCCCTTCCTATTTTTGCATTAAAGTCTCCCAGAACAATTCCAATGTCGTGGCCAGGGAAGCGGTCGTATGTTTCCTCAAGATGCTCGAAAAATGCATCTTTAATCTCATCGTCTTTATCTTCTTGTTTGAGCAAAATCGGACTAGTGGTTCTTGAGTTATGTAAAAAAAAAGACCAGCAAAGGCGACAATTTCCCCTATATGATAGTTACTAACTTTAAATCGATATATCTCGATTCCTAGACGTGACCCAGCGAAACGCCGGGACACGTATAGCTTCTTTTTTACCGATATAATATTTCCCCGGTAGTTTGAACCCTTCCCTATCACTGACCCCTACCATTTGTCTCACAGTGTAGTGATAGTTCCTTAGATACAATGCCTAAATTTTTGTTTGAAATGAGTTTCTCAAAATATAGAAATTGTATTTGATCGTTCTAAAAATTTTACCATACACCATTGTATTAGCCAGGGATTAATGACACACCGCCATCAAGACACGACACCGCATCAAGCTAAATTTTTCTTTAGATACAACTGGTCAAATTTGCCTTCCATACGCATGGTTATAAAGATATGCAGCAATTTCAACATAATAATAAGTTGATTATGATCAACCAGTTAGCATTCCACTATACTCCCTTGACCTTTCACTAATCCTACTAGCATTTCCCTGTCCTTTTTAGCCGCACCTCGCACCACAGTCATTTTCATTTTCTGCCCAGAAAATTTGCAGCTCTAACAAAAGGCACAACTACCGAACGAACGTCTCTTTGATGCGGTGACATCGACAATGGCAACGAAATGCCAGTACATAATACCGTCTGTCACTGGAACGCGTTTTTCTTTTCAATTGTCAACATTCAAGCGTTGACAAATTATCAGCTGTCATCAAAAGTGCATTGATATCTAAGGTCGGTTGGTTGGTGTGGTGCATATATACAATATTTATGTTTGTGTGACCACGATGCGAGTGAATGAATTAGTAAGTGCTATGCAAACACCACCGGCAACAGAATATAGCAATATGTGTACTAACAACGAACGCAGCAACAACATTGGTCTCTTATAAATATAGACAGATTGTTATTGATGTGGGGATAATAATGGTGATTGCAATTGGTCTGTGTGTTTTTTTTTTTTGTTTGTTTTTGCCGTTTTGGTAATATGATAATTAAAGTAACAAAAAATATTTGAAATTCATTATCACTTTGTATTTCATGGGTGGTATCATGTGGGAGAGCTTATCACATTTGAGTGAGTTAACACGCTTCTATTTTTAGATTCACACAACGGGACCTACATTTTAACGACGATTCAGAATGTCATCTGATTTAGGAAAGTTATACATACTAGATATGCCGATTGTTTGGACTACTCAAACAAATCTCATTTAGCTGAAAATCAAAACTAAAATTACACAGTACAACATTTTTCAGCTCATTGATTTAGGACCTAATTCACGTCAAAGTAGCCACAAAAAGAAGAAGTTCTGCATCATTCGTTTTGTCAAGTTACATACGTTAATAAATTAAATATCGATTTAAGGTTAGTAAGTATCGTATATTACCAACCAATTTGTCACGTTTTAAGCTCTTTTGTTTGACATAACTCGAGAACCACAAGCCCGAATTAAACTGAAACAAATTTAAAAAAAAATTAGGAATTACAATTCCTTTAACCTGTTCATATGACGTTTCCCTACATAAGCAACAATTTCACTTTTCCATTCATCAAATGGTTTTGAACTGGGTTTATTTTGTAGCAGTTACAAGAAAACTGTTGTTCTCCGTGGCGTATGATTACATAATATTATTTAAGATAATCATACGCCACCATATAACAATATAACAAAGGATCCTTAAACGTTACAAATTCACCTATACGATACCAACTAACCTCAAATCGATATTAAATTGTAATAACATGTAACTTGACAAAATGAATGATGCACAACTTCTTCATTTTGGAGCTTCTTTCACGTGCAGTTCTCAGAATTGAGTTCAAAAATCATGTGTTGTACTGTGTTATAACATATACACATTCAGTCAAGTTAAGTATACATTATAAGTCATTATTTTCTGCACTTTCCACATTGCCCTCGTAGACAACATGCAATTTGTTAAATATCCCTATGGTAGGCCCGCAGAATTTTATCTAAACAAATGTGTTTATTTAAGCATTTTGCTATTATTGTTTTCACCAAAGAGACAACAACCTCCACCAAGACCACAATTGTCGTTAAGAACCAACCAAGAACCAACAACCATTCACTTACTACCTCTTACTCACTTGTGGTCCCAAGTCAGCCGCCAATGGGATGGATATAAATCGAATATTGAAATGAGAAAAATTAATATGTTTTGTACGAATCGGTATTTGTGGCCATTATATGAATTGCAACTGCTCAAACATGAAGGGCTCAACGACTCTTAAGGAACCAAATGTTTGCAGAAGGGTACGCTATATTCTATCGTATATAAATATTGAACAATATGAAGGTGCCTAAAGGCAGATCATAATCATTGTACAAGAGGGTCTTAAAATGAGTCCATTAAGTCCTATAAAACAAAACAGAGAACTGAATGATGTTAAAGCCGAAAAATGTATTCATCGAAACAAAATCTTAAATATGATTTGTGTCATATTTGCATATATATTTCAAAACTATATCACTACAATCAGTATGATTTTTTTCTTACAAAAAAGAGTTTTCATTACAAATATCATCGCCTTATCATATCATATCATATCATACAGTAAGATCTTATAATTTCCTTACTTGTACGATCGTATCCCTCCCCCCCCCCTTTCCTTTGCCACATTTCGATGTGTCACAAAGTCAAGGACTCGTTCAATAGACAGACCCCCTGGAAAAAAAGCCACAAGTATCTATGTAACTTAAAATATACCACAACAATGCTTTCGCTGCCGAAATGACTTTGAGCCCCACAAACAATTGAAAGTTGTAAAATAGAATTTTTCTTCATTTTTGTCGCGGTTAATTTTTCTGTTCACATTGTATAATGTTTTCTTGTACTGGCGGTTATTTATTTATAGTTCTTTGGGGTACTTAAACTTTTCATGGTCAAACCATCTATCACAGGCAAAGCTAACGTCACACAATAGTCAATGTCTCATTTCTGCTATTCATACGTTAGCCTTCAGCGCTTCAATAGCGTCCGCGCGGTTTTCTGCAGTTGTCAACATCATAGAGGAGTCACAAAAGTCATCGAGCCAATTCACATAAAAGCTGAGTGAACATTAGGGTGGTCGCAAGTTATGTGCGGGAAAAAAAATTGCAGAATTTTGTCGTTGTCACCCACCTCTCTAGAATGATAAGTCTTTGCAGATTTTGGGATAGCCAATGTTTGAGCATGATTGGTGTATATTAACCGGTGCCGCTTGGGGCTTAAAGATTTTAAGCTCCTGTAGCCATGTCTGGTGGACATAACTCAAGAACGATTAGTTAAATTTTGCTGAAACAAAAAGCGGAAATTTAAGAATTAATTTCGGGTTTTTGATATTGAACCAAAATTGCCTCAATTTGTCTCTTAAATATTACAGACAACTGTGTTGAATTATATCAAATTATCTCGAAGGACACGTCCACCTTCCATATATTACGTATTATTATTAAACTTAAAAACAACTTGACAATATATATATTTATATCTTAGTATCTAAGTCAGAGGTCGAAATGATAAGAGATTTCCATTCGCTTGTGCGCACCGTCTCCAGTCAGTCTAACCAAGCAGCGCCAGTGATTTCTCCATCTGGTCCTTCTAGTCTCTCGGTCTCCCTCTGTTGCGCCGTCCTTCGAGGTCTCACCTACCTCAAAGCAATATTTCTCAAGGTTCTCGCTGCGTCTCCAACAGCTGTAAACTTTGTTCGAATATACCATTAACTTCGTCTTGTCCTCATTTACTGCCAAACCAATTTTCACTGACTCCCTTCCAACAGATGAGAAAACAGCTGTTACCTCTCGCATCGTCCGGCCGATAATGTCGATATCATCGGCATATGCGAGTAGCATGTGGCTCTTATAAATATGGGGCCAGACATGTTAACCGCTGCTTTCCTTAACACCTTCTCCATCACTATGTTGAACAGTATAAATGACAAACCGTCACCCTGTCTAAGACCTCCAGTCGTATCGAATGGAGCAGATAGATCCTTGCCAATCCGAACAGAGGATTTGGTATTCGTAAGAATACACCAGCAGAGACGAATTATCTTGGCAGGGATACCGAACTCAGACATGGCTTCGTATAGTCAATGTCTGATGGGATTATCGAAAGCAGTTTTGTAATCAACAAAGAAGTGGTAAGTGCCGATTTGCTTCTCATGGGTTTTCTCATGAATCTGCAGTAGTGATTCATCGTGGAAGTCGCACTGATAAGGTCTAATCAGGTTTTCTACAATTGGCTTTAGACGTTCACACAGTATGCTAGCGAGGACCTTATACGAAATCGGTAAGAAGTTAATTCCAAGGTAGTTTTTACAATCACTACGGTCAATGTTTTTGTAAATTGGTCATAGCACGCTGAGATTCCAATCCTCTGGCATGTTCTCCTGAAACTAAATGTTCGCTATGAGCTGTTGCATGCTTAAAACAAGCTCATCTCCACCCACCTTAAACGACTCAGCTGGAAGACCGTCAGTTCCAGCGGCTTTATTGTCCTTTAGGCGGGATTTGGCAGTTTTTATCTCAGCTTGGCTCGTTATCGTCTCGGATAGATACACAGTCTTCAGCAACCGAGTTTTTAGACATTAAAAGGCTGCAGAAGTGATCATTCCATATTCTTAGTACGCTCTCGGAGTCAGTAACGAAATGACCATCCTTTTCTATATAGAAAGGAAGATCTATTACATGTACACTGCCATTTATATTCTCGTAGTATTATCGGACTTCACCTCTGTCCCTGTATTCTTCAATGCAAACATTAATATACTCTCTCAGCTCTTTTCGCCTGAAGAGTTGAGTCGCCTCCCGCCTCTTCTCCCTGTACTGTTCATGAACAGCTGGCGTTACCATTGGCTGAAGTTTGGCCCTGTATGCAGCATCTTGTTCCCGGGTGGCATTGCGGCAGTCGTCATCGTACCATGTATTATCGTTTAAGAGCTTCGTATACCCTAGTACAGACCGCGCAGTCATTTCCATCGAGTGGGCAATGTGCCTCACGAAGTTGTTGAGTGAGTTGGTTGAAATAGGCGTTGGCTATCTTCTTGGCCTGCAGGTTAGCGATGTCTAGTTTTCTCTTTGTCTGGTTACGCAGGGTTTTTGACCTGCTTAGACTAGTACGCACTTTCACTGCAGTGAGGTGGTGATCCGAGTTGCTGTTCGCACCCCTGATCACTCGTACGTCTAAGACACTTGACGCGTACCTGCCATCGATTACCACGTTATTAATTTGGTTTTTTGTTACTTGATCGGGAGATATCCACGTTGCTTTGTGAATGTTTTTGTGGTCAAATCGTGTGCTGCTAATTACCATGTTCCTTGTTGCAGAGAAATCTTTTGGCGATGTGTCAATGTCACAATTTTCCGACTTTTGGGCTTAAGACATTCTCGCGGCCCATTTTGGCATTAAAATCTCCCAGCACGATTTTAACATCATGGCCCAGGCTGCGGTCAAATGTTTCTACAAGTTGGGCGTAGAATTCGTCTTTGACCTCCTTAATTTTCTTCTCCGTCGGAGCATGAACACATATCAGCGTGATGTAGAAAAATATTGCCTTTACTCTTATGGTGGCGATTCGTTCACTGACAGGAGTGAGCCTAGAGTCCAAGATTCGTAGTCTCTTGCTAACCCAAATACACAACCAGAATCATGCTTATCTGAGTGGCAGCTGTAGTACATGTCAAATGATTTTTTTATTTCTCATGTCATTACAAAACATTTTATGGATAAATGGTTCCAACAAGACGGAAACTATCACTTTGTTGAGAAAAACGTTTGGGGACCGAATTATCTGAAGAAATTGAGCTGTGAGATGGCCACCTCGTTCGTGTGATTTGTCACCTTTGGACTACTTTTTTGTGGGGGTCAAATCTCAGGTCTATGCTGGTAAGGCAGCAACGATTTATCATTTAGAACCCCACATTCTCCTAAATCTCCAGTTATCGACAAGCTGTGATATGCTAAGTATTTTACTACTATCATATCTCCGCCAGACAACATAACTATCACAAAAAATATACTTTTACGAACCACCCTAATGCAAACAGACATTCTCTATGAATAATGTTTTATTTTAGTTTCATCAATTGTTTGTAATTGCAATTGCATTCAAAACTAACTTCAATATGTACTTGTGTGCAAAGACAAACCAAACCCAAGGAGCAGCAAACAAAACTCAAACTAAAATGCAGCGGATAGATGAAGACACAGTCAACAGACCAACACACAGACAGACATATGCATCTAAATGTTCATCAAGAGCTGTGACAATGACAATGATATCTATTTAAAATTCATAGGCCCATTACCATAACCACCACGCCCTTTAAAGACCTTTTTACCACAAATATTCATTAGTTATAATGTTGACAATGTATGTATAGTATGACTTGTTTGCCTCACGCGCCATCCATCCATCCATTTACATATCCGCCATCGTAGAACCATCCGTCCGTCCAACATCTCATACGGGCCGCTGCGGGCACTTATGCCGCCGCCTGTGCTTGCTTGAGAACTTTCTGGTGCGTGTGACTTTGACTCCGTTGTCAATGTCACATTTTTAGTGAATGTTTAGTCGTTTGCTCCTTAAGAGAGAAAGAGAGGTGGGGAGAGAAAGATAAATAGTATGAGATACTTTGTAGAATCTATCATTAAGTATGCAAATATTATAAATTCATTTACGACTTTTTTGTTTCACAGACAATTGCAAATATTTCTCAAGTCTACACGAAATAGTTGCATCCTTTTAAAATATTTGTATGGGAATTCAATGCAGCAACATGCTGATGACGATGGCAGGTTTATGGTGGGAAGATCTGTTGGAGTTATTGAGGGAATTTATGGTTTTTGTGGTAATATTTTCGGCTAATTTTAAGGAAATGGGCAGTGCAATTTTGTAGTGAATTAAAACGAATATTGGGATTTTGTTGCTGCTAATGGAGGTGGTCATGATGGTAAAATCTGGGAGACTTTATCGCTAAAATAGGCCGGGATAATGTCTTTAGTCCAACAGTTGTCTGCATACTGACACATCGCCAAACGGAATCAGACTGGTTGATTTCTCTGCACCAAGAAACATGGTAATAAGCAGCACACTATTTGACCACAAAAACATTCCTAATGCAACGTGGATATCTTCCGACCACATTACGAGAAATCAAATAGATCACGTGGTAATCGATGGAAGGCACACATTAAGTGTCGTGTGATCAGGGGTGCGAACATCAACTCGGATCACAATCACCCGGTAGTGAAGATGCTTACTAGGCTAAGCAGGGCAAAAACCCTGCGTAACCAGGCACAGAGAAAGCTGGACATCGCTTAACTGCAGACCACGGAGATAGCCAACTCCTATTCCAGCCAACTCGCGCAATGGCACTATATTGCCCACTCGATGGAAAGGACAAGGCGGTCCATACTGGGGCTTGTGAAACCCTTAAACGATAATGTCTGGTATGATGACGAATGCCGCAATGCCACACGGGAACAAGATGCTGCATACAGGGCCAAAATGTAGCCAATGGCAACGCGAGCTGTTCATGAAAAGTACTGAGAAAAGGCGGGAGGTGAATCAACTGTTCAGGTGATACAATGAGAGCTGTGTGTGCATTGAAGAATACAGCAACAGAGGTGAAGCTCCCCCACCGAGCTAAGCTGTCATATCCCGCCCCAAAGATCAACAAAGCCGCTGGGGCTGATGGACTTCCAGCTGAGTTGTGTAAGGTGGGTGGAGATGAGCTTGTTTAAAGCATGGCTTCAGGGAGCATGCTTGAGGATTGGAATCTCAGTGCATGTCCTATTTACATAAATGGTGACCGTCGTGAGTGTAAAAACTACCGTGGAATTAGCCTCTTACGTAAAAGGTCCTCTCTAGGATACTGTGTGAACGACTAAAGCCAATTGTGGAAAACCTGAATGGACCTTAAGGAGTGAGCAAAAATGGGTTTGGCAGTGAATGAGGACAAGATGAAGTTAATGGTATCACCGGGAGGCCTTTGAGGAGTATCGCCGCCACGGACCTGGGAGAACCGCCAGTGGACCTCTTTCTCGCTCTGCGGTGGCGAAAAGAAGAAATGAAGGCAAATATTATCTTTACGAGCACCGACCAAATAGTCTAAAGGTGGTACCACGGGCGGTCAAGGGCCCAAGGTAGCCTAAGCAAATACCTTCCTGGCCTAATGGGCATTGAACAACTTGTTCTGTGCCTCGTGGTGGTTGTCGGTTAAAACTTAAAGTTACGCGAGTAGACAAAGAGTTTGATGTCCGAGAGAAATGGAGCTGGATGTCCCTTGATACCATACGAGACTCGTATCAAACAGTCTCTTGGTCGAAAACATAACTAAGAATATTTGATAGATTCGAACCCTTGTCAAGGGTGTACATAATACCGCAGTAAAGTATGTTCGTGGCAACGGTGAAAATGCGATAGGAAAATGTAATTGTTCATATTATCTTTGAGCTTCAAATAGGTGTCATACTTGATGGTAATCCTGAGTATCGTTGGAAGCTAGCCCGAAGGAGTGTTCACTCGCCGAAAGTAGCAGAAGTCTGTTGTTTTGATATTTAGTCCAAAGGAGTTAAGGTTTGACTGAAACAACAATTACATGTTTTTTTATTGCATATACTTAAAATAGCAAATAATAAGAGTGGTTGGCTAAATAGGTCGGAGTACAAGACTTGAGCTTGTACTTGTCAGTCAATATGGCACCCCCACAAAAGAAATATAAACAATTTGAACATACTTTCAAATGGAAGAATAAGATCCAGGCCTTAACAGCGGCATTGTAGTTGAGCCCACCGTTGAGTTAAGCCCTCACGGGCAGCCATTCACGTAAAGCAAAATGACATCTGCTTTGAGGTCGTGGATGAATTTCAGTGTCAGCCTAGAAATAAAACGGAGAATAGTGCTCGCCAACAGGTATTTTTTTGGGCTACGCGAACATTTCATAAACATATATATGATATCGTGAACCAACAAAGTTCAACTGTTTCAGGTACTGATACTACTGATCTTTCTGTATGCCTCCGAATCCGGGGTGCTTACACAGGCAGATGGCGGTGATTTAAAGAAAAATACTCTGCAAAATAAATGGACCCATTTGCGTAAACGGCGAGTTCAGGATTCGGATGAACCATGAGCTGTATGAGTTATACAACGACATTGATGTGGTCATGCGAATCAAAGTGCAACGATTACGCTGGCTAGGCCATGTCGTTAGGATGGATGAGGAAACTCCAGCGCGAAAGGTATTCTATCGAGACCGAGAATACATTGGAAAAACCAGGTGGAGGAATCGCTGACTGTGCTTGGGAGGAGTGATTGGAGACGGTGCACACAATGTCGAAGCCAATGAAAATCTCTTATCATTTAGGCCTCTGAGTTAGACTTTAAGATATAAATATATACACTGTAGTGCAAAAATGAGCTAATGTTTTAAACAAATTATGTTATTAAATATAATTTATACTTTTTATTGCATTATTTTTAAACCTTTTGCTAAATTTAAAATATGCATCTGTAGAGAATATAAAGCAATAACAAAATGATAATTTACATAGCTGTAAGTATATAGAAATAAAACATTTTCTAAATCAGACCATTAACACACTTTTGCTCCAAGGTTTTGCTTATATAAATTTATATAAATTTAATATTGACAAAGTTTAGCTACATAATATACAAGAACTTTGTTTGATTCAGGCTGAACCCTCTCCCACAGCTCATTAATTCTTTTCGGGGCTTCATCGTATTCTGCCAGCCCGCGCGTTGGAAAAGCCCACAGGTTTTCGATCGGGTTCAGATCTGGACTCTGCGGTGGCCACTCCCTGACCCCAAACACCTGAGAAAATAGCCATTCCTTGACAATTTTTACAAAAAGTTTTGGGTCGTTGTCATATTGGCAGACGACATTATCTTGCAAAATGCGAAGACAGTCTTCCTATTGCATTATTCCTTCGATCCGTATAAGTGGTTCCACACCATCTGGGTTTACATATCTCCATATCATCATAGAACCGCCTCCGTGGTCATGAACTATCAGAGGTATGAAGATGAGATTTGGTATATATGTTGTTGGAGCAGTATTAATCTTCATGCTTCTCAGCGCGAACTAGGAATTGATTTTAAACATATTGTTTCTTAGTGAAATTTTCTAAGAATTCATCGTAGATTCCACGCGAAAAAATTTAAAAATTTGCTTTTCAGGAGAGCAAATCGGTAATAAATCCTAAAAATAAAATGTGCGTTCTGTTCGCCAAAATTATGAAGCCCTTTGTGAAGTTTAGGGTGCATATAATCATCCATCTGAGCAGCTAATAGAAGCCATCGACGCTGTAGACGTAAGTGTGACAGGGGATTTGAATTTATCGAGCCGACGCCGTTCTCAGCAACTCGGTCTCTGCAAATGTTGAGGAAAGATCTTGGTCTACATTCATATAAAATCCAACTGGTAGAAGAACTAGAGCAAGTGGACGATCAATTGATTTTTTTATATATCATGTCATTGCACATTATTTGAAGGAGAAATGGTTCCAACACGACGGCTTAATATGCCATGCAGCGCGTGAGATCATCACTTTGTTAAGCCAAACGTCGTTGACCGAATGGTAATACCAGTTCAATATATAGAGAGTATTCGGGTATATTCTTGGTCCGTATGAGAAGAAGACACGCCAAAGGATGTTTTTATGGCTAAAGACATGAAGCTTCAAACGAAATATTCATTTGAGGTCAATAGGAGGAGAAGGCATAACAAAAGTGTTTTTACGCCCAAAGAGATAGTTAATATACAGACGGTTCCCACTACCATAGATAGAAATTAAAATTGAATTTTGATCTTTAAAGGAATGTCTGTTTCCGATTTGTGAAAGATATGACGTTGATGATGAATTTTTTACTATCGTCATAGATTCTGTGATATTTAGAATTGAAAACAATAAAACTTAATAAGTTTACTTCCATGTTAAGAAGTTACTTGAAAATAGTTACAAAAGTTAATAAACTCAACTTATTATTGTCGAGCTTAAGTATCATTTTAAAGTAATTTGTAGACCTAAAAGTGAAATATATTACAAGTTAATATGCAATAGCGAAGCATTGCCGGGCCCACTAGTAATATAATAAAAAGTTTAAAAAATATTTAATAACATACTTTGTTTAAAACATTGGCTCATTTTGGCACCACAGTGTACATATGTTGTCAAGTTGTTTTTAATGCTTATAATAATAATAATAGAAAAGGAGATGGGTGCTTTAAGGAGACGAATTGGCAGACCCGATGGAGAAAAGGCTTAAATACAAAATCGGTTTACATCGAACCACGTTACTGCGTTATAAGTGCGTAAAGGTACGAAAACTCTGATTTTTACCCGTAACTCAAAATTCTAGGAATGTTTGGGAAATTTTAAAAACAGATTCTTGTTGTACTCAACAGCACCTATCAGAACAATAGTATAATTTCCCAGGCAATGTTTGCATGCTCAGCATTTTTAAAGTATTATTTATTATTTACTTCATGGTAATTTTGAAAATTTATAAAGAAATAATTTTGCGGCAGAAAAATAATATATCGTCCCCTTAATATAACAATAGTGTATGTGCTCATACACCATTATTTTTTTATTGCATATTTAGAATCTCCACCATTGATTCTATGCCTGGTCAAAATTTCGTCAAAATCTACTTCCACAAAGTGAGTCAAAAGGTCATTGGAAAAAGTAGTCTATAATTTCTTCTTCGAAAATTTCATAGACATCCGATTTGACGAAAACTTTAAACTCGATTTTCTCAAAACACCAAAAAAATTATACACTATTGTTTTATTAAGGGGACGATATAATATGAATTAATAACTAAACAAAATATTAAAGAATTTTATTTGGAATTAAAGATCTTTCAATTAACTTTACAACTAGTCCTAGGTCAATCAATTGGATCAAGCAGTAGGAAGTTATTACGATTACTGTATGACACCAAGGTTTTTATGGTCAAACTTTAAATGTCATTAACTTTTGATAAAAATATATTTGTCCACTTTTGCCAAAATGGTATAGATTTTATCACGAAGATGTTAACTAAAAATTTAAACTTGATAAACGTAACTACATTTGTTCCCTAAATTATATGTTGGATGGACAATTAAACATGAATAATGAGCTTATCCAAAATTAGACAAATTTTACCGTTATCCTATGATGTTCTCACCCCTGCAGCAAGCATTGAAGCCTAATATCACTATCAACATGAAATTGCATGTTAACGCTCCAGAATATTGTGTATATTTAGTGTTTTTTTCCTTGTTTTTTTGCCAAAAATTTGCATTTACATGTTCGTTTACCCTCCCGAAAAAAAGCGCAACTTTAATTACGCCAAAAGAAGGCCATAGGGTTAAAGAGAGAAAGTCTTCAATTCTTTTGTTGTGTGGATTCGTTCTTTCGTTCCATTGATTTAACATGATAATTATACTTTATTTCCCCATGACTTCCCACCGAAAATGCAGATACATATATTGAAAGCGCAACTAAATAACGGTTTTTTGTTTGCGAAACTTCCCCCTTTTGTTAAGTTTTCGTTGCATATCCGCCGCCGACGATGACGATGACGACGACGACAACAACAACGAATTCCCAACAAAAGGTGAAACAAAAAAAAATCAATTATTAAACTCATTCATTGTGGATTTTGTTGTCGGTGTTGCCGATGTTACAATTTCGGTTCCGTTCTTTTCTGCACGTGAAATGCAAAAACTCACTCAACTGTGCAACAGAATGTTGCATAAACTGAATTGAGAAGAGAAAAAAACCCAAAAAAAAAATAATGAATGATAGCTTAATATTAGCAAAAGCACGCAATACCCATACTTTGACTGAGTTCTGTCGAAAATTACGGGTATACATGAAAACAACCATATGGATGACATCTCCTCCCACCCATGCGGTGGTGTGGTGGGTGTTAAGTGCAGCCGCATCAAAATTCATCAAAGAGATCAAAGATTGGTAAACGTCATGCTGATCTGAGTTGAAGTACCAAAAATAGTACTTATTTTCATGTATTGCATTAAGAAAAAACACTGTCCTTAATATTCCATGAATGAGATATGGGAGAGGCAATTGACATTTGTCTCGTGATTGATTCTTAAAAAGTCGACGTTAGGAATCTTCGTTAATTTTTGGTCTCAAGACTAAAAAGCAATACATATCTCAATCATGGTTTGCAAAGGTTAGTTATTTTATCATATCGCAAAAAGCTACTTGTGTCTTAGTTTGTTAAAAACCACCAAAACTCGTCCCTCCAACTATGCAATCTATAGTGCCAACCCTGTGACAATCACCATCAATGGCTGAGAGAGTGAAATTGAAGTATGCATTGATGATGCAATATTTGTCAACCATTACATCCGTTGATGTATGGCCGGCCACTCGTAATTAAAGCTTGGAATATCAGACGGGAAGGCACAGCTCGTTCGCTCGCTCGCTTGTGAATTGATGAATTACCAGATGAACGGTCCTACTCCCGTATTATCTTAATTCTCACAATACAATTGACCAAATGAATGGCTTTTGCATTGAATTGCATTGCCTGTGGTAGTAGGATGATGTGGCTAAAATAATGGAAAAATAAACACTTTAGCAGCAACTGCAGCTGAATCGTTAATGTTACCCCCCTTGTGTTTTTGTGTGTGTTGATCTGCAGATTGGTTTTGTTTGCATTGGATTGTTCGGTTTGGCTTTGCTGGATGTGGTATTGCATTGCAATGCAATTTGGCCACTTGTAGATAATGTGTAGTATTGTCGAAACAACATTACATATTCGGTTTTGTGAAAACATTCCATCAATATAGTCATTTTGATACAGCAGCGAGCGGACTGTGTTTTGAATGGATGGATTTGACTAAGATAAATTTTGCAGGGAGTCGTTTCTTATAGGAATATTTTTATATCCCTATAAAGATAAAGATAAAGATAAAGATAAAGATAAAGATAAAGATAAAGATAAAGATAAAGATAAAGATAAAGATAAAGATAAAGATAAAGATAAAGATAAAGATAAAGATAAAGATAAAGATAAAGATAAAGATAAAGATAAAGATAAAGATAAAGATAAAGATAAAGATAAAGATAAAGATAAAGATAAAGATAAAGATAAAGATAAAGATAAAGATAAAGATAAAGATAAAGATAAAGATAAAGATAAAGATAAAGATAAAGATAAAGATAAAGATAAAGATAAAGATAAAGATAAAGATAAAGATAAAGATAAAGATAAAGATAAAGATAAAGATAAAGATAAAGATAAAGATAAAGATAAAGATAAAGATAAAGATAAAGATAAAGATAAAGATAAAGATAAAGATAAAGATAAAGATAAAGATAAAGATAAAGATAAAGATAAAGATAAAGATAAAGATAAAGATAAAGATAAAGATAAAGATAAAGATAAAGATAAAGATAAAGATAAAGATAAAGATAAAGATAAAGATAAAGATAAAGATAAAGATAAAGATAAAGATAAAGATAAAGATAAAGATAAAGATAAAGATAAAGATAAAGATAAAGATAAAGATAAAGATAAAGATAAAGATAAAGATAAAGATAAAGATAAAGATAAAGATAAAGATAAAGATAAAGATAAAGATAAAGATAAAGATAAAGATAAAGATAAAGATAAAGATAAAGATAAAGATAAAGATAAAGATAAAGATAAAGATAAAGATAAAGATAAAGATAAAGATAAAGATAAAGATAAAGATAAAGATAAAGATAAAGATAAAGATAAAGATAAAGATAAAGATAAAGATAAAGATAAAGATAAAGATAAAGATAAAGATAAAGATAAAGATAAAGATAAAGATAAAGATAAAGATAAAGATAAAGATAAAGATAAAGATAAAGATAAAGATAAAGATAAAGATAAAGATAAAGATAAAGATAAAGATAAAGATAAAGATAAAGATAAAGATAAAGATAAAGATAAAGATAAAGATAAAGATAAAGATAAAGATAAAGATAAAGATAAAGATAAAGATAAAGATAAAGATAAAGATAAAGATAAAGATAAAGATAAAGATAAAACGCACGACTTCGCAGTTTTCTCCGGCTCTACGAAAAACCCCCCAATGAAATAACACCCAGGAAATAACCCACAATGAAATAAACCCCAAAAAATAGGAAAAACAGTGAATTAAATAACGGCTGCACGAAAAGCCCCCAATAAAATAACGGTGCCCTATGTCCGCCACGCTCTGCGGACATAACCCCCAATTTGCATTTGGGATTATGTCCGCGGGGCATGGCGGACATAAGCCCCAACAAATATAACGGACATAACACCCAAACTAATTTTGCGACTTAAAGTAATGAATAAGCGTGAAGAAGTTGATAAAGTGGGGGTGGGCGGACGCCCACCCCCAAAAAACAGAGTGACTTTTTAAATAACTAACAAACTACGACGTATGGGGCGTGGGGCGTGTCATTGGGGATTATGTCCGGCAAGTAGTCCGGATATAAGCCCCAAAATCGTTTTGGGGATTATGTCCGTGTGGGGTTATGTCACGGCACCTAAAATAACACCCAGGAAATAACCCACAATGAAATAAACCCAAAAAAATAGGAAATAACACCCAAAAACAGTGAATGAAATAACATCCAAAAATAAATGAAATTAACCCCAAAGCGAAAACGAAACAACCCCCAATATTGTGGCTTCATATGAAATAACTCCCAATGATGAAAATGAAATAACCGTTAATGAAATAAACCCCATCAAAAATGAAATTATGCCTAAAATTCATAAGAGAGTCAGTTTCACCAAGGATTTCATGAAGTCAATATGAACCAACAGCAAAGTTGCAAAATTATTGAAATGAATCGTGGATCTTTGTAGCCCTGCTCTACTTTTGCAGTTCGGAAGAAAATTTGCCTTTTACGTTTGGCCTTTACACAACCACCTCCACTGTTCATAAACATTCAAGAGATATTGTAATATAATTACAGTTTTCTTGTAAAAGGCCTATTTTTATATAATTATAACCGCCAAAACCCAACAGCTTTAAAAATGAAATAACCCCTGAATAAAAAATTAAATAACACCCAACACATTTATCACGTCGGTAGTGTGATGCAATGTAAAGCTTCTGGTCGGTTTAACTTGGCAAACCCAGAGTGATCCTTGCCGTATTCGTAGTACTACTGCGGACGGAGTACCTCCACGTGGTGACGCCTGGAAGCGTGCCTCTGACACCCGTCAGAGCACTACTATCTGGCGAAACCTAAAACCCAGGCACGTCTGCTCAGAATGAGCGGTACCCTGGTCAGCGTCTGACCCAGAATGGGCGGCTGTAATAAAATCCTGGCAGGAGGAGAAAACTGCGAGGTGGTGCGCTGGGCTTGCAACCCGCCACCGACGTATAAACTATTGCAATGAAAAGAAGTAAGAAAAGAATAAAATGGACCCCCCAAAATGTTGACGACCACCGCAAACGAATTAAGGACCATGATTTAATGATATGCACCTGGAATGTTAGAACACTCTATAGACCACGTGCCTCCATCCAACTGGCGGAAGTGCTCGAAGAATACAAGGCTGATATAACCGCTTTACAGGAAATCCGGTGGCCGGGTCACGGGTGCTCGCGCATGAAGACGTGCGACATCTACTATAGTGGCCATGCGGACAAGATGTGGATTTGTGGTTGATAAGAGACTGCGACACCTAGTCTCAAGGTTCAACCCGGTGTGTGAACGTATAGCCACCACAAGAGTCAAAACAAAGTTTTTCCACATAACACTTATATGTGCCCATGCTCCGACAGAAGAGAAAAGCGATGAGGACAAAGACGAGTTCTACGAGAGCCTAGAAAATGTATATGGCCGTAGCCCGAGCCATGACATTAAAATTGTACTAGGCGATTTAAATGCTAAAATAGGCAGGCATTTGAGCCTACCATCGGAAAATTCAGTCTGCACACCGAAACGTCGAACAATGGCATCAGACTGATTGATTTCTCTGCGGCAAGAAACATGGTAGTTAGTAGCACTAGACAAAAATATTTATAAGGTAACAAGGTTATCTCCAGATCAAGTGACTAGGAATAAGATAAATCACGTGGTAGTCAATGGACGGCACGCATAGAGTGCTCTGGACGTACGAGTGATCAGGGGTGCGAACATTGACTCCGATCACTGCCTTACCACAGTTAAGGTACGCACAAGGCTAAGCATGGCGAAAAACGTACGTAACCAGCACAACGAAAGCTGGACATCGGTAAACCTCGGACCACAGAGGAAGCGGACGCCTACTCCACCCACCTAACTAAACTGCTGCAGAAGGCACCAACCCCTGATAATATTACCTCGCAGTGGCAATACATAGCCGACGGACTGCGATAAGATGAATGCCACGAGAGAGAAGAATGGTGCATACAGGGCGAAACTTCAGCCAATGGCAACGCGAACGGCACAGCGAGAAGAGACGAGAGGCACCTCGTCTTTTTAGACGGAAAAAGAAGGAGCTGAAGAAGAGACAGAATAAGTGTACAGAGTTTCTCCGAAGTAGAGGGAAAGCCCGAAAATTCTACCAGAGAGTTAAGTCGAGAATATGTGGGACAGGGTTGCCCTCCTGCAAGAACCGCGATGGCCAGCTGGTGACGGACCCAGATAACGTTTTGAAAATATGAAGAGAACATTTCAGAAATTTGCTGGATAAGGACACCAATCCCTACTCCAATCCACGACGATGGTACTAACTGTCCACCTCCGAACCAAATTGAGATACGTGTGGCAATATCCCGCCTTAAAAACAACAAAAAAGCTAGAGCCGACGCATCGGGATAGTCTCGCGGCTGCCTTCGACTCTCCGAAAAGGAATAGGCTTTATGATGCCAAGTCTGAGTTTGGTATTCCTGCTTTCAGATGTAACTTGGTAAACACCAAATCCTCTATTAAGATTCGTAAAAATCACTCTGTTTGTCTTATACTCTATTTAATATAGTTACGGAGAAGATGATTAGCAAGGCTGGTGTAAACATGTCTGCCACCATATTACACAAGAGCCACAAGCCGCTAACCTATGCCGATGATATAGACATCAATGGGCGAAATCGGCGGAATGTTACTGCAGTTTTCTCGTTGCTAGAAAAGGAGTCAGCAAAATGGGTTTAGCGGTCATCGAGGACAAAACAAAAAAAATGACTTTGACATCAAAGAGTACCCTCGATGGGGACGCACCGTGATCGTAGAAAATCATTGTTTTGTGGTAGTAGATGTGTTTACCTACGGATCTTCCGTCAACAAAAAATAATGTCAGCCAAGAAATCAAGCGGAGAATAGTGCTCGCCAATAGATGTTTTTACGGACTTCTACAGCACTTTAGTAACACCACCTTATCTCGAGATACTAAGAAACAGTTGTACTTCGGTGGCTGGGACATGTTGCCAGGAAGGATGGAAATGCGCCAGTAAGAAATTTGTTTGAAGGCGAACCTGAAGGACGACGCAGAGCAAGGAGCCCCAAACTTCGTATAGGACTAACTGAAGAAGTTGTAAGTGGACCACTTATGTTAACTAAGTATGCAATAACTGCCTAATTTTTTTGGGGTTCTTTAATTTCTCATATGGCGTTTTTTCATCTCCTTTTGGTTTTTTTTCATTTTTATTCTTGGGTGTAATTTTTTTTGATTTTGCGGGTAATTTCATTGGGGTTTATTTCATTTCTTGATTTGGGGGTTAATTCAGTGGGTGTTATATCGTGGCGCCACCCTGAACCTTATAAAATACATTTATTTTTTATTCCTTAATATTCCATAGATCTCACCACTTGTTCCACCGCTATGCCCTTTGAACCACTGTTTCCCTTCTCCACCTTTCCGGACATTTTCTGTTGACATTTCCCTTGTTTGAATATTTTTTTATTGCGGTAAAATTCACAGCAGCAGCAGCAACAAAAAACATATGCAAGAATTCTGTAATTAGACCATGACTGATGATATTTAATGACAATGAAAATTTCGCCACACAAAAAAAACGTCGTCGGGAACAAAAACTTGAATCAGCCCTAAAAAAAGAGGAGGATAAGGGGATCGACAAAAAAATAGTTTGTAGTGTTTTTTTTTCTTTCGAATTTCCCTTCGGCAAATTGGAATTTAAAGTGCAAGTGAATGGGAACTGCAAATGCGTTACCGACGACCCATCTGATGTAAATGAATTCCATTTTGATAATTTTGCAATGCTTTTTTTCGTCTGTCCTTTATTCCCATCACCCATCAAATAGGGGACATTTTCTTTTGTAATCTTTTTTTCGCTGCCATCGTTAACTACGAAACAAAAATTTAATTCATTAATGATTTATATGGGAATATTGTAAAATTGATTTAATGAAAATGTGGAGATTTTGTAGGAGATTGTGTTGAAAGGCACAGATTGGCTTAATAGAATTCCAAGAATTCGCCAACAAAATGTGTGGGATTGTGTTGTGTGTGTTACACCACAAGGGCAGCTAGATTAAGTTTGTCTATGCGTAGGTAACAATTGAGACAATTTGTAAGATTTAATAATAATGACACAGAGATACCACAACGTTCTTAGCTGCCGATCATTGAAATCACAAGAAAGTCGAAGACATACCTTTTCGAAGTTATCATTCAAACCTCGTTCTTATTTCGTTTCCAAATGGGTGTAGGTACATCGTATCGATATGGCAAGCAAGCATATGCTAGTCGGCACATTACTCAATAGCATTTCTTGGCGATACAGATTTCCGCCTTTAATTCTTGGAATTTGAAGATCCCCTTTTTGGAAATTCTTTAAACAATTGCCTGACATAACACAACTATTCAGCGGACCATAGAAAAACAACAACAAAAGTGAAGTAAAGAAACTCAAAATTTAACAATAACAATTCCCGTGAAGGGGAATTTGTCTATTAGCAAGCAAAGTTCCATTGAAATATCCGCCACCAAATGCCATTAATTAATAACATCACTACTTTGCGTTCACAATTTGTATTGTTTTTCATATTCCTCTACCACAGTGGAGGATTTTCTACATAAAATTTTATTAAAAACCACATTAAATACTACTACTACTGGTCGTCGGTTGTTTTTTTAATGGGCCGCTCATAGGCCTACAAATTCAATAAATCACAAATAAATATTTCTTTATTTTTGTAGTTAAATTTTTCAATCGTTTTTTAAGATCTTCTTTGCTATGTATGAATGTTTTTCGGCTTTATTCAAATAATAATTTCTAGCTAGTAACTGGATACATTTGAAATGACCCCTTTAAATCTAGTCGCCGGTTTTGTTGTTTGTCGGTTGGAATGGTTTCATATTTTGTGTGTGTGTTTGTTTTTCTTCTTTTTATTGATACAGTTTAAAGATTTTATTACTTTCTATAGAAAACAGATTGTTTTTAATAGTTTTATAGCAGATTAATATAAATTGGTTTAAGCTGAAAAAATATAAAAAACTTTGAATTGGGATGTTAAATATTTAACACTGATCACTCGTACGATTATTTCGACATATTTCCTTACCCACAAAATTTGTTCAATGTTAGATGATTGTAAGTTTTATGAACAGAAAAAATTTTAAGTCCAGTCCAAGTTGTGGAACATTTAAACTCTCTATCTCGAATTTTTACGTGTCCTTCTCGTCCTTATTTTAAGACAGAAAAGGACCTTAGAATAGGACTTTAGAACATTCAAACGTTCTACAAAAATCTTGGTTAGAAAATTTTATTTGGTGAGTTCTAATACAAAAAACGCGGGTTAAGGGTTTTAGGACTACGAAAAAAACTGTTGAAACTAATTGTTCTCAACTTTTAGCTATCACATATACATATTCTAGAGTTATAGTTATTTTTCAAACTTTTCATCTCGAATAGTTATGGAATAATCTATATATGAGTAATTCCATTGTGAAGGGTGTGACGATGTTACTTAAATTTTTGGTTATAACTCGAAAATAAAAAAAAAATTAAAAAAAGCTTGAGCTTCGAGAAGAATGCGACGGGTGTGACCTTATACATTTGAGTTTCTACAAAATTATTACTTTCAAGTTAAATTGTAATGCAGGTAATTCAATAAAATATTTTTGATTGTGTTTCATTCTTGCAGTTTTTAAAAAACAATTTTTTCTTAATACAAAACTTTCAAGAAAATGAAACGGGTGTGACAACATTATGCGGCGGGTGTGACCTAGTATAAAAACCCCAAAAGTTTGAAGAAATCTAAGTTTTTATTGAGATTAATTATATAAAGGTAAACATATAAGTTATTTTCGGTCCATCATCTTGAAACTAATTATTTTTACAAAATAAAATATAATTTTCTATACAATCAAAAAATTTGAGAAATCCATTGATTAAAAGAAATTTATTTGAACTTCTTATTGTATCGCAATTGGTGCGCCACCCTGTATCATATAATACATTCTAGAACTTTAATAGCAGTGCTTAACGTTCTTTTTAAATTGCCCCATAGCCATCCACAGAGCAATTCCATGGCCAGTATCAAAAAAAAATTCCAAGTCAGTTCTAGTCAAAAATACTGCGGCGCATGACAAGTGTAATGTCTTTACAGAAGTCACCACAGATTCTAAAAGACCTTTTTTTAATAATTGCTTAATCATAGCAAATCATTTTGATAGACTACGAGGAAGGCTTCCTTCAAAGTTGGTGACTGCCTTTCTAAAGAATACTATGATAAAAAAAAATTCAGGTCGGCGTGGCATGATGGTTAGAACACGCGACTATCAAGATCTCACGTTCGATTTCCGCCCCCAGTCATTTAAATTTTTCGTTCATTGTCGGCCCCCTCGATGTTATCGACAGCAACTTCGCAGTATGTGTCGAGTCAATCGGCATGTCTAGTAAGAGCTTCTCAAGCAGTGACGTTCGCATTCGTCGACAAACAAGTAGGTGGCGTTGCTTGTGAATCTAAAAATATAAAGCGAATTTATTCACACCAAAGCGAGTAGCCATCCCATACACCATTCATGGGGTGTAAAGGGAAATTCGGTAGGTTAGGTGATAAAAATGCATATTTGAGAAGCTCTCACAACACTTAACGTTTGATTTCTATAATTTTTCCGTAGTCTGCTCTTTCGTTCTCTTTCACGATCATTTCTTCTAATGACTTTTCATTCACCATTTTCCTAACAGAATTTAATCTGCACAACAACACTTCCGATAACGGATTTAACTAGTTATCTTCGCGTCGGGAGGAAACATGGCAATGAGTGAAACCATGATCCCGCATAAAGATATACACAAGACAACCTGGATATCCTCTGATCAAAATACAAGAAACCAGATTGATCACGTGGTAATTGATGGAAGACATGTCTCAAGCATTATGAACGTGCGTGGGATTCACGTTGCAAATATTGACTTGGATCAACACGTAGTTGAAGCCATGGTACGTCCCATTAAGCAGTGCTAAAAATGCGCGTAACTAAACGCAAACACACAAATCTGCATATCACCGAGATAGCCAATGCCTACTCCAACCAATGGTCTCAAATACTTCCAACAAACCCTCACTGCCTAACGACCGTACTGAGTTATGAAAAATTACGCTTAGATAAGCCCTGGTACGATGAAATGTCGCGAAATGTCTGAAAAAAGGGATGATGCATACAGGGCCAAACTGATGCCAATGGCAACGTGTGCAGTGACGGGGCGTTATAATTAGAAGAGGAGGGCTATGAAACGCCTTTTCAGGCGGCAAAAGCGTCTATGGAAGAAAAGAGAGAGCCAGGACATCGAAAATTACAAGGGTAGAGGTGAAGCCCGATTGTTCTAACAAAAGGTAAAAATGTTTTAGAACAGGGATCGCCACCTGTAAGAACGGAGACGGAAATCTGGTCACTGGCATTCAGAATGGGGGGAGGACTTTCGTTCTCTTCTCGTTCCCTAAGGTAGCATAAGTGACGATATCACGCCAATCATCGACGGAGTAGATTGTTCACTACCAATTAAAAACGATATCAGCACGGCAATTGCTAAGCTTATAAATTAAGAAAGCTGCGTGATCCGATAGACTTCCGGCAGAGCTTTTTAAAACCGGAACCGATGAGCTGGCAAAAAGGATGCATGCACCAACCTATAAACACAATTTGGCTCAAGAAATTCATTCCCGATGATTGGAATCTGAGTGTTCTGTGTCCTGTGCGATCCATGTTTGTGTACCAATTGTCGCGGGATCAGCCTTTTACCCATCGCGTACAAGGTCCTGTCTAGTGTGTTATGTGAAAGAATAAAGCCCATTTTAGCGAACCTGATTGGACCTTATTAGTGTGGCTTTTGACCTGTTAAATCTAGGGATGTAACGAACGTTCGCATTCGCATATGCGAATGCGTTTTGTACATTCGCTTTCGCATTCGCATTCGTATAAATATATATTTCAATATTCGCATTCGCAAAAAAAAATCTTAAATTCAAGTAATAGTGAGACTGATGACGACATACAAGAGGTCACGTTTTCAGTCTCTCATACAAAAAAATTGTTACCTGAATACAGTAAAGAGAAAAAAAATCATATTTTAGAAGATCCTTTATTGAGGTGGAAACGAAACTGCTCGAAATTCCAAAAGTTATTATCTTTGGCACGGCAGTTCGTAGCTAAGCCTCCGGGAAGTGTCCCCAGCGAACAGTTGTTTAGTGGAGCCGGACTTATCTATGATCCACTAAGAACTGGATTGCATAGCGAGAAACAACGAAGCTTCTTTTTGTTAAATGCAACTTGGCTCTACTAAACTTTGCATACAGAATACAGAATAAGTTTTTGAAAGTAAATAAAATTATTGTTTAGTTACCTTAAAGACTGAGTTTCTGAGATTTATATATATTTTGTTTTCGTTTTACTTTAAAATAAATATTTTATGTTTAATTACTTAACTGGAATACAGCAGACTGGAAAATGCAGACAGTAGGAATGAAACCAAATTATTCGTTTACGTAAACCATTTTTTGACATTCGCTACACAATTTTTGAATATTCGCTTTCGCATTCGCAAAAACCAAAAATAACTATTCGCATTCGCTTTCGCAAAAAAAATATTCCAATATTCGCTTTCGCATTCGCTAAAGCACATTCGTTACATCCCTAGTTAAATCCACGACCGATAAGATACTCACACTATCACAAATCCTGAAGAAGACCCAAGAAATGCAGATCGACACCTACCATCTGTTTATCGATTATAAAGCTGCATTTGACTGTCCGATACGACAGAAACTCTTAGAAGCTATGGCTGAGGTTGGTATATCCGCGAAGTTGATACGACTTTGCGGGATGACACTGACTGACACGAAGTCTCCAGTGAAAATAGGCACAAATCTAACAGAGCCATTTTCTTCCAAGCGAGGCTTCAGACAAGGCGATAATCTGTCATGCGATCTCTTAAACATCATAATGGAGATGATCATGCACAAGGCAGCAGTAAACACGACTGTCACCATATATAACAAAAACCACAAGTTGCTCGCGTATGCCGATGATATAGATATCATTGGCGGAGGACTGCGGAATGTTACTGCGGCCTTTTCGAGTATAAAGAAGCTGTCGGCAGAAGTGGGTCTGGTGATTAATGAGGACAAAACCAAGTTATTTGTCTCAACGAAAAAAGAGTTAATTCGTTTGAGACGCTGCAGGAACTTTGAAAACTATAACTTTGAAGTGTAATAACAGTCGTATTATGTAAAAATTTTACTAATGTATATAGCAGTTGCCATTAGGAGCAGCACAAAGTGTTCGACTTTATCTTTCGTAAATTTCGATTTCCTATTACAAGATAAATAAACTGACCAAATTTTATTAAGCCCCAGTTGCCTGTTTGGAAGTTATGAGAGAAAAATTAATTTTCCAAAACTAAGTCAATTTGTATGGGAGATACCAGAAGGGGTCAACCGATATGGTCTATATTCATTCCTGAGTCAAATTTTTATAAGCGTTCATCTTACGCAAATTTTGACTGAATTTTGTGTTCTTACAAAAAAGATATGTTATGTTTGTAAAGCTATAAGGGTCAATTTGGTTTTTTGTATGGGAGGAATCAGAAGGAGTGCTGCGAAAGTTTCGTTTTTCCTAGGGTTTGCCAACTATTACAAGTTAATAAAACAGACCAAATTCAAATATCCTCCAGTAGTCCGTTTGGAAGTTATGAAAGAAAATGAAAATTCTTTCTTTTGTATGGGAGGTTACATAAGGAGTGGGGCTATTCTGCACATTTACAATCCCATAACTTCATTTTTGAAAATATTAGTACTGATAAATTTTCATAGCTTCAGTTTAGGTTAACTCGAGTTATTCTGCCCACCAGCCGCCCAGCACGCCAAACAGACGGACATAGCAACATCGTCTTAGAATACTTGGGGTCTAACTCGTCGCTTGGAATTATTTTCTATGTGCGGCTACTGACGGATGTTGGATGTTGTTGTTGCCCTAAAAAAAGAAGAAGAATGGTCGATAATGTAAAGTAACAATTCTATTAAAGTGATACTGTCATTTATACTGTGACGGGTGTGACACACAATAAATATATTTCTATAACCTCATACAACTTTTATTATGAAACATACAAAGCCGAGACTTAACAGAAATCAAACAAGAGTTTTACCATTCCAGAGATAATAGTTTTTGTTAATGAAGAGTGTTTGTTAAATGCTCATATCAAACTGTTGTTAAATTAATAAAATATTAAAAAAAAAGATAATTTTTTCCGATTTATAGCCGATATAAAAACTGAGTTTGGAACGTTTACCAGCAAGATAGTAATCTTAATACTTAAAACAATTTTGAGATTGACCGATTTATTCCTTCCTAAAAAACATAGCCAGCATTGCCAAAAAAAGGGCGAGAGTTATTTAAAAAAAAAATTTATGGGAATTTGACAGGATGTTGGGTACAAGACCTTAATTCCATCAATACATTTTTATTTAAAGAACTTATTATTTTTTTGTATACTAGTGTTATTACATATCACAAAAACTAACAAAATCTCATTGAGAAAATTGGAGCAACTATAAAAATTTATTTTAAAATTAATTGTTATTTAATGTAATCCTTTTTCTTTTATTTCTTTTCATGTGACGACTTCATATGCCTTGATTACATATCCATCCCAATTCCTAGACGAAAGAAAGTGAGTAAATATTTAATATTCCATATCCCTTACTTCTATACAAAAATTATAAAGAGAAGATGTTTGTGAGTTTATTTGTTTGTATGTAGGGGGTAATCTGGTTTGGGCGGCCTATTTCAAGTCGAGAATTTTGAGAAATTATTTTAAACAATCTTAAAGGAAAATTAACTTATGATATAAAAACTTAAACTTAATTTTCCTTTACACACCATGAATAAGGATAGCTTCTCGCGTTTTTGTTAATCAACACGCTTTCAATTTTTAGATTCACAACTAACGGCACCTACTTGTTTATTGACTAATGCGAACGTCACTGTTTGAGAAGCTTTTACTAGACATGCCGATTGACTCGACACTTATACTGCGAAATTGCTGACGACGAGGGGGCTGGTAGTGGAAGAAAAAATTTTTTTTTTATTTTTTAGATGACTGGAGCTAGGAGTTGAACCTGGGAACTTCCGCATTATAGTCGCGTGTTCTCACCATCATGCCGCGGTCCCAAACTTATGATATAGAATTGCCGAAAATATTTGTGCTTACTTTGCCAGTCTGTATTTTTTCTACTAAGCACTGAACGGCGCTTATAGTATGCACTAATTTTCGTAATAATGTTAACGAATACAATTCCACCCTGTCAAATGCGCGCAGACAGCAAAACTGTTACAATATTAATATTAACTAAAATCCAAAATTAGTACAAACTTAAATTTATAATTACTTTTCATATATATAAATATATATGTGTATAGAAATATGTTTTAGACATCATCATATATACATAAATCACATACAAATAGCCAGCCACAGCAAAAAGGGGGAGTGGTTGTAGCCCACTTTCACTTACAGCCATCCGATTACCATAGTTACACAAAATAAGGGCGACAGATACAACAGAGAAAACAAAAAATTTGGTTTTGTAATGTGATTTTGTGCTTTTACTTTTTAACAAGCACACCATGAGTACAAACAACAAAATCCTGTAAATACAAATGTATGTTTGTGTATGGACTGCAGTACAACATATTTATGCGCACACACACACACACATTATGCCACAGTATATAGAGCAATATGTTGCAAAAGTTCTACGAAGAAAAAATAACGAAATTTTATACATGACACCCAACCAAACCCAAATACATAGTACAATTCGTACACCTACACTCCTTACTCCTACCACGCAGTAGTGGGAACAACCCATGTATAGGCAGCCAACCATCCTTCCCTGTACCATTGCGGTAACTTGTTATTTACCACAACGCGGCGGCCAGCTATTATGCTCACTGCGCCTGAGCAGTTCCCAGATGTTAAACATAATAAGTAATCGTACATAGCCGCGTCTGTAATGCCGCCAAACACACCCATAGCTCGGAGGAAGGGCGGGAGGAAGAGTGGAGCATGACATACACATAATTCCATAAGTCGTTCCAAGGGAATATGCCACTAGTACCACACAGCTCCCCCCTTAACCACGATACGAGCTAAGTGGAGTTCTTGTGCCACAAAATCATGGTCATGACCAAAAGGTGGAAAATTATCGAAAGAGAGAACCGGCGACATGGCGGGTTGTTTCTCGTCTAGCCCTATTACGAGTAGTAGGAGGTGTCCCCCTCCAACTCTCCCACTTATGTTGGCGGCTCCATGCCACCGCCAATCCATCCATTCATTGAGTCAACATACATAACTTTAGTTTATGCTTTTCGCTCTGTTTCGTGTGTTCGTCCGCCCATCTTTCGTCTCCCTGTCTGCACATGCCAGAGTGTACATAGTTGAAATATTCGACGATGAGTACACAAATGTTTAGGTCCGTTGTATGTCTGCATCCATTTATTCTATGTGAAGTTACGTGTTTTGTAGCTATTCATGCAATCGAGAGAGATAGCAAAAAAAACACAAAAACTTTCCATGTTCTTGATCATGAAATTTCTATGCTACTGGGCCTTGAAAATATTTTCGTAACAACTGAAAATAAGGAAAAGCATAAAAGAGAATACTGTGCTCAGAAACCGCCAAAACGATGAAATCGAGTTAAGTTATTTTCTTTTGTAAGGTGTAAATATAGCTTACTAGGTTAGACTGACAAATCAATACGTAGAAAAGAATTCCAAGCGCTTCGGTCTTAAGCACTCCGTAGATAGTTCGTCACCCAAGTTTAGATTATAACTCCTTCACCTGGTTCATCAAACGAAGTTTTGGTAGTGTCCTCCTGCGCCACCTATCGAATCTATTTCGGAAGACTTTTCCAGCTGGAACATTTTCATCCATTCGTACAACGTATCTAAGCCTGCGCATTCGGCCTATTTCAATGCGCTTGACTACGTCTATGTCGTTGTACAGCTCATACAGCTCGTGGTTCAGTCGACGACGTTACTCACCGTTAACGATGATGGGTACAAATATATTGCGAAGTATTTTTTCTCGAAGACTCCCAGAATAGATTGCTTCGCTTGTGTCATTATATGGGATTCTGTGCTGTAGAGCAGGACAGGTAGGATCAGTTTCTGGTACAGTTGGATCTCCGCTATTCGAGAGAGCACTTTGTCATTAAATCGCTTGCTCATTTATCACCAGACCCACTTCCGCCGACTGCTTTTCAATGCTCGAAAAGACCGCAGTAACATCCCGCAATCCGCTGCCAATGAAGTCTACCATATATCATCGGCATACGCGAGCAGCACGTGACTTTTGTAGAAGATAATACCATTACTGTTTAGTGCAGACTTCCGCATGATAATCTCTGTTACCATGTTAAAGCAATCGCTAGACACACTATCGCTTTGTCTAAAGCCTCGCATTGTAGAAAACGACTCAGTAAGATTTTTGCCAATTTTCACTGAAGATTTTCGTATTAGTCAGTGTCATCTGGGGATACCAAACTCAGCCATTGCTTCTAACAGTTTCTGTCGTATCGGACTGTCAAATGCAGATTTATAGTCGATAACCAGATGGTAGGTATCGATCTGCATTTCTTGGGTCTTCTCCAGGATTTGTCATAGTGTGAGTATCTTATTTGTCGTGGATTTAACCGGTCAAAAGCCACACTTATAAGGTTCAATCAGGTTAGCTGAAATGGGCTTTGGTCTTTCACATAACACACTAGACAGGACCTTGTATGCGAGAGGTAAAAGGCTGATCCCGCGATAATTGGTACACACATTTCGATCGCCTTTCATAAGCACAGGACATAGATGACGCAGGTTCCAATCATCAGACATGCATTCCATTAGCCAAATCGTGTTTATGAATGCACCAGCACGCATCCACTTTGCCAGCTCGTCGCCGCCGACTTCAAAAAGCCCTGCTGGTACTCCATTTGCTCTCTCGACTTTATTGTGCTGATTTCGTTTTGGCTCGTCTAGTGCATCGTCGATGATTGGCGTGATTTCGTCACTTATGCTTTCTCCATCGCAAACGAGCAGAGTACAAAGGAGTTCTCCCCATATTAGCAACACACTATGCATGTCCGTGACCAGATTAATATCTCTGTCCTTACAGGTGGAGACCCCTCTTCCACAACCTTTGCTTTTCACCTTTTGGTAGAACTTTCGGACTTCACCTCATCTCCTGTCATTTTTGATATCCTGGCTCTCTATTTTCTTCCATAGACGCTTGTGCGCCTGAAGAGGCGCTTCATCACCCTTCTCTACTAATTATAACGCTCCGTCAACGCATGCGTTGCCATTGGCTACAGTTTTGCCTTATATAGAGCATCATTTTCGTCAGACAATGCACGACTTTCCTCATCGTACCAGGGCTTGTCTAAACGTGGCTTTTCATAACCCAGTACGGTCGTTTCGGTAGTGGTCATAGAATTCGCAATATGCTGCTGCTGTGTGCCAGGAACATCAGAATTAGGGAAGTTGGTTCGAAGCATTGGCTATCTCTGTTTTATTTTAGCACTACTTGAGCGCTCTTTGTTCGTCGAAATCATTATTTTTATTTTGTCCTCGTTGACCGCTAAACCCTTTTTGCTGACTCCTTTTATAGTGATGAAAAAACTGCAGTAACATCTCGCATATTTCGACCTATGATGTATATATCATCGGCATAGGCTAATGGCATGTGGTTCTTGTGCAATATGGTGCCAGACATGTTGACAACAGCCTTTCTCATCACCTTCTCCATAACTTTAATAAATATGGTACAGGAAAATTTATCACCCTGCCTGAGACCTCTTTCCGTATTGAATGGTTCAGAGTTATCCTTACCAATCTTAATCGAGGATTTGGTGTATTCCAAGCTACATCTGTAAAGTCGAATCAGCTTTTCAGGAATACCAAATTCAGACATGGCCTCATATAGCCTATTCCTTATCGGAGAGTCAAAGGCAGCTTTGTAGTCGACAAAGAGGTGGTAGGTGTCGATCTTCTTTTCATGAGTTTTTTCCAGGATTTATCGTAAGTTGAATATTTGATCCGTCGTAGATTTAGCAGGTCTAAAGCCGCACTGATAAGGTTCAGTTAGTTACTCTACAATTGACTTTAGATTTTCTCACAAAATGCTTGAAAGGATCTTGTACTCAATTGGTAATAGGCTAGTAGTAATACTTCTTACATTCACTACGATCTCATTTCTTTTATTTGGGTCATAACTGACCGAGACTCCAATCCCCGGGAATGGTCTCCTCTAGCCAAATGTTCTCCATGAGCTAATCAGCTCCTCCCCGCTTGCCTTAAACAATTCAGTAGCGAGACCATCGGCTCCAGTCGCTTTATTGATTTTAAGGCGGGATATTGCCACACGTATCTCGCTTTAGTTCTTATATTTCATCAATGCAGTTTCTCTACACTGTGCTTTGCGCAGTCGCCCTAGTGTCAACACTTACGTGTCTTCAAGCTCGTTCCTACAGAAAAAGCGAAAAACGCAAGAAAACTCACAAAATAGAGTTTCTATGGAAAGCGAGGAAACCGATGTTTCTGGTATTACGTCAGTCTGGAACAAACGGCTGGGTAACCATAAACCTACTCAAATTATCGTAGAATTATGTTGTTGGCTAGGGTTGCATGCAACCTTCGCTGGTAAAAGTAAAAGGAACTCTCGTTTATATGCTACATCTTCAACTGATACGAAAACATTATGGCTATAACCCCATGGAGAGGGTGATCGGAGGGCAACAAGATAGCTGTAGAGCTCTAGAGTATTACATAGATAAATAGACAGACAGACGACTCAGTGCCCAAAGTATGTGCATAGAAGAACATAACAATTTCAATGTTAATTTTTGTGGATTTTTCTATGCTGTCATTTTCGTTATTTCACGACGTTCCACAGCATAGACTGAAACTTTTTCTGATGTAAGTGAGTGAGTTGCTGCTACTTCCTCTTCTGGTGATACTTCGTCTTACTGCTCCGTAGGCATTTTTGCCACTCACTGCATAGACGTTTGGTCTATTGCGCCCCATTCGTTTGGCTGTGCCCTGTTGGCATTATTATTTCTTGCTATTCTATTATTGTATGTATGGCTTCGCTTTCAAGTTTTCAGTGTTGGATTTTCATAGTGTGCTGTGCAGTGGTTTGAGGATCTATTCAAATGTTCAGCCTAACGACGGACGACGCTCCTTTGGCATCGTAAAGTGGGTTCCTTTGGTTAAGTCTAAGTTTTGTGAAATGCGTTGTGTTTTTTTTTCTTGTTTGTTAGTCAGTTTTGTTTTGTGTTTGTGAAAAAGTGGAAAAGAGAGTTTCATTTTTATTTCATTATGTTAAATCTTGAATTTCTAAAGGATTTTATTGTTCATGTACGAGTTACTTACTCGACGTACTTGTTGTACACACTTCACTAGAAGTGACTTTTTCATATACATATATACATATTTTATGCCTATAATTTTATAGTTTTGTCACATTTTTATGACTTTTTGCATCCTGTTGTGGTCGTTTATTTTGACATTCCCATATTATTCACCTTATAGTGTGTACTTGAGAGTGCGGCGGCATGTGGTAGCTTAGCATGGTGGATTCGTTTACATTTATCCTGGAGTCTCTATTAAATGCGTTGTGTATATTTTTGTTGGCATACACAGTTTATTGCGTCTCAATTTGTACATATTAGCAGCTGGAGTAATAATAATACAAATTGAATGGAATTTGAATTGGTATGAATTTAGCTATATTTTACAATAGTTTTGTGGGGCAGAAGAATATTTCTCTAACATGCTCTACGGATTTTAGGATTTTAAAATTATTGACATTTGAAGAATTTTTATTTTTCTAAGTCTACTTTAAAAACTTTGAAAGGAGTGACCCAACCATAACGCACGATGTTAATTGTAAATATGTAAAACAAAATATTTACATATTTGGAGTGTGATAAAGCTTCCGATCGGCTTAACTTGGTAAAACCAGAGTGATTCTTGCCAATTGCACTTCAAGTCTACTCACAGAGTTCCGTATTCGTGGGACGACTGCGGACGGAGTACCTCCACGTGGTGACACCTAGAAACATGCCTTTGACACCCGTCAGAGCACGGCTAACTGTAAGGGACGAAACCTAAAACCCAGGCTCAGAGTGAGCGATACCCTGGTCAGCGTCTGACCCAGAATGGGCTGCTGCCACTGACGTTTGAACTATTGCAAGAAATGGAAGTAAAACGTATCCCCCAAAATGTTGATGACCACCGCAAACGAATTAAGGACCATGATTTGAGGACATGCACCTGGAATGTTAGAACACTGTATATATAGTTAGCAGCACTAGATTTGACCAAATATTCATAAGGCAACATTTTTATCTCAATTGACGAGGAATCAGATAAATCACGTGGTAGTCGATGGAAGACACGCATCTAGTGTTCTGGACGTACGAGAGATCAAGGGTGCGCACATTGACTCCGATCACTACCTTACCGCAGTTAAGGTACACACAAGGCTAAGCATGGCGAAAAACGAACGTAACCGGGCACACGATAGCTGGACATCGGTGAACCGCGGACCACAGAGGTAGCGGACGCCTACTCCAACCACCTAACTTAACTGCTACGGAATGCTTTAACCCCGGATAATATTACCTCGCAGTGGCAATATATAGAAGACTCCAAAGAACGGACTGCAGGAAGCGTACTTGGGTACTCTAAGCCGTCTCAAGATGATGCCTGGTACGATGATGAATGTCGCAAAGTCACGCTAGAGACGAAGCTGCATACAGGGCGAAACTGCAACCAATGGCAACGCGAGCTGTTCGTGAACGGCACAGAGAGAAGAGACGAGAGGCAACTCGTCTTTTTAGAAGGAAAAAGAAGGAGCTGAAGAGGCAGGATGAGTGCACAGAGTTGTTCCGAAGTGACGGGAAACCCGAAAATTCTGCAGGAGAGTTAAGGCGAGAATGCGTGGAACAAGGATGCCCTCTTGTAAGGACAGCGATGGTCAGCTAGTGACGGACCCGGATAACGTTCTGAGGATATGGAGAAATCATTTTAAAAATTTATTGGATGCAGCCACCACTTCAGAAGACCCCGCTCCAATCCATGACGATGGTGTTTATTGTCCGCCTCCAAACCAGAGCGAGATACGTATGGCAATCTCCCGCCTTAAAAACAACAAAGCTGCTAGAGCCGATGGTCTCCCTGCTGAATTGTCTAAGGCAGGTGGGGAGGAGCTGATTAGGAGCATGCATCAGCTCATGGAGAACATCTGGCAAGACAAGAGCATGCCCGGGGAAAGGAGATCGTAGTGAATGTAAGAACTACCGTGGAATAAGCCTATTACCAATTGCGTACAAAGTACTTTCAAGCATATTGTGTGAACGTCTAAAGCCAATTGTAGAACAACAAATTGGACCATATCAGTGCGGCTTAGGACCTGGAAAATCTAAGACGGATCAAATATTCACTCTACGACAAATCCTGGAAAAAAAACTCATAAAAAGCAGATCGACAACTAGTACCTCTTTGTCGACTACAAAGCTGCCTTCGACTCTCCGATAAGGAATTGGCTATATGGGCCATGTCTGAGTTTGGTATTCCTGCAATGCTGATTCGACTTTGCAGACGTACCTTGGAAAACACCAAATCTACTATTAAGATTGGTAAGGATCACTCTGATCCATTCACCACGGAAAGAGGTCTCAGGTAGGGCCATAATTTGTCCTGTACACTATTTAATATAGCTATGGAGAAGATGATGAGAAGAGCTGGTGCCACCATGTCTGGCACCATATTCCACCAGAGCCACATGCCACTAGCCTATGCCGATGATATAGACATCATTGGCTGAAATCTGCGGGACGTTACTGCAGTTTTCTCATCACTAGAGTCAGCAAAAATGGGCTTAGTGGTCAACGAGGACAAAACAAAAATACTGATCGACGAACAAAATCGAAAAACAAATATTGTTTTGAGTTAGTAGATGCATTTACTTACCTCGGATCTTCCGTCAATAAGAGAAAGTAATGCCAGCCAAGAACTCAAGCGATGAATAATACTCTCCAATAGATGTTTTGGCGGATTTCGGCAGCACTTTAGTAACACCACCTTTTCTCAAACTACTAAGAAACAGCTATCCCGTTGTTAATTTTACCCGTTCTGTTGTATGCTGCCGAATCGTGGATGCTTTCGAAACGGACATACAAAACCTTGGAGTATTCGAGAGAAAAGTACTCCGAAAACTATATACATAGACCTATCTGTGTCGACGGCGAGTTTTGTCATCGGATGATCCATGAGCTGTATAAGCTTTACCAAGACATCGACGTGGCTAAAAGCGTCAGAATGCAACGACTACGATGGCTGGGACATGTTGCCAGGTAAATGCTTCAGCGGGGAAGGACGACTAAGTGTAGGGAGAGCCAAACTTCGTTGGAAGGACCAAATGGTTGCCGCCGTGCCACTATCTCGGTGGACTAACTAGAGAAAGCACGAATAAGACCGAAGCGTGTGGAATTCTTTAATACTTCAGGCCCCTAATTTATGAATCAAGTTCGTACGTTGTAATGGGCCACTTAAGAAGAAGTGAATCGTCTAAGAAAATATGTTTGTAAAGCTGGTGAACCTCTTTAGCATTTTATAAGCCATCTGAAGCATGTGGGAATGATCTTGAGGGTTACTTCCCGTACTATTTGAATTTTATAAGGACTTTAGATTTAAGTCTTTGTGCAGAAGGAGATTTATAAATATTCTATTTACATTGAAGACGCTAAACCGCTTTAGAGTTTAAAAAGTCTAGGTTGTTTACTACCAGACATTCTAACATGCACTGCACTGCTCGAATACCCTGGTAGGTAGGCCGGGTATTGATTAATCAATTCATAGTTGAACCTGTCTTCTTGAACTTCTGCACCCTTTTTCTAATCAACTGAATTAATAAATCTTCTTTTGTATGCCGTACGTTGTAATGAACTCACAATTTTGGTTGCGCCATTGTCGAAGAATTGTTGTTTCTATCGTACTCGCGTACTCAGAATGCGCGTTGTGTGATGCCATGCCACTGAATTCCCATTAGGTAATCTTACATTTCGTATTACCTCCGGTCAACCCTGCCATATCTGCTCAAATCAGCAACCGATTCATATGTATACAGACTTTTGGTCCACACTTAATATTCTAAAATTACACTTAAAGAAATTGGAAAAAAATCGTTCTTCAACCGTAATTATAAGAAAGAATGGGTGGATCCAACAAGTTTTTTGCCCAATTTAATCTGACATTTTTTTGTTTCAGTATTTGACTAATTCAACCATGGAGAGGTTCACAATTAAAATTGTTGAAGCCTTTTTTGGGAAACTGAGCGTTCAAATCAAAATGCATTTCGTGCACTTCTTTATTTTTTTTTGGTCAGCATAATCGACCAAATGTGCCCACAATCAGGAGAATTGTGCGCAAATTTCAGCAAACCGGTTCCTTAAGATATCTAAAACCACCTGTGCATGCTCGCCCAGTTCGTTTGGAGGAAAACATTGATGTTGTTCGCGATATTGTAGCAGAAGAGTTGTCAACCTCGACTCGTCGTCGTGCCCAACAATTGAACATCTCACGAACATCACGGATGTGAATATTGAATAAAGATAAGAATTTACACGCTTACATAGTTCAAGTACAGACCCCTTGTCACCGTCCGAAGCGTACTTTGTCCAAATCTTTCAACATACGGACGAATTTGCACACGGAATCATTAAAATATTTTAATGATTTCCCAACCATCGTTGAACATTCTTGTGTTGAATGCGAAGCAAGTGTGTGTGGTGTTGTATTCATTGATTGTTTTAAATCATCGCTCGCGAGGCTATGGAATGCCTTTCACTGATTTTATGTAAACACGAAACTGGACAAAACATAATTTTTACATTAAAATACAGCATCAACAGAAATGTCCTTTAAACCTTAGGTGTGCCATGAAACTTGCCGTCAACTTCATTGCATTAATTAACACTCTACCTCTCCTCCTCAAGAGCCAACAAAGAGTCTATAAGCCCTTTCGTATGGTAAATGAAATTATCGCAAAACTAAAGCATTCAACACTCGCAGACAAATCCATAAAATAATCGCATTAAGCGTGTTATAATCATCATCAATTCAAAGATTATACATTCCTAATCAAATTCACTGAAGATTCATTAAAGTTCTCTCAAATGGGCGCACAACTCCAGTGGAAAGTGTCAACCCGCTGCTTGCCTGCCGTCGCTTTACCCAGTCAAGAAGTTGTCTATTGTGCCAAAACAGAAGGGATAGAAACGAGCAAAACTTGGCAAATGTTCCAAATTAAAATTCTGCCAACAAACAAAAACAAAAGCGACAAATAACAAGTTCCCTGTTCAACTCACCTCAGTTCCCGGATCCCGGTTGGAAACGACAACAACAACAGCAAAAACAGGGAATTGCAAAAATTACATAAGTCCCGGGAGAGAGCTGAAACTAAAAACAGGAAAGCGAAACAGAAAAAGGATAAAACATTGAACAGGAAGAAAAACAACAACTAAAAGTGGGCGAACATGATTGGAAGACACACAAAAAAAGCAGCTCACATAACATAACAACCGGGAAGAAATGATGGTAGGGCAGAGCGGTCGGTCGCTGCAACAAGAGAGGTGAACTATTATAGCATCAAAAATTGAAGTCATCTGAAAATAAAAGTAATAAGAAAATTAATGATTAAAAATTATTTGGGTCACATTCGTCTTTCCAAATAATTTTTAACCTTTACACGCGCACCATTAAAATTCCAAATAATTTTAACTTTTACACGCGCACCATTAAATTTCCAAATAATTTAAACTTTTACACGCGCACCATTAAAATTCCAAATAAATCTAACTTTTGCAAGCGCAGCTTTAAACTTACAAATAATTTAAATGCTTACACGCGCAACACCAAATTTCCAAATAATTTTGATATGAATTTTATCAAGTCTGTTTCGTTCCCAACATATTGTGTTACCGGTAACGAAACACACTTAAGCACAAAGTATTCTTTTTTTATTTTAAGCTGAATATGCATACAATGCAAAATATTGTAAAGAATGATGGGTAACAAACCTAGAAAATAAATTTAATAAAGTCAGTATTAAACTCACACCTAAAACGAATAGTCGTTTTATTTTAAAACTGGCGCAGTCGGTAGGATCCGCGAAAAGGATCTTAATAAATAATTAGTTCCTTTGTGCATTTTAATGTTTCACGCGGATATTTTAAATAAATAGAAATAATAATAATAACATTGTTTAAAAGTGTCGACCATTAACTATTGAAAAACCCCTCAACTTTGTGACCTATACAGTGAAAGTGGAAACTTAGTGAAAAAATTAGAAGATAACAAAAACCAACAAACTACACCAATAACAGCAAATAACGGAAATAATAATAATAACATTATTTAAAAGTGTCGACCAATAACTATTGAAAAATCCCTCAATTTTGAGACCTATACAGTGAAAGTGGAAACTTAGTAAAGAAATTAGAAGATAACAAAAACCAACAAACTACACCAATAACAGCAAATAACGGAAATAATAATAATAACATTATTTAAAAGTGTCGACCATTAACTATTGAAAAACCCCTCAACTTTGTGACCTATACAGTGAAAGTGGAAACTTAGTGAAAAAATTAGAAGATAACAAAAACCAACAAACTACACCAATAACAGCAAATAACGGAAATAATAATAATAACATTATTTAAAAGTGTCGACCATTAACTATTGAAAAATCCCTCAATTTTGAGACCTATACAGTGAAAGTGGAAACTTAGTGAAGAAATTAGAAGATAACAAAAACCAACAAACTACACCAATAACAGCAAATAACGGAAATAATAATAATAACATTATTTAAAAGTGTAGACCATTAACTATTGAAAAACCCCTCAGCTTTGTGACCTATACAGTGAAAGTGGAAACTTAGTGAAGAAATTAGAGGATAACAGAAACCAACAAACTACACCAACAACAGCGAATAACGGCTACCATAGGAAGACGAGAAAAGCAGCCTAACAATAGCAACAAACACCAGCATAATTTTACGTTAAGTAAATGTTATTTTAAAAACTATAATGTTAATTAACTGCATTTTGTGTAATATTAAAGTTTTTTAAGTTTGTAAAGATTTTTTTTTCCTCTCTCCTTACATTAAACCTGCAATTTTCTGATCCTTTACTGTATATTCACAATGACGACAGAAAGTCCAACTCCTCTCTCAGTCAGAATAGATCCCCTCAAATACCTAGATAGACTACCAGAGTTTACTGGCGATTATAGGGACCTTCAGACCTTCATTAACTTGATCGATAGAGTTCATCCAATTTTAAGGGCTTACGATGAGCCCTCACAATACCTATTTTCAGACGTTATAAAAAGCAAATTAAAAGGAAAAGCCAGAGAGATAATTGAAATAAATTGTCAAGCTCAGTCCTGGACAGATGTGAAAACTATTCTACTAAACAATTTTGGCGAACGCCACAGCGTCGAAGAACTGTTTGATAAACTTAAAAGCGCAACTTTTAAGACAAACAGTGTGGATTTCTATAACGATATAAAAACGCGTCTTAGGAGTCTAAATAATAAAACTATGACAATAATAGGATCAGGAGCTGCGGCAAATGAGTGCGCAAAGAATAATATGCGTACAGCACTGAACATATTTAAAGAAAAAATGCCCGAACCAATGCGGACAATCCTAACATGCCGAAACCCGGACAGCCTTGAAGAGGCAATGAACATACTATTCCAATCGGGATACGCACATGCGACAGTATCCAACGGGGTATTCACAAATAACGGAAAACAATCGAACTCAAATAATACGGACAGGAACCGACAACAACAACCCAATAATGACACTAGGCAACAAAATAATAATAATCGAAACAATAATCACAAACCTCGAAATGACTCTTGGCAACACAATGAAAATAGACAATCCTATAATTACCAACCGAAGGGAAATCAACAACACAATTTTAACCACAATAATTCGTATCAACCGAACACCCAATGGAGGCCACAACAAAACATGCAACACAATTTTAACCACAATAATTCGTCTCAACCAAACACCCAGTGGCGGACACAACAAAACTTACAACGACCTTATAACCATCAGGGAAATAGGCAACCGCCTGTGGAACCTATGGACATAAATATGGTCGAAAACGACCAACAATCCAGCTTACAAGCACAATATGAATATGAAGACCACCAGACATATGAAAGTAATGATCAACAACATTATCAAAGAACTTCAAATAATTACCAACCAATCCAACAAGATCTAAAAGAGAATACAATGGAGACCCATAACCAGATTACTGATACAACATCCCAAAATTTTCATATACAGGCCTTCGAGGGGAATTACCCCATATAATTGTGAAAAATAAGCTCAAATTTATAATAGATACTGGGGCCACTCATTCTATTGTGAACCCAGGACTATGTAATCCGAAATGGAAGATTCAAACAGACCCACTGACCCTGAGAACTCTACAAAACCAAGTCAAGACCACAACCGTATATAAAGTACCATTATTTCCAGAGTTAGGAGACGAAAACGAGAAAATGAATTTGATAGAATGCAAATTCCACGACTACTATGATGGGATAATTGGAAATGATATACTCATACGATTTAAAGCGATAATAGATTATTCTGACAACAAATTATTAATTAACAATATAGAAACACCTTTGCAATATGCTGGAAAACGCACAGTTCAATTTATTATGCCAAAGGAAAGCGGTCTCGTCCATCTCACCGAACAACGGAACGTAAAGGGAGAACTTCTCCTTGACGAAGGTATCTATAATATTCAAAACTTCAAATTGGAAATACAAACTACAGCAACCAGCTATGACATAATACACCTTAATGACTCCGACACAACTTTGGTAAATGCCAAAAACTTTTGCATTTTTAACGAAGAATACCAACAGACAGAACCTATTCTTCAACAAATTCGCACTTCTCATATGAATTCAGAAGAAGAGTACGAAATATTAAAAATAATTAAAAAGCACAAAAATACGTTCTACCACCCAGACTCGAATTTAACATTTACCAACGCAATAAAACATAAGATTAATACACACAACAATATTCCCATTTACGCGAAATCATACCGGTATCCTTTTATACATAAAAAGGAAGTACAGAAACAGATTCAGGAAATGCTCCAAAGCGGAATAATCCGTCCTAGCAGTTCGCCATATTCTGCTCCGATATGGATCGTCCCCAAAAAGGAGGATGCAAGCGGAACGAAAAAGTGGAGACTAGTCGTGGATTATCGAAAACTAAATGAAGCAACTATCGACGATCGGTATCCAATACCAAACATCGACGAAATCCTTGACAAATTGGGAAAAAGTATGTACTTTACCACTTTGGACTTGGCGAAAGGATTTTACCAAATCGAGGTCGATGAAAAGGACATACATAAAACAGCTTTTTCGGTCGAAGGAGGCCACTATGAATTTTTAAGAATGCCATTCGGGTTGAAGACAGCACCTGCGACATTCCAACGTTTGATGAATAACGTTTTAAAAGACCATATTGGCAAAATTTGTTTAGTGTATTTAGATGATATCATCATCTTCTCAACCTCCCTTCAAGAACATGTCCAATCGCTTAAATTGATTTTCCAGTGCTTAGAAGAAGCGAATTTAAAAGTCCAATTGGACAAGTCAGAATTTTGCAAAAGGGAAACCGAATTTTTAGGCCATGTAGTGACACAAGATGGTGTGAAACCCAACCCTTCAAAGGTCGATTGTGTCGTTAACTTTCCAATTCCTAAAACTCAGAAACAAATAAAACAGTTTCTTGGGCTAACTGGATACTATAGAAAGTTCATCAAGGATTACTCCCATTTGGCAAAACCCATGACAAGATATTTGAAAAAAGATGCAAAAATGAACATTGATGATCTGTCGTACAAACAAAGTTTTGAAAATCTAAGAAGAATTCTCACAAATGATCCTATACTGGTATATCCTGATTTCACTACAATCTTCACTCTAAATACAGACGCCAGCAACTATGCTCTTGGCGCCGTTCTTTCCCAGAACAATAGACCAGTATGTTACGCCAGTCGTACACTAAACGAACACGAAATAAATTATAGCACAATCGAGAAAGAATTACTCGCGATAGTGTGGGCTACCAAATATTTTAGACCGTATCTGTTTGGTAGAAAATTCATAATAGAGACGGACCATAAACCACTTACTTGGCTCTTTTCCATCAAAGAACCCAATTCAAAATTGGTTCGTTGGAGACTTAAGTTATCCGAATTTGACTATGAAATAAGATATAAAAAGGGAGCTAAAAACGGAAACGCAGATGCGTTATCAAGAATTAAAACCAACACGGCAGAAATAAATACAATCGAAAGAACAATGGAGATTGCCGAAAGTAATTCACCTATAAATTTCTACAGACACCAAATTATAATAAAGAAAATTTTTTCAGGCTCTACAAGAATAAGAACAAGGAAAATATTTAGAAACACGAGAAAGATTTTTGAATTTAAAGAAATGGACCGTGCAATTGCAGTAACCCTATTCAAAAATCACTTCGACCAAAATAAGCTAAACGCGTTCATAATCGATGACAGTTTTTATGAAGTATTTGAAAATACTTTCTATGAACTCTTTGGAGACAACGAAAACTTCAGAGTCATAAGATGCAAGACAGAACTTGACGATATTGAAGATGAAGTCAAATTAACGAACATAATTGAATCGGAACATTTAAGTAAAAATCACCGGGGAATACAAGCAGTTTTTGAAGAACTTAAGCGCGAAATTTATAATCCGAACTTAAAATTGAGAATTACCCAATTTATAAACAATTGTGAAATATGTAATATAGAAAAATACGTTAGAAATCCGCCTAAGATACCTTTTCAAATAACTGAAACGCCAAAAGAACCTAGGGAGATCATACATATAGACGTATTTTACTCGTTGAATAAAACGTTATTTATGACAATGATCGATAAATTCTCCAAATTTGCCATGGCATTTATGATAAATGGTAGGTCTTGGACGGAATTCAAGGCAAAATTATTACAAATAATCGGTACCTATGGAAAAATTAATAAAATAATAGTGGATAATGAACTCGGATTTAAGGCTATACCTATGCAGCAGTTCTTATCAGAAGAAAACATAGCCATTCATTATACTTCAAACAGTAACCACACATCCAACGCAGATGTAGAAAGATTACACAATACCATAAACGAGCACTTGCGGTTATTGAGACACGACGACAAAACCAAAACTGAAAATATCGAAGAAAAAATTAATAGAATCATAGGATTCTACAACAATACGATCCACAGCACAACTGGAGAAAAACCCATAGATTTTGTTAATGGGAAAATACACCAAGATAAATATAAACATATACATGATTTAATGTTGTCAAAAAAGGAAAAATACATAAAAAAGATAAATGAAGGAAGAGAAGATATTGAACTAGATGATGGAACAAATTTTATTAAAGAAATAAGAGGTGGAAAAAACCACAGAAAATATCGCAAAGTTGATGCTAAAAAGATTGACGATGACCATATAGAAAGTACTGGAACAAAACATAAATATTACAAAAACCACGTTAAGCCAAAGAAAAAATACGAAGATCGAGATAATCCGACTATTAAAGCTAATAAGTAATTCTCACCTTTCTTTCAGACAATGGACCGCGTATTAATATTAATATTTCTTACAACTGTAACTGCCAATACAATAGACATTCAGGATCTGACAAACAACAATGGATATGTGCCGATAAAAATGGACGAATTTAAACCCATCGAACACTACGACAAAATCCTACATATTCTTAACCTAACTGAATATGAACAAACTGTGGACATAATAATGGAAAATATCAGAACCCTGGACAAAACAACAGTTGATGCAAAACCACTTTTAGATACAATAGATAAAAACTTTGAGTTGTTACGAGCAAAATTAGATAATTTACACCCTCATTTAAGGACAAAACGTGGACTTGCGAACATAATTGGAAAAGGACTAAAACTAATAGCAGGTACAATGGACAGTGATGACAAAGAACAAATAGAAGATAGATTAAAGTCACTTCAGGACAATCAATTCAACCTAACGGAAAACGCGAACAAATTAACACACATTAATAACTTCATCTCATCGCAGATACAAAACATTACCAGACACATAAACGTTCAACAATATAAAATAGGAAAATACCTAGACGATTTCAAGAGAATACTTCAAAACAGAATTAACACCCTAGAAGACAAAATGACATTTATGACCCAAATTTATCAACTCAATAACGATATTTCAATATTCAAAGACCACATAGACGATATTTCACAAATCATATTCTCCAGCAAATTGGGAATTATCCCTTCAGATATTCTAACCAAATCGGAACTAGACCTCATAACAGATTTTGAAAGTTATAGAAACACAAAGATATCTGTCGCATTTCATAATGAGAGCCTAATAATTATCCTTCAAATTCCTAAATATTCTGAATACCAATATTCAAAAATAAAATTTGAACCAATGCCAAATGTATTTAATAAATCGATTACACTAGAAATAAATGAAGTATTAGTTGACAAAGAAAATAACATGTTTGAACCAAATGTTAAAAATAATCTAATGAAAAATATGATAAGAATAAATAACGATTGTTTAAAAAATATTTTACAATATGAAGAGGCAAAATGCACCATGAACACGTTAACGGAAACGGAAGTAATAGAGATACTTCCAGGTGTTTTAATATTTAAAAATTTTCATGCCAACATTACTCACAATTGTAATAAGTTTAAGTTAAAACAAAGCGGAAATTTTATCATAAAATTTGAAAATTGTAAAATAGAAACTCTGAATAAAACTTTTACGAACTTAAATATTAAAGTATACGATAAAATCATATTACCAAATATTGTAACCAAAGTCAAAGAAAATGTAAACTTTACACTAAATAATATAAAACTGGAATCTATCTTTATGAAACAGTTAGAATATAATGAAAACTTAGACCAAATTATTTACCACAACAATAAAAACACAGCAATAAGTTTTAGTATCGATGTATTTATCATTATATGTATTATAATAGTGTGCATAATATTCATATTAAAAAACAGGCAGAAAATTGTTATTTCGTCGGAGCCTCATACTAACGGTGGGGGTATTATAGCATCAAAAATTGAAGTCATCTGAAAATAAAAGTAATAAGAAAATTAATGATTAAAAATTATTTGGGTCACATTCGTCTTTCCAAATAATTTTTAACCTTTACACGCGCACCATTAAAATTCCAAATAATTTTAACTTTTACACGCGCACCATTAAATTTCCAAATAATTTAAACTTTTACACGCGCACCATTAAAATTCCAAATAAATCTAACTTTTGCAAGCGCAGCTTTAAACTTACAAATAATTTAAATGCTTACACGCGCAACACCAAATTTCCAAATAATTTTGATATGAATTTTATCAAGTCTGTTTCGTTCCCAACATATTGTGTTACCGGTAACGAAACACACTTAAGCACAAAGTATTCTTTTTTTATTTTAAGCTGAATATGCATACAATGCAAAATATTGTAAAGAATGATGGGTAACAAACCTAGAAAATAAATTTAATAAAGTCAGTATTAAACTCACACCTAAAACGAATAGTCGTTTTATTTTAAAACTGTGAACCTCTCTGCACAAAACTGGCAACCCGTTCCTCACTTCACCTCTCACAACAAGAGAGGTGAACCTCTCTGCACAAAACTGGCAACCCGTTCCTCACTACCACCGAAACGGATGGCACAAACAAAAGTAAAATTTTTATGTTTGCTGCATATGCCGCAAGCGTTTTTTTTTTTGTTCAATCAGAAAACGCAGAAAACCAAGAGAATGCTGGAAAAACTGCAGAAGAAGCCGCATAACAGCAATGAGCTTAAAGCAGCATATAACAATTTTATCGCTCCGACGATATCGTTCAGTCGGCAGAAAACAAAAACGAGAGTGGTTAGATGGATGGCAGCATAGATGGACGTGCGGACAGACGGCGTTGGATGGATGATGGTTGGATGAATTCCTGGACGGGTTGGTTCTGGGTTCTAGTTTGGAAAGTTGCATGTATGGCGGGTTACAGAGAAATACGGGTTCCACATATACCTTGGCAGTGAAAACAAAAAATAAGTAAACAACGATAGCAGTGTCAGCAGAAAGCAAAAAAAAAAATATGCAGCGCATGCACGAAAAAATCGATATACAGCGAGTGCATGAAGTAAGTTGAAATGGTGTTAAAGATAGGTGTGAAGGACATGATGCTGGAAGTACTAACTTGAACAGTTTTAACTGTTCACAATAGCACATATGTATGTAAAGATGTTGTTAGTTTTCCGTAACAATTTATTTGAAGCCATTGTTAGAAAATTGCGATGTTACTGCAACCATTCCAAGCAATGATAAGAGATAATTGTTTATCGGCAGATCACAAATTTATCGTTGAAATCATACGTCGTTTATGTCATCCTGTTCAACTTTTGGGAAACAAACAATTGCAGAGGATAGCACGGTAATGCTTTCCATTAACGGTAACTGTAGCTGCTTGATATTTTTCGAAAGAAATAAACATATGATGCCATTATGCCTGAAACCGTACCAAACAGTTGCTCGTTGTGAATGCGTCGGTTTTTCCTTGACCTCGTCGGTATTTAACGAGTCCTGTAAGCGACAATGTTCTTCGTTAAAGACGATTTTTCGGTAAAACTGTTTACCTTCAGCCTAGTGATCATAAGCCCATTGAGAGAAACGTATAGGCATCGAATGGTCAGGACGCTTCAGTAAACGAACTTATTCGAATTAGTAAGCAAGGTCCTTTGAAAATTCTGGGCAAAGAAGTGCGAGAAATGTTTGATTGCTGTTTTTCTGTTACAGCGTAAAGTTTTCAGTGAACACATTGGATAAGCACGTCTATAGAAGCTTTTGTTCAATGTGGATCCGCATTGCAACTTTATTTCCAACGAATTTCGAAGGAGCCGAGGATGACAGAAATGTAACTGACTGAGCCATATAAGGAACATCACGGACAGGTCCTACTCTGATGATAATGATAATGCCCTAAACTTTGGGGAGGATGTCATCCTAATTTTTACGGACGGTTCGAAATTAAAGGAAAGAGCTCGCTGTAAAATATTTTCGGGGGAGTTGAATTTGCAACTATTAATCAGACTACCGGATCACTTTAGCATAGTTCAGATCGAAATAGCGGCCAGTAGAATAGCCGTAGAAAAAATCAGTATCGTGGGATATTGGACGGCAATATTCATATTCTTACAAATAGTAAAGCGGCTATTAGATCCCTGGAGAACTTCGAGAATAGTTCGAGAATGCCGCTCGTTTCTTAAGGATATATCAAGACGTTCGACAGTTACCCATACATGGGTTCCAGGACATGGGTACATATATGGTAACCAAAGGGCCGATACATTGGGGAACTTAACCGTGAACTCGGGCGAAGTTTCCGGTCTCATTGGGATCCCTCTCACTAGGGGGAAACAGCTAATTGCGGGGAAACTGAACCTCATTGTTAAGGAGAGACGGGTGAGGGAACCCAATTGTACGGCGACCAAACAAATTTGGCCTACAATGGATATACAGAGGACACGATTTGTACTGAACTTGTCCAGAGTCCACCAGAGGAACATCATAGCTGTAATAACCGTTCACTGGCCGGCTGGTAAACACGCTAAGAGGTTGCAACTACCCTACAACAATTTTTGTAGAAGCTGCAATGATAAGGAAGGCAAGGAGACCACGGAGCATCTTCTATGTCACTGCCCTCCTTTTGGTGACCTGAGATGTGAAAAGCTTGGCCATCGGACAATTCTGAAGGCGATTTGGGGAACATCCATACCTTCATCAGAGCAACGAAATGGCTTTATAGCGACGTTGACCGAACATAATAGGAATATTTGGTCCGAAAATTTTAAAATGGTATCACAACGGGACTCATACTAGGACCAATGTGAGCTGCGTTGAACGTCGCTGCCGAATTAACCTAACCTCACTGACTGAGCCAGGAAACGAACCCTGGTCTCGCGCATAATAGTCCCGTCTTCTAACCATCATAACAGTCGGCCCACTTACCGCCGGATGTAGTAAAGACGCACGATTAAGTTGTAAATAAAACAATAAGTTTTCAAACACAAAACATCGGCAAAATCTCGCCACGGCCTCGATGACATACCTGTATCCGATGGTCCATATTTACAATGACTTTAATTTACAAGAAAATGTCAACTACTTATAAAAAGGTTTTGTGGGGAATGTTTGTAATGGCTATAATCAACAACTACCGAACCGAATTTAAAATAATATTTTATTATGCGTCACATTTTTCATAAATAAAGAAAACGTTGGATCCAACATTTCATGTACAAACCTATACAGCCATATCAAGCTTATTGTGGCGTAGGCATACCTTTCGCATCCTCTGTACAAACACAACTCTCAGTATGCAGAACACAAAAAAAAACTCCTGCAACGACAAAAATGTGGGAATTATTATGTACATACGTAACGAGTAGAGAGAAGTTGTTTTCAAGGTCTGGGTCTGGTTTGGGATTACGGGCACTACAACGGCGACCACGTTTGCGAAGACGGCAACGATGACGACGACCACGGGCACCATCAACTTTAAATCGGTGTGCGAAACACAGGTTTCTCTTGATGTTCTGGTTCTGTAATTATGCGCAGCACCACATGAAGCACATGCAACATAAACCACATCAGCACACCACCAACAAGAGCAGCAACTACAACAACAATCATGCCACGTAATCCTCTCACAACTGGCAACACCAGCAACTGCAGCAGAGCAGCTGCAGCAATGGCAACATTGGCATTAGCAGCTGCCACTAATGCTGCGCCGGCCAAACAATGCAGCATTGCTGCTGCAACTACAACATGGCACATTCTCGTACATTTCGGCAGACACTGCACTGCATTGCAGATTTCAAAGTGATATGTTGCTGCTGCTGCTGTTGTTGCCTTACAACATTCCTGCCTGCTGCACGTTTGTCGTAAAATGAAGCTTGCAGCACTTGCTCACTGAGTCAACTTTACCACCATGTTGCCCTTGGACTTGCACTTGAAATTTTTCACTTTTGCTGGCGTTGCTGCTATTCTCGTTTGTTCTCTGATGTTGCTGTTGCTGCTGCTTCACATGTACATACATAATTTGTGTTTGTATCTGGAGTGTTTTTTTTTGTATCTTTCGAAAAGCTCAGCAATACTACTGTGTTTCTGGGAATGTGTAGTAGTGCGTTAGAATTATTCACACCGATATGTTGGCAACGTCATCAGAGTAGGCAGCATAAAATTTAAAAAAAAAGAGTTTCACATTATGTTGCCAACAATTATATTATGTAGTAGACGAGTTGTGCAGGGATGCCTCTGCTGCTTTGGTGTTTATGGAGTGCAGATTGTTAATGGTGGGTACAAAACGACTGAGAATACAGCCGGGTGATGAGCCGATACTGGTTAATATACCAACAGTGGGTATACAATTGGAAAATCCTTTGACGATACGACAACGTGGTTAATAACAAACTTGCCTCAATGAGGAAAGCTAATGCTGTTTATTGCACCTTTTATGAAGTATATTTTATAACCAATGTAGGTTAGGAAATTAGTTGCGGTGTGCGACATCGAACCCGTCCTGATATGAATTCTCGACAATATTGCCAACATCGCGAGCATTTGCATAAAAGCTGCTAAAACTCGTAGAAATTTTGATGCAGGTAGTCAACGTTGAAGTGTAGGTCTGATTTGAGTTCGTCCAGAAAAATGTCGACTAACTTCATTTCAATGGAACGAAGGTCATACAAAACGTACCGCTAGACGATGTTCACTATCGACGTTAAGTAAGAAGTTGAACTAGAAATTACCGTTGGACAACAATTTGAAAAACTCCGAAATGTTGCTACGGTCTTCTCATGGATTGAAATAAACTTTAAAAACCTCGGCAATAACTTAAAAGAAGTCATTGGACTTTCTCTCACTCGCCTCCACATATATTCGACATTGGATATTGCTTCAGAAAGAGTTCAGCAAAAATAGCTGTGGTAATTAACTCAATGGAGGCCGCTGGAAAAGGAGATCAAAACTTCGTTGGAAAAACCAAATTTCTAAGTCCTTATCAAATCACTTACTTACTTACTTAAGTGGCCCATTATAACTTACGAATGTGGTTCATAAATAAGAGGTCTGAAGTATTGGAGAATTCCACACGCTTCGGTTTTCTTCGTGGGTTCCCCAGTTAGTCCTAGCAGATGGTGGCACGTCGCCTACCACTTGGTCTTCCCTACTCTGCGCCGTTTTTTAAGTTCGTCTACAAACACCTTCTATATCATCGGCTTATGCTAGTGGCTTGTGGAATATGTTGCCAGACATGTTTACACCAGCCTTAAATAATTCAGCAGGGAGACTTTCGGCTTCGGCCGCTTTGTTATTTTTAAGGATATTGGATGAGAGCGGGGTCTTCTGGAGTGCTGTCCGTATCCAGAAGATTTCTAAAATAGTCTATCCACATCTTCAGAACGTTAACCGGGTCCGTCAGTTGCTCGCCATTGCTGTCCTTGCCAATTCTCGCCTTAATTTTCTGGCTTCCCCTCTACTTCGGTGCAACTCTGTGCACTCATCCTGCCTCTTCTTCAGCTCTTTCTTTTTCCGTCTAAAAAGACTATTTGCTATTGCCTGCAGTTTCGCCCTATTTGCAGCATTCGTCCCTCTCCTGACATTGTGACGTCGAACTAGGCATCATCTTAAGACGGCTTTGAGCACCCTTTCGCAGTCCTTTCTATGGAGTCGGCTATATATTGTCACAGCGAGGTAATATTATCAGGGTTTGGAGCATTCCGTAACAGTTAAGTTAGGTGGTTGGAGTAGGCGTCCGCTACCTCTGTGGGTTGCAGTTTACCGAGGTCCAGCTTTCGTTGTGCCTGGTTACGTACTTTTTTTGCCATAGTGATATTAGACAATGTTCGCACCTGTGATCACTTGTTCGTCCAGAATACTAGATGCGTGCCTTCCATCGACTAGCACGTGATCTACCTGATTCCTCGTTAATTGACATGGAGACAACCATGTTGCCTTATGAATATTTCTATGGTCAAGTCTAGTGCTGCTAACTACCATATTTCTTGCTGCAGAGAAATCTATCAGTCCGATGCCATTGTTCGACGTTTCGGTGTGTAGACTGAATTTTCCGATGGTAGACTCCAATGCGTTATCTCTGCCTATTTTAGCATTAAAATCGCCTAGTTCAATTTTGATGTCATGGCTCGGGCTACGGTTATATACATTTCCTAGGCTCTCGTAGAACTCGACTGGGTTTTATGTTTTGCTCCTCACAGTTAGCCGTGCTCTGACGGTGTCAAACCGCGTAGGGATACTCCGTCCGCAGTAGTACCATGAATTCGGAGCTCTGTGAGTAGTGTAATCACTCTGGGTTTGCCTAGTTAAACCGATATGAATCTTTACCTTGCATCACACTCCCGACTCTTGTTAACATAGCCATCACAAAATGGGCCTCGTCGCTTAAGATGATTTTTTGACCAAACTTGGGGTCCTCATACAAATTGTCCGAATTTGTTTTGAATTTCAATTGACGAATTTTGGATTTAAATTTTTAAAAACATTGGGAAAAGTTGTGAGAAGTCTTTCCGTTTGCATAAAAATTGATAATAGCCAAACTTGTTGGCATCATCATCTCTCCGACTTTATTCTAGAATATCGACTAAGCTACTCTTTTTCGCCCTACCTCGTACGCCCTTGCGACGACACATTGGCCGTCTGTCTGGTCGTCATGTCGTTCCGCCAATCTTCACTTTAGTTCAGTCAGTCAGTAGTCATGCAGTCACATCATGATTTTAATTTAACTTAACCCTCTAAAGTCCTCCTTCCTCCCTCCCTTACTTCTCAGCCAAACTCATACTCGTAACTCCCTCTTCGTCCCCTTCACCACCCTCTCCTGTCGTTTGTTTACGTTCTCTGCGTGTCAGACTTCTCGTGAAGTTTCTGAATTATGGACAAAAAAAAACAAAACAACCAACATAAATGGGGAGATAACTTGAGTGTGTTTCTACCACATTCTATGCTTTATCGCCAAATTCTCCCATAGGAAAAGACTTTAAATTGCAAACGGGAGAGTTCTAAAAGCGAAAGAGAGTTCGATTCGATGCAGGAAGTGTTTAATGAAAATTCGACTGTATGCATGTTCTATGTTGAACATGTGTATTAGTATAGGTATCTAATGGTTATTCATATATGTATATAGATTGTAGTAGTTGTTGTTCTAGCCATGGCTATCTAGACGCTTATGTATTAGTGTAATTTGCTGCTTCGGTATTGTGGTTGTCTTTTTGTAATTATTTTTTTTTGCTGCTGTTTGTTTGTAGCTTCTTTTATTGCCTCATGCTTTTTCTTTTGTACGCCATTCATTATGGAAAGTTGTTTGCTTGATTATATAACCACATTTTTCTAATGGAAAATTTTCATTTTCATGCAGAAAATCAGTTTTCATTTTCATGATAAAATCGTGCTGCATCGTTTGGGCGTTGTTTTTTATTCAGACATTTTTAATGGGCATGGGATTAATTGAGTGGGTAACTTCAAATATAGTGTTGTCTGGGATCGGATGATAATGAGTAGTAAAAAAAGGTGGGAACTATTTAACAGGTCAACAATTATCAAAAAATGGGCAGGGGAGAGGGGGAGCTGTTGTGTGAAACTATCTAATCTGCCCACAAACATACATTTTCTAAATGGAATTAGCAGATTCAAAGGTAGTTACTATTGACTGATAGACCAACGGTGTCCTATACTACACAGTACAACATTTTTCAGCTCATTGATTTGGGACTCAATTCTGAAAACTGCACGTGAAAGTAGCCCCAAAAAGAAGAAGTTCAGCATCATTCGTGTTGTCAAGTTACATGCCATACTAATTTTATATCGATTTGAAGTTAATAAGTATCGTATAGGGGAATTTGTCACGTTTTAGGCTCTCATGTGTTGTACTGTGCTATTTATCGAGGTCCTTAAAATGGGTATTTGATCAAAAGGTGACCGCTAAATTTTGTTCCGAAAGCATCAAGCTACTTTTACTCAGATGTTATTTTTTTCCATATCCTAGACCAAATTTGGCAACAGAATAAAGTAATCAAGAAATGTAGGTATATTCCACATCCATTACTTTGCTTTATATTTGTTTAAATAACCATACATACATATTTTTATACATATTTTGAGTCCAAAATCCTTTTGCCTCTTGCTTACCCATTGGTTTATTTTTTTCCTTAGTGGCTAGTCAATGTTTGGCAAATACTCTATTTATGGTTAAAAAAAACACACATATTGAAGCCATTTTAGTAATACATAAATCTAGTGTACCTATATACAATAAGAAGACAACTAACAACATCCCTTAGATAAAGAAACTTGTACATAAGTGGCGTGACACTTTTAGAAGTGTGTCTTATATGCCAGCAGCAGTATTTACTTCTAAATTCAAACAATTTCAATGTATGATGTCTAAAAACTTTATCATAGATAATAAATACACTTGTACGTACTTGCTTGGCCATAAGCAGCACTTTTGTAAATAGTGTCGTAGTACATGACATTGTAGATACTTATATACATATATAATATAAAATATAAAGTAATGCGGGCCTCTCAGACATCTTGGATTTTGTCCTAACGTCTTCATGTACTATGACTACTTACTGTGTCTGTTCCTTGTCGCTCTCTCAGTGTTCCTTAACTGAAAGGGAAATTGTAAGTTAACTTTGGTTTGAAATTTTCCTTCCGTACCAAAGCACAAAAAGGAAGGCAGCAGTAGCAATAGTAGTACCAGTATTATTGAATACAAACAACACTTGTTCGTGTAGTACTATATTTTTTGAGTTTTTGTTTTCTGTTTTTTTCTTTTATTTTTGATCCTAGTTAACTTTTTCTATGAGATGTTATATGATGCTTACACATAGCCAGATATGCAGATAGATGACATTTAATGCGACTTTATCGTTACTCCATTTTTAAGTAGAAATTTAATTATTACTCTTTTCCCCAATCGATTTAAGGCTTTAATGCTGTAAACCTATACTGCGTTGAAGAAAAGTTTGTCTGTGTGTGTGATGCAGTATCGCATGCATCATATGCAAATATGATATTTATGGGTATCTGCACTCAATTCATTCACAACAGATTACGTTGCAATTTTAATTCCTATAGGCCAGTGTATGTGATAGATGTTTATGAGAACAGGAAAAATACAACATATGCCCAAATCGAACGCTATTCTACAAAAACACAACTTTTAAAAATTTCAATACAGAAATAAGCGATTCGGATTTACTTGAAAAAGTAGAAAGTCTATGTTGGAAGTATTTTGGACAAAAAGGTATTTTGTGATTTTTCAAATGCTAATGTTATAATTAGGGAATAATTAAGGTATCTTATGCAACTGCATATTTTTTCTGGACATCCTAAAATACAAACGGTTAAGTTATCTTTACGAATCTTGAAATTTGCTTTAAAGTGGCATTCAATTGTTTTTGCATATTTAGCATATTTTACGAAAAATATGTGTTTGCATATTTATGCGCATATTTTAGCAAATTTTACAATAAGTGCATATTTTTGGTGCATAATTTTTTTAATTTTGTGTTTTTCAAATGCAAATGTTAAAATTAGGGAATAATTAAGGTATCTTATGCAAATGCATATTTTTTCTGGACATCCTAAAATAGAAACGGTTAAGTTATCTTTACAATTCATGAAATTTGCTTTAACATGGCATTCAATTGTTTTTGCATATTTTACGAAAAATACATGTTTGCATATGTATGCGCATATTTTAGCAAATTTTACAATAGGTGCATATTTTTGATGCATAATTTTGATTAACAATCACTTTAAAAAGTAAAACGCCTTTACATTTTTGTGGGACATCTTTGGGTAAAAGTTGCTTTATAATTTGTTGCACAATATTCATCAGAATTACAAAAATTTATTAAAAAATTTTACACCGATATCCGGGGGATATAGGAAACAAATTTTATTGAATTTTTTTTATATTTTACATATATATATGTTCAAAGTCAATAGACGTTGAGGATTTTGACACATATAAAGTTCTAATTTTTTTAAACCGATGCAGCGCCTTTATGGTAAAGGCGGCAAGGGGGTTACAATGCTGGTGCATGTTAATTGTTTATAGAATAAAAGTTTATTAACAAAGTCATTTTATTGAACTAAATTTTCTTATATGAAACTAAATTAAAAAAATATATTTTTTTAAAAACGCCTTCGTGTGTACAGATTTTGAATGTCCTGGTATTCCACTTAGTCAAGAGCCAATAATAACAAGATTGGGGCGTGGCTTAATGCAGTCAAATTTTATAACAACAATTTCGAAGATTTTGGCGAATTTTGTCCAATTAAAAAATAATTAAAATAATTTTTAAATTGCATATTTTATGTGTTTTAGTGCATATTTTTGTTATATGCGAATATTATCGATTTTAAGTGCATACAATTCCTTGCCCTAATTATAGGGAATATACGAGAGACGTCCTCAATACTATAATCTAAATTAGCTATAAAGTTAAATGCAATACTTACTTACATTGTGTGACAGAGAAGTTTGACAGATTATTTTATTATATTTAATAAACTTACTTGTTTGCAAACATTTGCCACTTTTCTACATTGTCTAAAATGAAAAAAAGAAGCAAATTAAATTTTTTGTCAGAACACATCATAGTTACAAATTTATGCTCAAAGAATGTTAAATGGTTGTGTTGTGAATCCAATCCTAAATCATAGGCTCAATAGTAGCTCATGCTTACCATAGTGTCAAGACCGGTAACATATTCAGTATACTGAACCATACATCAAGACAGGTTGAACCAGTCTCTGGTATAGCTTAATTTTTGTTTGTAGAGAGAGGGCTCTGTCATTAAATCGCTTGCTTGGTCCGTAGTAGTATTTATTAGCAAGCAGGATTCTTCTGCGGATTTTAAGGCTGACATTGTTTGTTTTGTTGATGGCGAAGCCTATGTAGATAAAATTATCTACCACATCGAATTTATAGTTGTCAACGTTCACGCAGTTTCCCAAACAAGTTCGTTGAAACTCATTAGACCCATATTCGATGATTCCTTCTGTATACTTGAGAGGGCTGCAGTCACATCCCGCAGTTTTCGACCGATGCTGTCTACGCAAAAAGCATGTGGCTTTTGTGCCACTCGTATTAACAGCAGCTTTCCTCATTATCATCTCCATCACTATGTTGAAGAGGTCGCACGATAGACCTCGTCTGGTATAGAATAGCTCCGTTAGGTCCTTGCTAATCTTCACTGAAGACTTCGTGTCGGTTAGCGTCATTCCGTAAAGGCGTATCAGCTTCGCTGGCATACCAAACTCAGCCATGGCTTCGAGTAATTTCTGCCATATCGGGATGTCGAAGGCAGCTTTAAAGTCGCGAAAAGATGGTACATGTCGATCTGCTTCTCTTAGGTCTTTTCCAGGATTCGCCAAAGTGTGAATATCTGGTATGTTGTTGATTTGCCAGGTCTAAAGCCACACTAATAAGGCTGGATCAGGTTGAATAACACTGGCTTAAGTCTATCATATACCACTCTCTACAGGACCTTATATGCGATGGGTAAAAGGCTGATTCCGCGGTATTTGGAGCACACACTTGGATCACCTTTTTTCAGTACAGGATATAATACGCTTAGCTTCTAATCATCGGGCATGCACTCGTTTAGCCAAACCGTGCGTAGGACCTGGTGCATGCTCGTTATCAGCCACCGGATTTGAAGAGCTCTGCCGGAAGTCCGTCGGCACCGGCTTCTTTATTATTTTTCAGTCGCGATATTGCTGTTCTTACATCGGCTTGACAAAGCCATCGTCGACATTTGCATGATAACCACGTACGCTGCCTTCTGGCACCAGCAGTTGGTGGAACTGTTCTTTCCATATATGCAGCACACTCCCCTCTGTAACCAGATTTCCATCCTTGTCCTTACTGAAAGGGAGCCCAGTACCTAACCTTTAACTTTTGCCTTTTGTTAGAATTTTCTGGCTTCACCTCTATCGTTCTGCCGTTCCTTGATCTAAAGTTTGTTTTTTACCTTTATAGCTGGGACCGGCCGTGGCATAGTGGTCATAACACGCGACTATAATGTGGAAGACACGTAGTTCGATTCTTGGCTCCAGTCATGAACATTTTTATTTCATTGTCAGCCCCCTTGATGTTGTCGACAGCAACACCGCAGTACAGTGACGAGAGTCAAACGGAATGTCTAATATAGCTTCTCAAACAATGAAGTTCGCATTCGTCGATAAACAAGTAGGTGCGTTTGTTCCGAACCTAAAATAGAAAGAATCTAATCCACGGCAACGGGGGAAGTTGTCACATACCTCATTAATGGAGTGTAAGGGGCAATTAAATTTGTTTAAGTTAAGCTGCCTCACCTGTTTTAATGTTAACTTGAGCCGTTCCCTAACAGTCCGGGTTACAACCGGCAGTAGCGTTGCCTTGTAAGCAGCATCCTGTTCCTTAGATGCTATACGATATGGTACCAAGAATTTATTGCCACTGTGTATCAGCACCGGCCGTGGCATAGTGGTAAGAACACACGACTACCATGCGGGAGATCCGTGGTTCGATTCCCCGCTCCAGTCAGCCCCCTCGATGTTGTCGACAGCAACTTCGCAGTATAAGTGTCGAGTTAATCGGCATGTCTAGTAAAAGCTTCTTACACAGTGACGTTCGCATTCTTCTAAAAACAAGTATGTGCCGTTTTTTGTAAATCTAAATTAGAATGCGTGTTAATTCACAACAACGCAAGAAGCATCCCATACCTCATTCATGGAGTGTAAAGGGAAATTAAGTTTTTTTAGGTATATCGGAAACGTCAGAGGAGAGGGGTTGTGGCCTAGTAATCGAGAGAGCTGGTAAAAGTAGACAGTGGCAATCTCTGGGGTTTGCAGCATTGCAATGTCCAGTATTCTTTTTGATTGGTTAAGTTCGTTTTTCGCTCTGCTCAACCTTTGGCGTACCTTAGCTGTAACCAGGTAAAGATTTGGGCGAGTTTTAGCATCATGGATCACGCGCACAACCACATGATCAATTTGATTGTTAGTGTTTTGATCGGGCGATAGCCCTGCGAACCTAACAAGCCTCACCAAAGGTGTTGGTGTGTAGGCTGAATTTACCCATTAATGGACCAAAAATATCTTCCCTTTCTATATTGCCATTAAAGTCTCCCAGAACAATTTTAATGTCGTGGCCAGGGCAGCGGTCGTATGTTTCCTCTAGGACTTCGTAGAATGTATTTTTAATCTCATCATTATCTTCGGTCGGGGTATGTGCATTGATACGGATAGGATTAAACTGCGAAACAAAATGTCTGAGTCTCTGGCCAAATACAAATCCACATCCAAAGTCATGCTTTTCCGCATGGCAACTATAATAGATATCACAAGTGTTATGTCGCGAGCATCCCTCTCCTGTTCAACTCATCTCCTGGATGGCGGTGATGTCAGCATTGTATTTTTTGATGACATCCGCCAGCTCGTTAATGGCACCTAGTGATGGGGCAAGGGTAAATACCCAAATGGTAAATTGGGTATTTAAATGAAAATGCCCAGGTATTTACCCAAGCACCTGGGTATTTACCCAAAATGTGGGTATAAATCAGAATAAAGAAAAATTAAAATAAATTGAGAGAATTTAATTTTATATTATTTATTATCGGTTCGAGAGCCTAAGAGCAGAAAAAGAGCTGGCTCGCGAGCCAGGAGCAAAGAGCCCAAAAAGAGCCAGCTCGAGAGCCCATTTGAAATTTTGTGGCTCTTGGCTCGCGAGCTAAGTACCGAAGTTATGTACCAAAAGTACTTTTATATGCCAAAAAGTTATTGGCCCTGTTGTACAAAGTACTTTTTGGTACCAAAAGTACTTTAAATGTACTTTTCCTACCTTTTTTGTACCAGAGTACTTTTTTGTACCAAAAAGTACTTTTAATGTACTTTTCGGCACAAAGTACGCGATTCCATTTTGTCGGATCCAAAACGGGTTAGTTTCGGATCCGATTCCACGGATTTCGTTTTGTCTCCGCGTCCGCAATCGTGTACATTAGACTGATACAAAAAAAAGTACTTTGTGCCGAAAAGTGTTTTTGGGTCAATAAAAGTACAAAAAAGTACTATGTGCCGAAAAGTACATTAAAAGTATTTTTTGGTACAAAAAAGTACTCTGGTACAAAGAAAGTACTTTGTGCAACAGAAAAGTTTTTTTGGGCCAATGAAAGTACTTTTTGGCATAAAAAAGTACTTTTGGTACATAACTTTGGTACTTTGCCCGCGAGCCAAGAGCCATACAATTTCAAATGGGCTTTCAAGTTGCTCTTTTTTGGCTCTTGGCTCCTGGCGCGCGAGCCGAGAGCTCGTTTGAAATTTGTGGCACCTAACTTGCGAGCTAAGAGCAATTTTTTAGGAAAAGAGCGGCCCGCGAATTTGGATATAAAGTGGGCATTAATGGGTAAATGCCCAGCGTTGGAAAAATACCCAGGTCTAAACCCATCTCTAGTAGCACCTTCTCTGTAGAGAGTCCGGACTTTCCAGGTTCATATCCTTAGATCATGGTCCTTTTATCGTTTGGGTTCCGTTTATTACATTTTCTTTTATGTGTTTTAATAACCAGTATAGGACTTGTAAGCTAGAGGCAATTCCAACGATCAGGGATCGTCGCTTACTATTTGCAGCTACCCGTAATATATCACAAATATCTCTAAAAAGAAAGGTTGCCTAGCTGCCATCTCGTGTAAGTTTTGAGTCGGCTTGAGATACATGTTTCACGTTGCATACCCAGTGGCACCCATGAACTTTTATACCAATTTTTTAAATATACTTGAAAACTTCTTTAAAAGTTTTTTTTGGACTTTTTCAGAATACTGTGTCAAAGAACGTAATAAACATTCCCCAAAAACTCGTATTTGTCCATGTTTTATTTTAAATAAATATTTAAATTAAATTAAAAAAAAGTCCTTAAATGTTGGTTTCGATATCGAAGTCTAACACTCAGCCATTAATGGTGGCGTTGCATCATCCTGTACAGCAAAACACATAACAAATTTTGAATTGTTTTGATTTTCGCAAGTCGTGCGTGTAAAGGAAAAATTATTTTTTTCTTTTCATTCATATTCAATTTAACAATTCAGACCATAGATTCAATGCATTTTCAGTACATATACAAAATAAATATTTATACATAAATGTGTAAAGGAATCGTCATCATCAACACCAACATCGCCATGAATGTAACCAAAAACAACCAACCAGATAGGGGTCGGACAAGTGGACGGACACTATGTGTGTGAGTGTGTATCAGTCGAAAACACTTTGCATAAAAACAGACTTTTTGACTTGACTCCAAAATGTTTGTGTTTCCCTCATTTACGTTTTTACGAGATAAGCGGATAATGTGGGCGGAGTTGTTTTATAGATAATGACACTGAAAATGGGAAAAAGGATGTACCGCCGCAACAACAGCAGTGGCACGGACATGGGCACACAACAACGAAAACAGCCACACAACACAAAAAGAAACTTGCATCAACATTGAACAACATTTCATCCTTCATCATCATTTGGCATTAGCACACAGTGCGTATGTAAGTAAGTACGAGTACACTCGTTACACGTACGGGTACTTAAAAACTCACACTATGTTTACAGCAAGATGGTAATATAGGTCCAAATGTCTTTCATGACTGCAGTTGAGTAAACAGACCTCATCATAATCATGGTAATAATAAATATTATCATCATCGTCGTCGTCGTCGTCGTCGTCTTCATCGTCGTCTTGAACACCATCAACACATTAAAGAGATAAATTATATTTTTGAAAAACAGGTGAATATTTATTTATAATGTACTCTCATCATCATCACCATCATCGTCATCGTCGTCATCGCCAGCATTCTATACTGCAGAAATATTCACTGCCATCCATGCATCCAACCGTCCATCCTTTAGTGTTCGCTCGTTCTTCCTTTCATTCTTTCTTCTTTTAATTAATGGGGCTCATGGACAGAGTGAAGTGTTTCGTCGTTCGTTCCATGGTATCCAACCATATACGTAAGTACATTTGTCCATCCATTCTGTATATTTTGTGGTTCTTAACTAAGGGTTTACTCTTACTCGTACAAATAAGTAGGCGAGAATCAAATGTTTTCAGTTTTAGGCTGCAGATAGATATGCATATGTATAAGCAAGTATTAGTGTTATGTTTTGCATTATAATTTTAATTATAGCCTTTCATTATGTTGTGTTTTTCTTGTTTTTTTTCTCATTTTGTACTTAAATAACACAAGCCAAGACATTAAATTTATAATAACTCATTTAAATGAAAGATAATTTATTGCACGTACGAATAGAAGCCACAAGGAAAGTCCTTCAAATTTTGTAAAACTTGGAATAGTTTACATATACTTATGTATGTATTTTTGTGGGCTTACAGTAGATGTGTTTGCGATCTGTTGCATGTGTAAGATAAGTTAACAATACTGTTAACTGGCGGAAAATGTATTTTATTTATAACTGTTTGTATGTGTTTTAAAATTCACCAACATCGCACAGTGGGTTGGAGTAGATAAAATTTTGTGATGTATTTGTTTGAAATCTTTAAATGTAGGCTTTACACCAACACGAATCCATAGTAAGCTATGTAAAATGCCCAATATAAATACACTATGAACTTTTGTGCCAACTCAAATTATTTTGGCATAGTTATAACAGTTAAAGTATGGACAAATGCTTGTTTATTAGTGTACAAGTTCCACTCAGTCCATTATTTCTAATTTTCAGACTGACTGTATTTATTTTTTTTAACGATATGGAACTTTTTATTCATATTGTCGCCAAACCAACTTATGTTGCTACCTTTTTAATATTTGAGAACACTGCAGTAACATCGCATTTGAAAATAACGGTTATCTTCACAGAAGATAGATCATTGAAAGTTGCCATCGAGCATTATATTAAATTAATTAAGAAGGGCATTTTTTTTGTCGAAACAAGACTTTCTTAGCGTCCATTGTGTTAAAAGAACGGCTCGGGGAAATTGGGCCTACATCACTTTTTTTCCATTGGAAATCAATAAATAAGTAAATTTGTTTAGGTTTTCTATATCCCCATACTTTTTTTTTTTAAATATCTTAAAGTTCAATGGTATTATCGAGATAATTATACATATATGGACCACTGAATTCCATGATAGGGGAATGGGGGATTTTCTTATTTGAGTTTTTTGATTGTTATACACATAGGAATAACCAGAATCTCTCTTTGAAGGTCCCCAAGGAGATCACAACGTCCGAGAGATCACATATTTCCCGGACAATGCCATTGAACATCCATTCAGTGGTAGTAAATGTGAGAATTTGCAATGTTAAGTAACCTAATGACATGCTACCACCGCACAGTGTGACTTTTGCCACTTTTAGAATGCCAAAAGTCGTAACACTCAAATAAAAGTTGATATGGCAATGAAATTTAGCAATAATAATGATGATATCTATATGGAATTGGACACAAAAAATGGGCGTGGTCCGCCCACTTTTTTGACCACTCCCCATATAAGGTGTATTTTCAAAATATCATTATTTCTAATTTAATAGCACTTATTGGGGCGGTAAGAAATAGAAACAATTTTAATTTCACTAAATTTTTAGATACACACAAATGCCTTCAACTAGTAGTTGTTTTGAGATGATTAATATATATTTTTGAAAACAAATTTAAATTTCATATTAAAAAAAGCAATCTGGAAATAAAAATAATTACTCCGAGTCAATATCGTTTCCATATTCCGGTACGGATAATAAGCCAATAACTTATTTTGGTAATGCTCGTCGCTTTGTGCTAGTCGCTTTCCGCAAGCTGAATATAAAAGGGTCTGATGATATGAGCAATCTGTGCAACAAATCCAAATTACTTTCAATTCTATATGTGAGGGTATAGAGTTCTCGATAATTTCTTGCATCTTTGTTTCTGGACTCTTGAGCCTCTTCAGAAAGTTGACCAATAGGAATAATGGAAGACGCTATTATATCCTTTCCATGAAAAAGAACTTTATGCACACTCACTAGCATATTGTACCATGCATATTCTGATAAATACAGTTGTCTGGTATCTGTGACAAAGCGGTCAAAAGCTTTAGAATTAATTTGAAATCCACAGCCTATTCAGGAAAGTATTGTGTGAAACCTTTTCAACAGATTTATATTTATTTCAGTTATATCATTTGTATTGCCTGCTTATTGTTTTTGCAAATCAATTAAAAGACCATCACATCCCCATTTTATAATTGCATTTACATCTCCAATTTCGCGAACGGAGAGCAACACGTCCTCTTGTGCAGCACACAATCTTTTTAAACTGTGATCAACTCGCGATTCCAATCCAATCTCAGAAAAAGTTTTCGTTACGGTTATTTGTTCAGGGTAGTATAAAGCCTTTGATTTTTTTACACAGTTGTATGAAGGAAATATTTTTTGGCTTATTTCTGAAGTATGCTGCCTGATAAGGTTATAATCATTTGTTAAAAGACCTGTATCAATAATCATCGCAAGTCCATGATCTGGAGACTTTTCATGTTCGAGTTTTCTTTAATGCAGTGCCTCTTGGTCAAGGAGTCACGGCCAAGTCTTGTAGTATTTTTGCAGAATTTATTATTTCACATAATCTCAGTGTCATTTCCGCAGCCACTCACAATTGGTCATTATCAGTATTGCTCATAAGTTCCTTAGCTTTTCGCTTCTTTGAGCGCAAAGAAGATTCAGAAAAGTTTCTTTCAGGACTTCAATATATCGCGAGATGTACTTGCCCAAACATCAACAATTTAATCTGAAAAGTTCAGATCTTTTGACAACCATTTAGAATTTTGTTGGCAAAAAACTGCTATTTATTCGAGCATCATGTTACCATCTTGACCGAAAATCAAAAGAAAGTTTAATCACAAACTTTTTTAATTTATGGTGGTCCCCATCTTTTCCAATAATACTGCAAATGTGATCATTTTTGTCTTCTTTCTTGCTTATGAGCCAAACATCAAAGAGCGCATTTCGTGGAACTGCCATGTCAAAAATCAAAATATCACGAAAAGGAGCAAAAACTTATTGTTGAATCTGAAACTAGAAATATAAACCTTCAATCTCCATATAATCACTTAACAGAATTCTACAGAATCATGCAATAGTTTCTCTATCGAAAAACAAACATTTTTGGAAATCACTCAATTTTTAGTGATTGCATATTTTCATTGATTAAAAATTAAAATAATAAAGTTAAAGCTTCAGAAACTTACCAGTCTTAAAGAAAAGGTTCCAACTTAATTAAAGCAAAAAGAATTTTGTAAAAATATTATGCCAAAAAAAAGTAATGCCACCGCAAAGTTCAACAAAAAATGAAAACCATAAACAGATTTACTACACTTTTCACAATGACACAAGTTTGAAAACTGTTATTATGTTAATTGTTATTTTTTCTTTTTGATTTGAATACATTTTCGTATCATATGTACTCTTGTTTACCATTTGCTATAAATTCATAGCGATCGGAGACATTTTGTTTTTGGACTTTTGGCATCCTAAATGTGGAGAAAGTCACACTGTGCACCGATGCGTTTTACGGAGTAGGTAAAAGAAGTTACTGAAGCTCAAGACTACGGCTCTCTTAGTGACTTTGGCAGCGCCAAGAAACTAGGATCGGGCGCGGTGGCCTAATAAGCCACTTTCTTTAAACTAAACCAATTATTATGAAAACACGAAGAAAAGAAAAAAAAGAACCCCCCCCCGGGGGTCGTCAACCCCGCAAACTTTATAAGGACCATGATTTACGGATGTGCGCCTGGAATGTCCGAACTCTCTACAGAGAAGGTGCCTCTATCCCACTGGCGGATGTCCCCGACAAATAAAAGGCTGACATCACCTTAAAAAACTTAATTTCCCTTTTCACGTCATGAAGGAGATATGGTATAGCTTTTTGAGTTGTTGTGAATAAACACGCTTTCTATTATAGATTCACAACAAACGGCACCTACTTGTTTATCGACGAATGCGAACGTCACTGTTTGAGAAGCTTTTACGATTGACACTTATACTGCGAAGTTGCTGTAAACATCATCGAGGGTCCAGTAAAGAAAGAAAAAAATAGACGACAGGAGCCGGGATTCGAACAATGGTTCTTCGGCATGGTCGTCGCGTGTTCTAACCACTATGTAACGGCCGGTCCAGCGCCGGTCTGCCATCACCGCCATACATGAAATGCGTTGGACGAGACGGGGTGCTACCATGCCGAGAAACACGAATTTTTTTGTGGGTTCATAGTCGGCAAGAGACTTCGACGTCTGGTCTCGCGGTTTCACCCTGCAAGTGACCGAATAGCCACTATTCGCGATTTGTGTACACGCCCCAGCGGAAGACAAAGACGAGGACATTAAAGATGCATTCTATAAGCGCCAGGAGGAACCATATTCCCGCATAAAGATATCCACAAGGCAACCTGGATGCCCCCTGATCAAAATACAAGAAACCAAATTAATCACGTGATAATCGAAGGAAGGCATTTCTCAATCGTTATGGACGTGCGAGTAATGTGCGGTGCAAATATTGACCAGCACCTAGTTGCAGCCTAGGTACGCACGCGATTAAGCAGTGCTAAAAACACTCGTAATGAAACGCAAAGCAAGCTAGACATCACAAAGCTGCATATCACTGAGATAGCAAATGCCTACTCCAACCAACTCTCAATTACTTCGAACCATCCCCCCTAATTCTGATGTTCCCGACACCCAGTGGCAGCATTTTGCGAATTCTATGACAACTGCCCCAACGACCGTACTGGGTTGTGACAAGCCCAGCAACGATGAAAAAAGTCGCGAGGAAAAAGATGCTGAATACAGCGCAAAACTGCAGCCAGTGGCAATGCGTGCATTCACGGAGCGTTATTATGAGAAGAGACGGGAGATGTCACGCCTCTTCAGGCGGAAAAAGCGCCTGAGGAAGAAAAGAGAGAGCCAAGATATCAAAAACTACAGGGATAGAGGTGAGGCCCGAAAGTTCTACCAAAAGGTAGAAAGTAAATGTTTTGGAACAGGGATCCCCACTTGTAAGGACAGAAACGGAAATCAGGTCACGGACACTCAGAGTGCGCTTCAAATATGGTGGGAACACTTTCAATCTCTACTCGTTCCCGCAGGCAGCATAAGTGGCGAAATCACACCAATCATCGACGATGAAGGGACAGTCTACTAACCACCGAGCCAAAACGACATCAGCACGGCAATTGCACTGCTTAAAAATAATAAAGCTGCTGGAGCCGATGGACCGGCAGAGCTTTTTAAAGCCGGCGGCTATGAGCTGGTAACATGCATGCACGACCCCATAAACACGATTTGGCTTAAGGAATGCATGCCTGATGATTGGAATCCGAGTGTTCTATCTCGTGTGCTTAAGAAAGACGTTCCAAGTGTGTACCAATTATCGCGGGATCAGCCTTTTACCTATCGCATTCAATGTCCTGTCTAGTAGGTAATGTGAAAGTCTTAAGCGCATTCTGGCGAACCTAATTGGAACTTATCAGTGTGGCTTTAGACCTGGTAAATCCACTACCGATCAGATATTCACACTACGGCGAATCGTGGAGAAGACCCAAGAAATGCAGATCGACACCAACCACTAGTTCATCGATTGAAAAGCTGCATTCGACATTCCGATACGACAGAAAATATAAGATGCTCTAGCTGAGTTTGGTATCCCCGCGAAGCTAATACGACTTTGCGTGATGGCACTGAATGATACGAAGCCTTCAGTGAAAATTGGCAAAAATCTGACTGAGCCGTTTTCTACCAAGCGAGGCGTCAGACAATGCGATAGTCTGTCATGCGATCTCTTAAACTTCATAATGGAGATGGTCATGAGAAAGGCAGCCGTCAACACGAAAGGCACCATCCTTAACACAAGCCACATGTTGCTCGCATATTCCGATGATATAGGTTGTATTGGGCGAGGACTGCAGGTTGTTACTGTAGCCTTTTCGTGTATTGAAAGGCAGTCGGCGGAAGTGGGTGTGGTGATCAATGAGGATCAAACCAAGTTATTTGTTTCAACGAAAAATAAAAGTTTACTCGTTTGGGACGCTGCGTGAACGTTGACAACTATAAATTTTACGTGGTAGATGATTTTGTCTACCTTAGCTCCGCTATCGACGAACGAAGATCAAACTGTACTGCACTGATCCTACATGTCTTGCTGTACAGTGCTGAATCCTGGGTAATGACGCAGGCGGAACAATCTATTTTGGGAGTTTTCGAGAAAAAAATACTAAGCAAAGTTTTTGGACCCATCTTCGTGAACGGCGAGTACCGTCGTCGAATGAATCATGAGCTGTATGAGCTGTACAATGACATCGACGTAGTCATGCGTGTTCAAATAGACCGAATACACACGTTGTATCATTGCACCGGCTCTAAAAATCTTCGGAAATAAACTCGTTGGGTGGCGCAGAAGGGGCAACCAAAACTTCGATGAATAGACCAGGTGAAAGAGCTATTATCTAAACCTGGAGTGACGAACTATCTACAGAGGGCAAAATACCGAAGCACTTGGAATATTTTTCTATGTGCGGCTACTGATAGATACTAGAGATGGGCACGTGAGTAAATTTGACTCACGTTCACGCACGCTCACGTGATTGAAATTGTCAATCACGCACACTCACGCTCAAAAATTTTTTCGCTACTCACGTTCACTCACGCTCACGTGAGTAAATTTTGTACTCACGCACGTTCACGTGAGAGTGAATCACGACAATCACGCCAAATAAAAAGTAAAAAAAAAATTATTGTTATGTTTCTATAATTACACTATGCAACAAATGAAGACATTTTGCAAAATAAATACAAGAACTTGACAGTATAGGTTCGATTATACTATAGAAGGGAAATAAAACCATATACTCAGTTTGGCGAAATTGTTGACCAATTTTTTTTATGGACCCCAAAAGATTCTCGATGAATAACTTAACTATTTGGTAACCGATTTTGACAAACAGGTATGCGTTTCACTCACGAAAGCATGTATTTTGTGAATAAAATAGTAAACATTAGGGTGTCCTTAGAAAATACATAGTTGCTACAAACTTCTTCAAACTAAAAAAATAGTGAAAAAAAAATTTGCAATTTCGAGGCAAAACAGAACGATATGACGAGACAGTAATATAAATATGTATATCGATGGAAAGACAACAGTCTCTTTTTTCCAAATCCACTAAGAAATTTGTAATCTGTTGATATTAAACCACATTACTGGCTTATATGTGCGGAAAGGTACGAAAAACCGGTCTCATAGTAGTCTTTATGAGCAATTAAGGGTAAGGATCGGATTGTAATGATATGTTCACGAAAGTCGTTCAACGTTACCGTGGCTAAAATTTGGCGAACATTGTTAGTGAAAAATTTGGACTCCTTCAAAGTAATATTGCAAAAAGTGAAAAAAAAAAAATTTCTTACTCAATTTTATTAAAAAATATGCAGAAATAAGTAAAATTTTTGAAATACATATTTTATAATATTTGTGCGCAAAACTCACAGCTACATTATAACCGAATATAGTTTAGCGCTATCATGAAGTATCTGTTAGCTGTTGGACAAAAACTGACGACACCTTTATCCAAGGGGCTCACTGATTTTAAGAATCTTTTGGGGTCCATTAAAAAAAATTGGATACCAACCTCGCTAAACTGAGTGTAGGGTTTTATTACCCTTCGATCGTATAATCGAACCTATACTGTCAAGGTCTTGTTTTTTTTCACTGTTGCACTGTGTTATGTGCCTTCTGTAGTATAATACATTTTAAGTTTTAAAAATATAATAGATTAATATGGAAATAAATAAATTAAAGAACTCATGAATACATAACATCAAAATAAAATATAATAATTTTATTTATTTTATTTTACAAATAAAATTATTCTAAGAATTTTTGTGTAAAAATAAAATTTTTAGCAACAATGTCTTCACTTAAACGACTTTTTTTTCTTCTAATATTCTTTCTGACGTAGAAAACACCCTATTCACTTGAAGCCGAACTGCATGGGATAGATGTTTAAATTTAGTTATGACTTTTGGTTCACACATTTCTTCTGAGCAAATTTTACAAAGTTTTTCGTACCATAAAACGTATTTGCCTATTGTTGGACTTTAAGCAATCTTTGAAAGGATTTTAAAAAGTTAAAATCTATTAAAGCTATCTTAATAGATTAAACAAAATATTTTCCATTTTTTGGGTATCTGAATTGTGATTCATATAGTTATAAATATCATGATTTCAAATATGTTATCAGATTTTTTGCATCAGGCACAGTTTTTTAGTAATTTGAATTTTTTTCTCCTTTCCTTATGTTGCATTAAAATTCATTTTGTATATATGTTATGAAAACCTTATTAGATCCAACAGAATCTTTTTTATACCATCACCCTTAGGGATGAGGGTATATATCATTTGATACGACCCAAAAGTGTAACAGGTTTCTAGGTTTCTTAGAACCAAATTCGATTCATGACTTTTTAAGTCATTTGAGCCATGTCCGTCTGTCTGTCTGGTGGCTGTCCGGCTGGTTCGCACGATAACTTTCGAAAGACGCAACTAAATGTCTTGAAATTTTGCACGAGTTAATATTTTCCCAAAACTACTTACGGTATTGCAAATGGGCTACATGGCTCCGCCCCTTCTGGTACCTCCCATACAAATACATCATTCCGCCCACTTTAGAAATCGAGTTATAATATCAATACACCCAACGGGATCGTACCCAAATTCTGTACTTAGTAAAGCTATTACAGGATAAAGTTTTGGAAAAAAAATTGGAAGTCTAGCCACGCCCCTTCTGGTACCTCCCATACAAATTCACCTTTCCGCCCACTTTAGATATGGAGTAATAATATCAATAAATCCATCGCGCTAGTACCTTAATTCTTAATTTAGTAAAGCTATAGCAGGATACAGTTTTTGAGAAAAAAAAACTGAAGTCTACCAACGCCCCATCTGGTACCTCCCACATACATCTGGTACCGCCCACTTTAGAAATCGATTAATATTATTAAAAGACCTAACGCGATCGTGCCCAAATTCTGTATTTGGTAAAGTTTAAGCAAGACAAAGTTTTGGAGAAAAAATCTGGAAGTCTAGACACGCCCCTTCTGGTACCTCCCATACAAATGTACCACTCCGCCCACTTTAGAAATAGGGTAATAATATCAATACACTCGACACGATCGTGCCCAAATTCTGTATTTTGTTATGTTATAACAGGACAAAGTTTTGGGGAAAAAATTGGAAGTCTAGCGACGCCTCTGATGGTACCTCCCGTACAAGTGTACCTTTCGCCCACTTTAGGGATGTACTAATAATATCAGTACACCCAAGGCAATCGTGCCCAAATTCTGTAATTAGTGAAGCTATAACAGGATAAAGTAATGGAGAATAAATCTGGAATCCTAACCACACCCCTTCTCGTACCTCCCATACAAATGTACCACTCCGCCCCCTTTAGAAATCGAGTAATAATATCAATATAATAGAAAATTATTTGTTTTACTGAGGGTAAGGGTAAATGTAAGTTGGGTTGCCCGACTGAAACTTTCTAACTGGTTTTAATTACAAATCGGTTAATTTCAATAACTCAAGACTTAAACAATATCTTATATTGGGTGATGGTATTTATCAGTCAGTTCAACTGACTGAAATTTCTGTACTGGTTTTTTTTATTTTTTGTTTGATATTTTTGGTCAAATTCAGTGTATCACGCACTAAGATGACGCGTTTCGAACTCCATGACGAGTTCATCTTCAGACCCCTTATTTATTTATATTAATTAGTTATTATATATATTTTTTTTATTATACAAATATTATTAAACATTATATATTGTAATATTATTATAATATATTATTATATTTTATTACACTGTACTGACCAGATTCTGAAAAAAATAGCTCAAAAAAAATATACGTATCTCCCAGTTTTTCTAGATCAACTCATTTAAGTTTCTTGCGAGCAATTCAATTTTTGGAGCGAAGCTCTTATACAGCGACTCGAAAGTAAATTCTTCCTGTTCGCTGAACTCTGCGAGTTGTTAACAGAATTTGATGAATTTTTTTTAATATGTGTTTTAAATGGCCAGGAGCTGGATCTGACGAAGCAAAAATTTAAAATTTGTCACAAATTAAAAAAGTTTTAATTTTTGACAATTTGGGACAAATTTAATTTTTGAAAAATTTTATATTTAGGCTACGTAAGAACCCGCTCCAGACAATTTGAAAAATATTAAAAAAAAGTTAATCAAAATCTGTTGACATATTAAATTTGGGACAGATTTATTTTGTGACAAATATTAATTTTGGGCTTCGTCAGAACCCGCTCATGGCCATTTGAAAAACATTAAAATAAAATTCATCTAAATCTGTTAACAACGCACAGAATTCTGCGAACAGGAAGAAGTCACTTTCGAGTCGCTGTATAAGAGCTTCGCTCCAAAAATTGAATTGCCCGTAAAAAACTTAAATGAACTGATCCAGGAAAACTGGGAGATACGTATAATTTTATTTGAGCTATATTTTCAGAATCTGGTCAGTTTGATCATGGGTGAGACCAAAAGTTTAAATTTGTTTTACAGTGTTATATATTATATATATTTTTTTATATTATAATATTACAAAGAATAAAGTCACGATTTCCTAAAACATTCACACAAAAATTGAAATCTTTATCAATGTAATGACAAATGCAAATAACCAGTTCTTTGGTAAGCGCATTTTTTTTGCTTTGCGTGATTAGCGTGAGTAGCGTGATTCACGCAAAGTATGCACTCACGCACGCTCATGCACAAAAATATTTTTGATGCTCACGTTCATGCACGCTCACGTGAGCAAATTTCCAACTTACTCACATTCACGCGTGAATCACGCGTGATTCACGTGATTCACGCCAATCACGTGCCGAGTGCCCATCTCTAATAGATACATTTCTGATGTTGCTGCTATTAAAGAAGAAGAAACCAAATAAGTTATTTATATATTTTTTTAATTTATCTATAACATTTGAATTATACCGTTTTGTTACTAATAAACTGCTCTTCCCTAAGCGTCAAAATTTAGAAATACATACTTAACAACTTCTACTGTATCCTTTCCCAAAATAGCTGCTACTTAGATCACTTATAACAATTATCCTAAAAATTACTTCCATATATACATAAAAAAGTGCGTAGACCAGTAAGAAATCTACAGGAAACCCATACACGAAATTTGAAATATACCAAATACAGCAACAACGACTGCTCATATAAAGAAAGTCCTTTTTTTTCTCGCTTATACACATACTACGTATATAAACGCTTTCACTCGAACTGAAAGCAGAAAAACAAAAACCAAAATGGTTGATTGTATAGAAACATAGAATGAAGGCAATAACACAACAACTAAGGACCAAGGACTCTTTCCTAAGTAAACGATAATTTGTACATAGAACTCTTTGTATATGTTGACATTGCGTGCAGCACACACACACACAAACAGAAACTCACACACATACGTGATCACTTTTCAAAGGATGGTGTGTAATGGTAAGTCGGAGCTGCTCTCAGATTCATAGATACAATGTTGTGCGTGCTGAGTCAACAAATGAGTACGAAACCCCGTCGCCGTAAACACATTTCGAACCCTGTACTGTGACTGCGTTTAGGGGAAAACGTTAGAACAAATAACATCTTTTGTCTTTGTCTCGCCGCCGCTGCTGCCTCGCACCTACAATGAAAAGTAAAAGTGAAAAATTCAAACATTTCATTTTGGTTGTTGTGCGTAAAAGAAAAACAAATACACATATATTCAATAAGCATTGTAATGTTTAAGAATATGGTGCGAAGGCGAGTGAATGGGAGGTGCCCAATGGTACAAACGCTAAATTAATGTAATACATACAGTGACAGTACGATTGAAGCAACTATAAACTAGAAAAATTTAGTTTTGTTTTAATTTTTGACAATTAATATGACAAAGTATTTGGGGTTCATAATTCTATTAAAGTTTGAATTTAAACAACCACAGGTGACAATTTTTACGTAGTTTAGGCTTAGGATTAGAAAGTCGGGTATATCATTTTCGCAAAAACTTACATTTGACCCTTTAGTCAGTCAAATCAAGCTCCCACTGTATATAATATAACCGAATTCTTCTGGACTCCCAGGAAATGAGAATGTGGGCCATTAACAATGACGAAAAAACCAAAAAAAAACACAAACGACACAAAACATACCCGTTTCCAAACGACGATATTTCCAGTATCTACACCACAAACGTAAAATATACATCAGAATGCAAATTTCAACACTGACTCTTCTGGCTACCCCCTTCGCTGGCCCACAAAAGACCCCAATTTTTATCAATTTCCAAACTGACTAAATTCACAAATTTTTTAGTAGTTGGAGTTTGATAAATCGACCTTTTTCAAAGGAGGAGGGGGAATCGCTTATTCCCCCCCATAAGCCAACACAAAAGACGCAACAAAATAAAATTTCCCCTCCGCACACACTCTTGTCCACCGGGCGAAGTATAAATGATTTTACTCCTCCTCGGTCTAAATTAACAAAAAAAAAAACCAAACTCATTTGAAACCCTCTTTTGCCCGGCAACCATCATGTTGTGTTTTGCCCTTCGTTTGAACCATTTTCATGACGGTTTTAAAGCCGTTTTCTGATTGGATCATTTTGATGGAATGGGAAATTAAAAAATGTTTCTAGAGGTTTATTTACTTTAGTTACGCATCGTCTATTATTTGGACTATATCTCTATGAGAACAGTGGTGGTGGTGGTCTTATGTACACAGGAGGGTCTTTTACATAACGCCATTGTGTGTAGATGCTCTTGTACATACTAACAATGTTATATACAAAATACAAAAAAAAACACTGACTATTTAATTACGGAACACGTGTCGGTATAAAACAACCAAAAAAAAACAACTACATACGAACACGATGAGCTGTATCTGTTGTTAACACCAACCCATACTGACTGAATGCCTGTATCTACAAAAGCAAATAGAACAATTTCCATGGATAACATATGAGAGGCATGAGTAATTAGCTGTTGGCCAAGATGAGGCATGAAAATGCTTTAAGGCTCATTACAGCAATATTTAGCGAAAGTGAGAAATTTGCGTATACGAGATATTACTCACTGATTCTCATTGATTGTTATGTCGCCTAAGAGTCTGAGTTTAAAATGATAAATATTATAAAATTAAGGTAAACGTTGAGCGTTTATGTTTTAAACTAATATTGGTTTTTGTAGATTTCTTGAATATATTATATAAGAAAATTGCAAAACATTGGATTAATAAATATAAACAACAATGCCTTCTTCTTCTTATTTCATGGCAGCAACAACAGTAATTTATCTATCAGAAGCCGCACATAGAAAAATATTCGAAACGTTTCCGTATTTTGCGCTCCCTATATAGATTGTCACTGCAAGTTTAGATAACATATCTTTCACCTGGTCCACTCTACGAAGTTTTGGTCGTCCCTCCTGCGCTGCCCATCGAGTTTATTGTCGAAGACTTTTCGAGCTGGCATACGTGAACAACATGTGACTTTTGTTAAAGATGGCACATGTCGTGTTTACTACAGCAAGACAGCTTATCGCCTTTTCTGAAGCCTTGCTTAGTAGAAAATGACTCTGTAAGATTTGTGTCTATTTTCACTGAAGACTTCGTGTCAGTCAGTGTCATCCCGCAAAGTCGTATCAGCTTCGTGGGGATACCGAAGTCAGCCATAGCATCTAATAGTTTCTGTCGTATCGGACTGTCGAATGTAGCTAGTGGTTAAAGTGTGTAGTGTAAAGTGTGAATATCTGGTCGGTCGGTTGATAAGGTCCAATCAGTTTCGTTAAAATGAGCTTTAGTCTTACAGGACCTTGTATGCAATGGGTAAAAGGCTAATCACGTGATAGTTGGTACACACACTTTCTTAAGCACGGGACATAGGACACTCAGATTCCAATCATCGGGCATGCATTCCTTGAGCCAAATCGTATTTATGAGCTAGTGCATGTACGTTGACAGCTCATCGCCGCTGGGTTTTAAAAGCTCTGCCGGCAGTCCATCGGCTCCCGCTGCTTTGTTTTTTTTTTCAAGAGGTGCAATTGTTGTGCTTATATCGTTTGGCTCGGTGGTGGACAGTCTACTCTATCGTCGATGATTAGTATGATTTCGTCACTTATGCTGCCTTGAGGAACGAGCAGAAAACAAAAGTGTTTCCTCCACATTTGCAGCACACTCTGAAAGTCAGTGACCAGAATTCCGTCTCCGTCCTTACAGGTCAAAAATATTTGCTTTGACCTTTTGGTGGAACGTTCGAGCTTCACCTCTTTCCCTGTAATCGAAATCCTGTCTCTCTATTTAGGTTACTCAACATTTCGCCTTCTTACATTTGCTACCACTGAACGGATGTTCAGTACATGACCTCTCTGACATTGTGAGATGCTTGGGGACCTCCAAAGAAGGCTTTTGACTCAAATTAGAAAACCCCCCATTTCACAACAGTGACACTGATCGGTAAGCGATAAGCGCACAGTGTCCCGGCATTTCGCTTGGTCAAATCTTAGGAAACAAAATTTTTTCCCATTTTGTGTTATATATGTTTTTTTTTATTGTGGTCGTGCATTCTCGATATCAAATGTAGTCAATGAAATTTAACGACATTTTTTTGTGGAACATTTTCACTTTCTTTTTCGACTCCTTATGTGCCCTTTTCGTCCTTAGTTCGAGAAACATCACAAAAGCATCTCTAAATAGGACTTTAAAACATTTAAATGTTCTACAGTAATGTTGCTCCGAAAATTTTACTTGAGGTGATCTAAGACAAAAAATCGATATCTCCAACTTTTACTTATCATTTTGTCTCTTTTCAAAGCTCTGTGCACTAAAATAGTCTAAAGTATTTATCACTGTTTCATATTGTTTTAGCGCATTATTGATATCAGATGTTTTCAATGAATTCTATAGAGGTTTTTTGGTTTGTGGTACATTTAGCTACTCTATCTCGAACCCTTACGTGTCCTTTTTATCCTTATTTCGAGAATCGCTTTTGCTTAAAAAGTAAGTAAGATATCAGTAAGTGCCATTGCGGTTGCAATTACATTATAAGCGAAGTTTTATGCGAGCTTGATAACACGCTTGATTACAAAGTAAGTGACAATGTCATTAGCTGCCATTTTAATCGGAGTTATAATGAGTGGACGATATTTTGTACATTACACACGCATTACATTCTAAGTACTAAGATCCTCTCTTACAATGTCATACTGATGTCATGGATTACTAAATAGGTATTTCGATTCATTTACCGCTTAGTATGTTTCATGAATTTAGTGACGCTGATTTTCGTATACAAAACTTTGTCTTTTTAGTATTGATTTTCGGAATGATTCTCTCTTTGAAATTATATCTGTTGTGAAGAACTTAATAAATATATATATTTCCATAGTTACTAGAAAGAACATAAGGCGTAATACATATATATTAACACATAGCAAATATCACGTATACGGTATACCTCTTATACAGTTCATGAGATACAGCCGTTTAAAGTTTCTAGTTGTGTACCACCCTCAATAAACTGATCCTGCCTATTTGTTGTTGGGTCACGAACTATGCTGCAAAATGCATCAACACAAATTTTCAAGGCGATTGGCAAAACGGATATTGCGGTTTCAGAAATACGGTCCAATGGGCCCACTTGATATAACAAAAATTAAAATATCCTATTTTTACCACCGACTATACAGCCACATTCTGTGAAAATTTCAAACCTATTGGTCAAGTCTTTTTCGAGTCCATACGGTACTGATAATGCAAACAAACAAAGACAAACTCATTTTCATATAAATACATTTGATATTTGTCCTCTTTGGGGCACGGCTTGAAGTCGTCCGATTTTGCTCAAATTTTTGACCATAGCTATTTTATCACACCTGACACAATATTCGGCTCGAACATTACAGATAATCCAAAGTTGTGTTTTTGCTGCCACCCTTATATATGTAAAACCTTCCCATTTCCTAAGTTTCCTAATTACATTTATATATATGTCTATGTCTTTATTAGATACTCAACAAAAAGGGGTTCCTTATATATTTCACTTCGTCATGAATCGATCCTCCCATCCCACACACCTGACAAGCATTTACGCATCTCTTTTAATGCTCACAGCTTATGTACGACAGTTTTTGCGTGTTTTATGCAAATTTGCTTAAGTCAGTTGGGCCAAGAGCACTGCCAAAGTTTTTCTGCTTCCTCGAGTCGCACTGAAGATAAAAGAGACCTTAACACGCACAAACTCCTTGGAGGGCACAAACGAAAAACAGGAAGTCTTAGTAACCCAACCACGCAACCCAACCAATACCATCGATAGATAGTCCTGCCCTCCAAACACATTTACTCGTACTCTTTGGGATGGTTGGTTGTCTTGCCGTGGCGACGAATTATGTCTGACTTCTAAGACTAAGATTTTGTGGCTGCGTGTTAAAATCGTGGTAGATTTTGTAAATATTTAAGGAAGTAAGGAAACAACACAATCGGGTATTCAAAATATTGATGATGAAGATGAAGTCGGTCTGCCTGCCGCCATATAAGGGGAAAATTGTGAATGAAATACGAAGAATAACTTTTTTACTACATATCGCACAACAATACCACTGACTGTTCACAGGTTACGGATGCAGTCAAATTCTTTACTACATGTTGCGCGGTGATAATGATCGCGGCGTTTTTTTTTTGTAACTTGTAATTATTGTCATTACTTCATTACTAGAGCGTAACAAACAAGAAGAGAAATTATTCAAAAATAGTCTTACTCAAAACTGGACGTTGTGATGAGGTTGCCAGATTGATGAAGTTTTTAATGAGGATTTGTTTTGTTTTTGAAAATTTACCCTTAAACGGTAATAAGAAAAATCTGAGTAGTCGTCTCACTCGTATTGCTGATAGAAATTATTCCAAAATAGTCTTATAACAACTGGACGATTTGATGGGGTTGCCAGATTGAAGAAGTTTCAATGAAGATTTGTTGTATTTTTGAAAATTTACTTTAAATAGGTAATAAGGAAAATCACCTGAGTAGTCGTCTCAGCCGTCTCATTGATAGAAGAAGTTTTTATAGTATAATTTTTGGAAAAGTTGTTTTCATCTCACACCTTAAGAAAAAAATTGCTGCGAGGACATCTTATCATAAAAGGTGGTTAATTTTTAAGAGCCAATGTTGAATTGAATAAAACACAAATTATTTAGGAAATTATTGTCATTTCTTTTTATTATGAAATGTATGGAACAAAATATCGGCCAAATGCCCTCCACTACCTCGGCGGCATACCTCCATCCGATTGTCCGATCGATGACGCTGAGGCATAATTGAGGTTTTATTGTTGCTGGTTCATCAACATACACCTTTTCTTTCAAATAACCCCAAAGAAAGAAGTCGAACGGTGTCAAATCACATATATTGGCGGCCAATTGACATCGACACCACGTGAGATAACACGGCCATCGAATTTTTCGCGCAAAAGAGCCATTGTTTCGTTAGATGTGTGACAAGTGGTACCGTCCTGTTGAAACCACATATCGTCCACATCCATATCTTCCAATTCGGGCCCTAAAAATCATCTCACGATAGCGAAAGAGCCATTGTTTCGTTAGATGTGTGACAAGTGGTACCGTCCTGTTGAAACCACATATCGTCCACATCCATATCTTCCAATTCGGGCCATAAAAATCATCTCACGATAGCGAATACCTTTCACAGTAACTTCCTGACCGGCCTCATTTTCGAAAAAATACGGCCCGATGATGCCGCCAGACCATTAACCGCACCAAACGGTCACTCTTTGTGGGTGCATTGATTTTTCGACAATCACTCTTGGATTATCATTGAAAATGTGCCTCATTACTAAAGGTGATTTTTTCGAAAACTGATCATCCACTGTTACCAGTTCTTGCCACTATTCTGACCATTGACAATGTTTGGAATGGTCAAGAGGCTTTAGTTCTTGAGTCAATTGAACCTTGTGAGCGTGTAAATGTTACTCTTTATGTATAATGTATATTAACGACGAGCGTAAGAGGTGCAATTGTTGGGCACGACGACGAGTTGAGGTGGCCACACTATCGCGAACAGCAGCAATATTTTCTGCAGTACGAGCCGTACGCGCATGCACTGGTGTTTTCACATCTCCTACAGACCCGGTTTGCTCAAACTTTTGCACGATTTTTCCGATTGTACGCACATTTGGACGATAATTGCCCAAAAAAATCAGAAAGTGCACTATGTACATTTTGATTAGAACGCCCATTTTCATAATAAGCCAGAATAACTTTAACGCGTTGCTCGATTGTGTATCTTTTCATGATTCAAATGGCGTTAGTCTGAAATTGAGAAATGTCAAATGAAATGCAGAAAATAACTTGACGTTTAGATGTGGTTCACATTCAACATCGGCCCTTACAATTTAACCACCCTTTATATTCCTCTTTATTATATATGTCGTAGTCGAATTTCTACAACATTCAACTGTTTTTTTGTATTTGAATAAAATTTGTAACAATTAACAGAAATGTTTAGTGTTGAGAATTTTATTTCATCTGATGAAGAAGAACATAATAGGAGAAAGGACACTCGTATTTCAGTATCACAAACGACATCAGCGATGTCATATTTGAAAAACTACAAAGATTCGACGTGACTACGACAATAAGGTAGATTATATAAAATCTTTCCACATATAATTTAAATTTTCACTAAATGATTAATATTTCCTCTTGTCTGGCAACTCTTCACCTAGTGTTATGCATCACATGTGCACAATTTTTTTTTTTTTGCCTTAACTCTGCTTAAAACTTTGCGTGTCTTATCGAAGTTTGTATCATTGTATCCTGCGGGAATATTTCATTCATTGCGCGTCTTGTTTTGGGGCGTAAATGGTGTTACTTTAATGCGAAATCGCGTAGCTGCCTTCTTTTCGTGCAAAAAAACACTCTTTTTTTTTGCTTTGGTTGCAAAGATGTCATGTTACATAACAGTATGTACATATGGCCCGTGTTATTTATGCATGTACATAGCATTCAATGTACAATCATTTATTACCCTGTACAGGGGTGCATAATTTGTTTGGTATGTTGTCCGCCACTTTTTGTTTTATATTATTTTTTTTTGCTTTTTACCAACAAATTTCATATAAAACTCTCTATCCCATTCATGCAACTGTTGTGACTGACGACACTCTTTTGCCAGCCATATTTGAAGGTCAAATTTATGTGATTCATTCAAATACTCTGGGACCGGCTTATTATGTCCGTATGCATGAGTCATAATTATAATAATAATCATCACATCTTCGTTATTGCATTTGGGATCATATTCGTAACATGTGTGAAAATTAATGTTTAAATTTATATGTTAGTGCAACTAAGTTAACAAAAAATCATCCCTTGTTCTCTAAGAAAGCTTAACTCGAAATGGAATGAATTTGTGTGTCCGTTCGGGGCTTTTCTGTCTTCAGTGCAGGTGCATTTAATGGGTATGATGCCATTTGTGGTTACCTTCCTTTTTGTGTGTGTGTGTGTTAGTTTCTTTTTTCTACGTTTTGTTTTCAGTTCTTTGGATTTTTGTTCCATTTTTATTCTATAATTAGGTCATTAAAAGGGAATCATCGATATGGGGTATCCTTGATCTTTGTTATTGTGGCGTAGTATATAGAAAGATCTCGTTATGAAGCTTTGTGGTGTGGTTTTTTTGTTGTGAGTTGGGAAACCCAGCAACAATTTTCGGATCAGTAAAAGTAGACTGGCATTTCGTTTTCTGCACTACTGCTCCAATTGGTCTCACGAAATTTTTTTGAGTTGCCAATTGAAATCATTGTCGAAAATCATAAAACAAAAATGAGACACATCGCGCGACGGCTCCCTCATAACACGCTGTGACACAAAATGGATGTAATTGTCTGGGGCGACAGAATTCCTTTACGAAATGAAAGCCTTCGATGGGTCGAAAAATTTTTTATGGGCCGGTGAAATTTTCAGGTTAACCTAAATAGAGTTTTAAATACAGTTGAACTTCTCTATAGCGGATTTCTCTTTATAACAATTATTTTTTTAAACACAGCATTTTCCTGACGTTTTTCATACATTTTTACCTCTCTATAACGTAGAAATCGGCGATCCCCAGTGACTACTTTATAGAGATGTTACACTGTAGGTCTTAAAAAACTATGTTTCTTAACGAGAAATTTTTTATGGACAATTTAAAGTCCATATATCGACCTCATTATATCCTTATTTCTAGCAACGTCAGAAAAGGACATCAAACTGAAACTTTACAACATTCAAATGTTCTCAGAAAATTATTGTTGGGGTGCTCTCTAAGACCATATATCGATATATCCAACATTTACCAATGATTTTGTCTCAATTCAAAACACTGTAAGAACAGTAGGGCTGCAGTGAAATGTATAGACAAATTTTTTTACTGAAATTTAAAAATGCCCGACCGGAATATTTTGTATCTTGATATTAAAAATTCATGACGGAAATGTTAGCAATATTGGACAAATATTTCCCGTCCCCTAAAAAGGTCAAAGGTTAATAGTAAATCCTACTAATCCTTACTAATGTTCGATTAAGCAATAGTATTTTTGTCTCTTGTAGTTCAACCAAAACGCACGATGTTAGTTGTAAATAAAACAAATATTTTTTAGAGAATTTTCTCAATATTTTTTTTATTATTATATAAGGGCCTATGCCCCCTCAAACATTATAAGGGCCATGATTTATGGGTAGGCACCTGGAATGTCCGAACTCTATACAGAAATGGTGCCTCAATCCAATTGGCGGATGTCCTCGACAAATACAAGGCTGACATCACCGCCATACAGGAAATGAGATGGATGGAACGGGGATGCACACGACGAAAGAACTGTGACATCTTTTACAGCTGCCATGCAGAAAGACACGAATTTGGATGTGGTTTCATAGCCGTCAAGAGACTTCGACACCTGGTCTCGCGCTTTAAACCTGTAAGGGACCGAATAGCCACTATTCACATCCGGGCGAAATATTTTTACATTACGCTAATTTGTGTACACGCATTCTATAATCGCCTGGAGGAGATATATGACCGCTGCCCTGCACATGACATTAAAATTGTTCTGGAAAATTTGATTGTTAAAATAGGGATGGTTCAGCAGTCGTAAAATTCAGTCCACACAACAACACCTCCAATAACGGATTAAGACTGGTTAGTTTCGCGTCGGCATGAAACATAGTTGTGAGTGGAATCAGATTCCCGCATAAAGATATCCACAAGGCAACCTGAATATCCCCTGATTAAAATACAGAAGGCATGCCTCAAGCGTTATGGACTTGCGTGTGATGCGCGGTGCAAACATTGACTCCGATCACCTTCAGTTGCAGCCAAGGTACGCACACGATTAAGTAGTGTTAAAAACTGAGATAGCCAATGCCTACTTCAGCCAACTCTCTAAATTACTTCAAACAAACCCCCCTAGTTCTGATGTTCCCGACACACAGTGGCAGCATATTGCGAATTATATGATCACTGCCTCAACGACCGTACTGGGTTATGAAAAACCACGCTGAGACAAGCCCTGGTACGAAAAATAATAAAGTTTCGGAAACCGATGGACTACCGGCAGAGCTCTTAAAAGTCGGCGGCGAAGAGCAGGCAGCATGAATGCACCAGCTCATAAATATAACTTGGCTAGAGGAATGCATGTCCGATGATTGGAATCTGAGTGTTCTATGTCTAGTGTGTTATGTGAAAGACTAAAGCCCATTCTGGCGAACATGATTGGACCAGTGTGGCTTTATACCTGGTAAATCCACGAACGACCAGATATTCACACTACGACAAATCCTGGAGAAGACCCAAGAAATTCAGATCGACACCTACCATATGTTCGCCGACTACAAAGCTGCATTCGACAGTTTGATACGACAGAAATTGTTAGATGCTATGGCTGGGACCGACCGTGGCATAGTGGTTAGAACACGCGACTACCATGCGGGAGATCACAGGCTCAACTCCTGGCTCCAGTCATCTTAAAAAAAAAAGAAAAGAAAAATTCATTGTCGGCTCCCGTCGAATGTTGTTGACAGCAACTAAGCAGTATAAGTGTCGAGTCAATCGGCATGTCTAGTAAGATCTTCTCAAACAGTGACGTTCGCATTCGTCGATAAACAAGTAGGTGCCAATAGTTGTGAATCTAAAAACAGAAAGAGTGTTAATTCGCAACAACGCGAGAAGCTATCCCATACCTCATTCATGGGGTGTACAAGGAAATTAAGTAAGTAAGTATGGCTGAGTTTGGTATCCCCGCGAAGCTAATACGACTTTGCGCGATGACACAGACTAACACGAAGTCTTCAGTGACAATTGGCAAAAATCTGACAGAGCCATTTTCTACCAAGCGAAGCTTTAGACAAGGCGATCGTCTGTCATGCGATTTCTTTAATATAAACATGGAGATGATCATGCGGAAGGCAGCAGTAAACACGACTGGTACCATCTTTAACAAAAGCAATATGCTGCTCGCGTATGCCGATGATGTAGATATCATTGGCCGAGCACTGCGGGATGTTACTGCGGCCTTTTTGAACATTGAGAATCAGTCGGAAGAAGTGGGTCTGGTGATTAATGAGGACGAAACAAAGTTATTTGTTTCAACGTTTAGGATGCTGCGTGAAGTTGAAAACTATAACTTTAAAGTGGTAGATGATTTTGTCTACCTCGGCTCCGTCATAAACAAAAATAATAATGTCAGCCTGGAAATCAAGAAAAGAGTATTGATCGGAACTGCTGCTACTATGCGCTGAGCAAGCGTTTAAATGATAAAGCCCTCTCTCGACGAACGTAGATCCAACTCTACCAGACACTGATCCTTTCTTACAATACAGAGCAGAATCCTGGGTAATGACGCAGGCGGATCAATCTATTCTGGCAGTTTTCGAGAGAAAAATACGTGGTAAAATATTTGGACCCATCATCGTTGACGCCGAGTACCGTCTTCGAATGAATCATGAGCTGTATGAGCTGTACAACGACATCGACCTTGTCAAGCGCGTTCAAACACATCGAATTGCGCTGGCTTGGACAAGTTGTACGAAAGGATGAAAATGTTAAATCTGAAAAGGTTTTTGTCAATAAACTCGATGAGCGGCACAAGAGAGGGCGACCAAAACTTCGTTGGATGGACGAGGTGACAGAGCTGTTATCTACACTTGGTGTGACTAACTATCTGCGGAGCGCAAAAGACCGAATCGCTTGGAATTCTTTTTAACTAGCGCCTACTAATAGATGAATTTCTGTTGCTGCTGCCAATTAAGAAGAAGAAGAAGGGTCTATGACAGTTATGTGTGAAACAAAATATTGACCAAATGCTCTCCACGGTTTAGGTGACACACCTATGTCCGATGTTACACATTTTCAACGACTCTGGGACTTAATTGAGGTTCAATGTCGTTTATGTGCCGAATTATCTTATCCTTTAGCTCTTGAATTGTTCTTGTTCTTTTGAAATATCCCTAAAGAAAGAAGTCCAAAGGTTTCAAATCGCATGATCGTGGCGACAAGACGTGAGATGACACGTCCATTAAAAAAACCATTGTTTCGTTGGCCCTATGGCAGTGGCACCATCCTTTTGGAACCACATATCGTCCATATTCTCAATATCTGGCCACAAGAAGTTCTTTATCTTCTCGCGATAGCGAACGCCATTCATGGTAACTACTTCGCCCACCTCATATCGGCGCGATGACGTCGCCAGCCTCAAAAACCGCTCCGAACACTACTCTTTTTCGATGCATTGGCTTTTACACAATAACCGCTGGTGGATTCTCATTTGCCCAAATGCGGCAGCTTGTTAACGAATCCACTAAGGTGAAAGTGTGCCATGTCGCAATTATGATTTTCTCAAGAAGTGCATGAAATGAATTTTGATTTGAACGTCCATATTCGTAACAGGCTTCGATGGTTGAATTTGTCGAACACTAAAACAAAGAACTAAGTTGGGCAAAAAACTTGCCTTTAGGTTATTTTGAGAGGGAGGCACCAGAGGGAGTAGGCGAATATAGTCCATAATCATTCCTGAGACAAACTCTCAACAGGTGCAGTAGGGGTGTTGCAAAGGTTTCGGTTTTCTGAGGTTTCTAAAGCAAATTCAAATATCCCCCAATTGTTCATTGGTACCAGATGGGGTGGAGCTTTTCTACCCATTTACAATCCCATTACTTCATTTTAGAAAATATTAATACTGGTACATTTTTATAAGTATCAGTAAAGGATCGAATTATCCTGCCCATCAGCCGGCCAGCCAGACGGACATGGCTCAATCGTCTTAAAAAGTACTGAAACGAATTTGGTAAAACTGAGCAAAACTTCAAATTAAACATACTAGCGGTTTTCACCCTTTTTAGCAAATTACCCTTGTACACCTTGTTAATATGGTTAATGTAGTTAATGTACTAACATTTACAACACTGCAACAACAAAATGTACTAGACTACAATTTACTACGCCGTGGTTAAAAAATCACGGAAAAAGCTGTAGTAAACATGTGTGATAAATTTACCAGAATGAAACAGCTGATCTTCAAAAACATATGCTGGCAAAAACATTTTGTTTGATATTTATTTTAAATTTTGTGATAACTATTAAAAGAATTTAGAAGAATATGGATAACAACATAAAGTTTTTACGTATTTAAGCATTTGAACTGACAAAGACCGAAACAAAAATCAGCTGATTCATAAGTTTACAATACATCCGAAAAAGACGCTCATGCTTTGTAGTATAAAATGGTAGTAAATAAAACAGGGTTGTAAAGTTAACTCAAAGGGTGAAAACCGCTACTATGTTGTTCTAACACAAAACAAGAATTTAATTACTTGTATTATTTAGAAATTTTACAACAAATTTCTGAACAAATCTGGTAGCAGCGTTCAACTCGTCATATTTTCCAACCAACAGAGTTAAAAAGTCATATTTTTTTCGAGATCTGAAATGTTGCCAATATTAGTTTATATCAAAAAAACTCGAAATTTTCTTTATATGCCTCGAAAATATTACTGGGATTCTAGCCATAAGATATTATTCCATATGGTACCATTATCAACATCAATAACTTATACACACGTACACATAACTATCGCCACACATATGTTGATCAGTTGTGCCGAACTTACTCTACATCTACATGCTCATTCTATGCGCCGTCCTGTATATGTTAATAATCCTTTTGATACTACTTTTATTATTTTGAATTCTGTCATTTTCTAGACCTTCGTAATAAAATACTATTAAGTCTGGCACAAAAGAACATCGCAAATTTGCCTGTTTTTATTTGCGTTTTAGAATAAAATCACCGAGAAACAAAACAAAAAATTTAAGAAAGATATTCAGTCAATGATATTACGCAATTTTATATTCCTCAGCAATTCTTCTACATACCTACCTACCTACCTGCCTGACTTTTTACGCGGCGGTTGTTTATAAACAAGAAATACACACAATGCGGCAAAAAATAAAAACAGAAAACATTGCTTAGAATTATGAAACAGGTTTCGTTCATGTGATTCATTAAGACGAAACTACTATTGTACACAGTGAAAGGATACGCAGGAGATTTGTGTGCGCGTTGTCTTTGCGACTGGGAGAGAGAAACTACGCAGTTTCTGTGCTAATAACATATCTGACCTATGTATGGGAATGTGTTTATACATTAGCAGAATGTGCGTTAAAAATGTCATAGGGGGATAAAATAGCAACATTGCCAGCAAGGACCTCTCAAGACGATCAATGATCACAATTAATTTAGTCGTAAAGAAACCATTAAAGTAGACATTAAAAGTTTTATGTTTCTCCGTAGCGGAATGTTGGATATATTTTTAAGTGAAGGAAAAGGAACTAGAGGATTACGCTGTTGAACGGAAAAACTTGTTTTCATTCAACGATGTTTATCATCAGGACATCGGCCAGACATAAAAAACAAACGTATGTGGAAGCAGCAATTTTGATGGGATATAAGATAAACTGACATCACTCATTGACATTTTAATTAATTATGTACAAAGTTTTGTAGCACCATAATGTGAGAAGCTTTAACAGGCAATTCAACACTTGGCAGCCACATTCGGGGCAAAAATAAGCGCTGCTCAAGTATGACTGAGGATCATCTAAAAGCTGTGTTCATGATCAAGTTTATCAGGATTGCCAATGGCAATTCTGTAATCCTAATAACGTGGATCAGACACAGAGTGAGATACAGCTGTTGTTAACTAACTTATATGTGTAAACTAATAACAGATGTCCAGCTCAAGGTTATATTTTTTGTGGTTGACAACAAAAATTAATTTCGTGTTAAGGGAAAGTCCTTTACGCAAATCTTGACGGAAGGGACCGGCCGTGGCATAGTGGTTAGAACACGCGACTACCATGCGGGAGATCGTAAGTTCAAACCTGGCTCCAGTCATCTAAAAAGAAAAAAAATAAATAAAATTTTCTTTCATTGTCGGCTCGCCTCGAATGTTGTTGACAGCAACTTCGCAGTATTAAGCGTCGATTCAATCGTCGTGTCTAGTAAGAGCTTCTCAAGCAGTGACGTTCGCATTCGTCGATAAACAAGTAGGTGCCGTTAGTTGAGAATCAAAAAAAAAATAGAAAGCGTGTTAATTTACAACAACGCGAGAAGCTATCCCATACCTCATTCATGGGGTGCAAAGGGAAATTAATTTTTTTTTTTTAAGTAAATCTTGACGGATATTCTTAAATGGATCTTGATTGCACCAATATTTTCAAAGAGCAAGAAATAGATGTCTGAATTTCAAAGTGATGGTATAGAAGTCAAATACTTCGAACCTTTTGGTCTTTGAAATAAAGCTCCTAAGAAATATGGCTGTACTATGGCATCGGCATAGCTGCTGCTCATTCTGAGTATTTTACTAACTAAAAATATTTATACCATAACCGTAAGGGATAAGGTATATATATATCAGTGTAGGGCTTTAAGCAGATGTGTTAGACCCAAGTATCTTAAGACCAAATTGAGCCAAGAAGTAAAAGACGAAGAATATTTTCCAAAAAGAAAATATAGAATTGTAAATGGGCAGAATAGTCCCACTCCTTCTGGTACCTCCATTGCAAATATATTTAATATTACTTCAATCACTTTCAAACGACTGAAGGATATTTGAGTTTGGTCACTTCAATTGTCTTGTAATATTAGACCACCTCACAGAAAAACAAAGCCTTCGCCACACCTTCTGGTACCTCCCATACCAATGACATCATACTTGTACTAATGCACATGGGTGGCAGCTAAAATTCAACTTTGGATTTTCGGTAACCCCCGAGGGGTTGCTCAAAATTTGAACAAAATCGGACGATTTTAACTCATGTCCCAAAGAGTTCAAATGTCAAATATATATATATAAAAATTAGTTTGTGTTTCTTTATTTATAATTTTGAGTACCGTACAGACTGGAAACGACTTGACCAATATTTTTAAAATGTAGCTGTGTGGTCGGTGGTAAAAATATGGTTCTTGCATTTTTGGTCAAATGAGTGTGTCCCCGCCTATTGGACACTATTTTTGAAACCGCAATATTTGAAAGACTGTTTTTACAATCGCCTTGAAAATTTGTTTGGGTGAAGTTGGCAGCAAAGTTCGTGATCCAAAATTGGCGGGAACGGGTCAGTGAGCGTGGTATAAAACTTGAAACTATAAACGGATGGATCTCATGAACAATAAGAGGTATAAAGCTAATAGTAAGTATGTGTTGTTGGTACAGTATTAACTACAGCCAGGGTTGTAACAGCCATAATAATATTTTGATCGTCCTGAAAACTGCACTGTATAGTAGAGATATAATCAACAACTGACCAGATATTCACAAGTCCTGGAAAAGACCCAAGAGAAATAGATCGACACGTACCATCTTTTTGTCGACTATAAAGCTGCCTTCGACAGCCCGATACGGCAGAAATTACTGGAAGCCATGACAGAGTTTGATATTCCAGAGTAGCAGATACGCCTTTTCGGAATGATGCTGACTGACACGAAGTCTTCAGTGTAGATTGGTAAAGGACCTTACCGAGCCATTCTATACCAGTCGGGGCCTAAAACAAGTCGACGGCCTTTCGTTTGATCTCTACAACATAGTGATGGAGATGATAATAGGACAGCTGCACTAAACACGAATGACACGATATTCAACAAAAACCACATGCTACTCGCGTACGCTGATGACGTAGACATCATCGGTCGAAAACTGTGGGATGTGGCTGCAGCCTTTTCAAGTATACAGAAGGAATCAGCGAAAATGGGTCTAATGGTGAACGAGGATAAACAAAGTAATCAGTTTCAACGAACAAAGAATCTACTCGTTTGGGAGACTGCATGAACATTAACAACTATAATTTTGAGGTGGTAGATAATATTATCTACCTAGGCTCCGCCATTAAAAAAACAAATAATGTCAGCCTCGAAATCCAGAGAAGAATCCTGCTTGCTAATGAATGCTACTACGGACTAAGCAAGCGCTTTAATGTCACAGCCCTCTCTCGCCGAAGTAAAATCCAACTATACCATATACTTGTTCTATCTGTCTTGATATATGGTTCAGAATCCTGGGTTATAACACAAGCGGTTGAATCGATTCTGGCAGTAATCGAGAGAGAAATACTTCGTAAAATATATGGTCCCATCATCGTTAACGGAGAATATCGCCGTAGAATGACCTGATCAGAAATGTCTTCGACAATAAACTCGATGAACGGCGCAGAAGAGAGCGACCAAAACTTCGTTGAAAAGTCCAGGTTACTGAGAACCTTGCAAAACTTGGTGTGACTAACTGGAGAAGAAGCGCAAAAGATCGAAGCGCTTATAATAATTTTCTACGTGCGGTATATAATCCAACAGGATTGCAAAAAAGTGCCAGCTAAGTAATTAAGCAGAGATAGAACCAGGATATTTGGAACCAAGTTGGCCGCCCACACACGTCAATATTTGTCTATGAATCGAACATTAGTAAAAAAAATAGGTTTTTATAAAGATTTACTAATAATCTGACCATTGACCTCTTGGCCTCTATTACTATACTTATCCATACATATTTACATGATCAATTGAAATTTTGGTACTAAGATCAAGGGACAGCCAAGTTGCATTATGGATATCTTTATGCTAAAATGTGGTTCCACTAATTGCCACGTTCCTTGCCGATGCGAAGCTAACCAGTATTAACCTTTTGTCGGACGTTTTGGTATGTAGACTGAATTTTTCGATCGATGGACCAAAAACAGCTTCCCTTCCTCTAGCTTTGCATTAAATTCTCCTAGAGTAATTTGTATGTCCTGACCAGCGGTCATATGTTTCATCTAGGTTACGAGTACCTGACATATATTGTATTTTTAATCTCATCGTCTTTACATTCCATGCTCGACATTCAGCGTGATGACTAAATAAATCCCCTTGCTTAGGATTGTGGCTATTCGATCACTCATTGGATAAAACCGGGAGACAAGATATTAAAGTATCTTGCCAATTACAAATCCACATCCGAATTTGTGGGTTTCCGCATAAAAGTTATAGTAGATGTCGCAACATTTACGTCCCGTGCATTGCCATCCTGTCCATTTCATCTGCTGGATGGAGGTGGTGTAAGCCTTGTACTTGTCAAGGACATCCGCCAGGATAGTGGCACCTTTTCTATAGAGAGTTCGGAAATTCCAGATGCATATTCCTAAATCATGATCCTTATAACTTTGTGGGGTCGTCAAAATCTACAATGTTCTAAAATCTACAAATGACAGTGTATATCAATATACGGACAAATATGGCCAGAGCTTTAGCAAATTATGATGACTGTTGATGTTTTCTACTCCTCCATAAGGCTGTAGTTACATCTATAACTACCATCTAACAGAAACTCGACCCTTATTAAACCCATGCTGTACATACACTATATCGACTACTGCCTAAATGAACCTCACAGTTAATATGTCAACAACTGAAAACGAATGCAATTACGATTAATGATTCGCCTGCATCATTCGAAAAATTACATCCTTTTAGTCGTCATTTACACAAATTGACCAACAAGCAAATTGTGTACACTGGCGGAAGGGGTGACGAAGCGACGTAAGCGAGTCGCCGCCATCAAAAGGTGCCAAAATGATAATTCCAAAAATGTTTTTTTTTTAATTTAAATAAATGTATTCCCATGAACCCGTCCCCCGTCACCCCTCCTCCACCTAACACAGGCCTCTGTATGCTGTGCGCAAACATTTTAAAGTGACATTATAACACTTTTTTGTGAATTTTGCACATTTTGTCCATAAAATGGAAATGTTGCTACAAAATGCATGAACATAATTTCCTTTAGTTTCGTTTCATTTACATTAACCGCGCAACGACCGCCAGCCAGCGTCCGATGCTAAAGTGGAAACATCGGGCGGGCATCATGAATGGAATTTATGCAACATACGTAGTTGTGTCTCAACATAATTTAAGCAAATTAATGTTCAAGTTGCAGCGACATTACGAGCGACAATAAACGCTCAATGGTCTACGGAGTGTCCGTCCGTCCGCCCGTCTGTCCCTCGGTTGGAGGAAACTAACAACATTAAACTGGTACAAGCGCGCCACCATAAACATTGGCATTGCTGCCGCCTTCACCACCACCAAAACTGGCACCACCACCGCCATCATCATTGTCGTCATCGTCGTTGTCGTTATTGTTTAACACTCCTTTTTTTGTGAATTTTTGAAAATTTCGCAAATACCCGAAAAAAATCGACAACAACAGCCCATAAATGTATTGCAAACTCTTTTCGTTCCTCTCGCTGTTTTTTTCATCTTTCAGTACTTCGGAACGACACCATAATTACGTTCCTGACATTCAATGCCAACCATTTACTTTATATAAATGTTATAAAAACATACATAAATTTTGCTAAAACATACATACAAACTATGTACTGAAGGCATTTCTTATATACATATGTATATACTTACATATAACATATAAATGTAGGTACATACGCACAGTTAAATGGGAATAACAGCAACTCTCCACGTGCCCTTATTTTTTGTGCTCGTGTATTGTTGTTCCTTCCATCATACATATATAGCAGCTTGTTTCGGTTCCTTTCTTTCCCAAATCGCGTCGTAGTCCAATTTTGCCATTCGGTTTTATTGCCAGTCTTTTTTTGGGTTGCCATCTCAATGAAAAGAGCAAACATTGTCAGACCTAGAGCTCAGGCAACCTGGCAGCATAATCGAGTGGCTGTTTTCGTAACTGGTGGAGGAAATAACAACAGCAACTACTCGCGTGGTAGGGACAGGGTGAGGCAACAATTGACACATTGGCATTGGAAATGTTTCTTAAGTTGTCTCTGACTCTCCATTGTCAGATGTCATTGAGCGCGATCTATTCAGAAGCTCCCGCTTTGGGTTAATTACGCCATCTATTTTGAGACTCATACAACGGGACCTACATTTTAAGGACGAATCCGACCGAAAGCTTTTACTGCAAAGTTGCTTGCGACAACATCGAGGGGACCGTCGACGAAAGAAATGTAGAATTGTCACAGGAATTGAACCCTGGTCTCCCATATGATAGTAGGGGGATCTAACCATTATAACAGGATCGGCCCCCGAATCCTCGAGACTTATACAACATGTTGGATTGTCAGATCCATTTATTTGCAGTTTAAGGAACATGTGTATATTGTACTGCTTAGGGGTGTCTTATGAAATAGTGGCCACAAACTCTTCAAACTTAAAAATTAGTGAAATAATGCAAAAGGTTTGCGATTTCGAGGCAAAAACAGACAGAATAACGAGTTATCTATACATCTATATATATCGTTGGAAAGGTCGCATTATCTTCTTTCCAAATTCGCTGAGAAATCGGTTCATATTCAACTACGTTACTAGCTTCTAAGTGCGTAAAGGAAAAACTGGTTTCATCGTAGTCTTTATGACACGTTCAGATTGTATTGGTATGCTCATAAAAGTTGTTCAACTTTACCATGGCTACAATTTTGTCGAACATAGTTACAGAAAAATTTGGACTCCCTCAAAGTTATTCTAATAAGAGTGTCAAAAAAATTTCTTCCTCTTTTTTTTAAAAAAAGGGAAGGAATTAATTAATTTTTTTGGTATAAAAATTCAGTCTGCACACCGAAACGTCGAACAATGGCATCAGATTGATTGATTTCTCTGCGGCAAGAAATACGGTAGTTAGCAGCACTGGATTTGACCATAAAAAAAAAATAAAAAAACATGGTTATCTCCAGATTAATTGGCGTGGGATCAGATAGATCACGTGGTAGTCGATGGAAGGCACGCATCGAGTGTTCTGGATGTACGAGTGATCAGGGGTGAAAACATTGACTCCGATCACTACTTTACCGCAGTTAAGGTACGCACAAAGCTAAGCATGGCGAAAAACCTACGAAACCAGGCACAACGAAAGCTGGACATCGGTAAACTGCGGACCACAGAGGTAGCGGACGCCTACGCCAACCATCTAACTAACTCAACTGCTACGGAATGCCCCAACCCCTGATAATGTTACTTCGCAATATCAATATATAGCCGACTCCATAGAATGGGAGTTGGGAGCTGAGAAAGAGACAAGATGAGTGCACAGAGTTGTGGCAGAGAGTTAGGGCGAGAATACGTGGAATAGGGTTTCCCTCTTGCAAGGACAGCGATGACCAGCTAGTGACAGACCCGGATAACGTTCTGAAGTTATGGAGAGATCATTTCAGAAATTTACTGAATACGGACACCACTCCAGAAGACCCCGCTTCAATCCATGACGATGGTATAAACTGTCCACCTCCGAGCCAGAGCGAGATACGTGTGGCAATATCCCGCCTTAAAAACAACAAAGCAGCTGGAGCCGATGGTCTCCCTGTTGAATTGTTTAAGGCATGCCGAAGGAGCTGATAAGGAGCATGCATCAGCTCATGGAAAACATCTGGCTAGAGGAGAGCATGCCAGGGGATTGAAGTCTTAGCCTGTTATGTCCCATATACAAGAAAGGAGGTCGTAGTGAATTTAAGACCTACCGTGGAATAAGCTTTTTACCAATTGGTCCCATCGAGCATATTGCGTGAAAGTCTAAAGCCAATACTAGAAAAACTAATTGGACCATACGAGTGCGGCTTTGCCACTACTTACTTTCCCTTTACACCCCATGAATGAAGTATGGGATAGCTTCTCGAGTTGTTGTGAATTAACACGCATTCTATTTTTAGATTCCCAACTAACGGCACCTACTTGTTTATCGACGAATGCAAACGTCACTGTTTGAAAAGCTTTTACTAGACATGCCCATTTACTCGACACTTATACTGCAAAGTTGCTGACGACAACATCGAGGAGGCCGGCAATGAAAGAAAAAATTATTTTTTTTTCTACTTTTTAGATGACTTAAGCCAGGAGTTGAACCTGGGATCTCTCGCATGGTTGTCGGGAGTTCTAACCATCATGCCACGGCCGGTCCTTTAGACCTGGCAAATCTACGACGGATCAAATATTTACTTTACGAAAAATCATGGAAAAAAACTCATGAAAAGCAGATCGACACCTACCACATCTTTGTCGACTACAAAGCTGCCTTCGACTCTCCGATAAGGAATAGGCTATATGAGGCCATGTCTGAGTTTGGTATTCCTGCAAAGCTAATTCGACTTTGCAGATGTACCTTGGAAAACACCAAACCCTCGGTTAAGATTGGTAAGTATCACTTTGAACCATTCAACACAGAAAGAGGTCTCAGGCAGGGCGATAGCTTGTCATGTACCCTATTTAATTTAGTTATGGAGAGGTGATGAGAAAGGCTGGTGTCAACATGTCTGGCACAATATTCCTCAAGAAATCTGCGGGATGTCACTGCAGTTTTCTCATTCGCTAGAAAAGAAGCCAGCAAAAATAGGTTTAGCGGTCAACGAGGACAAAACAAAAATAATGATTTCGACGAGGAAAGAGTCCTCTTGCACCATCAACGTTGAAAATTATTGTTTTGAGGTAGTAGATGAGTTTAACTACCTCTAAGCTTCCGTTAACAAGAAAAATATTGTCAGTCAGGAAATAAAGCGGAGAATAGTGCTAGCCAATAGATGTTTTTTACCGACTTCGGCAGCACTTTAGTAACACCAGCTTATATCGAGATACGAAAAAACAGCTGTACCAGGTGTTGATTTTACCCGTTCTATTGTATTCAGTCGAATTGTGGGTGCTTACGACAACGGACATAAAAAACCTTGGAGTATTCGAGAGAAAAGTACTCCGAAAAATATATGGACCTATCTGTGTCCACGGCGAGTTTCCCCATCGAATGAACCATGAGCTGTATGAGCTTTACCACGATATCGACGTAGCTAAAAGAGTCAGAATCCAAAGTCTTCGATGGCTGGGACATGTTGCCAGGATGGATGTAAATGAAGGCGAACCTGAAGTACGGCGCTGAGGGAGACCCAAACTTCGCTGGAAGGACCAAGTGGTTGGCGACGTGCCACCATCTGGTAGGACTAACCGGAGAACGCACGCAGAAGACCGAAGTGTGCGGATTTCTTTAATACTTCAGACCTCAAATTTATGAACCACGTTCGTAAGTTGTAATGGGCCACTTAAGTTAGTAAGTGTTAATAGAATTCGTGCACAAAACTTCCAGCTACATTATTGCCGAAATTAGTTTTGCTCTATCACAATGTATGAATTAGCTGTTGTACACAAACTGATGACACTTTTTTTCGTGGGTTCACTATTTTGAGAATTTATCGAGGTCAAGAAAAAAAAAATGGTCACCAATCTCGCCAAACTGAGTATAGGGTTTTGTTACCCTTCAATAGTAGAATCGAAACTATGTTTTGTATTTCTTGTATTTTTCAAAAAGTCATCTATTGTTGCATAGTGTAATTGTTATTTGGAACTTGCAAAATATAAATCAAAAATAATTGTTATATTTGGTGCTAGGTATATAGAAAAAATCACAAATTATCTTTTTGTAAGTAAGTGTTTTAAGAGTAACATTCTCTGATATTTGGAGAAAAAAAGATTTTCGAATTATAACCTTATTTCTAATATAGAAGAATATGAACAAAAGTTTCGAAACTGTTGTTCGATATACAAATATATAAAAAATAGTCAAAATTTTTATAGAAAATTTAGTGTTTACAAAAAAAAATTAACACCTGTTTACATTTTTCTTTTCAGACAACCGATATGGTAAGTAAAAAACAATGTTTGTTTAATATACCCTTCCACTTGTAACGCCAAGAAAGTAGTGGGAGGTATACTAGTGCGGGTCGAAAAAAAAAATATATGTGGACACCCCCTACGATTAAAGATTAAGCAAAGACAATTTCAGAACACAAAATATTTTTAGATCCGTGCACCCTACACACAGTCCAAATACGTTTGTTTTATTGAGCTACCTTGTTATTAGATGTCATATCGAAACAAAACTCATACCGTTGTTCTTGGTATACAGAAGGCTCCGTTTTTTCCTTTAGTCACTTTTGACTCCGAAGTCAATTTTGACGAAGAATGATATGCATTTTGTCCCGATAGGACTCCAACTGACAGCACAGCACAAAAAATGAATTATTTTTGGTGTAGGGTGACCACATTTTTTTTTAACCTCGATAACTTTTGTGTTTTTGAATATAAGTAAATACTTCTAAAGCAAAAGTTTCATTGTTTAGAGTGGCCTATATGGATGTTTGTAGGCGGCCTTTTTGCCACCTAGGTTCCAAATAGCTTGGTTATATCTCTACTATACTGTGAAATTTTCAGGACGATCAAACTATTATAATGGCTATTATAACGGTTTATTTTAAATAGGGCGTGGCACATCCCACTTCCACCCTGGCTGTATTTTATACTGTACCAACAACACATACCAAATATCAGCCCTCTTATAGTTCCAGAGATACAGCTTTTTAAAGTTTATAGTTTTTTACCACGCCCACTAATCCAATCCCACCTATTTTTTGTTGGATCACGAAACTTGCTGCCGAATGCATTCACACAAATTTTCATGGCAGTTCACAGGACATTTTATCTACAGCCGGTTAGAGTCACTGCAACACCCTGTTTCAATACACATACATACACGCATATCCCAAGCGAAAGAATCCCAACCAGCGAATTATAAACGATCCCATCATTCAGTCGTCTTGACGTTGGTTGTTATTTTCGGGTTGCTTCAATATAATTTCGAATTTTGTGTTGTTGTTGTTACGTTATGGTGCGGTTAGTGTTGTTTTTGTTTTTTTTGCTTCATTTTATGTATCTCATTATTCTTTTATTTCGGCTTGTATAGTAAGTTTATCCTATACGTATGTACTAAGTATGAACACATACAGTCATACGTACGTGCATACATATATATTTCGCAACTCTTCCCTCCGTAAAGCCATTGAAATTCATTCGACCATGGCAGTCAACATCAAATCACATAGTATATATGTATCTATGTTTGTACTTACAGAAAAAAAATACTACAGTCTATATGTATGAAGACATACATATTGACATACATAAATATGCCGCTATATAACGCGGTAGATGTTTAAATACATAGAGATATTGTCTTTTATTTTTGGGATTATGTGCCAAAAACAATATACATACATACTGCATATATGTACGTACAATGTAAAAACAGCTATCAGTTGTATATGCGTACATACAACATTTATGTACAACATATAATAATTGTGTGTAATGTATATATGTATATCCTTACATATGTATGAACATATCTGTATCTGTATGTACTTTTAAACATGCGAAATTCTCGTACGTAACGTAACGCAACATAACAAAGCACCACGCACATGGTTGTAAATACTTATATACATAAATATGTACATACTTATGGATGTAGCATGTGCTGTCAGTTTTCGGATGTGTTTCGGCTATTGTTGTTTGTATGTAGTATGTGACGAGAGCCAAAGAAGAGTTAGCAACAACTCCAGCAGTGTGAGATACAACATCACGCACATTTCCATCCATTCACATGTACACTAATGTTCAATAGTGCGCATACATAGCTATAATTTAATTGCCCGATACACGATCGTATATGGGTATGGAAATAATTTATTTACATATACCCAATGGGGGGCAACCGGGGAGTGTGATGCAAGGTAAAGCTTCTGATCGGTTTAACTTGGCAAACCCAGAGTGATCCGTGCCAATTACTCTTCAAGTCTACTCACAGAGCTCCGTATTCGTGGTACAACTGCGAACGGAGTAGCTCCACGTGTTGACGCCTGGAAACGTGCCTTTGACACCCGTCAGAGCACAGCTAACTGTGAGGGGCGAAACCAAAAACCCAGGCACGTCAGTTCAGATTGAGCGGTACCCTGGTGAGCGTCTGACCCAGAATGAGCGGCTGTAATAAAATCCACCCAGCTTGTGATGGACCCGGATAACTTTCTGAAGATATGGAGAGATCATTTCTGAAATCTACTAGATACGGACACCGCTTCAGAAGACCCCATTATAATCCATGACGATGGTTTGAACTGTCCACCTCCGGCCAGAGCGAGATGCGTGTTTCAATATCCCGCCTTAAAAATAGCACAGCGGCTGGAGCCGATGGCCTCTCTGCTGAATTGTTTACTGCAGGTGGGGAGGAGCTGTTTAGGAGCATGCATCAGCTCATATAGTGTGATTGTAGTCAATTGAAAAAAACAGTATCAGTGCGGCTTTAGACCTAGTAAATATACGACGGATCAAATGTTCTCTTTACGACACATCCTGCAGAACTAATTCCACTTTTCAGATGTACCTTGGAAAACACCAAACCTTCAGTTAAGTTGGTAAGGATCACCTCTGAACCACCGAAAGATGTCTCAGGCAGGGTGATAGCTTGCCCGTACACTATTTAATATAGTTATGGAGAAGGTGATGAGAAAGGCTGGTGTTAACATGTCTGACACCATATTCCACAAAAGCCACTAGCCTATGCCGATGATATAGACATCATTGGGCGAAATCTGCGGGATGTTACTGCAGTTTTCTCATCACAGGAAAAGGAGTCAGCAAAAATGGGTTAAGCGGTCAACGAGGAAAAAAAATGGTTAAGCGGTCGACGAACAAAGAGTCCTCTCGATGGGGACGCACCTTGAACGTTGACAATTATTGTTTTGAGGTAGTATGTTAGATAAATGAACTTACCTCTGATCTTCCGTCAGTCAAGAAATCAAGCGGAGAATAGTGCTCTCCAATAGACGTTTTCACGGACTTCGGCAGCACTTTAGAAACACCACCTTATCTTGAAATACTACTATACCAGGTGATAATTTTACCCGTTCTGTTGTATGCTTCCGAATCTTGGGTGCTTAAGACAACGGACATACAAAACCTGGGAGTAGCAGCGTAGCTTAAAGAGTCAGAATCCAACGACAACGTTGACATGTTGCCAGGATGGACGTAAATGCTCCAGCGAGAGAGGTGTTTGAAGGCGAGCCCGAAGGACGGCGCAGAGCAGGGAGACCCAAACTTCGTTGGAAGGACCAAGTGGTTGACGAATGCCACCATCTGGTACTACTAACTGACAACCGAAGTGTGTGTGTTATTTAATAATTCAGGCCTCCAATTTATGAACCACGTTCGTATGTTGTAAAGGACCTATTAAGTAAATAAGAGAAAAATAGCAACAAATGTTGAATACAAAGCTACTACCAGTCAGGTTTAGGATCGGTTGCGTGCTCTTTCTCACACCGTCGCCGGCATTAAAATGCTCTAAAGGCAAAACCCAAGCTTTCTTTCTTTTTACCGATGATATTGATATTGATTGTCCCTCAATCATAAGTAAACTATGACTTTGTCGATTTTCAGTACCCAACCATAACTTTTACATTTTATCCCCGCGTTGAAAATGAGCTGCAAGGTTCTCGTTATGTAGCTTCATTCTCAGAATCTATCTGAAACGTTTATCGTACCAAAAATCAAAAAAAAATTTCTTCGATTTAAATACATTTCCGCGACTTATTGACTTAAATTCAAACAGTTTATTCAAAACTTGGTATAATATTGCAACGAAAATACATTTAAAAAATTGTATTTATGATGCTTTCCCATGGCGTTTCACCTTCTATGCGAACACTTTTGAACACTAGTGTACTAACTTAAGTACGAGCCGAATTCACATTTGTAGTGTTATCCAAAATTTTTGGGCTGGCAACGTTGAGGATAATGACAATACTGTGTCGGTGATAGCGATGGTGGTATATCATCTGCTGTTGCTGCTGCTTCTGCTGTACATTACTGGTAGTTTACCACCATCCAGTTGTCCTGATCACCATCATCATCAATTCCGCCGTCCGCAGTCATCTCATTCTCCTCAGGTAGCGGCTAGCAAAGAGCTGAATTAGTTAGGGTGTGTGTCGCTTTACGCTTTGTATGCGAAAAAAACATGGTGCGTGTGCCTCAATGGATGGGATGTATGGTTGTTTGGAATGGCTATTTGAAAATTTTAAAACACTACAATTCAATTGTCTCAAAATATCAAAAACTAAACAACACAAACAAAGTAAAATGATGCGTGTGCCGTACGTAGTACATGACTACCCTCCTCTATAGTACTTTCTTTTCAGCCTACCTACCTACCTACATATCTATCAGTGTGACTACGCGTCACGACGATACGCATCATGTGTCCTCCACTCCGCCAGCGTTTACCAAAAACAATATGGGTTAGTCAGCCATTTTTGATTGTGCGACTGACTGACTGGCGGCCAGGCCAGTATTTACGCTTATTACGTTTATATGCAGCAAATGCTCTCACTTTGGTTATGAGTTCGCCTCAGTTCAGCTTGTGCCTATTTACTTGATCTGAAAATCATTGACAAAAGGGTTGTCATGCATGACATTTTGTCCAGCTGCATAAAGCAGCCAGCAGCGGCCATCGTAGAAAGTGTTAGATAGTGGTTAGAAATTGTTATATACCCACTGGCTATGCCGACTGAACAAAATGTGCAGCATAGTTGGCGAGTGAGTTAGTATGTGTTTGAATGTGTGTTTCTAGCGTTAAAGCAATCAAATTGTTATGGAAAACTAGTTTAAAATTTGAAATCTGCCATTTTGAAAAACAAAATGAACTAAATGTGTGTTAGAAAAAAAACCGGAGTCCATTTATTACTATTGGTGTTAAGATGAAATCTAATGAAGCGTAAATTATTGAAACATTTATCGAAGACAAAAATGCAAACAACCATATATAGGGCATATTTCTTTTTTTATATATGTAACATTCAAGATGATTACTTAGCTACTATTCGGTACGACAAAAACTATTATAAGTCCCTTCTTCAATTCCATATTTAAAGTTATACTGAAATTTTGGAAGAAAAACGAGGAGCGAGTGCGATGGCCTAATAAGCCACTCGTCTTAAAAAGTCGAATAGAATTCTATAGTTACCATTAAAGCAGAAGTTGAAAAGTCTGATTTAAAAATTTTACAGGAAGCTGATTATAAGTTTTGAAACCTCTTAAAGATATATAGGCATACCAGATTTTTATGCTGCAATTTAATAAAGTTTCACTTATCTCAGATAAGCAACATGTCAAGTAAAAAAAATCATTTTTCAAAAAACCAACTTTTCCACATTTTCTTTAGACTTATGAAAGCAGACATAGAAAACCCTCCAAATGTTGGTGACCACCACAAGGACTATGACTTAACGATATTCACCTGTTATGTCCCGACTCTCTACAGAGATGGTGCATTTTTCCAATTGTCGGATGTCCTCGAGAAACAAATACTGACATTGCCACCAGGAAATGCGATGGACTGGACATCGAGAAATTAAATTAATGACGTGATAATTGATGGAAGGCATGAGTTAAGCAGTATGGACGCGCGTATAATGCGTGATGCACAAATATAGACTCGGATTACCATGTGACAGCCGAGTCGTTAGTAACCGCCAAGAAAGATGGACATCGTAAAAATACATATCACCGAGATAGCCAAGGCCTGTTCCAACGAACACTTAACTGCTCACAAATACCCCTCATTTTGATGCTTCTGACACACAGTAGCAGCATATTGTGCACTCTATGATCACTGACTCAAAGACTATACTGGGATATAAAAAAAACTACGCTCAGGCAAGCCCTGTTACGATGAAGAATTCCACCCGCATATTGCCTGAGTAAAAGGATTAGCAAGCAAGGTAACACTGCGGCTAATGGTTACGCGGAACAAAACGGTATAAGGATGAGGAAACATTATAAGGAGGAAAGGAGACGGACTACAGGAAAAGCGTCCAAGGAGGAAAAAAGAGTGAGCGAAAATATCAATAAGTATAGGAAAGAATGGACCGCCGAACGTTCTACCAAAAGGTAAAATAAACTGGGTTTGGAACAAATACGCAAATGTAAGGGCATGGGAACAACATTACTTTATCTTTGCTCTTTGCCGAAGGCATTACATGTAACGGAATCACGTCAAGACGAAGTAAGTTGTCCACCACCGAGTCAAAACGAGGTCAGCACAGCAACTGCACAGCTAAAGAGCAAAAAAAAAAGGGGTGTGTCTATGGACTGCCGACATAGCTTTTTAAGGCGATGAGCTGGTAACATACATGCACTAGTTCATAAACACGATTTGGCTAAAGGAATACATGTCCGACGATTAGAAACCGAGTGTATATATCCTGTGCTTAATAAAAGCGATCCAAGGCGGTCTTTTAACAATTCTGTACAAGGTCCTATCATAATCGACTTCATATTCACACTACTACCATTCCTGGAGAATACCCTACATGCCATCTAGTGTGCCATCAATGCGGGATGACATTGACTGACATAAAGTCTTAATGGAAGTTTGGCACAAATCTATCGGATCCCCTTTTATACGAAACGTGGATTTGGACTGGGCGATAGTTTGTCATGCGGCCTCTTTAACATCTTACTTTAGATGTTTATGTGGAAGGCTGCAGTAAACTCGGCTGGCACCAGCTTTAACAAAAGTGCTGCTAGCGTTCGCCGTTGATATAGATATCATTGGCTGATGACCGACGGATGTTACTGCAGTCTTTTGAAACTTTGGTTCTGGTGATAAACATGTAAAAACACAAATTATTTGCTTCAACTAAAATAGAGTTAACTCGTGTGGAACGCTGCCCGAACGCTTGCCTAACAAATATTCAACTTTACCAGAGACTGAACCTACTGAACCTCAAGGGAAGTAGCGCAAGCGGATTAATCTGTTCAATGATGCGACCAGAATATTGTTGGCTGAAACTGTTAAATGAGTTATTATTCTAACTTGATGTGAGGAACTATTTACTATTTGAGAAAATACAACAAACATATATTTTCCATCAAAGAAAAAGAATAATAACACAGTGTGACAAATAGAAGAGGTCACTGAACGGTGGGGTTTCTACTATCTGGGAAAAGTTATATCGGTAAAAAAATACTATACGTGTCCAGTCGTTTTGCTGGGTCAGGTTTAGGAATCGAGATATATCGAAATTTGTAAGTATCGTATAAATTGATATCGGCCACACACATTTTGGGGTTGTGAGATCATACTATCCTATAGAAGTAAAGAAACATCGAAATGTGTGTTTACGATATTTAAAAAAAAAATCGGAGAAAACATCGATGTTTCTAATTCCTCTTCTTCCTTGGTTATAAACCACTATTAAGGTCAGTAGCCTGATCAAGAATAATTTTCCATTCGCTTCGGTCTAATGCGGTTCTTTTCCAGTTTCTCACACCAAGTTTTAGGAGGTCCTCTTGAGCTTCATCCTTCTACCGGAGTCTTGGCCGTCCTCTTCGACGCTTTCCTTCGGATTCACTTTCAAATGATTTCCTCGCTGGAGCATTTTCATCCTTGGCATTATATTTACTAACCAGCGTAGTCGTTGTACTTCGATTCGTTTAACTATTTTAATTTCTCCATACAACTCATAAAACTCGTGATTAATTCGATGGCGATACCCTCCATCAACAGAGATAGGTCCATATATTAAACGAAGTATTTTTCTCTCAATCTCTACAATAACTGTTTCATCTGAAATAACATAACATATTTCATATGAAATAACCCCCAATGATGAAAATGAAATAAACCCCATCAGCAACAAAACGAAATTATGCCCAAAATTCGTAAAAGAGTGAGATTTACCAAGGATTTCATGAAGTCAACATGGACCAACAGCTAAGCCGCAAAATTATTGAAAATGAACAATTTGCCTTTTACGTTTGGCCTTTACACAACCACCTCCACTGTTCACTAGCAAAACAAACTCTCTGCTTTTATTGAATAACTCTTACAAATTTAAAAAAAAAATCCATTTTTAGATATCATTCTCAAAATGAAAAAATGCTCGTAGCATTTTGTTGATTTCTATCCGTCAATATGAACACAAATGGAAATATCTGTAAACATTCAAAAGATATTGTAATATATTCACAGGCTAAAAGTTTTCTTGTAAAAGGCCTATTTTTATATAACTATATAATTATAACCCCCCAATAACCAACAGCTTTAAAAATTAAATAACAGCCAAATTATACACGTTATGAAACAAGCTCCGAATTTCAAAAATTTGTTGGGTGTTATTTCATTGGAGATTATTTCATAATTTAAAAACCCCAAATGAGGAATGAAAAAATTCCCAAAAAATAATGACAAACGGCCCAAAAATTGGGGTTATATCATATGAAATAACACCCAAAAATGTATAAAAAAAATTTGGGGAATATTTATTTCATTTCAGGAATTATTTATTTCATTGTGGGCTTTTCGTGGAGCCGCCCAAAGTAGCATCTGCTAGTAAGAATAGTTCTTCGTTTTATCTCTAAATTGGCGTTATTAGTTTTGTTTATGACGGTACCGAGATAAACAAAATCGTTCAATACCTGAAAGTTATAGTCACCAACGTTCACATGTGATCCCAATCTCGTGGATTCTCTGCTTGTTGATACTATTAGCTTGTTTTTTTCTTCATTTATCGCCAGACCCACATTCGCCGACTCCCTTTCGATGAGAAGGTTGCAGTTACCTCTCGCACAGTCCGCCCCATGATATCAATATCATCGGCATAAACGTGTGTCATGTGTTTCTGGTGTTGTTGGAAAGATTACTGAATAGACTTTATTGTAGTCTAGTAGTTTTTGTTTTTGTTGATAAATAATAATTTATCAACAATACTGGATTTAAGTCTAGTTCCCGATCTGATATGGTTTGACCAGCCATGCGGATTCGCACGAAGATGTCTAAATGCATGAATATTTTTTGGCAACGGTCTTCAAAGCAATGACATCAGTTATTATCTGTAAAAGTGATTGTTTCTCATAATATTTATAAATTCTTACCTTCCAATATTTTAGAGGGTCTCAGACATCATGATTGTTAATTTTTTTCAGATGTTGTCTCATAGCATCTGCCCGAGTAGTAATTCTGCCTTCGTTCTCCACGACTTCAACCAAGACCACCAAATAGAAACCCTATATTTTAACAAGAATTTCGTTAATATTAAAAAAAACTCACCAATTGCAGAGTTGTATATAAGAATATAAACACATCAATAGTGCCCCACCAAATTATCCTAGCCCTCGAGTTCTGAACATAATCTTTTTTTTCGTTCACAGGAATGGTGCATGTTGTGCGTTGTGACACACCATGATTACTTTGTGGTTTGGGTTCGCTGAAACCCAATAAGAAGTTTTTGGCATAAACTCAAAAAACCCCAACTTGGGGGGTGAAATTTTTCCGTTACTTGAGTTTAGGATAAATTCCTGACGTGTTGTAACAAAATGGACTTCAGATTCGTATTTAGTGCATCAAAATACATTAGGACAGAATAGTCTAACTCGCCAACCAAAATTAAAGAGCATCATCCAATACTGACTTTCCAAGGTCCCACTCAAGTAAAACTAAAAATAACGCTTTCCTTCATTGACTATGTTGCGGCGTTGAACTTAACAACTTTGCTCAATATCACTTTGTGATATTCTGATGTCTGAGATAATTAGAAGTCTATTAAGTATAAAGTCTATATTAAAAGCTGAAAAGTCCTTATGAGGTTTCAAAACTTTGAATCGACTTCCTATAAAATTATATACAAAAAATGTTTATATAAACTTATGCTAAAATGGTATATATTTAATACTTTATTTTCGGCCTTTGCCTAGAATTTTCCATCTTTTTCTGATGTTTATTTACTGTATTTTAATATAAATAAATTAATTGACATTTAAATGTCAATTGTCGTCCAATGGAAGAATTATTTTTTTGTAGCCTAAAGCTTCAAGATCAAAGAGCACTTTGATGATAAAAATCTATATGTATTTGCTACAGTGTGCTAATTTTTTCTTCATGGGTTCCTTTTTAACTTCAAAAATATGGTCATTTTACAACTGAAATTCTGTTATCTTTAAACAGATAAAACTAAGAGTGAATTTATAAATCCATTAGTAGATTAACCGTTTCTACATCTTTATGACTTTTCTTGCCCATTAATATCATGTAATCATGTGTATCTTTTTATCTTACAGCTGTTGCTCTGAATGTCAATATAATAAACAGATTCCCACATATGACCCCAATATAAAATACGTAATAATAAAAAATATGTTTTGATTATCAAATCATACAAAATTGACTGGAATACTCGTACAATGTATGGATTATATGTATGTATGGTACGTGTGACTGAAATGTTTATTTCCTTATTGCGTTTCGGTTTTTTTTTCGCCATAAGTTTATTTTTGTCAGCAACTTCTGCTTATACCAGTTTTAAAAGGTTCACCAGATACAGCTTCGTTGTTCGACTACAACAGATCAGATATTTACTGATTACGTTTTTTTTTTCTTTTTGTATTTCATTGAAAACGAATGAAACGTCATTGAATTTTACGTTAAATTAAGAATAAAGCTGTCAATGGGTTATAAAAACAGATTTCAATTAGAGTGTTCAAATATCTCCTTTTTCAAAAACCCGGTTTCCGAATTATTCGAAAAATTGATTTTTTAGAAAACTCGGATTTCGAATACAGCATTTAAAAGAAACCCGGTTTAACCGGGTTTTTTCGGTTTTTTCCTTAAAAGTTAAAAATAAAAATAAAAAAAATAATTTGGTTTAAAAAAATGCATTTATTTACAAAAAATAAGAAATGTGTTGTTTTTTAAATAAATTTTTGGAATCTCTCATTTTTTTAAAGTAGTATTTTTGGATAATTTTTAATTTGGTTTTTTAAAACAGTATTTAAGAAATAGTATGCAATTTAAGTGTTTGAGTCTATACTTCTGTTTCGTTTTTATAAAGCTTGACACAGAAAACACACACTCACTAATTGTGGAAGTAGGATTTATTGACAAAAGCGCGTTTAGAAGGATGTTGAGCTTTTTTGTGCTTTTATTAAACCTATCGAATTGGTGGGTTTTGGATTTTATTTATTGTCCTGTTTAAATCGTTGCAAAGACTACCATTAGGGGTTTTCTCAATCTCACAATCTGAACTGTTACTAGACTATGCCGTTGTTGGGGAAATTGCAGAATAAAGTCTTTTAAAAAGTTCGCTCGCATATTTTACCGTTTCCGTCTTTTTAGAATACTTAACACAGGATGAGCTTGTAGGATATTTTCCGAAGCTAATATATATAATTAGGCTATTCAATGTTTGTATTCTTCTTTCCTTAAATCATGCTATAATTTTGTCTCGCAGCTGCCGAGCATATACCGTGTTCATATTTTTGAGCTGTTTCAGTATAAACGCAAATACTCCTTCAGCGTCGATTAGAGTCGCTGAATCATTTGATAATCTTTTAATTGCGAGCGCTAAAGGCTGAAGCGCTCAGCTTAACTCTCAAAATTTTTATTTCTTGTAAGCGCATGGTTGACACATGGGTTAATTCTTAGAAACTGTTCAATCATTGCAGATATGGAGCTCCATTGGTGTTTCACATCGACAATGACCCTTAGTTCTTTATTGTGCTCCTGGAAAACATAGCTCTGCAATTTTCTTTGTTTTTCGCTGGACTTGTTAAATAAATGCATTAACATGCTTCCACAATTTTGCGATAATTTAAGACACGTTTTTAATGATTTTCCGACTTCCACTATTTCACCGCATTCATCATCATCACTATCATCGTCGGCGAGATCAACTTCGACTTGTTGGTCCGCTTAAATAACGTGTAAAAAGATTTTTCTAAATTAATTTGAAATTAAATTTTAAAATTTTACAAAGCTTCTAAAAGCATTGTCGTTTATGAAACGTAAAATTTTTTTTCTAAATTAATTTAAAATTGAATTCTAAAATTTTTCAAAGCTTCTAAAAACATTCTCGTTTACAAAATGTAAAAAGTTTACTCTAAATTAAATCAAATTCAATTTTAAAATTTTTACTTTTTCAATAACTCCTTTTAGAGTTGTAACAAAGCAATTTTTAAAAAAACCGAGTACCCAGAGGAAAAAACTCGATTAAACCGGTTATTCGAAAATGGCAATTTTGCAAAAACCGGCATACGGTTTTAAATAAAAAACCGGTTTACGGTTTTTCGGTTTCGGTTTTGAACACCCTAATTTCAATAGACTGCTAAGATATCGGAACATGGGTAAGAATATAATGTTTAGTTATTTAATTATAATTAATATTTATGAAAGTGTTTGAGTATTTATTTAAGGTTTCATTTGGTTAAATATTAATTAAAACGATAACAATTGAATTAAACGCTGTTAATATAAAATGAACATTAACTAACGGCAATGTCGAATTAGTCTATATTCTCGGTTATTATATTGGAAGAGGTTGGGAAAATCTTTGTAACTGTCAACCGTCTTCCATTGGATGCATATCAACATTTCGTCTTAAAGCAGTTCCATGTCATAACATTAGCAACAACAACAATGTCTCTGTCATTCATGTAGATGTCACTGGAACAGCAACTTTGCCAGTTTATGTTTCTCGTCCTAGTCCTGCTTAGTATCCGTTTCTTAGTTGTAAAATATCTGTTAATCGTTAAGTTGGTCGTCATAGTCGTTGTATGTTTTACGGTCTATTTTTAAATTTATTTTCATTTCTATTAAATATTTTGTTTCTTTGTCTGGATATGCATAAAATATTTTAGAGTTTATAATACTTTAATACGTCCGCCGGCTTGCCACTATGGGAATTCGCATTTTTTTCGAAATCCCAACTGCCATTTTTTTTGTGGCTGTGAATCAATGCAAACATTGCACGTACAATATGTTGTTTACTAAGTTTTTAGTTTTTTCTTCTATTTCGGGAGTTGTATGAATACAAATTATTTCTGAATTCAGTTCTGCTAAAAAATATTCCTTCCGGCCATGTTTTTAATCCGTGCTCTTTTATTTGCACGTTATAGTGAATCAAATGTTTTCAATAGAAAATAATCACAGTGGCAGCACTAAACTTTAGTAGAGGCAACTGGTAAATGTGAAATTAAATTATTTTTCGTTAGAGGTTTAATCAAGTTTGATTTTCTTTTTTACGACGAATATTTGTTCCCTATTTTTTTTTCTTAATTATCTTCTCTGTCAGTCAATTAATCATTAAATGCAGGTTGTTTAAGTAGCTTTAATACAACCCTCGTGTTCATAATTCACAAAAACCGTGGCGACGACTCTGCCAACACAATTGATATGAGGAGTTGACTTTGTCATTTCCTCCAATTAATATTTTTTTTTACATTTTCTATTCTCTAGAAATATCTTATTTACAATAATTCAAACAGTTTGCTATAAATAATTTCATACTTTGTGGAATATGAACTTTTTACACTCATAGCGCCACACATTTGCCTCAGTACCCGTATGTATGTGTCTTCTGTCCTTTGAGCATTTTCCTCAAAATAGATAGCGTGCATCTATGGGTATTGCCAAAGTATTGGAACCGAGCCAATGCCGTGAGGTGATTGAAGTTGTTTATGATATTCCTAGAAGCAGAAACTTCTCGCTGGCTTTTAATATTTTTGAAAAGGAAATTTGTTTATTTTTTTTATTATTTTTATTTATATGTTACTGTACGAGTTCGTGTTCGAGCGAACCAAGTTAGAGTGATAGATATAGAAGTTTTGCTAGTGAAGTAATTTGTTTATACTTAAGAGTTGCTGAACACGTTGTGGCATGTATAATTATAATTTGTAGCTCTTTATTTTATAACATTACACTTAATCTTCTTCGAGTTTATTGCCGAAGATTTTTCGAGCCGGAGCGTTTTCGTCCAATCGCACAACGTGTCCATGCCGGCGCATTCGGCCTATTTGAACGCGCATGACTACATCGATGTAGTTGTACAGCTCATGATTCATTCGACGACGGTAATCGCCGTTTACGATGATGGGTCCAAATATTTTGCGTAGTATTTTTCTTTCGAAAACTCCCAGAATATATTGATCCGCCTGCGTCATTACCCAGGATTGTGCGCTGTAGAGTAAGACAGGCACGATCAGTGTCTGGTAGAGTTGTATCTTCGATCGTCGAGAGAGGGCTATGTTATTAAAACGCTTGCTCAGCGCATAGTAGCAGCGGTTTGCGATCAATACTCGTCTCTTGATTTCCAGGCTGACATTATTATTTTTGTTTATGGCGGAACCGAGGTAGACAAAATTATCTACCACTTCAAAGTTTAGTTGTCAACGTTCACGCAGCGTCCCAAACGAGTAAACTCTTTGTTCGTTGAAACAAATAACTTAGTTTTGTCCTCATTAATCACCAGACCCACTACTGTCAACTGCTTCTCAATGCCCGAAAAGGCCGCAGTAACATCCCGCAGTCCTCGGCCAATGATATATATATCATCAGCATGTGGCTTTTGTAAAAGATGGTGCCAGTCGCATGACAGACTATCGCCTTGTCTGAAGCCTCGCTTGGTACAAAATGGCTCCGCTAGATTTGTGCCTATTTTCACTGAAGACTTCGTGTCGGTCAGGGTCATCCTGCAAAGTCGTATCAGCTTCGCGGTCATACCAAACTCAGCCATAGCATCGAATAGTTTTTGTCGTATCGGACTGTCGAATGCAGCTTTGTAGTCGATAAACAGATGGTAGGTGTCGATCTGCATTTCTTTGGTTTTCTCCAGGATTTGTCGTAGTGTCAATATCTGGTCGGTCGTGGATTTACCAGGTCTAAAGCCACACGGGTACGGTCCAATCAGGTTCGCTAAAATGGGTTTAAGTCTCTCACATAACACAGTAGACAGGACCTTGTATGCGATGCGTAAAAGGCTGATCCCGCAATAATTGGTACACACACTTGGATCGCCCTTCTTAAACACGGGACGTAAAACACTCAGATTCCAATCATCGGGCATGCATTTCTTGGGCCGAATCGTGTTTATGAGCTGGTGCATGCACGTTGCCAAATCATCGCCGCCGGCGTTGAAAAGCTCTGCCGGTAGTCCATCGGCTTCGGTTGTGGACAGGCTACTCCATCGTCGATGGTTGGTGTGATTTCGTCACTTATGCTGCCTTCAGGAACGAGTAGAGATCGAAAGAGTTCCCTCCATATTTGCAGCACACTCTGAATGTCAGTGACCAGGTTTCCGTCTCTGTTCTTACAAGTGGGGATCCTTGGTCCAAAACCTATACTTTTTACCTTTTTAGTAAAACTTTTGGGCTTCACCTCTATCCCTGTAATTTTCGATATCCTGGCTCTCTCTTTTCTTCCACTGACGCTTTTTCCGCCTGAAGAGGCGTGTCATCTCCCTCCTCTTTTCACTGCACGCTTTGCCATTGTATGCAGTTTTGCCATATATGCAGCATCCTTATCTTAACACATTACGCGACATTCACCATCGTACCAGGGCTTGTCTCAGCGTGGTTTTTCATAACCCAGTACGGTCGTTGCGGCAGTGGTCATAGAATATGCTGATATGCTGCCACTGTGTGTCGGAAACATCAGACTTAGGGGGGTTTGTTTGAAGTAATTGAGAGAGTTGGTCGCAGTAGGCATTGGCTATCTCGGTGGTATGCAGCTTTGTGATGTCTAGCTTTCGAGTGCTTTTAGATGGTGTACCGAGTCAATATTTGCACCGCGCATCACACGCACGTCAATAACGCTTTAGACATGCCTTTCATCAATTACCACGTTTCTTGTATTTTGATCAGGGGATATCCAGATTACCTTGTGGATATCTTTATGCGGGAATCTGGTTCCACTTACTACCATGTTTCTTGCCGAAGCGAATCTAACTAGTCTGAATCCGTTATCGAAGATGATGTTGTGCAGACTGAACATCTTCCTCCCCTATTTTAGCATTAAAATCTTCCTGAACAATTTTAATGTCATGTGCAGGGCAGCGATCATATACTTCCTTCAGGCGCTCATAGAATGCATCTTTAATGTCCTCATCTTTGTCTTCCGTCGGGGCGTGTACACAAATCAGCGGAATGTAAAAATATTTCGGCTTGATGCGAATAGTGGCTATTCGCTATAAAAGATGTTACAGTTCTTTCGACGTGTGCATCCATGTCTGGCAGTGATGTCAGCCTTGTATTTGTCGAGGACATCCGCCAGATTCCAGGTGCATATCCATAAATCATGGTCCTTATAACGTTTGCAGGGGTCATCAATCTTGTTTGTTCTTTTCTTAGTGTTTTCATAATAATTGGTTTGTTCAAGGGGAGTGACTTATTAGGCCGCCGCGCCCGATCCTAGGGGCTGCCAAAGCCACTTAGAGAGCGATTGTGTTGAGCTTCAGTAACTTCTGTTACCTATTTCCTAAGACGCATCGGTGGTAGCGTGCCATAAGGTTACTCAATGACATTGCCCGGGGAATACGTGATCTCCAAAGAGAGATTCTGGTTATTCCCAGATTAATAACAAGCAAAATACTCAAATTAGAAAATCTCCCATTCTCCTTTGTATTATGCTATTATCAGGAATATCCGTGATCCTGCGAAATAAAAATAGTTAGACCGATTTTCCCTAAAAATTAAACTGTCCGGAAAATTTTATTCTCCAGAAAGATCAATATTTATAAAAATAATGAAAAATTTTCTTATAGATCAAATTTCTTCGTTACAGAGAGAATTGCAATTTCTTCCCATTTTCCGCCAAATGAAATAAATAGTTCAGGAAATTGCACTTTAAAACAATCCAAATGTAAATTATGATGCTTAAAAAATTAATTAAATCAAAAGGCAAATTAACCAGTCATTTCAATTCAAATTCCACCTAAAATATCTATTATTTTATTTAGACTCTGTTGCAATGCATCCACTACTATGTAGTACATAATTGTAATCCAATCAACTTAGCTACTAGTATAAAATACCTGCCATGCTATACTGTTGACTTACTAGTTTAGAGCCTATTAATTTTGACAGATTAACACGAATATCACGCAATAATTTTATTATTGTTATGTCCCCTGTTTTGTTTTTTTTTTTGTTTCCACTCCACAATCAACAGCAGCAGCGTGTTTTACTTTCAACGGAACTTGTAAAGAATTGTATTTATACCTACTAGTAGTAAATCCTGTCCCAAACCCCTTGATCATCCACCGCGATCCTCTCTAGGTCTTCTATCCCACTTGATGTTTACTTTATTCCCTACAATCAATTGTGAAGTACTTTTAACTCCCCCTTGCCCCTGATTTCGTTGATATGCCCTTTGACGAAGATCATTCTAGAAAAACCATTTCAAGGTTCTTTCTTGTTGTTGTCGTGGTTGTGCTCCATGTACTGGCTGGTTGCATCGACGGAATTCACATATTCGGACTGGTTGGTGGTATCTCTTGACAGTGACTGCAATACCAATACATCCTTATAAGCTTTAGCATTGCCTCACAGTTGGGTGACGAGTTAAGGCGATTGCAATCAAACGAACTGGGGGAAACAAGTGTGTCGTGCCCTCTCTCAATCTAGGTACTTGTTTGTTGGGTTAGTGTTGCAGTTTTCGTTGTTGTTGCTGTTGCTAGTGGTGTTTTGATCTGATCTTTGCTGCGTGTAGTATTCAGCGGATGGATCTTTTTGTTGCCGCAACTTTTATGTCGTACGTATGCAGTTGTATTGAATTGAGTGAAGTAGTAGTATACCTTCCTTCGTCTTCTATATTTTAATCAGATTATCATTTCTCCTTCTGTTGGACTACTTTATCAACCTTTGGGTTTATTTTGTTCTTGACATTCTTTAATGTTTTTGTATTATTCTTGTTCTTGTTTACAACGGTCATCTCTTTGTTGTTGTGGTCTGCTTTTGTTTAGGGATTCAGTTCACTTTTTGTTGGTGTTCAGTTTTCCTTAAATGTGTTTTGTTTGTTGGGCTGCCATTCTTGAAAACTTGTTCTTTACCATGTCTGTCGGTTTAGAGGATAGCATTCTTTTCTAAGAATAGCTTTGGCACAAACTATTTCAGCAAAATACATACATAGGTACAAGCAACGAGACGAACACGCAAATAACAAACAAACAACTTTAGAGCAGAGATTCCAAATTGTGGTTGTCAGGGTTACCTAGGTAGATATTCGTTTCGATGTGGTCGGCAACCTCGTTTTTAAGCGGAAAAGTCAAAAAAACTAAACAAAAAAAATTTCATGTCCGTCGTTTTCGGAATCTACGTTTTCGGAATTCCTTAAAGTCTAGGATATCCAGCTCGAGGTTGATTTATTGTTAATGCAGTCTCCTCCAACTACTGCATCCATTTCCTAATGAATTTAATGAGCGGAAAATTTTCGTTACGCTGTCATCGAAAAATCCATGATAGTACTCAAGTAACTGATTTATAATTGGCTGCACTTGCTAATCGTAAACCCTCGATCCCACCCCGCTGTGGCTTCTCGACTTACTTACTTACTTACTAAAGTGACCCATTACAACTTACGAATGTGGTTCATAAATTTGAGGCCTGAAGTATTAAAGAATTCCACACGTTTTGGTCTTCTGCGTACGTTTTCCTGTTAGTCCTACCAGATGGTGGCACGCTCTGCTCCGTCCTTCAGGTTCGCCTTCGCCGTCGACACAGATAGGTCCATATATTTTCGGAGTACTTTTCTCTCGAATATTCCCAAGTTTTGTATGTTCATTGTCGAAAGCACCCTCGATTCGGCAGCATACAACAGAACTGATATAATTAGTACCTGGTATAGCTGCTTATTAGTATCCCAAGATAAGGTGGTGCAACTAAAAAGCTGCCGAAGTCCGTAAAAACATTTATTGGAGAGCACTTTTCTGCGCTTGATTTCTTGGCTAACACTATTTTTAAGATCCGAGGTAGATAAATTCAACTACCACATCAAAACAATAATTGTCAACGTTCACGATGCGTCCCCATCGATAGGATTCTTTGTTCGTCGAAATCATTATTTTTGTTTTGTCCTCGTTGACCCATTTTTGCTGACTCCTTTCCCAGTGATATGAAAACTGCAGTAACCAGTGATGTCTATATCATCGGCATAGGCTAGTGGCATAAGGCTCTTGTGGAATATGGTGCCAGACATGTTGACACCAGCCTTTTTCATCACCGTCTCCATAATTATATTAAAGCTATCACCCTGCCTGAGACCTCTTTCCGTGTTGAATGGTTCAGAGTGATCCTTACCAATCTTAACCGAGGATTTGGTGTTTTCCAAGGTATATCTGCAAATTCGAATTAGCTTTGCAGGAATACCAAAATCAGACATGGTCTCATATAGCCTGTGCCTTATCGGAGAGTCGAAGGCAGCTTTAAAGTCGACAAAGAGGTGGTAGATTTCGATCTGCTTGTCATGAGTTTTTTCAGGATTTGTCTTCAGGTGAATATTTGATCCATCGTAGATTTACCAGGTCTAAAGCCGCACTGATATGGTCCAATAAGTTTTTCTACGATTAGCTTTAGACGTTCACACAATATGCTCGAAAGGACCTTGTACGCAATTGGTAATAGGCATATTCCACGGTAATTCTATCACTCACTACGATCTCCTTTCTTGTATATGAAACATAACAGACTGAGACTACAATACCCGGGCATGCTCTTTCCAGCCAGATGTTCTCCATGAGCTGACGCTTGCTTCTAATCAGCTCCTCCGCGCCTGCCTTAAACAATTCAGCAGGGAGACCATTGGCTCCAGCTGCATTGTTCTTCCTAATTCAGGATATTGCCACACGTATCTCTCTCTGGCTCGGAGGTGAACAGTTAATACCAACGTCGTGGATTGGAGCGGAGTCTTCTGGAGTGGTATCCGTACCCAATAAATTTCTGAAATGATCTCTCTCCATATTTTCAAAACGATATCCGGGTCCGTCACTAGTTGACCATCGCTGTCCTTGCAGGAGGGCAACCCTGTTCTACGCATTCTCGCCTTAACTCTCTGGTAGAATTTTCGAGCTTCCCCTCTACATCGGAGTAACTCTCCTGCACTCATCCTCTCTCTCTTCTTTAGCTCTTTCTTTTTCCGTTTAAAAAGACGAGTTGCCTCTCGTCTCTTCTCCTTTTGCAGTTCACGAACGGCTAGCTTTGGCATTGGCTGCAGTTTCGCCCTGTATGCAGCATCCGTCTCTCTCGTAGCATTGAAACAATCATCATCGGAACATGTATCTTCTTGAGACGGCTTTGAGTACCCAAGTACGCTTCTCGCAGTCCCTACTGTGGAGTCGACTATATATTGCCACTACAAGGTAATATTATCAGGGGTTGGAGTAGGCATCCGCTACCTCTGTGGTCCGCAGCTTACCGATATCCAGCTTTCGTTGTGCCTGGTTACGTACGTTTTTCGCCCGCTCAGCCTTGTGCGTACCTTAACTGCGGTAAGGTAGTCTTGGGAGTTAATGTTCGCATCCCTGATCACTCGTACGTCCAGAACACTCGATGTGTGCCTTCCATCGACTACCACGTGATCTATCTGATTCCTCGTCAATTTATCAGGAGATAACATTGTTGCCTTATGAATATTTTTATGGTCAAATCTAGTGCTGCTAACTAACATATTTCTTGCCGCAGAGAAATCAATCAGTCTGATGTCATTGCTCTCGACGCAGTTATCAATTCGAATGTTAACGGACTTTTGGCCCATACTATAGTTAGGTATAACATTTTTACCTATGACTATGGTGAAATAGACGGTTTCTAAGATATAGCTACTTCTATGGTACAAACTATGACATTGAGACTAATTTTTTGGGTAGAGTTCTAAACACTCGTCATGAAAATCTCATCAATTTGATTAAACTATCAACTGTCGACAACCCTGTCCAGCATCGTCAAAACAATCACAAAGCTATGATAAGCGAGTGAGTGAGCAGGGGCAAGCATGAAACCAAAGGAATCATCAAAATAACTACGTACTATAGAAACTCTTCGTCGAACATTGGCAATTTGATAGACTCTCCAGCATAAAATACCAAATACTCACAGACTTGTTTATACGTGTGTGTATCTCAATGTTCTAAATGTTTACCATACATGCATGGCCATGGTCACAATTTTGTATTCTTAAGATGCATTCATAGTAGTAGTAGTAGTCCTCTTACTAATATATGTATGCATGTACTTCTGAATACATTCATCTGAAACCTACAAGTAAAATATGCCAATGATGAAAAGAAGTATCCAAAGAAAAGAAATGAAAGGAATCAACACAACAACACTAACAACAACAACAAAAAACCGAACTACTACCAGGAATTCAATTAAAAAATTACGTAATTTGTGTTTAGGTTAAACTAAATAAACTTAGGGGACACGGGAACAGGAGGACGGCGGCCGGGAATGGGAATTGTCTGAAAGAGGCGAATCAACAACACGGAACAGCTTGAAGACGACCAGGGCTATAGCAACAACAAAAACACAACAACCGAACGTAACATATTAAGGAAATCAGGCTATTGTGTCATTTAAGCATGTAGGTACGAGTATTACGTATTTCGTCTCGCTTGACTTTGGTTTCGCTGTTTTGCTTCCCTTTTTCTATACGTTATTTATTTAGTAGATAGGTATCTCTCTCCATTCCGTCTCCCATGTATCCGGATGCCACAATTGTTTTGATGGTGCCATTATTTAAGAGTTAAGAGTTGCTTTTTCTTTAAATTTTAGAATTTAATTAGATAATTTCAAGAGACTTAACTCTAAAGTGTATATAATTGGTTTTACTAAGGAAATGGATCGATTTAAAAAACTTGAAATATATTGAAAAATGTGTTATAGGCAAACTGTCCTTTGGGTTATAATTAGTTAAATATTTTTAATATAATTTAACAAATTTAACAAACAAACAGTTTATAATTTAATATATGTAGTGCAAGTCGTATACAGTCGAAACTCTCTATAACGTATTCCAAGGGACTGAAAATTCTTCGCTGTATAGAAAAGAAAAACAATTTTGTTCCTTTGAACATTTTTTATTTGTAGTAGTCATTTTTTTTGGTTTGAAGTAAATTTTTCCACTTTTCTTCTTCAATATAATTTTCTAATACATTTAGAGAAGTAAACAGTATTTGGTAGGTTGGTTTTCATTTCCAAATATTTCCAACCATTAACTGATGAAGAAAGTTGTCCATATGTGGGTATCGGTTTCACAATATCGGCAGATTCTTCTTCGTATTTATCTGAATCTGTTAAAAGAAAAGACAAACTGATGGCGACTGCAAGAAATGTGAGAGATTACCATCTCCAGTTGTCACTTGCATAGTTCGGTGGTTCCCCAAAATACACTTTCAATTTGAATAAATTCGTTATATGGAGATTGAAAACGCTTCAATCTTGAAGTTACGGTCGCAAAAATGCTTCGTTATAAGGAAACATTCGCTATAGGGAAATTCGTTATATGGAGATTATAATACACTCAAATTAGACCCAAAACACAGTGTTCTTAAAATTGCTTAGCAATAAAGAAAACTTCGTTATAGAGAGTTTCGACTGTAATTCCCATGACAACGTGACAGTTCATTAGAGTGGCTTAAAATACCTAATGTGGGAAATCTATAGGTGGTAAATCAGATAATGAAAGCGAGTTTCCCCGGAAATCTATAAACAGAATTTCAGCACCTTAAAATTTTTGGAAGGCGATGCACCTTAAGCGCTGACGACTGCATTACAAATGTGAAAAAAATTTAATCCAACTTAAAGATTATTGTATGCAACCTCAAGTATATTGACGCTCAAGTATATTGACGCTACAATGACCTTAAAATAAACTTAAAAAAATATAATCACAAAAATATGTTTTTTTAATACTGAAACCCCACACCACGATGAAAAAATAATTTTTGACTTTAATGTTAAATATTTTTTGGATTACGTGTCCTTAAATTTTGAACTGACCTCAATCAATGTGAACAGATGTTACGAATTAAACTCAGTGAAAAAATAAGACAAAACATTTCTTTGGGCTCAACTGCAAGTAGATATGTGGGGGCACTATATTTACACTTTAACTCTGTGTCCTACTCATAACTATAATCCGATTAGAACAAAACTTAATTTACAACCTGGAAAAGTTTTAAGAAAGTCGTCTGTAAAAAATAGGCCAAATCAGTGAATGTCGCCATGCAATTTTTTTTGCATATGTACCAAAAAAATGCAGTTTTAAAATTCTGACAAAATAAAACTTAGCCTAAAGTAGTGTTCTTTTCATTTAAAAAGACCAATACCTTAATATGTTAATATGTCTGTCAAAATAATTTTTGAAAATCGGTCAAAAATTGCGGCCTAAAATTTCAAATGTCCAAGAAAACTTTTTTTTCCCCACTGTGCACCATAGCAACTTTACTTATATATACACGAAATTTGAGATAACATAATAGCTTTTCACCAATATATAAAATGTTGAAAAAGTGTCAGCAAAAAAAAATTTAAAATTTTATGAAGTTAAGAAAAAATTATAGTGGTCCTTTTTGGTGCAATAAAAGGGCATTAAGTGTATACAATAATATTACAAATCTATACATTTTAAGCTGTTTTTGGCACAATCAAGTTACTCTGTTGTACAATGAAATGTTCTTTTTGGGTACAATAATGTACTTTGTAATACAACAAATTGTATTGTAGTACAATAAGTTGTACTCTTTAATACCAAATAAGTACTTTTTGATACTATAAATTTTTTTTGTACAATAAAAGAACATTTTGGTACAATAAATTCTTCCTTTTAATACAAAAAATTTACTTTTCAGTACAATAAATTCTACTTTTTAGTACAATAAACGATCTTTTTGATGCAGTTAATTATACTTTGGTACAATAAATGTCATTTTGATAAATTTAATTGCACTTTTTGTATTATCTGTTTATTAAATATTATCGCTCTAGGGCTAAAATACAGTTTTTCCACGCCCCCTTCGCCCACTGATTGAGAATTACTCTCTGAGCCTAAAATACAGTTTGGTCACGCCTCCTCCACCCACTGATCCAAAATGAAAATGTCGTCTTGGTGTCAAACTGTATCTTACTTACTTACTTAAGTGGCCCATTGCAACTTACGAACGTGGTTCATAAATTTGAGGCATGAACTGTTAAAGAATTCCACACGTTTTCGGTCTTCTGCGTGTGTTCTCCAGTTAGTCATACCAGATGGTGGCATGTCCCCTACCACTTGGTCCTTCCAACGGAGTTTGGGTCTCCCACACCGCCCACTGATCCAAAATTAAAATGTCGTCTGCATATTCATATTCGTTTTGCCGTGCACTATCTGGGCTTCATAGTTTATCTCTTTGGGGCTAAAATTTAGTTTCGCCACGCCCACTCCACCTTCTAATCCAAAATTATAATTTCGTTTGAATATTCATGTTCGTATTGGCGAGTACAATCTGTGTACCAAATTGTATATCTCTAGTTTTTAAAAAAAAACAGTTTTGCCACGCCCACTGATCCATTTTCGCCACTATAGTAATATTTTTGTAGCCGAGTACTATCTGGATATTAAATTTTATCTCTCTAGCTTTAAAAATAGTTTTGACACGCCCACTCCGCCCATAGGGTAATAAATCTAAAAATAGAGGGTTGTTTGGAAAATTATTACTAGGTAACATATTTTTAAAATGCTACAGAAATAACCTTTAATATTATAAACATATAAATGGTTTTGATTGAATGCATCAAAATAAAAATTATTTTTAAAGTTTTTTTTTTAAAAAAAGTTAATTTTTGTTCTCTACATACAAATTTAAGAGTAACCGACTATATAACTGTGATATAGAGGATACTGACATTTTTTTAACATTTGCACAGGAGTCGCCAACACCTTTTACCGAGGTGCATCGCCTTCGCATAGGTGTAGGATGCTAAAATTCGGTCAATAGGCTATTAAGAGAACGTTCATTCATAATCCGATTTATCAGCAAATGTTTTTCATACTTTAGTTTTTCTATGATCTTGATCCACTGCTCATTAAGGAGTGACGAATTTCTTGCTTAAAATAATAAATTAATGCAAAAAAAGTTTATAATAAGTTTTAGTAGAATATTCAGTCCCTAAGCAGGTGGTTGTTGTTGTTGTAGCCACGTATATGTTTGTTTTCTGTATTAAAGTATAGTCCCGTTAGGCGAAATGCTGGGTTCTGCTCTCTGTGTTTCCGTCTGTTTCCAAGTGCAGGAATCTGGCCACTCCCACTTGGTCCGTCTAGAGTGACTTGGAACCGAGGTGGGTAGGTTTGTCTGGACACTAGAACAAGTGTAGGGCTGTATGCGGTCCTAGCACGCGGGGCATACGTTTGGGGTTTTTGTAGAAATTAAGCCAACCACATCAGCCGGATTGCAGCTGTGCCAGAACTGTTCTGGTATTCCGTAGCACACTAGTTTCCTCCGATGCTATTTCGGGAGAATGGTCTCTGAGAAAAACATTCCTAGGGTAGGCGTTTATGGCCGCCGTGACAGTGTCCCTATGATTGTAGTTCAGACATTCAGATCTCTCATTATGTGCCGAGGCGACCCTACGAGATGGTGGTTGTTCTTGTGGCAACTCAGCAGGTACTGTTTGCACAACATCTCGTTATGTACCTGTACGGGAAGAATCTTGGCCTGCTCATGTAGGTGTCCTTTTGATGACATGAGGAGGTATCATGTTGCTGTTCTTAAGGCGGCGTTCTGGCTGCTCTGGATTTGCTGACCACTCTGGTGCTGCATAAATCACCACAGACCGGCCTATCGCTTTGTACCGGCATAACAAGGTTTCTTTGTCTGCGCCCCAAGTGCTGCCGGCCAGCGACTTGAGGACCTTGTTTCTGCTTTTTAGCTTGCAGATAGCTGTGGTGTGCGTCGACGAATTAAACAGAGTATTAGGATAGTTTACGGCCGGAATTAGCGTGTCATCGACCAACTCATTCAATTGTTCTCGCATCTCCAATTCAAATTCTAGAAACGTAGAGGTTAAACAGTGTCGGAAATAGTGCACTTGTTTTACTCTACGGGGTTTCCACTTCTGGTTTCTGATGTCCTCAAACAGAACGGCGTGGTCAACTGTGTCGAAAGCTTTCGACAGGTCGAGAGCCACGAGGACCGTTCTTTCGCAGGGTCTGTTCTGGCTTAGGCCGCGGCTTATATGTGTGGTGATGGCGTGCAGCGCTGTTGTCGTGCTATGCTGCTTTCGGAACCCATGTTGGTGGCTAGCAATTGGAAAATGTCCATTAAGGCTCGGGAGGATAAGTGCCTCAAGCGTCTTCGCTACTGGTGAGAGCATGGAGATTGGTGTGTAAGATTCTCCTAAACTTTCGTCATTACCAGGCTTCAATAGCAGGACCACTATGCCTATTTTCCAGGCATCAGACACAATCAGAGTGGCTAAGGATAGGTTGAGAGCTTTCGCGAGGTAATCAATTCCCGATTGTTCTAATTAATTGCATCAGCATAAGCATGGTAATATCTTTGGGGCCCAACGCCTTCGAGGATTTGGCTTTGCGGAGGATGTACGCAACCACGCTTGAAGCAAATTGTGTGGGTTCATCTTCGACTCGGAGTTCATGGATGTGGCTCATGGTTCTCCTTTTCGCCTTGTCCCTCTCTGGGTGCTCAGTGAACTGCCGGTTATAACAGCTCGCATACCTCTTCGGGTTAGTCATCATCCTATCGGTCCATGTTTTTATCCTGTATTCGCCCATTTTACCCCAAGCAGGTCCTAACGTCCGAGAGATCGCGTATTTCTCTAGTAATTCAACTGGGTATCAGTTAAGTGGTAGAAAGTGTGAGACCTATGTATTTGGCTTGCTACAAATATCGTATGAGTGGTAATTTTTATTTTCCATCACTCAGCTTTATTATTATCAGCAAATTTTATTTAATTTTTCAAAAATATTTAATTTTAGGTGCGAAAGATAGGTAAAGAACTACTAAAATAGAGATGTGTCTTTCTTTCTTAGGAGGGTATTTTACTCGTTACATCTCCTTTTTTCTTTTCTAAAATCACCATCGATCTTTGTATCACGAATATCACCTGAAAGTGAAACTGCTTTCAATTCGAGCTAGTAGCTAAGCCAACACATAGATACTTACATATGTATATCTTTCATCACTGCTGCTGCTGCTGCCTGCAACATAACTTACTTTACATCATATGTTGCAGCAGTTTGCGCTGTAAAATATTTACAAGCAGAAATGAGAATAGAAAGAAGTACAAAACATAACTTCAAAATGAAAGAAATAGCGCAAAAGCAAAGAACATAAAAATATACACAGTAGTAGGTATGTACATCAAATAAAAGAAAGAATTGTGCAGTCATCATCATCATGTATTTCACTTTTATTTGCAAATTGCATTATGAAATGCATGCAACAACGCCAACAACAACGTGAAGTACATACGTATACAACACGCTTCTCCGGTTGGAAAAGAAATTATGCGAAAACATGCAACACTGCTCACATGAAGCACAACAAACAGCTCACAGCGCTTCCAACATACATAATAAAACACAAGCAATAAAAAGCTGCAGCGCAGAGCAAAGTCAACATATGCAGCAAAAGCCATAAGAAAAAAATGAAAAACGCAACACACAGCACACAAACTCATACAGAGGTTGCAGAAAAATGCCAAAGCAACTGCAATAGCTTCACAACATATTTTCTGCACATATGACAATAGCAGAGAGAGAGAGAGTACGTACACATTCGCTGCTGAGGCCTTCGCTCATTCGAACCTTCTCCCATGTAGTAGAAGAAAACAAACTGCGAAAGCAGCGACACAACAATGTGCTTTGCCAAAAACACACAAGATTAAAAAAAAACTCAGCACACACTCGTTCTTTTTCGCTCTGCAATAGACAATCACTCACACAGTCACGATAATCATCTACGACCGAACGACCGGCTTTTTTATGTTTATTGTTTATTTTGCCGGCTCCTTTTTGTTTGGTTATTCGTGCTTTTATTTGTTTTGACAACGCTGCCGCTATTGCCGAAGCAGAAACCTCAGCAGCAGTGCTGTCTAATGCCTTACTAAGCAGCGGTGCCGCACGGGTTCGATAGTAAATTCTGTTCTTATTGGCCTAAGCCACACATGTTTGACGACGTTGTTGTCATGTAACATTCGCAGCAGCTGCTGTCTGGTTGGAGGGGAAAAAACAATGTTCGTTTGTGTCTCCCAACATTGCAGCCTGTGAATGAATGTTTGATGTTCGCTACCAAACGTTTGATTGCAACTCGAATGAAAGTGAATTGATTTTAGTTTTGTCTTTAACATTCATCCGTAGTTGCGTTCATGAAATTTTCTCATGTGCAACTGTAATTTGTTTTCCATTCGCAGACGACGCTGTTGCGAATTTGCACAAGCGTGTGCTTGCACTGTACGAGGGGGTGATGAACGGAGAGATGATGGTGATGGTGTTCCTTTACATTAGTGCGTTGGACTGACTGACTGACTGACTGTGTAGCGCCCGCTACGGTATGGGCATGGTTAGGTTCAATGCATTGCAAATGCTGTGAATTTATTAGATTTACTCTTCTTTCAGCCATGATTTGTTATTTGTGGGTTATTGGTTTAATTGTTAATTTCTTGTTCACTGCTTTAGCAGATTTCTCTTGCCTTTGTTTTTTTTTTTGTTGTCGATGATTATGTCCCAACAAATCTGTGTACTTATTCATTGTTAATGAGGTGTATACGCTAAGGTTAGTGGCAATGATATTTTAGGCGGAGATTTTAATTAAAATTAAAGAAAATGCTACCAATTTCAATGTCTGTTGTTGTTGTGTCGTTGAACTAGTATTGTGATATAAGATCAATTTATTAAAGGACGAATTGTTTTTATAATCAAATTTCCTTTGAGTCCCATGAATGATGATATCGAGGATAACTTATTGTTCTTTAACACCATATCATAGTTATAAATGACAGTTTTAGAAGTAATACTAGATTTGTTTTCCACTGTATAGCAATTTACCGGGTCTGTTTAGAAAAAAGTGAAGATGCTAAACTCTTAGAAAAACGAAAACCAATGTCAAAGTTGACCACGGTCTTGAACAGTTGGAAGTTTTATTAAGTACGCTTAATTTAAATTTTATAAAAAATACTAGTGGGCCCGGCAATGCTTCGCTATTGCATTTTAACTTATATTATATTTCATATTAAGGTCTACAAAGTACTTTGAAAACGGTACTTAAGCTCGGTAATGATATGTTGAGTTTATTAACTTATGTAACTAATTTCAAGCAACTCCTCAACATGAAAGTTAACAAATTAAGTGTTGTTGTTTTAAATTCTAAATATCATAGGCTCTATGATGATAGTAAAAAGTTCATCAGCAAAGTCATATCTTTTACAAATCGGAAACAGACATTCCGTTTAAGATCAAAATTCAATGTAGTAGCGGTAACCGTATAACTACCTCTTTGGGCGTAAAAAACACTTTTGTCATGCCTTCTCCGCCTATTGACCGAAATTTAAAATTTTGTTTGAAGCTTCATGCCTTTAGCCATAAAAACCTCTTTTGCCATGTCTTCTTCTCACATGGATCAAGAATATTCCCGAATAATAACTTTGTAATGAACTCGTCTACCATTCTTTGAGATAATTCGGTCCCCAACGTTTGGCTTTGCAAAGTGATGATCTATCGCGCTGTATGTGTTGGAACCATTTCTCCTTCAAATAATGTGCAATGACATGATAAATAAAAAAAATCAATTGATCGTCCACTGGCTTTAGTTCTTCTACAAGTTGGATATATGAATATAGGCCAAGATCTTTCCTCAGCATTTGCAGAGACCGAGTTGCTGAGAACGGCGTCGGTTCGATAAATGCGAGTCCCCTGTCACACCTACGTCTACAGCGTCGATTGCTTCTATTAGCTGCTCAGATGGATGAGTATATGCACCGTAAACTTCACAAAGGGCTCCATAAGTTTGGCAAACAGAACGCGCATTTTGAAAATAAATTTGCAAGATTTCTAAACGTTGTTTTTGTGTCGTCTTTACATGGTAATTTTTCAAAGTATACTCAAAGAAAGTCTATCACACTTCATACACCTCTCCCGAATGACGAATGGGTTGACCTAAAATGGCAACAAAAACGGTATATACGGTTTTGTTGGGGGTCAATTGTACATTAAAAATCCACTAGAATCTAAATCCTAGCTGGCTGGCTAGTGGGATGGATAACTCGACCTTAACTGTTCCCTATGAAAATTTACCAGTTTCGATATTTTCCAAAATGAAGGCATGTGATAGTAAAAGGGCAAAAAAGTCCGAACCCTTCTTGTACCTCCATTTAAAATTACCTATTTTTGGATAAATAATATTTCTTCCATAACTTCCAGACGGACAATTGGAAAATATTTGTGTTTGGTAAGTTTAATGAACTTGTAACAGTAGACAAACCCTTATAAAAATTGAAGCCATTTTTTACATCTGTTTTCCGTACCTTCTATACTAATGACGGAATTGACCCTCATAGTTTTACATACAACACATATTTTTTTGTAAGTACTCTAATTCAGCCTATTTTACATTAGAAGTACCCTTATGATAATTTGGCTCAAAGATGAATATGGACTATATCGGCTGCCATTTTTTTGGAAAATAATTTTTTGTCCCATAACTTCCAAACTGTCAACTGGGGGATATTTTAATTGGAAATGTCTATTAATATGTTTATTTGTATATAAGTTCTACCACAAAACATTGTTCATTTTAGAAAAAAACAGCGAGTCCTGCTTCCAAAGACAAAGTTTGAAAACGTATAATAGCAAACAAATGTAAGTGTCTCATAAAAATTTCGTTCTCCGATTCCATCTTTTCTACAAAATCTACTTCATGTTAGGAATTTTCTTAATCGTTCTTCAGTGTATTCAAAATAAGGAAATACCGTTTTTATGACATTGATACATTTAACACAATTTTGTGATGTTTTCATCTTTTAGTAGACATTTTGCAGTTTCTACGATTTTAAGCACTCTCATCAAGGTTGGACACATAATCAAAAAGCCGACGGGAAAAAACGACCAGATGAGCATTCTTAGGAAAATATATCATTCATAACAGAAGAAAACAAATATCCAGCGTGTAAATTGAGCAGGCCTTGTCGATAAAAACGATTTAACGTGCCGTTAATAAGAAGAAGGCTGCATTCTGTTTAGCCGATAACAGTGAAATTTTGGCCAAATAGGTTCTAAAAAAGCTGACGTTCGCATCCGTCTAAAAAACAATAAGGTCCTGTTACGTAAGTCTAAAAATAGAAAGCGTGTTAGTTTGCAAAATCACGAGAAGCTATAAAATAACTTACTTATGGGATGTAAAGGGAAATTAAGTTTTGTTTCTTAACGAATGTCTATGAATCCGTATGTTAGGTTTTTGAGAAGCCTTTGCTAGACGTGCCGATTGTGGACCGCCGAAGACCAACCCGTCTCGAAGATCTACATGATAGTCGAGGGCTTTAATCACATGGTGCCACAGTCGTTTCTTTTAGGCACATTGTATTGTGAAGATCGATATCCTTAAGTGCAATACCTTAGTATCAAAATTAACCACCCATTAAAATTTGATATATTCTTTTTTAGTTTATTTTGTGTTCCCCTGTCCCGTAAAGTAGAAGCCATCATATCGCGAGAAGCTATCCCATACCTAATTAAAAGGGAAATTAAGTTTTTTATTTTCTTAACGGATGTCTATGATTCCGTCTGCCTTATTTTTGAGAAGCTTTTACTAGAAATTCCGATTGCGTACGACTGGTATGAGGCTACTGACCTTTATATCAAGACCTTTACCTTTATATCAAAATTTACCATCCATTTACATTTTGAGTTCTTTTGTGTTTCCCGGATCCGTTAATAGAAGCCATAATTTACCAAAAAAATAACCTTATTACACATGTAGTACATTCACCCTATTATCATTTACCCGTAACCCATAATTAAAAGGCAAATTTTTGTTGGTGTGTTTCCACCGTTATCAGGAGAATATTTATTAAAATTCTCTTGACGATTACTTACAAACTATTTTATAACCTAGGAAACTTAATGTATATTACTAACCTATATAAACTTCAAACTAAGACTTACAGGAAATTTAATGTTTTTTTTTTTAACTTATATATACTTAGACCTAAGACTTAAACTAAGAGAATTACTAATTTTTAGGAGTAGTTAATGAATTATCACAGGGCTTTATAAATAACAACAAATTACTTAACTTTACTTAATACTAATACTAAAGTAATATCTTAAAGTTAATATAAAATATCACAATGACTTATGAATAAACGAGTTTATAAAATATCACAGTTAGGTGTAATAAATAATAAAATATCACAGATATAAAAATATCACAGTAAGTTGCTTAAACTTAAAAAAATATCACAGTAAGGTGCTTAAATAAGTATCACAGTTGCTGAATTATACAAAATATCACAATTACAAATATCACAGTTAAGTTTAACAATTGTAAAGTATCACAATAATTACATATAACTAATATCACAGTGGGCTTCCATTTTTTAATATCACATTAAAATAAGGACAATGTAAAGGAAAATTATCAGCAAAAAACTAAAATATTTTGTGGGAAGAATATTTTTTTTATAGAAATTTTTTACAAATTAATGCGAAGTACAGAAATTAATATGTTAAAATTTTTAACTAAAAAATATATTCAGCTACAATATATATTTAACTTTATTGGCTTTGAATATGAAACGATTTTATTGATTGTGGTATAAATAAGTCCAAGAAAATAATTAGATAATAATGTGTTTGGTAAGTCTGCCAGAAATAAATATTTAATACAAAAAAATTCATACAAATTAAATTCATACCAAAATCCATTACATGCAAAAAACATACCAAAATTAGCATTAACTTATCTTTTCCTTAAGAGTGTACTTAAGCCACTATCAAATAAAACAATTCTCATATATGGTGTTTTTCTCGACATTCCCCCTATTTTCTATTAATACTAAAACTAAATTCATTCAATTATAAATTTTGCTATATTTACACCTGGTTGATTTTTTAACACAAATTTCTTTATACCATCAGTGATGTTTTTCAAGTTAATTTCAGTTACTATATACATTCTGCCGAAATATTGATACTAATTGATCACGACGTTGTTTATATGCCACGTCGAAATCAATTATTCAAAATAATATTTGTTTATTATAAAATATATCACAGCATATATTAAGCAACACTTTGTTATCTAGCAAAATATCACTGACATGGGCTTAAAAAAATCTGTGTTATGTTGTCACCGGTTGAAGAATAAAACAATAATTATTCACTTGAACGATTTTAGTTTTAGGCTTTAACACATAAATTATAAATTAATGTAAAATATCACAGTTTACATATCAACTAAAGCTAGTATCACAGTTTATTTTTTTTAACAATAAAATAACAATAAAATTGTCACTTTTTTCGAATATATTTAATTTCAGTTCGTCGTATTCGTTGGTTTGTTACGTTTAAAGACATTTTGAGTTCGAAGAAAAAAATATCACAGTTTTAATTATCACAGATGTTGCTTAGGCTATGTGTTTTTTTTACAAGGTTACTCCAGCTTTGCTTAGTTATGTCCTTGATGAGTTGTTGCTTTGCTAGTTACTAGGTGGTTAGCAAATTGGTTATTTAGCATCCAAAATATATCACAGATGTTGCTTAGACCTTATTTTTTATAAGGTCATGTATCACAGAAGTTTTTTAGGCTATTTATTTTTTTACAAGGTTACTCCAGCTCTGCTGCGTTATATCCTTAAGTTTTTGCTTTGCTAGTTACTAGGTAGTTAGCAAATTGGTTATTTAGCATCCAAAATATATCACAGTTGTTGCTCAGACCTTATTTTTTATAAGGTCATGTATCACAGAGGTTTCTTAGGCTATTTATTTTTTTATAAGGTTACTCCAGCTTTGCTTCGTTGTATCCTTAAATTTTTGCTTTGCTAGTTACTAGGTAGTTAGCAAATTGGTTATTTGATAACCAAAAAATATCACAGTTGTTGCTTAGACCTTATTTTTCTATAAGGTTCAGGTATCACAGATGTTGCTTAGGCTATGTGTTTTTTTTACAAGGTTACTCCAGCTTTGCTTCGTTATATCCTTAAATTTTAGCTTTGCTAGTTAGCAAATTGCTTATGAGGCCTCTAGTGTTGTAGTAGTTCATTATACTTGGTATAATATGTATCACAGTTGAAAACTCCTTACACTAATATCACTGATGAGTTCTTTTTTTAGCGGCTGCCTTTCGAAGGAAATGTGTGTGTGTGCGTGAGTTGTAAGCAGCTCCCGTTTGGATCGTTCAAATCTTTGCCAACTTTATAAGTTAAATTTCTTCATAAATTTTATTTATGAAACTACAAAAGAAATGATATCCAAAAGGAACAATAGATTAAGAAAACCTTCAGTCCTAATATCGACCAAGTGTTGAAGAATTTCCATGGCCCATATAGGTTTGCTGGTTACGTTCTTCGTTCGTATTCACTACAACTCTGTGTGCTCTTGATGTGTTTGTTGCTGTTGTCTGCCGCTTGCCTCCTTCGTTTCCTCCACTCGAACCACATCCCACCACAGTTGAACTGTGACTGTCTATCAGCTCACAAACGATGTGCGAGCTAAACTCTGTCGTCGCCGTCGTCAGTCGGAAAAACCCTTGGTTGAATAAATTTTCCCAAACTAAAAGTGAAACGGAAAATTGCGCCAAAAAATTTCGTGTTAAGAAACATAAGAAAATGCCACCACCATCATCGAACATGAATTAGAATGCTATAGCTAAGGGAAATTGCAATTCCACCCTGCTGCCAGGAAAACTCAAACTCCAATAAGAAACCTTGAAACTGATCTAAGGAAAATAAAGCCTAAAAATAGATAGATTGGAGACATTTTCCGACCCACTCTGGCAAATGCTTTGTTGGCGGTGAAGGCAAGAGTAGTAAAGGAAAATGCGTTAAACACTAAGGGTGAGCTTGAGTTGCTTGTTCAGAGAAGGAGTGAAGAGTTGGGAAAATTCAGCAGTTGTAGCAAATGAAGAAGACATGCAGAAGAGACCCTTGCAGATGGGGCGAACAATCCAAACCACCCACAAACACCCTTAAAACTTGTTGTCAAACAAATCACAATCAAATAGGAATTTTTGCTGGCGCTTAACGCAGAACCACCAATGCCCTCGGTAGGGTGAGGTGGGTAGGCGGCATTGTCTCTTCACATACACACAACACTGATGACGACAAACGTCGGCAAGCAACATCGCCAACCACCCTTGATGCCATTATTACTCACACTTCTCCTTTACTCACACTCTGCTGCTGAGAGTCTTATTAGAACATTAATGTGGCACTGCTCACGGAAAGAGAGAGTGAGCGCGTTCAAACAAAAAACGCACTCGTTGTCAATGCTTTGTATGGAGTTGGTTCGTCGTTAGTTCGTTCGTTGGTTGGTTTGCAAAGACCGGCGCAATGCAGCCACATGTTCGAAGCCAACCCAGCACGAGTTTACTATAGCGCGCTATACACACAACAACGTTGGCGTTAACTCGTGGCTTCTGTTCGCAGTCAGCGTAGACGTCGGCGTTGCCTTGATGCTCTGCTCACTCTCTCTCTGCACTTGGTGTGTAAGAAGTGTTTGTTGTATTGGTTCGTATCGTTGCGGTTGTACGCGCGCTGAGGGCTGCTTCATTCACAATTTTTCTTGTGTGAAATTTTTAGTATGAATTTCGCTTTCTGCTGAACAAGTTGTGTTGAATGTGAGAGTTCGGAACGTTCATGTAGCATAACAATAAAAAAACCCAACCAACAACAAAAATCTAATTGAGTTCTTTTTGTTTTACTACAGCAACAACAATAGCAATGTTTTTTATTTGGAAGTGAACGCAAAAAAAAGTAATCAAAAGCAAAAACAAAAAAACAACCAACAAAATAATAGAAAGATCACAATCAAACTGTTCGCCAAACAGAACAAGAAACAAACAAAAGCGAAAAAATCTTGTTTTTTTTTCTTCATTCTTTCACACACAACCAATCTACCGGTAAACAAGAAAACGTTTGTAACGCGAAAACAGTGAAAAGTGACAACGATAAGCCGTGTGCGTGCGTGCGTGCTTGCGTATGTGCAAAAAATTATTGACCAAAAAACAAACAACAACAAAAATATAGTATTTTGTAAAAATATCGGCAGCATATGAAAAAACAACGAAAATTTAGTTTGGAATCATATTAAACCCTAGCGAGCCAGAAAAAAAAACGCGAAATTTGTTTCATCTTATGTTTCCTCAAGTGTAAAGTGGATTTGAAAAAAAAAATCAGCGAATTTCTTGTGAGTTTCGTCATTTCATTTATAAATTTTTTGTTTTGTGTTGCGATTTCCTTATACCTCCTCTCCGCAACCGCCCTAAACAAATCAATCGCATCTTGTTGGTGCGCGTCCGTCCTTCTGTCTTCGTTGAACGTCAGTGAAAAAGAAAACAAAAATAACTGTAAATTTATGACATTTATAGGCAAAGCGAACGAATACACCACCAGTCAGCCAGCCTATAGCTTAGTCAGTCAGTCAGCCAGCCAGCAGTCAGTACATAGTATCAACGTATCAACCTTAACAAGTCGCAGTGGAAGGCGGGGAAACGTTGCTTGCTTGCCTGTGCTGTACTGCTGATGGGCGGTAGTGCTGCTAGTGGTGGTGGTGGTTGATTCACCCGCACAGGAGGTGGAGGAGAAGTAGGAGGAGCTCATCTTCACATCACATCATCAATAGCAGCGGCAGCCGCAATAATTGAGAATCAAAAAAAAAAACTAAAAGAAATATAAAAATATTCGACAATTCTTCTGCTGCTCGCTGTTTTCTTTATCATTTTATCGGTTGTGTGTTTTTTTTTGGTTTTCTGAGTCAAAAGTCATTGAAAGCAAATTTATGGATTTTTATTTGTTGATGTTGGAAAACACACAGAAAACGTTGATTTTAATGGATTCAAAAAATACAAAATGAAAATTTTCTACTATGTGAACAAACAGCAGAACAACATTGTTGTAAATGCAAAATTATCACAGAAGAAGAATAAGTCTACAATGTTGACGAAATTCCTGAGGCGGCAGCTGCATGAGTAGCATTCATTCAAACTGAAATATATAGTTGCGTATTGACAACTTGGAAGCAAAATTGTAAGAAGGACATAGGAAAGTGATTGCGAATCGTTCGTAATGAAAACATAGACACAATTGTTTATAGACCACATAGGTACATACCAAGAAATATAATCACTTTCATGCTACCAAATCTGCTAGATTCGCTGACACATTTTAGATAAACAATTTTCCTAAGGAATTTATTATATTTTTGGAAATTCTTGGAACAGCTATGTATGTGACTTTAGCGACCGCTATTTTTAGGTTGTTTCCTTAAGCAATTTATCGTTAAAAACAATACATTTTGTAAAAAGCTGCCAAGTTGATGAGGTGACTTGCTTTTTATCAAAGCCTAAAAAATCGTTCATTGAAAAGTTTTAATTTTGTAACTTCTCCTGTAAAATAATTTTACACAAACGAACTTATCCTTAAATGCTTAGAACTAAAATGTTTCAGTATGTTTTGTATTTTTCAAATTCCTTACTAAGAAATAGTAACAAAATCAGAATGACTGATCCAGAAGTAATTCGAATTTGGGTGAATCTCCACTGATGGAAGTGTAGTAAATTGCCGTTCTAAAAACACTTAAATTTCTTGTGTTCAGGAAATTATTCTATTAATATAAAATTTTTTTGCACAAAATTTGACAATATTTTAAAATGAAATTTAAAATCCTTGCAGTTATTCGAACTATATATTAAAGTGCAAAAAAAAAAATTTTTTTAAAAAAAAAAATTTAACTTCAATATACTTCGAACATAGAAATATGCATTTTAAATTAATCTACCACATTGAAAATTGTTATTATACCTATTTATTATTATTAAAACTTTTCTAAAATGATAACAACAAAAATATCATGTTTAAAAAATATTTTAATTCTACTGTAATAAAATTACAATTTCCTTAAAATTAACATCGCGCTTATTATACCTACAATATTGTGCATATTATACATAAATTTCGAATATTTAAATTTTATCTTTCTACGAGAGTCTATTTTAAAAGAAGACCAATTTGTATTTCGAAGGCAACGCTCTACCGTTTACCAAGTGAAGAGAATTGTAAATTTAATAAGTGATAACAAACTTCAAAGGAAATGTACTGAAATTGTTTTTCTGGGTTTAGAAAGGCATTCAACTCGATTTGGCATAAAAGTCTTATTTTTAAACTAAATAGATTTGGATATCCTATTTACCTCCACCTTTCTCATGGATCGAACATTTATTATTGATATTGAAAATCATATATCCTGTAAAAAGAATATAATTACTGGCGTACCTCAGGGTTTCGTATTATCACCATTAATATATTCAATTTCCGATTTTAAATTTCTTAAAAAGAATACAGCAACGCTTAATGCAGATGATACTGCTATCATATCAAGCGGAAAAGTTTCTAACGCTATCGCTAAAAATATGGAGGCATCACTTAAGCAAATTCAAAAATACTTTTCGAAATGGAAAATAAAAATTACTGGTGGAAAAACACAGGCTATATTATTGCCATTTAACAAAACCCCTTAAAGAACTCCAACCATTCCATTGAGAATACAGGGAATACAAAAAGTTAACTTTCAAAGAGCATATTCTACATTTTTATAACAAGGCTATAAAATGTAATAAAGCTTTTTTCCTTTTCCAAATCGGAAATCAACATTGAACACGAAGAATAAGCATTTACTGTTTAGAACATGCATTCTACCTATAATGACGAATGGCTGTCATGTTTAGTCAACCAGATGCGCTAAAACACATGTTCATAAATTGCAAATTATTCTGAACAAGAACCTCTGAATAATTTATAACTTACATAGAAGTCATTTCGCTGTAAACTTGCATAATCAATATAAAGAAGATGTCTTCAAAAGCGTAATTTGTAATCTCGCAAACGGATTTGAAACTCGAAACAGATCTTCTTAAACTTACTTATTTTCCCTTTGCACCCCATGAATGAGGTATGGGATAGCTTCTCGCGTTGTTGTGAATTAACACGCTTTCTATTTTTAGATTCACAACTAACGGCACCTACTTATTTATCGACGAATGCGAACGTCACTGTTTTGAGAAGCTCTTACTAGACACGACGATTGAATCGACGCTTAATACTGCGAAGTTGCTGTCAAACAACATTCGAGGGGAGCCGACAATGAAAGAAAATTTTATTTATTTTTTTCTTTTAAGATGACTGGAGCCAGGTTTGAACCTGCGATCTCCCGCATGGTAGTCGCGTGTTCTAACCACTATGCCACGGCCGGTCCCAAGTTATGCAATTATAAGAAATTTGCACAATTAATACATTCTACAACTTTAGATATGAAGTTGATACAAAAACTGAAACACAGTTTCCCTTTAAATTTTATTTTACGATACGTTGACGAATGCTCACCAGCGAATTCTATCGCATATCTATCGCTGTGTAAAAGAATAGCTTTTACGATTTGAGCACGAAGCTGGAATTCCTCCCGCTCGCGATATCACGCCTGAATCGTTTGCGAGTATCGTTCTCGAATAAAATGCGAATGATTTATGGTTCGAGAATGTCATTTTCGAATCGGATGGTTTGTCGGGAGTATTAAAAAATTTCGAATATTTTAATTTGATCTTTCAACGAGAATTATCATTTTGAATTTTCGCTTCCAATATCTTCATACTGACCAGTTCTCAAAATTTTTCGAATATTATACAAAACAAAATTTATTATAATTTCGAAAATTTAAAATTTTACTTTGAAAAACTTTAAAACGTTGTAAGAATTTTTGTCATCGTTTTTACAGCTAAATAAAATTTCAAAATGATATGTACCTTTATGTTTTACGAAATGCCAATTCCGAAGAATTTTGGACATCCAAATAGTAGAATAACATTCCCTATTGTATGGAGATATTCACTTCCGGATTGAATGTTCGTTTTTAATCAAATGCAAAATTTTCCAATATTATAATCTCAACATTTTATGATAAACATTTAATAAATTTAAAAATTATTAAACGGATTACTTCTCAGAAACCCTCAAATATTGATCAGAAATTATCTTTTCATTTGTGAATTATATAAATTTCCTTTTACTATGAGATTATAACATCTAAAAATTCCGAACATAAAAATACGTTTAAGGAGCTAATTCTCATTTCTGGCATTTTTGTAAAACAAAATGTATTAATTCTTTGCAAAGATTGAACTTATTGAAAATTTTACTTTGAAAAACTTAATGCTCTCGTTATTATCGATTATTTGTTTTTACTAAATATGTACTATATTTTCTTATACGTAATTCAAACAGATTAGAATAGCATTCTACGACTAGTAGCAGTAGTATTATATTTTTATTTTGAGAAATTTAAAATTTGGAAAATGCAGTTCGGTTTTCTTAGAAAATCACAAAATGTCGCAAATTTTCAATGCCATTTTTTAAACTCTCAAAAAGTATAATTTATACGAAATAATTCCGCCCTCAAAAAATAATATTTCCAAATTTCCAAATTTCTATACGATTTATTCCTACAAATCTTTTGAAAATAGGAATTTCTAACTTTTCAAACCCTGCAGTAGTACATAGAATTAGGTTTTTTTTTAAATAACTTGCAACTTCGAAAATCTTCTATCTTCAGCAGTACATAGAATTAGTTTTTTTTTTAAATCACTTGCAACTTCGAAAATCTTCGATCTTTACAGCCAAATAAAATTTCAAAGTGATATGTACCTATTTTTCTTCGATGGGCTGCAAAAACTCTGATTCTGTTGAAATCATCAATAAAAGTTAAAAAAATCAGAAAACCAAAAAAAAAATCACACTTCGAAATTCGAACATCCTTTTAAAAAAACACCAAACTATTTTAATTCCTCACTTACAGCAGAAACTCACAAAACAAATACAAAAAAAAAAATCTAATACCTAACCAATTTTAAATTTAACTTATTTCTTTTAGGCTTGAAGCAAGAATATTAATAAAAACATTAAAAAAACTTCGTAAAGAAATTCGAACTGGTTTTGAATTTTAAAATTTAATTTCTATGCATATTCCAACAAAAATGTCAAACGAATAATTGTTTGAAAAAAAAACTTTCTACAACTACAAAATTTCTTAAACCGCTTTAAAAATTTTAAAACTTCAATAAAAAACAACAACTACAAACAATGGCAAAACTAATGCTATTAAAATTGTGTAAACTTCGAAAATAATGGATTGGCAAAAATCCAATCAAAAAAAGTGAATTTTCATATACCTAAAGTTTTTTAATGACAAACAAAAACTACGCTGAAGGAAATATCTGAAGGAAATCTTAATCAAATATTAACAAAAAAAAAAGAAGAATAAATAAAATTCGAACGTTTTGATACCTATGAACTGAGCAATATTTTAAAAGCCACCATGTAAAATCGTAAAGAAATTTTGCAAAAATGTTTTTATAAGAAGATAAACAAAACAACCAAACTAACAATTCGCCTAAATATTATAAAAAATTTTGACATTTCTACGGTATACATACATTGTTCATAACATATTTCCGTTTAATCACGTGTAAATTACATTTAAATGCTACTTATGGCGCCTCGCCGCAATCACAATACTACCAACAGTATAGTAACCCAGCAAACGCCGCAGCAGCAGCAACAACAACAGCAACATCTAACCTCAACACAATCATTAGCGTCATCATCAGCCTCCTTTGTGGCTAACCACCAATCGTCATCGACATCAGCAACGACGCCGACCTCACTTCTATTCAATAATTTCTACACGACGCCGCTGTCATCTGAAGAAACCGCCAATTCTCTGCTGAGCCACATCGCCGACCTCGGCGCCACCCTTAACATGTCGCCTATGCAAACTGCGATAACTGGCAACAACACCAACAATATGACTCCCAATCATAACAATAACAACAACAATAACAAGGGCGATCAGTATGTCCGCTGTTGCTATCCCAATGGCGAATGCTTTAAGGCCGACTCGCCATTGATCAACATGGAAGATCTGACGGAATGCGTGAAGGTGATTTGCAACAATGAAAACTGTAACGTTGGCCAGTTTATGCATCGCGAGTGTTTTGATAGCTGGGAGCAGTCGGTGCTGCAGACCCTCAAGAGTATGGGAGGCCGGGCGAGATCATGGTCTGACCGTCAAAAGGCTCAAAATCTGTGGACCAAAAAAGGTTACGACCTGGTGTACAAGGTGTGCGGTTGCAAATGCACTCGTGGACACCTAAGAAAAGATCTAGAGTGGGTGGCACCTAAGGTAAGCCACTACCTCAACGGACAGAGGATTATCAATGGCAATGCCACCAATGGAGGAGTTTCCCAAGAGGATGAGGACAAAAAGAAAAAGAAAAATAAACGTAATCGCCAGCAGCAACAACAGCAGCAGCATCAACCAATGCCGCAAAGCAACAAGGGAGCACTGGCTCCCTTGCAAAGCAATGGTCAACAGCAAATTGTGGGCAATTCCACGGCCATCAATAACTCAGCAGATATCAAGCAAGAACTGAACTCTTCATCAGTCCACCAGGGCAATCCAAATGTGGGTGTGATTGGTTCCGGATTACATCAACAGAATCCCCAGCAATTGTCGAACCACCACAACAACAATAACCACTCCACGATGGATATGCCGCCCAATGTGATGTCGTCCATTAACAATCTCCTTAATGGGTCCAATAATATTTTGGGTTTGGATTTACGCCCACGCACCAATAGCATTTCATCGGCCAGCAACAGTAACAGTGGCTCTACATCACCTTCGGCCATATCGTTCTCGAGCGGTGACCTTACCTCGTTGGTGCCCGCCTCCACACAATTGGCCACTTTGCAAAATTTGAATTTGAGCGCCCTCAATGGATTCTATCCCCAGGCTCTAGTGGGAAATCAACAGCAACAGCAAACGACATTGTTGCAGCAGCAGCAACAACAACAGCAGCAGCAACAATCTTCGCTATCGAAAACTATTATAAACGGTTTACAATCCTCGGGAATATTGGGTAGCTTAGGAGTCGGTTCGGTTACGGGTACTACAACAAACAATAATACAACAAATTCATCAGCAGTGGCTGCCGTGGCCTCTACAGCTTTAATGCTTAAGCAGCAGCAGCAACAACAGATTCAACAACATCAGCAACAGCAGCAGCAACAACAACAATGTGCAACAATGTTGGCAAATGGATTAAAACATCTATCGCCGTTCGAACAACAGCAATTGTTGTTACAGCAAAAAGTCAAGGAGGTTGAGTTGTATTCAGAGAGAGTTCGGTGAGTAGAACAATTTGAGTTATTTGTTGTTTTTTTTTGTAAATTGTTGAAATGTTTGGTGGTCAATGCTGATTAGTAATAGTAAGAAAGTTTACTATGTAAGAAGTTTACTAGGCTTTGTAAGAAGCTTTTATCACATATGTCGATTGACTGCACTGAGCAGAAGTTGCTGTCGATGGATCGTTACTAGGGTGACCGAAACAATTGATGTTGGATTTTTTTCAGTCTGACGATCCACAAATAACAAGTCTTTGCAGATTTTGGGATAGCCAAAATTGGAGTATGTTAACCCGTGCCGGGTTAAAGTTTTTATGCTCCTACAGCCAGCTTTGGGGGCCATAACTCAAGAACGACCAGTCCAATTTCGATGAAACAAAAACCCGAAATTTAAGAATAAAATTTCTTTTAATGTTTATATACCATTTCTCTGCATTATTAACAGTTCCGCAGTTATAAATAAATTTATGAAAAAAATAAAAAATTGCCTAAAAATTCCAATTAAATTTATTTAATATTGAATATTTTTGGCAATTTTTTAATTCTTTTTTTTTAAATTTTTTAAAATTTTTTTTTTAATTTATTTAATATTGAATATTTTAGGCAATTTTTTATATTTTTTTTATTCCATAAATTTATTTATTTTTCATAAATTTATGAAAAAAAAAAATTTAAAAAAACTGCCTAAAAAATTCAAATTCCATTTTTTTTAATAATGATTTTTTTTTTACAAATTTTTAATTTCCTCTCATATATTTTTTAATAATTGCGAAAACTGTTGATTATCCAGAGAATTGATATATAAACAGATTAAAGAAATTTCAATTCTTAAATTTCGGATTTTTATTTCAACAAAATAGAACTAGTTCTTGATTTGGATATTTTAAATTTCACTGCAAGTTGTAAGCAATCACAAATATCCAACGCGAAACTAATTTCCCTTTCATTCCTAAGCAGTCCTCGTAATCAATTTTAATTAGATCTACTGCAATAAACACAAATGGCGCTTAATTTGTGGCGATGACTTCTCCCATATAGCAATTTGCATTGTATCGCGTTTCGAATGCAGATTTTGTTGTTAAGAGCGACGAGGAGTAGAAACAACTCTTGTTATCATACAAAACGCGTATTGCAATCAGACAAAAAAAAACTACACACAATTTAATATCGTATATTGCTGCGATGATGACTCGAAACCGGTTACGGCGATCAACATTTATGAAACGATATATAATATTTTGTATTCATAAAATGAAATCCTTGAATAAATTTGTTGAAATAATTTTCGATGACACAAAAGTTGACGCCAATTATTGCAGATTTAGAAATATAATAAAATGAGGGTAACTCCCAGAAACAGTAGCAGATGGTTCAAACTAGAAAAGCCATAAACTACATAGAGAATATTGGTTGGGGGATAAAACTAGTCGTTAAAAATACTCTATATTTTTTAATATATGCTAAAATAATTGGCTACCGGGGTTGGCAGAGAATAAGATTGGAAGCAAAACTCGTTTAATACGCTAGCATTAAAAATACCCATCAGTTAATCGCTGATGTCAGCTATATTTAGTACCAATCAGTGATGACTCTCCCGCTTGTATTCCTCCCTTAATTTAGCATAGATGTGTCATAGGAGTGCCGTTTAATCGTCGCGCTCTCACTTACAAAGTAAGCGATGAAATAAGAGCCATTTCAGTTGCAATTACGTTATAAGCGATCTTGATGACACGTTTGATTACAAAGTAAGTTACGATGTCAGTTGGTGCCATTACAATCGAAATTATAATGAGTGGACGATATTTTTTACATTATACACGCGTGACGTTCTAGATCGTTCGCTTACAATGTCATACTTATGTCATGGAGTTACAATCGGAGATGATTCTCTCGCTTATATTCCTGCTTAAATTTAGCATAAGAGCGTCATAGGCATTTTAATCGATGAGCTCTCGCTTACAAAGTAACCGAGCGATAAAAATACACATTATTTAATCGCTGGTGTCAGATATATTTCGTAGCAATCTGTGACGATTCTCTCGCTTATATTCCTGCTTAAATTTAGCATATGAGTGTCATAAGCCATCTTATCTGTGCGCTCTCGCTTACAAAGTAAGCGACGACATCAATAAGTGCCATTGCAACAAGCCTGATTACGAAGTAAGTTACGATGTCAGTAGGTGCCATTTCAATGGGGGTTAATAAGTGGAAGTAATTTTTTGCATTACACACGCGTGTGACCCTCTAAGTACTTATATCGCTCTCTTACAATGTCATACTGATGTCATGGATTACTTCGTTTCATTTACCGCTGAGTTATTAAACTGCCCTTAAAACGTTTCGTTCAATAAATGCTGAATTTGCACAGTGGCTGAAGGGTTTTTACTGATATAAAATATCTTCTGAATTTAGTTAATTTTATATATTTATTTAACAAATTTCGGATATATTTTTTTTAAATTACACCATATCTTTGGTGAATTTAGTGGAAGTATATATTTATTCTCCCTTGGAATTTAAAGAAATATCTCAATCTTACAGCCCAATTTATGAATTTCGCTCATATTCATGTTTAATTTTTTACATTTGTATTCCTAAATTTGTACTTTTTGTCTTATATCCATGTTTAAACAAAACCCATACAACATTTTTCTCAGTGTAATTCAATGTTTTATTTATAAATTCAAAGTTTTTCTTTATTTTTTGTTTTTCGTATTTTTTTTTCGTTGCTTTTACTGTAAATTTATTGTTTTGATGATCGTATAAAAACAAAAGCAAAAAAGGAAGTGGAGACGCATTTAATTTGCATAAGAATGATATGTGACAAGCACGCTTCAGTTGAACTGAATTGTTTGAATTTGCCACAATGTGTCTGTTTGTGTGTGTCTTTTTTTTTGGGATTCTTGTTGACTTTTTTTTTTTGCATAACACACACAGTCATTGCATTTATTGGATTCACATCACCCCAATCAACTGGTCGACAAATGGACGGATGATGAAAGTAATTGCAAAAACTTAAGTTATATTCTTCCGTTTCATGGAGAGGTTTCTTCTTGTTCTCTGCTATTATAATTATTGTTATGTTATGAAATATGTTGTTGCCTTTCTTATCAAAATTTTGTTAAAAATTAATTGCAATGATTTGTTTGTATAATTTTTTTTTGTATTTAATCGCCAAAACTTGTATTAGCTAAAAAACTCTTTAAAAATAAACTTTACTTTTCGTCACATTCATGAATGAGATATGAGTGAGATTCTCGCGTGTGTATAAGTTTACACATGAGTCTATTTTTATACTCACTTAACGGCAGTTAATACCTTTCGTTTGAGTACCCACACTTGTGCATTTCCAAGTTCGAAAAGTTTAATCCGCCACGCTTAGCCCACCGTAGAAATTATAACATAAAATAATAATCCTCTTGTTTGTTATTGTCGATCTATATAGAATTATGAATATGTTTTTCATTGTTCGGTTTGAGATCTGTTTCTATTATCGCTAATAGAATTTGTTTTACAAGAGCTGTGTGAACTGAACAATGAAAAACATATTCATAAAATAATAATTTCGGAAAATTCGGACATAAAAATTTTGGACTTTTAACATATCTGTAGAATTTATTAAGAGTCAGTAGCAATAGTGCAAGAAAAAAAACATTAATACACTACTTCGAATAATTCGTACATTCAAAAATTAAAAAAAATATTCGAAACATATTAACTTAAGTAATTCTAAGTAAAAGCATGTAATGGTATACTCGTTCTCAATCCCAAAAAATTCGATCAGACATACGCTAAAATTACATATTTTAGATAACAGTGTTCTACATTAACATTACCTAATTTCGATTATTTGCATTTTACATATATTCGAAAGTTTCAAGTTTTGTAAATGCGAACTTACTTACTATGCTTATTGGTCTATAGAATTTCATATTATAATCGTTTCTTAAATTCAAAGTATTAAACCGAAAATTTAATGTAAAAAGAAATTTTTTATAATTTCGAAAAATTCGAATATAATAATTTTGCCACTTTTAATATATCTTTCATATTTTATTTGTGCCAATAACAATAAAAGGAAGAATCAACTAATCATTAGGCAATTTCGAAAATTTCGTACATTGAAAAATGCAGTTTGAAGATTGTAGAATTTATATATATTTTAACACATGATTGTTTTTTTTTGAATAAAAAGGAATTTGATTGTGTTCGAAAAATTTAATCATATATTTAAACTGTCCATATTTACTTTGTTTCTTAAATTCAGTGTTAAGGTAACAATTTAATATAAATAAGCAATTTTTATAATGTCGAAAAATTCAAATATAATAATTTTGTCACTTTTAACATATCTTTGCATTTATTTAGTGCTAATAACAATGATAAATTAAAAAAACTCATAAAAATTTCGCAAATTTACTCAAAATATTAACACAATATTTTCCTTGCATAAAAAGGAATTTGTTTGAGTTCGAAAAATCCTATTATTTATTTTTTAACAGTTTACTATGCTTACTGCTCTGAAGAATTCAACATTTACTTCGTTTATAAAATCCAAAGTATTTAAACCAAAATTTAATATAAAAAAAGCAATTTTTTATAATTTCGAAAAATTCGAACATAACAATTTTGTCACTTTTAGTATTTTGTTGGTGCTTATAACCATAATGCAAGAAAAAACTCATAATTAGACAACTTCGAAAATTTCGTACATTTCAAAATTTAGTTAATTTATTTAGTCAATTTACTTTGTTTGTACCTCTGTAGAATTTTATTTTTATTGCGCATCTTAAACTCAAAATATTAACACATAATTTGAGTTCGAAAAATTTTATATATATTTTTTAACAAGTCACTATGCTTGTTTCTCTGTAGAATTTCATATTTAAATCGTTTCTTAAGTTCAGTGTTAAAACAAAAAATTTTTGTAAAAAAAAAAAACAATTTTTCATAATTTCGAAAAATTCGTACATAATAATTTCGTAATTTTTTAACATATTTTTTGTTTTTATTTAATGCTAATAACAATTAAGCAAGAATAAACTCATCTTAAGGCAACTTCGAAAATTTCGTACCTTTAAAAAATTTAGTTTGAAAATTTCGCTCATTTATTTTGTCAATTCAGTATGCTGGTGCCTCTGTAGAATTTGTTATAGTACGTATCCTTAACCCATAATATTAAATTTTAAACTTTGAAATAACCAACTTCAAAAAATTCGAACATAAAAAGTCCGTAAATTTTACCACAATCATCTTCTCTTCTCTTTATAAGTGCAAATAAATTTCGAACAACAATAAACACGCACCATTTAACTTCGAAAAATTCAAACACTTAAAAAATGCAAAATGCATTGTCGAAAGTGTGAAACATTTTAATTCAAGTAATTCGAAAATCCTTTAAAGTCAATCCTTACCGCGTGCTTCATTAATTAACACACTATACACTTATAAAAGAAAATTCGAAAAATTTCGATTAAAAAAAATTTAAGCTTTTGTTTTAGCAATTTCCAACGTGAAGGATACTTTTTACTTCATTCCTTAAATTTAAAATGTTCTAAAACATTTGAGCTTAAAAATATGTAAATTTTTATAATTTCGAAAAATTCGAACATTAAAAAATATGTCACTTTTAACATATCTATTGAATTTTATAATGCACGAAAAAACACTCTATTAAAAAAACTTCGAAAAGTTTGAAAATAATAATTAAAAATGGAATGTCGAAATCTTTAAACATTTTAATTCAAGTTATTCGAAGGGCCTTTGAACTCAACCCATACCGCTTGCTGCATTACTTTACACGCTATACACTTAAAAAATAAACGAAACATTCAAACATAAAAAAACTGCATTTCGAAAAATAAAATCTTATATTTTAGCAATTCCTAACGTTAAGGACACTATTAACTTAATTTCATAAATTTTAAACGTTAACCAACATTCAACAACAAAAAAATTTTTATAATTTCGAAAAATTCGATCATTAAAAAATATGCCACAATTTAACATATCTATTGAATTTTATAAGTGCAAATAACTATAATGCAAGAATAAACTCACTATTAAACTACTTCGAAAAATTTGAACATATAAAAGTTGAAAAATCCATTGTCAGAAGTTCGAAACTTACTTAAACTTAATTTCCCTTTACACCCCATGAATGGAGGTATGGGATAGCTTCTCGCGTACTTGTGAATTAACACGCTTTCTATTTTTAGATTCACAACTAACGACACCTTCTTGTTTATCGATGAATGCGAATGTCACTGTTTGAGAAGCTCTTACTAGACATGCCGATTGACTCGACACTAATACTGCGAAGTTGCTGTCGACAACATTTGAGGGGAGCCGACAATGGAATACATTTTTTTTTTGTAAAATGACTGGAGCCATTTGTTGAACCTGTGATCTCCCACATGGTAGTCGCGTGGTCTAACCACTATTCCACGGACGGTCCCACAAGTTTGAAACACTTTTTCTAATTAATGCCATATGCATTTGGTATACCATATGCCTTTGGTATACCGAAATATTCCTTAACACAAACGCAAAAAATAGAAAAAATTTAATATGTTGTAGAACAGTGTTCCACACAATATTTTCCTTGAACCTCTCACTAAAGCAAGTCAATTTCCACTTAATGAAATGGCAAAATAAAATTAATAAAACCAAATATTAAAAGTGGCTACTGGTTGGTCACAGGCAACCAACTCGAGCCAGACCATATGCATTTTATCAATAAACATTTCAAACAATCTTGAATGTTTTTTTTTTCTCAGACCATTCAACAAAACATTAAATAATAAAAAAGTAGAATTATAATTTATGCATAAAAATAATGAAGCAAACAGAACAAGCGCCACTTTAATAAAATTTGCTACAAAAAAAGCAATTTGGAACCCACCGCAGATACGAACGAAGAAAAACGTCCAACATTTATCTCATTACGTATGCAAAATGGAATTGGGAAAAATGGACCCGCATCCCTTCCCCTCTAAACACTTTAACAATTAAATGGCAGAACTGAGAAATAGCAGTAGGTGGTTGGCCGGGGGGTTTTTTTTAGGGACTTGCAAAATTTGCTAGTTAGGTGTTTAACACAGATTTTCATGTGTGTTTTCCTTGCTTCGCTGATGTTTTTAAGTCTTATCACATTAACCTTGACATTGAATTTTCAAAAGAACAGAAAACACACACACACGTTTGGGACCATTACCGCCAACCAGCAGCAGCGGCAGCTACTTGCAAATTGTTGTCTAAGGGAAATAATATGTGTGTGCTTGAAAACGCTTATAATCATGAATGAATACTTGGCTGGCTCAGTTCCGTCATAATGCTATAAAAATATCGTCATCATAACAAATTTATCATGTTCGTAACAAACAACAACAAAAAACAGAACGAGCAAAGTGAAAAATAACAAAAAAAATTACCAAAAATATATAAACTCCAGACGTTTAGTGGTATTAACGCCAGCAGCAACACCACCATATATTCCGAAAAGCGACACATTATTATATGTAGTATACGAGCTAAGGTACGCAATTTAATTTTTAATTCATTTTTTAACTTCTACATAAGACATTTAAGAAATCAAAAAAAGCTATGTGCGTATGTTAGGCATGTGATAATACTTCTTCTGGTATGTGGTTTGTGGGTAAACCAAAAATGGGCAAATGCTGGTACAAAACAAATTTGATAATGGCTCTGTTATTATTTTAATCACACAGAAAGTAAAAGTATTTTCAGTGTTTTTATTTTCAGTTTTGCATGAATAAGAATCTTAAAAAACATTTATACATACACTGATAAGAGAGACAAATGCGTCATTGTTAGGCAGAGTAAATCGCAGTTGAGAGCGAGGTATGTAGAGGTTAGGGAAAATAAACTAACAGCTGGACAAATTAAAATGTGCTATAACTGACAAAATAAACTTCCATGTAAACTGCAATCGAGTGTACTTCAGAAATTTCGAAAAAATGTTTCCTTAAGATAAATGTGTTCATTATATGGTACACAAATTTTAAAATTATTTTGAGGTATTTTTCCTTTTACAAAATTATAAAATATTTCTTGTTTTTTTATTATTCTACAATTCCATATTATGTTAATCTTAAAAACGGAAGAAACAAATAAAACTAGATTTCTGTTTGAATTGACCATTAGAGACTGTGACAGGTGTGACTTTATTCTTTTAGAAAATGTGACGGTTGTGACCTCTATATGTGACGGTTGTGACCTAGTATGAAAACAGGATAAATAAGAACAAAATACACTTTTTATTGACTTAAATTATATAAGGGTAATTCAATTGGGACGGGTGTGACCAAAGTTCTCACATTTTTGGTTATAATTTATATAATTTCAAATTTGAAACGATTAGTAAGAGGTCGATACTGAAAGAACTTGATTTCTGCTCAGAATGTCCATTCGAAGAAAACTACCTATGGTGTGACCTAGTAAAATATACCCTAATAGTATGAAGAAATTAAAGTTTTTATAGAGTTCAAATATATAACAAGCAAAAAGGAAAACATATAATAAAATAATAAGCCATATATTTATACGTTATCTGCACTATCGTATACATCATTTTAGAGTGGGTACATTTTTTTCTCGACCAAGCGGTTATAAAAATCGAAATCTACAATGAATTCTAAGAAAATTTGCCCAAGAACCCTGGGTCTAAAATCAATCACCCGATTATTTACTAGAAACTTTTCGTATTGGGGACAAAATCCACAACAAGCCCCGTAACTGACCCGAAATCGCCCCTAAAGGCTTCAAATAAGTGACCGACCCCCAGTAATTTTTCCCACCTAAAAAATTTCCCAAACATACCTACCACCTTCACCCCACTTCCATACAAAACTCAAATTTTTATAAAATTTGCTCCCACCGCTATAACTGCCGTAAAGCAGCATTAGAGGAGTCAAATGTATGACCGACCCCCAATATTTTTGCAACCCCAACAGTTTCTCAAAACATATTTACCTTCTATTTTTAACCCTTAAGGTGGTTTCCATACAATTTTATTATATTTGTAATTTTTTTTAATAAGCTCCAGGCGCTCCCTTGCTGCCTCCTAGAGGGGTAAAATGTATGACCGGCCCTCACTAGTATTTCCCTTCTAACATTTTACTTTATGTATGTAATGGACAGTAACAAAGAAAATCTCAATATCAATCATAATTAAGAAAACCCAGACATAGTGTTTGTTATGGCTATGGCAGTCTTCATTTTTTACCCAGGGACGGGTGTGACCAAATGTTTTCTGTAACTAAATACTCAAATAGGGTGTGACACAAAATTCGTAAATTTATATTTACTCCCAAAACTTTTATTATAAAACAAACAAAGCCGAAACCTTATGAGAAAGCAAACACGAGTTTTGTCTTTTCAGAGATAAAAGTTTTTACCGATCAAGATAACTAGAATATTAGAAAATGTTATTGTAAGTCCTAGCGTATAAAGTTAGAGATACGAGTGATCGTTATATGCTGATTTCAAACTGTTGCCAAATTGATAAAAATGTAAGCATGTAATTTTTTTAATTTGTCCATAATTGTCGTTCTCTTGTTGACACTAGGACCGTTTTACGTGGAATTGCCAATTATTTCCTAATATGTTAATCTTAAATACAGTTTTTAACTGATAGAAACATACAAAACTAGATTTTTGCTCAAAATGGTCATTAAAAGGCTGTGACGGGTGCGACCTTACAAATTATAACTTTTAAAGAACTAAGACTTTCAGTTTGAATTATGTAAATATTTGCGTAAAACGCTCACAGCAATTTTGATGTAGTTACTTATTTAAATTATTTTTTATTGTACTTAATCCTTACTGCATGCAAAAATACTAATTTTTTTTTTAAATAAAATCCTTTTAGAAATTGTGACGGTTGTGACCTCTTTATGATGTGATCTGTTATGAAAACTAGAAGACAAGAACAAAATACACTTTTATTGACTTGAATTGCGGAGCTAGAGGGTTCTGAGGAAATATGCCCTGGAGAATTTTAATATAGCTCTCTAAAGACATGATTTTTCATATTCTTTGACTCGACTTTTGCCCAAAAAAATTAAATTTCAAACCACTGCATAAAATTGTGACGTAGTGGAGCAAAATGGAGTTTAAAGTTTTGTAACTGAGGTTAAGTGCTACTCGTATCATTTGATATTGATTTGGTTCATCTCCGAAAAAGTGCTTTAGTAAGTTTTTGATTTTCTTAAAATCCTCTCAATGTTTGAGTAGACAGCAGTAACATTGCCAAGTTTTGTTTGTTGTTACCTAACTAACGATAAAACCATTTATGAATGTGACCTTTTTTTTCATTTTTATGAAATGACTGAAATTATTTCTTTTCGAACTCATTATTTATGCAGCTATTGAATAACCATCATGTTTAACCATACCTCGTATTGTTATCTCAATCGCAAATGCAATTAAACTCAATAGTATGTGTTTTTTGTAAGAATTTCTAGACTGTTTTTTTCTGTTGTGTTCTTCAAATGCATCAAACTCTAGACATGTTAATAATATGCAAAACACAATCGGTAGCCCAGACACTGCAAATCTGGTCGAGAATTTTTAATTAGACACTCAGCTAAGATAAAGGATATGGCAAAAGCTTAATGCAGAAAACGTGATTTAATCCTTTTCTTGCTCTTCGTTAATATTAACATGTGTGAGTATGCGAACAAACTTTAAAAGTTACAGTAACTGCTACGTATAACGTAATGGCAAAATAAGGAGTTGAATAGGAGTAAGCTTAAAACAACTGAATTTGTGGTGATTTGTTAGCTGAGCGCTTATTAAAAGTTATGAGTCTGTGTGGAGACTCATGGGAACTTCTTGTTCCATAGTTCCCCCTATGGCTTAAACCGGGTCTTCACTGTCTTTACAAAATATTCTTACACATATCAAGCGGGGAGTTGAAATGTGTTGTCTCTGCCTCTTTTTTTAAATTTTCATTTATTTTTGTAGTTTTGTTTTTGGCAAAAAAGTGTTGAAAGCGTCGCGAAAAAAAATTTCAACGACGACGTAATGGCCTTGAACATGAAAACACATACAAAATCGCGGAGTAAATACTGTGTGAAATAGCAAGAAATACAAAATAAATACTGCTACGTACCTATTATCGCTAATTTGTTTTGTTCATTATTTATTTGTTATTTGCTGTATTTTTTTATTTAATTTTTTCGCATTTTTGACTTCATTTTGTTTCGTTTATTTTTTTTTTATATTTTTTTGCAAAATCAACAAATAAAGCCTTAGGTTTGCGATAATAACAAGTCAGCTTGCCAGCAACAACAACCACTACCATAGTCAAACTTTTTTCGTTTTTTTTTTTCTAAACATTATTAACCATTACAAACAACTTTTCAGTGTTTTTAACAATAATATATGTTATTGTAGTTATGCCAAATATAGAAAAGAAGACAAACGGCCGGACGGACAGTGATCAGTGCGCCATCTGTTGCGTCTTACAATTAAATATTAAGATAAATAACACAAAATCAATTTCATTCAGTTTCATTATTACTCTCTATATAGAAGATGTGATTCTAAAGCGATCAACGTACGGAACGTATCTCTCTTTGCAGCTAGACGAATACAAAATTTCGCTTTCACAAGATGAATGACTGAATGTTGTAGTATTTTATCTGTGCATATCTGGGCCAATAAACAAAATTCACTTATTCTGTTATTTTTTTTTTTGTATTTATAAACAAATTTATTTAGGCGGCGAAATATATGCTGCGCTGTGCTGCTATGCGCATAGTAAAGAGGAAATATTTATGATAAATTGTAAACAAATTGGAATAAATTTAAAAAAATGTATAAATATTAATGAAAAAAGGGGACAAGTATGAAAGATAGAAGTAAAAGATTGACTGCGACGAGGGATGGGTTTAAAAAGTTGTTGCTCATCCTAATCGAGATTGTTTATTTGTATAAGATAAAAATTAATTTTTTTTAGTTATTATATCGGCTAAAGGGAGTTGTGCGACCATACTTATATATTGGGTATTCGTCATTTGAAACATTACGGCAATATAAGCAAACTGTAAATTTAAGTTTAATAAAACTACAATATAGTTTTTGACAATTGATATGCTCAAATATTGTATTTTAATCGTGTATAATTGGTAATTCCATTGGGACGGGTGTGACCACGTTACTCACATTTTGGTTATAATTCGTAAATAGATTTTTTTTTTAAAAACTGTGATTGCCAATGATTTTAAGTTTTAAAACGTTAAGTAAGAGGTAGACACTGAAAGAACTTGATTTCGGCTCAAAATGACCATTAAAAGACTGCGACGAGTGTGACCTTACGAATTTGAGATTTTACAAATTTAAGCATTTAAGGTTAAATTCTGTAAAATTTTCCGTAAAAAGTGCACAATTACTGTGATGTTCCTTATTGTTAAAATTGTTATTGATTGTGTTAAGTACTTACTGTTCGCAAAAAACTACTTTTTTTTTTAAATAAAAATAACTTTTTAGAAAATAAGACGGGTGTGACACCATTTTGAGACGGGTGTGACCTAGTTACAAAAATTTCTACAAGTTTAAGGAAATCACAGTTTTTATTGAGTTCAATTATATAACAAACATAAAGGTAAACATATAAGAAAATAATAAGACATGTATTCAATCGTTATCTGTACTATCGTATACATCATCATTAGAGTGGGTCAATTTTTTTTCTCGACCAAGCGGTTATCGAAATCGTAATCTACAATGGATTCTAAGAAAATTTTCCCAAGAAACCATGTGTCTAAAATCAAAATCGAGCCCCGGCTATTAACGATACATTTTTCGTATTGGGGAAACAATCGACAAGCCCCACAACTGCCCCGGAATCGCCCCTACAAAAATCAAATAAGTGACCGACCCCAGTCATTTTTCCCATTTAACATTTTTCTCAAACATACCTACCCCCATCTTCACCCTCTAATTGGGCTTCCATACAAAAATCAAATTTTTATAAAATTTGTTCCCACCGCTCTAACTGCCCTAAAGCAGTCCCTAGAGGACTCAAATGTTTGACAGACCCCCAATATATTTGCAATTTCAACAGTTTCTCAAAACATATCTACCCTTTTTTTTCAACCCTTAAGGTGGTTTCCATACAAGTTGTTTTGTTTGTTTTTATATGTTTTTTAAATTAGCTCCAGCCGATCCCATGGTGCCTCCTAAAGCGGCCAAATGTATGACCGACACCCACTAATATTTCCCTCCTAACATTTTGCTCTAACATACATATCTCCTATCTTAATACCCTAAGGAGGCTCACATGCAAAATACACTTAACAGTAACAGTTTTTACTTATGAAGATAAATGGAATTTTGAAAAATGTTAATGTAAGTCCCAGCGTATAAAGAAGGAGATAAGAGTATTCGTTATATGCTCATTTCAAACTGTTTCCAAATTGATAAAAATTAAGAGAAAAAATTGTCTTTCCAGAGATAACAGTTTTTACCTCGCGAGCCAGGAGCCTCAAAACTACGAAAGAGCTCTTGGCTCGCGAGCTAGGAGCCACAAATTTCAAACGAGCTCTCGGCTCGCGAGCCAAGAGCCACAAAATTTTAAATGAGCTCTCGGCTCGCGATCTAGGAGCCACAAAATTTCAAATGAGCTCTTGGCTCGCGAAAAAAGTCGAGAGCCCATTTGAAATTTTGTGGCGAAAAGTACATTAAAAGTACTTTATGGTACAAAAGTGTACTCTGGTACAAAAAAGTACTTTGTGTCAAAAAGTACGTTTTGGTACAAAAAAGTACTTTGTGCTGAAAAGTACAAAAAAAGTTCTTTGTGTCAAAAAGTACGTTAAAAGTACTTTTGGTACAAAAAAGTACTTTGTGCTGAAAAGTACATTAAAAGTACTTTTTGGTACAAAAGTGTACTCTGGTACAAAAAAAGTACTTTGTGTCAAAAATTCGTTAAAAGTACTTTTGGTACAAAAAAGTACTTTGTGCTGAAAAGTACAAAGAAAGTACTTTGTGTCAAAAAGTACGTTAAAAGTACTTTTGGTACAAAAAAGCACTTTGTGCTGAAAAGTACATTAAAAGTACTTTTTGGTACAAAAGTGTACTCTGGTACAAAAAAGTACTTTGTGACAAAAAGTACGTTAAAAGTACTTTTGGTACAAAAAAGTACTTTTGGTACAAAAAAGTACTTTGTGCTGAAAAGTACATTAAAAGTCCTTTTTGGTACAAAAGTGTACTCTGGTACAAAAAAAGTACTTTGTGTCAAAAAGTACGTTAAAAGTACTTTTGGTACAAAAAAAAAACTATGCTGAAAAGTACATTAAAAGTACTTTTTAGTACAAAAGTGTACTCTGGTACAAAAAAAATACTGTGTCATAAAGTACGTAACAAGTACTTTTGGTACAACAAAGGCCCTTTTACAAAAAAGTACTTTATGCTGAAAAGTACATTAAAAGTACTTTTGGTACAAAAAAAGTCCCTGGTACAAAAAAAAAGTACTTTGTGCCGAAAAGTACATTAAAAGTTCTTTTAGTACAAAAAAGTACTTTGGTGCAAAAAAAGTACTTTGTGCAACAGAAAATTTTTTTTGGGCCAATGAAATTACTTTTTGGCATAAAAAAGTACTTTTGGTACTTTGCTCAAGAGCCAAGAGCTCTCTGGCTCGAGAGCTGGCTCTTTTTGGGCTCTTGGCTCCTGGCTCGCGAGCCAGCTCTTTTTTGGGCTCTTGGCTCTTAACTCGCGAGCTGGCTCTTTTTGGGCTCTTGGCTCGCGAGCCGAGAGCTCATTTGAAATGTTGTGGCTCTTGGCTCGCGAGCTGAGAGTTCATTTGAAATTTTGTAGCTCTCGGCTCGCGAGCCAGCTCCTTTTTTGGGCTCTTGGTTCGCGAGCCGAGAGCTCGTCTAAAATTTGTGGCTCCTAGCTCGCGAGCTAAGAGCCAATTTTCAGGAAAAGAGCGGCTCGCGATCGAGCCAATACGAACCCTGCCAAAAACTCCCATTTTTAAGAAAATATCCGCTATTCCGTATCCGCCATATTGTTTTTTTTTCAAAATTGAACTCCGAATTCGAAATCAGCGACCTAAAAACGCTCTTAGACCAAATTCAAGCAAATTTTTTTTTTAAAAATGCCCGCCATTTTGTTTTATTTTTTGCAAAATTTGACTCCGGATTCGATATCAGCGATCACAAACATCCCCATTAAGTCTCCGTCATATCAACGCAATTTTTTTCACAGATTCAGCCAATGTGCAACGTTTCATTAACTTCCCCACACAGAACCATTCAAATTCCATATCTGTTATTAATCAATCTCTAAAAAAAAACTCACATCTGCACTTCCTCATTGCCAATCTGTCAATTATCGAACGAGATTTCTTTTCTAAATAATGTATAGTAGAGTTCATGCAAAACTCCTACACGCATAATTTCTTTTAGACGATAACGAACGAACGAACAGTTTCTTAAACATTTCTTCTTTCATTCCGTTTGGTTCAATCTTTTGCATGTCATAACAATTTTGTTCATGTTTAATTTCTCATTGATGTCAAAAAATCTGAAAATCAGCAGAAATATCTATACACATACAGCAGAAAGACGTCGAACGCAACGACAAAGGAACGAATGGCTTCACTTCCTTTTTGAGTGGACGGATTTTAAGATAGATTTTTTTCTGCGGTGCATAAGCATTCGTGCATTTTGTACTCCTTCGATGGTTGCTTATTTCTTATTTTTCGCTTCATCTGTTTATCATTTTGCTCACATATGACATGCTTTACTGACTGAGTTGATTTGAAAATCATGTTCATGGCGAAAATGTATAAAAAAAATAAAAATAAAACTTACAACGTCGTCGACGACGACGACGACGTACTGACAAGAGCAAATGAACGAATGAAAAAAATTTGCTGAGCTAAAAGGAAAGAATCTATATACACGTTACATGATCCATACCGCTGCTGCCTGAAACATTGCTTGCCAAGATGCATTTGCAGCTGCATACAACAAATCATATTTATGTTACTTTAATCGACATTATCGACCGGGCGACCGACCGACCGAATGAACGAACGAACGAACGACCGTAGGACATGAATTTTGCCCGTGCCGTTTTCCAAGCATAACGTCGTGGTGTTGTTTGTTGTCTACATTAAGAAAATATTTATACGCTCCGACAGACACTAGCAGCAGCAGCAACAGAAAAGCCAACATACACGGCGGTGCCACAGCGCACACAGCTTAAAAAAAAAAGAAAAATGTTTAACATCCACTACACGCCAACATGTCAAAAACGCTTTTTTTCCTCTTGCCATTTATTTTTTTGCCCAGTTTATAGGGTTTTTTTTAGAGTTTATCTCGCATAAGGTTAGTTTGTTTTCTTCCAGTTTGCACAACATTGGCTGCAACACTTTTTTTGTTTGCAATTTTTTTGCTGTCGAGTTGATTTGTATTTTTAAGGTTTTCAAATAGCAAAAGAAAAAGTTCATCCAATATCGCATTGTATTGAAATATCTTAACAATTGACAGTTGCATGTTTGACGTGTAAAGTCATAATAAATATTAGGCGATATGTGGAGAGCACATAGAAAGAGAGAAAACAAATATGACTTTGAATTTGATGGAAGAAAATTGACAGGCGAGTTAAAGCTAAAGCAGACTGTACAAAAACACACACACACACAATACAGAAAAAAAGAAAGTAATTTGCACAAAAGCTACATAAGCCCGCGGCTAAAAATTTTAAATGGGGGCTTGCAAAATTTAGAATAATAGTTAAAAGGCGCCAAAGAACTCACTAAATTCCTTAAGCAGTGATAGGACATCAAAGCGATTCGGCTTTAAAAAGAAGTTCAGTATACTTTATATTTGTTACTCAAATTGCAACTGAAAGTATAAGCAAAATAATTTTTCCAATAAAAAAATTAATATAATAATTACTTAACTTAAAACTTAATTTCCCTTTGCACACCATGAATGAGGTATGGGATAGCTTCTCGCGTTGTTGTGAATTAACACGCTTTCTATTTTTAGATTCACAACTAACGGCACCTACTTGTTTATCGACGAATGCGAACGTCACTGTTTGAGAAGCTCTTACTAGACACGACGATTGAATCGACGCTTAATACTGCGAAGTTGCTGTCAACAACATTCGAGGGGAGCCGACAATGAAAGAAAATTTTATTTATTTTTTCTTTTAAGATGACTGGAGCCAGGTTTGAACCTGCGATCTCCCGCATGGTAGTCGCGTGTTCTAACCACTATGCCACGGCCGGTCCCAATATAATAATTAATATATGTATAAGTATTATAACTAGGGAAAGGAATCTTATGCTAATGCATGTTTTTAAACGGCTAAGTTATTATTACGAATCATGAAATATCCTTTAAAATGGCATCCATATGTTATTGCATATTTTACAGAAAAATACTCGTTTTTGCATATTTATTTGCATATTAGAGCAAATTTTACAAGAAATGCATGTTTTTGATGCATATTTTAGACTTAAGGTCTCTGTTATATTATAATTAACCCGAAAAGTCGAATAATATAGGGCAATTCCACATAAAACGGCCCTAAACAGGAAAAAATATAATTTCATAATTTGAATAAAAATCGGTCAATTAACATAATATCTACAAGAGAATGACAAATATGAACAAATGAAAAATTTTTTTTTTTAATTTTTATCAAATTAACAACAGTTTGAACTAAGCATATAACGAACACTCTCATCTCCTACATTAACATTTTCCAAAATTTCATTTATCTTGATAAGTAAAAACTGCTATCTCTGGAAAGACAAAACTCTTGTTGGTTTTCTCATAAGGTTCCGACTTTGTATGTTTTATAATAAAAGTTTTATTAGATAATACAAATATATGAATTTTGTGTCACACCCGTCCCCGTAAATACAACAAAAGTTTAATAAATACATTATAAAACAATGATACTTTCCAACAATAACAATGTAAGTGCAATAATTAATATAGGGGAATTTTGTGAACATTTATTTAAATATTTGAGTATTTAGTTACAGAAAACATTTGGTCACACCCGTCCCTAGGCAAAAAATTAAGACTGATATAAGCCATAACAAGCACAACGTTTGGGTTTTTTTTAAATATGATTGACATGAATCTTTTTTTGCTACTTGCCATGGTAAAGGACTTATGAGGAGTAATACATAAGTGCATTTTGTATGAGAGCCTCCTTAAGGTGTTAAGATAGGGGGTAGGTAAGTTCGAGAAAAATTTTAGGAGGGAAATACTAGTGGGGGTCGATCATACATTTTATCTATCTAGCAGGCATCAAAAGTGCAGCTGGAGCTAGTTAATCAAAAAATATAAAAATTGTATGGAAACCACCTTAAGGTTTGAAAATAGAGGGTTGATATGTTTTAAGAAACGGTTGGGGTTTCAGATATAATGGGGGACGCTCACACATTTGACTCCTCTAGGGGTTGCTTTGAGGGAGTTAGAGCGGAGGAAGCAAATTTTATAAAAATGTGATTTTTTTATGGGATGATGATGATGGGGGTCACCTATTTGAATCCTCTAGGGGCGATTCCGGGGTAGTTGCGGGGCTTGTTGTGGATTTTTTCCCCAATACGAAAAGTGTCTCGTTAATAACCGGGGACTCGATTTTGATTTCAGACCTAGGGTTTCATTGTCCCATTTTCTTAGAATTCATCGTAGATTACGACTTTGATAAAGGCTTGGTTGAGAAAAAAATTTACCCACTAATGATAATATATACGATAGTACACTGCCCTCCTAAGAAAGAAAGTCACATCTCCATTTTAGTAGTTTTGAGATATTTAGCTTTTATTTTTTTAAAAACATTATTTTTTTCCAATTTTACGTGACAAACTGGAAAAATTTCGATGATAAAATAGAGAAAATTGACTTATTACCTTTTTTGCCTAGCATAGGCACCCAAAATACTATTACAAAAACCAAATGATACAAATAAGTTTAAAATCGTTGCATTTGTTTGCAATAAAATAAAAAAATTATTTCATATCAATAAAAAATATTCCAACAGTGAACGTTATTAACAAATAATGAAGTTGTCAATTAAACTAAAATAAAAATGAAAGGTTCATTCGATGTCGCGGATCGGTTCACTTTCGGTTTCTGAAAGAGATTTCTTAAATTGCAATCTGTTTTTAAGCAAAATATCTTTAAGTTTTTGTATAAGTTCTTGGTTTCTTTTAGGAATCGTGGTAATGCTGACATTATTTTTAATTTAACAGTTAGGGTATCAATCTATGTTTTTACAAACAAGACGAGTTAGACGTGACCATTTGCTTAACGTTTTTCGGTCACTTATAGCTGAAAATAGATCATTTAAGTTTAATCAAAAATCAGAAACTCATGCACTCTCCCGAATCAGGCCGTATTACAATTTTGAAATTTTGGCGCTTATGACTTTCTTTCTTAGGAGGGCAGTACAAATAACTAATAAATATATGTCTTATTATTTTTTACATGTTTACCTTTATGTTTGTTCAATTCAATAAAAGCTTTAATTTTTTCAAACTTTTGGATTTTGTTTCACTGTATCACAGCCAACCGAAAATGGTGTCACACCCGTCTCCTTTTCTAACAGAGTAGTTTTTTTGCAAACAGTTAGTACTTAACACAATTAAAAACAATATAAACAATTACCTTCATGACAATAATTGTGCACTTTCTACGAAAATGTTTTAGAATTTAAGTCATAATTTTGTAATAGCTCAAATTCCTAAAGTCACACCCGTCGCAGTTTTCTTATAACACTCTGAGCAGATATCAAGTTATTTCAGTGTCGACCTCTTACTAAAAGTTTTAAAACATTGTTCATAATCACAGATTTATTAATAATAAACTTTTTATTTTTTGAATTATAACCAAAAATGTGAGTATATTGGTCACACCTGTCCCAATGGAATTGCCCGTATCTAAAAATAATTAAATAATTTATAAATTAATAAAAACAAAGTATTTATGCCAAAATAAGTTAAAAATATTGCTAAACAACTTATTTAAAACATTATTTACATATTTAAAACAAATTTAAACTATTTGGTAATTCATTAATTTTACATAACTCATAAAATTTGTAAATTGCAAATACATTTTATAAAATATTAATAAGAATGCAATGCACTATATACAAATTTTACAAAAGCCATAACATTTATAACCTTTTCGATATGTATGAATTCATTTTCATTTACTCTTCCTCTTCAATTATTCAACTATTTGCTGAAATTAATTGCAATCCAATCTGACTGATTGAAACCCAATTTGTTTGTCTTTCACCTTCACTATCAATTACTTACTTTTTTTCTGTGCTGCCACCAACCTTCCTACCATCCATCCACAGTAGCATTCAATTTAAGCAATTTCAATATTATTTTCAAAAGTTTTTCTTTAATTTCATTGGAGTAAGCGTACAAAATCCAATTTGTTTATGTTAAAACATTCATTCCCTCCCTCCCCATCACATACAATATACTAACAAAGTATAAAAAATAAAACACTCCTCCATAGAGTGTTCGGTATTTGAGCAATGCAACATTTTTTTTCTCTCTTTTTTTTGTGATAACTAATGACCAGACAAATTGTTAAAACACATACATATACCCAGACAAATGTTACAGACGGACAGACGAGATGGGCAGAGGGTAGAAAGAACACAAACACACACACACATTTTTTATGTGTACTATTCACTTGGTTTTGTTGCTGTTGCAAAAGTTGTTGAGGAAAATTGCATTTATTGCAATAAATGCCCCTGTAGGCAAAACAAAAAACAAAAGTGCAGCAGTAGCAGTACATCATATCTATAGATATATCAGACTCGTAAACAATGCGGCCCATATAGGATTTTGTTCGTACAGACAGATAGCTGTGAGTGTGTGTGTTAGTTTATAGTTGGTCACACAAGATGACAATATATTATGACTGACTGACCGTCTGTCTGTCCAATTGACCGCCTATGCAACAACCACTGGAGCATAGACTAATAATCCAATAACAGAATGAACAACACAAACTGGTGTTGTTCTCCGATTATTGTGTTCTTAGTGGTGAGTGTGGAGGGGGTTCATTCGGGCATGCCGGGGGCCTATAGTATTTTGGCTGCTCATGTTGTTGGGGTCGCCTATTGTGTAAGTGTTGTTATTGTACAGAGTAGAATTATTCATTTAAATGAAGTTTACTTTGTCTATACGACGACGGCAACACATTGGATGCACACACAGCAACAACAACAATAGTAGTAAAAATTAATACGATACCCACAATAAAATGTATTTGCGCCCAGCAACATGAAAGTTGCATTTTTTGTACAACTTTTATTGTGTCGTCGTTAGACCAGGGAGAGACACTTTTAATAGACATACCATCACCTTCACCATCATCACCTTCCCCTCCACCCAGGTCACAGACACAGACCACACCAAGAGACGAAATCCCACCACCAGCTCATGTTTGATGAATTACAGGCGGCTGGGAGGGCAGAGTGACAGACTCTATAGGTCTCGGTCAATGTTGCAGTTAGTAACCAGAGAGACACAAAAGACTGAAAAATGTTTACTTGATGATCGGGAGAAATAAAACTGTTTCGCTGCAAAATTGAAGTCAGCGGGAAGCGCGCAAAAAATAACGAAAATGCAACAAAACATTTTCATGTAATTATTTTGTCTTATACAGTTTAATTTGAAACGGAAATAATTATTTCTCACCATACAGCTCAGAACTGAATAAATATTGCTAAATCACACTTATTAGGAAAGGCAGAAGAAATAAAAACACAAAAGCAAAAGCAAAACTTTTTCGTGTATCATCTTCAATGGTGAATGTTTGGAGCTTGAAAGTAATTAATGTTTATTTTCAACTTACACATGAATAATGAATAAAATGCAGAGGAAATAAAAGTTTTTTATAAGAACCAAGAACAAAAGAAAAAGAATATAAAAGATGAGGTGAATGATCAGCCGTAGGAAAATCCGTTAATAAAATTTTTAGTTATATTTTTTTTCATAAAGTGTTAAATGTATAATATTCACATTTAGACACTAGTAACATATCACACACACATTTAGATAATGCATAAATTTTATTTAAACTTGTATTAATTTTGTGATAGGTTTCCCATAGACTCACGAAGCCGGCAATAATCATTTTACCATCACCCTAAGCGATGATGGTATTGCAATTCCATTGGGACGGGTGTGACCATGTTAGTCACATTTTAGGTTATAATTCATAAATAGAAAAATTATTATTTAAATTAAAGTTGTGATTACCAATGATGTTACATTTTAGAAAGTTTAGTAACAGGTAGACACTGAAGGAACTTTATTTCGGCTCAAATCATCAATTAGAAGACAAAATTATGACTTTCAAGTTCAATTCTGTAAAATTTTCGGCAGAAAGTTCACAATTATTGTGATGTAGGTAATGGTTTATATTGCTTTTGATTGTGTTAAGTACTTACGGTTCGCAAAAAACTAAATTTTCTTAAAAAAAAAAAAACTTTAGGAAAAAGACGGGTGTGACACCTTTTTAAGACGGGTGTGACCTAGTAAAATAAACTCCAAAATATGAAGAAATTAAAGTTTTTATAGAGTTCAATTGTATAACAAACAACAAGGTAAACATATAAGACATATATTTATTCATTATCTGTACATCATTAGAGTGGGCAATTTTATTTTTTCTTGACTAAGCGGTTGTCAATATCTACTATGAATTCTAAGAACATTTGCCCAAGAAACCATTGATATAAAATCAAAATCGGGCCCCCGGTCATTAACGAGAATCTTTCGCTACTGCTCCGGAGTCAGAGGGTTTAAATAAGTCACCGGCCCCAAGTGATTTTTCCTCTAAAATTTGCACCCACCGCTCAACTGCCCTATAGCAGCCCCTAGAGGAGTCAAATGTATGACCGACCCCAATATTTGTGCAACTTAATTTTTACCCAGGGACGGGTGTGACCAAATGTTATATGTAACTAAATAAATGTTCACAAAACTTCACTATATTATTAATTTGCACTTACAGTGTTGTTGTTGGGAAGTATAAATGTTTTATCATGTAAAGTAAACATTTTTTTAGACTTTTGTCATATTTACCGGGACAGGTGCGACACAAAATTTTTATATTTTCAATTTACTCATAAAACTTTTATTATAAAATATACAAAGCCGAAACCTTATGAGAAAGCAAACAGACGTTTTGTCTTTCCGGAGATACATTTGTCGCCTGTAACCTTTTCTACAGTTTTACTATACGTCTCGTCTGGCCATTCGACCGAAAGTCGTATGAGTGATGTATTTATCAGACAGTTCATCTGACTGAAATTTCTATACTGGTTTGTTTTTTAAAACCTAGACATAATAGGCAAATGTCACGTACTCTAAGGTTTTGTTTTATTCGAAACAGTTAGTTTTTGCTTGAGTGTTATGAAAGCAACACCACACACGCTTGTTTTGCATTCAACACAAATACAGGCACAAATGTAGGCATTGTGTTGGGAGAGCATAACATTTTCATAGTGTACACTTCGGCCGAGCTGACTCTTCCCAGCGTCGAAATTATTAAGACTTTCTGAGACATTCAAACATCATGTCTTCAAGGCCTTGTTTTGCATGCCTGAAAACAGGCCTTCTCCTTCCTTTCAGAAGTATCCCAAGCACATGTTTTCTCCATTCTTCAAAGACCACTGCTCCAGGCCTTCTTTGAGAAGGGAGAATCAACGTTTGGGTTGATTTGTTATTCCACCATTTCGTGTGTATACACATTCTGCCTTCCTTCTCATAGAAGGCATGAAAAGAAACGGCAACGAGTAATGTGTACGTGTGGCTTTCTTTAAATAGTTGATGATTATTTTCAGTCACGTAATTTGATGTCACGTTTCGAAGGTGACAAACAGCATTTTTTTTTCATTTTTAAAATCTTTTTTTTTATTTGTATGCTGTCCTCCCACCAGGCCTTCTTATAGGAAGCGACGATTCTTGCTTTCCAACGACAACCTATGATATTTGGAAATGAACGGGGAATGCAGAGCGCAGGGCTGCTGACTTATTTTGAATGCGTTCTATAGGGCCTTCTATGTCCTTACTTTCGCCGCTGAGTTATTGTGCAACCGCACAGAAGGACAACATATTATTGTGTACGTGCGTTCGATTCACAATTTAATCAGCTGAACGCATACATTTCTGTTCATATGATCTTATATGAGATCTTAAGTTTAAACACATTATAATATTCAGTAAAAAATCGCAATCCACAGTCACTTCATAAAAAATATTTCCCACACCGATCACACTGTCCTCACTCCTTTCATTCCATGCCACAGTTGTTCGCTCGTTCGTGATGACGCTTAAAGTGGCGGTTCTACAGCACATTAATTTAACCCAAAACCAAATAAAAAAACGAACTGTGCACTAAAATGACTTTAATGATGCTCCAAAAAACGTCTTCCCCAAACGCAAAGTAAAACAAAATGTTCAATAAAATAACCGAAATAATGACTGCAATTTTTATGTGACTACCAAATGATGACGACTACGAAAGTTTTACTCCCATAAAGAAAACAAAAAAAAATCAACTTAACAAAACAAATTTGCAAATGCTTAAAATGGCTGAGAGAGAATCTTAGTCATCATAAAAATGTATTGGCTTTTATTGCTTTGAGTCTCTTGAGGAAATAAAACCATAAAAGCCTTCAACTTTTCCCAAAAAATATAACTCTCAAGGCGACACATCAAGTGGACGTAGAATAATCTGTTGGTTATTCGTTCTCAACGTTTCAAGAATTTCCATCACTTCTTGTACAAGCGAGGCTGAATATCATGTAAAGAGCAGCGGAGCAGCAAAGTTCAATGCATGATAACCCTTTTGCACAGCACAGTAATGATCATTAATCACTAAACACATAAAATCACAATGACTTGCCAGACATATTTACGGCAGTATAACACCACCACGATCTGCTCCCTACAAAAGTGTTGCTCTGGCCGTTGAGAATTGTCTTTAAGGCTTTCATGTCATTTGAGGGTCTGTCTGATGGCTGCATTTTCGCATTAATTTAATTATGGCAATTCTTTAAATTTCTTTTCGCACAACAATTGACATTTTATGTATTAATGTTAAATTTTATTTCGTAAAATTGTGTTGTAGCTGCTGCTGACGCTCAATCAATCCCAGATAAGTGTTCCCCTCTTTTTTAAGAGTTTCTTCTGTGTGAGACAGCATTATACCGATTCAGTTGATGGTAGCGGATCATCATCAGACGATCGCAACACTTGATTTGATATGATGTACATCGTACAAGTGTGATGATGGTAATTCTTTTTGATTACATACCCTTTCACTGTAGAGATACGCGATAAGTGTTTCAAGCCTAATTAAACATTTGAAGTTTTAACGGCTCACTGATCATCACGACGACGAAGATGAACGCAATCCATAACTTCATCTATATCAGAAATTAAAACTGACAGTTTTAAATACATCCGCTTTAAATTATGACAAGAAATAACAAATGTATAGAAGTGTTTCTGTGCAGGACTTCATAACATATAACGAACATCATTTGCTAAGATCAATATTTTATTTTAAAGAAATTATTTGTACCTTTGCAAGTTAAGGGAAACCAGTAGAATAAACACAAATCAGCTTAAGGTAATATACTTTTAAGTAAACTATAAAATGCTATTTGATTTCCATATCTTATAATGTCGGACACCTTAAGTAGGATTCTGTAAAATACTCGTCAATTAAAATCAACATATCGCAGACACTGGTGGTTACCATTTAGTACAATTAATATACAATAGAGGACGCTCTAGTACGTAGTTGGGAGTGAAAACAATAAATTTATTATTATATAAAATTATGTAAGATTAGACAATTTCCAAGTGGACAGTCCAACACTACATTTCACATCTCACATTTACCAATTTCTGCGACCGAATACCAGCCAGTGAAGGGGACACGATCTAGAAAGCTATTAACAGCTTTGATCCTTATAAATTTGATCCTTATAAATTATACCAGCCGAACTTATACAGGACTTTGAGATACCATATCCATGGTTGAAGGCTATCTTTAACAGCTGTGAGAAACTGTCATTCTACCTACCAATAAGATCTAAAACGGCTATGGTGGTCTTCATCCTAAAGTCCGAAAAAACCATTGTACACCATTGATGGACTACAGTCCAATACGTCTTATATCATACCTTCTGAATCTTGAGAGGATCATAGGCTATATCCTTAAGAATTCCATCGAGCCGTATCTTCTATCGAAGGAAAATCGTCATAAACCGCACTCCATGCACTACTGTATATCATAAAGAAACCATTTGAGAGGAAAGAAGTTTCTCTAGTAGCCTTTATGGATATAGAGGGAGCCTTCAACAATATCGAACCCCTCTGCATAATAACAGAACTCAACTACGTACAGATCAGCTCACTTATTTGGAAACTGTACCTCGAACGGAAGATGCAAGACTATATCAATATCCGACTATCAGACTGGTGCGCCAGCAGGGGACTTAATGCAAACCCTGATAAAACAGAATTAGTACCTTTCAGTTGGAAACAGACATTGCCTACTACATCTAACATCCATCTGGGCAACAAACAACATAATTTCTCCGAAACGGCGAACTACCTAAGCCTTATCTTGGACAGCAAGTTCAATTGGAGACAAAACATAGAAAGCAATCATAGCTTTATGCACATGCATGGGAAAAACCTAAAGTATCTCGTTGGATTTACAAAGCCATTGTGAAGCTAATACAACAATATGACACTTTCAGACAAATGAATCGTGCTCAACGTGCCTCTTATCTCCGAATTACCGAATGCATAAGACTGACTGCCTCAAAGGTACAAAATACTTAGTCTAATAACATCTGATTTAAGCTGCAAAAGCTCTGCTCTCACATCAGCCATAGGAATAAACGATAGAGCAAACTGGGATCCCTTTATCGCACACTAAACCAATTCCATATTTCACTTCAATCTAACTACCTGCATATAGCATATTCCTCTACGAAAACAGAACGCCCTCCATAAAGGAATGGAAAGAGAACGAAAACGCTATGTATGGACCATTAAACATATTTACTGATCTGTCAAAACTGGATGATAGGGTCGACTACGGTTCCTACTCCGCGGATCTAAGCCTGAGTATATGATCAATTATTCCGAATTTCTACAGTGTTTTTCAAGCGAAAATATCCAGCGTGAAAAATACCCACTACTTAATCGCTGATGTCAGCTTTATTTAGCAACAATCAGTGATAATTCTATCGCCCTTTAAATTTAGCATAGGAGTGTCATAGACCGTTTAATCGTGCGCTCTTGCTTACAAAGTAAGCGACGATGTGAGTAAGTGCCATTTTAGTTGCAATTACGGTACAAGCGGAGTTTTAAGCGATCTTGATAATACGCTTGATTACGAAGTAAGTGACGATGTCAGTAGGTATCATTTCAATCGGTGTTATAATGAGTGAACGACATTTTTTACATTACACACGCGTGACATTTTAAGTACTTAGATCGCTCGCTGACAATATCGTACTGATGTTGTGGGTTACTAAATAAATACTTCGTTTCATTTACCGCTTGGTAATTGCTATTACAGATCCGCCGACGAGATTAACGTGAGTAAAATGTCACAAAAGAATATTCTGTTGTTTACGGACACTCTAGCCCTTATACAACCCGAAACGGACATTGAACCTAATAAATCTCAAAAGACACCAGATAAGGAAAATTGTTACTTACTTAACGGGATATGGACCCATAGGTAGATGCAAGAAGTGAACGGGTTTCGAAACAAACGGCAAGTGTAACTGCTGCGGCCAGCAGTGAACCATCTGACGATCATATTACATTAAGTTACCAGTCCTATGCAGAAATATATTGCAAATCCTGGGAAACCCCTTTTTTAAGTGACATAGAGCACTTAAAATCTTTGCATGTGGACAGAATCACCACCGGGAATTCACCACATCCCGAAAAGGAACTAGTTACGCAACCAGACACTACATACACTGAAAGCAACGGTTGAAGGGACGCCACGTCCAATGGGTAACACAATGTGATCTTTTCTGCGGAAATGTTGTCTGCAATCCAACCAATAAAAATTACCAGAGAATTTATAAAAATTTTCAAAAACCAGTACAGGAATTCCAGTCATGTAATCTGACTGACAAATACCCTACTGTGGCCTTCGATAGCTCATTGGAAGCTATGTATATTAGCAATTCGTAGGTGTTGAGTTCGATTCCCGGTCGGGGCACTGGCCTAATCAACATCGATAAAAAATAACTTTCAAATACTTTCGAGTTCTTCAGCCAACAAAACTCATCCTAGATGCTTCCCATTTAAAAATCCAGATTGAGCAAGGATCAACATATCAAAAATAAATCAATAAAACCAGCTGGCGCCATCTATTGGAGTGAAATGGCGTCTAAAACTCAAAATAACAACTAGCAATTTAAGACACAAACCTTTCATCCACAAAAAGGAACAACAAAAACAGAGTTGCCTAAAAAATGATCGTACAACAAGATAACTGATCGAGTGCCGATTTAAACGGCATTAGGAATTTTCACCCCAGCTACTTCCTCCAGCTGTTACAACAACAACATAAATACACTACCCATATGATTTTCGGTCGCATGGCCCGACGAGACAAAGTAGAACTAAAGAAAAGGTTACATCTAACAAATGTGAAATGTTAAATTCAATATCTCTGGGTCATTGGTCAGTTATATGGGAGTATCGAAAGCGTTATTTACGGTACCTACTGAGAATCAAAGAGTATCTAATTAATTCGCACAAAAATCTTAGAAGATACCAAACTCGCGGGGATATCAAACTCAGCCAGCATCTAATAGTTTCTGTCGTATCGGACAGGTCTAAAACCACACTGATAAGGTCCAATCATATTTTTTAAAGCGGTCTTTAGTCTTTCACATAACACACTAGACAGAACCTCATATGCGATAGATTAATAGCTGATCTCGCGCACGGGACGTAGAACACTGTGTTTCCAATCATCGAGATGCATGCCTAAACGGGACCTATAGTTTAACGACGAATCCAAACGTCAGCTGTTATAGACTCGACTTTTCTAGAATAGTGCAATTAAAAATAGAGAAGTGACGCATAAGTTTTATATGAAAATCCTTATGCATATTGAAGCTCCCAAAGATATATGTATATTCAAATAATAAATTCTGAATATCCTGACTGGTTTTTTTTGTTTATCCTGGTCGTTTGATTTCCATTTGTTGTTTGTTTTCTTGTTTAAATATGACACTAGGCTAATATATAATCAAATAGTCAACTTGTGCTTTATTTGAAATTCATTACATTATCAAGTCTAAAAAAATGTACTCAGTTTAAAATACCATTAAATGATATTACTGTTCCACAGATAAAAAAAGCAACAAATTAACATTTACACCTTCAATGACCATAAATCGAAGATTTAGTCCGTTATACAAGCCATTACACTTAATATCTGGTGCTTTATATGTACAAAAGCTCTTTAGGCTCTCTCGCCCAAATAAGGAGACCGCTATAAATTTTACTTTTACGCCACCCATCCCCCCACCCCTCTGTCCAGTCAACGTCTATCCAGTTAACAACATTTAACAAAATTTTAACACCATAAAACATGATTTTCAAATCATTAAACATCGTTGTGTATTCACTGTTATCCATTGGTTGTTCGCTTTTTATTTTTCTCTATTTTCCCGCTTGCAATTTTTTTGTTTTTTGATATCATAGGGCGGCTAGACCGAGACTTATGGTGTCTAGAGCACAAAAAAAAAGAAAAAACAGAAACAATGAAGGAATTTGCAGCACATATATGAATATATGTATGTATGTATATGCACCATAAATTGAAAAATAAAATGCTATGAAACAAAGCTGCTAAATACAATGGACACGTTCACAGCTTCAACTTGCATCTCAATTTACCATTGTTACAGGGAAACAAGGGGGCATATAGGGAGAGTGGGGAAAGGGCTAGGGGAAAAGAAAATATTTTTCAATGTGCTATAATCCTTTGTGCAATGGCCTAACAATGGGGCTAACTATGTATGGGGAGTAGTATGAAGGGTCAGGGAAATGCAGCACGGTTTAAAAAATATGTTGTTGTTGGTTTTTAAAATAATGAAATAAATTTTGTAATATTTTTTGCGATATTTATTTATAAAAATTTACTATTAATAATTATAAAACAAAACTTCTCAAATCTTCCCCATCTATGTATATGTTCAACTATCAACTAAGTTTCCATATGACATCTTTAGACATCTTTAAATGCTTTTTAAAAAAATATATATTTCATTTTAAACCTCACTGAAACTTTAGTTCCATTAAGCCCTCGTTGTTTCAATTCCATAGACATTAAAAGTTATTAATGAAACCTTTATTTTTCTATATTTTTACGCTGCAAAAATACTCCACTTTGCTTTTGTATTCCCACATCAACTTCCCTTCTCCATGGATTAATACATGCCCCCCTGCTTCATTCATTCTCATGGCTTAGGCTCTTTTCATTGCATTATGTGGCAGCATTGTATTCCTGTGCACTTACATGCATTACACAAATGCATTTGAATGTGTATCCGTGTGTGTGTGTGTGTGTGTGTAGAGGTATATTTGTATGTGAATATGCAACACAAACAACATGAGGTTTTCATTGCCAATGCCTCAGTATTCGAGTTTTTTTTTTACTTTTTTCATATACATTTCTTTCTTTCATTTTCATGATATCCATGCCGCCAATATGTTGCAACATTGGCATGGCAGGCAATGTGCAAAAAGCAAAAACCAAAAAAAAAAAAAAAAAAAACTGAACTTCATTGCCTGGAATGAAAAGTCGACAGACGAGGAGCACCAAACAAAAAACGTTTGTACTCTATATATGTTATGTGCAATTCATCGAATCGACTCCCACACTGTCTACTTCATATGTGCAATTCACCCATACTACTGTCTGTCGTGGAGCACATGGCGGGAAGGCATCACTGCGTGACTTTAGGTCTATGGAGAAAAACGTAAAACATGAAAGGCTTCATCTGTGTGTAGGGAATAGATGTAGTAGTAGTGGTTGGCGTACTTGTTAAAACCAAAATCTAGACGCAGTAAAGGGTTTCTGGAGTCATATTGTCGCTGGCATAAGCAAACGCCCCCTATAGTGCTATAATTGTACTACCTAGAGTTTAAATTATGTTTTAAACTAAGAATCAAAGGGGTATTTGTTCAACAAACTGTAACGATTAAAATGTAAACGTATATAAAAGGTGACGACGGATGCAATTGTACCTTTACCGACAATAATATAATATATATGTATAAGTATATGTTTTATATATATGTATAATATATATGTATATTGTCTTGCATTGGCAGGCATGTGCTTTAAATGCAATTAGATCGCTGGCTTCTGTTTTCATCTTAAACAAATGGGTTGATTAAGGCTTTGAAGAAAATTTGGAAATATTAAAAACTTTCTTTCAAAGTTCGTAGACTTCAACTCGAAATTGTAAGACGAAATATGTAAATTCGATAGAAATACTAGTGCTATTAATGCAATTAAAAGATACATTTCTCATAAAAGTTCATCAATCCGTGTCCTTCGTGTACGTTCTCGTCCAGGGCGTTCAGCGGAACAATCTAATTAGTCATAGAACTGAAGCCTCGTGACTACCCGATGCGTTTTCGTTCCGCTGAATGGGCTGAAGATCGAATGGATCTTAAATTTGGGATTATTATTTCTGGGGCCTTGTAAAAGATAAGTGTTACGCAAAAGAATCTCTAGGCAATAAAGAATCAATAAGGTAATAAAGAAAATATTAATAATGCTATGATTTTTTGATGAATACATCGTTTCGTCTTAATTGAGCATTTTTGATGCTTAAATATTATAGGCGCCCCCTATCGCACATTAAGTGTACTATGATAGTTACAATGAATGACATATAATACAATGGAAGATGTGGTACGGGGGACTATATAGAACTGGCTGGTATTGCACAATCGAAACCACGCCACCTATGGTACATTAAGTGCGTTTCGTTAGAGACGATAAATGACACAAGTGAACCTTTTCCGTTCAATCTGAGCAGTTGTGCAGGATCTTGAAACATGCTAAAAACAGAGCAGATTAATGTATTAATTCCGGTCTCTTTTATGGTGTTTCATTTTTTCATTTTACCTTATTATGTAAATCTTAGTCGACTTTCGACAACATTCGATTGCATTTTTATTTGAATAAAATAAGTAATTTTTAAAAGAAATGTTTAGTGTCGAGTATTTTTCATCTTCTGATGAAGAATAACATAATAGGAGCAGGGTCAGTCGTATTTTAGTTTCACAAACGACATCAGCGATGTCAAATTTGAAAAACGACAAAGATTCGACGTGACTACGACCTACTTAATAAGAGGGATTAAGTTTCAGCTTTTTTTAAATTGTTGATATTATTCCTTTAGTAGTTTTTATTTAAATGTGCGAGTTCTTAAAAATTATTTAGCTGTGACCACAAAAATACTGTATTCTCAACCATTTTTTCGTCCCAATTTTACCATAGCCACAGAAACACGTTGAGATTTGCTCCTAACCCTTCATATAAGTTAGTCTGTTGCCACGTTTTACTGTCTCTTCTGTTTCTTTTAAGTTCTAATCGGTGTTGTGTTTTCTCCACCCCACCCAACTTCTGCACCATTTATTTGTAGGCCTTTTCTCTAGTTTCCAATGAGAGTAACCCGGGCGAGGGGCATAAAAACGTTGTATATCTGTCTGTCTGACTTTTGTTGCATGGAAACGGCTGCTGCAGCGTCAGTTGGTGTTAGCCTTGGTTAAAAGCAAACTGCAATCAATATTTTTGTTTGCCTCATCACCGTCGTTGCCGACACAACATGCTCGTTGTACTTCTTCTGTCTGTGTGTACTTCATATGGATCTTTTTTTTGCAGGCCGTTTCCATTACGTCGCATGGTCGTTTGTGTTCGTGCAACATTTGTATTGTTGCCAAGCATTGTAGGCAAGTAGAGAAGAAGCAAAAAATATTATAAAAAACACAAACTAAGGGCCATACTGCAGAAACTGTAAAAGCGCGAAGCATACAGTCGACTCATCATTTTATTTCAATATGTCTGGAATATATGAGTTGCTTTTTTTATGTGCCTTGTGCTATGTACTCAGTGTAGCCTTGTGGCGCGTTATATTTTATATAAATTTACTTTCGACTCAATTTCAGGAAATCGGTTGCAATATGAAAATTGAATTTGCTTGTTTCTATAGATTTTACGAAAATAATGTAAACAACGAAAAAAACGCACAGTAAAGCTTATAAATGACATAGTCCTTTTAGTCAGTCGGGGCTTTTTCAATGTACATAAATCATTAGAGCTAAAAAAAAATGCTAGAAAAAATTTCGATTTAAAATGTAATATGTATTTATATAAAAAAATAGATTTGAAAGTTAATCAACGTAATGCTGTAAAAGCTGTAAACATTTTGTTTCATGATGTTGTAAAGAAATCGGTTATATTATTATTTAAAATTTAATATTATTTGAAACATTTTTACATACGCATTCAGTTTACTTAAGCGCCGTCTATCGGATAGAAATTGCACTAGTCTAGAATTTAGGCGCCTCGTAATAAACCTCAAACCAAGACATGAAATAATCTCCAATGAAATAACACATACAATCAAATGAAATAACACCCAACAACAAAAATGAAATAATGCCCAAACTAGATGAAAGAAAAACCTCAAATTACAAAAAACACCAAAAGATTAGGGTTTTGTTCTATAACCCTTTCCGACCTAAGCAAAAACTGTTGGTTGAAATTTTGCAAAATTTTGGAATCTGCTGATTTAATGTGCCGAAAAAGCAATAAAGTATATAATTTTATCAAATTATTCTATTATCCTTTATTTTAAGGATACGCACAATTGTTGCACTTAATATAAAAGTTGGTAAAAGACAAATTAAATTACAAAATCAAAACTGGAAAACAATTTCTACTTTAAGTTTTGTAATGTTCTGAACGTAAAACCGCTTATTTTATGATAAATTTCAAAATTTTAATAATTTTAATAGATTTTAGTAATTACTCTTCCGACTCATTTTCTCAAATGCGCAAAATGCCACACGAAAAATGAAAATTTACGACAACTACGAAAACAAATATCGGCACTTTTTGGATTTCTTTAAAACTAAAAGCATAAACAATTATGTATTTCAGAGATTAACACAATTTGACAACAGGTTGTTGAGTAAAGAGGAATTAAACTTATACGCACAATTGTGCGTATACGGTCGGAAAGGGATAAGGATATAACCCCCAATAAACACCAAAAAGGATGTGGGGAATGACAGAAGCAAAACCGCAATGAAACTTTTCCCAAATAACTTATTTTTGGTGCTCCCGAAAATATGAAATATGAAATTTTCCTAAAAGATTTTTATTATTTTTTTGGGATTATTTCATTACATGTCTTAGGATTTCGTAACGCCTAAATACTGGACTAGTGCAATTTTTAACCGATAGGGAGCGCTTGTGTGGACTCAATGCGATATCAGCTTACAGGAAAGTTTAATTACAGGTTAAATATCTGGAAATTGTTGTGAGCCCTATCGCAAACAAATCTCCATGGCATGTCCTAAAAAATGTCAACCCTGACATGAAATTACTGTTAACAACAGTTATTTTCATGTTAAATGTAAAAACGTAACAGTATTTTTTTAACTATTTGTAAAGTTAACATAAAAATTTAATAATTCTTAATGACATATTTAAGTTGTTAACATTCCTGACAACACCTAATTTCCATAAGAATTCTATTTGAACGTGAAAATAGATACCTTTTGCTAACGCGATCTCATTTACAATTGTATCGTTGTTTATTTCCGTTTACAAGTACAAATAACTACATGAAATGTTGGAGACATACACAATGCTACACACGAATTTGCGCCACAGCACTAAAGTAATTAATAAATGCCAATAAAAATTCAAATACTTGTACGACGTACATATGTGATTGATCAAGAAACTATCGTGAGTTAAACCAAGCTACTTGTACTCTCAATGGAACCAAATCGTAAACAGTCTAGGTGGCAACGTTTGTTTTCCTGCCTTTTACCTCGCCACTCAAAGAACCTTTTGGACTAGTCAGTCAAATGTTTAAATTTTAATAAGTTGACGCGGTGGCACTGTTTGTTTGTAAGGAGTGCGGCGCGAGAGCGATTGGTGGGATTTTCGTATGAATTGCAATGATGGTAGTGGTGTTGGTGGTGGCGGGCTTTACAACAATTGGCGTTATACATTGAAACGTTTATTGTTTATTATTCATAATTTTTTGTTCTGTTCTGTTTGTTGCCGTTTGTTCTATCGTTGAAATCCAAATTAGAAATGTATATTATATATATATACACCGCACACAATACTATATACACAAAGTGCATAATATATATATATATGTATGTATATATTTGTTGCAATCCACTTAACACGTACATTGTACGTGCCAATAGTTGTGGGATATTTGTATGGATAAATATCGCCAATATTGCTGTATACAAGAAGGAGATAGGTATGAACAGTTTGGTCATATATAAATATTGTAAATGTTACTAGTACAGCACAAATAAGGGAACAAATAAGTATTGTAGAATGTTTGATGGTGTCGGTCTCTTTTTTTCCATTTAGTACAAAAAAAGAGCGATATGCACCGCTAGTGTAATTTTGAAAAGCCTACGATGAAAAGTATACGTTTCAAAATTGTTGTTAGAAATGAGGCTTTACCAAATACAATCACAATTAACTTGAGATCCCCATTAATTAAGGACCCCAATTAACATGAGAGCACCTCCTGCGCCACCTATAGCACATTTTGTACACTATACACTTGCGAAATGTAAACCATGTTGCTACAAGTGTCTATCGCCCGCATGAAGTTGAATTCGCTTCGTTCTTCTATTTGCCTAGATCTTTTATCTTCTATTAATAAATATAAATTAAATTTTAAGCCCTACCCTGGACACTTTTACGTTCCAACCCCAATAATCAATTTACGAAGCTGATTTCTTCTTAGTTTTCGTTTCATTAAGTATTAAATTTATATAATTCCTTCAATCGTTACATTGTTACTCTACCCTCTCTTTCTATTAGAAATATTATTAATAAGGCGTCCGTGTCTGCAACTGTGGTTATGAAATGTATCCCCACTCCCGGGTTACCTCGCATTGATTAGCTGCCAGTCGATATCGCTACTGCTGCTGCCCAGCTGCCCATTTAAATGAACTCTAGAGTTTGTTTGTTTGACTGATTCTAGGGGGTATCGTATCGTATGTTATCGCCGCCGCATCGTACGTAAGTTATGACTAAGACAATATCTCATGGGAGGAGGTATCGTAAAAATATAATGATTTCAACTCATTAGACAACATCTAATTGTTGCAAATATGCAAGTGCGACGTTAGTATTCACTAGCTAAATTTTGTTGTTGTTGTTTGCTGATGTTTCTCGTTGGCGTTCCTATTTACTTTATGGCTGATTTACAGTTACAATCTGCCAATCCCTCTTTGCGCTCATATTTGCAGCAGCAAACAGCAAATGGCTTTGCCTATAAAAATAAAGCCTTGCGCAATAATTTTCCTATTGTGTTACAGTAGTACGGGCGGTGATGGCGACGCTTTGTTGGGTGTTTGGGCTAGACCATGGTCGAGCTGCTGCAGTAATCTCTTGGTGCATATGTACGGCAGCTTGAATGGTGGTGGTCGTCGTCGTGGCGTATGATGCAATTGTTATTCACAAAGTGTAATTCCCGCGCTTTCTTCTCGTACTTTACACCCCGATTGGGGTGGGCGAAAAGCGGTAAGGGTAGAACGTTTTCCAGCCGAGACAGAAAAGCTATAAAAAAAACTTTTAACGTATGACATTTACAACGTAGAAACATTTTTAATAGTTTTGTTTTTACATTACGAATGTGAGACATATATTTTGAGCATAAATTTGAAAATTTAATTTTAATAGGTTTTTTGTTTTGCTGCAAAGTTTATTGGCTAACAACAAGTCAGACAAGGAAACGGAAGTTGCAGAGAATATTGTAAAGTAACAACCAAAAGTTAATAAGAAAAAAAATATTTCCTTAATAAAATGAGGAGAAGAATAAGGCGTTTAAAGATGATTTCAAGTTGTGTTAGGGACTTTTATAATATTTTACAGCATGTTTTTATTTTTTTAAGTATTTTACAATAATTTGTTAATTTTAGGATTTCTATTAAATAATTAAGTTATATTAATTTTATGAATTTTTATAATTAATGAATTTAATGAATTTAATGAATTTAATGAATTTAATGAATTTAATGAATTTAATGAATTTAATGAATTTAATGAATTTAATGAATTTAATGAATTTAATGAATTTAATGAATTTAATGAATTTAATGAATTTAATGAATTTAATGAATTTAATGAATTTAATGAATTTAATGAATTTAATGAATTTAATGAATTTAACGAATTTAATGAAATTAATGTATTTAATTAATTGAATGAATTTAATGAATTTAATGAATTTAATGAATTTAATGAATTTAATGAATTTAATGAATTTAATGAAATTAATGAATTTAATGAATTTAATGAATTTAATGAATTTAATGAATTTAATGAATTTAATGAATTTAATGAATTTAATGAATTTAATGAATTTAATGAATTTAATGAATTTAATGAATTTAATGAATTTAATGAATTTAATGAATTGAATGAATTGAATGAATTTAATGAATTTAATGAATTTAATGAATTCAATGAATGTAATGAATTAAACGAATTTAATGAATTTAATGAATTTAATGAATGTCATGAATTTAATGAATATAGCGAATTTAATGAATTTAATGAATATAGCGAATTTAATGAATTTAATGAATTCAAATAATTTTATGAACTTGATTAATTGAACTTAATGAATTTATGGAATTTACTGAATTTAATAAGTTTAATGAATTTAATGAGTTTAATGGATTTTATCAATTTAATGAATTTAATAAATTTAATGGATTTAATGAAAATAATGAATTAAGTGAATTTAATTAATTTAATGATTTTAATGAATTCAATGAATTCAATGAATATAATGAATTTAAAGAATTTAATTCATTTAATACATTTTATGAATTTAGTGAATTTTATGAAATTTGTGAATTTTGAAAATAATTGAATCTTTTGATTTTATGAATTTAATCAATTTAATGAATTTAGTGATTTAAATAATTTAATAAATTTAATGAATATAATGAATTTAATGAATTTAATGAATTTAATAAATCTAATGAATTTAATAAATTTAACGAATTTAATGAATATAACGAATTTAAAGAATTGTTTGAATTTAATGAATTTAATGAAATTAATAATTTTAGTGAATTTAATGTATTTAATGAGTTTAAAGAAATTAATGAATGTAATGATATAAATAAATGTATTGAATTTAATGAATGAATTGAATTTAATAAATTTTATGAATTTTATGTATTTAATGAATTGTCTGAATTTTATTAATTTTAGGAATTTTATGATTTTTATGAATTTTATTTATTTAATGAATTTAATGAGTTTAAAGAAATTAATGAATGTAATGACTTTAATTAATTTTACGAGTTGAATAAATTTTATGATTTTTATGCATTAAATGAATTTTATGAATTTAATAAATTTAGAGAATTTAGTGAATTTAGTGAATTTAATGAATTTAACGAATTTAATGAATTTAACGAATTTAATGAATTTACAGTTTTTAATGAAATTAATAAATTCAATGAATTGATTGGATTTAATGAATTTAATGTATTTAATGAATTTAATGAATTTGATAAATTTAATGAATTTACAGTTTTTAATGAACTTAATAAATTCAATGAATTTAATAAATTTAATGAATTTACAGTTTTTAATGAACTTAATAAATTCAATGAATTTATTGAATTGATTGGATTTAATGAATTAAATGAATTTAATGTATTTTATGAATTTAATGATTTTTATAAATATTATGAATTTTATGAATTGTATGAATTCCGTAATTTTTTTAATTTTATGAATTTTATAAGTTTTATGAGTTTTAAGAAATTTATAGTTTTATAAATTATATAAATTTTATAATTTTTATTAATTTTATGAAGTTTTTGAACTTTATGAATTGTATAAATTTAATAAATTTTATAATTTTTTTTTATCAATTTTATAAATTCTATGGAATTAATTAATTTTATACATTTTGTGAATTTTTTAAAATTGATGAATTTAAAGAAATTCATGAATTTTGTAGATTTTATTATGAATTCTTTGAATTTTATGAGTTAATGAAATTTATGGATTTAATGAATTTTATGTATTATGTATAAAATGATTTTTATTAATTTTGCGAACTCCGTGAATATTTTATGAAATCTGTGAATTTTATGAATTCTTTATGGTATAATTTTTATGAAATTAATTTTAGTTGTTAATGAATTTTAGGTAATATATGAATTTTAAATTTTTTATATTGTTTATATTTTTTATATTGTTTATATTTTTTTTTGTAAATTTTTTATATTGTTTATATATTTTTTTTAAAAAATATTTTATATATTTTTTATATATATTTTTTATATATATTTTTATATATATTTTTATATATATTTTTATATATTTATAGACAAATATTTAATATATTTTTTTATGTATTTATATGTATGTATAATATTTTTTATATGTTTTTTTTATTTTTTTTATATATATTTTAGTTATTTTTTATATTTGATATATTTTTAATATTTTTAATATTTTTGTATATATTTTTTATATGTTTCTTGTTTATTTTTTTATATATTTTTTAAATGTATTTTTTATATAATTTTTTTTTGATATTTTTTTTTATATATTATTTGTATATTATTTTTATATATTATTTGTATATTATTTTTATATTTTTTTTATATATATTTTTGTTTTTTTTTTTGTGGATTTTAAAAATTTCATGATTTTTATGAATTATTTTTTTCTCTTAGTTTCTAAAAGCGGTGTATTATTATTAAAACTTAGTTTTTTAGTTGTAGGGATTTAGCAAGTTACTGCTGGGAAAAACCATCCAATTTCCACTCACTCACTAAACTTTCTAACGTTTATTATTAGTAGTTACAAATTCCCATTCCCAACAAATTCAATTACTGTTTACTTAATTGATTTTATGATTAATATCGATTTTTGCACTCTTGTCGCGTTTATTAGTCTAGTTTTTTTCATCTTTCTCGTTTGTTCGTTGATTTTTGGTTTCTTATAAATATTTATGTTATACATTAAATACATATAACTTTGCTGTTGTTGTTGTTGCTGTTGCTTAAAACTAGCAAAAATTGTTACAATATAACATAAATACGATATATTCCAATCATTATCACTTATGTCAGTGGCGCCAAAATGAAAGTGTATTCAATAATATTTTGAGTTTTATCTCTTTCTCCAAATGATGCCGCACTGAGGCCGCCACCACCACAACTAAATCGACTTATATTTCTTTCTAAGACCGCTAAAGTCTGGTAATTGAACTGGTCTTGATTGTAAGCCGACTGGCTATTATCATCGGGCAGGCGGCGTGCGAGGCGTGCCGTGTCCAAACACCACAAGAGAGTAACAAACTGTCAACGACGGTAATAACGTCATCCTCTTAACGGTGTCTGCTAAATAGTACATGCACCAGATGATTGTACATATGTATAAGCTACCTTTAGGCCATATTGATGATGTGTAATGCAGTTGGTGGTGGCGCAGAGACAGCAAACCGCTTAAAAGAGTTGACAGTTAATGGTCAGCGACGATGTCAAGCAAAGAAAACAAAACATAGCTGCTGCTGCAGCATTACATGTGACCAATATTTCATGAGCGTTTTTTTGCTGCCTTATTTTTGGTTTGCTTCATAGCCTCTGTGTAATTTTACAATTTAAGTTTTATATATTCGTTTTCTTTTAAAGTTCACAAATGAAACAAACAAAAAAAATCCCATAAATTTTTAAGTTTCTTTTTTGTTGTCGTGCCGGTCTACTGGTCGATCGGCCGCATATAGTTTGGGTTTGTGCTTCTGCAAAAATATTGTCAATAAAAGTGAAAGTTTTCAGTCTTGTTGTGTACTTGGAGTTTTCAATATAATAATAATATCATTATTAAGGATCGCCGGGCGAAGATTTTTAATTATAACTTTGGGGCTTTCTTTCGTATTATTTAACTACAGTGATAAAATACAGCTAACGACAAATTGGACATGTCAAGGCATATTAATTGTACTAATGGGTAGATGAATAAATTTGTGTGTAAATTACAAAACTGTTGAAAATGAATGGAAAATTGTTTTAAAGTAAGAAAAAGAAATTGTTGTCACTCATTAAAAACATTAAATGGATTTAATTCAATAAATTGATTAAATTAAAAAAGCAAAACCTTAATTTCTCTTAACACCCCATGAATAATGTATGAAATAGCTTCTTACGTTATTGTGAATTAACACGCTTCTATTTTAAGTCTCACACAAAAGGACCTACATTTTGTTTATGGACGAATGCGAACGTCTGTACTTTGAGAATCTTTTTAGATTTTTAGACTTTTACTACGATGTTGTTGCTGGCAACATCAGGAATCAGGAATCTACCTGGTCTCGCAGATGAGAGTCGCGCGTCCCCACCGTCATGACACGGTTGGCACCCAATACCTTCATTAAAGTAATCAAACTTAATTTATCTCAATAAATTTATTTAATTTAAGAAATTTATAAAGTTTATTAAATTTGTTAAAATTTAGAAACCTTACTTAGTAGATAAATTTATTAAATTCAATACGTCAAAGAAATTTTTTAATTAATTTCGATAAATTTATAATAATTTATTAAATTCATTTAATTATTAAATTCATTAAATTTATCAAATTCGTTAAATTCATTAATTTTATTAAATGCATTAACTTCATTAAATTCATTAAAATCATTAAATTCATTAAATTTATTAAATTCATGTAATTCATTAATTTCATTAAATGCATTAAATTCAATACCTTAATTAAATTCATTAGATTTATTAATTACATAAAAGCCTTAAATTCATTAAAATAACGAAAATCATTAATTTCATTTAATTTATTAAATTCATTAATTTCATGAAATGCATTAAATTTATTAAATTCATTAAATTTATTAAATTCCTTAAATTTTTTAAATTCATTCAATTCGTTAAATTCATTAAATTCATTACATTCATTAAATTCATTACATTCATTAAATTCATTACATTTATTACATTCATTAAATTCATTAAATTTATTAAATTCATTAAAGTCATTAAATTCATTAAATTCATTAAGTTGATTATATTTATTAAACTCATTACACTCATTAAATTTATTGACTTTATTAAATCCATTGACTTCATTATATGCATTACATTTTTTAAATTCATTATATTTGTTAATTCATTTAATTCATTAAGTGCAATACATTTATTACATTCATTTAATTCATTAAATTTATTAAATTCATTAAATTTATTAAATTCATTACATTAATGACATTAATTACATTCATTACATTCATTAAATTTATTAAATTCATTAACTTCATTAAATGCATTACATTCATTACATTAATTAAATTCATTAAATTAATTAAATTCATTAAGTTCATCATATTCATTAAATTCATCAAATTCATAAACTTCATTAAATTGATTAAATTCATTAAATTTATTAAACTCATACAATTCATTTAATTTATGAAAAACATTAAATTCATTAAATTTATTTAATTCTTTAAAATCATTAAATTCATTAAATTCACTAAATTTATTAAATTCATTAAATTTATTAAATTCATTAAATTCATTAAATTCATAAATTCATAAATTCATAAATTCATAAATTCATAAATTCATAAATTCATAAATTCATAAATTCATTAAATTCATTAAATTCGTTAAATTTATTAAATTCATTAAATGCATTAAATTCATTAAATTAATTAAATTCATTGAATTCATTAAACACATTACATTCATTATAGTCATTCCGTTCATTACATTTATTAAATTTATTGTATTCATTGCTCTCATTGTATTTATGGCATTCATAACATTCATTACATTCATATAATGTATATAAATTATAAAAAACATATTTCCCTGATGTTCTTTGTTTTCAGTGCAACATTTTTCTACAACTATTTTATCGCCTATAAAATCTATAATTAATCGTCATAATTTTATCCATTTAATGCTAATCTATTGTTAACTCTTATTTGTGATTTTAAATTAAGTTAAGTGGAATACAACCCCTGGCTCTCTTCAGCTCTATTGGCCATTTTATTCCCCCCACTTTATTGAATGCTGTTTACCCTCTCATCAGCTATATAGTTTGATTTTTAATCAGCTTATTATTTGCTTGTTATCCAAAATTAATATCTCACGTTTCAATGATTTTCATAGCAATCAATGTTATTGGATTTTTAATATCGTTAAAAACGCATTATCATTATTTTTTACTTGTATTTTATCAACAATTGTTATTGGTTGATTGGTCGTCGGTCCAACGGTCTGGCTCTCATCATCCCATGGCATCAGAGCATAGCATCACATCATGTGCATCTCATCTGCTGCTGCTACTGCTGTTAGTTTTTTTTTCATCGTCCAGCTGGTGCGGCTGCAGTTCCCATAAGTTTCCTTTGAGTTCAGCTACTGGGTGGTGTGGGATCTTTAGGAGGAAAATAAGTTTGGCGCGGTAAAGATAGTAGTTTGAGGGTAATATTGAATGAAAATCCAAATCCAACATTACAAATTTGGCAAAACTTTCGCATAGTTAAGTAAACCAATAATTTAATAAGTCATCAGTAAATGTATTGTGTTTTTTTTTATAAAATATTTTTTTTTTAAAATAACTTTTTCATAAATCAAGCTTACTATGTTTAATCGAGACAATATGTGATTTTTCTGTTTTTCATTATTTAATTATATATTATTTGTTTATAAAAATATTAAATTTTTCCATTGAAACGTTGAAAATATTTGTACTTATGGCCAATAGCTTAATTAAACACTCCATATAGACTGACTTCATTGCCCAGACATTTCATATGAAATCTCTGACATTTTCCCCCTTGAGCAATCATTCTTTATGACCAATTCATACTTTACAACTTTTACGAACATTCAAATCGTCTGGGAGTTGCTGTAATCTTAATGTGAAATTTATCTGCCAGAGTTGTTGAGCTCTATACATGATTATGTTTTGCAGTTATAATAAACTTCTCTGTCAAATTACTCTCGATACAACAACAACATTTACACTTAAACAAGTGTCAATTTAAATGTACACATAACCAATATTTTTGTATCCCACACCCGCTTGTATAGTTGCCTTAGTTTTGTCTTCATTCTGTTTAACACCCCCTGCAATTGTGGGAAGTTTAGGGCGTTGTAGCATTGTATTCTTAGGGACTAATCAAGTGTGTTGCCATTGTTGTTGTTTTTGTGGTTGTTGTTGTTACAGTTACATGTGTAAAGAAGCTACAACAACAACAACATTACACACAACATATAACAAGGATACATAGACTCCCCATTGAATTAAGCAGCAACGGCAACAACATCATCGACATTGGCTTCAACAGCAGCATTATCATCATCATCATCGGCAGCTCCTGTCATCATCTTCTCATCATCATTGCCATCACCATTACCACGATGGCTGTCGTCATCCTCAATTCCGTCGTTCAAAGTCATTGGTTTTTATGATTATTGGCGTGTTTAAGAGTTCTTTAAGTTAATGCAATATTTGGTGTGATATTTTATTTTGTTACTAGTTGCCCTCATCGACATCGTCGTTGGCTACTTTTTTCTCTTTGCCATAGAAAACATATTCTCTTTGAGACACTGTTGTTTCTGATAGTAGAGAACTAGAGAGACAGAGATATGATAAATGTGGGAAACTCTTGCGGACAGCTTTAAGAGTAAAAACAGACAAAACTAAAAAATTAATAAAAATATTTAATTTAACTAAAAGAAAAAAAATTTAAAGCAAAGAAATTTAACGGAACACATTTTTATATAATTTTTATATAAATTTTATATAATAAAAGTAATAAACTTAATGAAACTAATGCCGTTAATGATATTAACAATATTAACAAAAGTATTTAAATCTAATTAAATTAATAAAAAAATTTTAAATTAACAAATTTAACATAATTAATAAATATAATAATTTAACAAACTAACAATATGTATAATATTTAAATTTAATAAAATTGAATTAATTAATAAAAGTAAAAAAAGTAATAAAATTAATAATATAATTTAATTATTAATAATATTCATTATTATTAAATAATATTAATTATTAATTAATAAAATCAATGAACTTAAATAAAAAGACTAAAATAAATAAAATTTAACACAAATAAAAACAACAAAAAAATTTAAAAAAAAATAATACTAATAAAATTTATAAGATTAATAAAATTAATAAAATTAATAAAATTAATAAAATTAATAAAATTAATAAAATTAATAAAATTAATAAAATTAATAAAATTAATAAAATTAATAAAATTAATAAAATTAATAAAATTAATAAAATTAATAAAATTAATAAAATTAATCAAATTAATAAAATTAATAACATTAATAACATTAATAAAATTAATAAAAAAAATAAAATTAATAATATTAATTAAATTATTAATATTTATAAAATTAAAAAATTAATAAAAATTAATAAAAATTAATAAAATTAAGAAAAATTAATAAAATTAATAAAAATTAATAAAATCAATAAAATTTATAAAAATTAATGAAATTAATAAAAATTAATGAAATTAATAAATTTAAAAAAATGAATAAAATTAATAAATTTAATAAAATAAATAAAATTAATAAGAATTAATAATTTTAATAAAAATTTATGAAAATTAGTTAAATATGAAATAAATGAAAATACCAACATTTATGAAATTAATGAAAGTAATAATATTAAGATAATTAAGAAAATTATAAAAATTTATAAAATTAATAAAATAAATAAATTTACTAAAATTAATAAAAATAATCAAAATTAATAAAATTAGTAAAACTAATAGAATTAATAAAATAAATAAAATTACTTTAATTTCTAAATTGATAACTTTAATGAAATTAATAACTTTAATGAAATTAATAAATTTAATAAAATTAATAAAATAATTAAAATTAATAAAAGTAATAAAATTAGTTAAATTAATAAAATTTATGAAATTAATAAAATTTATGGAATTAATAAAATTGATAAAATTAATAAAATTTATAAAATTAATAAACTAATAAAATTAGTTAAATTAAAATAATTTATGAAATTAATAAAATTGATAAAATTTATAAAAATAATAAGATTAATATAATTAATAAAATTAATAAGATTAATATAGTTAATATTATTATCAAAATTTATAAGAATTATAAAGTTAATGTAATAAATTAAAAAAAAAAATAATAAAGTTAAAATTTATCAATTTATTAAAATTTATCAATTTATTAAAATTTATCAATTTATTAAAATTTATCAAAATTTATCAATTTATTAAAATTTATCAATTTATTACAATTTATCAATTTATTACAATTTATAAAAATTTCTAAAATTCGTAAAATTTATTAAAATTCATAAAATTTATTAAAATTCGTATAATTTTAATAAAATAGAAAAATTTATAAGTGTAGTAAAAATATAAAATTTCATATACTTTTTTTTATTGTAGACTAATGATTACTTGATACAAGAGGTCCTCTTCCTTTTCTAACTCATAAGCTGTTAGTTTTTTCAATTCCGTAAATTATCTTGTAACTTCGGTACATCGAAATTTTAATTTACGAATGCCAATGCACTATAGTATCCTAATAACAATAGTAATATGCAAACCACAAATAAAAAACTTTTGCAAATGGGCAGGGCGGGGAACTCAGAAGTTTGAAAAATATTGTTATGTTTTCCTATATGGCAACAGGTTGGTCCTTCTTTAGAATGCGTTAAATTGCGTTACTGGGCGTTACTGCCAAAAACTCCTTTTATAAGTATCTCTTTTATACACGCTTTAGGAAGTGTTGCTTTAGGAAGTGTTCAGCATGTGCTTAAAATTTAGTGGCACATTTATTCAGCATAACTAGGTTATGTTACACTGTCAACTATGCACCATTTAGAATGTCCAAATGACACTTACTAGAACATTAAACTTACTTTGGGAAGGTCTTTAGCGTTATGCTTAATTTTGCTGTTATCCTCTCGCCCTATCATTCTTGCATTATCATACCAATACCACCCAGCTCCTTAGCTTTGTGTTTCATGTTCTCATTCTTGCCCCAAAGACTATCCATTTTCTCTCATTTATTTTATTTTTGTTGTTGTTGTCGTTGACGTTATTCATTATCATTTCATGGTCATTGAATCTTGAATTGAATAGAACAAAAACATATGTTCCAGCGCTAAGATCTTTTTTGTGTGCTGTCGATCATTTACTACAGCAAGCAGATGACCACTAAAATTTTATATTTATTTAACAAAATGAATTTATATTAATTCTAATCATATTCTCTTTCTTTCTTATCTTCATCTCATTTTAGGTAAGTGTGTCTTGCATCAGTACATATTTCTTATTGTGGCGGGTAAGTTTGTTAGCTGAAAGAAAAAATTAAAAACACGGAGAAAAATATGACGCGAAACTCTTTGTGGACAAATTCTCAATGGTCTTTTTAAACTCATAAAACAAACACTTAAGCTCAATTTTATGGTTCAATGGCATTTCATGAATATTTATGAAGTAGTCGTCGATGCGATGCTGCCGATGCGTTGCAACCAGACCACACAGCACAAAACCACAAAACTGGAAAACTTGAGCTCAACTTGTTTGACAGTACGCCAGCCAGGCAGCCAGCTAGCTAGCTATGCTGACACTTTGTGCTTTGCCACAAAATAAGGTGGCAACCAAATCGCTCTGGCTGGTTGTCATGCAACAGCCGCCTTAACAAAGTAATTAAACTTTTTCTTTCAACTCCACTTTTTTTTTTCTCAACACACAGCTAAGCTATAGTCTCCTTGAGAAAAAAATGTACAAGTAATTCGCTTCTCTTTGCGTCTTGCCTTTAACGTTAGAAAGTAGTAGTATTTAGTAGTAGTTGTTACAGCGTTAACCTGTTCATTGTCCACTCCACCCAGCCTGCTGCTGCTCATCCTTGGCTGCCAGGCAACAATTCCTTTTCATTTTCGCCAAATTCTTGTCTTTACTTTGTTGCTGCCACCGCCGCTGCCGTTGGTGCAGTACGTATACCAGACCTCTTAAAAGATTCTTAACCAGCATTTCTAATTAGCTGCATTCATAAAAGCGCTGCTTGTTTTCGCTTTGCAGCCAGCCAGTAAAGACAGCAAACTTGTTTTGCATATTATGGAATTTATGTATGCACTTTGAAAATGTAATCACAGAAAATTTCTGGGATTCTTTGGCACATCAGGAATTTAATTTTATTGTTTTGTTGCTGCTACAAAGTAAATGAAACTGAAAGGAATTTGAAGGAGGGGATGCTGTGTTTTGCAAATGGTCTTCTTCAGTGCTGTTAGGCATCGTCAGGTTAAGATGGTCAAGATCATAACAAGTCCATTGTTGTAAAAATTTGCAACTCATTAACAAACATTAATGTAATGTGTTTTGATGTACTCTTATATAGACGGTTGTTTGATATTTTCCAAAGCTTACTCCTAAATTTCAGTTTTGAAGGACATAATATCCTTTAACCGTATTCTGTGTGGCCTTTGCCTACAGATAGAAAATGCCAAATTTGTAATTTTGTAAAATATTTTGTAATTCTATTTTTAATTGAACTAGCGAGGACTAGTATATCTACTTCATAGATCTAACAATTTTGCAACAGTTCTAAACATTTTGTTAAATGGCAATTCCAGATTGATATATTTTATTGTTATTAGAAATGTTGACCTCTTATTCAAAATACATTAACTTTTTTACTTTATTATATCGAGTCAGTCTGACCGGATCACCAAAAATTCCAATGAAAAAAATCACACAATTACAATATTCTGACCTTTCAAGTGTGCACAACAATGACGCTTAAATATAATATCCTTTAGACAAAATTGATTGAAAGTCAATACCATTAGATTTAGTTAAATATCCACTTAAACAAACCCCCTCCTCCTAGCAACTCACAACGCCCACACACACAAACACACCCGTCCTCCCCAGCAGCAAAGGCCATCTACCGAACTTGGACGATGCATACTAATAGTATTTAATATTATCTGGTTGGTCGTCGTCTGTTTTAACATGCCAACAACAATGTTTCGAGCTAACAAATAACTTTTAAACTGCATAATTTTGTCTATCCTTCTCTTGAGTGGCGAAAAAAGCCCCATTGAGAATTAAGTGATTATACCTCACAATGAAAAGAAAAGAAAAACTTGAAAAGAAACACAGTACAGCTCACGCAAAAAAAATTTTTAACCAAAGTTTAGTTTTCGTTTTTCTGGCACGCCCCTCGCTGCTTCTCCCACAACTTGGTAAATGTATGCAATTTAAGCGAGAAGTTTTTCGTTCATGGCCTTTTTTTCTTTGCCATATTCTGCATTTCAGACGCACGCACAGCGTAGGGGAATTTGCCAAACAGTAAAAACGATCCTTAAGTATTGTCTTACTTTAGTTTTTTTTTCTATACTCCCAGCAAGCCTCAAGTATAAGCAGCTTAAAAAATGGCAACATATTGTTTAAATAACGCAGAAAACCAGCAACAACAACATTAACGTCGGTTAAAAAAAGAGAAAAAAAAAACCAGTAGACAAAACGCGCGCGACTATTCCTTTAGATAATGAGACAATGTTAATGCCTTAAACGCAGCAGCAGCAGCAGCAGGAGGAGGACAAGGCATTTGCCTGACAGCTGACAAACACAGAACGTAAAAAACGTTCAGTAAAACAACTAAAGGTTAAGGAAAAAAGTTGACAAACTTTAAAAGAGTTTACACACAGCACGACAAAGATATTTATTTAGATGTAAAGAGCTGAGCAAATATCTAAAAAGTTAAATACAAACAAAATGAAAACAAAACCAACAGGAGAAATGAAAGAGTTAAACAATGAAAAATCATACAAAAGAAACCATAAAAGTAAATACGTTCCAGGGAACAGAGTAGGCGAAGAGCGATGTGACATGCAAAGAAAACAAATTATTTTAAATTTAGAAATTTAAAACAAACTTTTAGGTTTCTTGCTAATAATAATAAACTAAGGCTAAGTTGTAAATTTCTTGTTTAAAGAGATTGGTCGTTTATCATTACTCATTATTAGTTGTATAAACAAGACGAGTTATTGCTATATCTCAATATCAGTCTCAAAAAGGATTTGCAGCATTGCATTACACCGCTTTGTACTCACTGTAACAGCATGTCCTCTCTGATCTTCATAAAAGTAATGCCTCTTGCTGTCCGTACAGTAACTTTGGGTGAAAACAGGAGTTTTAATGCATCAATTTGGGATTATTGTAACTCTACAACCTGGAACCCATTGAAGGGAAAGTGTGCCCTGTCTGAGAAAAAAAATATTGCTAATGCTGGTAAACCAATAATGCATTTTGTTAGCACACTTGGGTCTGTTATCATCATCTTGTGGCTTTAATTTCTGTTCCATTCGAATTTTGTAAGGTTGTAAATTGAAATCTTTGTAAAGATTGCGATTTAAAGATGTTTGGAGTATATTGAAGACGCATGTTCAATCTGTCTCCTCGAACATCCGCACTCATTTTCTAATCGATAAAATCGATAAAGCTGCGCAATAATTTCGTTTCCCTATAGTCGTAGAATTGTTGTTTCGATTTAATTTAATGAATTTAATGACTTAACGAACTTTATGTGTTTAATGAACTTCATGAATTTAATGATTTTAATGAAGTTAATGAGTTTAATGAAATTAATAATTGAATGAATTTAATAATTATGATGAATTAAATGAATTTGATCAATTTAATCAGTTTAATCAATGTAATGAATTTAATGAAATTAATTAAATTAAAAAAATTAATGATCTTAATAATTTTTATAATTTTTTTTTATTTAATTTAATAAATTAAATGCATTTAATGAATTTATTAAATTTAATTATATAATGAATTCGAACTTAATAATTTCAATGAATTTAAGTATTTTAGTGAATCAATGAATTTAAGGATTTTAATGAATTTAATGGATTTAATAAATTTAATAAATTTAATGAATTTAATAATTCATAATGAATTTAATATCCATTTCATGAATTTGATGTATTTAATGCCTTTCAAGCATTCAATGAATTTAATGAATTTATCGTTTTTTTTCATTTAATTTAATAAATTAAATGTATTTAATGAATTTAATTATATAACGAATTTGAATTTAATAATTTCAATGTATTTAAGAATTCTAGTGAATCAATCAGTTTAAGGATTTTAATGAATTTAATGTATTAAATGCATTTCATGAATTTGATGTATTAAATGCATTTCATGAATTTGATGTATTAAATGCCTTTCATGAATTTGATGTATTAAATGCATTTCAAGCATTCAATGAATTTAATGAATTTAAGGTTTTTTTTTCATTTAATTTAATAAATTAAATGCATTTAATGAATTTAATTATATAATGAATTTGAATTTAATAATTTTAATGAATTTAAGTATTTTAGTGAATCAATGAGTTTAATTATTTGAATGAATTTAATAAATTTAATAAATTTAATTAATTTAATGAATGCAATGCATTTAATGAATTTCATGAATTTGATGTATTTAATACATTTAAAGCATTCAATGAATTTAAGGTTTTTTTTTCATTTAATTTAATAAATTACATGCATTTAATGAATGTAATGAATTTAAATTTAATAATTTCAATGAATTTAAGTATTTTAGTGAATCAATGAGTTGAATGCATTTTTATGAGTTTAATGAATTAATTGAATTTAATAAATTTAATGAATTTAATGCATTTAATGAATTTAATGAGTTTAATGAATTTAATGTATTAAATGCATTTAAAGCATTCAATGAATTTAAGTTTTTTTTCATTTAATTTAATAAATTAAATGCATTCAATGATTAGTATTTAATGATGCATAATTAACGAATTTGAGTTCAATAATTTCAATGTATTTAAGAATTTTAGTGAGTGAATGAGTTTAAGGATTTTAATGAATTTAATGTATTAAATGCATTTCATGAATTTGATGTATTAAATGCATTTCAAGCATTCAATGAATTTAAGGTTTTTTTCATTTAATTTAATAAATTAAATGCATGAATTTAATTATATATTGAATTTGAATTTAATAATTTCAATGAATTTAAGTATTTTAGTGCATCAATGAGTTTAAGGATTTTAATGAATTTAATGAATTTAATGAATTAAATGAATTTAATAAATTTAATGAATTTTATGAATTCTATGAATTTATTGAGTTCATGAATGAATTTGATGGATTACAGAATTCTATAAGTTATACAAATTTTTTGATTTTCCTAAATTTTATAATTTTTATAATTTTTATAATTTTTATAAATTTTATAAATCTTAAAAATTTTATAAATTTTTATAAATTTAATAAAATTAATTTATTTTATAAATATTATAAATTTTAAAAATTTAATAATTTTAATAAAAATTAATAAAATTAGTATAAATATTTTAAATTTTTTTTTGTATTTTTAAAAATTCTATAAATTATGGGAATTTTATGAATTGTTAGAACTCTATGTATGCCATAAATTATATAAATGCTAGTCTATGAATTCTGTAGAGTCTAGAAATTCTATTAATTTCATAAATTTATATATTCTATGAATGTTGAAGATTCTATAAACTTATGCATACTCTTATGTTTTTTATGAATCTTGCAAATGTTCAGATATTGTATGTTGTGAATTTAAGGAATATTATAAATTTTAAAAATTGTATGAATTGTAAAGATTTTCTCTTCGTCATTCGGTTTGTGAACTTTTCTTTTATTGCAAATAGAGTTTGCTGTTTGTGACAGCTTGCGGATTTCGGTAGTTGCCAAACTATCTCATCTGCTCTCTTTGCCGTGATTTCTAAACCAATGAGCACAACCTAAAGTGTTTAAAGCTTCAAGAAACCGTTGAAAAGCTCAAACATACCGGTGCGAAAATGGCATCGGCGTAGACCATATGTCAGCATAATCTCTCTGTTAACATATTAAATAAAAATTTAAAATGTTCGTTATGTAATAGTTCGTTACTTAAAAAGTGTCAGCGTAGCTTTGGCTTATGAAAAAATCCTTAACAAACAATTCAAAATCGAATTCTTGTTACTATATTTGTGAAGTTGTAGAATTTATTTAAAGTATTATTTAATATACGTATAGAATTGTTATTGTTTACGACCAATTTCTCCAACTTGGAGCAATCAATATATTGCTGTTGTTGTAGTTTCTTTATCATGCTCCTCTTTACGTCCCCATCAAAAGTTATTGAACTTTAAATTGTTCTCTGCATATTTTTTTATTAAATTTTCTAATCATAAATCATCTATTGTCAATAAATTCAAACACAAACAATTTCACTCGTAGACATTTTAATGTTTTTCTTATACATAGATAATTTGTTTTCAAATTATCTTCAGATCTCCCTCTTAGCTGTGCCATTATCAATTTCTTTTATCTTATCATTTGGTTCATACAAGGAGGCATGACATTAATAATATCAATCCTTTTCGTATTAAGTATTTATATATCATTTCGTTGCATGAAATTGCCATCAGCTAAGTTTTAAAAAAGGACATAAAGACAAACACGTTAAGTCATTTTATTATCATTTTCTATTGCCACAAACTTTCTTTATGGCTTTTCTTATTCCTTATGGCTTATTCCTGCAAATTTTCTTATAAAGTGTTTTATTTACGACAAAAGTTTTGTGCAGCAGTTTGTGTGTGTGTGTGTGTGTGTGAGTGTGTCGGTATTGACATTATGTATTTTAATTTAATTAATAAGCAATTTAATAAAAGACATTAGCCACAAAATCAGACGAGAAGACTCAAGACTTAAGCGTTAGTTAAGTCATGAAGACATTGACAAAGATAAAGGGTTTTGTTGTCGCTGCTGCAGCTGCACACTTTTATCGTCACTGTCAGCAAATGCAACTTTATAATTTTCAATTTTATTATCGTCATATTTGCCATTGTCTGCTGGAGTTTTTGCTTTTCATGTATTTTGTTTTTCGTACGATGCGCTCAGCTTATTGTTTAATATTTTAATTTTTGCCATCAAACTCCATTAACTCTAGACATAGTCTGCAGCCCAGACTATTAAACTCTTTGGCAAAGCAGAGCGCATTGTTTTAAGTCTCCATTGCGCCAGCCAACCATTTCCCTCGTCATTGTGGGCGGTTGTGGGTAATACAGCAGCTTTCCTTTAGCTCTGACCTAGACATTGTTGTTTATGTCTTTAGTATCCAGTGCTGATCATAAAAAGCAGGAAAGATGTGTGCAAGCATTCGGGCGGGTTAAGATACGGATATTTGTAGTAGTGCATCTATAACTTTTATTTTTCAATTTATACTCTTTCTTTCATTGTATACGCTCCTCCCTGTACTTGTATGTCCTTTCAAATACTCTTTGGCTCTTTCGTCCCCCGTTTTGCTGCACAAGTTGGAAATAGATTTTTTATTGCATTCGTCCTTTTTGCTGTTGTGTAGTCGCCACGTCCTTCCCTGTTGTTTTGTATAATTTTATGGTTTGTTTTCTTGTCATTGTCATTGTTGTGATGATGACGATGATGGTGGTAGCAGCGGCGGCAATGACGACGACAATGGCTGGTTGGCTGACTGGCTTACTTGTCATTGGTAATATTTAGTTTATACTAAATGATTGTTACACGGATCTATTAAGCATTTGCTGTAGTTGTACTTTGGCTCAAACTATGGTGGGGAACACTCCAGACAGTTGGTTTTTTTGTTTTAATTTTGCTACACTGGGAAATTGCAAACAAAAAATGTTATAACGGTATAAGAAAAAGCGAGGTGGAAAAACACATGCATTTATTTCATCACGGATAAAATTCATCTGGTTATTAACATTTTTGTTTGTAACAACGAAAGTTACTTGTGATGGATCCCATATTTTATATGTAATCTTAATAGTGGTCAAAACCATAAAGATTTAAAAGATTGATTTATATACAATCTAATATATCTTGGAAGATCTATCAGATATCATTACTATATCTTATATATTTATCAGCTGTTTTTGGTTTTTTTTGCCCAAAATGCACCATTGACAAATTAAATCATTTAACATATAATTGAAATATGAGATGCAATATTATCTACACTAGCTATTATTGGATTTCGCCACAAGTTAATAATAATTCACACTTTACAATTTCTTCATATTAAATACATGCACAGTTGCCAAATTTCAATCTGTAAAGAATTGAGCTGAAACTAATGCTATTGCGCTTATAGAAATTTAGTGTGACATATTTACTAAAGTATACATGTTTAAAATTTTAATAATTCATTTGACACTGAAATTTCCGTTAATATTTCTATGTTGCCAGTTTTCATTTCACTATTATTTTGAACCATGTTTAATCCTGTTAATGAATGAAATAACAGTTAAATGTAAAGTTTTGTTATTTGTGTATCATGTATTTCCTGACAATTTGTCAACATGTCCGCATTATTTGCTATAATGCATATATGCAATTATACATTGTTGCCAATTTTCATTTTAGTAAAATTCGATAGATACTTAAATTCATAATATCAGTTTCTAATATCAGTTTCTATCAATAATTTTCAAGTTTATAGAATTTCTGGCCCTAATCCATTGTTGCCAAATTTCAGTTTATTAACAATTAAGTAAAGACGAAAGTCAAACGTTGCCCTTTGTATATATTATAAAGAAAACATTTTAACATGGAGACGAATTTTTCGACAAAAGTTTTCTCAGATTAATATATGATTCATACTGAAGACGTTGTTGCCAAATTTCTACATTTTGGAAAACAACAGGTTTCCAATGAAGAGCTGTATTTCTATGAAGAGTTGGACAATGACAGAGCAAATATTTAATAGTCTCAATTTCCTTCATATCGTTACACGGTCTACAGTAGTCTCGTCTCGTCTATGTTTGATGAATAGTTGCAAGCGAATTCTAACATGTTCGATATTGGGTATGGGGTTATGTCACTTCTTTTCTTGAGTATTGTCCAAAAATAATATTAAAGTTAGTGTTAAAATGTGAAATATGTTGAGTTTTTACGATTTGTATACCCACCAAAGTTTGCTGCCAAAATATTCCCAAAATAATATGCTATATTTCAAAGCATTGTTGCCAAATTTCGCATATTCAATAACAACAAATAGAAATGCTGAAACTATCAGAATTTATCTTACAAATATTGTAGAGCTATGAATGTTGTATACCCTCTCACCCTACGGATAGTAGGGTATATGCCATTTGATACGACCCAAAGTTTAGCGCATAGAGGGAGTCACTTTTGACCTTAGGTTTATATGAATCAAATTCGATTCATGACCTTAAGTCGCCTGATCCATGTCCGTCTGTCCGGTTGGTACGTAAGATAACATTCGAAAGATGAAAGCATTCCGGTATCTCCCATACGAATGTACCATTTAGTGCACTTTAGAAACCGAGTAATGGTATCAATACATCCAATGCGATCGAGTCCGAACGTTGTATTTTGTAAAATTGTAACTGAATGAGAAAAAACGGGATTTCTTACCCCGCCCTCTCATGTACCTGCCATATAAATGTACCATCCCACCACTTAAGAAGCTGATTAATAATATCAATACACCCAATGTGATTGTGCCCAAATTCTGTATTTTGTAAAGCTATAACATTATACAGGTTTGGATAAAAAATTGGAGGTCCAGCCACGCCCTATGCGGTACCTCCCATACAAATGTACCATTCCACCCATTTTAGAAATCGAGTAATAGTATCAATATATCCAACAAAATCGTGCCTACATTCTGTATTTTGTACAGCTATAACTGGATAAATTGCAGTAACAATTAGAAGTCTGGCCACTGCCCTTCTGGTACCTCCCATACAAATGTACCAATCCACCCATTTTAGAAATCGAGTTATAGTATCAGCACCCAACGCGATCGTGCCCAAATTCTGTATTCTGAAAAGCTATAACTGGATATAGCTTTGGAGAAAAATCTGTAAATCTAGTCACGCCCCTTCACCTCCCATACAAATGCAGCACTCCGCCCACTTTAGAAATCGAGCTATAGTATCAATACACCCAACTCGATCATGCCCGTATTCTGTAAAGCTGTATCTGGATAACTTACAGAAATAAATTTGAAGTCTAGCCACGCCTCTTTTGCCCTCCTATACAATTGTACTATTCCGCCCACTTTAGTAATCGAGTAAAGCAAATAAATGCCAAAAATTTTTTGTACTTCTAATTTTTATGGTTTTACTGAGGGAGAGGGTATATATAAGTGGGTTTACACGACAAAAGGTTTCTTACTTGTTTTTGTTTATGTTTAAATTGTAAACAATTTATGCTAGTATATGATGGCAATCTTATGTATTACTGCACTCTCACCGAAAGCGACGTTGTCAAATTTCATTTGATTCTAATATCGCTTTATGAAGAGATGTTTTATTGCTAATATTTGTAGATATCACAGATTCATCATGGACATTTTAACATAGCCGATCATGTTTCTAAAGATGACAATCCTAGGTTGGTGTAACATTCTTCAGATGACAAATCTAAGCGTCCCGTCAAAATTTTTGTCAGCACGGCACAAACTAATTGCTAATTAGACAAGACTGAAGCAGTTGTAATATTCTTAGTCACTCAATCAAGGGCTCTCTTCTCAGATTTTACAGATATAATTTTGATAATTCTCTATTGTGCAAAAAATTATGGGCTCAGACCCCGAATTGAGCGGCTACTCTCAATGTTATTACTCGATTCAGTAATATAAATTTACTCTCAGATACTAAAAGTGTTTAACTCTTTCCCAGCTCAGTCATGGTTTGTAATATCAGGTGTTTTTTTTATTAACGATCTATATCATCACAAGCGTCACCAGACATACTTTGTTGTGTTAGACATACAATTGTACTCCGCTTCTGTTCAATAAATCTTTTGTTACTTGTGATTACAGCATCCTTTCGTTGAGTGTATCCGCCTGCTGTATCACTCCTGTCCCTCTCTCTCTCTTTGAACCAAAACTGACTATGGTGCTTGATAACTCAAGTATTATGTTTCATCAACATCCTTTTTGGGGTAGAATATTTTGATTTTGAATAAACAAAAAAACAAAAAGTGAACAACAAAATGTCTGTTGGCTCATCTTGCGCTGGCATCCATTTATCGCCAACAAAACCGTTATTAGTTCCTGTTTGTGCGATATGACGTGATTGTTGGCTTTTTGTTTTTGATTTTTGTTTTTGTGTTGCTGTCTGTGTGGCTTAGTACTCACTCTGCTCCTGGTAGCTTATCTCAGTCATTTATATTACGTTTTTAAGTCATTGAGTAAACGTTTGTAGTATTTTCATTCACTGCAAAAGTTTCATGTAGGTGGAGGCGTCGTATAGTCTGTGTGATTTTAACTACTTCATGAATATTGTGGCAACAGAATGAAAAATCAAGCATCCGGTTGGTGAAATGAAAATAAATATATGTATAAAAAAACGAGTACGAATGAATATCCTTTTTTTTAAGGTTCTAATTCCTAGACGATTGGTGGGGATGCCCGTAGCTAGTAGACTGCAAAAGCGTGGTGGCGTTTTTTTCCCTAAATTTTCCTAAATGGCATTGAAACTATCCTCCCACCCTACTTTAGTGTATTGTAGAAATATTATGAAACTGTGGGTATATCCATTAGTTTCTGGTGCAGCAACAATTTGTCAACCGCCTTTGTTAAGAGCTGTTGTGAATTTTTTTCTCACACTCATTTAATTTGTCTGTGTCTGGGTAATTAAAGATTGTCTAGCATTTTTAGTTGCTGCTGATTTTTTTTTGATTTATTTAAAGTCTTTTTTTTCTGCTCATTTTTTCTGTCTATTGACTTTATGTTGCCTTAAAATGCCTGTTATTTATATAAAATCCTGCGTTTAACACTTAATCCATTGTACTTTACTTTCACACTTTGTTTATTTCTTTGTGCATTTTGTCGATTTTATTTGATTATAATTGATTGACAAGCATTTATTCTGTTGTTCTGTTCAGAGTGTTTTGTTTTCGTTTTTTTTACCCATTATTTTAATTCTCTTGTTCGCTTGTGCGGCTGCTTCACATTCGATTTTTGCCAATTTAAATCCCACATCACGTATTTGCCATCAAAGTTAACATCTTCAAAAACCATAACTAGCAGTCATCAAAAAGCTATTTAACCATAAATAATATCATCCATTCAAAGTAGGAATTTTGGTTCGGTTCCACTGATTTCAATGCAGCAGCAATTTGGCATTGAGATTATTTTTGTTCTTACATGCTGTTTTCTGTTTCGTTTTTGTTTCTTTGCCAGTAACAAGTGAATGCTGCGTTCTTAGCCACTCTGACTATTAGAGAGAATTTTCTATTGACATGCTTGTGGCTTTTGCCTATATTGATTTGACATGTCACATAAAGCAAGGTTGCATAATTTCAAATGCATTTGTATATTGGTATCAGATGCCAAAGGGATCTGTCGGAGTTCAATGCAAATTTAAATTGGGACTGTTAAGACAAAATTTATTTATGTATAAACATAATTGTATGATTCAAAAAGTTTGAATTCTTAATACTTCATAGAATTTATTCTAAATTATTATGAGATTAATTTAACGGTTACAACGCACAAGTCGATGATATCCACAACAACTTTTCCGTAGTTAAGTCTATTAAAAGCTTCTTAATAAACTAATGTTCGGATTAGTCGTCTAACATAGGTCACATAGGTAAATGTTGGGCCATATATTGAAATCTGCTAAAATTTGAAGAGAAAAAGAGTTTAATACTATCAATCCGCTGTTGCCAAATTTCACACTGCCAACCTCACAGATTTTCAATATGTATGTTTCAGGCAGTAGGTGGCCAAGAGTGAAGTTTCCGTATAAATATAGTTATACAAATAGTTTACCGAACTATTTTCAACAATTTTTTTTTTGTAGCACCTACTAAAGCTAACGGCCAGGGAAGAAGGGATAACCCAATACGTTGTAGACCCTCCTTAAAGAAGTAAATCTGTCCTGTCCTAAATGAAATGTTAATACCCTTCATAGTGTGTATTATAGCCATGCACAAATGCATTTGCTCTACTTAGAAAACAAATGATTTACTGCAGTGAGCAATGCTTGCAAGACATTACGTAACAAAATAACAGTAATACATTAATGCGAGTAGAGGAAAACGGACATTTTTAGTCTTTATTTTTCAAACTAAACTAAGAACACTTATTGCTCACGATAAGTTTTCTTCTCTCAGAATTAAAACAAGAATAACTATCTGCTATGTCAAAGAATGCAAAACATCATTTGAACGTTTTGAAGACTGCCTTTTCTTAGGGCGTGGCATGATAGTTAGAACACGCGACTACCATGCGGGAGATCCCAGGTTCAAATCCTGGCTCCAGTCAGCTACAAAAAAAAAATATTTTTTTCATTACCGGCCTCCTCGATGTTGTTTACAGCAACTTCGCAGTATAAGTATCGAGTCAATCGGCAGGTCTAGCAAGAGCCTCTTAAATAGTGAAGTTCGCATTCGTCGATAAACAAGTAGGTGTCGTTTGTTGTGAAACTAAAATAGAAAACGTGTTAATTCACAACAACGCGAGAAGCTATCCCATACCTCATTCATGGGGTGTAAAGGGAAATTAAGTTTTTTGTAGGTAGACAAAGAGTGTTGTTGTATTTGCATCAGAGATTACGTTTTAGTAAATGCGATTAAAATACCTTTTGACACAATTAAAGTACTTTTTTGGTACAATTAAAATACTTTTTTGGTACAACTTAAGTACTTTTTGGTACAATGGGTTGTACTAGTTTGTACAACATAAGTACTTTTTGGTACAATATTTGTACCACTCCGTGCACTAATTTGAAAAATGTAGTACAATTAAAGTAATTTTTCGTACCACAAAATGTACTTTTTTGTGAAAGAAATTGTACTTTTTGGTACCTGAACTTGTACTTTTTGAATAGTAAATTTTTCTTTGTGGTGCTACAACATTAATTTTTAGTACAACAATTTGTAGTTTTTAGTACAACAAATTGTACTTTTTGGTACCAGAAATTCTACTTTGTGTGACATAAAAAGTAATTCTTGGACCAAAAAATTTTACTTTTTGATACAAACAAATTTGTTTTGGCGCAATAAATTATGCTGTTTAGTACAGGTACAATAAATTGTACTTTTTGAAACAAAAAGTTCTTTTGGCACAATAAATTGTACTGTTTAATACAAGTACAATAAATTGTACTTTGTTGTACAAAAAAAGTACTATTTGGTACACTAAATTGTATAATTTGGTACAGTAAAAGTAATTTTTGGACCAATGAATTTTACTTTTTCGATGAAGAAATTGTAAATTTTGGTGCATTCAATTGTACTTTTTGATACAAAATTTTTTGTTTGTATCGTTAATTATTGTACTATTTAAAACAATTACAATAAATTGTACTTTGTGGTACAATAAAGTACTATTTGGTACACTTAATTGTATTATTTTTGGTACAAGAATTTGTACTTTTTGATACACGTAATTGTACTTTTTGGCACAATACATTTTACTTCTGTACAATATATTGTACTTACAATACAAGTTATTTTTGGTGCAATAAAAGAAATTTTTCGAACAATAATTGTACTTTTTGGTTCAATAATTTATACTATTTGGTACACTAAACTTACTCTATATACTCTTTGGTATAAAAAAAAAACTTTGTTTTGACTCATTTACTGTCGGGCATAACATATTTATGTGCAGTTGGTTTACAATACACAGTTTTGATCAAAACTAAGACTTGTTCGCACTTACACTCTCCTGCTTTTGTTTTGTTTCTTTACCAAAACAACACCGTTGTCGTGTACATGTTTTGTTCGCACAATCAAAACAATCACATGTATTGAAAAAAAACAAGTAGGCTTGAAACCGTATCAAGAGCACTTGTGTTCTATTGCAAAACAAGTCTCTAGAATGAAATCTAAACAATTCGGCGATGTTGCCGAATTTCACATTGGATTAAATATTATCAAAACATGTAGTATTTACAGCAGATAAAACATTAAATTGGTTATATGTTAATTTGCCATGTCAATTGTAGCCAGTTTCAATGTATAGATATTACTTACAGTATCCATGAGAGTTTTACATGAGTGTCGCCGTGAAGATTTTACCCATAGTATGCTAAACACACTGGGCATATTACAATGCGATTGCCAGTGTCCCATTGGGATAGCCAAAACAAGCTGGACCTATCTAGGCATAAGAATCGAATGTCGGCTATTTCTTCCAGCCAGAAGATACATGACAGTATGGGACATACAACCCCCAAGGTAAGACCTATCTGACCACCTTTGCTACACTGGGGGTCTGTAGCACTCGGTTGCAATGCAGCGTCACAGTCAAGCCCATAGACTCTATCCGCAATTTCGATATAAACCGCAGCCATTATCCCTTATCTCATCGTATAAGGGACAATTACTTACAGTAATTTCACTGTTTAAGTAGCATGTTGCCAAATTTTACTTTATTCGGCAAATATTGCCAAAAAATGGACACTGTAATTTGTTGATTACTCAGACAGACTCAAATATTTCCGGCCTATTTTTTCCCACACATATATATGTAAGCTACTATTTGGTAAGCAGCTCAATTCAAATTAAGTCTAGACAGACATCAATCGCTTTTTTTGGACTCCACTTTATTCCTTTATTTTGGTTGTTGTTGAGTCTTCGCATTCCAACTGATAGAGTTGTAGCTCTGAGTTATATTGAATATAAGTTGTTTTGTATACATATATGTATGTGTATTCTGTCATATGTTTTTTTTTGTTATTTTTTTCTTCTTCTATTTACAATTTATTTCTCATTATTTTGGCTTTTAATCTGTTTAAACCTTAAACGGCTAGAGCAAAACAACTACTATTGCATGACATGAGTAACGCACCAAGTTTGCTGTGTTGTGTGTGAGTTTGTTGCCTTATATACGTACGTACTCACTCGTTTGCAAGATGTGTTGTGTAGTTGTAAGACATTACTGTTGCTGTTGTTTTATTGAAACTTTGGCCAAACAAATAAAACAAATTTGGCTAAAACATCACATAAATCATGTGGCTGGTAGTTGGTTGGCCGCTGCCGCCGCTCGATTGTGGGCTATTACTACTATGCTCAAATATGTCCAGAGATTTTTTTTGGCTATAAAGAAGCAACTACGACTGTTGTAACATGACAGCAACGTCGTGCTTAAGTGGTACATTTTTGGTAAATATCATCACATAGTATTTCTCTTTCGTTTCTTGAGCTCTCATGCCACAGTTCTGTTTCTGCAATGAATTATGCGTTTGTTGTCGATGGCACAGAGAGGAGCGTCGGTGTGTGTAGTTGTGCGTTAGAGAGGCAAAAACTACTATTTGTTATATTTTTCAGAGGTAAATGCACTTTAATGTGTTGTTTTGTGCATTTGATTACTTTGCAACTTTTGGGTTTAGTTTTTGTTTTCGCATTAAAGTTGATTTATTTCTATACTGAACTTTCGATTAGTGTGACGACTTTGTGTTTTGTCATATGTGAGTTGAATGTGTTGTATATTTTAGATAATATATAAGTAAGAATATGTGTATGTTAAACGTGAACTAACTTAGATTTTAAGCGTTTGCTGTGAAGCTGTTTTAAATGGATATTTGCATTTTGGCAATAGCTTCTAACATGGTTCAATTGACGGCCGATAGGTGGCTTGATAGTCTCTCAGTTTATTTGTATTAATGGTAGTAGCTACTGTCGTGTTGTTGGTTACGTACTGTCAATGGTTACTTCTAAGATAGCGGAAATAATGAACGATAGGTGGCTGCAGCCATATAGTGCTTGCAATTAATAGGGTAGATATTACAACGTCGTTTGATACACAAATTAAAAACAAAATTAAAATCCTAAATCAATTTTCACCTACAGTAAATTAAATCCTAAATAACTGATTGCTTTTTATCTGATGTTGTGTAGTTGCTCTTATCTCTCTGAAATAACAAACCGCCAATGCACTTTACCAAGGACAGCACACCATTGAAATCAGAAACTCTAGACAAATTGTAAAGAAAAACCCACCTCCCTCCAGTGGCAAGTTGCTGTTTTATGCTGTTAGTGTTGCAGCATGCTGCCAGCATTGTTTCACATTCTTCGTCGTCATCGTAGTCGCCGTACACTAAACCAGTAGATATTGTTTCATATTGTTTTATTATAACTATGGCTAAACACGCAATGCAAACGCAAAAATTACTTACTGAGGTGGTAACAACACACCAGCAACAAGTTGCGCCAATTGTGTTTTTCGTTACCCCGTTTCGTTTTCTTATTGTAATCACTATTATTTGTTGCTATTTGTTGTTGCCTTTAAGAGATTGGAATGTCAAGACCAATGTTTTCATTTTGTGTGAAATATAATTGCACATTTTCACACTTGAAATGTAAATCTGTTAAATGCTAACACTTTCAAGCAGCCATCGTCGTCGTCGAAAGCATTTTGCAGTCACTAGGCAATATTGCGTGAGTTTTAATTTTTCATGCAACATATGAGCAAAATATTAGTTATTTTGGTTTGTAATTTATATAGTTTATGGTAACTTTTTAATGTGTGATTTAATAATCGGCTGCATTTCATGTTACGTCTGTGGGGAGAAATCGCTGGGAAATTGGCTGGTTTAAGGCATGAAATCTCTATAAATAAGTTAACCCAATTTTGACTTTGCTGAATTCATTCTTGCTTTTAAAATCGAGAATTATGTTTCCTTCCATGTGACGAAATGAACGTGTCTTGGAAATTTTTTTTTACGATGTAAAAGTAATAAATTAAAGTTAACATAAAGTATAAGTTCCTTGTACTGGAATCTTATGCAAATACATATTTTACCTGGACATCCCAAATTGGAAACGATAAGGTTATCTTTATATTTATTATGACATTTTCTTTAAAATAACATTCATTCGTTATTGCATATTTTACGAAAACTACACGATTTTGCATATATTTTAGCAAATTTACAATAAATGCATGTTTTTGTCGCATATTTTTGTTTTTTGATTAGCTAAACTTAATTTCCCTTTACACCCCATGAATGAGGTATGGGATAGCTTTTCGCGTTGTTTTTGATTAACAACCATTTTAAAAAGTAAAACCCATTAACTTTTTATGGGGCATTATTTGATAAAAGTTGACTTATAATTTGGTACAAAATATTTATCTGAATAATCTTGTTAATCGGACAATATTTTTATTTTCATAAATTTTTTCATCGATATCCCGGGGAAAGAAAGCAAATTTTGCTGTGAGAGTTTTACATGAAAATAAAATATGCGCGACTTAAAATGTTTGCTTAATGTCGTGGAAATAGACAAAACCAATCAACGATTCCACTGCCTTGCTCGGTAAAGATTTCGGCAAAAATAAAGTTATTTTTCTAACCGGTGAAACGGGCCAAGGGGATCTCCAGATCTCCACGATGCCGATTCAACATTGATTTAAAACTTAAAATAAGTAGATGGGGCAAGTCTCTCAAATCTCAACTAAATATACTTATAAATAGAAATTATGCGTTTTTATGGGAATTAGTAACAAACTAGAAGGATATAATTCTTTTAATGTTGCAGTCGCTTTAATATATCTCTGTAAAGAAAATAATTGATGTCAAAGGTTCAATTACCCAAAATTTATTAAAAAATTAATTATGTTTTCCAAAAGAATAGAGGTTTTCTGAAAACTTATGGATATTTTCTTATTTAAAGAAAATACCAAATCGATTACTTGATTAGAGAATTGTATGTATTTAAAAATGCTTTGTAGAAATAAAAAATATTTTTTTTTTCATTACGCAGTGCAAATTACATTCCGTTTTATTTTTAATAAAATTTAGAAATTTTAATTGCATATTTTAAAGATTTTTTAATTGCTTGTTTTGGAGATTTTTAAAATGCATGTTTTGGAGATTTTTTAAATTGCATATTTTAGAGATTTTTTAAATTGCATATTTTAGAGATTTTTTAAATTGCATATTTTAGAGATTTTTTAAATTGCATATTTAAAAAAAATTTTTAAATTGCATATTTTAGATTTTTTAATTGCATATTGTAGAGATTGGTTTAATCGCATATTTTGGAGATTTTTTTAATTGTATATTTTCGAAATTTATTTAATTGCATATTTTATAAATTTATTTAATTGCATATTATAGAAATTTTTTTAATTGCATTATTTGGGTATTTTTGTTAATGCATATTTTATAAATGTTTTAGAAATTTTTTCACTGCATATTTTAGAAATTTTTTTAATTGGATAGTAACGAAATTTTTTATTTTCCTATTTCAAGAAAATACCAAATCGATTATTTAATAAGAGAATTGTGTGCATTTAAAAATGCTTTGTTGAAATAAAAAAAAAATATTTTTTTTTATTACGCAATGCAAATTACATTCCGTTTTTATTTTTGAATGAAATTTTTGAAATTTTTCATTGGATATTTAAGAAATTTTTTAATTGCATTGTTTAGAAATTTTGTTAATTGCATATTTTATAAAATGTTAAATTGCATATTTATGAATATTTTTAATACCATATTTCATAAATTTTTTTTATTTGCTTATTGTAAATTTTTATTTAATTGCATACTCTAGAAATTGTTTTGATTGGATATTTTAGATAGTTTTTAATTGCATATTTTATGGGTTTTTAGTCAATATTATTAAATTTTAAGTGCAGGTTATATATGCATATTTTCGATTTTTTAGTGCATAAAATTTCTTGCCCTATATATGTGTAACTGACGTTTCCTATTATAACAATATTGTAAATATATTTCATATCTCCATATGTGATGTAACAGATGTTATCACTGTTAAAATTTATCTATAAACCATTGCCACATTCCTGGCACTTTTTTCCTAGCAACGAATATTATACTATCGCATCTCTTTTCTAAAACAAAAATCTTAACTTATTAATACCATTTGAATGAAATGCATTGTTGCCACATTTCTTCCGTTACTACTATACTATAGCTTACAACTGTAGTTCATTACATTATAGAGATGCAATGACGTTTTCTCAACTTGAAGGTTGATGTTGTTTTTTTGTCTCTCTGTTTTGCTTTTGCTCTTGCTCTTGTTATTGTTCATTATTGTTTAATCGTATGTGGGAGGTTTTATTTCATTTAAAACTTATTAACTGCATTGACAGTGAAATCTTAGCTCATATTACCTCTTTATAGATGTGGATACACAAATGTCGCTACAGCAGCATTCTTCATGATAAATCTATAACAAGAAAAAAAAAACACAATAGCCAGAGCCTATGACTTCATATGCATCCATATGCATCTTGTGTTGCGGTCTGGTGTTATTTTTATTTCATTTTTTGTTTTGTTTTGTATTCTAAAGTGCCCTCGTCTCTAGAGACGGACAGACAGACAGGCTTAACCAGAGCAGGGGTTTTGCTGCAGCGGCAGCTAGAGCCGGCATAGAGGTGAGACTACTGACTAGCTGAGTGTCTTACGTAGAAATGTTATGGCAAAAACCAGTGAACTTGTTCAAAAGCGTTCAACAACATTTTCAACTTGATGTACTTGAATCTTATTACGATTACACGATTATGATTATTATTTATTTCATAGTTTATTGCTTCTTTGTGCCTCTTCATTATTTTCTCTATGGCATTTGTGTTCTCCTACTCCCTACCTACGAAGGAGGAGAACTTTGTGTTCAGGGCAAAACACCAACAACAACAACAACAAAAATTATGCTTTATTGCCTTTATCATCAATTCGATGACTGTGGATAAGTTGAGTTGAGTTGCGTTGCGTTTTTTTCGACACTTTCAATGTAAAGATGTGAAATCTCTGGCAAGAAAATCAATTCCAGGCACGTTCCTTCATATTTTTGTATTCGGCTGCTTGCGAGCTTGGTCTTCTTAAATGTTAGTCAAGTCAAGTTGAGTCAAGTCTGTTGCTTTGGCAGAATTTTTGCAAGGCACTCAGTTTTAGACAATGGCTGGCATTCATAACGTTCGTTGTTTTTTTGTTTTGCTTCTGCGTTGGTGAATTATATTTATTGTCTTCAAATTTGCAATAAAATACGGCAGGAGCTTAAATTATTGCCCGTTCTAAAAATTCGTTGAATTTTAACAGATTTTGTTTTCGACTGAAATATGAGTCTCAAGTGCTTTGGTGATGACCTACGCCTAGATTATGCCTATAGAAGAGGGGGTGGTTGGTTTTGTTAACTCAATATTAAATATACAAAGAAGAGGCTGTGGTTAAATTAGATGAAGTGACTGAAAGTTAAGTTAAATCTGTCCCTTTGGTCAATAGTATCAATTGCATATACAAATCATCTGTCTGAGTGTTTGATTACGGCAAATAATGTCCCAAAACAAAAGAAAAATTGATAATTTTTCATTTTTGATTAATAAATCATTTTTTTTTTGTTTCGTTTGTATTTTAAGCTAATGAAGTTATTTTATTTCGCAGAAGATTTTTGACTTAAATTTTAAAGTGATCTATCAGTAATAAGAAGTATAGGTATATATCAAGCAAATCGTAGACATGAATTGGGATAGCAGCGCTCTCAAACAAAAAATAAAAAAAAAAGTCTAGTCAAAAATAAGAGATACCTTCATTTTATTGCGTATGCTATCAAAATTTCTTCATTATATTCCTTATTACAGGACTAATTTTATTCATAACAATTCTGCCGGTAGTGCCATATTATTTAGAACATGCGACTACCATGCGGGAGATCCTTGGTTCGATTCGATGTTGTCGACAAAAACATCGCAGTACAGTGACGAGAGTCAATCTGAGTGTCTAGTAAAAGCTTCTCCAACAGTGAAAAGAGTCAATCAGAATGTCTAGTAAAAGCTTCTCAGTGACGTTCACATTCGTCGATAAACAAGTAGGTGCCGTTGTTGTGAACCTAAATTAGAAAGCATATCTATTCACAACAAGGCGAGAAGCTATCCCATACCTCATTCATGGAGTGGAAAACGAAATTAAGGTTTTTTTAAGATCTGTATCTACCACCAACTTTTCGTCGTATTAATTTATTTTTTTAAATATTTTTTTTTATTTTTGGGAATTTTTGCATTTAAAGTATTTTTAAAAATGGAATTTTTATTAGAAAATTTAACAAAATTTCGACTATTTTTGTAAACGTAGAGCATATAAACAATGTAGTGAGAATACCGGTGATTTTTGGTGTTGCATAGCGTAATCTGTCACTTCTTGTTTGATATTCATGACCATATTCAACTTTCACATTTTACATGGCTCACTCTATAGCAGTTTCTTTAAAATGAATTTAGCTTATAACAAATTTCTCATTTAAATTTAATTGGTCCATTGGTTCGGAGTAAACTGTGCTATTAATTTAGTTTTCTTAAATATCACTAGAGTATTTAGTCTAGAGGTATTAAGAAGCAACGTTGCCAAATTTCACATAATCTAAATATGTATCTAAAAAACTCTGATCGCTTTTATGAAATTGTCCTAATTTAAAATTGTTTCCATATGCTAACTAACTAAATTGACTAAAGGTGTTGTCTAATTTCACAAACGTGCTAAGTTTATTTTCTACCTAAACAGCCTTTAACAAATTTCGTAAATATGTAAAGGAAATATATACATTGCGGCTTTCGTGTCAGTTTTTTTATATTTGGAGATCGCTTAGATATAGAATAAAAGACCAATTAGTAAATATTCCTACGAATCACTCTATCTTGAAATGAATCACCAGATATATTGATTGATTTTTTTAGACCTCTAAAAGTTCTTACTCTGATATGTATAAAGTAGATGTATAGGTCTTCGGTTCGGCTTTTTTGGTTAACTATTTTTTATATTTTTCAGAGGTCTATAGTTTAGTCGCTATAGCGCAACGTTGCCTAACTTCACGTGATCTCATATCTTAGAAATCTCTGATTGCTTTACTAGCAAGAATTGTTCCTAAGATTTTAACTGCGTTTCGAAATTTATTGGTTAATAAATTTTGGGTTGTATGTGGTTAGTTTAGGCACTATAATGCGACGTTGCCTTATTTTACATAATCGAAGTACACAAAAATATCTGATAGCTATGATGATATCGTTCTAATTTGAAATTATTTCCAATTAATAACTAACCAAAATTGTTTCTAGGATTTCAACTAACAATTGTTAACTACAATGCGATGTTGCCTAATTTCACAAAATTGTCTAATTTTACAATGCGGAAATATCAAACTAATGTTGAAAAAAAAGTGTGGGCCAAATACAAGTTTCTCCTTAAAAATTCAATAAAATGAACAAAATTAGTTTGTTTTCCATGAATTATGACCTCATAAGTAAGAAAAAACATTCCCAATAATTATGAAATACAGCTTCGTTCAAGTGGCTGCCTCGAAAGGTTTCGCAGTATCGCATTCTGTCACTTCAATTTTCAAAAAAGACCTTGTTGATGGTTTCGGGCTTACTTGGGAGATATTGGCCTTAAGTGCATGAATCGTTTCTGGATTGTTGGCATAAGTCATAAGTCCTTCACGGTTCCCCACAAGAAGAGTCCAATTGACTTCGCCAAGACACAAGACTGCTCTAAGGCCCAAATAAATCGGATGATCGTGCGCTTTCAATTCCTGAGTCAATTAGACCTTGAAAGGAAATAATCGAAAATCTTTGTGCAGAATTCTATTTATGCTAGTGCGAGAAATGTTGAGCTGTTGAGATCGACGGTAAGGTGGATAGAGTCTCACACTCTCGGCTACAGCAGCCATATTCAAGTCTGTTGTCCACTAGGATGCCAGTCTCACAAACTGTTTTCCACAATCATGTGTACAGTTCTTCTCACTGTTTGGGCTACACCCGCACTTACTTACTTTGAAAAGAGTTACCCGATATATCGTCGCTGCGCAAACGAAATCAATTATGTGTAATTTTTCAAATTTTCTGATTGCAGGGGGTAAAATCAGAGCTGTAAACTCAAGTACAAGTAATCATTACCTACCATGTTCGAAAGAATTTAAAAGTTAACTACAATTCCAATTACATGAGGAATTGGAATTGAAACTAAAAGTCTCAACTACACAGGTAATTGTACTTGAAAGTAATGATTCCTAATTACTTTTCAATTAGCTCAATTACTTTTTAATTACAAGGAATTGAAAGGAATTGACGGAATTGGGAGGAATTGGAAGGAATTAAGAGGAATTGCTGCAATTTGGAAAGGTATTGAAATAATTTTGAAATAAGGGGTAGAAATTGTAAGTTCCACAACAATAAAAAATTTAGAAAAGGAGAGTGGGAGCAATATATTTTAACATAACGGACCTTTCCAAATTGCAGCAATTCCTCTTAATTCCTTCCAATTCCTCCCAATTCCGTCAATTCCTTTCAATTCCTTGTAATTAAAAAGTAATTGAGCTAATTGAAAAGTAATTAGGAATCATTACTTTCAAGTACAATTACCTGTGTAGTTGAGACTTTTAGTTTCAATTCCAATTCCTCATGTAATTAGAATTGTAGTTAACTTTCAATTCCTTTTTAGATGTACTTGTAATTGTAATTAAGCAGTAATGAGTACAAATTGTAATGAGAAGTAATTGAAAAACATATGCTAGTTTTGGACGGCGCAGCGACGATGTTCTTCGGTCTTTTTTTATTTTTCTACAGGTTCTTATACAAATCTTCGATTCTCAGTTTTTTGGATAGTAATTTTGGATTGCCTAAAAGTTGTCACATTTCTTTAGTTTCGGCATCATAACGCGACGTTGCCAAATTTCACATAACATAAATACCTTAAAAATCTCTGATCGCTGTTACTAGACTTACTGTCCTCATTTAATGTTGTTTCGATTCAATAATTAATCAACATTTTGATAAGACTTTATATGACACCTCTTCAAGCAATGTTGCCTAATTTCACAAAATTCTATAATTTACTTATAAAAATTCAATATTTTTTTGAGATATCGCTTGAAAACATACACGTGTCCTGATGAGCAGAAGCACTAAGTTCAATATATCACATCTTTGTATAATATTTTTCTTATTGCAATGTTTGTTATATCAACTATTTCGCGCGGAATAGTCAGAGAGTCCAACTAATTCACATATTTCGGCACACTCTAATCAGCTGATGAGATGCGTGCACTGAAAATTTTTTTTTATTGAAAATATGGACTTAGATACTTTGCATGTTAAGCGGTATGTTGCCCATAAACATAATAAATAAGTTATAAATTTGGTGAAATTGTACACATTATAATTATTTATGTGAATTGTTTTTTTTTGTAATTGTATTGAAATGTTATGAATTCTCAACCCAGATTATGAAATATGTCATTACCAAGCGTAACATTTTCAAGCTCGCCCATGTTATTTTGTATTATATTCTTTTTTGTATTATTTTTATTTTTCATTTATTTTTTATTATAATCTTATTTATTTTTGTGTTCGCTCGTTTTTTACTTTGTATCATAAATTTAGGTCACATTTATTAATTCCCTCTGAAACCTACAATTCGCTAGCCATTTCGTTGGCTGATGTGCTTTGCGTGGATTGATGTCACTTTTCAATATTAATTATTAGTATTCCATAAAGCTCTATCATATATCACTCTCGCTACAATATATCACCATAAGGTAATTGGTATGAGTTTGAGGCTTCCACGAAAAATATAGGTGACGTTGGTGGTCTGTATATATTAGATGATCTTTGACATATATTTGGGTGGAGTAGTACCACGTTTCGTGAAACATCAAATGAAACATGTGTCAACGTTTTGTTTATCATTTTTTGTTTTTGTTTGTTTTTTTTTTATATTTCTTTTGTTAAATTTTTTGCATTCATTTTATTTCCCTCCTCTGATATCAGTAGGTGAATTTTTTTTTTGTTTTACTATGTTTTTATTTTTATATTTGCATTTTTATATACAATATACAATTTCTGCTGCTTTTTTTTGATAACAGCCACCAATATTTGTTTTTTTTTTGTATTCAAAATTTTAATCGTGTGTTCCGAATGCTTAAATAACAAAATGTATTTTTAAGACACATATTGATCTTGACACGTTCAATTCATAACAATCATTATAAAGTATTGAGGAGTATGTTTGTGTGTTGAGCACAGAGCATTTATAATTTTTTTTTTTTAATAAATACGAAAATATAACGACTGAATCAAACAAAAAAATAAAGGTAAAAAAACTGTGCTCGTGTTTAGCTTATTGATAGCAATTTTGTTTTTGTTTGCTTTAGACATAAAAATTGTTAAAAAGCGTTTATTAGTTAATTTTTTTTTTAGCTAGAAAAGCGTGGGAATATTTTTGTTGTTGTGCTATTCTAAGAAAGCTTTAATGCTTATCTTTGTGTGTGTCTCCCTCACCATATAATATTTTAATTGATATCTGTCAAAGTCGCGCGCGCTCTCTGGCTTTTGATCATTGTGTCGGTGGTTGATATCAACTTTAAACTTTATGGCAAGAATTTCAAAGCCATCTTTAATGTTGATTTAATGTTTTATATGATAAATATTAAAATATTTTACAAAGTCAGGAAATGGGAATGTTTAATGCAAAAAATATAAACAGAATAAATAAAATAAATTAGCATACAAAGTAACGGTATGAAATGTCATATAACTCATAGATTTCAAAGAAATGCACATTGAATGGCAAATAATAGCTAACGGACAAAATAAGCGGTGTTGCATGGTTTCACTGCAAACTACTGAAAAAAATTTAAAAGTATAAATATATAAAAATGCAAAAATATAAAAATATTAGAAATAAAAATATAAAGTTATAAAAATTTAAAAATATAAAGTTATAAATATATAAAAATAGAAAAATAGAAAAACATAAAAATATAAAAAATATAAAAAAATAAAAAATATAAAAAAAAATTTAAAATATAAAAATATAAACATATAAAAATATCAAAATATCAAAATATAAAAATATAATAATAGAAAAATATAAAAATATATAAAGATATACAAATTGAAAAAAATTTAGAAATATAAAAATATCAAATACATGTGAAATATAAAAAATATATATCTAAAAAAATCATTAAAAATATTATAAGATACACAACCAACAAATATATTGAACGGTATAAAAAAATTAAAAAATAAAATTATTGATAAATTATATAAATATAAAAACAATTCATACATAATTTAGTTTATATATGAAGTATGGCGAATTTCATTACACAATGTTCACACTTCCTATATGTTTGAAAAAAAATCCATGACTTTTATATAACTTTTACTCTAATCAGACAAGATTTATTTATTTTTACTTCCACCGCTCAAAATGTTATTTATGAACTGTTTTGTTGTGGTTTGAATGAACATCTTGTAACGTTGTGATTTATTTTAAAATATTTCACACACTTTCCAGTTTTGCGGCAAGTGCTGCGGTTGTTAGACTGACTAAAAGTGCATATAACAAAAGTACACTTAAAAATAAACCATAAACAAAACAAGCAAAAAAAAAACAAATTATACAAAAAAAATTATTTTTTGTATGCACACAAAACAATACCACATTTAAAAACAAAAGGTGCAAATTTATTTATACTTTTTTGTGTGTTTGTTGTGTTCTGCAGGTGCGGCTTTACACTTTTTGAAATTAAATATATTATCCAAAATATAAATAAAAAAAAAATTTTGTATTTAAAATGTTGGTTGATTTTCTTGGCGAAAAACCACAAATTGTCTAAGACCCACACCCCAAAGCAATTGGATTTGTTTACAGGTACTAGAATCATTTGGTCCCTCCTCTGCGAGTGTTGGCAGAGGGGCTTTAGAGAGGATTACAATCAATGCGCATTTGTTTGTTGTGACTTCATTTATACATTAACTACGTGGGGCTTTAGTTGGTCGCTCTAATGTAGTGAAGATTTAGTTAACCCCTCAAATATCACATATACTAACTGTAATTTTGTCTAATACCCGCTATAGACTATAGAGGTGGTGGTAGCATTTGTGCAGCTCTCAGCTCTAGCAGATGTTTCACTGACGATAAGGCCAGTTGGCGTCTGTCTGAGCCTTAAGCTTAGTTTGGCGTTTTCGTTTTGAGGTTTTCCTCAAACAAAATATCTCTCTCATGTTGTAATGGCTGGGGAAACAAAAAATGAATTTTAATTGAAATTGATTCCATACATAGGCAGTAACCGTTAAATTTATATTTGATTTAAGATATTGCACTAAGGTTTGTGATTATTTTTTTTTATTTTGTTTTTGGTGTTCTGGGATTTGTGGTTGCGTCCAAGATTTTCTCACATTTATTAAATGTCAAAGATTTATGTAGAGTTGTTTTTCGGTGCTAACCGAAATTAGTTACTTGGCGTTTTTTTATACGCTTTTAGGGAAAGATGAAGATAAAATCCCATAAATTATGTTTTTTGGTTTTCTTGTTTGGTTATAATTTAATTTTGTTTGGTGTTTGTTAGCTCAGGTGGGTCAATTGCTATGATGAAAGATTGGTGATGTAAAGTGATGGTAATGGCGGTGTTGCCCACTTGAGATGGGAATATAAATTTATGCGTTGTGACATTAATCAAATTTTTTGGTTTCAATTTATAGGTGGTGTCATAAATTTTCCAATATGGCTCTTAATTAGACAAGTTGTCGTAAATGGCAAAGAAACGCCTAATTGGATTAAGTGTAATCGGATGGAGTGCATAAAGGGCGTAAGATTGAAAAATTTTGAGGTAGAGAAATATTAAGCTTACTACTGATTGGATTTTATATTTATTTGTTTATTTTCCAATGATAATAAAAACAAACTGGATAAATTATATATAAAGCAATCTATTTATTTAGTATGAAATAACACAAACAGTAATCTCTGATATTTTTGAAACTGTTGCAACCGTCTTTATTGCCTTAAGAAACATTGGGTTGCTTCGGAAAATTTCGCTATAAAAGTATCCTCAAGAAACATTAAGGATTAGTCAGGGTTACGAGGTGGCTATTTAATGTCACTTTTTTCAAATCTGAGTTTTTCGCGAACTGCACTTAATGGATTGGATTGGAGGTGTAAAATGTCGCACCATCTTGTTCAAACCACGATGGTTGATTAATACAATTGAAATTCTCTAGATCTAAAGCAGTGTTAGGCATGTCCAAACGCATACACACAACAATATGGTGTGCGGTCGTACAAAAAGCGTCAGCGCTGTCGAATTGTGCACGATGAAAACGTTGTGCTCTCCCAACAATCATTGAACATTGTTTCGCTGTCAGTACTTTTGTCTGGTAATGTGTTGAATGCGAAAGAAGCGTGTGTGGCGTTGCTTTCATAACCATCAAGCAGTGACAGACTTTTTTAAATCAAACAAAACTTTTAAGCACGTGTCAATTGTCAATCGTGTCTGTGTGAAAAACAAAAGATTATTGGCAGTCTCGCAAGCGTATTAAATGCCTAACACTGATATAAAGCCAAGAGTTCCGTAGCATGACAGTATGCCGCTCTGTAACCACTGTACTCGCATGTTAACTTTGATCTATATAAAAGTAGGGTCTAACAATGCCAGACATTATTTGTCGGCTTATATTTAGACAGCAGTTTTTGTATTTTTTATATTTTTATATTTTTATATTTTTATATTTTTATATTTTTATATTTTTATATTTTTATATTTTTATATTTTTATATTTTTATATTTTTATATTTTTATATTTTTATATTTTTATATTTTTATATTTTTATATTTTTATATTTTTATATTTTTATATTTTTATATTTTTATATTTTTATATTTTTATATTTTTATATTTTTGTATTTTTATATTTTTATATTTTTATATTTATATATTTTGTATATTATTATATTTTTATATTTTTATATTTTTATATTTTTATGTTTTTATATGTTTATATTTTTATATTTTTATATATTTATATTTTTATATTTTTATATTTACATATTTTTATATTTTTATATTTTTATATTTTTATATTTTTATATTTTTATATTTTTATATTTTTATATTTTTATATTTTTATATTTTTATATTTTTGTATTTTTTTATTTTTAAAGTTTTATATTATTAAATTATTATTTTTTTATATTTTTATATTATTTTTTTTATATTTTTATATCTTTATATTTTTATATTTTATTATTATATATATATTTTTTTGTTAATATTTGTATATTTATTTATATTATTCCTTTTTTATTCATTCTTATCATTTAAATTTACCTGTCAACCTCTCCATCTATATATATTTTATACCCCTCCACATATACAATGTAATCCGTTTCTATTGCCGTCTTGACTTAATCGTATTCGTTAATCGAAAACCTTTCCAATGTCATATTCTAATGGAAATTAGAAGTATTAATCATCGCCATCACTTAACCGAAATGGAAATCCTATATTCATTTACATAAGACCTGCTCAAGTGCACATTGGCACAATCACTGGCCGTCCGTTTATAGTGTTGTTCGCAAACGTTTTCTGAAAACACAACGACAACAGCAAAAACCACCTGCACCTCTCCTTAAAATGACATTTAAAATTTAGAGAGCGAACAAAAAAAAAAATCAACAACTCAACTAAATGAATTAAAAATTTTAATAAATTGTTAGTAAGAAAGATGAAGAGAGAGAGGGCCAGAAAGAACCGTTGCTGTTCGTTCTCTAGTATCGCTTATGAATAATCATGTAGAAAATAGCTTACTACTGCAACAATTATAGATAAACAACAACAAAGTCACTCACATATGATGCAATCACTCTCGACATTGTTAACGCTATGCACTTTCTTGCTAAACATCGATTACTGCGATGTAATGTAATTCTAGGGCGATGATGACGACCATTTGCTGTTTAATGGCTGTTAGTTCGCTAGAACTGGGGATATGAAGGCGTTTGGTAGTGTTCTACCAGCTTAACTGGATGCCCTATAAAGGGTCATGTAATTAGTACAGACATAGATCTAAAATTATATCCTTTTCTCGTTTGCCATTGAGGTCCTTCGAGCCTTTGATTAAATTGCAAAATACTTCTACTAGGTTTGCTATTGAAAAGATGAGGTCATGTACAGAGATAATGATTTTAAATTATATCCTACTTTCGTTTGCAATTGAGGTCCTTCGAGCCTTTTATTAATAAGCAAAAATCTTCTTTTAGGTTTGTTATTAAGAATATTTTGTAATTTACTGCCTTTTTTCCAGCGTAGGGTGCATTAGCCAACGACCTATAGGCCATTGATTTATTTTGTTTCTATTTTTAACATTGTGTTGCACTTAAGTCTACTTTTGTAAAGTGAATTATATATTTTGTTGTTGTTCAAATTCAAAATTACTCACAACAGGCCTTTAATGATAATGATACTTTCGTATGTTTGTCTGTGCTCTTGTACATACATTTTAATGAAATAATTGATTAAATTAAATTACAAACAACAAATTGAACAAACGACGAACACTCATATGGACATACATATTTTTTTTCTACTGTATAAAAAAGCAATAATAATTACAATAATCATCGTGTAAAAAAAACGCAACACACCCATTTTTAAGAAAGAAAAAAAAAGGAATAATTATTACAGCAACATGAAAAAAAAAACACTTTCATTACAAAAACAACAGCGCAATGCTTACCGAAGTTCACTAACATTTCAGTACGAGGCAGGTATGAATGGCTGCACCAAAACCATATCATCTAATCGTTGATATAATGTTTTTTTTTTCTAAAAAAAAGGCAACAGCAATTTAAAAGCCATTCGTGTTTTTAGTTTATGATCTACAAAATACGCCAGTATTCATTAAAATTTTACACAATTTTCATCATCGTCGCTGGCACATCATTATAATTTTCAACGATGGCATTTTCAGCGTTCAACGCCATACAGCCCATCGCCATCACCATCAGCGACATTATCACCATCTGCAGCAGCAACAGCACCAGCACCGGCTCTAGTTATCTATTGCCGTCATCAGCATCATCATTATCAACAACGTCATCGTCATCACCATCTACATCACTACATCATAGACATTATATCTACATTGTACGAAATGCGCCAAAAAAAAAAAACAATAATAATAAAAAAAAATTTTGTTATAACAACAAAAGAGCTTTATATAAAACAATTACTTAGTGTTGTTGCCATTGCTGCTATATGTAATACATAAAAGGCATCAGCGGCAATAATATTAAGCAAAACTATTACAAAGTGATCACAATGTTGCTGTGGCTATATGGTGTAAAACGACACACGAACGCTGAAAACCTGTGGTATGCACTAAATTTTTCACATTAAGTAGATGGCAATGGTCTATGTGTTATTATGACATTTTAATGACAGAAAATGATCAATGCCAAGTTAGGAAATTGGTTTTGCATTGGTTCGTTAGACATTTTCAATATGTGGGTTCCAAAGGATGGTTTGTTGCTCTTAGCCTTCAATTAATTTTCTTAGATTATCAAAATTGCTCTAATAGAGTTACAGCTGTTTTCTATTAGGCAAAGGTTGAATTTCTTTCTTTTACAAACTATAAGTTCTTTGCAAATATATTTCAATTATTAAATTTTCTTTTGTAAATTTTATGCATTAATTTTTGTTTGTTATACTAACTTGTTTTTTATTTTCTATTTACTTGCAGGTATGTCTTTATAATGCTTAACAAATTAAACCAATATATTGCCAGGTACATGTAAAACAAAACATATCTTTTTTAATACAGGTTATGGCGGTCCTTCGGGACCGGCCGTTGCATAGTGGTTAGAACACGCGACTACCATGCGGGAGATTGCAGGTTCAAACCTGGATCCAGTCATCTTAAAAGAAAAAAAAAAAATTTTTCTTTCATTGTCGGCTCCCCTCGAATGTTGTTGACAGCAACTTCGCAGTATTAAGCGTCGATTCAATCGGCGTGTCTAGTAAGAGCTGCTCAAAACAGTGACGTTCGCATTCGTCGATAAACAAGTAGGTGCCGTTAGTTGTGAATCTAAAAATAGAAAGCGTGTTAATTCACAACAACGCGAGAAGCTATCCCATACCTCACTAATGGGGCGCAAAGGGAAATTAATTTTTTTTTTTATGGCGGTCCTTCGAGCCGTTTCATACATATTAAATTTACTACAGGCTATGGCGGTCCTTCGAGCCGATTCCTACATAATAAATTTAGTATTATAAATATCATTTTTAAAATCATACTACTCTATACTTTTTTGCGTTTACCACAATAACATTCAATGTTAGTTGATTACTACAATGTTGCTGCCCCCTCTTGAATGCTGATTAAAGCAATGATGTTGCAAAAACAGCAACAACAACAACAACAACAAAAAGCCAGCATTACTATTACTGATTATAAGCTGACGCTGCTGCAACCATTCCCACTTGCTTCATTACATATATCTTTCTTTTTGCTATTGCTCTTGTTGTTGTTATTGCTGCTGCTGTCATTTAAGCGTGCCTCATGCAAGCTAATCATAGACTTTGTTACTTCGTTTCCATTCAACTTGTGTCGAGTGAACTCAACGCAAAAGTGAAAAAAAACCAGAGACTTACATTGCTGCTGCTGCTCATATGCGTGTACAACCTTAATGGCCATAACAGTCATGTATGAGAAAAGAAACAATAAGAAGCGACAGACACGGCCAACATAGTGTTAAGGTGTTTTTTTCTTATTTGCTACATAGTGGTAGGGGCATAGACCAACAGACATATCATACGCATTAAAAAAGAGGCGACGGTCCTTAAACGGAATCAAACAGCAGCAAAGCACACACACAAAAAAAATATGTAACGCAACCACTAACAACACATTTAGAAAACACCTTACTAAGCTCATGGATATTTAGTGGGCATAGCTTTAAACCCTCGGGGGAATTGTTTTCACACACTTGCCATTTGTAGGAGACATCAATGCAGCACAACGCCACGCTTAAGAAGAAATCACATATGAACCAATGTGAAATGTAATGTCACAACATATGGACTAGTTGTTGCACAGATATTGTGGGTCTGGCCGTGGTGGGAAATCGGCTTAAAAATCCGTAACAATGTGGCTAATGTAATTCACTTTTAAACTGCTAGGCAAGACACCTGGCAACATTAGTAGCTTGATTAAGAAATGAGCATTTGTTATTTGAGAGAATATGATTTTAAGGAAATCTAGGAGCTGGTTATTCTTGTCCTACAAATTTTTCTAAATGTCGGGAAAAGGATCACAATAGTTGTTCCCATCGTGGGGCGGTCCTTCAAGCCTTGCGCAAACACCTTTGTTTACATACATTCAATTACTCTTACTAAACAACGTACGGATTAGTGATAATCTCCTCCAACCCCATCAAAAACCTATTGTACTTTCGCTCTCTGCACTAATGTATTGGAAGGTCTATGTTTTATACTTTGTGACTTGCTAATTTTTGATATATATATATGCAAATTGTATTTCGGTTTATATATATTGTTGTATTAAGCACAAAAAAAACTTAATTTCCCTTTATAGCTTCGCGCGTTGTTGTGAATTTACACGCTTTCTATTTTTAGATACACAACTAACGGCACCTACTTGTTTATCGACGAATGCCAACGTCACTGTTTGAGAAGCCCTTACTAGACATGCCGATTGACTCGACACTTATACTGCGAAGTTGCTGTCAACAACATTAAGCACAGAAACAGAATATTTGTTCATTTTGAGGTGCTCTCTTTCAATCCTCTCAATTACACTTACTAAACAACCACAACCTAGTTGTGGTTATATTGTCTAAACCCATTCAAACCCTATTGTATATACACTTTCCATGTTGATGCAATGGTTTTTTGCATTGCTTAAAGTTAACGACTTGCTAACTTTTTGCTATATGCAAATTTTAGCTGTAAAATATGCGTGATTAATATATTTTTATATTTTGGTTGTTACTCAGTATGAATCATGAGCTGTGATTCATTTTACAATAATTTGTAACAGGTAATAAAACTAAGTAGTTTTAAGTATCTCACATGAGTAGAGTATTTCAACCATACAAATGTATCAACTCACACGTGATCTATAAAACATTTTAGCACTTTAATTTATCACTTTGTGAATCTTTTATGTCCTAAAATTTTCCGCCTCAAAAAACGGTGATAAAGAAGTACTACTTTTATGCAAATTGGCGTTTTTAATATTGTCTATTCTTTTAAGTTAAATTGGGTAAATCGATTATATGACGATTCGTAATAGATCGTTTTTTTTTGATTCATAAAAGAATCGCACTTTCGATTCGCAAAAGAACTGGCTTTTGGATCTGTAAAAGAATAGCGTTTTCGATTCGTATAAGAATCGCTTTTACGATTCGAGAACGAAGGTGGATTTGCAATCACTAGCGATATCACGCCCGAATCGTTGGCGAGTTTTATTCTCGAATAAAATGCGAATGATATATGAGTAGAGGATGATATCATTCTCGAATCGGATGGTTTATCGGGTTATTATTAATAACTTACATTCGTCTCATGGTTAAATAGAGGAAAGCTTTTTCCATTGCTGTTTTTTTTTGTTTACTATGACTGGTGTGACCTTACGTGGAATTGTCCTTATACTAATTTTTATATCTATAGTTTGTGGAAAATTAATCAAGTTGTGGTTTTCCAATAAGGGCGAGTCGATGTTGCAATGTCATAAAACAATTTTTGTATGAAATACTTAAAGAAATTCCGAGTGTTGCAAAATGACACAGTCGCATAGATCCGACAAACAGAGACAGCGTTTTATAACAGTCGGGAATCGGACGGAGGTCTTTACGGATCTTTACGGATCGAAAAGCGATTCTTTTATGAATTGAAAAAGTGATTCTTTTACGAATCGTAATAACGAGTTCCTTACGATTGCAAATATTAATATAATCAATATTTTAAAGTTATATATTCTTTTATTTTTTTTTCCGATGAAGTTTCTTCTCGTCTTGAAATCATTTTATACAGCGTGGAATTATATCTTTATCTTGATGTTTTTTTTTTTTAATGGGTATGACCAATTTTTTTTGAAAAAACAAATATTAATGTAGAATATGATAAAATTTTTAAAGACTACGTGATTGTAATCAAATTTATATCAAAAACTTGTCCGATTGTTAAAATTTTTAAACTAAAATAAAGTTATAGAAGATCTTTATCCATATGATTGTTTCCGAAATTAAATTTTTAAAAACTTTAGCTTTGCCTGACGAAAAATGACCGCAAAGATTGTCATTAATTTATCAACTACTAATTTAGTATCGAATTGATTAGGTAAAAAGTGATTTTGGTGTTTGTAAGATATTTTCGAGTTATGTTTATATTTTTTACTTTAAATTAATAGAAATATATATTTATCGCTCATTCGATTAGTAGATGAATTGCTTATATATAAGCGACTGTTATTTGCGGTTCAATAAGGTTATCATTTTTTGAATGTTTATTTTAGAAGGCTTATCGCACTTTAATCGCTTCTACGATTCATTCGTTTTTCGATTCGTTAGCGAATATTTACTAGCGATTCGATAACATATCATTGTCGAATTCGTTTTAGAATCGCATTTTACGAATAGCTAGCGAATCACTGCTCACCACACATGGTTTGTCGGGATTTTCTGAAAGCAAGAAAAAGTTGATTCATTAAGAAATTTCTTTTTGAATTTCAAATAAAACACTTAAAAACATAATTGGATGTCGTAATCTTTATTATGACCTCAATTAAAGAACTCGTGACATTTACTTTTATAAGATATTTTCATTTAAAAGTTTGTCACTGACTACGCTGCACAGTGGGATGGCTTCTTACATTTTTGTACAAAAACTATATATTATTGAAAGTTGGCACCCAGCATTAAATTGATTAAATGAGGAAACGAAATGTAATTTTATATAAATCGATCACGCCCACCGCTAATTTAATCCAAATCGATTTTGTCATATATAGTTCTTTCTACCCAAACTAGTGTTAAAATTTGGTACACACTTATTTAGTAAAAAAAAATCCCCTTTACACCTCATGAATGAGGAATGGCATAGCTTTTCACGTTGTTGTGAATTAACACGCTTCCTATTTTTAGATTCACAACTTACGGCATCTACTTGTTTATCGAAGAATGCGAACGTCACTGTTTGAGAAGCTTTTACTAGACATGCCAATTGACTCGACACTTATACTGCGAAGTTGCTGTCGACAACATCGAGGGGCCGGCAATGAAAAAAATATGTAGAGGACTGGAGCCAGGAGTCAAACCTGGGATCTCCCGCATGGTAGTCGCGTGTTCTTGCCACGGCCGGTCCCAATTTGGTATACACACCAGAATAAACAACAGATGCAATCCAAGTTTTTATATTACTATATTTCAAAAATATAATGATGCAGTTTTGTAGGGATATGTTAAGATCATTATGGATTTTAACAAAATTTTATTTTATTTTTGAAAAATTTAAGTAAAGTCACTACAATGCCGCTAAGCAAGAAATGTCTTATGTTTTCATACAGTTCGGTGGTCCATATATGTTTAATTTTCTTTATAATACCATTTGACTTTAATATTTTTAAAAAATACAGCATTTCTCTATTATTTAAAAAAACTATTATGGGAATATTATAAACCATTAAGATATGTCCTACTTTGCACAAGCTGTTTTTGCAATACAGTGATATGCCTCCTATATACTCGCGAGGCCGGTCGTGTTTGTCGCACCGACACGATCGGCAAACCACACACACCTACTTTAAAGTTTTGTTTGATACAAAGCAACTAGCGTCTGCTTAAGTGTTATGAAAGCAACAGTTCTCAGTCATCTACGATATTTTTTTTATCGGCGGCCGACAGCAACTTCGCAGTATAGTGTCGAGTCAATAAAGCAAAAGCTATTCCATACATCATTCATGGGGTGCAAGGGGAAATTGTGTTTAAGTTTATCAAGCAACTCTCAATAAAAAACTAACTTCTTCGCCATTCCACACAGAATTTTTTTTATTGAAATTAAGCCAACAACGGCTTTTGTAATATCAACTACTGTCATTGTAGCTGGATTGTTGAATATATTGTTTGTTTTCATAATGATTATATGCCGATTTTTTCATACTAACAACGCTTTTAATTGATATGATACGAAATTGTTGTTAAAATCAATATTGACTATCAACAATTCCTTTTAATAACTTTAAATGTGCCAAAAGTTTATTTGTGCATATAAGTCCGCTGCAATTAAATTCCGTTTGTCAAGCGCGATGTACGCTAACATTTATCCAATAAATTTAAAAATCAAAATTTAAATGTTGCTTTATCTTTTTTTATTATAATGTTTGCAACAAGGCTGAGGATGCCACCCGACCCTAATAAATATCAATACAATCAAACAGGATTTGTGCAGATAGACAAAAAATAAAAAAAAATACAACTTTATATATCGAAATTCGAAATTACAACCGGTTTCAAAGGTGTATCTAGACCATTTAGTAATATTTCAGCTGATTAAACTTTTTTTGTTTGCTCAGAAGTGACTCAATATTATTTCTTTACCCAACTTATTCACTCAACTGTGTTTGCAAACCAGCCACCACAACCTTGAGTTAATGCAATTTTTGTTTAAATTATTCATATTTCTTTCTTTGCTTTTCTCTCATCTTCGAAGACGAAACAATTAATTCGAATATGTTTTACAAATTGGGGTTTCACCCTGTGGGTCTTAATAATTTAGCGATATTATTTATTTAAATGGTGTTGTTTATGGCATATGTCTGAGGGGCTCAAAGACAATTTAATAGTTATTAACTTAACAACGACTTACTATGTTAGGTAGTTTAACACATTTCTAACACAAAGTCTAGTGACTGCTTTTTGGCACGTTTGATAGTTTGTCTGATTAAAATATCAATAACTTTTTTCCATCGCTGCTTCCATCATTTGTTTAGTGTTGGCAGTTAGTAGTTAGTTAATTAATTTGTTTTTAATTAAGATCACAACAACAACACACTATCCGGACATCATAACATAACTCACAGAGACAATAAGTCATAACTACATGTTAATGTACACAAATAATTTATAATTAGTATTGTGTTTATTGTTTAATTAGTTGCGTCATCGGTGTAGTGGTAAGTAATTTGTTAAACAAATTTGCGTTTATATAAAATATTCACAAAATTTATGGGAATTTCGGTAAACAAACGATGAGAATTGTTGTTAAAACTGTGTCAGATGAATGTCGCGTAACATGACTTACTATATGACTATAAAAAATCAAGCTAACATTATGGTGGGGTTGACAACCGCTTGAATATATTGAGCTCATGATAATACATTTTTATTTTGATTAGCTTACAATAATAGTAATAGTTTACTGTTTATATTAATTCTCATTGTTTACTCCGCAATGATCATAGATGCAAATATTTACCTAATTACATTGTAAGGCACCCCTACCTATCTACAACCATGCCAGTTGCAATCCATCAATCATCAGAGGCTTTAAGCCTCTACTGTCAACTAATCAATTATAACCTTTCTGCTCGTTTCGTTTATCTATCTGCCACCCCATAATAGACCTGTAAAACTTCTAAATGAATCCGATTCATTAGTAAATGTCTTATTTAAACGCTATATAACCAACGCTTAAGAATCAGTCTATAATTCATTATCTATTAGTAGTATGACTCGTTCTGTTTCGTATTGATAAAGCAAAAAAGAAAAAAACATTAAAAAGTTAATAATAGCAAATAATAGATAAAATAGAACAACATTTCCAGCTCTTAGCTTTTATTAAATATTTGCTCAGCTTTATAGGGCTAAAGCAAACCATAGATAGGAAACTATTAAATGAAAAGCAAGTAAATAAAAGCTGCAAGATAATAGTAATAGCAAACCCCACAGGATTTGTAATCGCTGGCAAAGAAAAGTAGCAAAAGAAAACTGGAAATATTAGTAGAGGTTGCTTTAATAGAGGGGTCGATCGATCGATTGAGTCAACGGCAGCTGCAACTGTGTGAAAACAGCAGCAGCTAGTCGCTGGATGAAATCGAAAGTTTAAAACAAAAAGAAAACCGATTTGCAATAACCTCGAATGGAGCAATTGCTTTGAATACTACAGAGATCGTTGATATACAAATATTTATTGCTGTTTAAATACAACTTATATAAAGAAAATGTATACAAGCATTATTTACATGGGATGGACGTAGCATCAACTTACAGTCAAAGATACGCTACTGGATGTCTTCTGTATTTAAATACATAAAAATTTAAAAAATTAAAAAAAAATTGTTTATATATAAATATAAAAATTGATTACAAATACCTAAAAAAAAATTATAAAAAACAAAAATCCATAAACTGAAAACATAATATGTAATTAAAAATTATCAAAAGTGTAAGAAATACAAAAAAATTTATATCGTTATATTTTATATTTTTATGTTTCTATATATTTTTATATTTCTATATATTTTTATATTTTTATATTTTTCTATTTTTATGTTTCTATATATTTTTATATTTTTACCTTCTTCATCTGGCAGACTGATTAATTTTTACTCAAAACACCCCCGTAATACTATTATAAATCCGGCGACGAACTTTATAATCAGGGTGTTTAATATTAGCGACGAAGATTTCTATATGGACAACGAGAAAAGAATTGTTTTCTACAAAAGAATGAATTCATGCAAAGGGCAAACAGCCCAGGGACAAAACTAACGACGAAAACAAAATTTACAAACCGCTAACGTATGTATCTAAATTCTCCGAGAGTTTGAAAAGTTCGGACATGTACAACAAGGAAAAATATCAGATAGCATTAAACACAAATCGAACACTAAACGAGCTGTACAGTAAGACAAAGACAAAAGTAAAAAAGAAGAAAAATCTGATGTAGTTTATAAAATTAAGTGCAATGGAGACGGAAACAACATATGCAATTTGGTATATGTTGGTACAACTAAAACAAAACTAAAAACTAGACTATCGTCACATAAATCGGACCAAAAAGCCATGGACAAACCTTTTGAACAAAAAACAGCCCTTGCGGTCCATTGCACATTGACCGGCCACATACCAAACTTCAACGACGTGGAAATACTGACGCAAGTGACCAATTATAAGAGAAGGTATACACTAGAGATGTTACACATTATGGACATACCAAAAAGAGCAAAGCATGAATTACAAGAGAGATTAGCGAGAATCTATAGGCACACAGGTAGTAAACATAATAGGAGAAAATAAAAATTTTGTCATTACCTACTTAATAGAAGACACAGACGGTTAACGTTTTTTGTTCTACGTTTTATTAAATGTAACTATGTTGTGTTTTTGATGTAAATTATTTGTCTAACAGTGTTTTTGTTGTTATATTTTTTGTAATTTTTATGTAGAAATTCCCTGATGATGATTGACGATGTCAATCGAAATATTGGAAAAATAAAACAAGGAAAAATGCAAAAAAATTAATATCATTGACCTCAAGCCGAACGATATCAAACGAAACATATTTTTATATCTTTATATTTTTATATTTTTATATTTTTATATTTTTATATTTTTATATTTTTATATTTTTATATTTTTATATTTTTATATTTTTATATTTTTATATTTTTATATTTTTATATTTTTATATTTTTATATTTTTATATTTTTATATTTTTATATTTTTATATTTTTATATTTTTATATTTTTATATTTTTATATTTTTATATTTTTATATTTTTATATTTTTATATTTTTATATTTTTATTTTTTTATATTTTTATATTTTTATATTTTTATATTTTTATATTTTTATATTTTTATATTTTTTATATTTTTTATATTTTTATATTTTTTATTTTTATATTTTTATATTTTGTTATTTTTAAATTTTTATATTGCACCATTTCAACATGACAATACGACAGTATGACCAAGCACATTTCTTTCTCTATTGCTGCCTGTAGGGGCTCCAATTGCATCAATGCAAATTATGTGTGTGTGTGTTCTCTTCTTCTCACTTAACGCAAAAAAGGCATGCGAACGATTTAGAGTTCAAGGAGGTGGTTTTACAACAATGAAAATCAGTAGGCGCAAAAAATATGAACGAGAAGCAACACGAACAGAGTGTCTATTTGTGCTATGTACTTTTGCACTAAAAACGTCGAAGAGATCAGTTTACGCAAATGTGTGTAAGGCTACTGCAGCAGCCATATACACACGGACTTACATATCTGTAAGGCGCATTCAAAGTTACACACGCACGACAATGCTAAGGCTGTTGATCGTCGCTGTTGCAGTCGCGTCTTAATTGAACTTTTATAAATATTTATAGGATCCATTAAATTTTTGCTTAAGCAAAGGAGGAGAAGAATTAACAATAAGAGCAGCAACAACTTGAGAAAACAAAATCAGCACAATTTTTTTTACTCCCTCCGCGATTTTGTTTCTTTGTTGACGTTTTGCACGTAATGGCAAAGTAAAGATGAAGGAACGGTGGAAGGCATCGCTAGGAAATTAGCTAAATAATAGGAATATCAACGATACCCTTTATAAAATATAAAAAATAGTAACAAGACGAGTAAAATAACAAAAAAAAAAAAAACAAATTTAATAATTAAATATAATTGGATACAATTATCCTTTAATAAAATATATTACAAAAATAAAATATAAACAATAATTTTATGCCCAACACAAGTTTAATTTTTAAATTAATAAAAATAATTTTTCGATCTGCATACATTTGCCCTCTACTGTATACAGTTAATTATTGTTTGTATATACTCGTATATCGCTCTGTGTATGCCTACATACTTATGTATGTTTTCATTTGTAAAGTATTGCAAAAAAAAAAACGATTATTTACATTTAATAAGTATAAGTAACATTTTTTTCATATATATGCATACGTACATACATATTTATATAACACCAAAACGAGCAAAGCGATCGTACCCCTAAACCTCGACAGCGCGTAAGACATGGACAGATGAAGTGTCAGACTGAGGGCTAGAGATATGATTACGCGCTGCCAATGTTGTCATTCATTGTTGGTGTTGTTGTCGCCACATTTCGCAGACAAATAATAATACAACAATATCGGGTCTTTGTTTACAATTTTCGAAGCGCAACCACACAATCGCAGCTGGATGTTTTTAAAACAACAAAACAATACAAAAATTAGCAGACGACTGGGGGAGGTAGAGATTGGTCATAAAGATGCAAGGACGGACAGACGGACGGTTAAGATATGTATTTTAATAAACGGCTAAATAAATATATATGGTACGCTTTTATTTATAAATAACATATTTACATTTATTTTGTTTTTATTTCATTTACCTTTATATGCATACGATGTTTTCTTTTTAACGTTTGTTATGACGACAACGAAAATTTATCAATTATATAGAATGCGTGGTCGTATATCGGTTCAGATTTGTTCGTAGTGTGTAAAGAGCGCGTCTGTAACCGTTGTCTTCTTTCACCCTCTCTCTTTAGTAACATAGAATAAATAAGTTGTAATTCGAATTGTTGTTGTTGTCATTTTAAAGTAGATTATGTGCAAATTTATGTAATTTTTATTTGCATATTTCAATGTCATTCATACATAATACTGACTCGCATCGATTTCTTGTGTGTGTGTGTGTGTGTGTGTGTTACATTATTTAACCGTGATTTATTTCTTCTTTTGTTTTCTTTTGATTCATTCAAATGCAGATTTTCTCCATCAAGTTGACTATTGTTATCTTAACCATATACAAAATGCATGTATTTGAATTTTGATTTATCAATGACACTGGAGGAGACACTAGAATGACATGTACAACTATTAAGCTATGTAAGTGGGGTCAGACTTTGTGGGGAATGTGGTTTGCACGCCCAAATGAGCAGGCAGAGGGAGTTATTATGATCAAGAAATAAACAATATACACTTACGTCACGATTGTTTTGATTTGTACACTAACTACAAGACCTGTATATGCTGCGACTTGTTAACCATTTTGAGGTGATATAAATTGAATTCGCAATGCAGTTATTTCAGAAAAAATTTAACATTGAATAGAGTATCAATTTGTTGCATAACGCGTTACTGGTTACACTGCTGTCATAGTTTATATAGATGGCATAAAAAGTGGTCCTTCGAGCCGAAATTATGACAATGTACGCGATATGTAAAATATCTGCTTTTCTCGTTTCAAAATTTTGATTTGAATTAATTGAAATTTATACAAAAAATTTATCAGGCATATTGATACCATCGTTTTGTATAACAACGGTGACCGGCCACAGATTCCTAATAATTCCATACAAAATCAAACAATCGCACATAAAATTCGGTGGTTAATTATTTAATTTTTTAGCTGTCTTTGAAGTTTGGGTTAATATTATCTAAACTATTGCCATTTTCAGTCCGCAGACCACATAGAAAATCAAACAAAATTTCACAAGGACTCTATTAAAAAAATAATAATAATAATTGCCAATAGAACTGATCTCAAACCGAACTATGACAATATCATAATTCAATTCAGATCAACAAAAAACAAAATCAAAAACGATGATACACTTGACGGTACGCTGAACGGGGTTGGCACTTTGCCAACAACAAAACTCCTGTGCAATTGTGTCCGATGGACATATGCATAGGCAAGTGCTTGTGTGTGTATTATGTTGGCATGTTGTGCGCTTCGAGGATGCTTTCTTCGCACCGTTGGGAAAAGTTCTCATTAGCTTTGAGATGCTTTCTTCCCTTAAGGTTTGTGATGATAGAGGAAAAGGCACAGCAAAGGGCGCTGACGAGACATTGTGGTTAATGTCGAAATGACGTCATACGCCTAACCAGCTGTCAACATAATACATTTCACACTCTTGACTAAAAACCTATTGGCAATAATAAATAATAGAACTGATCTCAAACCGAACTATGCCAATATCATAATTCAATACAGGTCAACAAAAAACAAAATCAAGAACCAAAAATAATAATATAAAATTATTAGCAATAATAATAAAAATAACTAACAATAATTAATAGTAATTAAAAATAATTAATAATAATAATTAAAAATAATAATTAAAAATAATTAATAATAATAATTAAGAATAATTAATAATAATAATTAAAAATAATTAAAAATAGTTAATAATAATAATTAACAATAATTAATAATCATAAATTAAAATAATTAAAAATAATTAATTAAAACTATTTAACAATAATAATTAAAATTATTTAATAATAATAATTCAAAATAATCAACAATATTATTTAAAAATATTGAATAATAATAATTAAAAATAATTAATAATTCAAAATTATTAATAATAACAATTAAAAATAATTATAATTAAAAATAATTATAATTAAAAATAATTATAATTAAAAATAATTATAATTAAAAATAATACTTTCTTATTTAATTTCCCTTTACACCCCATGAATGAGGTATGGAATAGCTTCTCGCGTTGTTGTGAATTAACACGCTTTCTATTTTTAGATTCACAACTAACAGCACCTACTTGTTTATCGACGAATGCGAACATCACTGTTTAAGAAGCTCTTACTAGACAGGTCGATTAACTCGACACTTATACTGCGAAGTTAAGTAATAATAATTTATAATAATAATTAATAAAAATTAGAGATATTTAGTGGTAATAATTAAAAATATTTAATAATAATAAAAATAAAAAATAATTAATAGTAATAATTAATAGTAATAATTAATAATAATAATTAAATATAATTAATAATAATAATTAAAAATAATTAATAAAAAGGTGTAAGCTCAAGCTGTATCAATTATCATAATATCATATTGTGCTGTAAAGCATAGCACGGAAAAACAAACCTTTAGTTCATCAGAAAAACTTGTCTAGTCTAATCGAACCTAGTTTAATAGATGCAACTGAGAATGCAATTTTCATTAGAGAATTAAATTTGTTTTCATATGAAAGAAATTAGTGCTCCGATTTCGAGTAAAAATTTACCTATCAAGAAGGTTATGAGCACATAAATTGCTTTAATTGTTACAAATTTTTGTTCGAATTGATCTTATTGTACTCATCATATTGTTCTGCAAAGATTTTGAATTAATGAATTGAATTGTCGATTTTTTTTGGTTTCGAGATTATTTACATTTAGAGTGGTTTTCTATTGGTTCGGGTCGATGTTGGCAGCCTGTAGAGGCCATGTCGGTTTGGCGCCATTTGTCTAATCAATTGTATATTTTCTTGTTACTGATGGCAAATTACCATGACAAAAGTTACACGATTCAGTAGCATATCAAAGTGATAAATGTTTTTTTTTACTAATATAAATAAAATCTCGTTATTGGCCACAAAAATCGTCTGATTTGACTTTACTTGTGGGGTTTGTTTTCTGTTAAGTCGGAGGTATTTTCCAAATAGCTGCAATCTACCGTAAAGTTAAAATAAACTATGATATTGGTTTCGAACATAGTTCAATTAACGTACTACAGGTGCCTAAAGTTGTATCTGAAATGTATGTCTGTATGTTTCGAGCTTGCTGGGAAACTATTTATACGGCTGTTACTAAATTTTAAAAATTTGAGTGTTTAGGTCACAGTGGAAATTTCTAATACTGCAGCAGGCGTCAAGAGTGTCGTTGTATATAAATGCATATCTGACCGCGGTCTCGTACATTAAGGCAAGTGTTATTATAAGTCATTTTGTTGACTTTTCCTGAATACAATGTTTGGAGGCGATTGGTGGTTTATATTTTACGTTGTAAACTGTTTAATTTAACACAATTAAATATTTTTTAAAAACTTCATACTTCTTAATATTTTATACCCTTACCCCCGCCATCAGGCATAATCTTCCCCATTCGAATGTTAACACCTTTATTTAAATTGTATCTAATCTTAGTAAAATTGACGACCCCGTAATTGTCTAAAAATTTGACGACAATTAAGAATGCATTAATTTTACAGTTATTTAGCTTAACATTATGTTTTCTATATTTTCTACAATTAAATTGTCTATCTATTTGCTTTAAGGTCATTACAGACAAACTCTAAATAATAAACCCTTTCATGTTTGAAAAGAGGTCCACAAATGAAAATTAAAATGTTAACCTTTAACACCGGCATAATTGTAAAGGTAAACAGAATAAAAACGAGACGATTTTAGTTGAGTGATAACAACTTAATTTTACACACAAAATACGGTAGGGAAAAATGATATCGCCGCCGCCGCCGCCACCACACCATCATCCACAATTGACCACAATATTAATGAAGACATTTTACAGCAGCGGCGGCGGCGTTGGCAAGCGATGACAATCTATTGTCAAAATTTATTAACCTAAAGAGTTTGAAATTTCAACAACAAACTAACCGCAAGGGAAACCAGCTAATACGACAGGCCCCGACCTCTCAAATGCTAAACAGCCGCAGCCGTACACCACACCCTCATCATTTTCAATCATCATCATTATCATCAAACTAAAGTGGAAAGACGGTGGACAACCAACGGACGAACTAACGGCCGACAACAGAAATTGTTTCGAAAACCCGTCAACATACAATTTGACCGAAATCAACACACACACACACCGGGCTAGCCTGCACCGCCACTATTACCACGACCAAACGACATCATTAGTTTTGTTTCGACCCAAACTACTCAAATAAGTCAGTCGCTTTGCGTTAACTCGATCGTATTCCATTTGCCGCTTGTTTGTTGTACGAGTTTTGCGGCGGTGGCGTTGCATTGTCACCGCGGCTACTAAATTGATGATGGTGATGGTGTTAAAACTACGCTTGGTTGACTTTGACCAACATTTGCATTTAATTTATTTCGGCGAATTTCTTACAGACCAGTGTACGTTGGTTATACCAAATTCAAATGTTTCTCTCTTTTTTTTTGTTTCTAACCATTAGAAAATTGTACATAGGCCGCGTGTATGCAATGGAAAATATAACAGCAGTCCATATACTATATTACTATATGTGGTGCGATGTAAAATTGTTACACAAAATCAGCAATCAGTCCAGTAGATCGAACAACTTCATTAATTTGAAGCTATTTTTTTTGTTGGAGCTTGGTTTTACACCGGAGCAAAATTTTCAAAAATTTTCGGACAAATTAATATTAAAGCATTTAACATTAAATATTTAGTGAAAAGAAGCGGTACTGTTCAGTTAGAGTCTAGCTGATAGTTAGGGTTTTTAATATCTAATACAATAACCGTAAGCCAGGTGCCACAAATACAATGTGAAATATGTATGTCTGTGTGTTTCGTACTTGTTCTTAAACTATTCATACAATTGTGAATAACCTTTGTAAATTTTATGTTTAAATGGGAGTGATGGGTTCTAATATAGTAGCAGGCGTCGTGTCGCGATTGTCTTGTAGAACTTATATATTTATGAATCCTTATTATTGTGTATGTCGTAGTCACGTCGAATCTTAGTCGTTTTTTATATATGCCATCGCTGATATTGGTAGCGAGACTGAATTATAAATTGTCCTTGCGAATATCATGTTCTTTTTCATCCGATGATGAAAATTTCTTAACACTTAAACATTTCTGTTATTTATTACCAATTTCATTCATATAAGAAAAACCATCGAATGTTGTCGAAAGTCGACTACGACATACGTAATAAAGGTTATATAAAAACACGTGTCTCTGTGTTGCTACACGCTAATCTCCGAAACCGCTCATCCGATTTTAATAAAATTTTGTGCCTGTGAATGGTTCGTTCCTACTGATGTTTTTTTTTGGTGTTGTATAGTTTAATCAGGTCTTAAATTCAAGTCTAATAAAACTTTGTGGCAGGTGAAGATGTTGAAAACCTATCATAGTATATTTCAAATACATGATATTTTGTTATAATTTTAGAAATTGCCCAACATTTTTCCTTGAGTGTTTTCACCGGTTAATTCCATCAAAACTGGCTACATGACTTTACCACTTCACCTGCATACTCAAAGGCTGCTCAAGTTGATTACTCTTTGTGTTGTTTTGTTTTTTTGATTTGTATATATTTCAGTTCAGCTCTCATGCTGTGGCAATTGTTTATTACATTCATACATTAGCAGTTTTACACCTTTTACTACAACTATTAACCGCCATCGTAACTATTCATTTATTATAGAAATTTTATTTTCGAAACAACGCGAGGGGAAATAACTTTCAATTTTCAAACGTGAAAACAAGTGAAAATTTGTTATCTTTTCGTTAATTGTTAACAAACCACCACTGGCGGCACCACCACCACCACCACCATCATAGCAATCCAACCAACACCTCCATCTTAATTGAGAAAGAAAAAAGTCGGTGTACAAATTTCCAACCAAATGAGAAATTCAATCCAAATGCAAATTGGAAATGTTGACATGAAACTGTAAAAATTACAACAGTTCTGTTGTTGTTGTTATTGTTGCGTCTGAAAATGTAATGATATTGTTTGTATGGTGGCGCGAGGCAACAGGGCAGGCACAAAGGCGGTATTGTTGGGAAATTGAAAAGAAAATTTACATCACAACTAAATTGAAATAAAATAATGGTCATTGTTTTAAGCCAACTCATTCAAAGGAGTGTGGAGGGAGGGGAATGTATTGCGACCGTCCGACTTGTGTCCCCCCCCCCCCACGCCGAAAACTCAACCATGCATAAACATGTTAATGCGCTGTGCTTAGACGTTTGTTGCAAAAGATTTTTAGATAGACATTGTTAAAAAGAGAAAAATTCTAGTGAAAAATGAGCAGATAATGGGTGAAAATTATACATTAGTATTATTTTATTAATAGGCTAATTTTCAGTGTACAACAAAAAAACTGTTATGAGACAGTTGTGAGTATTTTTGTATTTTGACGGTCAATTAGATTGGTAATGGATGGGCTATTCAGCGCGCACACATGTACATTGTATACACTTGCGATTAATGATACAGTGGGTGAGGACTATATGGTGGCAATGCAGCAATCAACAAGTGGCATTTACACAACATGAACTACTATCTTTAACTTTGGCAAATGGTCAGCTTTTGGATGAAATTTGTCACCAGATATCAGTGTTTTACGTAGGGTCAAGCTGTTTGTCCTTCGAGCCTAATATGTAAGATATTGGATTTATTCATCGTCAATCCTTAATAACGAATAAAAACGACTTATGTGGGTTCAACGAGTTTTGAATAGCAAACAATGTATTTGTTCTTATCAATTTTTTTAATACTATCACATAATTTATATACGTTTTTTTCAAAGTTTGTTTTTGATGTTTACATTGTTACTAATTTACATTTCTCTTTTCTTTACTTGCAGGTATGTTACTACATTATGTGGACATTCAAATCAAAATATTATAAGGTAACAATATAAATTAAATTCGTTACATATAAACATTCCACATGCTACAGCATTCTCAGGTTGTCTCTCATAGTTGAGTCCTTAGATCACATCATATTAAAAAAGTGATCGAACTTTTTTTGTATAGTCACATGTATTTTAAAATGTACCTAAAATATTTACTTACTCTCTGTTTTTCTTCACAACATCTTAAATTAAATCTACGTAAAAAAATCTCGGAATTATAAAAAAATCACATTTAACTATGAACTTCAAACACAGACAAGTGTATTTACCAAAAGCCAACCACAACAAAATTCTAATAAAATAATCAAGTAGTCTATATAATCACAAGATATGTGTGTTCTGTATACACTCACGAGTAGATGTGTAGTTAGTGTACACTTCCAAAATGTTATATACTCATACACTCTAAAACATATTCTATCTTTCTTTTATACGATATGAAAAAAAAGAAATTGCAAATTCATCAAAATTAAACTTTGACAAACACCAGCAGCAGTAACAACAACTACAACTACTCTATATTATACTAGTACCACCTACATACTATGACATTAAGCATTTATAGATCCCATGCTTATGCTACATACTACGAGTATACCACCCAGCATCCTTCAGAATGATGTGCTAGTATAGTCTGGTGGACAGTGGATGTTAAACAACATGTAATCCTTTTGTAGTTATATACAACGTTCTATACGATTCTATAAGTACTTATACAACACATACTGTTTTAAATATTTACTTTATGTAAATATTTGCTTAAAGAACAAAATTCTTTGGCGATTGAATATTGTGTTCACCATGAACTTCGAATCGTAGGTCTGTTCGTTACTACTCCAGCAGAGGGGTCAAAGTGCGATATACATGCATGTAGTCTGTAATTAAAATTGTTTGTTAGGTAATTTATTTTAAAAATCAGTCATCTGGTGGTTTTTTAAGACGATATTGTTAAGCAATTTCAGTGACAAAACTTTTTTAAATTTGCATTAAGAATGTTTAGAGACAAAATAAAATCATAACAAAGCGACACAAAGTAAAAACTTAAAAATATAAAAATATAAAATATAAAAATATAAAAATATAAAAATATAAAAATATAAAAATATAAAAATATAAAAATATAAAAATATAAAAATATAAAAATATAAAAATATAAAAATATAAAAATATAAAAATATAAAAATATAAAAATATAAAAATATAAAAATATAAAAATATAAAAATATAAAAATATAAAAATATAAAAATATAAAAAAATAAAAGTCCAAACTAGAGAATCAAAAACTACACTTTTACATAACACATTGTATTTAGCTTAATTTATCTTTTGTGCATTTCTTTACTTTATGGAGTGATCATCAAATTATACGCAAGTGGGGTTTAATTACAATATAAAACTTTTTTATTAGAACAAAAACAAATTTTAAAATAAAAAACTCTTTTTAGTAATAATAATTCCATGACCACTCTTTTGTGAATAAATACAAAAATGTCTTTCGGGCATACTATATTTTTCCGGGTTTTTGGGCTTGAACTTTCTAAGGAGTCCCAAGTCGCTATTACTGCAGGTCTTAGCTCTCCGAAATTTATGAAATAGACTTAAGAAAATTTTGTGAAATTTGTTTCAAAATTCTTTTAACTTTGGACTGGATTGAGAACACGTATTATTTTTTGTAAAGGCTTGCTGAATGGTTCTACTATTCGCAATAAAAAAGTAACATTTTTTAGTTTTTTTTTAATTTAAAATAAAAGCTTAAAATTATTTTTATGAAAACATACACATTTAATTTTTTGTCTCTTCAACTTAATCAGAAAAAAATAACATAGATGACCAAATATTGGTGAAAAAAATATAATTTTTGTGATTGTGGCCAATTAAAATTATCTGCTGTTTATTAGTATAAAATGTAATTAACATTTGGCGTTCTGGTTTTGATATTTTTATAATATTTTGTATTGAATATTTTTACATTTTGAATTTTTGTTTGTACTTGAATTTTTTAAATATATATATATATTTACTTATTTTTTAATTTTTATATTTTTTAATATTTTTACAGTTTTATGTTTTATTTTTTTACACTTTTATATTTTTATATTTTTTTATTTTTACATTTTTAAATTTTTTTTATTTTTCTATATTTTTATATTTTTATATTTTATATTTTTATATTTTTATGTTTTTATATTTTTATATTTTTATATTTTTATATTTTTATATTTTTATATTTTTATATTTTTATATTGTTATATTTTTATATTTTTATATTTGTATATTTTTATATTTTTATATTTTTATATTTTTATATATTTATATTTTTATATTTTTATATTTTTATATTTTTATATTTTTATATTTTTATATTTTAATATTTTTATATTTTTATATTTTTTTTTATTTTTTTATAATTTTTATATTTTATTTTTTTAAATTTTTTTTTAGTTTTTTAAATTTTTTTTAATTGTTGTTTTATTTTACTGTTCTTTTATTTTTAAAAGCTAATGTAAGTATAAATATTGAAACAAATTTAATTAAGAGCTTATTCTCATCATCACCATTGTTTACTTGTAAATTGCTTTTAGAAAAAAAAATCCATATCCTCCTCTTTTTTTAAACATTGAAATCAAACACAACTTGAAATCAGTTCATCGTGCACCACCACCAGCACCCACCACCGCGAGAGTTGTGTTGCTAAGCGTGTTGTGACATATCAGTTTAAAAACATGAACTCGGCTTCCTTTTATAAATCAATTATGACAATGTTCATGTATAAATAGATTTTTTTTGTGTTGTGTTGTGCTGCCTAACATTTGACTATATTGGAATTTATAAAATCTGACATTGCTGCCATGAGATAAAAGTAAACATTTTTATTTATTTATTTCACCTTTTTGCTAGTCACCGCCCGCCACTGCCGTTGTGGACAGATAAAATATGTTATTTAAAATTCAATGCAGATTTTGTCTCTTCATCCATTAGATAGTTAAGATATTCAAATGTATGGTTGTTGGTGGCGTTTCAGCCATTGGCGGCGGCTTGTTTATAGTTTTTCACACAAAATATTATTATTTTTTTTGTTGTAAAACAAAAACCCTGCTTTATCTCTTTTCACATTACCCACAAAATGTTTAACAATATTTATTTGTTTCACGTTGTTGTTGCTGTGTTCCTTTTTGTAGCTATATTGACTGTTTTTATGTATTTGCGGTAGTGTATGTTGGGGGCAGAGCGTCACGTTTAGTGTACATCATTGCTGAAGTAATGATATGACGCTCACCTTTTTGTTTAAACTGTGAAATTTTCGTAATTTAGCTCGTCATTAATAATAAGTGAATTACCAATTTTTCGCCTCTCTAGTATTATCTATCTGTTAATTATTATTGTTGTGCTAGTGGCGCTGTTATATCGCGTGACACACCTTTCGGGCTGTTTTGTGAGGCTTTGGCGGCGGCTGCTGCTGTTGCTGCAGCTATATTACGAAGCTCCAAAGTGGGAAATATGACAGTTTTTGTGTGTTCACAGTGTTTTAAATGACAATTCAAAGATAAAGAAGCCAATAGGTGGGGCGGCTATACTTCAAAACACACAAATATAATAACATATAATACAAATAAAAGTTTTGATTAATATTTGCTGTTATAGTGACAGTGATATATCTGTTTGATTTTAGAGACAAATATTAGGGATTGTTTAAACTGGTTAGTTTGGTGGAGCAGATAGAGGTATCATACAAAAGATTTGGACATTATTTAAATGACAATTTTCAGTTAATATTGTTATTATTTAAAGCAGAGGTTGATGTGCAACAAAGATATGTGATATATAGATAAATTAAGTCTCATATTTACCACCAACATTTTTGAAATAATTTCCCTAATTAAATATTTTCAATTTCTTTCATGCGGCTTCGATGACAATGAGAACAAAATTGCTGTCATTTTTTCATCCCAACATATTTGAAACATATTTCCATAATGAACTTTAAACTTTCCCATCATTTCGAAAAAGCAACAACAAGTACACAACACTTTAAAATGCAAACCACATGTTTACCAAATCATTGTGTGTGTGTTTTTTTTTACTACAATGTGTTGAATATAAATGAAATATTTGCCATAAATTTCAAAAATGTCACTTTACTTGCCACGAATTTACACTTAGTTTACTTTGTAGCGACATTTCTCAAGCTACCAGAAAAAGTAAATAAAACAGATCATTTGCAGAGATGAGAAAATAAAGCAACAAAAAACGTCAAAGCAATTAATTACAAACCGGTGGAGCAAAAATAAAGCATAACAGCCTCTGAATGTTTGCTCCTCCTCCTCCTCTCTTATGTAAGGGTGGTGGCGAGCGGGCACCCCGAAGCACTGCGTGTGGTTTGCCCAAAGAAGTTAACAATTTTTACACATACATACGTTTTCGCCATACGTAAATCACAAACGAAGAATCTTTTTAATGATTTTATTAAAAGATATTTTGTACGCGCAAAGTTTCTCTTTGTGCGCCGCTGCGTTTGTGAGAGTTTTTCCAATGCAACATATTTCATAGACATGAACTCGAGATGTCTTATCTTTTAAAGCCTATTTGTCAACAGTCAGTTTTGAAGTTTACACTGAAGGAGGAGGCGGCAGGAGTGATGGGGCAGTAAAAATTGCTGGCAATCGCTTTGACTTGCTGTGGGTCTGCCACCACAACCAGGCTACGTGCTACGTGTAGTACTCTAGTATATGTATGATGGCAGCACGCAAAAGTGAATGGCTTTTAATGAATTACAGCAGCAGCAGCTTCATTTGTGTACATTGCAATTGCAATCGCGCATATGCATTTTCTATGCTTATGTTTGCTGCAGCGACGAGTACAAATGAATTAACCACAAATCAGGTGGAAGGACAGACATTTATATGACTATCGCATCGTGTGGCTGTATGTGCTCGTATGTCTGTCGTAGTGGGGTTGTTTAAAACACATTTGTAAATTTTCTCAACTATGGGAATTTTGTGGCATTTTCATTAACACATCTTGGTGGCTGTTTTTTTTTTTTGTATAACTTTTGTGGCAAATATGTTGTTTTTTTATCAATGGCTTTAATCGCATACAGTATTTTTTCATTACTGGTGATTCATTAATTTTTATGTTGATGTTTTTTTTTGCTAAAACTTAATTGAATTCCATTATAATTTAAGTAAGTTATCAATGTTAGCTCAGAGATATGGAAATTTATCATATGTTGTTTAAATATTTACATAATTATTAATTATGTGTTTTTTTTTGTGTTATTACATATTGAGTTTATTAATAACATTATTAATATTATGTTAATATAACGTTTTGTAGTGGTGGGAAAATAAGTTAATCTCTTTGAATAACATTGGAAAAAATGGGAAGTAATGAAAAATTAATTTCTCTAAATGTCTGTACCTCTAGTTATTTTGAGTACATTTTGTACACAATTTTTTTCTCTATCTACTTGTTTTTTCTTGTCTTAATTAAGATTTTGCAAATTTTTTACAGGGTAATAGTTTCATCACCACTAACATCGCTGTTGTTGCGCTGTCGTCATCATTTAGTTGTTGTTTATAATTTAATTATAATTTATATAGCTTAATGTTGTTGTTGCTGTTTTTGTTGCTATCGTTGCTGGCAGCCCATAACAGGTTTTCAATTGTTGTTCGCACCCTATTTGGCAAACCGGAGGGGTAACGAACAAACTGCAACAAAACAACAACAAAACATATCACATCAATGTCACCCATATATGGTCAAATGTTTTTGACATATAAACTCAATATTCGGTTGATCTGCTGAAAATATGTATAAATGTCTATCATTTTGTTTGAAATATCAATTATTGGCTTTAAGGTTTACAACCCGCAGCTGGCTGGCTGGTTGGTTGGCTGATGACAACAATATCTGATGTTATATGATGATGGTTATGATGATGATGTCTATAATAATGATGATCGTTACGCGTTCTCTGGCTAACATCAATGAAGATTTGTGTAAACTTTAAACTTTACCAAGCATTTTTGGCAGCGTAAATTCTCAAACGTAGTATAATGTGCGTTTGAGTGTCACAAGCGCTCTATGTTGCGGCAGAGTTCACACAGTATAGCAAAAACAACAACCAACGACCAGCGACCACAAAAACGTAGTTCAATTCCCCACACAAATGAATATGAACGTGTGGCCGAATATAAAACCACAGATGTTCAAAGAAACAATAGACGCGTATTTATTACGAATTAATTGCTCGTTATGAATATATAATTTAATTTTTTATATGTATTAATTCTGTTGCGTTTCATTGTTATAAATTTGGTGCTTAGTTATGTTTCTGTTTGTGTATTTTATTATAATCATCAAAACGAATTCATATCTATACTGACGAATATAAATTGAATATTAGTGACCGTTCAAAATTCAGAACATTTGTGAAGCAGTGGTGACCAAACCTTCAATGTTATTGATAACAATCAAGCACAGAAATTGGGTGCTTAATGCACCTAAGATGACACCATTCATAGTCGCGCAGTTATGTACGGCATAGTGTCAGCTAAATATAATTGACATTGGTTTACATTCTGATTTCTTTTTTATTCCTTATACAGCGAGGAGAATATTAAATGTGTTCAAAAAAGCAAATACTATTTCAATGCATTTTAGGTTTAGATGTTGTTGTTTGTCGATAAGCGACTCATTTACATTAGTTAGTCCATTTTAACGCATTATAACGAAATTAAGCTAAAGCCCTATCGGAGTACCATTTGGATAGCTCCAATAAGCTACAAATTTTTAGTACGATCAGTTGGCACAAATCGTTAAGTTTCGGAAAAAATTTGGATTGCATTGTTATCAGCAAGCTATCTTATGCAAATGCATATTTTTCTGAACATCCTAAAATAGAAAAGGTTAAGTTATCTTTATGAATCATCCTTTAAAAAGACATTCAATCGTTTTTGCATATTTTACACAATATATGTGTTTTTACATATTTATGCGCATATTGTAGCAAATTTTTACAATAAATGAATATTTTTGTTGCATAATTTTGCATTATTAATTAACAACCACTTTTATAAGTAAAACGCCTTTAAATTTTTGTTGGGCGTCTTTGGGTATAAGTTGGTTTATAATTTGTTACACAATATTTATCTTAATTACAAATAAAATTTACAATATGTTTACACCGATATCCAGGGATATAACAAGGAAATTTTATTGTAGGAATTTTATAAGAAAAAACGATATGCGCCACAAAAAATCTGCGATCAAAATCAATAGACAAAACCAAACCCAATCAAAAACTGCCTGGCTCGGCGAGGATTTCGACAAATATAAATTTCTTATTTTCTAAGCTATTCAGCGCCTACATCGTAAAGACGGCAATGGAGTTACGATGCTGTTGTATGTGACGTATGTATTGAATTGAAGTTTATTATCGAATTCATTTATATAAAATTAAAAAACATATCTTTTTATAATAGTTTTCGCGTGTACTGATTTCGAATGAAAGATGTCCGGGTATTTTGCAAGATTTGAAGCGTGGCTTAAGGCAGTCAAAATTATCACAAGAATTGCAAAGCAGGGAAGGAGCTCCACGATTCCGATTCGACATCGATTTAAAATTAGTAATTACTATATTGTATATTCGAGTATACAAATTAATTTTATGTCCTTTTTTTTGCCAAAAATCCATGTAATTTTTATTTATAATAGAACCGAAAAGATTTTTTTTTTATTGCATATTTTATGTTTTTAGTGCATATTTTTTAATAGTAAGTGTGTATGTGTGTGTTATGTTAATTAAAGATAAAAACTTGAAGTAAGCTAACGATGTAATTGTCTCGCGCAAAAGAGCCATTGTTTCGCCGGCTATGTAACAAGTGGCACCAACCTGTTGGCACCACATATCATCCAGGTCCATATCCTCAATTTCTGTTCACAAAAAGGCCGTTATTATGTAGCGATTGCGAACACAATTCACGGTAATTGCTTGGCCGACCTTTTGAAGAAGTACGGCCCGATGACGCTGTCAGCCCATTAAACGCACCAAACAGTCACTCTTTGTGGATGCATCGGATTTTCAGAAATCTCTCGTCGCTATAGATGATTTTCTATGAAAGTGCGCGTAATGCATATTGATTTAAACGCCTATTATCGTAAAAGGTCTCAATAATTCATAATGTCAGGTTGGAAATTGTTGACAAGTATAGAACGCAAACCGCTGCTAGTATACTCTAAGCAAGTGATTTTATGACAAAGCCCTCTCGCGACGAACAAAGATCAAACTCTACCATACACTGAACCTACCTCTGCAGCGCAAAATCAATCTATTCTGGAAGTCTTCGAGATCAATATACTACGCAAAATATTTGGACCCATCATCGTTAACGGCGGCCACCGTCGTTGAATGAACCATTGAGCTATATAACGATAGCGAAGTAGTCAAGCGCGTTCAAATAGACCGAATGCGCTGACTCGGAGTATTATCCTCCATTCGTACAACGATTAAAGCGATAACCTACATACTTTTTGCTGATTTCGGTTTTGTTATAAACTGAAAATTATTCGAAAATTTTGTATGAGAACCATAAATTGTTGGTACAACTTTTTAGACAACTCCGAAACTATTAGTTAGGCTAAAAACTATCATTAGACAGACTTTAAAGTGATAAAATTTAGAAATTTGTATGTTTACTAGATTGTCAGCAAAATGTATTGACGATGTTACTTTCTGCGAAAACTTAAAAATGATTGACCAGAAAATTGTGCCACTAGATGTAAAAAATACATGACGGAAAATTAAGTAAGGTCGGACAACTATTTCCCTTGCCCCTAAGAGTTTAAAGGTCAGGTTGTTAGTAAATTCTATGTTTTTACTAATGTTCGATTAAGGAATTGTGTTTATTCTTGCAAATAGTCAAATGTTGACGTGTGTGGGCTGCGGGGGCTTCGGCACTTTTTGTGAACAAAGATCCAAATAGCCTGGTTATATTTGTACTATACTGTGAAATTTTCAGGACAATTAAACTAGGTTTATGGCTGTTATTCTTCATGAAATCTTGAGTGTAATTCATAATGCCTCAACAAAACATTCCAAATATTATCTTTGTTCCTCTAATAGTTCACGAGATACAGCCTTTTAAAGTTTTAAGCTTTATACCATCCCCACTGATCGAATCCATCCGATTTTTTGTTGGATCACGAACTTTACAGCCATATGAAGAAGCCACACGCGATTGGAGAAACAGTCCTCCATATATTGAGGTATATAGGTTCCAAGGGGCGTAGCCACGCCTACTAGATATATTAAAAATTACAAGTACCCTATTTTTACCACCGACCACACAGCTGCACTCTGTGAAAATTTCAAAAAGATCAGTCAAGCTCTTTTCGGTTTTATACGGTACTAAACATAAATGTGACCTTTGACCTCTTTGACGCACGACTTAAAGTAGCCGTTTTATATCAACTGACACAATATGCCGTACGGGCAATACCGAAAATCTATGATTGAATTTTCGCTGCCGCCCTAATGTTTACTGAGCAAATGGTTTTTGAAGTATGAAACAAAATTTTAAAAAATTTACATTTTTACAATTTTTGTTTAGTTTTTTTTTTTTAATAATTCTGGTTGTTTTTGTAATCGGAAGATCATTAGACATCCCAAAATTATTATTTTTTTTTCATATTGTTGCATAGTGTGTTCGAGTCATTTAGACTTAGACCATTGTGACAATATAGGCTAACGCAACTGAGCTCTTGCCCGTACAGTAGAACCGTTTAGATCGCTAAAACATTCTGGTCTGTATAAAGTTGGAGTAAACTTGAAAAACAAACTGACTTTTTTTTAAAAATTAAATACTTTTTTTTATAATTAGATAGAATCCACCCTATATCTTTTCAGTGAATAGGTGTCCAGCCCTAAGTAGCTGGAATATTTCAATATACTACATATTCTTCCCCTATTCTACTTATGTTCTAATATTGAATTTTTCTAGATATTTTTTTCAATCTTTTTTCCTATCATTTTAAAAACTCTCTCTCTCTCGTAATACCAAAAATCTCTATTAATTCCCACCCCTTTACAATTACCAAAGAATTTACATATTTGGTATTGTATTGTCGGCCATTTCTGCAGTTTGTATTGTTTCGCTTGAAATCACAACAACACAACCGGCGACGACGGTGGCGGCGGCGGCGACAACGACAGTAAAATTGCATTTTAATTGAAAATAAAATTAGCATTTTTTTCACCTTAATTCTTTTGTATTTTCGTTTTCATTGATATCGTTGTTGTTGTTGCTGCTACTCGCTCTGATCCGTGTGTTAGTTTATAGAGTGTCTAATTATTCAAACTGCTGCTGTGATCTACCCTCAAGTATTATAGCTGCCAGGGAGCAAGAGGGGTAACAATTTGTGAGAATGTTACAGTTACGACTTTTAATGGCGTATGAAGTCTGATACTAGCAACAGCAGCAACAATAACAACAACAACGAACTAAATAACTATAGCCTTTTGTACTCAAGTGTCTAGGGATAGAGCAACAGCACTTTAAATTATAAAACTCCTCCCTGCCAGTTGACGGGCCCGTTACGGAGTCTGTTACACCACCACTACCAGCATCATTTTACCATCATCATCACTACATATTCATTCTATCATTCTAGTTTCAGTCATTTTGTCTGCCTCGTCATTTGTAAATACTGCATGACGCAGTCAACTTTTTTTTCGTATCGTTTTTGTATTTTACTAATTTGCATTAAGCCTTATTAAATACTGACACTTTATTCTAAATGTTTGAAGTAAAGTTGTTGGGTTTTTGTTTCTCTTCTATCTCTCAGTAGCATTATTGTTGTAATAGCTGTTGTAGTTGTTGGTCTGGTTTTTGTTGTTGTAGCTACTGTTGATTATTATTACATCATTTACAGTTGAAATTGCTCCGCTACTTATCATGTATCTCAACAGATTAATTCATGTCAAAATAGACTTTGAAGTGTGGATATAAACATCTCACTTTTCGTTTTCCATTTATTGTAGTATTTTTAGGGTGAATTATTAGTGTTTGGGGTAAACTTCTGAATTTGGTTTGAAATGTATAGTAAAATGCCAAATTTACATAGTGGTTTTGATGGATATTTGAAAAATAGAACATTGGCTCTTAATGCGGATTTGATTCATTTTTCTTTTTTTTGGTTAAAGTTGTATCTCTTAGCTTAAGCTTTTTATTCTCACTGCTGTTGCAATTGAACGCAGTATACTGCAGAGGGTGAAGGTGTACGTTATTATTATTTATGTTGATGTATTATAGTTCATTTTTTACCGTTTGATGTTTAAAACTTTTAGCCTTTGCTATAGAATCAACATTTTTTTGTATGTCTGTGTGTTGGCTATAGATTCCAACTCCATAAATTCAAATATGATAAAACTTGTTCAAATTATTTCTTACCTGTCTGCGATGGTTTTAACATATGACCATAGAAAATTTAGGAAAAATTGCTTTTTAAACAACGTAACTTTAATTTTCAATATAAATATTTTATATATTCAGAATTAAAATTTTAGTGTGTCTGTGTGTTGGATATATATTCAAACACCTTATTACAGAATTACACCAAATTTTGGCAAACTGTTCCTTACATTATAGCGATGGTTTGGTGTTAATGAAGTACGAGGGTCAGCCACGGAATTTTACAAATAAGATACAGTCATTTGGAACTTGAGGAGTGACCTAGTGCATAATGTTGGTCTGGTCGATTACAACTTGAATATGTAAACCAAAGTTTCCTAACATATTCAAAACCTTGACTTACTGTTCAAAAAATTTTATTGACCCCTTCAATTACGATATTTTTATTAAATACAATTTTGTAATACCTCAAATCCTTGCTTTCACCCAAAAGGATACATAAAAGGTCAGCAACTAAAACTCTGAGTTGCAAAATGTTCACCATCATTAGTTTCAATGGCCATCTCAAATAAAAAAAACCAAAAAAATTTGTTAACGTTTTTGGGCTTTTGTTTTGTCATTCATTATTTATTTTGTATATAAAAAACATTTTCAATTGAAAACGTTTTGTTTTCTCTACCCCCTCACCATAATAAAGTCAAAGTTTAACTTGCTGTAATTGCCATATATACATATTTTTTTTGCGCTAAACTATGACATTAACGACTCTATAACGAGTGCTCGAATGTTTGGGTAAACTCCAACCAAAACTTTTAATGGAAATCGACCAACTTTCATTGAGGAAATGCATAGCGAATCAACGAATACGGCTAACTATTACTGCTCTTAGAGTCATAGCCAGTCGAACAGATGATGATGATGATGAGGGAGTCATGATGTTGTTGGTGGTGCTGCTGCTGGGGTTACTGGAAATCAGTTTAGGTGTGCCACCACCACCGCCGCCTTTTTAGTTGTACAAAATGGCCTCATGGAAAGTGAATTGAATGGGCGGCAAGTTAAGTGTGTAGGGAGTAGCACAGTAATATGGCTCAAAATAAAAAAAAAAACATCAAAAGAAAAGCGAGGGTGAACACTCAGAGAAAGTTGGAAGTCGATATTAAGCAAAACGATTGAAAATAAAAACCACGATAATAAGGATTTACAGAACGCTTTTAAATGCTCTTAAACACTAATTTTGAATTCAGTGTTTTTTTTAATTAAAATTTTTTTAATTCAATTTTGTTTAAAGTAAAGTGTGATCCATTGAGAACTGCAAGTGTAAATCCTTAATAATACACCTTAAATAGAAATGGATGTCGGAATTTTTATTATGAACTGCAAGAAAAAACTCTGACATTTTATTTTTATAAATGTTCTTATTTTTTTTAATGATTTTGAAACAAAAATTTGTTAAATTCAATTGGTGAGAATTTAATAAATTTATGATGAGCTTTGTAGCTTAATATATATATTTTGAAGTGTATTTAGTTTTAAATGCCTATTGTCATTGTCTAATTTGCAATTACGGTTAACAAATTCATACTCTCTCTTGATCTATTGTTAAATTTGTATAAAGCAAAGTGTGATTTATTTAGAGATTTGTTTTTAAATTTGAAATAAAACACTTAAAATAGTATAAAATGACGGAATCTTTTTATGACTTGAATAAATAAGCTCCGGCATTTAATTTTCATTCCAATGTTAGTCGCGGCTAAGCTGTAGGTATACTTTTCAGAAGGACCGATAAACGATCACTTGTGGTCGCATTACCAATGGCATCTTGCAAAATTTTGGATGTTACGTTGGCTACGAATCATGGGGATGGGATCTTTTATGAATTACAAACTATGCCAGATTTCACATAATCTTAACGAAAATATTTTGTTATTTTGAAGTTTATTTAAAGTATGAGGTGATTCATTTACAGCTTTGTATTTTGATTTTAAATAAAACTCTAAAAATGGTATTGGATTTCGGAATTTTTAAAATTAACGGAGACAACAATTTCTGACATTTACTTTTTAAAGGTAATTTCATTCAAAAGAAGTGGCAGAGACTAGGCCCAAAGTGGTCAATTCGGAAGGTCTGATGTTTGATCATTCTTTCCAGTATTTTCCTGGATTTCATGAATGATATAGATCTTGCGATCTTTTTAACCTAGATTATTGCTTAAAATTCGACATGTCTTTGCATATGAGAGGCTTAGATGCTAAGCACCGCCTTCAGCCAAACTCTCCGCGTCAACCGCAATATTTTTGCCACTACAGGCTGGATGTAGTATTTTCGGTCGCATATAATTCAATAACTTGCAGGGACACTAAAATTTGTGGCTAGCATTGGCATTAATGTGCACGAAAGTCGATTATCCTTACAATATGTTGTGAGAAGTCCACGATTTACATTGCACACAGAACGTTAACTTTCGTCATGCAGCTGATTATGTAGGAGACATTGTTGTGGTGCAAACTTGTTCAAGATGAATTGTCAAACAAAACTGAATACAAATTAGATGACAGCTTAAAACAAGTCACCCATTATGTGTCCAAAAAAACAAATGGAACAAAAAACCTATAAATGAATCACACATTAGTTGAATATAAAAGGAAAAATTTGAACTTTATTAAGTGTCGTTATTATTTCAGGTGAACATTAAAATTATCCATTGTTGTCATTAAATTGTTCTACTTTTGAATATCACAGCTTGCTTAGAAAAGTACAGTCGAACTTCACTATAACGTAGTCACTGGGGATCGCCGATTTCTACATTATAGAGAAGATTCGTAATAGAGAGGTAACAATGTGTGATAATAATTAGGAAATGCTATATTTTTCCAAAAAAAAAAACATCGTAATAAAGAGAAATTTGCTATAGACAATTTCGTTGTAACGAAGTTCGACTGTATTTGCTATTTTTTTTCCAACTAAACTTAATATTTTATAATTTTTTGGTATGTAATATTTGACGTGTGAATATTTTATGATTTGGTACTCTATAGATATCATCGATACCTTGATTTGTTTTCCAATTGCACAGGCAACTTTTCTCGGGTGTAAGGACACAAACAGCCATTGCAATTGATTAGGTTGATTTCTATTTTCACCGCAAGGTAAATATCATTTTGGGGGCTCTTAAATTAGTTAAAAATATAACCCTCGTAATCACAACATGATTACCATTATGTTTTAGCCAAACAGAATAACAATTGCGGTGAGTGGAAAGGGGGGATAAAGCATTGCCGCCATCATTGTAAAACTCGATTTATAACTTTTGCCACCTTCTACCAAAAATGCAACAGCATTCGTTATCGCCAAATACTATTCAGTTAGTGGTAGTGCAACACTCCTCGCCTAACATTTATTTATTTGTAACCATTTTTTTTCTGTAATTTTTTTTTTGGCAAAGGGGAGCGCTGCCTCTTGACAAGCGTGCGGGGAGAGTTTCGTCGCTGTGAAATTGTGTAAAGTTATTTGATATTTTTATCGTGATTTTAATGTAATTTATAACTGACCAAACAAAAGTACAACTTTGCCACCACCACCAGCACCACCACAACGTACCAGCGACGACGCAACGTACAAAAGAAGGCAGTCGCGGGCAGCTTAAAAGTTGCAATCCCGTTTAGACTTAACTAAACTGAACATATCTGTTAACTAAAATCTAGTTGTCCAATATAATGCCTCAGTACTATTAACAACCAAAGTTTTTCTTTACATTAATAGTATTTGTTTTCTCTTTGAGTTCAGTTGAACTAAACTGGACGGGAGGCAGGCAAGCCTGCCGGCCGGCCGGCTGTCGGTACTTGTATACCCTCAATTTTTTACACTTCATATCTGAAAAACCATTTTTTTGCCATCACGGCGGCGCAGCAACAATAAAAACCAGTTGATTAAGGTTTTGCCAAACTATTTTCCTACTACGACCAGATGAACAAAATTGCAATTTATATTTTGGAACTATGAAAAGCTGAAAATTCGCAGAAAAAATATCCATCAGATAAAAATCATGTTTATGGTATTTAAAACTAATATTTTGTAATTTAAAACCATGCATTAATTGATTAAAACAGACAGCATACTAAAATACGGACAAACACATAAAAGGCGGAAGGAGAGTCAGTCAGAGACTCAGCTTTAAGCATTTTTCCATACCATTGCCCCATTATCAGTCAATCATGCAGTGGCCATATGTCCCACTCACTCACATTTCGATTAGCTTTGTGTCATTTGCATGATAAATTGTATGTTGGTGTGTGTTTGTGTTTTTGGTTTTGTTATATTCATTTAACTAACCAACAAAATTCTTCTCGTAATTTCCTATCAGTGCGACAAATCATTTTCATTTTGTTTAAACTGTTGTGTTATTTAATTAATCATGGTTTTCTGTTGCTTTTAGCGCTAAAACGTATCTAGCCACACATCTCACATGTAGCTGCTGTTGCGGCTGCTGCTGTTACTGCTAAAACGCATTTTGACCAATTGTTGTAAATTTGCCACTAGTGGCGCTGCGACATGAACGAACGCTGCCGAAACTAAACATTACATTTTTCGCCATTGGTTTTTATTTCTTAATTGTGGCAATTTGTTAGTTGTTGCTGAGAGTCGACGAAAATTGCCGATATTTTCAAATAAATGCGTAACAATTTTACATAAAATATTTTGTTATTTTTTTTTTTTTTTGCTGATTTTGAACAGAAAATCACGGCGGAGTTTAATGAACATTACGCAAATTTCCGCTAACATATTTTGATAAATGTTTTACATGAAATTTTGAAAAGTGGTGTGAATTTGATGGAAATACAACTTAACGAAACGTTTACTTTGTGCACAATTATTCAATTAATGAGGATTTTATATGAACTGATAAGTGTTGAATGTTGGCTTGATGTTTAATTAACGAGTATTAAATTTCAAAGAATGTTACTAACTCAGTGGTAGTCGAACAAAAAGACAAGACCGGGCTCTACAGCTTTACCCCAATTCGGACACGAGGAATCGAAAATTTCCGAAAATTGTATGCAAAACAAAACCGTCTTGTATTGTATGGGAGGGGCGTGACCGAATTAAATTTGGCATGCATAGGTAAACGGCGATCGTCGACGATTTTAATAAAATTCCAATTTTTTCGTAACTCGTTGCCAACTTAACTTTTTGCACAAAAATTTATGAAACCATCCCACTGTGCGCCGTGGCTGATCGATGCAACTATTGATTTAAATATCAACGTTCTTTTGGTTCATCATCCCTGAGTCGGAATTTGAGAGGCCTTCCTCATAAAATTCATGCAGTAGTCCTTTTTTGTCAACAATTTTTCAAGAAAGGAATGCAGAACGCATGATTTTTCATCAGATTTAGGTATTATATGGACAGACCTGCCAAAGGCATTTTAAAAGAATGCAGGGGGGTTTTAGACACAACCCCTTTTGCTTCCAAATAACAGGGGTATTGCATGCCTTATAAATGGAAGAGTCTTCCATATCGCAAGTCTTCCAATTGGAAAGAATTGCTTATTTCCGTGGAAGGTGTTCATGTGTTTTTTTTAACAGAGTATCATTACTTTCAACCACACAATTCGAATGCATCTTCATAGTCTAGACATAAGCATTGCTGACTAACATTTACGAGGATAGAGAGAAATATATAGAAGTGAGAAATATCTAGAAATAACCAGTGCGCTCTCATAAAAACTGAATAATTGGAGGGTGCACTGTATAGTTTTAGGTTTATTTGCAAGTCATTCTTTTTTCATGTATATGCAGACCTTCCATAATGCCTTCTTATCAAAAGATTCCATAATTCTTTCTAGTAGAAATCTTCCATGAAGACTTCCTATAGAAAGCTTCCATAAGGTCTTTTTATGGAAACCGGCGACGGAAGGCCTTCTTTTCCAAAGTCACGTATTGTAAAAAGGAAAAGAAAAAAGTAGATCAAGGAAGGCATACCGGATCCAAAAGAAGCCCATCAACAGATAAAAGAAGGCCTTTCTTCTCATGATTTCCCCCATTGAGATGTAATTATCTCTATACTGACATCACTATACTGACAACTTTTTTTAAGTAATTCACACGAACACTTTTGTCATGGCTTCTTTTTACGTGCATATTCTAGGCTTTACAAAATATAAGGAGAATTCTCCGTGGTATGATAAATAAAAAGCACATCCGTTGTGTCCAGGTGTCCACGTAACTAGAACTCTATTATTCCTATATATCTCTTTAAGAGATTTACAGTAGTCACTCACTACTATTGATTTGATGCTACAAGACTTCAACGAGTTTACCGCTGCTAGACTGCCCGTGAACAGAAGAATATCCTCCTGTGATACTTCCTTAAGTTGATCACGTCAGCGGCACGTTTAATAGCAAGTATTTCCGCTTGGAAAATGCTGCAGAAGTCTGGAATCCTTAATATTATACATAGCCCTTGATAAGGGGAGTAGATACCATAGCCGACGTTGTCATCCCGTTTGGACCCATAAGTAAAGATGTTTTTTGGTCCATAGATAGCGTTCTCGTTCTCTGTCCACTACTTTCTTGATTGCGTTCCAGTTTCATAGAGTATGTTCGATTTCCGTGCACTAAGCACGTATTCAGTTTCAAGTGAGATATTGATATGGTTCAGAATCCTTGAGTGTCCGATGGAGACATCCCAATGTTCTATCTCATTTTGTCGAATAGTTGATGTGAGAGCGGTACATTTGCAGCTCAGATCGGATGGTAGTATTGAAGTATTGGCTTCATTAAAGCATTTTAAATGCAAAGTGTTAACTTAGATTTGAGTCCCCAGGTTTTTCCAATAGCTTTTCATGTCCAAGATGAGCTGCAGGTAGTTCGCTATTTGGAAGAAGCTTAGTTATTTTGTCTTATTTTATTTTATTTTATTTTATTTTATTTTATTTTATTTTATTTTATTTTATTTTATTTTATTTTATTTTATTTTATTTTATTTTATTTTATTTTATTTTATTTTATTTTATTTTATTTTATTTTATTTTATTTTATTTTATTTTATATTATTTTATTTTATTTTATTTTATTTTTTTTATTTTATTTTATTTTATTGTTAAAAATAACTTATGTTAATAAATGTTATTAATATTGTTTAATATTATTATATTCTTATGTGATTCCAGTTAAATATTTACGTATAAATTGTTTACATGTCTATTGTCATTAAAAATAAATGACAATCACTTCAATGTATTGTGATAAATTTTCCCATCAACATTGTAATCACGAACGGCTTAAGTTAGCAGCTTGTCCCTTGACAAGCAGAACTTTGTTAACCAGTACAAAGTATAGTGCTAATTTTTCCTCCATCATTGACTGCCATTTTCCAGACCTGTTGTTTAGCTTTCGAGATCACGAAACCTTCCGACCTTACACAATACGTTTTTTCTTTTTTCTATAAAATATGCACTTTGCTTACTTAACTAATTTAAATGATATATCTGTAGATGATTTATTGTGACATGCCAACCATTATAACCAACATTTAGTTATTTACATATATAGATATATAAATTTTACTATTTTTTTTTCGTATATATATATTGTGATTTAAATTTATTGCCACTATAATATTTAATGTGTTCATTAGATGATTACAGCGAGATATCGAAATGTTAAATGACTTTAATTTTCCAGCAATATAAATGCAAATCAACGTAGTTAGTTGTGAGAACAAAACATTTTCGGACTGAATTAATATAAGATTATAATAAGTCAGCGTTCAAACGTTAATAAACTCCTTAGCCCTGATATTTAAGAAGAAAAAAAAGTTCAACAACAAATATTCAATGGCATTTCAATGAAAATAAGAATAAGCCAGAAATACAAAAACAAAACAAGAATAGCTTCAAAGCAACAAACACTGCGGGTAGTAACTGAATGCATATCAAGAAAAGCATGACTTGTTTTAATTATAACAAACAACAACAACACAATTCTAACATATATTTAAGATTATTATATCATATGTAGAATAATGTTATAACGACGACGTATACGTTACAGAATTGAAAATTAGCTACTTGGGGGGTGAGACCGGCAAATGAAAGGACGGACATAGACGTTATTGTTTATATTTGTCTTAAATACTTGCTACATTGCTGTAGACGCCTTCTGCCGACTGGCTGTGTTCTCGGCCAACACATTCGAGTCACACTCCACTTTGACGGTCTAGTCAGCTAGTCATACATAGTGTGGGCCAGTTAGAGTTACTGTGAATGAACAACTTTAGCATTATAGTTTGCCCTGCACTTTTGCATTCTTAGTAAATATTATTGTAGTTTTTGATGTTAGTACAAGCATTGAATAATATTTCAAATATGAACTGAGATTATATGAATGCTTCATTTGCCAAATAGATTATCTCCATAAAACATACAACTGATAGTGTTTTAAAAACTCATGTAAATTATAATGTCTCATAATTGATGTAAATAATTTGTGAAGTAAGAAATATAAAAAATAATTTGCTAGAGTTAATCGTTTTGGCTTTTGAGCCATTCATAGAAGAACACTACTTTATTAGTATCTTAATTTCAAAATTGTTAAATTTCTTATCAATTTTTAAGATCCAATAATTTATTGTTATAACACACAGTATTGTAGTTAGTGTATAGCACAGTACAACATTTCAATGAGCTGGATTTGGGACCCAATTCTGGAAACTGCAAGTGAAAGTAGCCCTAAAAAGAAGAAGTTCTGCATCATTCGTTTTGTCAAGTTACATGTGATAACACAGTGCAACACATAAATTGGTGCCGCTTTCGTACCCAGCTATTTTTGAAGTATATATCGATACTAAAAAAAATCCCCAAAGGATTTGGGCCCATTACATCGAAACATTTTTTTTATGGATACTTCAATATTTTCACCCCAATATGATTTTTTGACCATTTTTAGGGATTCCATATTTCATTAACTGTTCGGAATTTTTTCTTGTCGTCTTCATGAAAAAATATTCTTTTTTCCCATATTTTTGCAATTTTTATGCACTGGATGCAATTTTTTTGGGTCGGTCTATTAGAGACTTTTTTGGCTCTGGTTTAGATCTACAACTTTGCCGAAGACGAAAAGAAAAATTTTCGAACGGTTAATGAAATATGGACTCCGTAAAAATGATAAAAAAAATCGTGTTGGGGTGAAAATATTGGAGTACCCATAAAAAATGTTTCGATGTAATGGGGCCATATCCTTTGGGGATTTTTTTAGTCTCGGTATATACTTCAAAAATATCTGGGTACGAAGGCGGCACCAGACGATGACCTTAGAAATGTTGCACTGTGTAATTATTTAATATCGATTTGTAGTTAGTAAGTATCTTAAAGGGGAATTTGTCACGTTTTGTTTTACAGAACTCGAGAACCACTAGCCCGATTTAGCTGAAACATATTTAAAAAAAATTAAAAATTACAATTCCTTAAATCTGTTCATATAACGTTTCCCTACATAAGCAACAGTTTCACTTTTCCATTCATCAAATGATTTTGAACTGGATTTATTTTGTTGCGGTTACAATAAATCTGGCGTATGATTTGCGTGGAATATTACTTATAATAATCATACGCCACCATATAGTATTTATGTTATGTCAAACAAAAGAGCCAAAAACGTGACAAATTCCCCTATACGATACTTACAAACTTCAAATCGATATTAAATTATTATGTCATGTAACTAAACAAAACGAATGATGCAGAACTTCTTCTTTTTGGAGCTACTTTCACGTGCAGTTCCCAGAATTGAGTCCTAAAATCATATGTTGTACTGTATTATAGTGGCAAATAAATGATGTCAAAAATTTGCGATGTAAGAAATTGAAAAAAATATTTAAAGGAGTTAATCGATTTGGCTTTTGAGCCATTCATATAAGAACTCTACTTTATTAGTATCTTATTTCAAAAGTTTTTCAATTTCTTATCAAATATTAAGATCAAACAATTTATTGTTATAACACACAGTAATGTTGCTAGTGTATAGTAAAAACTTGCCTATGAGGTAACTGAATCTACACTACTCAGAGAGAGAGAAAGAGTGAGAGGTAACCTAAGCACCTGCCATGACTGACCTTCTTCGAGTGCTGTGAAAAAGCGTTTTTATTAGCCGCAAAATGATCAAATAAACTGTGAACAACAAGCATTGAATCGAATATCGAATATCACCCATGTTATTGCATTGCGTTGTATGGTGGTCTTATGCGTATATTGTCTATTGTTAAACAACAACAAAAACAAAAAATCAACAAGCGCAAACTGTCAATATATAGCGAATATGACATCTTTTGTTAATACATCTTAATTTGTTGAGAAAAACTCTACATCTGACTGATAGATGATGCCCGACTGATGACCAGCATATTGAGCAACTTACTGTCACCAAGAGGGGCAGCGCGCGCACAAGTAATGATTCCTCAGCTTCACATTCTTAACACATAATTTATTAACAATTTAAATTGTTTAACTGCTTTCGGTTGTGTCTTCCATATGTTTATGTTTACTTTGACATATGTTGTAAATATTTAAGTTAAATAATATAAATATGAAATCGAATTTTTCCCTTGTTTTACATTTTTTTTTCTCCTCCTCTTAATTTGTTTTAATTTCTCGTACATTGCTCGTTGTCGTCTGGTTTGGTGTGAAATGCTAACAAAGTTTGGCCTTTCGTGTTGTATTCTATATAACATTAATAAACAAACAATAATCGTGTTGGGTTATTTACCCACAAATTGCAAATAAAAAAACCAAGTAATGTTAATGTTTAACCAACGTGATTTTTGACTAATTTTTTTAAGAGTCAACATTAACCAAAGATGTTAACACCTTTTAATAGATATTAACAGATAAATTCAAATAATTGCAAATTAACAAATTAATAAAGAGAACACATAGTATAAGGTCATGCAGGTGAAGTATAAATATGTAGTGGTTGTAATGCTTACCAGCTGTATGCTATGGTATTTCGTCAACTATTGGCCCTGCATTTAATGTCTTTATTAATCGCATTGCACATTATATTACTAACGTTAATTAATTTACAAATTGCCATCGTCTAATGTCTACTATTGTCCATAATAGATATCTAATTAATCCAGATAAAAACAAAACTAAAAAAATATTTATAACAACTGCCACCATAGCTTATAAGATAGTTAACTGAATACATGCCAGACAAAATACTGCACCCATTTCTTGTTGGTTGGTATACTTTGTTTTTTGTGTGTCTACAGATTGTTGTTGGTTGCTGCCATCACTGAGCCTCTAGACCATTAGCTGAAACACCTCCTCCTGTGTTGGCATCTCTTGCCAAAGCAAAAGTAGTTATTAACCTAAACACGTTGGCTTTGTAACATGCTAAATTACAACATTATTTAGTCTAAATACTATGTATATAATTTTGGTAGAGAGTAATGGAGAGAGAGAGACGAGGCAAAGTAATACGATGTGACTTTAGTTAGGCTATGCAAGAGGGATTTACTACGAACATGTGGGTATTATTTGAGAAAATGCCAATAAGAGGATGTAGGAAGATATAAAACAATAATGTGTTAACAATATATAGTTTAAATATATTCGAATTTGAATAGTAATTAATTTAAAAAAAAAAAACTAAGTAGAATATTCAGGGTGGACCAAAAGTCTTTTTACTTTTTAACTGATGACAAAAGGAAACGACAATAATAAGATATGACACTGTTTGTTGATGACAAAAGTACACAGATAGAGATTTTATTTATTTAAACATTACATCTCCATATGAGGGTTCTTAATCATTTTGACACTACCGCAACTTGGAGTGTGTTTTATGAAATGTTTTGTATATTCTCCCGAGACTGGGTTGTACTTTTAAGGTATCCACAAAAACTCCTTTATTGATAAGTCTGGGCACCGAAATATGCAAATAATGTCAACTCTTTTGGATATCGCTTCTCTTTGCAAAAATTTCGCAAATTGCACCCAATGAGTCGCCGGAGGTGTGACATGTTGCCCCGTCTTGCCAAAACCACTGTAGCGCTGAAGCAAAAAAGTTGTGTAGCATGGGAATACACAGCTCACTACAAGGGTTTCTATTTTTATTTCGGATCCAGCAATTAAAAAAAAAACAATTACTTATCTTTGGAAATGGTTTTTTAAAATATTCTCCGACAAGATCAATACACTTGAGAGTCTGCGCTCATACCAATTTTCGAAGAAGTTTTTCCACTCTAATTAAAAAATCTGCAAAACATTGGTCCGGCCGTGGCATGGTGGTTAGAACACGCGACTACCATGCGGGAGATCTCAGGTTCAACTCCTGGCTCCAGTCATCTAAAAAATGAAAAAAAAAAAATAATTTTTTCTGATTGCCGGTCCCCTCGATGTTGTCGTCAGCAACTGTGCAGTATGAGTGTCGAGTCAATCAACAAGTAGGTGCCGTTAGTTGTGAATCTAAAAATAGAAAGCGCGTTAATTCACAACAACGCGAGAAGCTATCCCATACCTCATTCATGGGGTGTAGAGAAAATTAAGCTTTTTTTAAACATTGGTATGTAAAGCTTCAACAGTTGCTTATGGCATCGAAAAACGTTGACAACGCACTTTTTTCTTGTAGAAACTAAACTTATGTTGGATTTGGCTCATCCTAAGACCCCTTACTGACGGTTTCTGTTTTGTTTCGGGCTCATATGCATATATCCATAATTTGTCAGCTGTGACAATGTTATGCACTTAATTTGAGATATCGCGGTTGCATTTTTGTCAGTATTTCTTTGCTCCAATTGAGACGAGTCTCTTTTTTTGAACATTTGTAAATTTATATGGGATCTAACGAAATCTTTTTCACGGCCAAATGAACATAGAATATCTTATTGATGCTTGGAATGGCAATGCCCAAGAAAGCCTCAATCGCACGGTATAGCACACATGTCGATCGTGCTTTATCAGTTCATGCACATCATCGATGGTGTCCGGCAAAACGACCAAAGTTAGACGACCTTCACGAAATTCATATTGGAGGGAATGGCGTCCGATACTGAACAAGTAGTACCAGCGATTTACAGTGGTTTTTGATGGTTCTTCATCAACAAGAGTCGACTCAAGTTGATTGGGGCACTCTTGTCCCGATATTCCGCGCCAAAAATCATAAAAATTATCGAAATAAATTTTTCAACACACTGTAAATTGCAAAAATTGTGCTCGTAAGTGCAAACGTCCTATATGTTTGGCATGGGTGGCATCAAAAATTCAACTTTGTATTTTTGGTAATCCTCGAGCGGAATATTGCCCCAAAGAGTTCAAAGGTCAAATCGATATATGAAAATGATTGTGTCTGTGTTTGTTTGCATTTTTTAGTACAGTATAAACTTGAAACCGTATTGACCGATATTTATGAAATTCTCACAGAATATAGATGAGATGTCGGTGGTGAAATTTTTCATATATCTAGTGGGCGTGGCCCCTTAATTTGCACAGCATTTTTGAAGCCGCAATTACTGGAGTACTGTTTCTCCAATCGCCTTGGCAAATTGCGTGTATGCATTTGGTAGCAAAGTTCGTGATCCAATAATAAAATAAGCGGGTTTGGATTAGTGGGCGTGGTATAAAACTTCAATGTTAAAAAGGCTGTTCTTCATGAACTATAAGTGGTATAAAGCTGATATTTCTTATGTGTTGTTGGTACAGTATAAATTACAGCCAAGGTGGAAGTGGGCTGTGCCATGGCCCATTAAAAAGATACCATTATAACAGCCATAATAATAATAATCATCCTGAAAATTTCACAGTTTAGTAGAGAAAATCATTTTAACACCTCAAAACAATACCGTCATTGTAACTAAAAAAACTAATGATACATTTCGATTCCTCGTATCCGTAATGGGGTAAAACAGTCAAGTCCGGTCTTGTCTTTTTTTCGACTACCACAGTGTAATGAATCACCCTTCAAACAAAATAAGCCTCAACAATTTATTATTTATTTTATTATGTAATTACACCTTAATATTTTAAGGTTCTTTTTTTATAATTTGGCTTTTTCTTTATCTCCTTTGGGCATTATTTCACTTTTCTTCTTGGGAGTTATTTTATTTGATATTGGGGGTTATTACATGGGGATAATTTTATTTTTTGGTGTGGGGTATATTTTATTGGGGTTTTGCTAATATGGACCAAAATATTTTAAAATGCAATAGAAAATATTAATTTTTTGTAAATGTGAGTAATTTTTTTTCCTTTTTATAGATTTTTACTTTTGTTGATATAAAGGTGTCTTTCTTATTATAAACTAAAGTTTTGGATAAATCGTTGTTTTTGTATTTATTCGGTCTGTTATTAGAACATTGATTTGGAATTTGTTTCAAGCTCAAGACCAGTGTTTTTGGATAAATATAAATTTGGAAATCTTTTTAAGAACATCATATGTCTATGTGTTTGGCATAGGGTCCCCATTTATTAATATGTTGGCTCTTAAACGCTGCACAGCTTGTTTTCTTTCTATTAGTTACGCTTTATAAAATAGTATAAATTATGAACTATAGGGGGCACACCAGTATTATATATGAGAAAAGATTGTCAGTTTCACCGTCCCGCTTGGTTTTCTATATATTTTCGAATAATAATGTACATTTAAACATTGTGTTAAAAAAGAAATTAATGTTAAAGAAACATTACCATTTTCTCCTTCATTCCGCTGTTTTACAAAATCACAACCAAACTGTCTTACTTTTGTCACGTTGATTCGATAAAGCCACAGTCAGACCGCCACAAGAGACAGTAATTACATGAAGAAAAGTAATGTAATTTATAAAATTAAAAAAAACAACAAAAGAAAACAAAAACACTTTAATGAATGCGTTATTAATGTCTTCAACACACCGAATGGCACAATGCCACAAGCTTTACGTTCTCACATTTAGCTTGTCTGAATTGTTTAGGGGTCCGTTGTATGTACTTCTTTCTTTTTCACTTATTAAGCTAATAAATTGTTTTGGGGACCAACACCAAATAATATTTACCATTGTCGTGCCATAAACGTGGTAACGACAAACAAAACATTGTTTTATGGGGTTTTTGAACTTTCAACCGTAAACCTTTTTTTTCGTTTTGTTTTTTTTTTTGCTCTCGTATACAACTTGCAAAATGCCACACACAAAATGTGGAGTGATCAATATTTTTGTAGCAGCAGCAACCGAAAAAAAGACTCCTTAATTACTTTGCCAAAGCTCTAACAAGTAACCACACGCGAAAAAGGGCAGCTGTCAATATGTGTAGACGACAAACAACAACAGCGGCGGTAGCTGCAGCAGCAACAACAACCCCACTGGTAATTTGAATTTTGTTAGCGAAAATCGTGTCAAGTCAGTTTTGGAAAAGGTTAACACGTGTTTTTATAGCAAAGCTACACAAGTTCTCAAAAATCACCTTACCAGCCAGCCGACCAACAAACAAATCTAAACTACTGCCAAACTTTAAGGTCTGCTTGATGTAAAAAAAAAAAACACAATTACTGTTAAAAGTACTTGATAGAATGATAGAAACACTTGTTAGTTTGTCTGAGGCAATAGTGCAAACAACCAGAAAGAAAAAAACACGATAAAATGCTAAAGTCTGTGCATTCTGTACATGATTCACTGACAGAATTACTTAAACATGTTACATTTTAAATGATGCAAATGCTTAAAGTTTGCAGGTCGTTATTCTCGTTAGCGCAGCATTAATGCTACAGGTGTGGGCGATCAAATAGTAGCGGAATGGGAGATTAGACTTTAGTCAATCACTGCTTGAAAAGGCAAAAAAGTTTATTAGATCCAACTAACTAATCTAATCTAAAAAAAATTTTAAGATCCGGTATCCTTTTACACAAAAATCTTGCACTTATAGAAATGCTTATGAGAAACTGCTGCGGATTGGTCTGTTATATGTCTACCAGAAACCACAATTTCTTTGCGGAAACTTATTACAAGGGCAAGGAATCTTATGCAAATGCATATTTTTTTCTGGACATCCTGAAATAGAAACGGTTAAGTTATCTATACGAATCATGAAATTTCCTTAAAAATGGCATTCATACGTTTTTGTATGTTTTGCAAAAATACGTGTTTTTGCATATTTATGTGCATATTGCAGAAAATTTTATAATAATTTCATACTTTTGTTCAATATATTTGCTTTTTTGACTAACAACCACGTTTTTGATTAACAACCACTTCACTTTAAAACGCCTTTAACATTTTGCGGGACAAATAACTCTTATGAATCTTGTCAATAGTTTATCTTGCTAGATTTTTACTTCTTATCGAAATGCTTAATAGAAACTGCTGCGGACTAGTCTGGTATCTATCCCTCAGAAACCGCAGTTTCTTTGCGGAAACTTATTACTAGGGTAAGGAGTCTTATGCAAATGCATATTTTTTCTGGACATCCTAAAATAGAAACGATTAAGTTATATATACCAGTTATGCCTGTACCAAGCATTGAATCGTTTTTGCATATATTGCATATTTCACAAAAAATCCACGATTTTGCATAATTATGTGCATATTGCAGCAAATTTTACAATAAGTGCATGTTTTTGTTGCATATATTTGCTTTTTTTTATTAAAAACCACTTTTTTTGATTAACAATTACTTCATCTTTGAATAAAAGTTGCTTTATTATTTCATACACAATATTCAACTGAATTACAAAAAAAAAAGTATTACATAATTTTTATACTGATATCGAGGGGATATAGGAAGCAATTTTTATTGTGGGTATTTAATATGAAAAGAAGATATGCGCGACAAAGAACCTTTGCTCAAAGTCGAAGAAATAGACAAAACCATTCAACAACTGCCCGACTCGGTGCTGATTTCGACAAATATAAATTCTTCTTTTTCTAGCCGATGCAGAGCCTACATTATAAAGGACTTGTTTATTGAACTGAAGTTTATCAACGAAGTCATTTCATTGAACTGAATTCTCTGATATCAAATGAAAAATATGTCTTTTGAAAAACGCCTTCGGGTGTACAGATTTTGAATGAAAGATTTCCTGGTATTTCGCTTCCCCTAGAGCCAATTATAACAAGATTGAAAACGATTTGTTTAATTGCATATTTTAAATAATTTTGTAATTGCATATTTTTTAATTATTTTTAATTGCATATGGTAAATAATTTTTTAATTGCATATTTTAAATAGTTTTGTAATTGCATATTTTTTAATTATTTTAAATAATTTTTTTAGTTGCATATTTTAAATAATTTTTTAATTTCATATTTTGAATAATATTTTAATTGCACATTTGAAAACATTTTTTAATTGCGTATTTTAAATAATTTTTTAGTTGCATATCTTAAATAGGTTTTTTTAGTTGCATATTTTAAATACTTTTTTATTTGCATATTTGAAATAAATTTTTAATTGCATATTTTAAATAATTTTTTTATTGTTTATTTAAAATAATTTTTTAATTTTTTTTAATTGCATCGTTTAAGTAATTTTTTAATAGCTTATTTTAAATAATTTTTTAATTGCATATTTTAAATATTTTTTTTAATTAAAATTTATAATTTTTTAATATCATATTTTAAATAATTTTGTAATGCATATTTTAAAAAAAATTTTAATTGCATCTTTTAAATAATTATTTAATTAAAAATTGTTCTATTGCATATTTTAAATAATTTAAATGCATATTTAAAAAAATTTTAATTGAATATTTTAAATCATTTTTAAATGCATATTTAAAAAAATTTTAATTCCATATTTACAAAAAATCTTTAATTGCATATTTTAAATAATTTATTAAGTGCATATGCGGATATTTTCGAATTTTAGTGCATAAAATTCCTTGCCCTACATTTTACCTTATTACTGGTTGAAATCTGAGAGATGTTACTGCAGCCTTGTCCATTTAAGTCAGCAAATTGAGAACAAAACAAATTTATCCTCATTTCAATACTGTGCTTTTAGTGTATACTTTTAAATTCCCTCAATTTTCGTTTTAATTGAATGAATTTTTTTTATACCACTTAAGTGATCATGTTGTCATATAGTGATAGTGATAAACTTGTCGTCAAATCAACCTAACATGCACTATGGTTATATTTTCCATTAACAAATTTCTATCAAATCAATTATACATCAGCCCTAACCTGCGCAATAGTGGAAATGTTTTTAAGTACATTTGATATATAATTAGATTTTATTCTAAGTGCAGCCTATTATTCTGCCCACAATTGTTTACATGATGTTGTGCATATACTTTACGTTTTCTCTTTCAAGTGGTTTATTTTTTTTCTAGTATAGTTTATTTTTTCTTTTGTATATTGTTATCATTATTGTCGTTAGCTTTTCTAACATTCATGCCGTTGTAGTTTTGTTCTTTTTTCTCCCTCTCTCTGTGTCTCTCTTTTTCTCACTGTTTAGCCAGTCACGTTTTGTGGTGGCAAAATCTGAAAATGCAAACAGTTCAGTGTGTAAAGTTTTAGTTAGTTTATGAATTTACTAACAAACACTTACGATACTACTACAAAAAGCATTGTGTTAGGTTATGGTTTGAGGGTTAGTCAATAGTGTAAATTCACTAACTACGACGTCGTTTTATTTTTTTTGCCTGCTGCTGTTCAGTTATTTTGATTGAAACTATTTTTGAAAAAATAACAATAACATTTCTAAAGGGGCATGTACTGAAGTAGCACGCCCTATTAGGTTATTTTCCATAGGAAAAAACAGAGTAATTACACGTTATTATTGCAATGCAAAGATATTGCGGTACAATGTTGAACTAGTTTGTTGCAATGTTGCCACAAGAGAATAACATTTTAATTAAATGCATTATTTGTTGATTGTTAATAGGGCACGATTTTCTATTTTCACAAATATTTGTGAACAGGTGGAGATTATATAAACAAAGTTAAATGGTTTGTTACACTTATTTCTTTGTACTTTGCGAAGTAATAAATCTTGTGATATGTTACAATGATGATTAGATTGACAAATGAACTTTAATACAATCTCTTTAAAATTAGCTATGATTTAAGTAAATATCGTAAATCTCTGGATGTGTTTTATAAAAATAATAGTGTTACTCTTTAGATTCTAAATAGCCTCGCGAGTCAATAATCGTTTTCTTACACAGACATCATCGGCAATTCACACATAAACTCGAAAGTTTTGCTATACATCCTATAAAATTCAATTATATCTTATAAACCTAAAATTCGCATAACTTCCCTGGTCTAAGAATTACTTATGCCATCTGTTCTTCACGTCTTCCTTAAATTTATTTACTATTTTCTCAGAACCTTTTTTTTGCTAGATCTCTTACCAATTACCACAATTAAAAACCCATATACGATATAAAATTCCAAAATAATCGATTTTCTATGCAATGTATGTATGTTTTATGCATTAAAACCGAAAATTCTATTAAAATTCAATAGATCTCCGCTTGACGTAATATCTCTAACACCGATCTATTAGCTGATAACGTATGCCAGCGCACGTGTGTATGTACCCGCAAGTATTAGACAAATTATAGGTATATAAAACAATTAATAGACCATTAAATGAACAGTTAATGCCAATTAACATAGAGTGCAAAGAAATAAAAAAAACTACATGAAAAAGTGCACGTCGTCGTCTAGTATATATACAATTTAATGAATTAATCAATATTTGAAGCGGGAGTCAATGATGAACCAATCATTAGATTCCCAAAGCTTCACACAACTCCCACCACACGCTACATGTAGCAGTGGTCAGTGGAGGGGGAAGCGATTTCTCTCTCTCTCTCCCTCTGCCCCCTACTTTTGAGGCTACAATTTCCAAAAACATTAAATATTTAATTAGCTATAATTTGTATTGGTATTGTTTAAAAACAAATTTGTTGAAACTAAACGCCACAGTCGAGAGTGATTAATATAGGGTTAGGTCAGTTTTTAATCATTCAACACTTGAATTGCCCCCCTGCGCCATAGCCCTCTTATTTCTTATTTCGTCTCATCTCTGGTACGGACGACGGAACCCGTAACGAAATGTGATAATAAAAATTTTATTTCTAATGTGTTGTTGTTGTCGTTCGTTATTCGATTCCTGTGTGTTTTTGTTATAATTTTGTTTTAATTTTTTCCCCCCATTTAATATTACTAAGTTTTGTTTACTTTGTTTTCGTTCTTCTGGTCTGGTTTAGCTTTGCCTTTGTTATATAACTTTTAGAAAATCAACAGCAACGATGTCAGTCAAGAGGAAAAGGAACTGGGAACGGAAAAAATATATACTGCATTTAGTCATTGATAAACAAAATTTATCACAACAATACTCAGAGCGATTTCGCAAATTTTGGAATTTTTGAGAATTAGGATTACATTTTGTAAAACACGGTCAGGCGTTAACGGTGATTTTCAGATCGCATATATTTCGGTATAAGTTGTCTAAATAGTGATAATATTAGTAGAAACAAATTACTAATATGAAGTATTCTAATATATGGAAAACTGAAAATGTTTGATCGTCTTTTGAGCATCTTCCAATTTAGTTTGAATGCTCCTTTCCTTTTTCTTCTCTTTAGTAAGTATGTTAAAAACGAAGGCAAGTGGAAGGTGTTTGACTGCTATAAATCACATTCATGCGCTCTGATCTTAGTCTGGGTTACAGGGATAGCAGCGAGGAAGGTGTTCGGTTTTACTTTCATGTCCTTCTTTTCTCAAATGTATGCAAGCTTTCCTATTGCATGCGATGATGAAAGGCCTTGCGTCCCAAAATGATAGGAGTCGGGTAAGGCCTGCCGGATCCAAACGAAGCCCTTGTAATAGAAGTGCTTTGTAATCATGATTTCCGCCACTGCGTATGCATAGCGAAGCAATTCCGAGCCCATTACCATTAAATTTATTAAAAATAATTCTGCCACACAGTTTTATGACAGTAAATTAAAATATGTTTTCAAATCGATTTTGATTTTTATTTCGTTAACTATTTGTGTTCTTACTTTTACTCTTGTGTGTATTTATATGTTATTGTTAGGGCAAAGAATCTTATTAAAATGCATATTTTTTCTGGACATCATAAATTAGAAACGTTTTATTTATCTTTACGAATCATAATTTTTTTTTTTAAAATTGCATTCAATCGTTTTTGCATATTTTGGACATTTTATTGAATTCATCTTATTCCATAGATTTAAAATTGTTATTAATTTTATTTGTACATATCTATATATATATAAATATAAGTTGCATTTTGTTAGAAATTAATGTTCTCTGGAATGCGTGAACCGATTTTGTTTCTGCAAACTTCATATGAAAGGTGACGTTAATACCTAGGTTTTTATGTATAAACGGTCTTTGTATGTGCATTGGTTCTTGAGTTATAGCGAACACTGCATTCATTTCGAAACATGTATGTGTGTGTGTGTGAGGATGTGTGTATTGTTGTAACGTATGGGCTCGAAAACGGCTGGACAGATTTTGATGAAATTTTCAGGGAATCTTCCGAATAACCTTGCAAGTAACATAGGCTAAACATTGTTTGAATTTTTCCACATTTAGGGGGTGAAAATAGCAAAAGGGATAAAAACTCCCCTTTCCTATATATATATGTTTGTATGTTTGCAACGTATGGACTCGAAAACGGCTGTGCCGATTTTGATGAAATTTTCAGAGCATCTTCAGAATAACCCCGCGGATAACATAGGCAATACATTGTTTGGAGTTTTCCACATTTAGGGAATATAAATTGGCAATTCGTTGCTATTCCATTTTACTCAAACTATTCATTTAATTTATATACTTAGCTATTGTAAATCACATCTTCGGGGATCTATGAAATAAACGGCTTTTCTAATAGACCGATTGATACGAAAATTTTACCAAGTGCTACTGTTGACCTGTTAGTCCCTGGTAGTCCCTGGCTATATTTGGTTGTGATTGGATAAAGGGGCGGGGCACCGCCCATACAACTTGAAAATTAAAAGGGCTATATCTCATGAACTATCAGAGGTATGAATATGAGATTTGTTACATATGTTGTTGTTGCAGTATGAATTACAGTAAATGTGGAAATGGGTTGTTCCACACCCTTTTTAAAACAAACGGTTAAAACTGTCAAAATTCCACAGTATATTTTTTTATTCGCAAAAATCGTAACCAAAATCGGAATCTACGATGAATTTAAAGAAAATTTCACCAAAAAACTTTGTGTCTAAAATCAATTCCTAGCTCGCGTTGGAAAGCATGAAGATTTCAAATAAAGATTTTTTTTGTTTTTAAATGAGCACAAACCGAAAACTTCAGATATATATTTTCTGAACCTTCTGCGTAAAACTGACTTCCCTACAAACTAAATAAGGTATTACAGAAGGCCTCTGAGAGTTGGCATACAGAAATTAAGTTTTTAAAAATCATTTTTCAGAATATTGGGCGGGATCCCAATAAAAAAATCAGAAATATAATATTCTTTTCGACTTGGTCTCCAAACATCGGAATGGTAGGTAAAAATTAGAGCCGGGCCCATTGGTCTGAAGTAACTGAATAATTGCTCATTGCTAAAAAAATATCTCTACCTGAGGGTGCATATAATGAAGTGAAGTTGAGGTGCAGCTAATAGTAGCCATCGACGCTGTAGACGTTAGTGTGACAGGGGACTCGAATTTATCGAACCGACGTCTTTCTTAGCAACTCAGTCTCTGCAAATGCTGAGGAAAGATCTTGGCCCACATTCATATAAAATCCAAGTGGTAGAAGAACTAGAGCCATTGGGCGGTCAATTGATTTTTTTTATTTATCATGTCATTGCACATTATTTAAGGGAGAAATGGTTCCAACACGACGGTGTAACATGCCATACAGCGCGTGAGACCATCACTTTGTTAAGCCAAACGTTGGTGACCGATGTATCTCAAAAAATGGTAATACGAGTTCAATACAAAAATAGTATTCCGGATTATTCTTGATCCTTGTGAGAAGATGACATGACAAAAGGAGTTTTTATGGCTAAAGGCATAAAGCTTCAAACGGAATTTTATTTGCGGTCAATAGGATAAGGCATAACAAAAATGTTTTTATTATGACCAAAGAGATAGTTAGCATTAAGATGGTTCATGCTACTACGGATCAAAATAAATAATTTTGATCTTTAGAGGAATGTCTGTTTCCGATTTTTGGAAGAAGTGGTTTTTCGCCCTACATACAGAAAAAACTTAATCTACATGCCGGCACTAAAGGTATGACTTTGCTGATGAACTTTTTTTTAGCATTTACAATAATACAACTCAATTGGTTAACTTTAATGTTAAGGAGTTTCTTTAAATAAGTTACATAACTAAATAAACTCAATATATTATTGTCGAGCTTAAGTACCGTTTTCAAAGTACTTTGTAGACCTAAATGTGAAATATATTACAATTTAATATGCAATAGCGAAGCATTGTTTTATTGTATTTTATTTATTAATATATTAATATTTTCATCTCACTCTACATATTTTTGTTTCCTTTTTTTCCCCAAAATTCATGCTAATTTTATTTTTAATATTTGTTTTATTTGCATATTTCATGTGTTTTAGTGCATATTTCTTCATTTTAGTGCATAAAATTCCTTCCCTAGTTATTTTTAATGTTTTGATATATTTGTTACATCGCTGAACTTACATTTGTGTTTTTTACATTTTAAAATCTTTATATTTTTAAGTTTTATCTTTCTTAATTTTTATGATTTTAAAATTTTATATTTTTAGTTTTTTCTATTTTTATATTTTTGTATTTTTATATTTTTATATTTTTGTATTTTTATATATATATGTGTTCCTCTAACTCCAATTGGAGCATAGGGCGTCAAAATATTGCAAAAAAATTTTGTATTTTTATATTTTTGTATTTTTTTATATTTTATATTTTATTTGTATATATTTTATATTGTTATATTTTTATACTTTTATATTTTTATATTTTTTTTTTATGTTTTTATACTTTTGTATTTTTTTATTTTGATACTTTATATTTATATATTTTTATTGTAATATTTTTATATTGTTTTATTTTTATAATTTTATATTTTTTTATTGGTATGTTTTTATATTTTTCTCATTTCACTTCATGCCTTGTCTAATTCTTCGTGGTTTCTTTTGCGGTTCCCCCTATGCCTGCGAGGTATCGCTTCATCACGCTTTCGCGTTGCATTATACAAAATCATGATTTAGCCGCCACAACGCGTGTTTGCTGGAGGGTTTTTTTTTCTATTTATAATTATTGTTTTTTATTATTATTTTTATGACTTAAAAAGAAACATATGATAAAAATATAAACAATCTGCTAATTTTACCAAAAAGAAAACAACATTTAAACTCGAAAACACAGATGATAAGAAGTCAAAAAATTTAAATGTTTCTCCTTCGCTGACTTTATCGAAGTGGTAGTGGTGGCTGTGCAAAGAGAGGCCTTCGTTACACTTCACATGACGAATAAAATGATTTAATAGCCCATTAAGTAATCAGGGATAATAACAACAAAAATTAAATAAATATTTTGAAGTTTTATGCGTAAGCCAAACAAGTCAGAAGAGACTTAACGTCTCGTGGGGCGTTAGATTTTATCTGCTAGCTAAAAGTAGAACAGAATCTTATCAGAGGTTTTGCAAAAACAAAAAACAATTGCATAAAATATTTGTATATACAGCAATAACTACTAACCTGATGCATCAGCAGTGATGGCGGAGATATCGCTGCATTTGCTATTTTGGTAGAAGGTAAACAAGATTATGCAGCTTAAGCTATGAAATCCAGTTAACAGCGGAAATTTGTTGTCTGTATGCAATATAGGTGTGCTAAAGAAACCTCTCAAAAGGTAACAGAAATTTCAATAAAATTTAATGCAAATATGAAATTATGGTGCACATCGTATAATTGACTTTTAAAGATTATCTAGAAGGTGGAAGATAATCCACAAATTCTAAGTTTAAAAAGCATGTAAAGTAGATCAAAATTTTAACTCCCCTTATAGACAGTCACCGAATCTGGTATGTAACTATCACTAGAACTCTCTGAAGGCTGCTTGACATATGTATTAAAAGCACTACCAATCCTGGAAATCAATGACAATTTGTTTGCCATACGCTGTTACTTAATCACCAAGTGGTCCCATGATATAAAATAAGCTAAATATTTCATCACATTTAAAATTTTAAATATGTTTCATTTGACTTTTATCTTTTCAAGGCGAAAGTGGATAACCTTGTGATTTTGTTTTGTAATTATAATTTTATTACTTAATAAGATTTATAATTTTTTTTGCTCAACTTTCTGTACAAAGTGAATTACATATAGCAATTTCTTTTGCCAAGTGATTTCACCTCCTTAAATTGCATCAGCATTTGAGAAATTTGAAAAAAAAAAATTAAGTAAATAAATAAAAGCAAAATATTAATTCGATAACAATTACCGCTTTGTGTTGAGATTAAAACATTCATTCATGCCTCTGTGACTTTTTCTGCTTAATTTTTTTGTCATTATCGCCCAAAGTTAATTTAGTATTAAAATGCGGGCGTTTTTGTCATATTTTTTTTTGTGTGTGGTTGTTTCAACATTTAATCAATTTCGCTGATTACACCTTGCCAACAAATGTTCAGCTTCCGGTTCAGGTTTTTTGTCTCACCCCCATTAATGATATTTAAAATGTTATTTTTATTTTCTTTTCTTTTTGTTTCAAAATTTTTATTTTATTTATTTTTTACAAAATGTTGTTTTTTGCACAATTAAATTTTTTTCTACCAAAAATTTTTGTAAAATGTCTCATTGTTGTTTTAATACGTGCTCGTCTGCAAAATTTCAGCAAAACACGATTCGAAAAAAACTCACACGAAATTAACAATTCTAATTGTTTTTTTTTTGTGGTTTTGTTTGCTTAATCACGAGCTCCAATGAGAGCTTTGCTATTCTGTTTGAGTTGAATTTGTTGTTGTGTTTTTTTTTTTGGGTTTAGAATGTCTGTCTTTCTAAGATATTTCGCTGACGAGTGCTAGCTAAAATGAATTTTTTGAGTGTCTGATAGCTTTTGAAGCGCGTGTATGATCCAATATCCAACACCACCCCCGCATTTTTAATTACCTCACACAGTTGTGCTGTTTTATTGCCATTTTTTGTGAGTTTTCATATTAAATATACAAAATTTAGGCTATTTTTAGTAGCAAAGGGGTTGGTTGGTATGATTATTGTAGACGGAATTGTTAAGTTTGTTAAGTAGGGTTTTTTTCTTTAAATTGGATATATAGAGCAAAATTCGAGTAGAGTCTAGGTTGTACACAAACAGATCCCTTGAATTTTTAAGGCGGTCAGCGCGGTTGATCACCAGGGCAACCGGTAATATGCAAATGCATGTTTTTTTAGAACGAGACATTAACAAATGGGTAAGGTAGTTATATGTTTCATGGTCCTACAAGTGTTTTGACACCTGTTTCTTAGAGCGTATATTTGCATATTTTAGCCATAGTCATAGAACTTTTTAAATAAAATTGTGCAGACCTTGAGTAACATGCCTGAAAGAAGTTAATTACTATGCTAACAATAATAAAGACATTTCAAAGTGCATTAAACAATGAAGAAACTGAATCAATTAAAGCTGCAAAGGATGTCTTGAAAGACCCCAAAACTAGATCTGACTTGATTTGTATTGCTTCTAATTATGGTTTTATTGCAAAACATACTAAACAGTTTAAAAACTTCAGGTGGTTAAATTCACTTTGAGTGAGACAAACAAAGTGAAATCGATATACCTGGAAATGATACCATTTTTCTGGTCGTTGCTGCCGAGTACAACAAGAATCTGTGTTTGAAATTTCCTAAACCAGTGTTTGCGTACCTTATTCCAATTAGTAGCCAGTAACGTGGTTAAATATGAATCGACTTTAAATATTCGTATGAAAAAAATTTTTAAGTAAATTTTTTTTAGAGCATATTTTGATTTTAAATCTTATTTAATGATTGTAAATGCATATTTTATGGCTTTAAAAGCATATGATATAATTTTAAAAGCATATTTTCTGATTTTTAATATGTACCGACTTTAAATAACTAACATATTTTTAGAGCATATTTTGATTATATAAAGTATTTTTTTTTGATTTTAAAAGCATATTTTATGATATAAAAGCATTCTTTATGATTTTAAAAGCATATTTTATGATTTTAAAAGCATATTTTATGATTTTAAAAGCATATTTTATGATTTTAAAAGCATATTTTAAGCGCATTAATCAAGATTTAAAATGCATATTTCCGGTTGCTATGTTGATCATTATTGAAGCTGTCGCCTCGTACTGCTGCAACCACTTTATAATTAGCCGACTTGATTAAGCTTCACTTCTTTGTTTTAAATTTTCCCGATTCAAATGTCAATGAACTTTTGGTCCAAATTCTCATGTATAAATTTCTCTTATTATTATTAGTTAGACATGTAGCTATCTAATCCAAAATGATGATATAATCGAATTACGTGTCTGATGCTATTGATGCAATATTCTTAACCTTCCGCACGCCTGCATTGCTGGTGGAAAGAATAACTCGAGTGAACCTTCACTGATCCTTATGAAAATTTATCAGTACATATTAATATTTTCCGAAATGAAGTTATGGGATTGTAAATGGGATAGCCCCCTCCGTGCTTGTAACTTCCATACAAAATTACCTTATATACCATACAAATGGCCGCAATTGAGATTGGACACGGCGCACAATGGGATCGCTTCTTACATGTTTGTGCAAAAACTATAAGGAGTGGTCAGATATCATTGAAAGTTAGCACCGTTGGGTAACTAACAAAAACGGGAATTTCATAAAATCGGCCCACTTTCTCCTCATGCAATCCAAATCGCTTATTTCGCATACAATTTTTCCTATAGAAACAAAAGTCTTTAAATTCGATGGATACACTTTCTAGAATGTTCTATCAAAATCGGGCACGCCCACATCCAACCGCCCATACAACCCATGATAGTTTTTTTTATGAAACAGATTTTTTTTTCGCATATAATTTTTTCTAGCCAAGCAAGTCTTCAAAATTGGACACTACCGCCGCCGACCACCCATACAATTGCATAAAATTCTTTCTGTATCGAAAATTTTCTAGAATTATTTGTTTTTTTTTATCGAAAGAAGAAATTCTCACCTTTCAAAGAACGGCTTGGAAGAAAGTAGATCTACATTACCTTGCTTCCATTGAAAATCTAAAATAAGTTAGGTTTTTAGCGGCTTGCAGATTTGGGCATTTCTTCTAAATTGGATATCCCCATAATTTTTTTTATAGTTTCAGCTGAAACACTACATTTTTGTAATTTCTTGCTTAGCCACATTTGCAGGGAATTTACTAAAATTTTTCAAAAATAAAATAAAATTTTTCTAAAAAACATAGATGCACATTTCCACTCAAAAAAAACTGCGTTTTAAATTTTTGAAATTCATGATAGATAAATAGGGTTTTTGATATTTGCTGCCCTATGCAAATTATCAAATTTCCCGAAAATTTATGTTGTCTTATAATTTCTAAAAGATACTTAAGAAATCAGACGGTCGGATAAGAAAATATAAGCTCTTAAGATTTTCGGCGAATTAATTAAAAATTTTGTTCTTAGTTCACAGTTGCTGCAGTAAAATACCCTTTCCCTACCCTAACCCCCTACCAACAGATTTTATGTTATTTTATTTTATTTTATTTTATTTTATTTTATTTTATTTTATTTTATTTTATTTTATTTTATTTTATTTTATTTTATTTTATTTTATTTTATTTTATTTTATTTTATTTTATTTCAATTTATTTCAATTTATTTCAATTAATTTAGTTTAAAAACCTAAAGATATTGATCTTGTTTTTATGAATTTCTATTAAGCCTTCCCTTTAACAGTTTTCTTAAATAACAAATCAATAGCCCCGATTCCCCTCTCATCTATTTACCCACAATTATCACACTATCTCCCTTTCTCGATAATCTTGAAAATACGTATGTGTGTGTGTGATTTTATTTCTATTACTGATTGGCTTGGCCCGGCCCTACCGGCTAACTTGCTGGCTGTCTCGTACGCTGCTGATTGCTAACGCTCTTTGCTTTGCTCGACTGACTATGACTAGCTGACAGGCCAGCCAGCCGCTCGCCCGCTTGCCTTACCGTCTGCCTGTCCGCTCTCTGCTGCGCTGATTGCTAATGTAGTGTGTGGAATGAATTAACCAAAAACAAAGTAACAGAAAACTGAAACAGCAAATTCAATGTCAAGGTTAAATACTACAAAAATATTATGAAGCTCGTTTGTATTTCTACTCTCCCTCTCTTTTAGCTTTCAGTTTTGTTTTGCTGTGTTGTTTCGTTTGTTGCGCTGGTGCTCGTGTACTTTTGTTTTATTTGTTATTGTTTTTTGTTTTATTTAACACACAGCACTTTATGATATATATTCATTTTTTCATTGCTGGTTTTTGGCACTTTTATTCATTTTTGTTTTTATTTTGATAACTTTATTTGTTTAACGAATAAAGATTATTCACTTCGACAAAAACAAAAAACGAAAAATTAAATTCGCAATAATGTTGATTTTTTTGCGGTTCTATACTTTGCTCATAAAGCTCTTGTCATTTACAATTCACTTTTGGTTTTTGTTTTTGCTGTATTTCGCGGTCTTTGGTTTTACTTGCGGTCAGGATTACAATTCGAGCATATTTGTGTATGTGTGTGTTTTTATAGAACGCAGAAAATTATCATTGTAACCGCAAACTCTGCTGTTAACCACAATTTGCATATGTTTCTTTAAAGAACATAATCTTCGTGCCGATTAAACTAGAGAGTTTTTTGTGAAACGATTTGTAAATCCATAATGTAGATTTTGAGGAAATTGTTAAAATATTAAATAAGTTTTTTTTTATTGTTGATCGACAACAAATACCAGTGATAGAGCAGACATAAAGTAGGATTTTTATACAAAGAGTATTGTAAAAAAACTATTTCCTTAAAGATGATGTATGAGGTCGTTCGAAATATCGTAATAAGTTTTACAGCTCAAAGAAAAAAACAACAGTTTTTTAATTTAGTTCCACACAAAATTTTAAATTGAACCATAAAATAATTATAAATTTAAAAATTTTAAATTTTAAATTTTAAAATTACTTATTTTTAAATCGATTTTCATCTGTATTATTTTTTATTGTGATCTGATATTTTGTTACTTTTTGTTATTTAATTTTTTATTATACTTCTTGCTCTTTAAGTTGTCAATTCCTTGTTTGTATATCTACAACTAGTTTTCTTTGAGTTAGACATCGTCTGCCTTTGTGCTGTAGCTTTTGTTAAATTTCTTTGATGTTTTTCTCTTCTTTTTTTGCTACTCTTTATTATGATTGAAGTCTTATGTTTTTATTTCTTTGGTATTTATACATTTTTTTTTATTAATTCCCCATTCCGTATTTTCTTTATGCTTACAGTTCCACGTCTGGCTGCAATGGTATCTTTTCACGCCGTTTGGATTTTTCATCTTTCAATCTGCTGCCGAAGACTCGTTTGAATTCGTATCAAGTAAAGGTAAGTCGGAATATTTTGTTTTATTATTTTAGGTTTTTTTCTTCCGCCGTTTACATTAACATAAGATATGAAAAAAAATAGCCACGAAGTATGCTTTACTATTGTGTTTAAAGACAGCCTCAAAGTAGGCTTTGACAAGGGAATGTTAGGATGTTAAGAATGCTGGATGGGGTTTGTAAGTTTCTACGAAATGTAACACATTTATTAAGGATGTATTAAATAATATAGCTGAGACTTTGTTGAGACAAAATCAGTAATTTGGTCGTGGTAAGCTTTACAAGACCAATTGCTTGATTTGCAATATACAACAGAATCAATGAACAACTTCTATACTATTATTTATGAAGTAAATTTTGTCATTTACTTTATTGTATATTTGTTTTTTCAACCTACTCAAATCCATTTAATTTCAGTGCCATAATTTGTATTTGACTACAAATATACTTGTATAACCCTAGAAATTAACATCATTTCCTTTTAACTTACAACTTCGCATCCATTTATTAGCTTATCCAATATGTAAATCAATTTTGTCTTTTTAAATTTATTACCTTCAACTCTCTCAATCTGATAGTACGTCTATTCAATTTCACTAAAGTTCATTGTCTCCTAAAAGTATGCCGCATTCTATTTCACATAACAATATTATACATTTCAAGGACACAAATATAATCTCAATTGTTTTACGTTGAAATTTACCTTGTTACATCGACAATTTTTATTATTTGGTTTTTATAGCTATTTGCAAATCTCTTAAGATATCAAAATACATAATTGAATATTTCTAACACATTTTAGTAGTCACTTAAAGTAAGTAAGCGCCTTAAAGTATGCTTCAACTGTATATTCATGGTTCTCCTTGAAATATATCTGTTTTTTTTGTTGTTTTCTATTGGAATACTAATTAAGTTAATGTCTTTGTTTTATTGCCCAAACTTGTTGGTAGTTGTAGGAAAGAGAATACGTTATGATAGAAATTGTATAAGTTTTGCTTGCCGCATCCCCTCCACACATTAATCATTTGTGTGCTGGTAGCTCGCGCGCCATCTCTCTCTCTTTCCCTTTACTTACTTTATCTATTTACCTCTGCTGAACTGACATTTACTGCAACACCTTAAGAAGTGCTCTTGCGAAGTCCTATAGTTTATTGAACTTAACGTTACGAATTCTTAATATCTTAGCATACAGCAAATTCATTTCAAATCCAAGTCCTTCTAAAGTATACTTTCGTTTTTGTTTTCATTGTGTGTCTCTCTCTCTCTTTTTCTCTGGCATTTGCATTACAAAATACGTGTTTTATTGTTAGTATCTGGTATGCAATTTCAAATACCTAAAAGCAATTTAATTTCTTTATTTGGAAAATGCTTATTTATTCCACCATTTTCGTAGTAAACCTGCATTAGTTAATGTGGCTATGGCAAATCCTCAATCCTCTTTAATTTTCAAGTATAATGTCATTACACCTGAATGTTTGGCTGCCATCGTCGTCGTCATCGTTGTTTGTCTGCTGTTACCTTTTGTCGTCCTTTTGTTTGCTCTAGACTGAGAGCTTAAAATAATACTTGTTATCCGCAAGATTAACATGCAGGCATATATATATACTATGCGATTTGGAGGTGTACATGCATATAGCTATGTATTTATAGTCTTGTTTTTTATAGCCAATAAATGTACTCCAAGGTACGGCTGGTGGAAAAATTGGAAGCAATTGAATGATTTTTCTCTTATAGCATTTTCAAAGATTTTAGGTGCAAGTTTTGATGTTGACCACTAAATCGCCTGATAATATCGGTTGCCTACATCACATCTTCCATGACATCTTGACAAGATTTTTTTGCTTTACTGCAATATCGCAAAGATGTTGTCCTGCCAAAAAAGTTTTAATATTAGTCAGGCTTTTTTTTAAATATTTAAAGGGATTGCAGTAACATCTGCAATTTTGTGCTGAATGCATCACCAGGCAGTGCCAGTTTACATCTTCTTAACATACTCACAGGTATTTTGTGAATATTGCATTCTGAATTTTGTCTTAATTTCTAAAGAGACTGCAGTAACATTATTAATTTTTTGATGTGCTGATATTTTTCAAGTGTTTTGTCCAGTCATCTTCACATAGGTTTAAAAATTAATTGATTCTGACGGTTTCTCATTTTTTGAAGGGATTGCAGTAACATCATCAATTTTTTACTTAAAGCCAAGAAATCTCCGGGTAATGTAGGATACACACTTTATTTTTTCCTACCATATTTATATGTAGGAATTATGTGAAAACTGACTATTTTCTAATTTCTAAAGAGACTGCAGTAACAATAGCATATGGAGATGTACTAGTATATCGCAAGGATTATGTGCCATAATGTAATTTGGTGAAATGCTTATAAATTTCAAGTGTTTTGTCCTGTCATCTTCACAAAAGTTTAACAAATATTTAATTCTGAATATTTTTACATTGAAGGGATTGCAGTAACGTCAGTAATTTTGTGCTGAATGTAATGAAATCGCCTGATTATGTTATTTCCCACTTTCATCTTCGTGTCATCTTCACAGTAATTTTGTGAAAATTATATAATTCTGACTAATTTCAAATCTTGGGAGACTGTAGTAACACAAGCAATTCTGTCGTGTGCTGGTTTATCGCAAGGAATATGTTCTGTTATAATCATAAGAGATTGCAGTAACATGAATAATTTGTTCTTAATACTGAGAAATGTAGGATACACACATAACATTTTCTGTCATATATTCACTTTTTGAGGAGACTGCGGTAACGTAAGCAATGCCAAGAAATCGCAGAACAATATCAGTTACCTCTTCTTCAAAAGAATTCTGCGAAAATTATTTCAATATGACTATTTGCCCACTTTCAAAGAGAATATAGTTACTTCTGAAGTTTTGTACTGCTATATGGGAATCATTATGTCCTGTCACCTTTACAAGATCTTAAAAATAACTTAATTTTGACAATTTTCCTATTTTTGAAGAGACTGCAGTAATGTCAGTAATGCAAAGAAATCTCCATGTAATGTCGGTTACCCACTTTACATCTTCCACATTTTTTCGGAATTTTTGAAAAGTCTGCAGTAACTTCAGCAATTTTGTACAGGATACTCACAATAATTTAATGTAAATTACAAAATTCTTTTCCCAATTGTTAAGAAGACAGCAGTACGTCAGCAATTTTGTACTCTGTTCCTATATCGAAAGGATTATGTCCTTTTATCCCCACAAGATTTTTAAAAATTACTTAACTTTGACAATTTTCTAATTTTTGAAAATACTGTGAGAATTACTTAATTCTGTCTACTTTCCAACTGCAGTAACAGCAGTAATTTTGTGCTGTGCTGTTATATCGGAAGGGTTGTGTCCTTTCACCTTCACAAGATCTTAAAAATAAATTAATTTTGACAATTTTTAAATTTTGTACTTAATGCCAAAAAATGCCGTGTTATGTAGGTTACCTACTTTACATTTGCCGGCTGTATTTACAATAATTTAATGAAAATTACAAAATTCTGCCTACTTTCCAGTTGTTGAGAAGACTGCAGTTACATCTGAACTTTTGTCCTATGCTGTTTTATCGGAAAAATTACATCCTGAAATCTCCACAAGATTTAAAAAATTACTTAATTTTGACAATTTTCCAATTTTTGAGGACACTGCAGTAACGTCAGCAATTTTTTACTTAATGCCAAGAAATCGCCGTCTTATGTAGGTTACCTAATTTACTTTTTCCGGTTATCTTCAAAAAAAATTTCTGAAAATTAAAAAATTCTAATTACACTCCAATTGCTAAGAAGACTGCAGTAACAACAACAACAGCACTTTTGTGCATTGCTGGTATATCGCAGGGATTATGCGGAGCGTAGTTTAGTAGCCATTGTTGGTGGTTTAAAATCTTCAACGTAATTTTCTTATAAATATTTTTGTTTACCTTATCTTCACTTTCCTCACATAAATCCTTTTAACTTAAGTGCCTCCTTATATTTTGTTAACCGTGTCCTTTGCTAACTATAAACTCGCTTTGCTTATGCATTAACAAACACTTTAATTTCATGCACCATTTATTTGTCTTTTATGTATTTTATTAGGTTGGCTGTCTAGATTTTTTTTGTTATGGTATATAAAATTCCTAGAATTTTAGTTTGCAACGCCTTTCATGCGTTTTTTTTTTTGCTGTCATTATTGCTGGAACTAGAATTATTTCATAGGTAGTGATGGCTGATGGCGTGTTAAATTCGTTGCTCTGTTTTATTAGTTACTTTCTGACAGTAATATAAAATTATACAACAATTCCATAGAATTTCTATTTCGAGTTAAAATGGAAATTCCATATTTACTAGAGCGCTCTGTCATAAACTAGCAGTCAGTGGTAGATATTTGCTGAAGCTTTAAATATTTTACTCTCCATCGATAAGTCATGATATTTGGCTGAGAGCATATGCTTTTTTTTGTATAATTTCATTAATAACACATTGTTTAAACAAATTTGCTGCTATGCCGTTTAGTTCTTTTGAAATTTTATATGTCACATTTTGTGTTTCCTTTGTGGATGTTATAAAATATGTGTCACAGCTGTTACGAACTCAATAAAAATTCTCTGAATAATTGTTTTTTTTTATATTTTTTTGACTTACATATATATTTATACCATGTGATATAATTTGTATAATTTTATTATAGTAAACAAAAGTGCCCTATTGCTGCTGCTGCTGCTGCTTGACTTCAAAGTGATCATTTTACTGTAATGTCATCGTTTTTTTGTTATTTTTTTTTTGTTATTGCTTTTATTAAATCTGTTATTTGTTGTAAATACATAAGAAGTCTTAATAGTTGCCTCTTGGTCTTTTTGTAATTCATTCATAATTTTTTTTTATGTTTAGTCATCATAATGTCTACCAGATCCCTCATTCGTTCAGCGCTGGAGTGTGTTAAATTTCATTTTATTTGTTTATATTATTGGTGGTAATTTGAGCTACTTTTTTCTGTCTTTGACTCTTAAGTTTGTTGGATTTTTCTTCTCTGTAATTTTTTTATGGGAAGTTTCTGTTCATTTATTTTTTTTATTACCTCTGATGTATAATTTTTTGTTTATTTTAGTTTTTAATTGTTGTTACTTTTTGTGTGTATGTGATATTTAAACATAATTCAGCTTTAGTTTCGGTTTTTTTCTCACTATTTGTTTGTATTTTAATTGAGTTCATATGTTCAAATATATATGCGTTCATATGGTGCAAATATTGTTAGCGATTTATGTTGGCTATTGAATAAATAAGATCATAAGGAGAGAGGAGGTCAATGAACCGTTCGGTTGGTTTGGATCTTAATTAAATTGGAGTATATTTGAGTGTGCGCGTGTGTGTGTGTTTGAGCTTAGAAAGTGTGTAAATAGTCTACATACTTAGCTGATGTCATAGTTTGTTGGAATTGTTTAAAAATTATCAAATGGCAAAATTAATTTTTGAGTTTTGTAGCCATTATGGATAAGAGACTTATATAAATCAATAAATAGATCAAAAGAAGTTCATAATTTATAAATATAAGGGGAACACTTTTGCTACTAGAAACTTTTTTTTCCCAAATTAAGTAAGTGACTCCTGTTCACAAAATAATAAAATTTTGTCTTTTACATAAAAATATGTTTATTCTATATATTTTATTTATTCTTCACACTGTGGGCACGTGACTAAGTTTAAAAATTAGTTAATTCTGACTATACAATTTTGAAAGGATTGCAGTAACATCAGCACTTTTGAGCTGAAAGTCAGGACATCGCCGGGTAATGTAGGATACACCCGTTATATCTTCTTGTGATCTTTATATGTAGGATTTATGTGAAAATTATGTAATTCTGACTGTTTTCCAATTTCTAAAGACACTGCAGTAGCATTAAAAATTTGGTGATGTGCTGGTATATCGCAAGGATTACGTTTTGTCATAATCAAAAAATTTAAAATTTATTAAATTCCAACGTTAATTCTATTTGCGTTATTCACACTATTTTCTTATATCTAAAGAGACTGCAGTGCCATTAGCAATTTGGTGATATATTTATATATTTCAAGTGTTTTGTCCTGTCGTCTTCCCAAAATTTTAATAATATTTTAATTTTAACTTTTGAAATTTTGTAATGGGGCTGCAGTAACATCAGCAATTTTGTGCTGAGTGTAATAAATTGCCGTGTATCTTTACAGGAATTTTGTAAAAATTATTCAATTCTGATTATTTTCTAATTTCTAAAGACACTGCAGTAACATTAGCAACAATTTCGCAAGGATTATGTCGTGACATATTCACAAATATATAAGAATTATTGTATTCTTACGGTTTTTCAATTTTTGAAGAGGTTGCAATAACATTAGAAAGTTTCTGCTAAATGCCAAGAAATCGCTGGATAATTCCTGTTACCATTTTATTATTTCTAAAAAGACTGCAGTAACATTTGAAATTTGGTTATGTGCATTTATATCTCAAAGATTATGTCCTGTCATAATAAAAAGCATTTAAAAATATTTTTTTTTCGACTTTTTCGAATTTCTGAAGAGACTGCAGTAACATCAGTAATTTGTGATTAATGCCGAGAAATCGCCGTGTAATGTAGAATATACACACGTTACATTTTCTGTCATATCAGTTACCCACTTTACATTCTCTTATACTCTTCAAAAGAATTTCCCTGACATTTTTGCTGTGCTGCTATATCGGAAGGATTATGTCCTGTCCCCTTTACTTTCTAATTTCGTAGAACACCGCAGTAAGAGTAGCAGTTTTAAGTTGTTCTGCTTTTGCCCTGATTTGCCTCAGTTGTTAAAAGTAAGTTCAGTTTGTTTCCTCTAACTATCCAACGAAATTATTATCGGAAGGATTATGCCTGTCCCCTTCACAAGATCTAAGAAATTACTTAATTTTCACAATTTTCCAATTTGTTACAAGACTGCAGTCACATCACCTTTCGGTCTTCCGGTTATTTTCACAAGAATTTTGTGAAAATTACTGATTTTTGCCTACTTTCCAATTTCGTAGAACACCGCAGTAAGAGTAGCAATTTTGAGTTGTTCTGCTATTGCCCTGATTTGCCTCAGTTGTTAAAAGTAAGTTCAGTTTGTTTCCTCTAATTATCCAACTAAATAATGTATCTAAACAAATTCTAAATTGATATGGATGTCATACTGCAAACCAAAAGTTTACTTCAACAAATTTGTATGTCTTGTTTTTTCTTTCTTACATCCTTTCCACTATGAATTTGCAAAATTTTTTGACTTTAGTGAAATTTCCCATGATTTCCATTACATTCTTTTCATCTGGTTGGTTACTTACCGGAAAATCCTTAACAACAATGGAATGACTTGGGTCTCTTCAAACGAACAAAACTGCCAACTGAAACAGGAAATAATAGGAAAATAACGCAATTCCCTTTACTATATTCTGCAGGAAAATAAGAAAAGTTGCATATCCCTTATATGCATTCTCCTACTCCAACCAAAGGATCGTCGTCACATAGTGCATAGTTTATAAGGATAACCAAAATTTTTTGTTTGTGTGTTATTCTCCCTCTCCCCCGGTATTGAGTTAAACATTGTATTGAAAGAAAAAAACTCTTTATTATAATAGAAAGTATGATGGGGGGTAGTAGAATGGCTAGCCATGTTCTACAGCACAAAAAAAAAGCAACACATAACTTTACAATTCAATTTGGGAAATGCATGCGTAACGAGGGAAACAACAGTGGATTTAGATTTTCATAATAACGACGGATTCTTCAGGATATGGATGTATAGTTTCTCCACGACCAGCAAATGTTGCCAACATGCAAAGCTTTCGTCTAAATTGAATCCAAAATCGTATTGAATTTATAAATATTTAATTCAATAGCGTGTAGTTTGCCGGGTTGGGAAATCTCTGGTGTAAGGAAATAAATTACAAGGTAGTGAGGAGTTTGGGAATTGTATAAGAAATTTTTTTGGAGTTTAGTTTATTTTTGTTGTAAAATTATTTCATCAAATCAGGTATGCAATTTGTTTTGTCCCTTTGACTTTGCTTTATTAAAATAACAATATTTATGGATGTTAAGCATTATTGTGCTTACATTTATTTTATTTGTTCTAGTAATAAATTTAAATATTTGTTTGCATTCACTTTTTCTGTTGACTTCCCTAAAATGTGCTATATTATTGTTTTACAGAGTTCTTAAGTGTTATACTATACTTTTCCATGATGCTAAATTATCACACTTGACAGGCAGCATTAATTGTTGCACTTATATTTTATATTAAACTTATGTTTAATGTAACTTTATTTATCTTAATAATAAGGTTTTAAAATTTTTGTTGATCAAATTCTCCTGTTTGCATATTTAATATGCAATAGTTTGTCTTTGCAACACAACTCCTAAGAGGTATGCTATATTTTTCCATGATCATAGTTTACAACCTGAGAGCTATGCTATGATCATAGTTTACAACTATGATTGTTGCACTAATACTGTTTGTTACGAATACTTGTATTTGATTTTTTTTGTTCCTCAAAGTATGTTATAGTTTACTTGAGACACACACAAAGTATACCTTGTTTTTGTGTTCTTACTCCAATACCCCTAGGAATTATGCAGTAGTATTGCTAAGTTTTTTTTTTGTGCCAGCTGGCCAATCTTTGCCACGTTTTTTATTATACATTTTAACAATGTTTGATAGTTTGCCTTTGAACGGTAAAAAGAAACTCAAGTGAGAGTATCCTTTTAACAAATTATCTTTATTATTTAAACATACAATTTGTTTGTTCTCCTCCCCTGCTCAAAGTTTTAAGCCATATGCCGTGATGAAAACGTTTGTGTTGTTACCATAAAATCTCTAAACAGGATGTTTGTATTATCCTCTTTTATATTGTGTTCGTTGTTACTTTAACAAGTAAATTTACCAAAAGGATTATGCGTTAATTTTTTACTGTTGTCCTGCTTAGCATTCGTTTCCAACGAGAGAAAAAACACGCAGGCTAAAGACCCCTCAACGAGAACTCAACAGCGCGCAACATGTTATAAACATAATTAACAACTTAACTTGTTAGCCATTAAATGAATGATGATCTTCTTTCTAGGCAGCACAACAACTGGGTGGAGGGGGAAAGGATAATTCTTCGGTACATTGGCAAGAAGATGGACAGTTGTGTAATGTAGCAGCAGTAGTAGTAGTAGATTAACCCTTTATGTTTTGTTTTTTTTTTTGTTGATAAGTTTGAAGGGGGTTGCAAATGAAATAATGAGACGCTTCAAAGAATATCAGTTGTGATTTCTCGTTGACTTACAACACAACAGCTGTCAACAGCTGAAATTTAACCCTTTGCCATTGCCACGGCAATGAAGGGGGCACAGAAAACTGGGCATAAGTGCGCGTTTAATATGATTGGCATAACATATAATCTCATACTTTTTAAGACAAAAATGGAAACATTTTTCTTTTACAATTTATCATATTTATGCATAACATTTCAGTTACACTTTACTGCCAACAGTAAAGAGATTAATGTTTTCAGTTCTTGGAATAATTGTTAATTATTTGTAAGCGTAACCTTTTGTGAAGTATCCCTTATAATGATATGATTGCTAACAAAAATATCATTTAGCTTTACCTCAAATAGAAAAAATATTATCTAGCATTTGCATAATAATGGAAAATTGATGGTGGTGGTTATAAGAAGTTAGGAAATAAAAATAATGACATTTTGATTCATATTATGTCCTTTTTGTAATGGAAAATCCTTGGAGTATTTCTTTGGGAGTTTTTTTTTATTATTTGAGAGCTTCGCTTTTTCTATGATTGATTGCGTCTTTTGTACTAAGGATTTAAAAATTTTTTAATTTATTATAGTTTTTTTTTATAAAATACTTACAATTGTTTTTATTCATAAATCATTTTGTAAACAATAGTTGTTGGACATATAATGAAAGATTAACTGTATGAAAAGCTCCTTAGTAAAATTTCGTCCCCTTTTACAAATTTCTTTGGATGAAATTTTTTTCATAATTTTTTTCTAGGAATTAAATAAAAAACAAAAATTTAAGGAAATATTAAACTAAAAACAATAATTTTCAAAACTATTGATTAGTATAAAAAAATAACTTTAGTCAGACTTTAGAGTAATTAGATAAATTATAAATTATTGGTATATTTACTAACACTGTTGGGCATTGAATCTTTAGTTATGCTAAATTATGTGAAATAAACTGGAAAAATAAAACTTTAAAACAAATGGGAACTTTAACCATAGTAACTAACCTCGGGTACATATAAAATTTGTAGTTTATACGTGTTTGCGCTCCAGAGATAAGTATGTAATAGCGTTTGATAAGATGTTTACAATATTGAGCTCAATAGGGCATATAATTTCATGCACTAAAAAATCGAAAATATGCACTCAAAATTCAAAATATATGCACTAAAAACGTAAAAAATTTATAAAATGTTTCCTATATTATTAAAAATAAAATTTGCATAAATTTTGCAAAAAAAAAAAAATTAATTTTATACCGGTATGTGTACAAATAAATTTAACATTTATTTTAAATCGACGTCGAATCGGAGTTATGGAGCTCTTCTACTGATTCGCCAAATTCTTCAAAATTTTTGGTATAATATTTGACTTCATTAAGGCACATTCCCAATCTTGTTATAATTGGCTCTGGAGGAAGCGGAATACGAACACATCGTTTATTCAACATCTATACACCCGAAGGCTTTTTTTAAAAAGATATTTTTTTTATTTGATATAAAAGAATTCGGTTCAATAAACTTCAATTCAATACCATGTAGGCTCTGCATCGGTTAGAAAAAGAAGACCTTTGTATTTGTCGAACTCCTCACCGAGCCAGGCAGTTGCTGATTGGATTTGTCTGTTGACATTCATTTAAATTTCACACAATATTTTTATATTTTTTGTCGCGCTATCTTCTTTTCATATAAATTTCCCACAAAATTTTTATCGGTGTAAAAATAAATAAATAAAAAAAAATATAATTTTTTTGTAATTCCGATAAATATTGTATATAGCTAATTAAAAAGCAACTTTTGCCCTAATATGTCCCACAAAAAGTCAAAGGCTTTTTATTTTATTTTGTTAATGAAAAAGCTAAATTATGCAACAAAATCATGCTTTTATTGTAAAATTTGTTAAAATATGCGCATAAATAGGAAAAATACGTAGTTTTCGTAATATTTGCAACATATGCAAAAACGAATGAAGGCCATTTTAAAGGAAATTTCATGATTCTTAAATATAACTTAACCGTTTTTATATTAGAATGTCTTGGAATAATATGCATTTGCATAAGATTCGTTGCTCTAGTGATCAACATATTTACTTTAATTATTAAAACAAGATAAGTGAAAACAGCTAAATTATGCAACAAAAATATGCATTTATTGTAAAATTTGCTAATAATGCGCATTAAAATCAAAAATACGTATTTTTCGTAATATATGCAAAATATGCAAAAACGATTGAATGCCATTTTAAAGAAAATTTCATGATTCTTAAAGATAACATAGCCGTTTCTATTTTAGAATGTCCAGAAAAAGTATGCATTTGCATAAGATTCCTTGCTCTAGTGATTAACATATTTACTACCATTATTAAGACTAGATAAGTGACAACAGCAAAATGATGCAACAAAAACATGCATTTATTGCAAAATTTGAAAAAATATGCGCATAAATTGCAACAAAAACATGCATCAATTGTAAGATATGACAAAATATGCGCATAAATATGCAATTTACGAATTTTTTCATTAAATATGCAAAAAAGATTTTTGTAATTCCGATGAATATTGTGTTGTAAATTATAACACAACTTTTAATCAAAGATGTCTCACAAAATGTTAAAAGAGTTTTAATTTTTGAAGTGTTTGTTAATCAAAAAAAGCTAAATTATGCAATAAAAACATGCATTTATTGTATGATTGCTAAAAATATGCGTATAAATAGCAAAAACAAGTATTTTTCGTTAAATATGCAAAATATGCAAAAACGATTGAATGCAATTTTAAAGGACATTTCTTGATTCCTAAAGGTAACTTAAACGTTTCTACTTTAGAATGTCCTGGAAAAATATGCATTTACATAAGATTCCTTGCTCTAGTGATCGACACTGTAGCTGTCTTTGAATACTGCACTGGATGTATTATTAAAGTGTACAAAAAACATGCGATAGGTGGCGCTCTAGTAACTTTTTAATATATAATTTCAAAACACGGGGAAAAAGTTATAAAAACGTTATAAAAATTTCCGCTTAGGTCCCCAATTCATGGCTGCAAACAAACATACATCAGTTGGCATTGACTATACATTAACGTGGGTCGCACTTTATACAAAAAAAAGTTGTGCCGGTCACCGCCTAGAATAAAAGATAATTTAAAGACGATTTCAAGTTTTTTTTTTCACCAGCCCCTTGACCCGTCTTGACATCAGATTCAGAAGAGATAAAAAAATTTAGCTATTGTCATTCTAAGAACAATGATATGTCACACATTACTATCAAACAATGCGTTGGGTCCTTTATTTTAGAGGCTGACCGGGACAACTTTTTTTAACGACCTGTCCTACTATACAACTTACCTTCCATTCAGAGATACCAGCAGGTCTAGTACGTCAAGCCTTTTATCTTGTATAATAGTGAGACTTGATAATGGAAGGCTTTGTCACATCATCATCGTCTTCTTGTACTATTTTAAACTATTAACAATTTCAATAAAATATATATCAAGTGCTTATAACCAATGATAAAACGCAGAGCTTTTCTCATTCAATGAGGGGCTATGAAGACGAATATGTGTGTGAATGTGTTTGCTATGTTTTTTTTCTGCCACAAATTTTAGACCCTCATTATACCCCAGTCAATAGCCAGTTTATTTCTCGATACTTAAAAATATAATGACACAAAGGAATTTTAAACATGTTTTTTGTTTTCGTTTTCATACACTTTTCGAAAAGAGATCATTTACAACGCTACATTACGCCAAGCAGCAACACTTTGGGATTACTAAAGGGACATCAGTTGTGATAAATGTTTTATCTTATACGTCGTTCTGGTTCTGTGGCAGTATTTTGGTTTGTTTTTCACTTATGTGTGTGTGTGTGTGTGTTTTTTATATACCATACCAAAGTGACACTTTTGATTGATGAGCGGCGTAGTGATGGCATGAATGAAACCATACATCAGCATCATCATCGTCGTCGCCACATCACAGCATAATTTTTCACACTGGAGTCAGAGCACCACTGCCTGCAATGGACCAAGAAGCCCAGAAAGTTGCATACCAAAAAAAAAAAAAAAAGCGAGAAGAAACTCAAATACTTACAACAAAAACTGCTGCAAGAGTGACAAAAATTATACGTAAATATAAATTATTGTAAGCAATTGTGGTTTTCTACAAGAGACCTTCAAAAAAAAACAAAAAAGTATACTAAAGTTGTTTTTTTCCAAAAAAAACAAAGTAAGAAAAAATTGTCTGTCTGCCTGTCAAATTCCCTTTCTCCCTAAGAGAGCTCATGATACCAGAACGCTAGCAAAAACATGACATTTATTGTAACTGCCACAAAAATATAAATTTCGTATATGAAACAAGCAGAGACAGCAGGCGAACACAGCGCCAGACATACTGTGTACGGCATGATTGGTGTTGCTGCAACATACCATCATCATTGCAGCCATCACAAGCACAATGTTGTTGTGTGTGTGCAGCATTGCATACGCATTGCACAATGGCTTGAAATGTACAATGTGAGTTTTAAGCTTGTAAAGTGATTGTATTAATTGTTATACAGAACTCGGTTTATGATATATGTCTGAATACTACCCGTGATTTACTTAATTAACATGAAATTTATAGGACTAATTTTACAAAGAAACCTTCACTGATACATTAGTTTACTATTTGTAATTTTTTCTTGGTATCCACATGAATGTTTTCGTTGCTTATTAGGAACACACAGACATACAAATTAAGTAATGCACCATAATATGCATAATATGTTACTTGTGTTATACTCGTTCCTACTTTACACTTATTGCCGTAATGTTTAGAATATATTCCCATCGCCTTAGCAAAAGCTTGCGAGTCGCAGATTGAAAAAAGATCATATAGTTTTACAGCCAGTCGTACACGAATTTGTATACATTTTAAAAGTATACAAATGCTACTACTTGTACTTAGATAATATTATAAATGTATATTGAAAAGTTATTAACACATATGCTAGAATTTGCTAGAAGTGCAACACATCTGGATGAGCAATAAAAATGTCCTTACTGAAAACACACAGACAAACTCACATAGACTATGCCATTACCTGATGCATATATATTAGGGCGGCAGCGCAATATATGGTCGATTTTTTTTCAAAATGTTCGACCGGAATATTCATGTAAAAAAACATGACGGAAATTTGAGTAAGTTCGGACAACTATTTCCCGTACCCTAAATAGGTCACAGGTAAAATTTTTAGTAAATCCTATAGTTTTTTTTACCAATGTTCGAGCAACCAACATGGTTCCAAATAGTCTGGTTATATGTCTACTATACTGTAACAGATATAACCAAACTATAAGTATGGCTGTTATAACGGTTTCTCTTAAATTGGGCGTGGTACAGCCCACTTCCACCCGAGCTGTAATTAATACAGAACCAACAACACATATAAAATACCATCTTAATACCTCTTATAGCTCATGAGATACAGCCGTTTAAAATTTCAAGTTTTATAACACGCCCACTGATCCGATTCCGCCCATTTATTGTTGGATCACAAACTTGGCTGCCAAATGCATCCACACAAATTTGCAAGGCGATTGGAAAAACAGTCCTCCAGATTTTTGGGTTTCAAAAATAGGGACCAAAGGCCGGGCCACGCCTATTTATGTACCAAAAAAAAGTACCATATTTTCAACACCTATACTATATGAGTATATAGAAACCATTTCTGATATAAAGACAATCGCTTGCCAAAATTTGGTTGCATTTGTATGGTCAAATTTCGAGTCTATAAAAAACACACAAACATATATAATAACATTCACCGACCACATTGAAGAAGCAGAAGAGAAATCCTAACTGGGTTTTGAATTATTAGCTAAGCTTTTCTTTTAATTCATTTTTGATGTTTTCGACTGAGTGGAAGATTTTAGTAGTCTATATCTCGTGAACTATTCCAAATATGGCTTTTCTCTCTTCAGCAAATTTTTAGCTCTTAATCAGATCTAAAAATTGTACCTTGAGATAAAATCAAGAAAACAACAACATCTTACTCTAATCAGCGAAACTGTCAAAAAATCGTAGATATTCGTTATATAGAAAATAGAAATAAATAAAAAAAAACAACAAAAATCTATGATGAAATTTTACGGTTTTTTACACTTTTGAGTTGTTTGAGTGGGATATTGTTGTTTTTTTGATTTTATCTGAAGGTTAAATTTTTAGATCTGATTATTTAGCTCTTAATTTGCCGAAGAGAGATATCAAAATTTCGAATAGTTCAGGAGATATAGCCTTAACCCTTTAATGACGAGAGCGAAAAAATGGAAATTTTTTAAAAAATTTGTCAGTACTACATGCAAGTTAGTTAAAAAACAAATTTTACATAAAAAAAGTAAGACGAAAAATTCCAGAAAAATATCCACTTTTACTGGTGTTATGACGACTGTGACCATATGGTAACAGCTTTAAAACAGGTAAATAAAAAGAACCAAGTACAAAATATTTCATGCAATATGTTTTTATGATATTTGATATTCTTCTCAAATAACAAATACTAAAAGTCTTTAATATATCAGTCTTTAAACAACAAAAAAATATTCTTAATATAGAGTGACTTTTTATATCCCTCCATATTACTGTTTTGCGCACATGTGAAAAACACCCATTTTAAGTGATCCCCCACGCTCGCTATTGATGCCTAATCGCATAGCGGTAAATCAAGAATGAAAGATCAAAGCATACTTTGATGAAATTAGAAAAGAAAATTCTTGACATTTAATCTTATGTTTATTTTATTGCGTACTATATCTAACGGTGTCAACGTTACCATATGGTTACAGTCGTCACTAATGGGTTAAGAATCAGAACATATTTTCAAAAATTTCAAAAATTAATTTAAAAAAAACCTTAGCTAATCATTCAAAACCCAGCTAGGGGGTTTCTTCTACCATCATAAGCTTTCAGATTTTGGCGGTCTCAATTGGTTCAAGTGTTTACTGCTGCACTGTGTAATTACTCCCTTAAAACTTTTAATCTTTTTTGCCATTAATTTCTTTCAACAATTCCTTATTGGCAATTTGCTCATTTGATCCCCCACTGTGGCAGCAAATACTGCAGGCAGTCAGTCAGTCAACCGCTGGTACTTGAGTCTAAAATGTGAAAACTTTTACTTTACATATTTTACAATAAACAGAAGCAGCAGCAACAACAACAACTGCAGTATCCAGTCATATGTAGTTGCTATACACTAGTACTAAAGGTGGTTTGGTTTGGGGTTTTGTGCTTGAATGTTGTGTAGTGGTGTCACTGGTGGTATGATGTTGATGTTGTTAATGTCGCTGTTATTGCCGGCTGCTGGTGTTGTTGCCACTGTGACGATGATGTTGGTTGCTGCCGACGCCACCATCACTGCTGTTATAGTACATTTGTGTCTGGTTGTCTATCAAGTCAGTCAACACAATATCGCTTTTTTGTTTTGTAGCGCTGTCTGTCTGTCAGTCTCTGCATTGGGTATCTCTCTCTCTTTTTTCTGCTGGTACACACTTTGCTCGTGTGTTTGTGTGTTATACAGCAATTGCTGCTACTGATGATGTCCCTGCTGTTGTTGTCGCCTCTATTATTCTTCATTGTTGGTGTTTATATTATTGTTATTTGCTACTTATGTTTTGTTGCAACTGTTGTTGTTGTTGTTGTTGCTGCTGGTGGTGTTTCTAGTGGTTTAATGATGGCGGTGGGGATGGTGTCGGTGCTATGCTGCTGCTGTTGCTGTTGATGGTTGTCACTGTCAACAACATGAGGTATATTTGATTGCAGTTGTAGCTAACGCCGTTGCTGTTGTTGTTGTCGTTGTCATACACATTTAATACAACAAATATTATGTCGCTTGCTAAATTTTTATAAAATTCATTGTCATGGTTAAGGGTTTATTGCAAAAGAAGATGGAGTTGCTGATGATAACAATGACGCTGATGTTGATGACGGTGACGATGACGATGGCACGACAATGACAATGGCAATGTGGTGGGGTTCTTCATTCCTCATCGTTGTGTTTTTCTTGTTTGCTTCTGCCATCCATCTAACCATACAACCTTGCATTCTATCCTGTTAACCGTTCATGTTATGTTTGGGTTAATAACTTTTTAAAACAGAAGTGAGCAGAGACAACATTTATTATTTGCATATTACAAATAACTAAAAAAAAATGTTATTTGCTGTTGTTGGTTTTTTTTGTTTGTTGATTTTCAATTAGCTTTTTGTGCTGTGCTACAACTGCTGCTGCTGTTGTTGCTGCACAAATGGTACAAGACAAACTTGCCATGAACAACCAAAGCGATAAAGGTAAATGAACTGTGTGTGCAATGCATCCACCAACAACTCTGATCTGGCAAAAGATGAGCTTTCAATGGTTTAATTGCCGTTGTTGCTGCAGTAGCAATGATTGCTGCTGCTGCACAATTATTTCAAATTGTTTTACAAACACAACAAGTAATTTATCATTTATTAACTCTTTTTGTACGGTTTGTTGGTTTGTTTGTTTGTTAATTACTTTGTGTTTGAGCTTTTCTATGCGAACAAAGGAATGGAAATAATAGAAAAAAACTTTGTTCAATAATGTAAATTGTAAAGTGCAAAGCATTTGTGTTGTTTAATTCATGTTATGTTGCTGTTAATGCAGGAGCAGCAGCATTATCACACTTAACTAATGTTGCTATAAAATGGAATTTGGGGAATTAAGTTTTGAGATATTTTATTAGAATGGGACATTGAAAAAATAGAAAAAAATAAATAACAACTTGTAATTGAAATTAAAACTTCGGAATTAAAAATAAAAAATACGTCATTTGAAATAGCAATGAATGTAATCGTCAATTGCAGGAACACTTAGGCCGAAGAATACTCTGCTACTTAAAATATCGAGTTATATTTTGGCCGTGGCATGATGGTTACAACACGGGACTATGATGCAGGTGATCTATGGTTCAATTTTCTGCCTCAGTCACCTCGGCGCCTACCTTTATGTTGTCGATAGCAACATCGGAGTAAAAGTCAATTAAAAGCTTCGTTGGCATTCGTCCATAAACAAATAGGTGCCTTTATGCGATTAAAAATATATATCGTGTTAATTCACATTAACGAGAGAAAGTCAGGAAGACGTCAGTTAACGTCACCTCTGTTGGGTATCACTTTTTGGCAATAATAAATATGTCCTGGGCACTTTTAAGACGTTAGACCGATTTCGGTTTCGCTCTTACACGCTTTATGGTATCTCTTGATGTTATAGGTCGGCCAGATCACCGTTGCGTCTCCTCGAACTTCTGCACCATTTTCTAATCATTTGAGTCAATGAAGCTTCTTTTCTGTAAAATTTTATGTTATTTAATAAGTTTTCGAATTTCAAATGATGGGATATTAATAACATTTAAATATCAATTGACGGGATTTGATGTTTAACACAATAGTTTTGCATATCAATTGAATGGTTTTGCATTTCAAGTGGAAATATTGGATATCAATTGACCAGATTTTGAATTTCATATAAATGTGTTTGGTTGAGGGGAGTGATGGGGTGGTGGAGCTGACGAGTACTTGCCAAGATATTTACCGAGGAAATATACAAAAGTAAAAACCACGGGTTTTAGGAACCAAATATTCTTTGTTCAGTATTCACCTCTGCTTCTTGTGGGGGTTGGATTACAACAAGCTCTCGTGAGTGAGCTAAAGGTAAACTGAAGGTTAAATATATGATAATTTAACTTAAAAATTAGAGAGAGAAAGGCCATGGTGAAAGTTCTTGTCTACATACTTATTTTGACAGCAGTAACAGTAAGAATTACCGATTTTCAACTGTAGGGTGCGACATGATCAATATGAAATTAACAAATTTAAATCGAAGTTAACATTTCTTTGCATTTCAATTAGAAATCAAGTAGGCATTTGTACTAAAAATTCATGTAATCGAAATTTTTTAATTTAATTATTATTTTTTTTTATTATAATTATTATTATTTGCCTTACATTTTTTTTTTAATTTTTGTCGGCAAATTTGAACCTGAAATGCCGAATATTATGTTTGTACTAAATTTTATCTGTTTAGACCTAAAATACAGTTTTCCAAGCGTCATTTGTCCACTAATCAAAATTAAAATTTCTTCTGAAGATTTGTAATTGTAGTTTCAAGGGCTATATGCGTATCAAATGTTATCTTTCTAGGGCTAAATTAAAGTTTTGCCACGCCCCTCCACCCACTGATTGAAAATAAAAATTTTGTCAGCACATGTTGTTCTTCTAGGGCTAAAATACAAGTTGGCGACATCGGCCCACTCATCAAAATATAAAATTTGGTTGCATATTCATATTCGTGTTGTAAAGTACTATATGTGTATCAAAGTTTATCTCTCTAGCTCTAAAAACAAATTTCTCTATAGATTTTGGGACGTCCACTTTGCTTATTGGGTCCAAAATAAATACTTCGTCCGCGAATGAATATGGTATATTTGTGTTTGTGTTATTTTATTTTATTATATTTTATTTTATTTTATTTTATTTTATTTTATTTTATTTTATTTTATTTTATTTTATTTTATTTTATTTTATTTTATTTTATTTTATTTTATTTTATTTTATTTTATTTTATTTTATTTTATTTTATTTCATTTTATTTTATTTTATTTTATTTTATTTTATTTTATTTTATTTTATTTTATTTTATTTTATTTTATTTTATTTTATTTTATTTTATTTTATTTTATTTTATTTTATTTTATTTTATTTTATTTTATTTTATTTTATTTTATTTTATTTTATTTTATTTTATTTTATTTTATTTTATTTTATTTTATTTTATTTTATTTTATTTTATTTTATTTTATTTTATTTTATTTTATTTTATTTTATTTTATTTTATTTTATTTTATTTTATTTTATTTTATTTTATTTTATTTTATTTTATTTTATTTTATTTTATTTTAATTTATTTTAATTTATTTTATTTTATTTTATTTTTTTTTATTTTATTTTATTTTATTGTGTGTCTGTGTGTTGCTTATAAGTACTTATAACGTTTTTCTAATTTCTATACAATTTTAGGAAGTCGCTGTCTCCATATGGAGTAAGGTTTCTAGGATAGTGTTGTTTAGAAATCTAGACCTGTTGTAAATCAGCGAGCTCCTTTAGTGTCAGTAAATAACGGATATAAGAAACCCAAAAAATACAAAAAATTTCTTTCACATGTGCGATTTTTTCCGTTAGACAATTATTGTTCAAAGAAAATTTATGTTCTGTCTTTTAATAGACATTCTTATATTTGGTTTCGAGAAGGTATCCGAGAAAGTATTATTGGCATTTCGTAGTGGTTTGTAGTGTATTCTGCAAGCTTCTATTGGTATAAAGAAATTTCCAAATATATTAAACTATTATATAATCTGCTACTATTTCTAACGAATTTATACTTTGTCTCGATCAATTTTTCCATGCTTTAAAAGCAAGAGTTGCTTCGTTTATTTACCTTGTCTGCAAACCAACAGTATTGAGTCCCTTGTCCTATTACTTGTATGCTTACACTTTACCCCGAACTTCAGAGAACCACAAAATGTCCTTTATTGAATTTTTGTTACTTTATTGAATTTCTTGTTTTTTTTGTCATTTCTAACATCCCAAAGTCGTTCATGGAAATCCTTAGATGCAATCAGAAAAAAACTTTAGGAAATGGCATAGAAAACTTCTGTGGCAAGAAAGCTAAAAAGAAAATGAGAAAAAGCAAAAGTATCATATGTTTTCCAACCAATAATGAATGTAATAAAATAAGCTTAAAGTATTACATTAATGATACCAAACCAGCACCATTCAGACAGTCAGCCAGCCAGCCAGCTAGCTAACCAACCAACTAACAAGATGCAATAACCTTCACAAGAGAAATACTCCCTAGACTATGTTTGTGTTGTTCCCTACGAAAAGGTCGTGGGTGGCAACATTATGGCTAAGTGCATCATTTCACTCACCCTCTCCTTATAGCGTTTTGTGGCTCATCATCTTGTAAGGTGCAAACTGGTGATAATAATATTGTGATCAACAAAATTGACGCATAACAGATTTTTTACAACAAAGAAAATTGGTAATTTGGATTGGAGTTTTTTTTTTGTGACTCTTCTGATGGGATAATTTGCTGTTGGGAAACATGGAAAACATGTGGTTTTTCACTAGCGTTTATTTTCGTTTACGGTTGAGTGTTCTTAAATGTCTCATAAATTAGGATGTAAAATGAGAATAACAATTACATACTTCAGAAGAGAGGGGAACAAAAAGAAACCTAAATTCGAAGTGTTTGTGTAGTAGATGTTGTCTATGCAACCCATGAAGTCGATATGATGGTATATAACATATTATTAGCTTTAATGAGTTTATTGTTAGATAGTTTTGAGCTCTTTATAGTGGACTTGTCTGCATATACAACATCTTATTGACATGCCAGTAGATCGAGAAACTGATATTTGTTGAATATTCCATGATATGAATAAATATCTAGTATATATTTGAAGTTATCTTATGTCTTTAACTTATGCACAAATAAGCTCTTATATGTATTGGTGTCTACATTCGAAACCTAAGAAACTATATTTTCCACATAATTTAAAAAAAATATTGTTCAAATCAAACGTTATCAATTCAATGTTTCTTATATCTTCTATTAGCAGTTATCTTTTATTCCGGTTACTTATTTATCCTGCATAGCCAAAACCTATATCCTTTCACTAAAGAAAATGCAAATGAAACCCCCTTCATGCCATCAACCAAAGAAAGCAAACCTTATCGACTTGTTGTACCCCCACAGAATTGTAGCAAAACTTTAGTTAATAAACTTTATAATATATTGTTGTCTTCCAACTGCCAGTTTTTCGTTCGTCCTTTCCTTCGTCTGGCATTTGTGGCACAAGTGGTGTTAAAACCACAACAAGTAGCAATTGCAAGTAATTTTGTATCCCAAACGCAAACTATGCCAGTGCGACATCGTTTAAGCACAAACCCCTCCCTTCTAGTCATATTACACACCACATAGAAAAAACTGTCCAAAATTAAAAGAAATTGTTGTGTTTTTGCACATTTTCGTTAAAATTGCCACACAAGAATGAATGACTGAACGTTTCTCTGGTGTGGTACGTTATGAACACAACATGTGGCAGCATAACCGCAAAACATGCAACATTCCCTTCATTTCGTCTAACAAATGTTGCTAGAACATTTTGGACATTTTGTATTGTATTTTTGTATCCGTTGTCTTTCTTGTTTCGTGCATAAACAATGAATTATGTGCCACATACTATTCGTTGTATAACATAAATAATTTTTACTTTATTGCGGGGTTTTGTTGTGCCAGCACACACATACAAAAAAAGAGGTTAATAACTTAGCACTAAAATTCATGTAATTTATGAACAGTTAGCACATGATATGTTTATGTTTAAAAATTAATATACTTTTGGTATATTTTTAGAGATGTTTAAAGTATTAAAATTTAAAAACAAAGAAATTAAATAATTTTTTGCCATGAAAACATTGATATAAGATCTATGAATTTAGGTCTTCAATAAATAAAATTTGAAGTTGTGTTTGTTTGAACTTTAAAGGAACTTGTCTGGAAACCAAGAATCTTAAGTCTCTTGTCTTACTTGTATGTACACACTTTGCTCCGAACTTCAGAGAAGCAAAAATGTCCCTAACCATTCTCTTTCAAGTTTTTATAGGATATACGTAATTGTATGTATGAAAGTTGCAAGACCCATTCGGCCCAATACTTAAAAATTCGATATCTGGAAGACCTTTATGGCATTGACCATGCATTTTGGTGTAGATTTGTTTAACACATCTCGCGCCAAGCACCCAAAATAGCAATTCACTTATTCGGGCCAATTGTTTTCCCTGAAATTCACGCTAAACGACTTTAAGATTTCGAGTGGATATGTATCGTATATGCACCGATGCCGCACGTACGTATTCTAGAGAAAAATAGGCGGGATCGAATCTAGAGCCCCATACAAAAAATTTAATATCTGGCGTAGTAGTATCCTAAATAACTTGACGCTAGATGTGGATGCAGTTAATAGCAATAGATTAAAAAATGGGCGGGAAAAGAAGAGGGCGTGGCTATGTCTTTAGCACTATAATCGAGAGCGGAACAAAGGGTGGGGGCCGTCCATAAAAATGTTCTTAACATAAACATGAAAAAACTTACATTCTCTTTACACCCCATGATTGCGGTATGGGATGCTTCTCTTATTGTGAATTAACACGCTTTCTATTTTAGATTCACAACAAACGGCACCTACTTCTTTATCGACGAATGCAAACGTCACTGCTTGAGAAGCTTTTACTAGACATGCCGATTGACTCCACACTTATACTGTGGCGTTGCTGTCGACAACATCGAGGGGTGGAAATGAACAAAAATGTAGATGCCTGGAGGCGGGAATCAAACCCGGGATCTCCCATGGTATTATTATTTTAAAGAAAAATTTGCTAATGTGCAACTTAAGTGTAATGCCTAGCAAGCTTTGTATACAAATATACCACTTTAGTTAAGCCAAACATTGCGCTATCTTGCCTTTATATTCAAAGCTTTCGATTTAACATAAATATCACAAATCGACTTAAAAAGTTCAATTCATAAGCTTTTTTGGAAGAATTTCGATTCATTGTGAACAGTTGGGATCAATTTGCGCGGGTAAGGTTTACATTTTAGTCTCACGGTTATTTGGACAATTTTTGATAGGATTTTCTATAGATTTAGTTTTCGATATACGCTTTGTCGATTTTTTCTACCCATACAAATCGAATCCGCCGTATGTAAAATATACAAAATTAATCTTGGACAAAATCATTAAAAAAATGGAAAAATGGTCCAAAATTTGGACAAATATGCCCGTAACTTTTGAACCGTTGGACCAATGTTCGAGATTTTTTTCTGTAAAGTGATCAAAATGAGCTCACCATTCCAACGCGCCTTAATGGTGATTAAATCCGATCGATAGTTATGGATGTGAACGTGTAGGTAATATTTCATACGAACGTCAAAATCTACCAACAAAAAGTAGGGGACTCGATTTTAACGATAGAGGTATGGTTCCTTGGGCAAATTTTCATGGAATAACCCATAGAATACGGAAATCATAGGGAAATTGTCGAAAAATAAATCGACCCGCCCTAATATATATACTTCGAGAAATGATAAGCGTCGCATTCTGAGGCTATTTAAAGCTTAATAACTATCGGGCTAAGATTTGGTATATAAGCTTCTATCCCTTAAGCGGATGTTAAGTTTTTAGATGAATAAGATCGGACTAAAACTACTCACCCCTCCCATACAAACTCCCCCTTTTATGGATTACAAAATTCATAAAAATATTCTGATTTCATATAAAAAATCTAGCTGATAACATAATACATAATAAAATATGTTTCCTGTGCAAATTACTAGTTTTAACACTAAATGGTGATTTACACGAATGTATCCTAGTGTATAAAGAACATTGTAAATCTGTCCATTTTGCAAATGCTTCTCTAGATTTGCCACAGTACATACAATGTGCGATAGGTGGCCTCCCATATAAGCAATGTGATATATAATGTGATAAATAATGCCAAATACTATTTTTGTTATAATATGCTAAGAGATATTTCTGACGGTAAAAGGATGTTTTTGTTAAAAGTATTCTTTAGGGGGTATTCTCTTACCAAATCAAACGACCTTTTATATAAATAATTTAAGAAGTTCCTATCAATAACACTACATGAGTCAAAAAAAAAAAATTACATGACCGGACACGAAGAATTGCAATGTATCATCAGTTTTTTGTGGTATAATAAAAACATTTTTTGAAATTTTTTTTTGTGCTCAAAGTTTTGTTGTATGGTGTTAAATAAATTTTCGACAACTTTTAGTTGGGTTTTCGGATAAGCTTGCCCTATTTCAACTAACTTTATCGAAGACGGTTTATCCGAAAACCCAATTTTATCTTGCCGAAAAAAGATTTAAGCTCTTAGTATCATACCCCTGAATCTATAGCACCAAATTTTTTCCCCTCTAAGCATTAAAGTTATAAAATTTGCATAACAACTAACGGCCATATTCATAAAAAATTTCTAAAGTAGGTATGAAGCGTTCTCTAGCTAAAGTATTCTTTAGCTCTAAAAAACCTTTAATAAGAAATTGTATTCATAAACGTTTTTTATCAGTACTTTAGCTTTATGTGTCCAGGTGGCAACGCCGACTGTTATTGGTCGTTAAGGATGTACAAAAACAGCTTTATAATCGGATACAAAAACTTTATAATCGGATACCAAATATGTATTTGCACTTATAATAACTATGAACATTATTGTACCACAATTTTTCATTGACTGCGATTCTCATGATAAAAAGAAAGACGTTAAAGTAAAAATTATATCAAAATATTTGATTTTCTTTTCCTCATGTTAAAATTATAATCGGATACCGATTAAATTTTTTCTTTGTTTTGATTGTTTATACATCACGAATATTATTTCATTATTTACAAATTATTTTTGAAGAATTTTGGAGAAATATTTTTCAAAATGGTATTCATGAATGAAAAGTGTCTATTTAGATACTTTTCTATGTGCGCAATGGTTAAGAAGAAAATTTCCTACACAATGAATGCATGCAACAACTCTTTTCAATAGGAAAAATGCCGAAAAACTTAAAATAAAGATCTCAAATTCATAAATATGCAATAAATTGTACAAACGTCAAGTTATAGCATGTTTAAAGTAGAGACAACCCTACTTTAACTTATTGAAGATATAAATCGTTTATGAATATTGTTTTCTCGAAAATTGCTTAAAAATGGTTTATAAACCTCTTATAAGTTTTTATGAATAAGGCCGTAAAAATATAAAATCAATTAAAAATTTTTGTTTTGTTTTAATTTTAATTCTATATTTTTTTTAATATTATACATATCTGTTTATAAGAGAAATATCAATTCAAATCGAAGCAAATTAATATGTCACACATACAAAACCGCAACGTTTAAAGAACTATAATGAAATTCATTCTCATCATTGTCGGCCACCCCCACAATCAAACTGGTGAAAACGTAATTGCAAATTTGACATTTCAAAATGTTGAAGACTTGTTTCGGCGACAGCAGCAGCATTTTTTTTCGTTATTATTCCAGTTGTGAATGATCAATTTCACATGAGTGTTGTGTGTTAGGAAAACCACAACATTAATACAATTAAAACCACTTTAATTAATATAACAATAGCAGCAGCAACGGCAGTAATGCGAACAAAAATCATAAATCAATATTAGTTATAATAATAATAGTAATAATATTGTTATATTGCACAAATCTACATACTTTATGTAAAATACTTTAGTAGTATTTTCATAAAATGAGGTCAATTTGACGAGACATTTAATTTGTTTTTCTTTTTTTTTTTTTGTATCGTTACAATTGTGTTGCTGCAAAAAAAAATCTCCATAATCGAGCGACTGATTGATTTTTGTGTTAAATTTTATTTCAATTTTCAGTGTTATGGGCCGTTGAACAGCTCGTAAAAATCTGTCTATGGGCTGTTGGCGATACCGCCACCACCACCACCAGCAGCAGCACTAGCAAACAAGTGATGTTGTTATATGAGTTTATGTTGCCGCAGTACCTCTAGCAGCAGCAGCAACAGCCACATAATATACCTCTGAATGGGAGACTAACTTATTGCTGGCGTATTTTTTTTATGTAGGAGTTTTCAATTGAATTGTTTAGCATTGCTAATGTAGAGTTGTTGACAATATGTATTGTCACAGAGGGACCACTACAAAATTTTAATGTTACTTGGAATTTTGTAAGAAAAAATTAAATAAATTAAATTAAGAAAATAAATGTTAAGTAACTGTAAAAAAGTATGTTAAAACATGATAAAACATATGGAAACTGCAGCTACAAAAAGAGCTGTGGTTAAACACAATTCATAATATTAAACTTCTTGAAATATATTTCAAAAAGTCTATAATTAAAAAAATTGACTAATATCATATTCAACGTTAATTATAAAGTTGTTGTATACATTTACGATTAACGGAAAACCCAAGACCTTTTACAAATATGAGTGTTACAGTAGGAATATTTTGACATATAATGCACTAAATTTACTCTCGCGACACCTATCGGTCATAAATTGTACTATTTTTATTTTGTATCTTTATCAAATTAGTCGAATATTTTAAATAAGTCAATACAATTGCTCCGGCGTCATATTGTATATGTTTGATATTCAGGTACAGTGTTATATTATACACACACCATTTACGATGACTCTTACCAACCTCCAGTAATACCTCGACTTCATTAAGCTGCTTAATCTGCATTTCCTTCGTCTCCTTCATTTTGAATAGTAGAAATTCATTTTATTTCCATTCCATCGCCATAGAAATACATTTTCTGCTATTGTTTCAATAAATATTTTTGTTGCGATAAAACTTTTTCTTAATAAACGAAAAAGTTTTTCATGATTTCATGTTAATGCTCTGCCTTAAATGATTTTATTTCTTTCTAAGACTTTATTGCGCTTTACTAATTGTTTATAATACATATTTTTCTCTCTTCTTTTATTCTTTTGCAGGTATGTACATTTCCAATGGATAAACTTATTGCCACTGAAAATAGGTGGAAACCTAGAAAAAAATAGGTTGAGGGTAAGAAAACGTTTAACTTTATTACGTAAGTGAAGGATAAATTATAGAATATTCAGCAACTCAATTGTATTGTTTATTATATTGTTTTGGGACGACCATGGTATGTTGGTCTTAGTCTTCGACCTTTCATCGGTGACCCCCTCGATGTTGTCAACAGTAACTTCGCATTAAAAGTCTAGTAAAAACTTCTAAAACAGCGTTCGGATTCGTTTATAAAACTTAGGCCCCGTTGTGAGAGTCTACAAATAGAAGCGTGTTATACCCTTTGCAACGCGCAAGTACGGACCGGAAATAATATTAGTTTGTTCTTTCATTTGTAACGCCCATAAGGAGAAGTGGGATTTATAGTAGTTTTAAAGATGTTCGTCCATCTGTTTGTCCGTCTGTTCCTGCAATTACAGCCAAGGAAGGCTAAGTTCTTCAATAAACAAAACAGACACAAACTACTTCCACACCTTTTCGGGAGCGAATCGAGTATGCGTGCATCTATTCACTAAGCGGAGGTATAGTGCTATGATGGCTATGATCGTAGAAAAACTATATCCTACCTCCGACACAAACTCCCCACTGTTTCCCAATTACAGCTGTAGTTTAACAGCTATCGAGGTGAAATTTTGTGTAAAAGCTTATATTCTTTAAGTGGTGGTTAACTTCTAACATGATCCAGATCGGACAAAAAATTTTCCCACCCCGCTTATTCTATAAGCGGTAGTTAACTTCTAAGATGAGCACGATCAGACAAAAACTACTCCCACCTCCCATGCAGCCGGTTACAGCCGTAGTTTAAGAGTTGTCCGGCTGAAAATTTGGTATGCGCGCTTATATTCCATAAGCGGAGGTTAAATTCTAATCGGATAAACGCTACTCTCACCTCCCATACCAACTCCCATTTTGGGGGTGTCCGTCTGCCTGAACCGCGATTACTTCCGTATTTTAAGAGCTATCAAGCTGTAATCTGATATGCATGCTTCTTTTTACTAAGCGAAGGTTATGCTCTAAAATGAGCAAGATCGGACGAAATCTACTACAACCTCTGATACAAAATCCCCTTTTCGGGGTTAAAAAAATTTATAAAACGATTCATAAAAGTCCGTTCATCGACTGATAAATACCCTCACGCATTGGGTGTATTAATATTTTTACTTAATTTCTCTAGCGGTCGGTATGGTACATTTATATGGGAGGTACCAGAAAGGGTGTGGCTAGACGTCAAATTTATTCTTCAAAACTTTATCCTGTTATTGCTTTACTAAATATAGAATTTGGGCACAATCGCGTTGGGTGTATTGATATTATTACTCGATTTCTTGAGCAGTCGTTATGGTGCATTTGTATGGGATGTACCAGAAGAGGCGTGGCTAGACTTCAAGTTATTTCTCCAAAACGTTATCCAGTTATAGATTTACTATATACTGAATTTGGGCACGATCGCGTTGGGTGTATTAATATTATTACTCGATTTTTAAAGTGCACTGAATGGTGGATTTGCATGGGAGGTACCAGAAGGGGCGTGGCCATGTAGCCCATTTGCTACGATTCTATCAATTATTTATCCTCATTGCTATTGTAAAGCTGTTTTTAATATTTTTTTTTAAGTAAAAACTAGGACTACAGTACAGTTTGGCCAGGCCCTTTCCGCCCACTGATCGAAAATAAATAAATTTGTCTGCAAATATGAACCTGAAGTGCCGAGAACTATGTGTGTCCCAAATTTTATCTCACAAGCTCTAAAAAATGGTTTGCCACTCCTACTCCGCCCATTTAACCCCATATTAACAAAATATTTAAAAAAACACTCCACGACTATTACGAACATAACGAAAAAAAATTAATCAAATCGGTCAATGCATTCTCAAGTTATGCCTATTTAGTTTAACACAAGAACCATCAGTGCAGATCTGTGGAACATTTCAAAAATATAAATGTATACTAGAAAATATAAAAGTACAACTTTATCTTATCAAAATGTTGTTTTCATTTTGATGCATAGAATTATAAGGTCTATAACTGAATTGTGAAATATTTCGTTTTTTATACCAATGGAAATATTATATAATTTCTATTTAGTATATTGTGCCCATATAAATTGGACCGGGTCGCGAAAAAAAAATCCAAAGTCGAGGGCTAATTTAAAGATTACCTCGAGACAACTTTAATTATTTTATGGTTGCTTTTTTGTTTGTGGATCAATCGTAACATTCAAGGCATCGCAGTATAGGTCTCGACGAGTACTATATTTGTCCTATAGATGTCGCTGTCGTACGACATGCACTTGTTGTATATTTCCTATGCAGCCTTGAACGTTTTGTACAAGATATGTAAGTGGTTCAGCGCTTGCAGTGACTGATGAAAAGAGTCTGAGGCTTATTTTTGCAAAACTAGAAAGTTCTGAACGGAACTTGAGTCGCGCCAAGATTTGGTATAATTAGCCATATTTACTCGTTTTGTGATTTTTTTTGTAATAAAAACAATATTTCGAAGGTATCTAGATTAAAAATGCATTATCCCAGAAAAGAATTAAAAAATGTTTTCGATGTCGCTAAAAATTAACCATTTTTATTAAATTTTTTTCCGACAGCGCTAAAAAAAAGATTCAATAAATTGCGATAATAATGCAAACAATCTCCAAAAATATTTATAGTAAAGCTGTAAATACATATTGTCATGCGTAACTTTTTTCTTTTTGAGTAAATCTTTATACTTTCGAAGCAAAATGTTTTTGGTTTTTAAAGGGTCTTAATTATAGAAAAAAAATTTTTTTTGACTTATGGGTAGAAACTGCATTATATTAAAAAATTATGTCATTCGTCAGCGACATCTTTAGGGCATATGTAGTACTAGGCGAGACCTATACAATTTTTTGTTATATGGGACCGACGCTTTCTAATATACATCCATATCAATTAAAATTGTCCATTGCTACAACATTTTCTTTAAAATCTTTCAATTGTTTGGTATATTTTGTCCACTGTACTAACAACAACAAAACAATTAATTCTTCTACCAATAACGTATCTTAATTAAAATTTTCGCACACTTTTTAATTAGCTGAGTTTTTATTGTCATGAATTTTAAGCTATTAAATAGCCACCTCACTATATGTGTAACTCGCGGTATAAGGTTTTTTTTTATTGTTTTATATAAAACTGAGATTATTGTTATGCTGCCGCCGCCGCTTATCCTTGAAACTTCAATATTGATTTGAAAACACATTTGTTTAAATAACGCCGCCATCACCGTAGCCGCTCTCCCCATTTAATGTGTTGTCTTTTGACTTTTCACAAACAATTACTAGATTACAATTCAATTTTCAATTGCATATTTTTATTTTTCTCACCACTTGTGAGTGCAACAACACAATAACCCTCAATTGTAGTTATATATATATAGGTATATTATTATATATATAAATAGAATACAACACAATAGCAACAAACAAAAAAAAAAAAAAAACAGATTCACTTTTAATACAAGCTTTTAGATTTACTCTTTATAAAATCTGAAATACTAGTAGAGCCGACGACAATCGTAGAGCATGTTTAAATTACAATGACCAAATTGCCTCCTAAGTCATTTACTATAAAACTCATAAATCTTTAGTCAAATCACAGGGTATTAATTGAATACAGTGTAATGTAATGAGAGTATGAAGGTTTAAACAAAAATCTTATTATGGTCCGTGGGTTATGTAGTTGATTAAGTCATATAATATTATAAAAATCCATTTGGTGCACCTAAAGGTGACGTTTTTTTTTTATTTGAATTAACTTAGTAATAATTAAAAGAATTTTTAAGTGTTGAGAATTTTTCTCTATCTGATGAAGGAAAACATAATAGGAGCAAGGACAATCGTAATTCAGTCTCACAAACGACATCGGCGATGTAAAATTTGAAAAACGACAAAGATTCGACGTGACTACGACATATATGATAAGGGAGAATATTGCACAGTACAACATTTTGCAGCTCATTGATTTGAGAACTGCATGTGTAAATATCCCCAAATAGAAGAAGTTCTCCATCATCCGTTTTGCCAAGTTACATGCCATAATAATTTAATATCGTTTTAAAGATAGTAAGTATCGTATTGGGGAATTTGTCACGTTTTAGGCTCTTTTGTTTGAAACAAATTTAAAAAAAAAAACAAGAATTACAATTCCATTAATCCGTTCATATAACGTTTCCCTAAAAAAGCAACAGTTTCACTTTTCCATTCATCAAATGATTTTGAACTAGGTTTATTTCGTAGCAGTTACAATAAAACTGTTGTACTCCGTGGCGTATGATTTACGTGGAGTATTACTTATGATAATCATACGTCACCATATAACAATATTACAAAAGACCCTAAAACGTCACAAATTCCTCTATACGTACTTACTACCTTCAAATCGATATTATATTATTATGGCATGTAACCTGACAAAACGATTGATGCAGAACTTCTTCTTTTTGGGGCTGCTTTCACGTGCAGTTCTCAGAATTGAGTCCCAAAATCATGTGTTGGACTGTGTTGATATTGGCCAAGAGGCTTTAATTACAAGATTGTAAATATTCGAAATAAACACAAAAGTGGTCCACTTTTTAATTTATTTCTATATTCCAGAGATTAACCTAAAATTTCTTATCATTAGTTAGATTTTTATAGAATATGAATTTATGAGCATTTTGCCTATAAATTAGCCCATCTCTACATTATTATATCATTGCCGCATACTGTATTTCAGTTATTTGTAAAACTATAACTAACTACATTAATTCATATTGTGACATTTGCAGTTGAAAACAAAAAGTTCTCTAACATCTTTATAGTCGGAATGTTTTGTTGTCGCCAATGGTCATGCTGCTCTTGTGCCATTCAAAATCTAAATCGACTTTGATAGTCACTCTAAATGTTGTTGTTGGTGTTGTTGTTGCAGACCCACTAAAAACATAAAACGGATAGTTTGTTTTACATTAAAGCATCAGCTTTGTTGTACTAATGCTCCAACGTCAAAGAACCTTCTCTTACAACAAATAATTTATTATTATGGATTGTTGTTACAGTCCAACGCTATTATATTAATTTATTTACACACACACACTCATGTGCTATTGATTTATGTTGATATTTTTCTCATTTGAAATAAAACAAATAAATCGACAAGAGAACAAAAAAAAACCATCATCATACGCAAAAATTGTCTTGTCGTGATGTCACCCTAAGTGTTCCAGCAGCAGTAGCAGCTTCACAATTCTCTAGCATACGACACACAGTACATTTACTTAAGGAAAAACATCTGAAATCACTCGAACACAAACTAATTTATAGCAATCGAACGAACTGCTATTTCGTTGGCGTGAATCTTTTGGAAATTCAAGATATATTATCTATTAGAGAGTTGTTAAAGAAATTCAATTTAATAATATTAATGTGATGCTGCTACCCCTGAACTTTGAACAAGAGAAAAAGTTTACAATGTGCCACCAAGTCGCCCCCGCTTCACCTACTTGGCAAACTTTAATAACTTTTAAGAACAAGTATTTATGCGTCACTTGATTGCTCTATATTCTAATTACAAGTTTTAGTTTATGTTCAATACTATCCAAGAAAACAAAAAATTATGATTTATTTTTATTGCCGTTTTTTTTTGCTCTACACACAGTTTTCATGTGTCATCTTTATTGGTGTCTGCGGTCGTCTGTCCGTCCGTCCATCCATCTGATGGGCTAAGGCGTTTTTCATTTCGCATTTTCTTGGTCTTCTTCAAGAATAAAAAAGCAAATAATTCTATACAAAATTGTTTAAATTTTTTTAATTAAAATAAATTGTTTAATTTATAGTTTGGGACATTTGTCTATGTCGTCTTCTTGATTATAAATGATTTTTTGTTTGTTGTATTCTTAATTAATATGTTCATTTTGCTCACCCTATGGGTTATTGTTCAGAGGAGGGTTAAAAGGGGAACTTTTGTGTTGAGGAAAATTATTATGTGATTTGTCATATGAGTTTTCTTTGGAAGTTTATGGCTTTGTGTACTTGTTGCTTGTTGCTATCCATGTTGAGGAGGCAAAATGCACATTAGTTTTTTATAGATTTAGTTTTATTAGGTTTTTCTTTTTAGAGCAGAACCAAATGTATGTATTTTGTGTTTAGGATACCTCATGGTTTTTGGAAAAGAATTTATAGCGTATTATGTATATGAAATAAAAAATTTAAAGTTTTTTGTTGGAAAACATAAGAAATGCGTATAAACATAAAAAAAAATCAGTATGAAATATTGAATGCTTTTGGGTTTTTCCTTGGACAGTACAACACATAATTTCGGGACTCAATTCTGGGAATTGCACGTGAAAGTAGCCCCAAAAATAAGAACTTCTGCATCATTCGTTTTGTTATGTTGGCTGCATTCATAATTAAGGAACTTTTTTTCGCTCAGGGTGGATTTTTAGCCCTTTTCTATATTTTAACACGGATTTATTTCGGTTTTCCGTACGTAATATGTATCTCTTTTGTGTCTGCAGCGAAGTGTAATTATTGAATAGGTACCATATATTGCACTTTTTGGTACAATAAATTGTACATTTTGGTGTAATAAATTGAAATTTTTGTTGCAATAAATTGTACTTTTTGGGACTATAAATTGTACATTTTGGAATAATAAATTGTACTTTTTGCGACTATAAATACCACTTTTTGGTATAATAACTTATACTTCTTTGGTACAATAAATTGTACTTTCTGGTACCATAAATTGTACTTTTTGGTACCATAAATTGTACTTTTTGGTACAATAAATTGTACTTTTTGGTACAATAAATTGCTCTTTTTGTTACAGTAAATTTTAAGTTTAGTTTATTTAGTTTATTCTTCCATTTGTAACGACCATCAGGAGACGTGGTAGGATGACAATATTTATATTTGGGTGGCGGAGAAAATTCAACTTTGGATTTTCGGCAATGCCCGAGCGGAATATTATGTCAGTTGTCAAATCTATATATATATGAAAATAAGTTTGTCTTCGTTTGTTTGAATTTTTTAGTACCGTATAGACTCGACAACGGCTTGACTGATCGTTTTTGAAATTTTCACTGAATAAAGCTGTGTGGTCGGTGGTGAAAATAGGGTATATGTATTTTTGGTCAAGTGGGCGTGGCCCCGCCCATTGGACCATAGTTTTGAAACCGCAATATCTGGAGGACTATTTCTCCAATCGCTTTGATAATTTGTTTGTTGTGGTCCAACAAAATGGTCGGGATCAGATCAGTGGGCGTGGCAGAAATCTTGAAAATTTAAAAGGCTGTATCTCATGAACTATAAGAGGTAGAAAGATGATATTTGGTATTTGTTGTTGGTACAGTAAAGGGACGTGTCGCCAACCTCACACGTCAATGCTTGACTATTTCATATTCGCGAGAAAAAAATTATATTTTCTTAATTGAACATTATGTTGTTTTTAAGATTTATTAAGAACCTGACCATTGACCTTTTTGTGGGGCGCGGGAAATAGTTGTCCCATCTTAATCAAATTTCCTTCATGAATTTTTTACATCAAGTGGCACAATATTCCTGTCGGGCATTTTTTTCCGTTAAAAAAATCGTCTATACATTTCGCTGCCGCCCTTATCTATATAAATGATCAATGTTGAATGAAGTTTAAAAACTTTTCAGCTAAAATTTGGTGTGCTGAGTTGAAGGATAGGAAAAAATAGGACAAAAACTACTCCCACCTCCCATACAATCTTCCCATATTTAGGGGTATCCGTCTATTACAGCCGTAGATTATTAGCTATTGAGTTGAAATTTGGTACGCAAGTTCTATCCTATAAGTTCTAAAATGCCCGAGATCGGACAAAAACTATTCCCACCTCCCTTTCAAAGTCGCTCTTTTTGAGGGTGTCCGTCTGTCTCTCCCCGCAATTGCGGCCGTAGTTTAAGAGCTATTGACCTGAAATTTGGTATGCAAACTTCCATCCTCTAAGCGGAGGTTAATTTCTAATGACCAAAATCATACAAAAACTACTTCTACCTCCCATACAAACTCCCGCTTTTTGGAGGCGTCCGTCTGTCTGCCCCAGCTATTAAAGCCGTATTTAAAGAGCTATCGAGCTGCATGCAATCTTTCATCCTGTAAGCGTGGGTTATGTTCTGAGGTGAGCGAGATCAGACAAAAACTACTCCCACTGCCTACACAAATTTCCCCTGTTTGTGGGTGTCCGTCTGTCTGTTCCCACTATTAATGACGTAGTTAAAGAATTACCAAACTGTAATTTGAGATACAAGTTGATATCCTCTAAACGAAGGTTATGTTCTAACATGAGCCACAAGATGACCATACAAGTACCCCCTTTTTAAGCGAGTCCGTCTGTCTGTCCTTGCGGTTACAGCACTAGTCTAAGAACTATCGAACTAAAATTTGGTATGTAGGCGGAGGTTAAGTCCTGAGATGAGCAACATCGGGAAAAAACTTTTCAATACAAACTTTCCCTTTTTGAAGTGTCCGTTTGTATGTGCCCGAGATGACAGAGATATCGATCTGAAATTTTGTTATTCAATTTTATATCCTCTAAGTGGAGGTTGGGGCCGGTCGTGGCATGATGGTTAGAACACGCGACTACCATGCGGGAGATCCCAGGTTTGACTCCTGGGACCAGTCATCTACATTTTTCTTTCATTTCATAGTGTCGAGTCAATCGGCATGTGTAATAAAAAGCTTATCAAACAATGAAGTTCACATTCGTCGATAAACAAGTAGGTGCCGTCAGTTGCGAATCTAAAAATAAAAAGCGTGTTAATTCACAACAAGCTGAGAAGCTATCCCAAACCTCATTCATTGGATGCAAAGGGAAATTAAGTTTGGTTTTTAGGTGGAGGTTATGTTTTAAGTAAGGCATGATGGTTAGAACACGCGACTACCATGCGGGAGATCACAGGTGCAACTCCTGGCTCCAGTCATTTTAAAAAAAAAAACATTTTCTTTCATTGTCGGCTCCCCTCAAATGTTGTCGACAACAACTTCGCAGTGGCAGTGTCGAGTCAATCGGCATGTCTAGTAAAAAGCTTATCAAACAGTGACGTTCGCATTCGTCGATAAACAAGTATGTGCCGTAATTTGTGAATCTAAAAATAGAATTTGTTAATTCACAACAACGCGAGAAGCTATCCCAAAGTATCTGGATTTAGTTTTGTAGAAAAATTGCAAGTATTACCACGCCCCATCTGATACATCACATTTAAATGTACCATTCCGCTCATTTTAGATATCGAGTAATAATATCAATACATCCAACGTAATCGTACTTAAATTTTGTATTTAGTAAAGCTATAATAAGATAAAAAAAAACTTAATTTCCCTTTGCAACCCGTGAATGAGGTATGCGATATCTTTTCGCGTTGTTGTGAAATAACACGCTTTCTATTTTTAGATACTCAACTAACGGCACCTACTTGTTTATCGAAGAATGCGAACGTCACTGTTTAAGAAGCTCTTACTAGACACGCCGATTGACTCGACACTTAATACTGCGAAGTTGCTATCAACAACATTCGAGGGAAGCCGACAATGAAAGGACAATTTATTTTTTAAGATGACTGGAGCCTGGTTTGAACCTGCGATCTCCCGCATGGTAGTCGTGTGTTCCAACCACTATGCCACGGCCGATAAGATAACCTTTTGAATAAAAAACGGCACGTCCACGCCCCTTCTTGTACCTTCCATACAAATGTACCATTCCGCCCACTTTAGAAATCGAGTAACAATATCAATTCAACCAACGCGATTGTGCCCAAATCCTTTGGTTAGGCAATAACAGAATAATGTTTTGCAGAAAAAGTGGCACGTCCAGTCAAGCCCCTTCTGGTTACTAATGGTGAAGAGTATCTGAGTTTCGACATAGCATTATTAGATTTTTACGCAGTCGCTTGCGTATTATATCCAAAACTTCGATTTGAAACATTTAAAAAATATTTTGCATAATTTACATTAATTGTGCACACAACAGACTGGTTGATTCTTATTTACAACTGTTCTGTCAACCAATTTCAACTAATGTCCAATGTTCCTTTAATATTGCAGTCTTATGACGTACAAACTCCATCGTCACCTCTCAATATACATTAACCAATTTCAACTAATGTCCAATTTACCTTTAATATTGCTGTCTTATTACACACAAACTCCATCTTCGCCTCTCAATATACCCATGTCTCACAGAAACACACAAAGGCAAAAATTCCCATAATTTGTGCATTTTGTGCGGTCAATTTACCTGCCGAAAATAAAAAAAAAACATTTGCAAAATTTAAAATTAGCATATTTTTTGGCAACAAAAACATAAAACGACAAACAAGTGACCCTCTAAAAAAGGCTCATTAATGTTATATGTATGTACAACAGTCGCACACATAGACTCATCAGTATGTATGTTAATATTGCTTAGCATACACTAATATCCTTCGAGTCATTGAGTAGTATTTGTAAAGGACTCCTCTCTGATTGTTTTAGGATATCACCCTCGTCCTGTTTTCAAATGTTTATTGAAGTGTGGCACAGGTGTTGTGGTGGGTTTATTGGGTTTATTTGCAGCATTGAACAACTCTTAAGTTAAGTTAGTATGTGAGTGTAGTCATGTGTATAAATGCCATTATCGTTGGTTAGGGGGGTTAGTGAAAGTAGGTTCAGAGCTGTAGCTGTAGGGTTGTTTGCATGCATGAATACTTTTGTATTCACCGTTATGCGAACATTTTTATTTGTATATTCACAGACTGTCAAATTTAATATTTTGTTTATATTTACCGAAAGTAGTTCATTGACTTTGTGTCGCGTAGTCATCCTGTGCAAGTGAATGTTCTCAAGTTTGAATAACATGAAATTAACATGGGCAATAATGCAAAAAAATATAAAATAAAAGAAATTTTCAAATGTTTTTACTAACAAAATTGATTGATTGATTGACTTTGTTTGTTGTAACATAGCTGATTTTGATTGTTGGCGTTGAAGCTGAATGAATTTTAATATTGTAGCAGCAGTTACAACAGATGAAAATTCATCAAAGGCCTGAAGATGAATGTTCATGGAACTTTATTAATAAACTTGTAAGTAGAGACGAGGGCTTAATATTGTTGGTGTATGTCTAGGCGTTTTGAGAATAAAAGGATGTCATTCCTTCGTCTTCCTATGGCAGTAACTACAGAATCATTCATCCAACAAAATCATTGGGGACCTCCGCAGAGAGATTCTGAAAATATCAATCAGAAAACTTAAACTGGCATTAGGCCTGCTAAAAGCACGACTGACAAGATATTCATACTGAAGAAAACCCATGACATGAAGATCGACACATAGTCTTCAGTGAAAATGACAAAACTTTGACAGAGCCATTTACTATCTAGCGAGGCTTCGAACAGGTCAAAATCCGTCTTATGTCTATCTCTTTCACATCATAATGAAGATGATCATGCGGAAGGCTGCAGTCAACACCATCTTTGAGAAGAGGCACATTCTGATAGTGTACGACAATAATATACATAGATATCATTAACCAAGGACTTCGAGATGTTACTGCAGCCATATCAAGCATTGAGAAGACAATGATATGGGAATGTAGATTTTTTTTTGTTCAATTTGTTGCATAGAAACCTAGAAACCGAATTCAATAAATTTATCAGCAAAAAATTTTAAAGTATCTTACATAATCGCTTTAAATAAAAACGATTAAAATCTCGCATACCCATACCTTCGAACTAACCTCATTATGCCGCATTTCCTTTGCTCTACAGGCGGATGAGCAAACGTGTTTCAAGCATCACTTCTTAACTGTTTTTTTCAACTTTATTCTTCTACTTTCACCTATCTCAGGCTCATCTTTCATGGGCTATCACATATACTAAACAAACCACACGTAATATAAACACAAATTTGATACTCGAATTCCTTTGACTTAAGCAAATCCTTCGAGTCCTTTTTCTCTGCTATTAGGCTTCTCTTGTTCTTGGGTAATTGTGTTGAACACAGACATCCACAACCATATTTCTAACACCCCAGACTGTGGGAGCTGACAAACACAAAAAAAAATCAGGCAATTTAAATAAAATATCTCTTGAAATGACACTAAGACGTCGGCGGCCCCTTACATAAAATATCAGCTCTTGTGTCTGCGTATTCTTTTCGCATAACAAAAATTCCTCCCCAAGGAGTTTATAATGTTTTGTGCCAAACAACAACAAAAACAAAAAAGGAAAAAATGTTATATATTTATTATATTGAAGCATTAAAGTACTCAAGGGCAAGGTCATGGACAGACGTACGTACGTCTTTATGTATTTGGGGTTATACAAGAAATCTTAACTAGATACAAACAGTAAATCTAAACGTTCTTAATGAACATATCCTTCTCTTAAAAATATTCTTGCGCTTCGTAGTGTTTTGTTTTTGTTTTGTATAACTTTATCAGAAAATCATATAAATGCTATGACAATTTCCCTCTACCATAGCAAGCAACGAGCTTTACTGTTTACCATTATGTCCCTATCGAAGAGGTTTACGTCATTTTATGTGAGAGCCCATAAAGCTTTTTTTGGCCCCTCGCGCAACAAAGTCATTGCCAAGGGCAAGTTTAAGGTTACTACGGTATGCTGCTACATGTTGCCTTGCAACATAAATGGCCAGGCAACAGGGGTTTATACAAAAATTCACGGCCAGGGCCATTGCCATTGCCATGGCCATTGTATAGGCGCAGGTTTACTCTTTAGGCTCCCTTATGCATATTAATGCTCCTACGAAAGCTTTGTGCTTTCATTGAAAAGCTTTGCCACAGGAACCTGCGCGCTTTGTAGGCTCTCCTCACCATGGCTGAGAGTAGCGCCAGTGAGTGCATAAGTTTGAAGCCCTTTCCTATAGGCTTAGCTGGCAGGCTTCAGACAAAAGTTGAATGTCCTTTTGCCACAGCCAGTTCCCAGTCTCCCACGCACACACAGAAATACTTTTGCAACTGTAGTAAGAGGTCGTAGGGGGTAAGCGTGGGAAAATTTCATTCTAGGAACTTGAATGGCATGTGAGAGTAAGAAGTGGGGCCGAAGTGAGTCTACATCGTCATCATCGTCGTTGTCGTATGTGTGTGTGTTTATGCATTTGAAAATTGTCGACTAAACCCCTAAAGCAGCCGGGTCACACAAAATTCCCATGACTAATGTCAAGGATCTTTTGCAGGCGTGGGTGGTTGACTTGTTGTTTTTTTTTTGCCAAGTCCAGGAGAAAGGGAAATTGATTGTGTGTTCACACACACACACACACACACACACGCTTACGTCCCTCCGTTTATCATTTAAATGAACTTTATTGTGATTGTGTCGCAGCATGATGTACTAAATACAACATTATCGAGGCCTTAGGCAATTTTCTTTATTACCCATGTTTTGGTTGCCATATTATTGCGTTCGTTGGTAATTCAATTTATTGAACTGTGTCACACATTTTGCGACATGTTGTTTTATTTTAGTTTGGTTATTATTTTTTTACATCGCGATATGAAAACATTAGTCATTTTTTAAATAAATTACTCGCCGAAACAAAGTGGAAAGCAAAGTGTTGTTGTTGTTGTTGTTGCTATTGTGAGTCATATATCCGTTTTAGAATTTGTAATGTAGAAACCAATAGAGTGTGTGTGCGTGTTTGTATTACGGCCCATGTATGTAAATTGTTTAGAAATATTTAAGAGATACTTGTCATTGGGAAAATTGTATGCAAGAGGGTGGAACACAAAGTTTGGAGCAATTATGGCGAAAGGGCTGTGGAAGAAAATTTATCATCGCAAAAATTTGTTACAGTAAAATTGGTTTATATAAATATATAAATTAAGAATTTCATGTAAAAATATTATTGAAATTATTCTATTGAATATCTCTGCAGAAAGCAAATTCTTACACCCTTAAAACTACAAATTTCGATAAAGTTTGACATCAGACAAATCTTTGAAATCTCGAAAATCTTCGGCAAGTCTATGGCTAGCTAAGGTATCTTATTTTTACGACGGACTAAAAGAAAGAATTTATTACTCCCTCTGCATAATTTTGAAAGTATTTGAAAAGGATTACACAGAGATATTACTGACCCAGAAGTACTTTGTGTAAATCATCGATGGTTTCAATATTGACTTCTCAAAGGAAGAAAGTAGTTCAGTTTAACATATCATACACTTTAGCTTGAAGAAATACTAAAATGTCCTACAAATTGATCTTCAAAATTGATGATGAAGTTTAATTTTGAACAACATTTCTAACATGAAAACCAAGTGGTTTTAAAGTTGTTACATCTTATGTAGTTTTTAGATCTATTACAATCAATATTTGAACCAATTCAGAATGTTGTTTTTAAGGTTATTTTGGGTCTGCTTGACTTTTCGCGATATACCGTTATGTCAAAAATACAGGCACTTCCACTACATATATTTGAATAATTTAAAAACGGTTTAACATATTAAAAGAAATTCAAAATTCGCTTACAATGTTATCTTAAAGCCATGTCCACATTATTTTAAATTTAGTAGTTCAGTATTTTATGGAATATCGTTGAAAATTCGAAGAAAAAAACAATCGAAAATTTTACATAAAATTTTTTTTTCGCTCTTTAAAAATTCATAAAAAATAAAAATGCGACAAATATCCTAGTTCTGCTTTAAAATCATATAGTTCAATATATTTTGAATGAAATGAGCTTTATTTCGTTACATTCGGTCCACAACCTTTGATTTTATTCACAATTTACTAAACAAACTGAATTGATAAAAATCGCTATTTCCACCTCCATCCAACGAGGTCGTGCCCACATTCTGTACTAGCCACACCCCTTCTGGTACTTCCTACATATATGTACCATTCCGCCCACTTTAGAAATCAAATAATAATAATAATGCCCAAATTATGTATTTTGTAAAGGTATAACTTGAAAAAGTTGGGAAGAAAATATTAAAAGTCTAGCCCCTCACCTTATGGTAACTCCCATACAAATGTACACTTTAGAAATCGAGTAATAATAATATTCTTGGCAAAATAAGATACATTCACATAATCCCTATTAATATTATAAATGTGAACGTTTGTCTGTTTGTTTTATTGTGGTTCAATCACGTCTAAACGGCTGAACCGATTTCAATTTGGTAGGCAGTTAGTATGCTCTATGAAAATTACCGTAGGCTATATAATTTTTTATATTTTTGAAATCATAATTTTGGACCAAATGGGCGTAGTGGTCCAAACGAGCGTAGTGGGCGTGGCAAAACTATTGTTAAAAGCAAGAGAGATAAAATTTGATATCCATATAGTACTCGACAAAGCAAATATTACTATGCGGACAAAATTTTAATTTAGATAGTACTTGACAACACGAATGTGAGTATGCAAACAAAATTTAAATTTTCGGTGATTGGGCGGATTTAGCGTGGCCAATTTGTATTTTAGCCCTAGAAGGACATTTGCGGACCAAATTCTAGTTTTCAATCAATGGTGGAGGGGGATGCAATATCTAGTATTACAAATTTGCAGAGAACATTTTTTAGAACTAGGTACAAATATTGTAAATTTTTGATCAGTGGACGGAGAGGGAGTGGTTGAACTGTGTTTTGATTTGTACAATTTTCTACGTGTATACAGATCACTAGAGAGGAGGAAATTATACGCACCACTATATTTTGATGCAGATGTACATAAAGGGTCATAATCCAAAAAACGAATATGAGGTATAAAAAAGAATCAAAATCCTCAATTTTACATCCAACAACAACAATATTGTATTTAGTTAAGTTTATGTTTTTTGCATATTTTTACATTTTGGGGTGACTATGAAATTAAACGCGTTGTTTTTTAATTACGAAATAAAACTTTTGTATTAAAACAAAAACCAAATTTAAAATAAAAAACACTTTTTAATAATGCGTATGACCTCTCTCATTTTGAATAAATTCAAAAATGCCTTTCGGTCATACTATTTTTCAGGGTTTTTGGGGTTGAAATTTCTAAGGAGTCCCAAGCCGCTATTACTGCCGATTTTAGCTTTTAGCATTTTATGAACAAGTATGCACCCCACATTTTCAATAGGGTTCACGTCATGGAAACACGCTGGCCCCTTTAAGTCTTTAACGTTTTCTGACCGAAGCCAACGTTTTGTTCCCTCATTGGACTGAGTAGACGCAATCTTTGGCTGAGAAATGCCATTTATCTCCGTGTTTCGCTTCAAGAAGGGCAATTAATGCATTTTCAGTATGACTCGTCGGAGTTCATACTCTTCGTGGTAATGCGACAGCTTGGAGAGGCCAGCTCCAAAGTTCATTTTTTAGAGAATCCATCTCATTTTGTTTTGGAACTTGATTTGAATATTTTTCTACGAGTATACACATATTACTTGGCATTACAAGTTCGTTTTTTAGAATGGGCGTGGTGAAAATGTTTTTATATCTCCAGAGAGATTTAATTTGGTACAAATATAGCACTTTGCACAAAAGATATGGATTTTTTTTTATTTTATTTTTTTTTTTATTTTATTTTATTTTATTATGAAAACTGGCGGCGGCGTTCAGTCTTATTAGTATTGAATTTAAAATCTTTCGCTTTTGGTTTTACTAACAAGGCTTTTTTATTTTTTTAAAAACAACTCATGATTTATGATGTTTTTGTAAAATAATGTAGAATAAAAAATAGCCTATTTAGTGAAAATATATATATATGAAATTGTTTTCATACTGACATACTGAGATATTGACATTTATGAAGTGATTAGGCAGAATTTCAAAAAATTCAGCGGTGTGTAAACAACAACAGAACTTATTTATAAATGTTTGTAAATTCTGTTTTCTTCCATCAGAAATGATATATGTTATTTAGAATATGATAGTTTTGATTGATTCTTTTTCTTTAGTTTGCCAGCAACAATGACTTATTTTTATTCATATTCTTCATATTAGTTGGTAAGCAAAATATTGATGACTGGCCGTGGCATGATGGTTAGAACACGCGGCTACGATGCGGGAGATCATAGGTTCTACTCCTGGCTCCAGTCATCTACATTTTTCATTCATTGTCGGCCCCTCCTTGTTGTCGGCAGCAACTTCGCAGTATAGTGTCGAGTCAATCGACATGTCTAGTAAAAGCTTCTCAAATTGTGACGTTCGCATTCGGCGATAAACAAGTAGGTGCCGTTTGTTGTGAATCTAAAATAGAAAGTGTGTTAATTCAGTGCAACGCGAGAAGCTATCCCATACCATATTCATGGGGTGTAAAGAGATATTAATTAAGTTTTAAATATGTGGATGAAGTGTTGTTTTTTTTAATCCAGAACTAGAAATCCACTTTTGAAACGTTGAGTAAATACCTTGTACAACACCTTCAAAGGCGATTCTTAAATGAAATTCTCTATATTACCTAAATAATACTATTTTCCTCTTACAAAAGTGTTGCACAAATCCATTTTCTTATATATCTTTTTATAGTTTTGATTTTTTCTACTTATTCCGATATTAACTTTTCATATTTCTTTCTCTTTCCAGGTATGTTTATATTTTATTTCACCAAGCCCGACTGTTTAAGGTAACATGTCATAACTTAATTTTAAATTTAGTAAGAAATACAATTAAATCAAAGGTATTTTAAAACAAAATCTTTTTTGTTTAATATCTTAAATTCATTAGATCCCAATTTTTTTCTTTCGCCATTACCAAATAGCCAATATCAATTTCTCTTCGTTAATACACATTTCTATGAGACAGAACATTTAACAAAAAGTGTTGGCGTAAAGCAAAAGTAAGAGAAAAGAATTACACGACTACCATATGTTTCTTTACTAACATATTGAACATTATCATTAGATTAATGTCGCAGAAAAGATGTTGCATTTAATAACTGTCACAAGGACGCATCACATGTATGTATACCCTTCGGTGAATGTAGTCAATGGTAGCAATAGTACTACAGACAGTCCCTTGACTTCATCCTCAGAACATGTTCCGACATCTTTCGTGGCTTATCTCAAACCCTAAGAAACTTAATATTGTTGCTGTTCAATATTGAGTATCCCTTCGTTGGCCCTCGTTTCAGTTGGGTTGCATTTTAGTTTCATTTATGTCGGTTAAATGAAACGTGAAACATTCCAACAAAGCTTCGTCGATACTCTGGTTGTGCTATTTATCTCTATCGTTTTGAAAAGGATGATGAGAGTTGTGTGTCGTTGGCAAAGTGACTCTTTGACTGTTGTGCTGAGCAAGGACTGTGTAAGTTTTTTTTTGGCAAAACGATGTAAACGTTAATGTAACAAGACATGTAAGAAACGTTGGTGACAACGTATTCTGGTTCTTACTTTTTACCTTTTACGGGTGTGTTTCTATTCACATCTGTGGTATACTTTAATAGGGGAAAAACTGTTGTAAACGATTATTTAACTTATAGAATGGTAATTAAATATAATATTACCAAATAATATGACTTTATGATTATTAAGGTAATTTGTTAGAGTTTTTTTTAAAATAATATCAGATTGCCCTATATCAAGCTGAAAGAATACTATCGCAAATCTAACGTTTAGAACTGAAAACGACAGATTGGAGAATGAAGAAACCTGTAGAAAATTCAAAAAGACATGGCCTGAATAGAACCCGACGTACCTGGTAAATCTTGAGAGGGACCAGATAAGAAAAATTATTACCTTCCTGACAGGACATGGACCCATATGCAGACATGCGAACAGAATGGAACTCGCAACGAAAAGCGAAGGTATCTACTGTGGGAATAACAGTAGTGAACCATCTACCGACCACATTATTTGCGAATGCCCAGCCCTATACAGAAGGAGACTGGACACCTTGGGGAAACCTTTCTTAAATGGCATAAAGGAACTGGCAAATATCACAATTGTGATGTAAGTGATCTCCCCTGCGGAGGAGATGCCTGCAAACCAACCAATATCAATATCGTAACTCTTTTTTACAAATGACCCCTTTTAAGTTTGTGTAATTTTTGTGTAAGTTTTCAATTTCAAAAATTTTTTGTCATCTTTTTTTGTTCTTACTTTAAGGTACGAAAAATTATACAAATTTTTTTATCATTCCACAAAGAGATGCTAACGACCTTTGTAACTTCCTAAACAATTCTAACTTTTAATTATAAATGCAAACTTAGTCGAAATTAAATGCTTTTTTTATTGTCTACCTGTGCAATTTAATTTGTTAGATCTTAGAGATATATTTAGACTTCGAGACAATTTACTGCCAGAATCCTGCTAACGGCCACTATACAACCAGCTATTTGTACGAGCATTACACCGATTCTTGTTCTCGTTCTCGCTATTTTAACATCAAAATACAGAGAACAAGTGAACAATATAAATGTGAGGGTATCATCGTTACCACCACATTCCAAAATATTGACCATAAGTCTTCTAGACCCATATACAACTTTTTGTTCATCTCATGTTTTTTCCGGGTTTTTTTGCTTTCTCCTGTCTTGTATTTTATTTTATTTTTAACACAAAAAAGGAAGTCTATGTCCTTTTTGGAAAGACAGAAAAAAATAACACCAACATAACAGACACTTTGCCGTCGTTCGAAAGAAAAGAACAGCAAAGGAAAGAAATAAAAACGGAAAGATAGCAGACCACTCCGCCGCCGCTGCCATCGCACCCGCTATTCATTGACTACATTATGACACAGGAGCTATAAAGGTGACAATAACTTAAAGTACAATGAACTTGAAAAAAAGGACGACTCTCTGGGTACACTGAAAAGCGACATAGAAGTACAAGGACTTGCCATTTTATGTTTTGAGGAAGGTGCAAATAAAATTTCGTTGATAACGAGACGACATGTGTCTCTTGTGTTGGACGACATATAAAATTCAAATTTAAATCTGTAATAGTTTAAAGAGAAGAATGAACTTTAAGATGCCAGGACAAAACGATGAAAGAAAAGTACTTCGTCGTCGTTGAGTTAATTTTTAAATCATTCACTTTCATTGAAACGCTGTATAAAAATTGTTATAAAGGATTTAAGCAGTACAACTTACTGTCATGTAAGATTGACTTCACTGCTAACCAAATGAAATTTATTTATATTTGTGGTCGTACATGCACTGGTTGGCTTGAAAATAAGAAGAGAAGAAAATTCAAAATAATTAAAAAAATATTCTTCGCTATAGAGGACTGTGAACTATTCACTTTCTTTACATATTTTAAAAAAAAATGATTGGTGAATATTGTTGTGGTCGTACAAGTAAACTATTTATAACAAGATCCTTTGTGAATTCTACAAAAAAAAAACCAACATCATAAATAATTTTTTTATTTTTCTAAAATCATTGTAATAAATGACAAAGTACTAAACATTTTATGAAGAAAAAAAGACAAATGTTAATGAAAATGTAATAATTTTTGTAACAAAAAATATATCATCAATAACCCCTCTCACAAAAATGAGACATTTCAAAGTAAGGCCAACAAACCACATCATTAGTCTTTCTATGCTACATATTTTTTTTTTCAAATTTTTTTGTGGTTTTTGAAAATAAATGATTAGCACCTTCAAAAAAAAATTAATGACATTTCAATTAAGTCGCGAGAGAATTTTGTTTAAAAAAATATCAATATACAAAACGAGGGTGGGTGGTGACTCTTAGAAGGAAAAAAAAATGCGGAATCCCACAAGTTTATGGTCATTTTCTGTAATGATTTATGACTTTTCTACCAGATTATTAAAATTTTTAATAACTTTCCGTTTGAAGTGTTATCTTTTATCATGATATTTCAATTCATTGTAATTCATTTATTATAATTTAGTTGTTTACACTTGAGTGATTTGCTGATGAAGGCTTTGGTGATGGCAATGGTAATGGTGATGATGATGTTGGTGCTGATTATCACGTTACGTTTTATTATGCGACACAACTTTGTTGCAGGTCTTGGTTTTTTCTGCGTTGCCATTTATATATATTTTATTATTTATGACTCAATTCCTGCTTTGAATTTTACGCTTACGCTTAGTTATTATTCAGAGTTCGTTGCTGTTTTTATGCAACTTTGTTGAAGTTGTGGCAGTTGTGTTCGTTCTTGCCTTTTTTTGTTTAACTATTTATGCAACATAATATGTTTAGGAATGGCAATACAATTTAAAGAACCTCATACGTTTTTGTATGTTGCACACATATAAAGGCAGCAAGCAATGTGGGTGTTATTTTGCAAAGCGCGAGCCATAAATGTGACTATGGTATTTAAATTCGCCTAAACACAACCTATTCAAATTTAACAAACCTGCTACAGACAATAAAGATTAGAGGGCGATCGCCTCCTATAGATTATTACAAAATATATCTTATAAACTGGTCCTAACCCAGTGTGCCATGCGGATCAGTATCTGATCCGATACTGATCCGATTCTACGGACATTTTATCCGAGTCGGATTCCGGATTTTTAAAATAGGAAAACACTGTATTTTTGCCCCTAATTCAATAAACTAAACTAATATTATATATGTTTATATTATACAATTCAATTACAATAATATAATACTTTCTACAATAAAAAAAAATAATATGAATGCATTTTCAACCAAGTTTGAGAATATTTACTATAATTATGTTTTCACGGATTCCGTTTTGTCGGAACTGATCAGTTTCGGATCCGATTCCGATTCCACGTCCGCATTTGTGCACATTGGGAACTCACAAAAACGCGGAGCTACACAATGTTTTTCAGTACTAATTCCTAATGTGGAACTGTATGTCGTACGCATCTTATTATATACAGCTTGTTTAATAATATTTACTTCTTTTTATGTATAAACTTCCGCCGATGTTTAAACAACAACTGACCAAAATTTGATCTAAATCTACTAATTAATCTATAAGTCCATGCTCAACACACAGACTTACATTTGTTTTTTGTTATTATAAAGATTGAAAGAATTTCAAGTTATAACTTGCATTTGCGTTAAGTTCTCCAACACACACTTAACATATGCCCACTAGCTATGGAATAGTGTTATATGGAAATTCTTAGTAACGACTTTTTTACATCGCGGAACCTCTTATTTTGTGAGGTTCAGTAAAAAAATGCTGGAGGCAAAAAATGGTGGTGGTGGGGTCAGGTTTAACCGTCCCGCATTGGGGTCAAAGTTCAGAAAAATTTGGAAAAAATGTACAACAGTCCTCCTAACTACCATGGGGTTGTCGTTAGGGGGTTGGGATGTATGGCAGACCTTCATGAATTTCTTTTGCCAACATTTTCTCCGAACATACTTACCCCCTATCTCCACTCCTTCGGGGGGCTCCCGTACAAATTTTTAATTACCCCCTTATTACTCCGTATAATGTTCCCGAAGCCCTAACTTCACTAGGGTCACCCCTAGGGGGTTAGAATGTATGACGGATCTCCAGGAAAATCTTTTCTGAACATTTTCTTCGAACATACTTACCCCCTATTTTCTCTCCTTAGGGGGGCTCCCATACAAACTGCACCAAAACCCTCCCTCAATATAAGAAAAACCGCCCTACCTATCCAGGTGTTGTCCCTAGGGGATTATGATGTATGGCGGACCTTCATGATTTTTTTTCCCCAATATTTTCCCCAAACATACTTACCCCCTACCTCCCCTCCTTATACTGGCTCCCATACAAACTGCACCAAAACCCTCCCTCAATATGAGAAAAACCGCCCTACCTATCCAGGTGTTGTCCCTAGGGGATTATGATGTATGGCGGACCTTCATGATTTTTTTCCCCCAATATTTTCCCCAAACATACTTACCCCCTACCTCCCCTCCTTATACTGGCTCCCATACAAAATGCACCAAATATTGGGATGAATCAAACCAATTTATTTTTATCGTGCGACGGATATTTCTTGCGATTGGCATCGACGACCTGAAGCAAGAATTGTTTCTCATTTTCGTTTCGACATAAAACATTGTTGTAATCCTGCATTAATTTGACACCTCTCTCTGCAGTGTCGTTAACAACATGCAAGGTGCTTACGATCTGCTTCGCTTTGTTGTAGTCTTCCCGGTTTTCCCAGGTTTTTGGATCGGTTGAAATTAACTCATTTGGTAATCCAAAGCGATCGAATAATTTAACTGTGTCTCTCGTCACGAAATGGCTCAAATCTTTTGCAATGAATTCTTTCACTTGTTTCGAATGCAATTCAATTTTTTTCACGCCTTTGGAGCCGACAACAATAGCTGAACGTGAACAAGCTGACTTAACGCCTTGATTTTCATCCTCATCCTCGCTTTCTTCCTCCTCAGTGCCTTTTCCCTCGTTTTCCTCGTCATCAGATTGAGATTCTACGTTTTCGTCGTCTTCTTGGAATGAAAGAATTACATTCGCCATTTTTTGCTTGATATTATGGGAAACGTTTTTATCGAATAGTGCAAGAGCCACAGCTTCAGCACTGATGTACCAAAGGTGATTGCACAATTTATCCACCACTTTCTGTGACACATTTCCATCAATTGACTGAGCGACTGCCGCTTTTAAAAAATTGAAGTCTTGATTGGGTGCCTCGACAGCCGTGGTGCTCCCAACCAAGCTTTCACATAAAGTGTCACGATAAATATGCAAATACCGCGAAGCTTCTCTAATTAAATTTCGGTTAAATTGAAATGTTTTCGAAATAGAAACATTTTTATGCAGTATATGGCCTTGGCCATCCATCGGGCATGGCTGGTAGGTCCTGGAGCGCGGAAATGGTAACTGGGAATGTTTTCTCCAAGAAATAATAAAACGATCTGCAGGAATTCTCTGTAGTCTGCTCTGGGATGTTTCTCTTGTAGCTGAGCCAAACAAAATGATTTGACTTCAATCAGAACATTAAAAGGTATTTTCATAGCGACTTTATCGTCTGTTATGCCACTGGTATATCGTTTGTCTTTCATCATTTCCCAATCACATTTAAATCGAGCAAACAAAGGTACACCTGGAGCTGACGTTTTACCGAATTTGGCATCGAACACCTCTTTCAATACCAGTTTAAATATGATGTCTGCACGGTAAGTATAAAAGATCTCGTTCCAATAACTGTTCAAGAATGAGTGACGCACCTTGGAACGAGCCAGTGTTTGTTGAAGTTGTTTCGAAGGAAATGGCCTGAACGCGGTCAGATATTTCCCAATCTAACAAAAGGCCATACACCGACTCCGGCACTGAGTTAAATTATTCGATCGCTTTGGATTACCAAATGAGTTAATTTCAACCGATCCAAAAACCTGGGAAAACCGGGAAGACTACAACAAAGCGAAACAGATCGTAAGCACCTTGCATGTTGTTAACGACACTGCAGAGAGAGGTGTCAAATTAATGCAGAATTACAACAATGTTTTATGTCGAAACGAAAATGAGAAACAATTCTTGCTTCAGGTCGTCGATGCCAATCGCAAGAAATATCCGTCGCACGATAAAAATAAATTGGTTTGATTCATCCCAATATTTGGTGCATTTTGTATGGGAGCCAGTATAAGGAGGGGAGGTAGGGGGTAAGTATGTTTGGGGAAAATATTGGGGGAAAAAAATCATGAAGGTCCGCCATACATCATAATCCCCTAGGGACAACACCTGGATAGGTAGGGCGGTTTTTCTCATATTGAGGGAGGGTTTTGGTGCAGTTTGTATGGGAGCCAGTATAAGGAGGGGAGGTAGGGGGTAAGTATGTTTGGGGAAAATATTGGGGAAAAAAAATCATGAAGGTCCGCCATACATAATAATCCCCTAGGGACAACACCTGGATAGGTAGGGCGGTTTTTCTTATATTGAGGGAGGGTTTTGGTGCAGTTTGTATGGGAGCCCCCCTAAGGAGAGAAAATAGGGGGTAAGTATGTTCGAAGAAAATGTTCAGAAAAGATTTTCCTGGAGATCCGTCATACATTCTAACCCCCTAGGGGTGACCCTAGTGAAGTTAGGGCTTCGGGAACATTATACGGAGTAATAAGGGGGTAATTAAAAATTTGTACGGGAGCCCCCCGAAGGAGTGGAGATAGGGGGTAAGTATGTTCGGAGAAAATGTTGGCAAAAGAAATTCATGAAGGTCTGCCATACATCCCAACCCCCTAACGACAACTCCATGGTAGTTAGGAGGACTGTTGTACATTTTTTCCAAATTTTTCTGAACTTTGACCCCAATGCGGGACGGTTAAACCTGACCCCACCACCACCATTTTTTGCCTCCAGCATTTTTTTACTGAACCTCACAAAATAAGAGGTTCCGCCGTATAAAAATCGAGAATTCGCGCACTATTCCATAGCTAATGCCCACCACGTACGTTGGTCTTGTCAATAGTTTTTAAAACGGTGACTCCCTATTTGATGTGCATACTGCTACCCGAGTATGTCAATGATGTTGTGTTGTATTTCTATGGTGTTGCGCTGTATGAAGTTACTTTGTTGCCATTGTCATTTGCTTCGTTTTTTTCCTTTGAAATGCATCTTCAAAAGATTATTGTTGTTTCCTTTTTAACTTGTTGTTGGTGTTATTATAACATTGAACATAGGAGTGAGCAGCGCCTTTGATCTAAAGGCGTTAGACTGTAAACTTTAAGAGATATTTACACCCATGGTAGATTGTTTACGATTCAGTTTTACAACAACAACAACAAAAATAAAATAAATAAACGTTAACATAAACATTAAGTGTGAATTTTTGTTAGGGTGAGGGCAGCTTACGTACGTGAAACAAAATTACAAAAGTGCAATGAATGTATTGCAATTATAGTGTTCAAATACTTGAATTTTTCAGAAAACCGGTTTCCGGTTTATTCGAAAAATCCCTCTTTCCAACAATTCGGTTTTTGAATACATGATTTACAAAAAAACCGGGTTAACCGGTTTCGTTCGTTTTTTCGGAAAATGTAAAATAGAACCAAATATGCAATAAAATATGAAAAGATATGAATATCGATACATTAATCCATTCAAATAACATCCTGTTCATCCAAACAGAAGTTATTAGAAAATGTTAACTTAGTATATCACCCATGTTCTGGAAAACAATTCGGTTTAAAAACAGGTATTACTTTTTAATACATTTCTACCGATTTTGCTCTGTTTTCAAACCGTATTATTATCCAAAACATGGATGTATAAGTTTATATTACTCACAAACTTTAAATACGTTTCCTTACATTTTACATTTTACAATTAGCATGGTTTAGAACTAAGGTACCAATTTGACCTTAGCATAGGAAATAAAGGCACAAAGTTTTTCATATGAATATCGACGGCTTCGCACTCATTTCGAGGTGAGATCCCAATCTATTTCAAAATTAGATCCCAACTGTAACTTAACGTTTTCCCAACTATTGTATGGTAATCATAACTTAATCTCCTTTTTGCGATCGGACACTTAGTTTAGGAGATAACTGCATTGAAAGATGAGAAGAAAAAGTCATCTAACAGCATTTTCCCAAAAAAATTTGTATTGCATAAAGAAATTTTAATGAAAGCATCCTTTGAGATTTTCCTGAAGAATATCGGATAAGCACAAACAACCTTCTTTGGAGATTTACCTATAATTGACCAAGCAATGTTCTTTGAAATACTGCTTTTTAGAAAACCGGTTAACCGACATCAAAAAACCGGTTAAACCGGGTATTCGAAATTGGCATTTTTGAAGAAACCGGCATAAGGTTTCGGAGAAAGAAACCGGTTAGACGGTTTTCGGTTTCGGTTTTGAACACTCTAATTGCAATGACAGAAGGTAATGGAATGTTTAGGGTAAAGAATATGAAAATGACAGAAATTGTGAGTAATGAAATTAATAGTAAAGTTTTGATATAAGTTATTTAATTGAGGTTTTTTTTCATTAAAAGATGCAACCCAGCAGTGAAATCCAGGGAATTACATGCCTAAAAAAACTGTCGGTGGGTATGCCAAGTCCATTTCGACCTCCTTTACAAAATAACACATAGTGCTATAGGCACCCAAGGCCTTCCATACTCCCCTTGTGCTATAACTCCTATAGCACAGCAGACCCTAATAGTGGCCTACAAAGCAATGGATTATTTCAGGCATAAGAACGAAGGCCTTAAAGCAGATCTGCTTGAGAAGGTATGGCTGAAGACATACAACTTCAGTACTGAAGAAGGCATGTCCACAAGAAGGCAAAAGGACGGTATTTGTATATGTTTTCATTGATCATATCACTGTGTATCTTATTTATGACAACTCGTCTCATTGCACGGCACCTGACTTGTGCCACATGACTTCTGCCATGCCTCCTCGAGGAGGTCTGAACCTAATGGTGACCTACAAACCAATGCCTTATTTCAGTCCTTTAAACGAAGGCCTAATAGCAGACCTGCTTAGACATTGCAGACCTTCCCGAGGAGGTCATGAAGATTTGGGTGCCGTGCAGTAAGACGAGATTCCGTAAATAAGATACACAGTGGTATGATCAATATTAACACATACAATTGCCTTCCTCTTGCCTTCTTCTGGCCTGGCAGAGTCTACGAGAGTTTTACATGAGTCTCGCCTTTAAGGTCTTACCCATGTTGTGTTAACCATACTGGGCATGCTGAAATGCGATTGCCAGCGCCCCCAGGGAGAATTTTAGGAGCAAGCTACCACGGTTGTCCGCTCCTTATTGCACCTGGTAGATACCAAATTGTGTATGACAGTATTGGACATATCTCCCTTCAGCCAAGGTGATACTACATTGCAACGATGTAATACCCTCACCGGTGCTTGACGCGGGAATTTCCAGACCCCTTTGCTCGACGACGGTTAACGGTATTTGTTAAAATAGGCTCGTCTAAACCCCTGTGAGATCAATAAAATAAAAATTAACAAGGACACACACTGGAGGCCTTGCATGTGTGTACGTATCCAATGTGATCCACGGTACCAGAACTACTTCCAGTTTTAACCTCTGGCAGTTTAGCTGCTGGTGCCCCCGCAACGGGCAGTGGCAACCGCCATTAGACAGGACATGATTGTGGAATCGGCCCGATCCAACAGCATAAAGGTGGGCAGACCCGTTTCTAAAACTATCTCAGAATAGCTCTACGTCGTGCAAACAGTGTGGAAGCAAAGTCCCTTGCTCTAGTTGAGAGTTGCTAGAGTTGAGAGCATCTCACTCACATTCCACTCATTTCCTACTCTAGTTATATTTAATCCATGGATATCCCTAACATCATAATATAAGCAACAAACACATAGTACGTGCAACCAGCCTTCTTTGACATGACTAACCACCGGATCATCGGAGTTTGAGCCCCGCATTAGTCGTCTTCCATTTGCCTGAGCGGTGGACTTTTCATTGTTTTCATAAATCTTATATCATTTATAATATACTTTTTATATTTTGTTGTATTAAAATTTGACCTTTGCCCTTGAATCAAAATATTGTGATTTTAAATTCATGTCGTAAACTGTCTCTAACGAAATCTTCATTTATTAGACCTTTTTTTATTTTTTTTTAATTATTTTATTATATTTTTATATAAATAAATTTATAAAATACATCACAGGGTTATTGGACCATTTTGCGATTTTTTACTTAATTTTCATTTTAATTTATTTAACCTTGTTTAATTTTATTTTATTTGTTTTGTTTAGTTTAGTTTAGTTTAGTTTAGTTTAGTTTAGTTTAGTTTAGTTTAGTTTAGTTTAGTTTAGTTTAGTTTAGTTTAGTTTAGTTTAGTTTAGTTTAGTTTAGTTTAGTTTAGTTTAGTTTAGTTTAGTTTAGTTTAGTTTAGTTTAGTTTAGTTTAGTTTAGTTTAGTTTAGTTTAGTTTAGTTTAGTTTAGTTTAGTTTAGTTTAGTTTAGTTTAGTTTAGTTTAGTTTAGTTTAGTTTAGTTTAGTTTAGTTTAGTTTAGTTTAGTTTAGTTTAGTTTAGTTTAGTTTAGTTTAGTTTAGTTTAGTTTAGTTTAGTTTAGTTTAGTTTAGTTTAGTTTAGTTTAGTTTAGTTTAGTTTAGTTTAGTTTAGTTTAGTTTAGTTTAGTTTAGTTTAGTTTAGTTTAGTTTAGTTTAGTTTAGTTTAGTTTAGTTTAGTTTAGTTTAGTTTAGTTTAGTTTAGTTTAGTTTAGTTTAGTTTAGTTTAGTTTAGTTTAGTTTAGTTTAGTTTAGTTTAGTTTAGTTTAGTTTAGTTTAGTTTAGTTTAGTTTAGTTTAGTTTAGTTTAGTTTAGTTTAGTTTAGTTTAGTTTAGTTTAGTTTAGTTTAGTTTAGTTTAGTTTAGTTTAGTTTAGTTTAGTTTAGTTTAGTTTAGTTTAGTTTAGTTTAGTTTAGTTTAGTTTAGTTTAGTTTAGTTTAGTTTAGTTTAGTTTAGTTTAGTTTAGTTTAGTTTAGTTTAGTTTAGTTTAGTTTAGTTTAGTTTAGTTTAGTTTAGTTTAGTTTAGTTTAGTTTAGTTTAGTTTAGTTTAGTTTAGTTTAGTTTAGTTTAGTTTAGTTTAGTTTAGTTTAGTTTAGTTTAGTTTAGTTTAGTTTAGTTTAGTTTAGTTTAGTTTAGTTTAGTTTAGTTTAGTTTAGTTTAGTTTAGTTTAGTTTAGTTTTATTTTATTTTATTTTATTTTATTTTATTTTATTTTATTTTATTTCATTTTATTTCATTTTATTTTATTTTATTTTATTTTATTTTATTTTATTTTATTTTATTTTATTTTATTTTATTTTATTTTATTTTATTTTATTTTATTTTATTTTATTTTATTTTATTTTATTTTATTTTATTTTATTTTATTTTATTTTATTTTATTTTATTTTATTTTATTTTATTTTATTTTATTTTATTTTATTTTATTTTATTTTATTTTATTTTATTTTATTTTATTTTATTTTATTTTATTTTATTTTATTTTATTTTATTTTATTTTATTTTATTTTATTTTATTTTATTTTATTTTATTTTATTTTATTTTATTTTATTTTATTTTATTTTATTTTATTTTATTTTATTTTATTTTATTTTATTTTATTTTATTTTATTTTATTTTATTTTATTTTATTTTATTTTATTTTATTTTATTTTATTTTATTTTATTTTATTTTATTTTATTTTATTTTATTTTATTTTATTTTATTTTATTTTATTTTATTTTATTTTATTTTATTTTATTTTATTTTATTTTATTTTATTTTATTTTATTTTATTTTATTTTATTTTATTTTATTTTATTTTATTTTATTTTATTTTATTTTATTTTATTTTATTTTATTTTATTTTATTTTATTTTATTTTATTTTATATTATTTTATTGTATTGTATTGTATTGTATTGTATTTTATTTTATTTTATTTTATTTTATTTTATTTTATTTTATTTTATTTTTATTTTAATTTATTATATTTTTTTTTATTTTATTTTATTTTATTTTATTTTATTTTATTTTATTTTATTTTATTTTATTTTATTTTATTTTATTTTATTTTATTTATTTTATTTTAATTTAATTTATTTTGTTTTATTTTATTTTATTTTATGTTAATATTTTTTATATTGCATTTTTGTATTATGTTTTATTTTTATACAATATTTCTAACGGGGTTGTAGCTATCTCCACAACATATCTAAAAATAAAAGACAACTCTCATTTAGATGCATGTTTCTTCTTCTTGTGTGCATCAACATGTCCGTTACGTAACAAATTATTTAAAATATCGTAACATTTAAATTTATCGTAGCCCTGTGTAATTCCCTTCACGTGCCAATTTCCTTATTGCATAAATTGGCTCCACAAAATCAATGACATTTCATTTAATTAAAACCAGCTGGTTTTTCAATACTTCAACACAGCCGCCATATATTCCTATAATTACATAATCGAATTTTAGATTACAATGTTGGTCGTAGTTCCTGCAACAATTTTTGCTGCAAAAAGTTGTCGCTATAGTCCAACATATGCCATCAGTTCCAATTATAAACCCAACATCACACATATCGTCATGTGTTTGCGCGTTGTAAAACCATAATTAAATTTTACACTTCAAAACCTTCTACTCAAATCACAATCACACATTCCCCGACATCATATTTCACGTTTCACAAAGTGGGTCGGGAGAGGGGTGACAACTCTTACGAACAACATATTTAAGCCATTTGAAATTGTCCCTAAGCCAGCATTAAAAATAGCTTCGGTCCAAATGGAATCTCCAGAGGTAGCGGCAGCAGCATTCATACCTGATGGCGATATTATTGAAACAAAGCGAAACGAGACGACAAAAAAAGACCAGTAGCCGTGTGTATTTTTCACTTTACCTAAAGCCAATTTTTAAAGGTAGACACGGGAAAACGTCCAAAGGGACAGACAAGGCAGTAATAATAAAATAACAGCAACAGCAGCAGCAGCCAGCAGTGTTAGCAACAGCCTAAGCAGCAACATGTCCAGGTGCGATTTATTATGGTTGTGAACCAAAAACAACCATTCATTGGAGCTGAATGACTACCCTCCTCTGCTCACTCACTCATCTTGTGTGGCAGTAAAACGTTTTAAAACTATTACAGCAATTGTGTTGTTGTGCCACTACCACTTAGTAGCACAGATCGCTGTAACCACTAACTCTCTGCAACATGTAATCGTGGCTGCAGGAGCAACATCATTTTTAATATGGGGAACAAATGAAACAACAATCCTGACAAAGCACAACATTTATTATTGAACTATTTGTCAGGCGGGAGGGGAGGTTTCATCCTCACATAACGGATAGATGACTGGCTTTCGAACCCCCACAATACTTTCTACCCCTGTACCTGATTAAAAGCGGCGATACTAGTGCCAATGGCGGTGGCGGTGTGGAAAAAATTGCTGCTGCCGAAAGCAAGAAAAATGTATAAAACAAAATCATACCATGTCAAGTGGGTACTTAAGCGCCAGACAATGCTATATAATGGATGTTAAAAGAAATGGAAATGACATATCGCTCTCTGCTTCATTCAATGCACCAGCAAACAGTAATAATGATAGCCCACTGTCTCCCTGTCTCGCATACAGACACTTGCCAACATTCACTTGATATTTAATAGATGGATAGACAGACACCATCAAGCTCACTCACCCGCTCGCTGCTCATAGCAGGGAACATTGAAAACGTGATTTTGCTAAAATTGTCGCAGGAAAATGTACGATAGCTAGCTACAGCAGCAACACCGCCACCAACTAGCATCAACAATTGATATTGAAAATAAGACAGTTGTTGTTGTTGGAAATATAAAAAAAATAACTTAACTCTGTGGCAGTTACATTTAGGAGATATAGCGAGGGAAAATAAATCTAAATTGATTTATAAGAAACATGTATGGCATTCAAAGTAGGGAAAAAACTGGGAATCAAATGGAAAATAAGCACTGATACGTTGATACCTGTAGGGGAAAAAGGAGTTGAGTATAATTTCCATTTGAATGTTCAGTGCACGATAACTATATTTGGGGGACTTTCTAAAGGTTGATTTGCATAGATGTAAGGATAATGTGAAACAAAATTATTACATAGAGACTTAATGAGAATGACAGAATATAAATAATAACAAGATAATAAATATAATAGCATGGTAATAAAGTCGGCGGCCAAAAGCAATTTAACTAACCTACTCTATGTTTTGGAAATTGTATATAAAACGATGATATGATAGGATGCTATTCCAATATGTCTTGCATATGTAGGTATGCCAGAATGCCTTGATCAGTTTTCACTTTTTTGAACAAATGGATTGATTTTATTGCTTCCAACCATCATCAGTTGACTGTAAACCTTTTTTTTCATAATTTAAATGACTTTGATATAGTTTTCAGTCTTGGTCTAACAGAGATAAAAGCGATGTAGGTTGAGACTGCTAAATATAAATGTAAACACCTGTGAACATGAGTAATTGTTTCTAAAGTGCACTAGTTATACAAAATTAAATACAATATCTTATATTTTAGGAACATTGAGCGTTTTGTACCATTTTCTAACTATATTTACTATTTGCTTCTGGTAGTGCATCGATCCGTCCTAAGTAGGCTTGGTGTGGCCTAGTTGAAAAATAACTAAATGTTTTGCCGTTTGGGCGTAAACTTGATGTATTACAAACAATTACAAATTTATCTTAATTAATGTTTAATAAAGTTTAAAACAAAAAAAATAGAATATATAAATATTTTATTTTCTTTCTGGTTAATTAAATATTCAAAGTTTTATTTTGTAGTTTATTGACCTGTATCTGAGTATAGATCAGTTTTTTTGGTAGTTAAAATATATTTTTTTTTCGCCTTAAGTAATTTTTGGCTTAGTATATCACAGCGTGTACAAATTTGAGGAGATTAGATTTTTATTTCCTCCTCTAAAATGTATCTATCTCTACTTCTACTTCCAAATTGTAATCACTTCGACTATAGTATTTATATTTTTTCAGTTGTTGTGATGCAGTAATACGCAATCCATTGTCTCGCGAGGCAGGCGATACTCGTTTTTTTCACACAGGCACAATTGAATTACCAATTGTTGATTCAAAACATTTAGTCTTGAGTGTTATGAAAGTAACATCACACACGCTTGTTTTCATTTAACGCAAACACAGAAACGAGTACAGACAGAATTATAATGTTAAACGACAACATTTTCACCGTGTACAATGCGACAGCGCTTAAGCTTCTTGTGCTCGCACACAAGCACACCATATTGTTGTGTGCGTTGGGTTAGGTTATGCCAACCTCTGCTGTAATGCAAAGGAAAAAAATAGTAAGGTTGAATTTCGCAGTTTTGTAAAACTATATATTATATTATTGTCAAGCTGCTGTTGTTCAATATAATATTAAAAAAAAGAGCTAAATTGCAATCAATTTTGTATATGATAGATCGCCTAACATTTAACATCGCATTGGTCTATCTGCCCATGTGGATCCTTTCCGAATCATACTGATTTTAAGAGTCATCAGTAGAGCATTTTAAGCAACAAAATATATGTTACTCCCCTATGCACATTGTGTCTAAGGGGGTGTTTGGTCTCGCTGATTTCGAATATGGAGTAAATTTTTGAACAAAAAAATTTTATTGATATTGTGCCTAAGGGGTTTTTTTTATCATTAGTTATAACTTACCATATTTTGCCTTAATATTTTATATTACGAATACCTAAGGGATAAAGTCAACTTAGAAAGTACGAATTAGACGATTTTATTTTTTGAATTTCGGTCAAATAACTTCTTTTTCCGACCAATATGCTATGGCACTACCGTCCTTCCTGCGGTTGCAGCACTACCAAGCCTTTGAACAAAGTCCTTAGGGCAGGTCTGTACGAAAAGGTCTGAAAAATTACATACAGTCGCTGCACTGATGCAAAGTCTGCAGATAAAGGCTTAATATGTTGCATGCGAACATTTAAAAAGGAAAAAAACAAATAAAAAACTAGTCCGTGCCTAGAATTGTTTACTCAATTTTTTTTTAACGACAGAAACCCTTGCTAGATTTTGAATCCACCACAGCCATTTTTTTTTTGTATAGATGGCGGTCTTCCTTTTGTTGTTTTAGAAGTCTTTACCATATTTATTTTATTTCATTCCATTAAGTAAATTTATTTTATTTTGTTGTATCGCTCATTTGGTTTTATTTTATATTATATTATTTTATTTTATTTTATTTTATTTTATTTTATTTTATTTTATTTTATTTTATTTTATTTTATTTTATTTTATTTTATTTTATTTTATTTTATTTTATTTTATTTTATTTTATTTTATTTTATTTTATTTTATATTATTTTATTTTATTTTACTTTATTTTATATTATTTTATTTTATTTTATTTTATTTTATTTTATTTTATTTTATTTTATTTTATTTTATTTTATTTTATTTTATTTTATTTTATTTTATTTTATTTTATTTTATTTTATTTTATTTTATTTTATTTTATTTTATTTTATTTTATTTTATTTTATTTTATTTTATTTTATTTTATTTTATTTTATTTTATTTTATTTTATTTTATTTTATTTTATTTTATTTTATTTTATTTTATTTTATTTTATTTTATTTTATTTTATTTTATTTTATTTTATTTTATTTTATTTAATTTAATTTACATTATTTTATTTTATTTTATTTTGTTTTGTTTAATTTACCATCTTTTGTAAAAAAGTCTTAAATAAACTAAAAGGTGTAATAATGTACATACATTACTAGTTACTTTTGCCGCCCACCCCCTATCACAGCTAATTTATGTCTAACATTAGTACAATTCGACAACAACAATTCGAGGTTAAAGACATTTATTAAACATTCATATAAACGATATACAAAAATATTGTGGAATTAATTAAATTTTAATTATCTGTATGAAAACTTTCGGCAAAAACTTTCAGACTTACAAAAACATAACGTAAACAGGTGAAATCGTTTTGTAATTCATATTTCAGTGCACAAACTTTTTGGGCGCTATAATTTCAATGCAGCAAATTCCCCGCTGAACGAAAACTTTGCCGACATTTCATTATAGTTTAGTTGAACAAGAAAACAGAGAACGCCAATAAATTATTAACAATCGGTTGGAAAGGAAAATCAACTAAACACCTTAAATAGTAAAAAGTTGTAACAAATAAGCATTTTACATAAATTACAATTCATTAGAGACATAAGAAACTTTAGCCTAGCTAAAGGGATGATTGGAATTTGCTTAAGAATGTCTAATATTAAGTCTCGCAAGTGAACACATTCTCAATGATTCCAATTTAGTTTACATGTTTTTGTTGTCGTTTTACTACTCATATAGCGGCAAATACTGAAAAGCATAAGCGATATGAAACTTATAAATGTTTATAATATAAAAATTACAAAACTTTTATAATTTTCATGCCGATATATAATTCGTATCAGACAATTCTAATAAGTTGGTCACCTTTTAAGTTTCGAAGAAGATATCTTTCCTCAAAATTTCACATTTTCATAAAAATTTAAGCTTCATCTCGTTCTTGTTGTGGGCACTGTAACGTTTTCAATATCAATCTCGTCTGATTGTTGTCGCTCTTATTGTAATTGTTTTTTTTGCCCATCTATATCGCGACAGAGAATTTTTGTTGATGTACAAACTTACCTTGTACTTTGCTGGCAAATGAAATTCACTTTCTTCGAAACTGCTTCGAGGCTGCTCAGTTCACTAGGAAGGGTGACAGTTTAGCAACGCCGTTGAAATATGAGTAGTTTGAGCTATATTAAAGGATCATCTTATCCTTTAAAAGGCTCTATATTATTTAGATATGTCGAAAAGGAGGAGAAACACAAGCATGAGGGAAATTTGTATTGGAAGGTTTAGCTTTCTAGTTAGCAATTTGTGTTTTTTACTGAGATAGCACTTAAATGTAACTTACTCCTCTTCCTGATCAAACTGTATATATATACCTCCTGATATATCTGATATATTGGTTTATGTTTTGTACACGCACGCTGATCTCTTTGTTCAGCGACTCCCTTGTTGTTGTTGACAGCAACTACCCAGCGAAAAATGGAACAAACTACCTATTTAGATATCTATATTGTAAGCTAGCGATCTAAGTACTTAGAATCTCACGCGTGTGTAACGCAAAATATATCGTCCACTCACTGTAACTTCGATTGAAATGGCACCTAATGACATCGTCACTTACTTTGTAATGAAGAGTGTTATCGAACTCGATTGAAACTACGCGTATAACGTAATTGCAACAGAAATGGTACTTACTGACATCGTCGGTTACTTCCTATGATAAATTTAAGGGGAAATATAAGTAAGAATCATCACTGATTGCTACTAAATATAGCTGACATCAGCGATTAAGTAATGGTAATTTTTTACCGCTGGGTAGGCAGTTTGACTAAACATCGCCATGTCTAGTAAAGCTTGGCTTTCGAACTCGTCGTTAAACTGTAGGTTCCGTTGTGTGAGTCTAAAAATAGAAGCTCGTTAACTTACACACTAGAAGTTCTTTCATAGCTCATTAATGGAAAGAAAAGGTCAAATCTGTTCTGTTATATGACTTAGTTCAAAGGCAGTTGGTGTAGTTAGAAACAAAGGAATGCAAGTTACAAAAAGTTCATTTAGAAATATTCGCCTTTATAATTTCCTATTCTAGTACAATTGCGTGTATTACTTAAACTGTTTAGGCTACATATCACCACTGAACATTAAAATTGATCTCATCTCATGCTTGTAAATAAATATAGTGTCAAGGAACACAACTTATCTCAATTTTTGTCAATTTGTCACTTGCACCCCTTTTGCTTCCAACCCCCTCAATTATATCTCTGGGCCTTAACAACATCGCGTTATTCATTTGTCCTTTTATACAACATTTTAAAGTAACAACTACTTAAAGTTGTGTCTACATTTATCATATTTCATCCTAGTAATTTATCACAAGTTCCTCGATGACACTTCCCATCCATTTCCCTTTTTGTTTTCTATAATATATAAACTTTTGCTTTTCTAATCAAACTTTGCCCAAAACAAAACAACAGCAAAAACTCAACTAAACTTATTTCTATAACTTCCATTATTTTTCCTGCCAAAAACTCTTACAACAGTTTCGAGTGCAAGTAGTTTTAGTTTAGAGTTGTTAGAAAACAAACGCACACAAATAAAAAACTGTATTTTCATTTCACTTTTATTGCTACAAATTTCATTTTATACTTCTAAAACAGAATTTTCACACATTTTCCTTAAGCTCTAGTGTTTTCCATTGCGTTTCATGCATTTCCGAGAACCAACCAAGTAGTTGTAGTAGTAGCAGCAGTAAATGTTGTCGTGGTGTGTAAGTGTACTTTTAAACGAGTTTTATGTTAAGTCCTCTCTGTTTGTGGGGGCGAGTGGAAGTTATACCATCACCGCTACCACTACTACGACCGCTACTAACATGTGTTGTAATCCCTTGAAAGTATATGCTGCTTCTGCATTTCCGGTTGCAATATCAGGAAATACTTTGGCACTTGTTTGTTGCATTTTATATTGTTTCTGTTCCTTTTATGTTTTTCTTATGCTGTCATTTGCACACATGTTGTTTTCATCGCCACGTTGTGAATGTTTTTTTATTCTTAGCTGTTTATGCTTTCACTGCACACCCTAGGGTTTAGGGAGAGCTCGTACTTCCCTTACAGTCTTTAAGCTTAAGGCAGTGCCAACAACCACTTTTAAATCATGCCCCCTCCAGAGCTCCCTTTCTCAATGAAGTATGGGCAAGTGTTGATACTTCAAAGAAATGTATAAAACACATATGAAAAATTCTTTGCATTTTTGTCGTCCCTCATGCCTTTGGCGGCGTATTACTGCTTACAGCGTTAAGGTAAGGCATTGACATTGGTCTTTATTCTATATCAGCCCTCGGTTCATTTGGCATGTTTGAAAATTCTCAGAGGGATTTTGCTCATTTATTGTTAAATGTGCATATACTGAGGTGAAAAAATAGTGTAAGCAGCTAGGTAGTATAAAAATGAAGGGAGGGCGACTGTAAATATATTATTTAGTACATAATTTTGTTGCATTGTGTAGTTATCTAACATTCATATTTTATTTTAAGCAACTTTCCTAAATTGTTGTTAAGAATTCTCTAGAATTTAAAATAATCTAAAGAATTCACTACCACCTATATTACTACTGAATTCTGTTTGGTTCTGAGAAATGATGAAAAATTAACACATTAGACGCCAATCTTCCAATTCGGGAGCAAAAAATTCTCTATATTAAGACAAAACGGAAGTATATACGTTTTTTAAAGCAAAAAGTTATTTCCTGCTCTCACCAATTCTCTCACCCTCAAAGACTTTTACTGCTACTATAACTATAGCAATTGTGTAGAGCTTGTGTTGTTGGCCAGGGTCTGGGTTATTTTTTCGTTGGCAATTGTTTTGTATCGTCTGTCTTTGCTTCTGTTCATTTGTACTACCATCGTCTGCTGGTTGGTAGACCGAACGTCTGGTTGGAGTTTCTAGTGGCGTATATATGTAGTCATTTTAAGCATTTCGCTTTTATTTCTTTTCGTTTTTTTTTTTTGGCTAGTCGTGTTCCTTGTTTGTTTGTCTATTATTGGCAATTTATTTACGCGTGTTTTTGGCATTATTTTATTATGTCTGTACTGTAAGTTTGCTATTTATTTTTTTTAGTTACCACATAATAACTTATGGCTGCAATTTTTCATATGTTGGCCCTTGTCCTTGACAGTGTTTTTTTTTTAGTTTAGCTTGCATTCAAAGTTTTGCTTTACACCTCGTAAAATAACGAGCTCCCAATCTATTGTTAGAAGATTGTAAGCAGCTGATGTAGTTTACATGCTTTCCTTTTCATTAGTGCTGTAATTGTAATTTATGTGGTTACAGGATATTATAACTTTATATATGGCAGGGCCTTGATCGATGTATTCCTGAGAAGGAATCGTGTGTGTGTTCTGGAGGATCTTATAATGCATCATTGCTATCAATTGTTGGGTATTTGTATTTTGTTTTCTCTCGCAAATATGTAATAATCAATATTGACGTGTATGGGCTGCGTCTCGGTCCTTTTTGACGACTTGGTTCCTAATAGCCTGATTATATCTCAGGACGATAAAACTATTAATATGGCTGTTATAACGGTTTCTCTTAAATGGGACGTGGCACAGCCCACTTCCACCCTGGCTATAAATCATATTGTACCAGCAACACATACCAAATATCAGCATTATATCTCTTATAGTTCCGAGCCCTTTGGATTATTTTCTGCGTGGAGCCATTAAGGATAAATGTTGCACAAACCATCCAGAGACAATTGAAGCGTTGAAACATGAAATCGAAGTTTCTTCTGAAGGGATTCGACCCGAATGATCGAAAATGCACTGAAAAATCAGGTTGGTCGGATGAGGTAGTTGCCGAGCCAGTCGTGGCAGTCATACGAATGATATTATGTTCCATTATTAAATGAAAAATTGCAACCTTTCAACCAATTTTTTTATTTTTTTTTATCTACTTTTATTTTTTTTTATTTTGTTGTTTAAATATTTTGTTTTATTTTATTTAATTTTACTTTATTTTATTTTTTTTTTATTTTGTTTTATTTTATTTTATTTTATTTTACTTTATTTTATTAATTTATATAAAAATCATCGTTCAACTATTTACTTTCCCTCATCCATTGCTCTTGTCCTAACGTCATCACATTTGTTGCAATTCCCACCATTTGCTAGGGAGTCCTCATGATCCATTATTATCTGTCTAGATTTTCATGTTGGTGTGTAAGAACTTTGTTTCTGTTTGCTGCAGGTAAATATGGTATGAACCTTGTTTGCTGCTGGCTTCATACGAGAAAAGCGTTTGTCGTTCACCATTTGTTTTTTTTTTGCTCAGGTCATTGGCCGTTGAAGTAATTTCTGTTTTGTTTAGTAATTGTTATTGCTTCAATAAGTTTATGTCTTGCGCTTAAACTTATTAACAAGTTTTAGTTTTTATTCCTTCTTTTGTTTTGCTTTATGATTTTATACTGTTTAACTAATTATTTATTATGTTTACTTTTCTCTTTGCAGGTATGTATGTTTATTGATGTGGAAAAACTTTTGTGCTTTAATTTATAAAGGAGCCATGAGTTATGGATGTGTGTGGGTAAGGATAGTTTGTTAAATTTCTGAAAAACTACAAAGCTCAACCAGACTAAACGTTTTAGGTGTGTTTTTTTATAGGCCTCTCTTAAACGCCAAATGTTTGCACTACAGCTGCTAACACAGAGCAGTATACCGGATCGATGGCATACCCTTAATTTAGCATATCCTGGTATTTGTCTCAATATATTCGCTGCTTGTCATAACAACCACGTGCCTAAATTTGCATAAGTTGCAAATTCCGCGATTCTGTCCACAAACGCTATTGTTTTTCAATAACTTAACACCGGTCTCTCCCAAAGGGGTGTTTTAAAATGTTTCACTCTAGGGTATAATCTTACTTCCGACATTTCAATCCATACTCACGATTGGATGACATCCCTTTGTATTTTCGTCCTCTTGCCTTTGTTTAGTCAGTTGCAACTTATTGACATGATTTCGCAAAAATGTATTTAATGTTGCAAATTTCCGTGCCACACTCTTCTTGCTGCTATGCATTTCTCAGCTGCTTCCGTTGCAAAGCTTTGCCAGCCGGCCAGATGTCATTTTTGCTTACAACAATGTTGCTGGTCAAGTTCTAAATAATCAACCCCATATGCACATGATTTCAAATAACTTTAGGAATTTTTTGGCATATGTTTGTTGGCCGTTTGTTTTTGTGTGCTCCCAATAATTTGTATTTTATTGCAGCCGTAGCGGATGTTCGGGGATGTTTTCATTTCAAAGAACTAATTGTTATTAGCAATCAGTTGGAAGCAAATGTTTTTTAGCATTGCTATTTCTGTATTTTTAGAAAGAAAAAAATGCTTCAATTTATTTTCTCTCTCTCTAATATCCTGTATTTTTATAGTATATCCTTGCCAGTTTTCCTCTTGTTTCTTTTTTTCTTATATTGCAGACATCTGCATTTGTTATTTTGCTGGCGCATAAAATCATGCGATAAAACTGAGCAAATGTCATTTAAATCCATTTCACTTTTTCTTTTCATGAATATCATCAAAATTCCATTCAAAATTTGTTAAAAAGTAAATAAACTTAAAAGATATAACATGAATTTATAACGAAATGCCAAGAGAAATGGCGAAAACTATCATGGATGTTATCCTGACAAAACTCCATTTTTCAATACCGTTGCGATTGACAGTGCTCAAGGGTAGCAGACTTGGTTCGTCGTAGCGTTGGCTCTGTAGCAAATATGACTTGTACACTACGGATAGTTGGGTTGTGTTTAGGATACGGCACTAAATGTACGTTTCAAGAAGTCAAAAGTAAATGAAATCATTCTCGACAGTTGCTTAGCTTTGGAAGCGGTTTTGTAAAAAGAATTCGAATCAGATTAACTTCCCAGCGGTAAATGAAACGAACTACCTACTATCCTTGACATCATTATGACATAGTAAGCAAGCGATCTAAGTACTTCGATTGTTATGCGATTGTAATGTTAAATAATAATATTGATATATATATTTAAACTGATTAGTTATTGTTACTTATCGTAAAATTTCCTAGAAAATGGCATTCAATCGTTTTTACATATTACATATTTTACATATTTAGCATATTTTAAATATTTGGCATATTTTGCATATTCTACATATTACATATTTTGCATATTTATCATATTTTGCATATTTATGCGCATATTTCAGCAAATTTTACAATAAATGCATGTTTTTGTTCTATAATGTTTAAAACAAATTTACACCGATATCCAGAGGGTATACAAATTTTAAATTCGCCATTACTTTAAATTTGAACCTTACACTATTTCATATGAAATCTCATATGTAGGGCTAGGAATGTTATGCAAATGCATATATAATTTCTGGACATCCTAAAATAGAAAGGTTAAGTTATTCTTCAAATCCTGAAATTTCCTTAAAAATGGCATTCAATTGTTATTGCATATTTTACACAAAAAATTCGTTTTTTTGCATATTTATGTGCATTTTTCAGAAAATTTTACAATAAATGCGTGCTTTTGTTGCATAATTTAGCTTTTTCGATTAACCACCACTTTAAAAATTAAAACGCCTTAGGGTCGAGACAACCGGCGTGTCTAGTAAGAGCTTCTCAAACAGTGACGTTTGCATTCGTCGTTAAACAAGAATATGCCTTTAGTTGTGAATCTAAAAATAGAAAGCGTGTTAATTCACAACAACGCGAGAAGCTATCCCATACCTCATTCATGGGGCGTAAAGGGAAATTAAGTATTTTTTTTTAAGCAATTTTTACAACAACTGCATGTTTTCGTTGCATGATTTTGCTTTTGTGATTAACAACCGCTTTGAAAAGTAAAACGCATGTAACTTTTTGTGGGACATCTTTTTGTAAAAGTTGATTTATAATTTGTTACACAATATACTGAAACCTCATATACAGGCCAAGGAATCTTATGCAAATGCATATATTTTCTGGACATCCTTAAATAGAAACGGTAAAGTTATTCTTACGAATCATGAAATTTCCTTTAAAATTGCATGCAATCGTTTTTGCATAGTTTGCATATTTTACGAAAAATACGTGTTTTTGCATATTTATGCGCATATTTCAACAAATTTTACAATAAATGCATATTTTGTTTTTTGCATAATTTTGCTTTTTTTAATAACAACCACTTTGGAAAGTAAAACGGGACATCTTTGGGTAAAAGTTGATTTATAATATGTTACACAAGATTTGTCTGAACTACAAAATATTTAGAAAATGTTTACAACATTTTTACACCGATATCCACAACATATAGAAAGCAAATTTTAATGTGGGAATTTTATATAAAAAGACGACAAAAAATATTTGCTCAAAGTCAATAGACAAACCCAATCAAAAACTACCAGGCTCGGTTAGGATTTCGACAATTCATGTAAACTTTCATTTTAATAAAACGTTAAATAATTTTTTTAATTGCATATTTTATGTTTTTCTAGCGCATATTTTTGGATTTTTAGTGCATGTTTTATGCGCATATTTGCGATTGTTAAGTGCATAATACTCCTAGCCCTACCCATATATCTTTCGTCCAAATAAGGGCAGACACTCTCTAGAACTTTGTATACGACAATAGGGTATTCATATATTTCCCACTGATGCCATTTCCGTTGCTCATGTAGTTGAGCGATATTTATACAATGTTGTCGCCAATGATGTGCTTGTTGTCGGTTTTGTACACTCTCTGCTGACTGCCATCAGTGTACTGTGGCAAAAGAAGAATTTGCATTTTTTACTTTAACAATTTTTTTTGTCTTGTTGTGTTGTGTTGTGTGCTTTTAGCCAAGTTATAAAACAAACGTCACCAATATTTTAAAGGCAGAGTTGGTTGGTGGTTATGTTGTTTGTTGTTGCATGTTTTGCTTTGGCTGGTTGGTTGGTTGGTTGGACAAAATGCACTTTATCATTTCGAACTAATCTTGCATAGAAAACGAGCTTCATTCAACTGAACTGACTGCGAAATAAGCAAAGTATAGAAAAAAAAACCTTAAGGCAAAAGTCATATAAATCTACGATTTGGGGGATATACATAGCTCCCAAGAGACGTAGAGGAAGAGTCGGCGAGAGATGGGCCACTAGATGGTGGTAATGGTGGTAAATACAAAATACTTTCACAGTCCGTAAAAGTAATGCTAAATTATACCCCTGATGTGGTGTTGGATATTCATAAAACAAAACAGCAACAAATAAAAAACGAACACAAAAAAAATATCCACAATCCTCGCTCTAATGATGACCACGATGATGATAATGATGGTCATGATTATGATGACGATGGCGCTCTTCAGGATGTTGATGAAACTTTAGCGCAGTGCAAGAAAATGGATATATTTATCATTTCCATACGAAATTTATATGGTGCGATGTTGGGGTTTGGTGGTTTTGTGTGCATTGGCTAGATTTGTTGTTGCTGCTGCAGTTGCTGGTGAATTACTCAACCCGCAAACGGTCAATCTTTCTTTTTCCTCCACTCTTAGTTGCCAGTGGCAGTCAAAAATAGTAACAACAGCAACAAAAACTCCCGCCTTGTTGCAATGTTGGCTAAGAATTGCAAATGTCTCTGGCAGTAATGTGGGTGGGTGTTTGGTTTATGGACTATGTCGGAGGATTTCTTGTTTTTGCTTCACTTCTCTGTAAAAACCATTGCAATTTATGTAGATTTATCTTTTTAACTATGGAAATTTAAATTCATATTTCTATCCATTTGTTTGGTGTTATAGTTTTTTTTTCTGTGGTAGTTGTAATCTTCAGTTCAGCTAAAGTAACGAGGAAGGGAAAATAATTAATGGTATTGTGGTATATGTGCGATTGTGTAACAACGAAGTACTTGGGCGGTAGGCATCGCTGATGTCCTTAATAGAAAAGGGAATTATTTTTTAACGAATCCTTTTTGAATCTAGTTTTTTACCCTTGGATCTAGATTTTGGGGCTGTTTGGGAAATGTCAAAAACAGATTCTGGGTGTTTTCTGCAGCCGCTACGGAAAAAAGGTACCACTTACCTGGTATATCGACTTCACTTAATTTTGTCACACTGTGTAATATAAGATTTTTTTTATCAATACTGTATTAGTTTTTCTGCAACAATGTTTTATAAAATTGTTTCCCCCTTCATTGTCATACCTTACCCTTACAGCAATCTTGACTGACTATATTGTAGTCTCCTTGGTCTAGTGCTGCCGGGTTGCATACCTCCTCACGCTGTATGCCATCGTTGATATTCACTTTTGTGGCAGTAAAGTGACGTGTTGCAATTTACTTTGATGAGGTAGATTTGTTTATTTCTATGCAACATTTTTCTCGTCAGCTTTTTGTTGTTGTTGCCAGTTTTTTGCTTACAGCGCTGTCAAAGACTGGGAAAAATGTTGAGTGAATAAATTCACAGATTTGTGGGGTTAGCAAAATGCATAAAAATTGTTTCGATTAGAAATATAGATGGATGCTATAATGCAAATGCGTAACAATAGCAGCTGAATAGTATAGAAAGGCGAACAGACAAACAAACATTTGATAAAAAAGAAAACTTTTTTGTAAATACACAAGTAATTGGCATAAATAGTTATAGGTTTTAATACTACCACTCACTACTACTACTATTGGCATTTGGAAGTCTCTATTTAAACATTGTTGAAGTTATGGCCATTTGTTGTTGTATTGTGGTAAGGGGCACACTATATATTTATTGTTACATAGTTATTTGACCAAACAACGTCCAGTCCATTTGCTGCTGCCTGCTGTCCATTGTGGTAAATCCTATCCGCCTCCTGTGGGTTTGTCTGCAAAATTTTGTTAGTTTAAATTTGTTTGAATGGAAAAAGTTTCTTTCATTCATTTGCCTTATTTATTTTTTTTTTTGATGCACCTCTATCTTCTCCATATTTGATTTCTCCTTCAATGTTGTTGCATTGTTACATGTGATGAAGGGAGTAAACTGGCAAGTAACAAACTTTAATGTATTGGCTATTTAAAATTGGATTTTCTTCTTGTTTATATTCATCCTAAAAAGTTGGTAGCTTGGTTGTTTGTTGTTAACATTTTGTTCATTATTACTTTTATTACTAACTACTATTATGATAGTAGTAGCAGCAGCAGCAGCAGTAGTTTGGAAAAATGTTATTAAAAAGTTTAAAGTAATCGCTTGTATTATTGATAGCGAGATACGAGACGATAAAGGAAATTGCAGTAGTTAGTTAGGCAAACTTTAAATTTATAGTTATGATAAGTTATATGAAAGTAATTTAAGATTGTGTTATGGCTCAACGAGGGACATACTGGTCAAAGATTGTTACATGGGGTGGAGTCGGTGAGAAAGCAACAGTTGAATATATTTTAAATAAAGTAAAATATTGAAAGCAGCAGCTTTACAATCAAATCCTGAAGCTAATGAACTCTGATTAATGATATCCTCAAGTGGCCCACCAGTGACTTGGTTTTGGTCAGTTTTTTATTCCTAGACCTTAAAAAATTGATCCTGAATAGTAAGAATATAAACATATAACCATTATTGAAGATTCTCCAACCAAATAGTATATATTTAAAAAAATTTCGTTTTTCCCCTAAACTGTCGTTTGAAAGACCTTTCTATAAAACAGAACCATTGACCATTTTATGTTTTTTTTTCATGAAAATTTTAAGTCTAAAATTTTTGGGAACAAATTTAATGAGATGTAATTTTACCCTGAAAGTTTTAATATAGTTGTCCGAAGAAACGAACTATCCGAAATGTATTTTTACACATGATTATATCATCTATTTTCATATTCTTTGATTCGACTTTTGACCAATGGATCAAAATTCAAAAGCAAAATTGAGTTTAAGGTTTTGTTAATGAGGTCAAATGCTATTATTTAATATTGGTTTCATTCACATCCGAAAAAGTGTGTTGCTCTCTGTAATACAATGCATATTCCTATATAATGCAGAACAAATTTTTTTATATACGCAACATTTTCATAAGAAGGCAATTCCATTGGCACGGATTTTTGTTTATAATTCATAAACAGAAAATTTATTATTAAAAAAAGCTGTGATTACCAAGAATGTTAAGTTTTAAAACGTTAAGTAAGAGGTAGACACTGAACGAATCTGATTTCAGTTCAGAATGTCCATTAGAAGACATCGACGGGTGTGACCTTAGGATTTTGAGCTTTAACAAAATTAATGATTTTCAGGTTAAATTCTGTAAAATTTTCTGTAGAACGTCCATAATTAATGTTATGTGGGGCTTATATTGTTTTTGATTGTGTTAAGTAAAGTTTGCAAAAAAAAAATACGTTTTCTTAATAAATAAATTTTTGTATAAAAAAGACGGGTGTGACACCATTTTATGGCGGGTGTGACCTATTAAAGTAAACTCCAAAAGTATTAAAAAATTAAAGTTTTTATGGAGTTCAATTATAAAACAATCATAAAAGTAAACTAATAAGAAAATAATATGACATATATGTATTCGTTATCTGTACTATCGTATACATCATCATTAGGTGGGCCAATTTTTTTCACGACCAAACGGTTATTTATATCGTAATGTACGATGAATTTTAAGAAAATTTGCCGAAGAAACCGTTGGTGTAAAATCAAAATCGAGCCCCGGTTATTAACGAGAGACTTTTCGTATTGGGACAAAAATTCGCAACAAGCCCCGCAGCTGCCCTGGAATCGCCCCTAGAGGGTTCAAATAAGTGACCGACTCCTAGTCGTTACTCCCACCTAACATTTTTCCCCAACATACCTACCCCCATCTTTATCCCCTAAGGGATCTTCCATACAAAAATCAAATTTTTATATAATTTGCTCCCACCGCTCAAACTGCCCAAATTGCCGAAGAAACCGTGGGTGTAAAATCAAAATCGAGCCCCGGTTATTAACGGGAGACTTTTCGTATTGGGGAAAAAATTCGCAACAAGCCCCGCATCTGCCCCGGAATCGCCCCTAGAGGGTTCAAATAAGTGACCGACTCCTAGTCGTTACTCCCACCTAACATTTTTCCCTCAAACTGCCCAAAAGCAGCCGCTAGAGGAGTCAAATGTATGAACGAACCCCAATATTTTTGCAGCCCCAACAGTTTCTCAGCATATCTACCCTCTATTTTCAATCCTTAAGGTGGTTTACATACAATTTATTAATTATCTTCAGCCATCTCCCATGGTGCCTAAGAGAGGGGTAAATGTATGACCCACCCCCACTGGTATTTCCCTCCTAACATTTTCTCTAACATATTTACCCCATCTTGACACCCTAAGTAGGCTCTCATACAATATGCACTTATGTATGCACTGGCTTTTACCATTTCCAGTAGCAAAAGTCTTAATTTTTTACCTAAGGACGGGTTTGACCAAATGTTTTCTGTAATTAAATACTCAAATATAAATGTTCACAAATTTCATTATATTATGAATTGCACATACATTGTTATTGTTGGAAAGTATTAATGTTTTATCATGTAAAGGAACAATTTTATTAAACTTTTGTCATATTTACAGTGACGGGTGTGACACAAAATTCGTATATTTCTATGTACTCATAAAATTTTTTGCATAAAACATACAAAGCCGAAACGTTATGAGAAAAGAAACAGAAGTTTTGTCTTTCCGGGTGATAACAGTTGTTACTTATCAATATAAATGCAATATTAGAAAATGTAAGTCCTAGCGTATAAAGTTGGAGAAGAGAGTGTTCGTTATATGCTCATTCAAAATTTCACTAAATTATGAATTGCACTGACATTGTTATTGTTGGAAAGTATTAATGTTGTATCATGTAAAGTAACAATTTTATTAAACTTTTGTCATATTTACAGTGACGGGTGTGACACAAAATTGGTATATTTCAATGTACTCATAAATTTTTTTGCATAAAACATACAAAGCCGAAACCTCATGAGAAAACGAACTGAAGTTTTGTCTTTTCGAAAATAGCAGTTGTTACTTATCAATATAAATGCAATATTAGAAAATGTTAAAGTAAGTACTAGCGTATAAAGGTGGCTTGAGTATGTTCGTTATATGCTCATTTCAAACTGTTGCCACAAAGATAAAAATTAAATTTTTAATATTTGTCCATAATTGGCATTCTCTTGTACATAGTAATTTACCGATTTTTATGTAAAATATGGAATTATATTTTTTCCGTTTTACGTGGAATTGCCCAAAAACCATCTATAATTTGTAAGTTTCTCTAATAGTTCGATAAAAGGGAAGTTGTGAAGAGTTGTTAATTTTTTTTTTATCAATTCGAGAGATTCCGAGATCTTTTCTACATAATTCTTCATAACCACGTTGATTTTCTGTATTGGCCTGTTACTTCTACATTTTATAAAAAATGTAACATCATAAAGTAAATAATAAAATAATAAAATTAAGTACACTACTTATTATACTAACTAAATTGGAAGATTCCTAAAAATGAGTTGTAAAAATCTGTTCATTATTTATACAGTTTACCCGTGACAAACTATGAAACTATATATGAACAATTTAATAAAAATGAGGTATGTCTTAAAAATAAAGTGCTTTTTATTTTCAAAATGAAGTTAACGGAATAAAAAAAACAGTCTTTTTTTTGTAAAAAATACAAAACTCCAACTATAAAAAGTTTGTAATGTCTTGAAATAAACTAACTTATTTTTTTTCTAATGTTGTTCACATTTCATATCAATAATCATCATTAAGATTTCATGTACATGATATTTGATATGTTCGTCAAAATTTTTTTTGAAATCGCTTACCAAAATGTCAAACAAAAATTAAATTTTTTATAAATGCACTAAATTCAGTTATTTCAAATAAAAGAATATCTTAAATATATTTATTGATTAATGTCCATCCATACCAATTTTATAATAGTTTAATCTTACAATAACGATTTTCTACCTGCTTCAACACATTTATGCCATTGTTTATCGAGTTTTACAAACTTTACCGATGATTCAATTTGTTGTTGGTTTTTCTTTATTTAATACAATTTTTTTTTCATTTAATTTCGCTTTAGAGCATAACAACTCAATTTCGCTTTTACGATTGTTTTTCTAACATAGAGGGGGTTGAGATTCCTCCCTCTACATTCCCTCAAAAAAATCATATTTCTTATGTAGCCAATACGCCATAATGGCCCAATCCTCTGTGTCTGCAACGTATTTTTACAACTTTTTCATGTTGCAAAAAAAAAAAACACAAACGTTATAAAAACAAATAGAGCATATTTGCCGCCACGTCTAATAAAATTTACTGTAGCTATAGCAGCTACTACGTACCCGCAATAAAATGAAAACATGGACCATAAGTTTAAAAGATCTCTTACTCTGACAACAAAGATATAAAACGCACAACAGAACAAAAAGTTTATTATCTCGTTTAACTCTTCTTTTCATTGACACCTTTAGACAATTTCACATGAAATTTGTAGAGTCAAGGTAAGAAGGACTTAGGGAGGAGCCAGACCAGTGTTGTTTATTTTTTTGCTGTGACTGAAGGCCAATGAAATTGTGTCCTTTACACAAACGCAACAACAAATGAAAGAAAATGTCAATATGTTTTTCTTAGCTTGATGTTTATTTTGTTTTTTGTTTTTTCTTTTTCTTAACAAAAACGCTTGCACCCAAAAACTTTACAATGCAGCCAACTTCCAAAACATTTTCCATAAAGTTTATTTTCCTTTCTCCTGCCATTTAAGCATAAAATAGTCCAATTACCTTTTTGTGTTGCTACGAGTTTGTCACAGGTTGTAAATATTTAGTTTTGGTTTTATATTTCAGTATAAGTTCATTTTTTTTTGGGTTGGCAACACCTCCTCCAACTCTGATCAAGTTAAGCATAAAGATGTTATTAGTTAGTAGCCAGGGGAAAAAAGTTATTGGTCTATCTTTTCTTGAAGGGGGTGGGAGGAGAAAAAGGTAGATTTGTATAGGTCCCCAGTATAAATTTGTGCTGTGTTTTTATTTATGTTTGTTTATTATTTTTCAACATTTTGCCCTTAAAGGTATCCTAATATAATACGCTTGGCGTTAGTTTCATATATATATTATAAATTCGTTTTGAGAAAGGTTAATGTACCTAAATTGAGACAGTTGACATGAATTTGGCCAAATTTATTCTGTTGTAAGAGCTACACTTTGGATTTTGGTGTAAGAAAATGTCACATGTTGACATATTGGACATTTAACATTTGAAGTGTGCTAATATGTAGCAGGAGAATTAGGAATGTAAGCTTGAGGGGTGTATTTAACATAACAATCGAAGGTTGTGTGGTATCTTCAAATTGATAAAATGTTTACTGGTGTTTATTTAAAGAAAACTGTGGGTTTTTATGGAAATATTTGTTTTTATAGCTATTTAATTAGACATGTATAGTTTCTGTTATAGATCAGTTTCCGAAAGTTTTTCATTTAGTGCTTAGATATCGTGTCCTTTAAATTATAAAGTTAAATCGACCTAAGGTGATGTTTTATATTCGTTAGTTGGTTAAGATCATCGGCTTCCGCCAAAAAAGACACAAAATTTCAAATTTTTTATTCAAATTAATCCTAATAGCTGTCGATATATAGAGTATATACCCAAAATAAAAACCAAAAATGTCTGTGGTCCGGCTTGAAGGACCAGATATTTGCCAAGCGATCTGATATCTCTGAAATAGTTAATGAGATTTTAATATCGGCAATCATAATTTCGTACTTTAATATTTTTAACAGCAAAAAACAATCAACTACAAACGCAAACTTCCAAAATTTGTATTCGTTTTATAAAAAATATTCAAAATAAAACATAAAACTTAAAATTTCAATGGTCCGGCTTGAAGGACCAGTTATGTGCGAAGCAATCTGATATCTCGAAGGCAGTTAGGTAATATTTAATTAATTACAATTTTTCTTTTAATAATTTCGCACTTTAATATTTTTTTAAAATCAACTAAAACACATTTTCCATATTTACGATTATTTTTCAATTAATTTTTAGTTTTATAATATTTAATGTCCTAGAAAACTCACAATCTCACTAATTAATGTCAATGACATTATATTACTTTTAAATAACGATAAATTTAAATTGTTCGCACATTGTTTTCCCACGACCTTTGTCAACTGTCATATTACTGTAAATTTACTTATTAATTATTGTTAATTACTATGGTTTATTTATATAGATAAGAGGATTTGTGCTAGCCGTCATCAGTTTGCAACAGTGGAAAGGAGTAGTGAGGCAAAATTATGTTTTATTTTATTTGACTGCCGTAATTTCTATTACCACCAGACATACCAGACGGAAAGTAATAAACATTAATGCTGGTTACTGTGCGAATTGTTATTATGATGTGGTAGACGACAGTGTTAGCATAGGGGACGTGGCTAGAGGAATGTTTGAATTTATGATGAATTTAATGATGGCGAGAGCAACAGGCAAATCTAATAATAAAACCAAAATAATTACAAGAATATTAACAATAATTTGTCTGTAGCAGAAATTGTCGCTATACAAATGTGTATACGGTAGGACGGCAGCGCAATGTGTGGGCAATTTATGTCTGTTATAACGGTTTCCTTTAAATGGGGCAAGGTGCAGCCTTCCTCCGCGAGGCCTTTGGGGAGTAACGGCCCCACGGACCCGAGGGTAACCCCAGTGGACCTCTTTCTGGCCCTGCAAGTCAAAAATATGTTAGTAAAGATGTACCTCTTTACGTGCTCCGACCAAGGAGTCTAAAGATGGTGCTACGGGAGGTCAGGTGTACCCAGGTCGGTTTGCCCTAGGTAAACCGCCTGCCTGATCGAAACAACAAAACAACGCTGGTAAACTAAAAGTTTGCTGCTCGAGAGAAATGGAGCTAGGTATCTCTTAATACTATACGAGGCTTGTATCTCTCATTGTGCATCTTACGGATTCTTAGTTGAGTGTGGCGTTGCACTCTCAGCGTCTTGGTGATGGATAGCGCCAAACCTCACACAGGGGTGTAACAACAATTGCAGGAACACTGTTACGTTGTTTCTGACTAGTTCTAGTACAAAGCGAAAGATTATAATTGTGACAGACTCTTTGAGCTCTTCCTATCAAATCGGACAGTAACCATTCATTTTATGTTTGTTTGATGTCCAAAGCGTGTATCCTAGAGTTAAAATTGATGATGCCAGCCGAATAGGGAGCTTTGCTTCTAGTTGAAGGTGACGAAGAGTGGATCGGAAGAATATTCCTGTATTCTAGATGTGTGGCCAGCCGGTTGGGGAATTTCGGTTCCTAGCAGATGCCGGCGTGGAATATAACTTCAGTTACCATGAGTGTTGAGGATGGAATGGTTACTGCCCTATGATCCATAATAGAATTTAATCAGTTCAACTAGCTAATAATAACAATGGGGGCCAAATCGGACGGACCCCTCATAAAATTAGATCCGGGCCTTAACAGCAGCATAGTAGTATGTTCCAGTGGGGTTGAGCCCATCGACTACACGACGATACTAGATGTAAAACACAACGACTCATATACGAACAACACATACCAAATATCATCTTTATACCTCTTATAGTTCATGAGATAATGCCGCTTAAAGTTTTTAACAAGCCCACTGATCCGATCCCGCCCATTTTTTGTTGGATCACGAACTTTGTTGCTAAATGCAGCCACACAAATTTTCAAGTCGATTGAAGAAACAGTCCTCCAGATATTGCGGTTTTAAAAATAGGGTCACGCCCACTTGATATATCAAAAATGAAAGTACCCTATTTTCACCACCGACCATACAGCTACATTCTATTCGTAAGGAATGGGGTTGTGTTTCATAATCTTACCTATTCCTATCATTCTTTTTCATAGTCCCCTGTTGGAAATGACAGTAAGGCATCTTTTTATAGTCATTTTGGTTTATGACCTATGAAAGATATGTAAGCATTCACTTTATGCATTCATACTCGTAGAGTTACTCCAACTCATCTAAGTACACGACATATAAATATAGCGTTCTTTTTGTTTTTACTTCCTTTTATGGTATGTTTTTATGACTATCCTTTATATATAAATGTGTGGATCTGTCTATCAGTCTACTAATTGAATTAGTTTTTATGCAGTTTGTTTTTTCTTTCCGAAAAGGAGAACATAGCTGGAAAAAGTGCATAAAGTGAAACATTTAAAACTAGAACTATTGCTGAAATTTTGGTTATGAAATAAAAAATACGAAAAAGGTACATATTATACCTAAAGTCACAAGTCATAACAGTCTAAGAGTGTTTTTAATTTTTTCAGGAGAGCGATTAAAAGATTTGAGACGGTCTTGCCATTTTGCCACTGTTGGCCCACACCTCATTCATGGGGTGTCAACATAATTAAGCTTCGACGGTTAGAACTCTGCTCAGTGAATTTTATTTATTTGTTGTCTGAAAACAATTTTTATATTTCTTATAGGATTTTTTTAATTCTAATCTTATAATTAATTTATAATTATTTTATTATTCCATATAAAAATTAGTGTTAAATTAAATATTTGTCTCTGATTTTTAAATGTTTGACCATTCTATTTTTTTTTCTTTTCAGGTATGCTCATAATTTAAATCCACACATTTTAAGGTAAAAAACTAATTGTACGTTTTATAATATAACACTCCTAGTGGATCAAATCGTAAGCAAGTTCATTCTGGAAAAAATCTAAAATCGTAGCATGATGCCTAACAAATTTTCCCTCATCATTCGCGACCATAGGTATAAATTGTCGTAGAACAACGAATTCAATGAATTCTTGTCTTTCATTAAAAAAATTTGGTCTTTAAACTTGTATGCCCTTAGATCGTTATTTCGTACAGGCACCCAACTTTTGGAGTTGATTTGCTATTCGGCCTGAAGGACCACTACGGTATTCAATCCTCTCATTGAGTATCGAAGCCAACTATAAAATCGGATTAGGATTAATTACATAAATTTGTTATTGTGAACTTTTAGCTTCGCCAAAAATCAACCGATCTTTAATGGCAATTTTTCATGTCTCGAAACAAAAAATAATATCGGGATAACTCGATATAACGAATATGTTGAGTGGTAAGGTAATTTAAACTTAAATTTATTAATTTTGATCAAAGCGACTATGGATTTTGCGGTCTGCCTTCTCAATTTTTGGCATGATCATTTGGTCAACTACTGCTATGATCGCTTTGTCCTAACCGTCCTAGTCATTTTGACCAAAGAGCCTCCTATTGGCCAAGAGTCCTTAAGATACTATTAAATTTAAAACATCTTCTTATCGTCTCCACCCAGCAGTTTTGAACACCAAGTTTAGTCAAAACTTGCTAATTTTTATACCAATTTTTATACCACGACGGCGGCGGTAACAAGTTAATGTTGCAAAATTAAAACGTCCCACATAATTTACGACCATTGTGGGAATATTGGTCACTACCAAAAGCAGAGTAGTGTTCATAACATCCCAAATACATAAAAATTCTTGTGGTAATTTTTTTTCGCCCTTTTAAGAATTTTTCAAAAAAAATTAATTATGTCACATTATGTAATTTGATAAGATTGTTTTCTTGTCATCACTCGCTCCTTCTTTGGGCAGTGCCCGCTCGCTTACTTGTACATTCAGTGGCGTATTATTTTCTTCTTTACCGCCTGGGCTACTCCTCCGTTCATTGTTTAGTTTCCCAAGATTCTGGTGTTGGTACTACGGTCGGTAGTTGTCATCAGGTTTTTGATACCACACCAAACAGTAAAATGATATACATCTCACGGGAGAACTCACACACACCAAGAACCCCAAAAACCGAAACGGAACCGCAACCAGCACAGTAGTTGGTTGAATGCAAAGAGCCGACGACAGCCAGGCTGGTAGGCAGGCAAATGGTGTGCTAGTGCCACTAAATACGTTGAACACGATTTTCAGGTAACAATGCCAAGGCAGGTAAAAACAAAAAATATAAACAGCAAAGCTACCAACCACACAAGAAAAAAAAAACAAAGCCAAATAACAATGAGAAATCCAAATCAGGCCTTCTAGATTTTGTTGTCGTTGTTGTTTCTTAACAACCACCACAATTCATTGAGAAGAGATTATCTTAAGTATAACAAGCGGACGAGCGAAGAAATGATAAAAGGTATCGTGAATAAAGAAAAAGTATTAAAACAAATTCGCGGCTCCCCCAGTAGCGGGTCCGCGGTGAAAGAAAGAAGAAAATGCGTTTTTATCCCACAAACACACACACATATGGGGAATAAACCACTAAAATTAATGTGAATTTTGGGGAAACCATTTGGAGAATTGAAAAAAGGGTTACAGCAGCACCATAATCTCTGAGGGGAAATCTTTTAACATTACTCCAGCTAAGGATGTTGGGATGGAGAGGGTCTTCTACGGCTCAGTAAACATGATCTATGGGCGGTGAAGCTGTTGCTGCATAAATTCTACTAGTATTTGTGGGTGATTATTAGTAATGGTTGGGAGAAAGTTATTTGTGGCGAGAATGAATTCAAAATTTAAAAGAAAATATAATAATGTAAAACACAAAATTTAGAAAAATAATAAAGAAATATAAAAATTATAAAAATACTATAAAAATTATTAAAATAATATAGAAATATAAAAATATGAAAATTAAAAATACAAAAATATAAAAATATAAAATTATAAAAATATAATAATATAAAAATATAACAATATAAAAATATAACAATATAAAAATAAAAAATTATAAAAATATAAAAACTATAAAAACATAAAAATATAAAAAAAATATAAATATGAAAATATAAAAATATAAAAAAATATAAAAAAAACATATAAAAATATAACAATTTAAAAATATAAAAATATATATAAATATAAAAATTTAAAAATATTAAAATATAAAAATATATAAAAAAAAACATAAAAATATAACAATTTAAAAATATAAAAATATATATAAATATAAAAATATATATAAATATAAAAATATAAAAATATGAACATATAAAAAAATAGAAAAAGATAAAACTTCAAAATATAAAACATATAAATATAAGTATAAATATAAATATAAAAGATATCAAAACTTAAGAAAAACCCAAAAAATATACAAGAATAAAAGGAAAACCACAAACAAATAATGAAACAAAAATCAATACCGTTTGAAAACATTTAAAAGTTAACTGCCATAAAACCGTGTGGTAAGATAAGTATTCAATTCATTTAGTGGTAGTGGGACCGGGAATTTTTCATGTTCTTTCATGACATCGAAGGGATTCTTTTGAATCCGGCAGGCCCCCTAGACCTTAGCGACATCAATCCTGTTAGGAGGCAAAGTTTCCATCGTCGCTTGCTATAAGAAGGCTTGCATACTCATGAAAGAGGGAAGGACTAACAAATAAAAAGAACCCAAACGCACTAAGATTGGAAGGACCTTCTTTTATGATTATTTTTTTATTTTATTTTATTTTATTTTATTTTATTTTATTTTATTTTATTTTATTTTATTTTTTTTTATTTTATTTTATTTTATTTTATTTTATTTTATTTTATTGAAATTAAGAAATGGTTTCTCATAGTGAATGGTTGTGAAGTTTTTTGGTTCTATGCACTAAAGAAAGAATTCTCATTTTGTTGTGAGATTCTGGTACATATGACTTGATGAACAATTTGCAATCATTTTACCTAAGATGGCTGGTGAGGATTCGTGGATGAATCCGAAACAGCTGTACAGAATGCCTGGCATTATGAGAATATCATTCTGCTATAAACTTCGTTCAAAAACACAGCTTCAACGATAATATTTTCAATGTTATGCTTTTTGTTTGTATGTGTGTTCGTAATAAGTTCCTACGCCATCGGTTCCATAATTATCACGTTTTGGCAAAAAGTTTTTCTAATAGTTTTGATAGTTTTAAAGGTAGTTGCAATAATATTCTATAGATTTGGTTACTTATACTTCAGTCGTGTTGCTATCACCAGTTCTATATTCACAACATGGATTCCATATATGATATTTTACAGTTCTTTCTCTATGTTATTACAAAGAGACGATCGCTGTTCGTTGTTTCCGCACATTCCCGCTACCAGACCTCTTTGTGGATCACAGGGCACAGGACGTCTTATATCAAATCTTCGAGCCGCCACAAACTTTGTCTAATACAATTTTTCTATTGTTAAAAACGTAATGGAAATTGGATCACGTCTGCCTACCTCTGCGGCCCAGCAAATTCAAAGAATTTCATTTCTTAGATATCAATTTAAAATATTTAATAATGAAATAAATTCCTTCTATCTATCTTAGCTTCTGTGTGTGTCTTTCTGTCTGTTGTTCTCTCTCACCTCTTCGAGGAATCTTTTAGATGCTCGTTGTGTTTTTCTTTAAAAGAAAGACTACGCACACACAAATCAGATGCGCGATATTTATTTCAGTAAAAGATTTTGTTTCTGTCCAGAAAAATACAGAACTCTTTGTGAAAAGGTCTTCTTATCTCAATGCCTATAAATCATAACATAATCATTGATACATGAGGGCTTTTGTTAAAGGGATTTTCGTAATCACTACAGCCATCGATGGAGCGGTACATCTTAACGTTGCGTCTGTTGTGTTATGTCTGCTTGGGGTTGTAAATAAATTGTTGGACTATTGGTGATAAGAGAATTGGATTAACCGCTACTGTTATAAGAAGTTTTACGACCGTTTATGGCTTTATGTTTAAGGCACTTAAGGTTTAAGGCTCGAAGGACCAGTTGTATATATGTCTGGACGCTATATCCTATTTGCCTTTACTGTGGCGAGTTTAACACCAAATTTTGTTGAGTTATTCAATGATCCCTCTATAAATGTATGGTACCTCCTAACGCATGTAGGGTATCATCTTCGTGCCCCATTATAATAATCGTACTGGTTTTATTTTTTCCAATAATTTTGTTTATCACCAGAGTGGCATCAAATGTTATTCGCATGTTTTTTAGGTAAGCACAATATTTGTGTCTCTGTTGTTGTTTATTTTTTGTACTAGTGTGTTAAACTGTCACGCTCGTTTAAGTCTTTTTCGCTACCAGTGAAATCGAATCGAACTTTAAACGGCCAACTCAATTGTATTCGTTATTTCTTAAGTTTCTTTAAGATTTTTTTCTTTATAAGATTTTGTTACTTGTCTTGTGTTTTCGGCTAAATAAAAAACGTTTTGCCGTTGCGCCCTGTTTCGTTTATGTTCACCCAAATCACGTGCTGACATGAATAATTTTATGTTTATTATACTGTTCATTTGTGAAGTAGTTATTGTTTTATTTTTTGATATTTTGGCGTTATTTTTTTTTTATTAAGCATAAGAAGAGGCCTAATCTGCATAGCCAATGTATAATGGTGGCGGCCCACAAAACAGCAAACAACTGACATTTAAACTTTTCTCTTTTTTTTCGGTTGCAATTTAGTTATTGGCAGCATAATATGCGTGAAATTGGTTTTAGTCAAACATGATTTTACGTTAGTTTGCACGAGGGTTATGGTAACACAAATTGAAAAAAGAAACGCGCAAAACCTGAGTTTGAAAGTTGCTAACAATGTGTTAAGAGATAAACTGTACAGTGAAAATATAACATTTAAAGGAAATTAACATAAATTTACAGAACTTTACATATGTTTTTATGTATCTCGAGGTATAATCTACTAAACGTTATTAAATTTTGTGTATTTGAGAAGGCTCACTTTTTTCCTGCATCACATATCCATTTATGCTTCAAAATTACTGGCCAAAACCAGTGTCAATTTAGTCAGTGATTCTCTGCTTACAATATAGTAAAGTAAAGTGGTCCATTTTCCTCCATCACATATCCTTGATGCGTATTAGTGGCTATAACAGTGTCAATTTTGTCAGTGATTATCAGCTTACTATATAGTAAAGTAAAGGGGGCCCTATACTATCTACCCTCCTACCCACTTTCCTTCGATGCTGGTAGCACATCCTTCCCTTCGTCCAGACACCAACAAAAGTCATTTAATTACTTTTAAATTTACTCTCGCCACTTAAGGAAAATTCAGTCTAAGACTGACAGTAAAGTTTCATACAAAAGCGTATGTGTCTTGTCCACATATACTCGTATGACACTCGTCGTCGTCGTATTTTTGTAAATACTCCTCGTACTTAGTTACAGCTCTTTTTATGATATCTTTAGATAACTTCATAAAAGTGATGACATTTATTATTAAGACCTGATGATGATGATGCTGATGATGACGACTACAACGACGATTATGATGCAGAGATAATAACTGCAAACGAATTTCGTACCCCTTCTTGTCACATGTCGTCACACACACACACACACACACATATGGTCATATTTTGTAGATCTTTTCTTATTGCTGATAATTACATATAAGCTAAGAAAAGGAGTATCAAAATATTAAGATGTTGTTAACACATTGTAATTTGTTAAAATGTTGTGGTACTGCGTTTTTTTTAAGCTGCGTGCTGGTCTCTAAAGATTATCAACAATTAAAATAAATGTATGTGAATTAAGTGTTAGTGCCAAAGATGCAAAAGATGATAATTATAATACATGCAAGGCGAAAGTCACCAGAGTGGGGTATGCAGAAATGACACTTGACATTTTAAAGTATATATGTAAAGTGTTTAACGGGATTTAATGACAAATTTGCTTTTGGAGGCAGAGCAAGCTTTGCTGTGAATTTGGTGAATTGTTTTGGAATGTTAAGTTTTTGTCACCAAGTACTCCGTTTACAAAGAAAAAGTGTTTTCAAATATGAGCTACGAGGGTTGCTAATTATATTTCGGATCCAGCTATAAATAAATAAGATTATTTATAATTGGAAATGATTTTTATTGTTCTTTAAAGAATCAATACATCCATACATTTGGCATGCGCTCAAACAAATTTTCGAAGCTCTTTTTCCACTTCGATTGGGACACCTCCAAAACATGGTTTTGAATGCTTTAACAGCAGCTTTGAGCTTCGAAAAACGTTGAACACGCAGTTTCAACAGCTTTATCGCACAGTGGGTTTTATTGTCAAAAATCCTTTTTTTTAACCACTGAATGTCAAAAAACAAATGATGCAGTTTTTTAGAGAAATGTTTAAATATTTTTTTATTTTTGAAAAATTTGTGTATTATTTAGTGACCCATATATGTATAATTTTCTCAATAACACCATTTGACTTTAACGTATTTAAAAAAATAAAGCGTTTCTGCAAAAATTTAAGAAAAAATTATAGTGATATCATCAGCCGTTATAAAAATATGCCCAAATCTGTAAGCCGCTATAAATTAACTTTTTCTTGATTTTCAATGGTAACGAAATAATGTAGCTCCAATTTCCTCCAAGCCGTTCTATAAATAAAATGAAAAGTGGGAATTTCTTCTTTTTATTCAAATAGTAAATAATTTTCTGCAATTTTCGAAAAATACTAAATTTATGCATAAAATCATCCTGTTATATGAGTGGTTGGATGTGGGCGTGGCCGATTTTAATAAACTTGACATGAATCTGTTGTTTATTCTAGAAAGTGTACATTCCAAAATTGGTCGCTATTGTTCGATAGAAATAATTTTATTCGAAATAATTGATACTTTGCATAAAACCATATTGGGCGGTAGGCGGTGGGAGGGCCGTTTTTGATGAAATTTGCATGCATCCTTTTTTATTCTAGAAAGTGTATGTACTAAATTTGAACAATTAGGAACAATTTTATGCGAAAAAATCGATTAGGACTGTATAAGCAGTGGGCGTGGCCGATTTTGATGAAATCCTAGTTTTTTTCTTAATTTAGTCAGTATGCTCAGTGCTAACTTTTAATGATGACCACCCCTTATAGTCTTTGCACAAAAATGTATGCAGAGATCCCACAGTGCGCCGGATGACCCACCAATTCAACGTGTAGAGTGCTCAAAAAGCTCATTAGTTCAGCTGATTTGTTAGAGTTCGCATTGTCCTAATGCAAAATTAACCGTATTCTCTTGATTTTTTTTTTCTTATTTCTTCGAACCTTTTTTATGCATTCAGCAAATTATTCATGCTTCTCATATTATTGCTCAAGGATGACTCAATCTCACGGTATGTCACGGTCTTGCTTTATCAGTTCACGGACAGCCTCGATGGTTTCCGGAAAACAAGAATTCGTCCTGGAGCGAATATGAACTCTTGGTTCCAGCAATTTTCAGTGGGTGTTGATGGTGTTTCATCACCAAAAGTCGAAACAAGTTGAATAAGATACTCTTGTCTCGATTATCAACTCCGAAAATTTAAAATACCATCTTCAATTACTTTGTAATCAAGCGTTTCATCAAGCTCGCTTTAAACGTAATTGCAACTGAAATGGAACTTACTGACATCGTCGCTTACTTTGTAAGCGACACCACTCTGATTAAACAGCCTATGACACTCCTATGCTAAATTTAAGCAGGAATATAAGCGAGAGAAAATTGTTTTAACTTCCCGGTTATTCCCTCATAAACAGGTAATCCAGTATCGCCATCTAAATATCCAGCTTAAACCCCCTATTAATTCAGTTTAACGGTGTTTTTTGCCCACATAATTCATATTAATCTTTGTTAGATCGGCTCACCCCTTCAACATTTGGTCCTTCGAGCCGGATCAGCAAAGATTCCGACAAGAATTATCATTCCAGATTTGGCTTGTTGTTTTACAAAAACCTCTCTCATAATTCTTGTGCGAGTCTTTGCTAGATCGGCTCACACCCTCAGTATCACAGAAAAAGAGTAATTTTGTAAATACAATTAATTTTATAATTAAAGTTGAACCAACAACGGCTTTCGTATATTCAAATACAGTTTCTGTAGGTTGATTGTTAAGGATATTTGTATGTAATAATGTTTATATGTACTGAATTTATTATACTAACAAATATTGAATTATAGTGCAACATTATTGAATTGAGGTAATTTGCGTCTTTAAAATTTAATAATGGGAAGATTTGTTGACTTTTTCTTAATATTGTTTTGCGTATGGAGTCCGTTTATTATCTGGTATGAATTTGCAACATTGTTGGTAACTAAGAAATTTCTGAAGCATTTGTCAATTTACCCACACAAATATCCATCATCGTTTTATAATTTGTAATACAATATTGAAAGTAAATCAATATCAGGAAATTATGGTTATCAATTAGGAATGATGCAATTGCGTTACTTATTCTAACTTCATCTGTCTCGAAATCTATTGAAATTTAATACATTCCAATCAATGTTGTTTCCATCATATTCCACCACTTAACTACGACATGATCTGTTTTAGATGTAATCTCTCAACGATTATTGTTATTAATAACATAAATTTCTCACAAAAATTGCCCACAAATGTCAAGAACTTATGCACCTATAAAAAAAATGCAAAATAACACAGCAAAATATAAATTAAAATATAACATTTTACATTAGAATATTGTTTACTATGTATGATAAGTTCATGTACACATGACTTTTCCGCTAACATTGTTGTATTGTAATTATGACATTTTATCGTTTCCCTATTATACTTACACTCAATTATATTGTATTCTAAAGTCTAATCAATAAAAATATTACGCCGTTGTGAATTTACTATACGATGAACAAATTGCGGCCGACCAGACCCCCACACACAAGATCATCAATACTTGGTAGTAGTATCGCTTGATGGCAGGCAGGCTGGGATTTAATGATGTTTTGTTGTGTGTTTAGCTAAAAAAAAAAGAATTATGAACCATTCGATATAACTAACCAAGGTTAACTCAAATAATGTTAGATGTTATATGGCCTGCATTTATGGCAGGGAGCAAAATATATATTGTATATGTATGTGAAATACTTATTCCCCCTGTGCAATTAGAATTTTTACATTACATTCAGCTGACTAAATGTATTCGGCAACATTAGTCATATGCATACATAAACTTATGTAATTTATATGACCAAAGCTGTATACGCCAGCACTGTGCAATGGTTCGGCGTCATTCATTCATTTCGTTGGCTCAAACTAACAAAAGTCACGCACAAAAGTTATAAAAACTTTACACATGATTTTTATGAAAATTGCATTTTTATGGTATTTTAAAATCAATCATTAAATCTTGTGTACTATATGATTAGTTCACAGAAAAGTAGTGAGTGAAACAACATCACAGCGCAAAACATGGGCCATAAAAATAATTATAATTACAAAAAGTGCATATTACTGAAAAGCAAAGGGGAAAAAATTCAATTGTTTTTGTGTTGCACCTAATTGCGGTCTCCTCAATGCACTAAGAGAGAGGGTGGATGTATTATGAAATGCTAACAATTGTTCGCTTCGCAAAACTTTTAAATAATCCGGAATGTCTACAGCGCAATTGGTTTATGATTTTTGTAATATTTGCATATATTTCAAAACAACAAATTTATGACATATAGTATTTAGTCCTCGTAGTCGAGCGTTTACTTGTAATGGGGTTAAGAATGTCAATGAAATTAACATTTTACGATAGATATGTATATTTCTATAAATATCTATTCTGTGGTGTTTTTAGTTTGTTATTCCATGGACGGTGAGCTTGATATGATATTAAATAGCTAACCAGAAGTCATTGAAAATTGTGAGAAAATTTAATGACGCTGCATAAATTCTCTTATTTATATATCATAATTTATTTATCAATATTCATATCTAATTATTTGAATATCATCGCGTTAATATTATTTTCTCATTTTATTTCTTTTTACCTATGTTTTTATATAAAAAATTTCCAAACTTGGGATATTGTTCAAATTTTTTTAATATACCTTATGAAAAACCTGATTAGTAGCTTGATTTAAAATATTAATAATATTGCCCTTAATACTAATTTAATTACAAAGGGTTGTTGTATTGTAATTAATCTGTTATTCATTGTATTTTTCTTCTTCTCCTCCCACTATTGTTTTACATTTTATAAAGTGTAGAGAGCACTCTCTATAAGTTTTTGTGGAGTGGGGGTTTTTAATTAATGCAAATTACTAGATATTTTAATACATTTTTTTCTATTGTGGTGTTTTTTTGTAATCTGTAAAGGAACTGGAAATAAAAGTTCGTATAAATTATTTGTTTTTATTTCATGTAATTATAATATACAATACCATAATTATTTAATAAAAGCTAGTAATTTATAGAAAATTAAATTTAAACAAACTGTTTAAGTAATAACATAAACTATATTATATGGAACATTGGGATGAGAAGATTCCGTTTTGCAATTAAATTAAATTGATTCACATATACTTCGATATAATCACAAAAAATTGCCCCGAGAATTCATTTTCTAGTTTTTAATTTTATAGTATATTATTACAATAGAAGTTTTACTGTTTGTTCACGTGAAAAATATTTTTAATTGCACAACCGCTACAAACCATGAGACGAGGGGTGATTCGCTAACGATTCATTGGCAATTCGCTAAAGCGATTCGAAAATGATAACATTATAGAATCACTCTTGAACATTTGCAAACGAATCGTAATTGCAAATCGTTTACTAATCGTAAATCCGATAAAAATGAGATAGAATTCGAAAAAAACATTTAAAAATTATAACATTATCCAATCGCTAGTGAACATTTGTTAACGTATCGTAAAAGCGATTCTTTTACCAATCGTTTGGGCGATACAAATTCGATAATTTCACATTTTTCATTTAAATAAATAATTGATAAATTCATTCAATCTTTGGGTTAATTTTTGGCATGCAAGGCAAAGGTTTTTTTTATTAAATTTATTTTGGGAATCAATGATTCGATATTATATTTTACATAAATGTTTTTTTATTCTGAAAACCAAATTTTGTCGTAGACAGATATAAAAAACTAAAATAGAATAAAAAAATTCCACGCTAGATAAAAAAAGAAAAATCTTCAATACCTAAGAAGAGAATTAGAAAAGAAGGAATAACACCAAAATAAGGATGACTTATGGATTTTGCAACTTGAAAGGAACTCGTTATTACGATTCGTAATAGAATAATTTTCTTCGATTCGTAATGTAATCGCCTTTTGGATTCGATAAAGAATCGCTTTTTTGATTAGAGAACGAAGTTGGATTTTGTCCCGCTCGCGATTTCACGCCCGAATCGCTGACGAGTATCGTTCTCGAATAAAATGCGAATTTTATATGATTCCAGAATGATATCATTCTAGAATAGGATGGTGTGTCGGGCTGAATAATATCAGTTTTCCTGAATATTTTAACTCAGATTAGTTTCCATGCTAAATGAGCAATCTTATGTTGTCTTATATTTTGAAAATAATTGCTCTGGTGCTTGTCAAAAAAGTCTTATCGAAGGGCTGCAATTAAGGCATTATAATGTCATGCCTTCACATGGCCTTATAGAATGTCTTCATAAGAAGGCATCCAAGAATGTCTTTAGTGAAAGACCAGTATGAAGGCCTTCAGTGTAAAAAGCCTTTTAGGAAGACAATGGGTATGACTAATATACATTTAATTTGCCTGTGCTGCCTTCTAAGAGCAGACCTTCCGTCAAACTTCTTTAAGAATGCCATCTCTAAGTTTGATTTATGAGGAGGCTTCATAGTGCATACTAAAAATTAAATTGAGCAATTTTTGAAACATAACTTCTTAAGGAATAGCAAAGAAAGACCTTCTTAAATATGATGTAGCGCGTTTAAGACCTTCCTCTAAAATTCTCATCGGCGGAATTTAAGAGACCTTCCTCAAATAACGCATGCATTGTCATTCTATACCTTCTTTCCTTTTACTGGCATACAGAAGGTATGCAAAAAAGAAGGAAAGAGAATGGTGTTTGTGTGTGCATTCATTTATCCAGCGGTGAAATGAAGGACCTAGAAGGCCTTGTAGGACGCCTTCAAAAGTTGTCAGTAGACCTGCTCTCTTCATTCCCTCTTCCTTTCCAAATAACATAAAGTGCCATTGGGAGGCAAGGCCTTCCATCGTCGCATCCTATAAGAAAGCCCGATGGAAGGCTTGCATACACAGTAAAAAAGAAGGACTTGAACATTAAACAAAATATGCAGTTGGTCACCCTAAAATTATTTAGTTTAGATTTTTCACTTCTATATATTTCTCTCTATACTTAAATTTTTTTTCCAACGACAGTAATCCTTTCTGGAGGTTGAACTCAATACCATCTATGTAGCCTATGAAGATGCTTTCGAATTGTGTGACTGAAACTAATCATAAACTGTTTTAAGAAAAACACATCAACACCTGCCTTTTCTTTTCATGCCTTCTCGCTTGCCTTCTATAAGAAGGAGGACGGAATGTGTATTTACACGAAATGGTGGAATAACAAATCATCGAAAACGTTGATTCTCCCTTCTCAAAGAAGGCCTGCAGCAGTGGTCTTTAAAGAATGAAGTGAACATGTGTTCGGGATATTTCAGAAAGGAAGGAGAAAGCCTTGTTCCATATCTGCTTGCAGAAGGGTGAGGCCTTCAAACAGGCCTTCTTATGCAAGGTATAATGTTTGTCGGATTTGTTAGAAGGTCTTCGATGAGGAAGGCTATGACCATTCCGAAAAAATTCACAGGTATTTCCGTTATAATTTGAAAAAAATAACTATTTTGTTTGTAACATTACCGAAATTTTTGAGGTCCTATTATCCGGACCTATGGCCGGCCGACAAACCAAAAGTTTGCCGTACCCTGAGCGTGGTTTTCTTACACACTAAAAAAGTTAAAGTCAACCTCTTTGTGGGGCTCTTCACTGCCGAATTCTAAAATTTGATATAAGTGGTGATTACAGTTCAATAAAATTACTTCGTTAATATACTTCAATAAGCAAGTCACAGGCAACAGCTTTGTACACCCTTACAGCTTTTACCATGTAGGCGTGGTGTAGGTTAGAAAAGAAGAATTTTACTTATATAATAGTTGAAATCCCCAGCGAGCAAGACAAAGGAGTCGTTCATTGGTTTTGTCTATGTCTACGACTTTGAACAAACATTTTTGTCAGGCTCATCTACTTTTCATGTAAAATTCCCACAATAAAATGTTCTTTCTATAATTGTGTAATTACGATAAATATTGTGTAATAAATTAAAACTCAACCTTTACCAAAAGATGTCCCACAAAAAATTAAAGGTACTTTTTAGAATGGTTGTTAATCAAAAAGACAAAAATATGCATCAAAAACATGCATTTATTGTAAAATTTGCTAAAATATGCACATAAATGTGCAAAAATATGTATTTTTTGTAAAATATGCAATAACAAATGGATTCCATTCTAAAGGAAATTTCATGATTCATAAAGATAACTTAACCGTTTTCATTTTAGGATGTCCAGTAAAAACATGCATTTGCATAAAATTCCTTGCCCTAGTTATCACTAAAATGACTTCCTGAATCCAAATACCACCCTCAACTTTTCCAATCATCATCTGTCGGTTGAGAATTAACTAAGTCATAAACCGTCTAGTGAGGAAGTAGCGAAACTGACTTACGTCAGGATTTTAAGTGTGTTAGGAAACTTTGGTATACATATTCATTTTCATGTTGCACTAGGTCACACCCCTTTAAACTCTAATAATTTTTGGTGCAAAATGCCTCCCAGTTATGGGGAACATCTAAAACTTCTTTAGTAATCTAATTAACTCTTTATTTTCTACTTTTTCATTTTTTTTTTAAGTATCACCAAAGCGTTTTTTTATATTAACAATTTGCACCAACGCCACATAGTTAACATTATCCGCAAATATTTTTAACTAATTGCTAAAACAAAAATGTAAAAAAAAATTATCTCTTAAAAAAAATTCCAGGAATTTCCTAAGCATTACAAAACTTAGCAGAAAAAACAAGAACAAAGCAATAAACCTACTAACTAACGCCAGCAAAAAAAAAAGATACACTTTGCAATTAAAATGTTGAAATGCTAGCAAAAAAAAGAAACTCATTTAAAACTGATCACGCTTTTGCACTTTTCACATGAATATTTCATGGCATTTTTAATAACACTCATACACTCACACACACATACTAACAGTCAATGAAGTGGCAGCAACTTTAGCTATAAGAATTTTTTGGGCTTTTGGTGGATGCTTTGGCTGACTGCTGGCTGTGCCACTAAACGACAATTAACATCGTCTTTCAAATACACAGAATTCTGTGTCTGCTGGCTATCACTTTATATATATTCGTACATCGGTATATATATATATATGATAATAATATTTACGATTTTATTTAAATATTAGCATACGAGTTGGAAGATATAAAATCTGTTAACTACAACACAAATTGCCAACTGTTACAGATACAAACCGAGGAGGAAAAGAACAACTTGTAACGTGTAGCTTGGACATAAATGCTTACGACGAGTATATGCAAATATTAAATATGAACGCAAAAAAAAACACAACTTACTTACAATGTTTATAATGAGTATGCATAAATTTATATAATATTTTTTTTCTTGCTTGCTTAGTTTTCGCACTGTGCGTTGCTATCGTTTCTGTCGCTGTTAGTGGCCATTTGAACGCAGAGCCTGTGTGTCTGGTCGGCGTTCAGTCATTCTCACCGACTAACAATCAACCAACCATGCGAACATTCGGCCAATGTGTCAGTAAAAATTATATGCACTGTAATCTAATGCTGGCTGGCATTCGCAGTGGCCGTCATCGCCGTTGTGTCGCTGTTGTGGTGGTGGTGGTGTTGCAGCAGCCACCGCCACAGACGCCGCTACAGTGCAGTGCATTTTGTTAGGTGCATTGCTCCGCCAATAGTCTGTCAGTTAGCTTCTAGTCACTGACGTCGCATATAGCGTGCATAACGCAGTTGAACTCAACGTGTAGGATAGCATTGAATTAGAGCGATGAACTTTAAGCAGTGCAAAACATATACACTACACACACAGCGAGCATTACAATAAGCTTTGAAAAAAAAAAACGAAGAAAATATGAAGGAATCGTTGCTGCCTGGTCGTTAGAAACGTAAAACTTTATACAACACGCGTCATACGTGTGTACTGTCGCGGTTGGCCATATGCGTCGACCAGTGCGTTACGTTAGATTACGTATACATGGCTATACGGCAAATAGTGTGCATCGGGCCAGTAATTAAAAATTTTCGAAATATGCAAAAATTCTCTAATTGATTGAGTGATTGATTTTGAGGAATCTGTAGTATTTTTAGTAGTTTTTTTAATGGATTGTGAAAAATTTGTGCACATGATTGATAATGTAAGAAATTTAAAATTGCGTTGGCCGGAAAAGTATACAATTCGCAGCTATCGACTCCAATGTAAACGGATTGTTGGTGCACCCCAGTTCTAATAAACGCTTGTGGCATTGACGACAACTATTTAAAATAACTGAATTGCCCTCTACATATAATTTTTGGTACTAAAGCTTACATATACAT